>JAQPPZ010003361.1:3752500-5002500 GCA_028583015.1 Wollemia nobilis | reverse complement strand
TTGATAGATTTTAGCAATAAACCTCAAAGGATGTTGTGTTGTTATGTGACTGTTGGTGGAGTTCAAAGCTCGCTAAGTCACGAAGCTAATCCTGTTTTGTGAGGAATGTTTTTGATATTGCTAAAAATGGTTGTATGCTTAAGAATAATCTTAAGGCTTTTGTGATGAAAAGAATATGTGTGATGTTTGTTTGAGAACAATGTATTTGATAAATGTTTGTGAAATATATTGATCAAAGCATGAAAAATTCGAAGGATGATTTGCGCTAGGCATAAAATTCCTAAGTGTGAAATTTGAAGAAAATAGTTACTTAGGAATTATACCATCATCACGAAAATCAAAATGAAATGCATGATGATATAAATTTTGTGTGTTCTTTTTAAAATGCAAAATTAGTGTTGGATAAATCATTATGTCACATATTCAAAATATTTTTATAATAGTTTTATGAAATCATTGTTGGGCATGAAAAATTAGAAAGATGACTTGCGCTAGGCATAAAATTCCTAAGTGTGAAATTTAAAGAGAAATAATTACTTAGGAACTATACCATCATCACGAAAATCAAAATGAAATGCATGATGATATAAATTTTGATTTTGTAATAGATATAGTTGAAATAAATTATTATGTCATGATGATAAAATAATTTGTAGGAATTAGTGCAAAGAATTGAAATTGATTATCTAACAAAATTCCAAAGAAATATTTTGACTTATTTCTAAGACAAATTCAAATTTATCTAGAACCAGTGTGTGAAAAGTGAGTTCATTATTTGTTTTGATTGTCATAATGATACAAAATCTCTCAAGTAACAAATGTGTGTGCTTTGTAAGGTTAATTTACCGATTTTGAGTAAGTTAATGATAAAGCAAACTTTGAATGAACCAATGTGTGTGCAAGTGAAATGTTCATTTGACCATGATTTTGTGCATGCTTTGGTACTGAACTACTATGTAAATCAAACTACCAAAATCTAGCTAATCCAAATGCGGACATTGGTCTATACAAAAGAAAAATTACTAATGTGACAGACATATCACCATGTGAGAAGGAATTACCCAATGTCAAGCAAGTTGGGCACAAATCACCTGTTATGGGGTTTACCTCATGGTTTTTGAATAACTGAGAAATTCTAGGGATTCAAGTTCAATACTCCCTTCTTTTCTTCACATTTATAGGATAGGGGTTTCTTGTTCATTTCTGGACAAGGGGATTTTATTGCTTTGGAACATTTTTCTTGTTTTTCTTTTTTTTTCTTTTTCTTTTTTTTTTTTTTTTTTTTTTTTTTTTTTTTTTTTTTTTTTTTTTTTTTGGGATACTTGCTCAGATTAAGCGTAGAGCAAGGGATTTTATTCGGGTAGGGAGGAGCTTGTCCTTTTGCCAATTTCTCAGTATTCTAGACCATGCACATGATAGGATAGCAAGGAAACTTTTTCACTTAAGGTATTAGGATTTACTAAGTAGTATCACTTTATCGAATTTGCAACAAATCATTTTAATATGTAAAAATGTGTTCTTGGTTCAAGAAGTAGCAAAATCATTCACAATACTCAAAATTATTTAATGAAGTAATAGTGTTCTTTGGTACAAGAGAGATTTATAATCAAAATAATGAAATCCAAAACTTATTAAATATGTGATTTTTAGTGCATGGTTCAAGATAACCTTTGAATTAATCTGAAGTAAATGAAAATATAACTTGCAATCTTAGTAGATAATAGATGCAGAGATAATGATCTAATAATGCTTTGAAATATTTTTGTAGATTTTAGATTTTGTAATTTTTTTGGTTATTTTTTAGGGTATATTGAAATACATAAGAAAAACTATTTACAACTATGTACAATGATAAGACTTTTGGCTTTATGCATAATATCTTTTCAGATGCATAATATTCATGGGTTCCTTGAGATATTTTCCATCCAAGGTAGCCAATCTGTATGCACCTGATCCAAATTTGGTAGTGATGATAAATGGTCCAAGCCAATTAGGCTAGAATTTTCCTTTAAGGTCTTTTCTTGCATTAGTATTTTTTTTATTTTCTTTTAAGACTAGATCACCAATTTCAAAAGATCTATTATGAACTTTCTTTGAATATGATCTTTTAAGTTTGTCTTGGTAGGCGCGAAGATGCTCTAAAGCATGGATGCACTTTTCATCTAGAAGTTCCAACTGACTTAATCTTCCAGCATGATATTCATCTCCTACTTCGGCATCTTGAAGTAGAAGAGCTAAAGAAGGAACTTCTAACTCAAATGGAAAAACTGCTTCAACACCATAGACCAAGACAAAAGGTGAAGCACCTGTAGGAGTACGAACACTAGTTCGATAAGCCCACAAGGTAGGATATAATTGTATATGCCAGTCACGACCTATTTTATTAACTAATATTTTTAGGATTTTGATCAATGTTTTATTAGATGCTTCAGCTTGGCCGTTTCCTTGTGGATAGTAAGGAGTAGACCATCTATGTTGAATTTTATATTTTTGACATAATTTTTTAACATCTTTGTTCTTAAAACATGTACCATTATCTAAAATGAGATTAGATGGAATTCCAAATCTACAAATGATTTGATTGAAAATAAATTTAGAAACTTGAACTCCTATGCAAGAAGCTAAAGGTATAGCTTCAACCCACTTTGTAAAATATTCTGTTGCAGTTATTATAAATTTATGACCATCAGATGAGATAGGATTGATTTTACCAATAATGTCTAAACCCCATTTAGAGAAGGGCCAAGGAGAGGCTATGGTTTGGAGTTCCTGAGCAGGAGCATGGACAAGGTCAACATGTCTTTGACACTTGTCACAATGACGCACATAATCATTAGCATATTTTTCCATGGAAGGCCAAAAATAGCCCATTCTAAGGAGCTTTTTAGCAATGGCACTTCCACTAAAGTGACCTCCATAGGATCCATCATGGGCTTCACTTAAGGCTTTCTTAGATTCTTCTAGGTTTAGACATCTTAACAGGATACCTTCAAAGGATCTTCTATATAGGGTATTACCAACAATTACGAAGTGGACAACTCACTTACGTAGTAGCCTACATTGGTTTCTATCTAATCCTTCAAGGAAAGTCCCATTCTACAAAAATTTAAAGATATCTATGTACCAAGGTTCTGGGGTGATCTCATTAATAAAAAATACATCCAATGGCTCTAAGCAAGATTTAGAGGAAGTGGGTTCTTGGAGTTTGTGGATAATGATAGTAGCATATTCATCATCCAACTCCAAAGGCAACAAGGAGGCAACCATAACCATAGCATCGATAACACGATTGCTAGTTCTAGGAATGGCTTCTAAAGTCACCTTTTCAAACAATGAAATAAGCTTAAGCACATACTCTTTATAAGGATGAAGTTTCTCATCTCGTGTTTGATAAAATTCATTGATTTGATTTATCACGAGTTGAGAATCTCCAAAAACTAATAAAACTTTAATCTTTAAAGCTAAAGCGGCTCGTAATCCAAGGATTAGAGCCTCATATTCTGTAGTGTTATTAGTACAAGCAAACTGTAATTTAAAAGATAAAGGTATTAGGTGCTTTTGAGGAGATATTAATATAATACCTGCACCTGCACCACTCATACATCTAGCTCCATCAAAAAACAATGTCCAAGTTTTAGAATGATCTTCTTCTAAATAAAGGCACTCATCTGGAAATTCAATATTCATGGGGTGAGTAGACTCTAAAGGTGCAACAACTAACTGATCTGCTATAACTTGGCATTTTATGGATTTTTGACCGATAAATGCGAGTTCAAACTCACTAAGAGCAAGAATCCACTTAGATGTGCATCTTGATAAGTATGGTCTACTCATCAAGTACCTCAATGGATCAGATTTAGCAATGACATATGTTTTCTGACTAAGCATATAATGATGCAATTTTTGCATAGAAAACACAACTGCTAAACAAAGTTTTTCTAATGGAGTATATCTTGTTTCATAACTTATTAAAGTTCTACTTATGTAGTATGTGGCTCGTTCTTTCTTTTCATCATCAATTTGAGCCAACATAGCCCCAAGTGCAAGTTCCAAAGCAAAAATATATAAAATGAAAGGACAATATGGTCTAGGTGGAACAAGCACTGGAGGGTTGAGAAGATACTGTTTAATGCTATCAAAAGCTTCTTGAAATTCCTTATCCCATTGAAAAGAAATATTTTTCTTGAGTAATTTAAGAAAAGGTTCTGTTCTATCTGCCAATTTATCAATGAAGCGATGAATAGCTTGTAATTTTCCTTGTAAGCTTCTTAATTCTGATATGTTTTTAGGAGGTGGCATATCATGGATAGCCTTAATATTTAAAGGATCTATCTTGATGCCTCGCATAGAAACAATAACTCCTAATAATTTTCTAGATTTTACTCCAAATACACATTTGTCTGGGTTTAAACGTATCAGATATTCTCTTAATCTATCAAACACTTTTCTTAAATCATTAATGTGATCATCTTCTTTAGTTGAGCGAGCTATAATGTCATCCACATAATCATGCAAAATATCATACATCATATCATGAAAAATATATGTCATAGCTCTTTGATAAGTTGCTCCAACGTTCTTTAAACCGAAGGGCATGACTTTCCAACAAAAAGTCCCCCAAGGTGTAATAAAAGTTGTTTTAGCTTGGTCTTCAGGAGCTATTCTAATTTGGTTGTATCCTAAAAACCATCCATAAGGGACAACATCCCACTCCCAACTATAAAATCTATGATTTGATCCATATTAGGGAGAGGAAAGTCATCTTTAGGGCATGCAACATTAATATCTCTAAAATCTGTGCAGACCCTAATTTTAGTAGCTTCTTTCTTAGTTACTGGAACAACATTTGATATCCACTCAACATAGTCAATAGCTTGTATAAAATTTACATTCAAAAGCTTCTCTAATTCACTTTTAACTAGTAGTGCTACTTTAGGATGCATTTTTCTAAGTTTTTGCTTTACAAGTTTAGCATCAGGGTGCACTACTAGATGGTGCACAACTACAGAAGGATCTAGGCCTGGCATATCTGCGTATGTCCAAGCGAAGACATCAGGATATTCGGTAAGAAATTCAATATATAGATTTTGTTTTTCTTCACTTAACTCAGATCCAATTTTGACCATGCGAGGATTCTCTTCTGTTCCAATGTTGATTTTTATGAAATTTTCTACAACAATATTCAACTCTCTTTCAAAGTTGGGAGGTGCGGGTGATACCCCCATTTCTTGTAATTCTTCGAATGTACATTTAGCTAACTCTTCTTGGGGAGTAGTAGCTTCTATGTGAGCTACACATGGCATTGATCCATCAAAGAAAAAATTATTTCTTAGAACTTCATCAAGAGATATATCATGACAAATATCCCCCTCTAAACATTCATCCAAAGAAGCAATCATTTTTGGATAAACCATAGTCAACATATTACAAGTATGTATCATTTTAAAAAGTTCTTTTTGTTCCATATACTCTTGATATGTTATAATATGGTCATCATATTTATATGGGAATGGTTCTATTTTTGTAGGAATATAACCAAGACCACATCGGGCAGGCCACTCTTCGACCTCCAAGGGTTCTTTTATTCCATTTTCATGAGGTCCTAAACCTTTACCTCTATAACCCATATTACACATCATTGGTTTTGATTTTACATATCCATTAGAGAAATAACATTTAGCAAATCCATCTTGATCAATTGTAATCTCCATAACTAAAAATTTTCCCCAATCATATCCTGCATACACAAATTCACAACTCCCAATATGACAAATGCTCCCTTTCTTTGGTAAGCCTAATGTTCGGGGATATGGTGGTAACTTAGATAGTACCAAAGAATCTTGAGTAGAAAAATTAACTTCTTCTGTAGTTGCAAGCACTGAAGATAAATCTGGTAATACTTCATCTGAAATGACATATGAAGTAGATGGATTATCTTCCTTAGCTGGTTCTTTAGATGTTATAAATTTAAATATTGTAGATTCAGGAGGTAAGTCTGTTATTATAGATTTAGGAAATGGATTAGGTATAGTTTCAGAAGGTGATGATGATAATGATGTAGAATTTGTTGATGTTGATGATTTAGAATATGTTTTTAATGATGTTGATTTAGGAGGTGATTTAGATTTAGAAGGTTTTGATGATGAAGATGGACTAGGATGAACAACAGACATAGCAGGACAAAATGGAACCCCTACAGGTTCTACCACAACACACATATCAAATGGTCTAGGATCACCATGAATGGTGACTAATTGATTTTTAAATTCAAATTTAACACATTGATGTAATGTGGAAGGTACTGCTCTCATTGCATTGATCCAAGGTCGACCTAGAAGAATGTTGTACGATGCAAAACATGGTACAACAAACATAGTCGTATCCAAAATCCTTGGACCAACTTGCAATGGGATCTTCATAACTCCACATGTTTCTTGAGTTTCATCATTAAATGCTTTAATGATCATTTCAGTATTTTTCATATCTTCTTTCTTAAATCCAAACCTTTGAAAGAAATCATATGTGCATATATTTAATGATGATCCATTATCAATTAAGACTCTCTTAACTCCTACATCTCCAATCAATGTTGTAATGTACAAAGGGTTATCTCCATACAAACTTTGAGGAGGGATATCTTTATCACGAAAATCTATAAAGTTTGTTTCATCCAAAGTTACAACATTTACTACAACATTTGGTTCAATATCTTCAGGTACCATCATCTTGCTCAAAGTTCTCATCAATTCTTCCCTATGTATGGAGGAAGTCCTTAAGAGATCCAAAAGAGATATTCTTGTTGTGATAGTAGCTAATTGTTCATTAATATCATATGGAGATCTTTGTTGTGAACTTGTTACATTATTTGCTTTAGTAGGAGCTTTTAATACAAATGGATTTGTCTTCTCATTTTGACTTTGATCTTGAGAATTTTGGTTTTGTGCTTGTTGTCTTGTAACAACTCCGATGGTACCTACAATGTTGCTATGTCGTGGATTACCAAAATGGGGTCTAGCATTTTCTGCTTGCTCATTTGAAAGCCATTGTTGAGATGATGGTCTAGTAGTTATTCTTCTTGGAAATGGTTCTTCTAGAACAAATAAATCTGTAATAGGTGTGACTTGATCTGATTCATACTCAGAACTATTTGAAGCAATCTCTAATTCACTTCCTGTTTCACTTTCCGTGTCACTTTCTAAAGGTGTGTTTTGATAAATTTTTAGAGGTCTAATAGTGACTAAGGATTCAGTAGTTACATATGTTTTTGGCAAGTCTTGATGTGGTAGAAAACTACTAATAGTTCCCACATATCGAGTTGGATGGGGAACATTATGATGTTCTACCTGATTTACAGCTTCTTTACCATGCTTTGGTAAAGGGTGTTGGAAGATGTCCAAATTCTGATTTGCGTTTTGATTTTGAGATTTTTGTGTATTATTTTGAGCATCTTTTGGCGGGAATTTTTCTACTTCCATTTTTCCATTGTCAATTAGATCTTGTATCATGTGTTTCAATATTTTACATGAGTTTGTTGAATGACCATCAGCTCTATGGAAGTTACAATGTAAATCAACTCTAAATCCAGCTACAGTTGTATCAAGTTGTCTTATTTCAGGCAACCATATCAAACCTTGTTCCAATAGTTGAGGTAAAATCATAGTTAAAGGCTGATTTAATCTTGTAAATTCTCTTGGTGGTTTATCAAGAACTTTCAATACAAATTTCTTCACAACTTCCACAAGATTAACATTTGAGTTGTTTCTACTGTCAGTAACTCCATCACCTACTACTTGTTTGTTTTTGTATTGATTCTTAGAAGTTTTATCTTCATATTTCTTCTTAAATTGACCTCTCCTAATAAGGGCATCTTCTACCCTTCTTGCTAAATCAATGGCTTGATCAAAGGTGGTTACTGTAGCAGTAGAAAGTTCATAAGATAATTGTTCTTGCAAATTACCTATAAATATGTCCAACATTTCATGATGAGGTAATGCAAAGTGTAATTTTCCCAAAATTTATCTCCATTTAGCCAAGAATTCTGTGAAACTTTCATCTTTCCCTTGTTTTAGGTTGTATAAATCTTTAATGGTCACATGCCTTTCTATATAGGCACTAAATTGATGGACAAACATCTCTGTTGTTTCCTCAAAATTCCTTAAAGAGTTATTGGGTAATTGATAATACCACTCTAGGGCCATACCTCCCAGACTTTTAGGGAACATCTTTAGCAACAACAAATCATCATGAGAAACATCATGACATGTCATTCTAAACATACGAAGATGCTCTATAGGATCTTCAGTTCCTTTATATATCAGGAGGATAGGCATGGGGAAATGCTTAGGATAAGGTTGTGCTACAACTACAGGATCCAAAGGTTGACTACACATCTCTCGATAACTGTACGAGGGATGGTAAGGATCCATCTGGTCTAGATGAGAAGCTAACTGCTTAACCATAGCTTCAAGTCCCTATTGTTGTCCACCAAACTGATTTTGTTGCACCATATTATTATGTCTTTGATAATAAGTTGGTGTTGTTGTGTGAAGATTTCCAACTGAAACACTATTATGTAAAGTGTTTGTAGGAACTACATTTTGTTGAATTTGTTGGTAGTTGGTATTTTGTACTTGTTTAACCTTTTGTTGATTTGCCATTTGTTGATTAAGAGCTTGAGTGAACATGGATGTGAATGGTTGTTTTTGTTTTTTTAGATTTGCTTTTGGGTTGCTAGCAACAATTTTGGATGATTGTGCCATTGATTTTTGAGCATTTTGATTTAAAGGTATCATATTTGGATTAGATGGTCCTGCTTGATTATCATCTGGGTCTGTTGAAGGCATGTAAGGTAATGGGTTTGTATGGATTCGAAAAGTGGATGCTAAGGCTGCTTCCATGGAACCTTCTCCTAAATTATCCATATGTACTGCTTGGCTAAATTCACCTATGTGATATTTTATGAATTGAGTAAAATTTGCAAGAGTCTCAAATTGAACATGTCCCTTTTCATCTAATTTAGGTTCATTAGGATCTTCTACTTCGTTTTCCCCATTATCACCTTCATATTCTGATAGTATATCCTCTCCATCAAGTGCTCTATCTTCAATATCATCTTGTTCTTGTTCTCCCATATTATCATTATCTACTTGTTTACCACTTCTTAATATAGGCATTTTATTTTTAGAATAATTTGTTTTTGCAGATATATATTATATATATGTGCTAAAATTTTGGGGTATATATGTTATATATATACCTAACTAGAAAAATAATATAATATGATTGTTTTTAGGTTTTTTGTAGTTTTTAGATTGCAAATAACAAAATAAACACAACTATAATATTATAAATGTTATATTTCAAGTTTCTTGAAAAAGCCTATAGATATCATTAACAGGTTCCAATTGATCTGGTGACAGGTAGTGTTCTTCTTCAAATAGGAAGTTGGATTTTAGGAATTTTATGAAATGTGCTATAGTAATGCAATCAACTTCACAATTTGATGTATAAAAGTGTAATTCGTGATAGTATTCTCGATAAAGCACAACTCTAGGAACCCTGTTAAATCTTCTCTTATCATCTAAAATAATTTCTTGATTTTCCACTTGTGATAAAAACTTATGTACTACTATTGCATTCTCAAGATAATCTTCAGAGGAATAAAGACTTGGAGAAATCATAGCTCTTTTGTCTGCTAGCCACCTATCACAGGCTCTTTGAAGGTCAAAGTAGAAAGGTGCACTATCAAGATCCAGGATTCTAGATAAATTGAACCTTATGATTTTCTCAAGTTCGGGTTCTTTAGCTCTTATAATCTCTACCCTTCTCCAAATCTCAGAGTACGACACACTACCTAATGAAGAAAATTCTTGGTTTGCTAGTACTGTACTAACATTAATATGAACGACTCTCCTTATGTTATAATCTACCATCTATGGCATGCAAAATTATGAAATTTGACTAATGTTTTTGGTTTGTTTTTGTTTTGTTTTTGTAACTATTTAGAATATCATAAGAAATGCCTATGTTTCACGTCGGGTTCACCAAAGAATGTAGCCCAAAAATTCTCGCACTCCTTTCCTCAAGGTTGATGGATCCGCGCCTTAGAGGGGAATGGGAGAATGAGTGGTCTACACCTCAAAAGAGAGGTACTTAATCGTACCTTCTATATATGGTGATTTTTTGATGAATGGGTTTTGGGTTCACCAGGAAACATTTTTGGTTGTTTTCGAGCCTAGGTTTCAGGATTTGTTTTAATGGTTTCTTTTTATTCAAATCACACATACCTAAGTTTGGCCAATATGCAAACTAAACTAAGCTATATGCACTTTTAACTTCAAATGTAGACAAAAGAATACAGAAAATAGAATGTATAAATTGATGCAATGCCTATGAAGAGATTTTAAACCTTACCTGTATCCGGATGTCTGATGTAGGTTCTAAAATTTGTAAGCAGTCCAGTTTCGTATAATGCAGGGCGATATCGTATTATGATTTCACAAGATCATATTACGATTAGTGAGATCGTATTCCTATCATAGATAGACAGATCCGATTTTTACAGAAGACAACAAATGCATGGATAGAGGGTAAAGAACATAAATTTATGATCCTATTTATCTTTGCAAATATGGTTATGATCTATTAAACACTACTGAATAGTAACAATAATAAGAATTGATAGACAAATGCATCTAATTACCTAAAACATGCAATTACATGAGATTTTAGGTGAACTCCAAGAATGCAAATGATTTAATCTAATATGTCTTATGATAAAAATACTAAATGAAGTCTAAATCAAACGAAGAGAGGCCAGAATACGCAAACCAAAACTCGGAGTTGCCCCCAAGAAAATTGTAGATGATATCGTAGCATTTTGGGCGAGATCGTATCCCGAACTTGCACGTTCGTACTACGATCACACTATCGTATCCTCCGATCTACGATGAAATCCTCCGATCTACGATGAAATACTCCGATCCTGCAAGCAAATAATGAAATAACGAGTGCTAGAATGCAAAATTAAACTAAGTTTTCCTAAGTGCAGAGAGCCAGGAGAATTTACGGAGGGAGGGGTCTGGTTAAATAGGCAAGGAGGAGTGTCCAGAATAGGGAGGAGGTTGGATTGTTGCAACTTCTTCCAAGTTGGGCGAAACCGAACGGATCCGATCTCGCAAATCCTATGCAGTTACACAGGCGGAGGCAAAAACCAGTTTGAACAACTTTTGTCATTTTCCATTTTAAATTTTTTGTTTTCAAGCAAGATCGTATTACGATCGACGATATCGTACGCCGATCGCAAGGATCGTAAACCTGAGATCGTGCTATGATTTTGGAGGTCGTACTATGATTTTGCTAATCGTAGTACGATCTCGTCAGAGCAGCACAAATTTTGAGGTGATAAATGCAAACATAATGTTTTTATAATATTTTTGTGTTTTTATGCAAATGGGTCAAATTTAAGGTGTTATAGATGTAAATGTGCATGTAGTCCACATGTACATGAGTCTTAGGGTTGAGTAAGAGGCAAGGAATCTATCTTTCTATATAAAGGCCTCATTGTGAGTGTTTGAGTGAGAGGATTTTTGGAGTGCATAGGTTAGTGTAGTAGTAGTCACAATGTAGCTCCATTTTTTTATCATGGAGTAGATGTAAACTCCATGAGAGGAGCATTGTAATTTTTGTGAGCTTTCTTATATGAGCATTTCTAGAGCATTGTATGAAGTTTTCTATCATATTTTCATGCATGTTAAGTTTCATTTATCATAGTTATAATATTACATGCTTATTTAAATACTTGTGAATACATTTCCTTTAAGTTTAAGGCTCTAAAAGCTAATAGTGGTATCATGGCCATGGTGGATCAAAGGAAATCATAAAGTGATCACCATTGCTATTGTTGAGTATTTGCAAACCATATCAACCATTATGTGCTGCATGAAAATACCATCATAATATAATTTTTGATAGAAGTAGCTCTAGGTAGAATAATAGAAAGTAGAGAAAGCCACATGATTTATTTGGCTAGAGTTTTTCCATAGATTTGCAAAAACTTGTGAAGACTAGAACTCAACATTGAATCCACTAGATTGGCAATCCAACTAGTGAATATTATTTTCTATAGAGTCATAGAAATTTTTATTATCATATCTAATATTTTATTGCAAGAGAGAAAGAATTTTTCAAAAGGAAAACCATTGGGTTACTATCATCTAAGTTTTTCTTGTTGTAGAAAATTAACTCTCAGAAGTTGGGAAGCTTCCTACAATATATAGAGAAGAACTTCATCTTCGTTGCCTAAAATTTGATGTACTTTCCTCATGTAGGGATTAATTTTTTGTTGTAAAAAAATAAGGATTGAAGATTTGGAGGCCTAAGGAGAAAGGTCCCATTGAGAGATTTGTAGATTAAAGACTCCTAGTTGAAATATTGAGGAGAGATCTAGTGGCCAAGGAAGCCACATTGAATATTGTAAATCTAGGAAGGAGGTCCTAGAAAGAAGATCCCATTGAAGATTGAAGAGACTCAAGGAGAAGAGTCCTAGAAAATATTGGAGATTGGTGATCTCCATTGAATACTAAAAACTTCACATTGAATAAGAGGTCCATTGAAGGCCCTATTGAAGAACTTCCATAGTGGAAGATTGAGCATTGAGAAGAACTAACAAAAGTTCTATTGCAGATTTTAGTAGCAATAGATTTAGGAGATCCTAGAAGAATATCTCACTATGTAACTTCCATAGTTGAAGATTGAAGAGGCCAAGGAAGGTCTCATTGAAGGTTTTGAAGTTGCAATATTGAGGACCTTGGAGAGGTCTCAAGGAGAAAAAAGAAGAAGGTTTGGTGAGCCTCATTGAAGGAGTTCCTAGAAGAACTCATTGGAGAAATTACTACCAAGGGAGAAGCTCATGATAGCTAAGGAATTGGGATAATTGTTGCCATTCAAAAACAAGCCCAAAGGAGAAGGTTTGGCAAGAATATTATCAAATTTCAAGGTAGTTTGGAATAGATCTCAAGATTGATAGATTATTTGAGGAGGAGATCTAGTTTGAAGTCAGAATTTGACAAGAGAAAAGAGATAGAAAACCATAAAATCTGAGATATTTGGGGGCCATCATTGAAGGGTTCTTGAGTGAACATCTTAGTTGTGATTTGGAGGAGGATCCTACCAAATTTTTGGGATTCAAGGACAACTTTTCAGTGAAGGTATTGATTGCTTTACAATATGAAATTTTTCAGATTTGAGGATAGAAAAAGGCAGCAATTTGGGCAGCATTAGTGATTGCTAAAGATCATATTTCAGAGGTACATTCTGAAGGAGCATTTAAGCCACCAAGTTATAGTATTGGGAAACATATTAGTCAAGTATTGAAGCTGCAAAAATATGAGAAAGTGAGCTATTTTGGACAGCCTAGAAGAGCTGCAAATAACATCTACAAAAGGTAGCAAATTTAAGTGACCAAAGTCACTATCATCATCATCATCTACAAGGAAAAAGGTATGCAACAAAAGGTGCAAAAGTTCATTAGTTGAGATTTTCATATTTGGATTTTTATTAAAGTTATAAAGCACCAGTTACAAAAGTTTAAAGGTTGCATCAAAAGTTTCATTTCAAGTCTTCAAAGGTAGTGCAAAAGTTATAGTCTACAAGGTTCAAACCTACACATAGAAGAAAATAGAAGTTAGGTATATTTTGAGAGAAATAAATATATCAACATTCTATTGCTTATTCTAAGAAAATAAGACTCTATAGTTTTTGCATAATCTATAGTGCAAAATATTTCATTGAAAAGCTTGGATTGGTAAGTGAAAGAATAGCCAAGTAAGGAAGGTATTGCCAAGGATTAAAGGTAATAATAATATCAATTTTATCTTAGCCAAACAAGGGATTTGAAGGTAACATTTGATAAGAGAAGGTTTTTTTTTTTTTTTTTGTGGGGGGGGTGGCAACAAAATTTTTTTTTTTTTCTTCTGGGTGGGAAAAGAAAACCTCTATATTAAAAATGAAATGAGCTTGAAAGAAAGACAAAAATTTTAATTCTATGGTACAACTAAAGGCTATATTTCCAAAGCATTTTTGGACATATTTGAAAAGGAGCTAAGACGATATTGTGAAAGAAATCTAATTGAATAGCAATATCATCCAATTGAAGCCTACATTTTGAGTAAGATAAAGGCTTGGTTTACAATAACAAGGGGGAAATCATAGTCTACACATTAGATTCATTCAAGAGAACTCTACAAGTGTGGTTAAGAGGCATATTACATAGTAATAGGGAGATGTATCAAAGTCTTCAAGTGGGCACCCTACAATGCCCTAAAAGAAATCCTTGGGAAGCAAAAGAAAGAGTCATCCAAAGGATCAAAAATCTAGTCATTTAAGGTGTCTAAAGACACCCAACACAATGCAAGAGCCACCAAATTTACCATCTACATAGAGCACAAGAATCAAACTTACAATACTTAGCAAAGTGATAGTGCAAGGAGTGCAAGTAAGGAAGAAAATAAGATAAGGTTTACAGCCAAAGTCGAAGTGCAAGTAATAGTTTGATTGAATTATCTATTATCACAAGGATCACCACCACAAAAGAGGAGCCACCATTGTAGAGAAAGTGACACCCAATATTGATAGCACGTTGGAGAAGTTATTAGGCATCAGCTAGCATGCACAAAATAATCTACAATGCCATTCAAAGGAAGTCACCAAATAACTAAGTTCTCTACCCAAGAAGAAGATGAAAATAACTTCCAAAATAGCAAGGAATATCACCAAGAAGTGAGCATTGAAGAGCACTAGAAAAGACGTTAAACAAGCCCAAGGAAGATAAGGAAAAGAGGTAGGAATATTACACCACTTGGAAGGAGCCATCACATGCAAATAAGAAGAAGCTTACCATGTTGTTAAAACCAATTTGAGCACCCAAGGAAAAGGAATATTTGAAGCATATCATTTGATAATGCTCTCTTTGAAGCATTGCTAACAACACCAATTATCAAGATGTTGAGGAAGCAAGAGTAAGACACTTAGCACCACTTGTCATAGGCATTGGGAGAAGGTGCAACAAGAACCATTAGAGAAAGTAAGTGCCACTTGGCACTTCCCATTCTACATAGGATTAAGCTTAAAAATGGTACCCAAGTACGTAGCTATTAAAAAGGAGCTAAGATAGCATTGAAAGTAAGGAGAGAATCATTGTTTTAGAGAGCACGTAGAGTGACAGAGAAACTAGAAAAAATGGCACCACAATTAACAAGGAGGAAAGGCACAACCAATCATCAAAAGAAAACCAACATTGAAGTGGAGAATAGCGCACATAATAGTCAAAGACATAGAGTGAGTTCAAGGCACATATTCAGCAAGCTCGTGGTTGGAGAAAGGAAGGCAAACCAATGTATCTATGTCAAGGAGAAAGTGCACAAGAAAAGTAAATAGTAACAAGAGCATTCAAAAATTGATAAGGAGTAGTCAACCTTTATCAATACGAAGCAAACAACATTCATTTCAATCAACTTGCAAACTAGAATCAAGCAGTTGAAAGGTGAGAATTATCCATAATTATACTGCAAGTTTATTCAGGTTGATATCAACTATGCTCTATATTCTAGAGATATTAGTTTTAGGAGTAATAAGGTGTTGAAAGAATATCTAGAATACTTATTGATTACATGAAGAAAGAAGTTAAAATTTGAAGCATCTAAACTATTTCTATTGCTTCAAAATATTTGCAAATCTTAAAGTCAAGGAGATAAAAGGATTAGTAAAACTTAATTTGCAAATACTTAATATTTTTGAAACTTCTAATTAGGGAGATATAAGGAATCCTACTTCAATTGAATTTCTAGAAGTTTATAAATCTATCATTGCATTGAATCATAGTTGAAGATATTAAGATATTGAGTGCATCAAAATTATAGTTGGAAGATTGAGTTAGAAGGACATAGACAATCCAACTAAAGATATTGAACTCCTATATTTGAAATTGCATTTCTAAAAGTTTTCTACAAGAAGAGATAAAAGTTATAAAAGTGTTAGAGTTGAATTTCATTCTAAAATATTTTATCTCATAGCATACCTCAGTCTCTAGGGAGTCAAAAGGGATTCAACAAAATTCAATATTAGAAATTCAAGCATAAGCATCAAGTTCATAGCTTGAAAATCTTGAGAATTAAGTCCAAGCTTGTTCCTATAAACAAGAAAACGAAATCAAATCACATTAATATGCATAGATTGACAAGAGGAACATATCATCACTATAGTAGGACTCAAGATCAAAATACATCCAGTTTTTCCTATCAAAGGTATAAAATCGGTACAAACTCAAATAATCTCACAAATCAAAATTAAAGGGACATTTGGTATATAGATTCATGTGCAAGTCATCATATGACTGAAAACTTGCAATGGTTTGATTTTCTTGAAGTCACCAACAACTATAGACTAAGAATTATAGATGGAAAATTCTACCATATACATGGTTATGGATGTGTAGCTCCTAGAAAATTATTTCCAAATCTTGTACTACATAATTTCATGTATATTTCAAACTTATCATCCAATCTCATTTTAGTAGCAAAGTTAGTAGAGATCAATAGAAAAATTAACTTCAAATACTCAAATGGAGTCAACATGTACCTCATAATAAACCAAGGGGAAATTGAAGCTATTGGATCAATTCATAAAAATATATATGCTCTAGACTCTATGGGAACATCACAAGATATTATTGCATTTCAAAATAATACTAATACATTTATTGAAGAACAGGATGCAAAATATGTAGAACCAACATATCACAAGAACAACTAGAAAAATAGAAGACTCAAAATTAAGAGAATGATAAGACAACAAAACTACACTCTATTAAGCTATAAACAAACCAAATAAGGAGAATATCCTAATCAAGATGAAAGAGAAAGATCCTTCTTGAAGACTAAAGTCTTCAAAAATAAAATAATGTAATACATGGGGGTGTTGGAATATATTACATCATTTGGTTATGTACCTTCATGGGTACATGTTTATATTAGAATTAGATTAGGAGATAAATAGTTTATTAAATTAATTTAATAAATACACAATTTTTAGAATGTGCAATGATGTAAATGTGCATGTAGTCCACATGTATATGAGTCTGTGTTGAATAAGAGGTAAGGAATCTATCTTTCTATATAAAGGTCTCATTGTGAATGTTTGAGTGAGAGAGAGGAGTTTTGGAGTGCATATGTTAGTGTAGTAGTAGTCACAATGTAGCTCCATTTTGTTAACATGTAGAGATTGTAAACTCCATGAGAGGAGCACTGTAATTTTTGCAAGCTTTCTTATATGAGCATTTCTAGAGCATTGTATCAAGTTTTCTATCATTTTTTCATGCATGTTAAGTTGTAATTATCATAGTTATAACATTGCATGCTTATTTAAATACTTGTGATCACATTTCCTTTAAGTTTAAGGATCCAAAATCTAACAAGATATAGAGGTTTGGTTTAAAGGATAGTCTTGAAGAGCATGCTTGTTTTTGCATCTTGGAAATAAATAGCTAGGGGTTCTGTAGGTTTGGTTTTGGCATTCATTTTCCCTAATGTAGTATTAATATGTACCAATATATTAGTTTTTATATTGGAAAATTATTCCATAAGCTCTTTCAAATCACTACCATTATTACTTTGCTTTTGTCTTTTTTGTCTTATGCAGGATTAATTTCTAAATAGTTCTAAAATTTCATCAATGTCAAGGGTGCTCACATCTCCCTTGTCTATTAAATTTAGTACTTATCTAGAATAATATTGTAACCCTCTTAAGAATATGGTCTTACACATTTATGGTTCAAAAAAACCACATCTCTTTTGTACAAATGCAAACATATCCAAGTAATCCTTTAGATTTTCATCTTCTTCTTGTTTGATTATAAATAGTTCATTCTTTCTATTTTTCACCCGGTAGTATTCTTGGTATTTATCCAAAAATAATTCCTCCATTTCTTCCCATGTTCAAATTGATTTAGGTGCTAAGCTCAAAAACTAGTGTAAATTTGAGTCTTTGAGTGTGGAAGAAAAAACTTTCAGCTTTTGGTTGTTATTTGTGTAATCTTATGTCTGGCACATAACCTTAAATTTAAAAAATAATTGATCAAGATCTTCAGATGTAATTCCCCTAAATTTTGGTAGCACTAAAGGTAAAATTGTTTTCATTGAAGATTTTTGTGTAGGATTTAATCGAATAGGATATTCGAAAGTCCTGGAAAGAGTAGGATTATCCATTTTATTATGAACATTGTTACCCCTATCTAGGTTACATTGCATGTCTACCATTATGTCTTCCCAACACCTTGTGTAGATTCATTTAAACTACCTTTAATTCAAGGATATGTCAAGATTGGGTGAGGAGGTACTAGCAATTTTCTCCTCTTGTATTTCTCTCTAAGGAGATACACTTCTTGGTGGTGATGATGATGATGATGGTTCTTGTTTATCAAATTTCAATAATTTCAAATGTAGGTAATTCACCACCTTGGTGTGAATATCGCCTACCTATGTTAGGTTAAGGGGTTTTAATAAATTATTCTTTTTCATCCCTTAACCCATTCATTCATTCTATGCTTGTGTTTCTAATTTTTTGAAGTGCAATTATCAGTTTTACAACTATGTTTCATGCAAGTTGTTATGTTTAGGATTTTGATCTAAAGTTCACAACTTAGCATAATCAATAATTTTTTGACTATTTTATCCCCTAACAACACCTATTTTCTTCGACAATGGCACCAAAAATGATGAATTTCGTTATTGCCATCATTTAATTTCAATGTTTATCAAATCCAGGGTGGTGTCCAAGGTTGTTTGCGATAGAGGAGTTTGGCAAGTTCTATAGTTAAATAATTAGTTCACAAGATTTATTTAGTGAAATAGAGTTTTATCAAGTCTTTCAAAGGTCACACTAATCCTAATTTATAGAATCAAAACTATTTTAACTTGCAGAATTGACAATTAATCTAAATTTGAAGAATTGATTTTAATCTAAATTTGCAAAATTGAAATTGCTGAAGGAACTAATTTAAAATTTCTAATTGAAATAACATGAAAAATAAATTTTAATTTTAATCCAACTAAGTTTAATCATGCTAAAATTGAAAATGCTAAAACTATCAAAAAAGTTGCTGCAAAAACTGTCAGAAAAGTTGCTGCAAAAAGTGTTAGAAAAGTTGTTGAAATTGAAATACAGAAAATAGAGGTATCAAATGCATAAAAAATGGGGTTCAGCTAGTTGTAAACAAAATCACACACATCACACTTAAAACTTAAGGAAAAATATGCTAAAAACAAAGGAAAATATTGTTTACAAGATTTAAGCAAGAAATTGACAAAAAAACTATAGAAATTAGAAACTATCAAAAACTTGTAAAAATGCTTACTTCCTCCAGACCCGAGAGTGGTACCTTGCTCCCTAGTCTATAATATGTGTAATCACTCCAAAATATAAACTCTAAAACACTCACTCGCTCACCCACAAATCAATGCATTTGGATAAACTACACTTTTATTGAAAATTGTTGCAACTTTTACAGCTTTATCAACTTCACATTCTTTCTTATTTTTTGACTAATTCTATAGCTAACTCAACAAATGGGTGAGTGGACCTATTTATACTACTTATTTCATACTATTTTCAATTACAAAATCAAAAAATTGCATTGGTGATGCTTGATTTATTGGTCTGTTGCAGTAGACATGGTCTATTTCAGGATAGAATATGCTATAGTAGTCATCCATGCACCTATTCATACCTTCAATCCAATAAGAATCAGCCAAGAATGGGATAATATCAACTATTACACTTGTAATCATGCTAAACTCTCTTATTCCTTGCAAAATGGATGTGATATTCACTTTTCTATTGAAATTAACTATTTCTACCTATCATTTTGGAGTAGCTCCAAAATATTAGGTTGAATACTTGGAATGTCTTGTTGTTGTTATATTGATCACATGTGGGAACTTCTAGGTGCATGATAGGTCCTATTTTTCCACCTAATAATTGTTCCAATCGATTTCACTTATTCCTTTTGACACTTTCCATGCCCCCCTTTAATGTTATAGGTGGTTACCATATATATGCTATAAACAGTTGTAATGCCCCGTTTCACAGCTGAATGGCTTATTTGGCACCATTCCACCTAAAAAAATCATTTTAAGTGGAGAATATCATACAAAATACCTCATAAAATTACAATTCACAACAAACTTTCTTTATTACCAATTTTGCTATGCTATTTATCACTAAAAATCATGCAAAAATAGGACAAAAATGCAGAAAATAGTCAAAACAGGGGTATAGTATTTTAAAACACTTAATCATGCAAACATTAACAAATAATGTACTTTAATAAAATATTTAGAATAGAATTATATTATTAATTGGCATATGGTAGTTTTTATATGTTAGAAATACAACAAAAATGAGGTATTATTTGGCCTCATCATCTACTTGCTTAGCAAGATCCATCACAGTCTCAAATTATGGAATGTGAATGATTTCTAAGTGATAAGATAATTGATCATGCAAGCCATATATTAAAATATATGGTAGGTCCTTTGGTGAAGGAATTTATTGGATTTTTCATATGAGCGATCATCACCTACCTAGGAATTTAGATAAAGATTCATCCTTACCTTGTTTTAATTTATAAATGTCATTGAGGATCATTCTTTAAAATGTATAGAGAATTGCTAGACACATATTTTGGTTAATTATTTTAAGGATTTAATGGATTGATGAGGAATTTGAAAATACCATTTTAGATTAGCATTGCCAATCTAGTAGGAAAAAGTTAAAGGTGTGACTACGATATAAGCATTTTTGAAATGTTAAATATGGTTGACTAGATCTTCTAACCCCTTGTATATAGGGAATCTAGGTACCTAAAAATTAGGCAACAAGGATCGACTAGTTATGGATGGGTCCAAAGGTTCGTTAGAGAACTCATAAAATAAATATTTTTTGTTTGATGAAGTTCCTTGGAGGGAGGCTAGTTGTCTCTTTAATTGCTCTAGTTCATTCTCTTGCATGGAATTTTTCCTTGATGATTCTAGAGGAAGTGGAATGGAAAGAATTTAAGAAATGACTAAGAAGCTCTAGGAAACTTGTGTAAGGGAACCCATAGATAGTATAATGTATACCACATTATTTACACTAGATATTAATGAGTTATTAGGAATGGATTGCAAGGAAAAAGTAGATAGATTATGAGAAGGAAAAGTGTTGCTCAATGTAGCCTAAGAGATTTACAAATGGGTAAATATTGGTTGGGACATAGACAAATTATCATTAGGTATAAGATATCAACATGGATTGTAGATATATTATATTGAGCAACAAAGGGTATAGTTTGAGCACAATTTATTATGAAAAAAACAATTGGATAGGTAGTAGAGTATACATAATAAGGAATGTGTACTTATACTAGCAATAGCTATCTCATTAATATTTTTCTTAGTTAGGTTTCTATTATCATAGGACTGATCGTGCAATGGAATAACAATGGTACTTGATGATTCCAATGGGGAGTTCCAAGGTTAAGGTGAGTCATATTTATCATTATCATCCTATATTATATCCATGGAGACATACTGATTCATCTTCACAAGCTCTCTCAAATGGTCTATAGAATTAAATACCATTCTACTCAAAATATCTTCTTTAGGAGGAACCCAATTTTCCTCTTCCTCTTCATTAATGTTGGGATTACAAAAGGTATTTTCTTCCTCATAATCATTCCCAAAGGAAATTTCTATAGGGGACCATATTTGGGCCTTGCTCCAAATAAAATATGAATGTTTAGCCATAGCTTAAGAGTAAGTAAGATTACGAAAAGACCTAAAGGAAAGGAAAATAAATCTAGAAAGTATTTGAATGTCCTACAGATGTGTTCATGTTAGGTTTACCACAATGTAAGGATAACAAAACATGTGTCCTTGTCTTCAACACAGGCATGGTACACTTACACACTCAGAATAGGGGATATTCTAATACATACACGTGAACACTTGCATTCTATTATATTCATAGGTTTATTACATAACTAAATTTATTTATACATTTATATAAAATAATAAGAATAGAACAACTACAATAAGATGTTATTTAACAGTAATAATCATTAAATGAAACTTAGATTTAAAATAAAAAGTAGAGGTGGCATTACTAGAAATAAAAGTGTATTCAATAATAAAGAATCATTAAATGAAAGTGTAATGAGGGATGAGTATATTAATATTATCCATGTTTTAGTAGGATAATAAGCATTGCTACATAAAATACAAAGTATTAGTTGTAGAGAAAATTCAATAAAATATATTGTGCTAAAAGACAATAGAGAGAGTTATCATTTTTGCGAACTATGAAAGTCAGGAGGAGTAATGAATATCCTCGATCATATAGTCAGTCCCCAATTCCTTTTATGGTGATTTTGTAAATAAATAAAAGTGACCGAATATGGAAGTATGCAAGTTATAAATGAAATGGGAGTATAGGAATAAATATCAAATGGTACTAATGCACTATAATACTTAAATATTAATAATGGAAAGGAATAAAATGTAGTTGACGAAATGTAAAAAAATTTAGTTGTTTGTAAATGTTTCTAGCAATAATTTGATAGTGTTTCATTAACATGAGCCTTAGTTAGTTACCCGTAATTTTCTCAAGAGGGGTATTTATAGATAAAGTTTCAAAATTATTTTTTTGAGCCATTATAGGAGATGTGATATCAATTTGACATGTTGTTGCATCAAATCAAGGATATTGATCCATGATGGTTTGGCATGATAATAATTCTAAGAACCTTATTACGATTGAG
This sequence comes from Wollemia nobilis, assembly GCA_028583015.1. Taxonomy (NCBI): domain Eukaryota; kingdom Viridiplantae; phylum Streptophyta; class Pinopsida; order Araucariales; family Araucariaceae; genus Wollemia; species Wollemia nobilis. The sequence continues at coordinate 4,979,648 of JAQPPZ010003361.1, read as the reverse complement.
TGTGGTCAACTAATATAGGATCACTTAAGTTGTTGTGGTCAATTTCTAAAATAGGCTAGACATTGCTTTCAAAAGGAGATCAAAAGAAAGAGTCTAAGATTTTTTCTTATTTGATTAACAAGTGAATATTTCAAGTGGTAATCTATTTGGGCCACTTTTTTTTAAAATAGATTATATGTGGCTTCTATTGGGGGCCACTCCCATCAAAATACCAAAATATTACATTTGTTATACCTTTTTATCATAGTTTTTTATTTTTATTTTCTCTTAAATATATTCTTCAACTTCCTTGAAGTGCTATGTTTCCACAATCAGCTCCTTGACATCATTTTTATTAAGACATAAAATCTCACTTGGCCAGTTGCTTTCTAAAATTTGAATTTCATCGAGATGAAGATCAACACCATAATTCATTAATTTATTTTTTGCTCAAATTTCCTCTCTATAAATATGCTCACACTACCAAGATATTACCTCTAGTAATAGATGATGAACATCAACAATAATATTATTTTTATCCAGTCTCCACATCCATTTTTTAATAGCATTTATGATAATTTGTGAGTCCCCCTCAATTGAAATATATTTCCATACTTTTTGTGCTGTAATTTTAATCCCTGTAAGAAGTGTCCTAGGCTCTACATAGTTTTTAGTTGAAGTTCCATATGATTTTGAATAAGTGAAGCAATTTTCCCTTCACTATTTCTAAAAACACCACCTCCACCAACTTCTTCTATATTTCCTTTAGAAGCGCCATCAAAATTAATTTTGATAAACCCAATTTTTGGATATTTCCATTTTACCATAGATCAAAGTAGATCCTTTGTTTTAATTATGTTGTCATAGATGACTCTTCTATGTATGTTCAAATCCTATAGCCAAGTTATTAACACCTCTTTTTCTACAATTGATACTTCCCATGATGAGCACCATATTTGTAGAAATTATGTAAGAGAGGCAATAATAGAGTTCCAAACTTGGGCATGATTTTGAGATTTATTTTTAAAAATTTTGTTATTCCTTTCAAGCCATAAATTCCAAAAAATAATGGTAGGGCCAATCCTCCAAATAATAAATAATACTTTAGCTTTAAAATAATTTATTCAATATTTTATCAACTCTTTCAATGTTGATGAAGCTACCTAATATAATTTCATATTTTTTTTAAAATAACCCCAAATGGTGTGAGCAAATGGACAATGAAGAAGTAAACAGTTTGATTTTTCTAAATCCTTCTTACACAAGGCACATTTGAAGGGTCCATAATATCCTCTTCTTTCTAGACTCTCTTCCATAAGAATCTTACTCTGAACTACTAACCAAAGAAATGGTGAGGCCTTAGGGAGAGCCTCTAATGACCAAACATTCTTCCAAGGAAAATCTTTGGGAAAAGGAAATTTTGATTATCCTAAATCCTCATATACCAACTTGACCAAGTATCCACCATCCTTTGAAAAAATCTAATCCAACTCATCCTTTCATGTAAAAATTGCAAATAAAACTCTCGAAGCATATTTTAAAGTTCGTCTACAATTTTTTTGAGTTCCTCTCCTTCAACTAGGTTACTAAAATAAATCCATGATCTAGAGTTTTTGCTCATAATAATATAACCATTAGCCTTTTTACCTTTATATGTTAGGTACACTTGAGCCAATGGTTTCCATTTTGAGTCAGAGACAAGAGGATAAGGCTTCAACCAAGCATCAAACCAATAATTTGTATAACTTCCCTCATTGATTGACCATCTAATATATTTCTTTATCAATTGCAAACTCTCTAATATGAAGTTCCATGTTGAAAATACTTTGGGTAGAGTTCTTTTCCTAAACAATTTCATTGCATCAAAAGAACCTATATATTTTTGAAGTAATATTTTTGCCCAATTCTTTCCTTGATCTATGAATAATCTCCACCCAATATTTTCTCCTAATCCTAAATTTATAAGTTTATAATTCTACAAGTCTGATCCTCCAATATTCTTTCATTTGCAAACCCTATCCCACTTACAACCTTTCATAGAAATTCTCTTTAAATTTTATCAATTTCTGATGTAATACCTGTTGGTAGTCTTGAAAGTGATATCATCTAAATATGAATGGATTGTAATGTAGTCCTTATAATTTGTAGCATTCCTACCATGGTTAATAACTTAAATTTCCAACCTACCAAGAAAGCTTTAATTCTATCCAAATCTCCTTTTCATTTCCTTTATCACACAAAGGAATACCCAAGTAGGTTGATGGAAAATTTTCAATTTTAAACCCTAAAATATTCATAATAATTTGTTGTAAATCTGGGGCAATATTAATGAAAAATTATTGGATTTTGAAGTATTTACCAATTGTCCAGTAGCCTTATCATAGTATGATAATATCTATTTAAACTCCGTGGCTTCACTGACTGAGGTATTTTCCAAAAGAAAATTATCATCAATAAATTGGATATGAGATTCAAAGGGACCATTATTTGCAAATTTAATAACCTTAATTTTTCCTTTCACTTTTACCTTTGAAAAGGCTATCCCTAATGATTATGCTAGAATAATGAATAGGTAAGGATAAGTGGATCACCTTGATGAAGTCCACAAGATGACTTGAAATATCCAACAAGAGAACCATCGATCAAATTAGAAAATTTTTACAATGTTATAACAACATTTAATCCAGTCACACAAACTATAATCAAAGCCAAACTTTCTAAGAATAGCATGTAGAAAATTCCTCAAAACCCTAACATATGCTTTGTTCATATCTAATTTCAAAAGCATACCTAGTTTTTCATGGAATGAAGATAATGTATGGTCTTTTGTGCAATAATTATACCATCAATAATTTGTTTACCATGAACAAATCAACCTTGTTCCTTTGAGATAAGACACCCTAGATGTCCTTCAACTTGTTTGAAATAATTTTTGAAATGATCTTATAAATCATATTACAAAGGTTTATTGGATGAAAATTATCAAATTATTTTATCGCCTTTCTTGGGAACCAAGGTAATAAAAGTAGTATTGATATAACTTATTATAGACTTCCTTTTTTGGGCCTCTTCAACCACATCTAACATATCACTCTTCAATAAATCCCAAAATATATGAAAAAAAATTGTAGGAAATCCATTGGGGAAAGGTGCCTTGTCAAGATGGAAAGAGAAAACTATTTCATAAAACTCCTCCATAGTTATCTCCTTCATCAAGCTTTCATTTTGTCCCTAAGTGATAATTGATGGAATATTTTGCAAAAAAAAATTTTGTGCCTCCTTATCTTGCCTAGAATCTAACAAAATATTTTTGAAATAATTAATTGCTTCCTTCCTTATATCTTCTTCATCCTCAATATTTCTTCCATCTAGAGTTATAATATTTTTTATATGATGAACAAAAAAAATTGTTTTTGTTGTAGCATGAATTTTTTTTGTATTTCTATCTCCTTCCTTGAGCCATTTATCTCTAGATTTTTGGAACCAATATGACTCCTCATTTTTCAATGCATTATGATAATCAAAAATTAATTATTTTTATTTCACATAAGAATCCTAATCCATTCCATTAATTTCTACTATCTCTTGTAAAGTTTTGAGCTTGGATTCAATTTGTTTTTTTTTCTTTAAAAATGTTACCAAAATATTTGGCATTCCATATCTTCATTTTCTCCTTTAAATATTTTAAATTTTAAACAAACCTGTACATATATGATCCTTCAAATTTTGATTCATCCCACCATAATATAACCATCTAGAAAAAATCATGGTCTTGGAGCCACATAGACTAGAAGTAAAATGGCTTTGGATGACCATTATTAAGTAACTCACAAGTCAAAATAATGGGTTTGTGATCTGATCCTACTCGCAATAAAATATCTAAAGAGATTGTATACTTTGTTTACAACCATGTATTGGATAACAAAAATCTATCTAGTCTTTATACTATATTATTTTTTCCAATGTGTCTATTATCCCATGTATATTGAAAACTTGAGGGACTAGCATCCCAAAGGTCAATTGAACTAACAAATGAAGCAAAATATTACATTGATTTAGAACATTTTGGAATGCCACCCTTCTTTTACAAAGGAGATAGAATAATATTAAAATTGAATATCCTAACTTAGCCCGAATAAGAGATATTACGGAAGAACTCATTGGTAGAAAAGTCTTCGATTATATGGTTGAGGACAGAGGTAGAATGAAGTGGAAACAAATAAGAATTCAGGTATTTCAAGTGAAATCAAATGATCTTTGTAACATTCTCGGGCAACAGTTTATCCCCATGAGACCCAAGGAAGATCAAGTGACCTGGGCTCCTACGAAAAATGGGCAGTTCACTGTAAAATTAGCTTACAAGCTTATACTTTATGACGAGGATTTTTTCCTCCAAAAGGACTTAGTTTGGATAAAAAATTTAATTCCAAAAATTGCAGTATTTTCATGGTTGGTTATCCAAGGAAGAATTCTAACCATTGATAATATGATGCGTAAAGGTATTTGTATCACTAATCATTGTTATCTTTGCAGGGCTAATTGGGAGACCATTTATCACATTTTCCTTGAGTGCCCTTTTTCCTTGACTGTCCTAAGTGGGGTTTTTCAGGCATTCAATATTTCATGGGTTAAACCAGCCATCGTACTTGATTTGTTCATCCAGTGGCCTTACCCCTTTTCAAGCCAAAGACTTAGATACATGTGGAAAATTTGTCTCAATCACTATCTTTTGTAGGTGTGGTTAGAAAGGAACCATAGAGTATTTAATGAGTCTATCCATGATCATCAAACTATCATTGCCAAGATCCTATCCTTTGCCAATGAGAATGTGAACCTTATCCCTTTTGATAGTTGTAAACCTCATCTACAGGAGACCACGATTGCTCAATATTTAAGCTTAACCTTGTTAGATGAGTATGTGCCTAGGGTAGTCAACCCCAGAGCCAATGTTAAGTGGTCTCCACCTCCTATGGGTTGGTTTAAGCTTAATTTTGATGGAGCAGCTAAGGACAATACTGGCAAAGCAGGCATTTGTGGCATTGTGCAAGATCATAATGGGAATATTATGCTTGCATTTTTTGAATATTTGGGAACAAGGATGAACAACGAAGCGGAAGTTAGAGTTATGTGGAGAGGCCTTCAAATGACTCAAGACTTAGAAGGCAATTTGATTGTAGAAGGAGACTCTATGCATGTTATAAATCTCCTCAATAATTGGAAAACACCTCCTTAGAGGATTAAAACAATTTTTGAAGAGGCTAGGATCCTTTTCCAGGGAAGATAGGACAGAAAAGCCCAACATCTCTTTTAGGAAGCTAAAAAAGTTGCTGATATGCTACCAATTTGGGTGTCGATGGTGACGAACTTTTCAAATGGGAAAACAGTGTCCCGATTGAAGTAGAGGAGCTTATTCAACAAGAATGCCAATAATTATAGTCGAATTTACCAATAGGGAAGGCACTGTAAGTTCGAAGGCTAGGATTATTCCCGTCTCTTTTTTGAATTAGACTCACAATAAAAATTATCTAAGCTGTCAATCTTCGTGGATGCTGCTTGGAAATACCACAAAGACTAATGGGGACAGTCACATGTTAGATAACATGGCTTCTAGTTGTCTTAGTAATTTGAGGTTGGTTGATAATCATAGGGAAGGAAAGAAATGGCAATATAAGACTTTGAACCAAAGCCACATGTAACACCAGATAGCCACCGCCATAAATCTAGCCAGCAGGCTCACTTCTCCAAGGTTGATTGGCCAAGATAGTATGTGGTACCAAAGCATGTCATATATAGAAGAAAGCAATTACCAAATAATTATTAAGAGTAATTATCAATACAGAGCTTGTAGAATTTTTTTTCAGTACTCTGCTATGTGTGTCTGCAACTTTTTGTTTCTCCATTGTCTCAAGGAAGGGATCCGTGTCTGTTTCTTTTTTGTAATTATGATGCATGTGTGTTTTCTTGGGGTATATCCAAAATGTTGTATGGGAAGTTTCTTTTTTATAACAGGCTATGTGCCTTATCGGATATAATGGCTTTGGCGGCATGTATATTTTATATATATAGGATCTTTAGTAAGGATATGTTCATCAATAGCCCTAGGCTAATTTTTGTAAAAGGTTTTGGGTCAACTTGTAAAACCCGGTATTAATGCTATAGTATCTTATCTACCAAAAAATATATATATATTTCCATAGAGTTTATTTTCCCTCAATAACTCTAACACAATATTGAGATGTTTATTGTGCTCTTCTTTGTTTCGAGAGTATATTAAGATATCATCTAGAAATATAAGGATAAACTGGTCCAAATACCTTCTAAACACACTATTCATTAGATTCATGAATGCATTTGGGGCATTAGTCAGTCCAAAGGGTAGACTGTAAAATCATAATACCTGTACCTAGTTTTAATTATCATTTTGTGAGTATCCTCCTCACATATTCTTAACTAATGATATCCTAATATTAGGTTAATATTGGTTAATACTATAGCATCTCTTAGTTGATTGAACAAATATTTTATTCTAGGTAGGGGATATTGGTTCTTGATTGTAGCCTTATTTAGCATTTTGTAGTCAATACACAATCTTAGTGAACCATATTTCTTTTTTAAAAATAAAATTGATGCACCCCAAGGTGACACACTAATAGCCCTTGTAGTTGAACCTTTAGTTCCTACATCTCGATAGGATTCATCTTATATGGATATATATGAATAGGTTCTACTCCTGACATAATATCAATTATGAAATCAAATTCTCGCATAGGAGAGAGTCCAAGTAAATCCTCTGGGAACACATCCTTAAAATCTTATAATATTGGGTGCTTCCATAGCACCTCTATATTCTGATCATCTTCTACTTTATTGAGTTTTACAACATACACTATCCCTCCTTTCTTAAGGGCTTTCTTCAATTGCATAGCTGACAGTATTTGGGGTTTTAATACCCTCTGCTTGCTATGAATTTTTAGTCCTTTCTTACCTTTTTTTGAATACTTGATCCATATGTCTTGTAAATTGATCAAGGCTTTATGGGAATGTAATCAATCCATCCCTAGGATCACATCAAAGGCATGAAGTGGAGCTACATACAAACAACCTTCAATGGTACTACTAGCTAAAGTAATTTTTGCCATTGGATAACACTGGTTTACCGAGTAGGTTTATCCAAAACCATACTCTACCTTCCATCCATGGGCTAAATATCTTGGTATTTTTGGCATACTCCTTGCTAAACTAGAATAAATAAAACTATCAGTGGCCCCACTGTCTATTAGAATATTTACTTGCTTATTAAAAATCTTACCTTTTACAAGCAATGGGGTAGCTTGCCCCTCTAAAATTTATTTTCTAGTTGTGGCATAGATTTGATGCTAGGGTTCATTTCCTTTGGCATTGGATGAACTCGGCTCTCATTGGTACAGAAACTGATTAACATAATGTTGGACTCTGCAATGATAACACCCATCCTTGGTTCCTTGCTTCTTTTCCCATTTTTGTTCCCTTGTATTACTTACTAGGACTGAGGTTTATGGTTTTTGAGGATGAGGCTTTGTGTTGTTGGGATTATTGTTGGTTTTATTTTGGAAGTTCTTCTTGAACCTTCCCTGTTTTCCATTATTTCCTTTCTCAAAATTATGAGGATTTATGGTATTTAGATCTTATTCTTATTTCCATTTCAATAGTCCTTGACTATTCCTCTTCCTTAGTGCTTTTCGATCTTACTTAGATAGACTAGCATAGTTAAATTGTAGGTGGAATTATGCTTTCTTTGCCAATTCATATTATTTCTATAGTGACTTAGGCTCATGCATTTTTACATCATGCTTCATTCTAGATTCCAACCTATGAATAAACTTGTGAATCTTCATCTTCTCATCATAATAAGGTACATAAGTAACCGATCCAACTTAGTATAGTATTTCTATACTATTTTAGTTCCTTGTCGAAGGTTGGCAAATTCTTCAAACTTTAAGGCATATAAGTGTTCTGTGAGAAACCTCTTTTTGAATATTTCAACAAAATATTTCCATTTAATATCAATAGGCTCAACCTTATTCTTCTCATAGTAGGTTCCCCACCAATCTAAAGTAGTCCCTTCTAAGTTGATCATGGCCCAAACTATTCGGGTTCCTGGGAAATAGCCTTTTACTATAAAATAAACTTCTAATTCTCTCAACTAGGATTCAGTTGCATCCCCTTCACATTTTCCATCAAACTTGGAGATACAAATATTTTTAGATCCCTAGCTATTTCCTTTTCTATAATGACTCTAGCTTGCAACTATCTATAGTTATCCAATCAACTTGGTCAACCTTTGAGCCTTTAGCTTGCGAGTTTTGATTTGCAATTGTTTCCACCACTTGTCTCATCTAATCCTACATGGTAGCAACCGTAGTAGTGAGGTCTTCTACCTCTCTATTGGAATTTCCTAGATCCTTATCTCAAATATCTTCTTCCACATTATTTTATCGAGTTCGTCTAGGTGTAGGCCTCTCTTTTCTGGCCTTAGGTGGTATTTTAACCTAGTTACAACCAAGAAAAATATTAGGCTACAACTTCACCTTAAACTATACCACTAATTCAAACCATAATACAAAGTTCTCTTTCTAAAAGCATCAATGATCTAATTAGGATGATATTCCAAGGTTATGATGTAACAACAATACCAAAGCCCATACTCACTGTATGTAAGGTATCATAACATTCATTCCCCCTTGGGATTAATTCCCTTTTAGATTCTAGCAAGCGAAAGATTCTAGGTCATCCTAGCTCTAGCTTAAACTCTAAGCAAGCCTTCATTGGAGACACCAAATCCCTTTAGCACACAAGAAGATCTATACCCTTGTATGTAGAGCTTGGATACCAAATGTAATGACCCAAAATTTAGCTACAATAAAACACATAAAAAGAAAATAATTTTTTTTTTACTAAGGTGAGGGATTCATAAACCCCTAACCAAATTTTAGATAAACTAATGTTTAAAATCCCCTAAGTTTCTCAAAGAGCTACATCTCACTAGATACCCTAACACAAGTCCATCTATGTAGGCATATGATGTGTTACCGCAAATAATTTTATCCCTCTCATAACTCTTTATGATCTAAACTTATCATCTTCAGTCCATCGAAGGTATATGCCCATCTCCATACCATACACAAGTCAATTTGTGTAGGTATGCTATGCATATTGCGAGTTAAGTTGTCCATATCATCTACACGATGAGTTATCTTAACTCAGATGTAGTATTTTCATAACTTAGCTATTAATCTCCCTAAGGGGTCTTAATCCCTTAGGTCATCTATGTTCACCCTAAGGGGATCTCAATTCCCTTAGGTCACCCTCTAAGTTCACCCTAGAACTCATTACTTAAGTTTCTATTGTTTAGCAAGAAAACAAGAATAATTCTAGATACTAAATCTAACAAAAACATAATTCATAAAGCATGCAAAGGATACTAGAAAGGAAGCAACATTTAAAGAAGATAAACATTAATTGAAAGGATTTTAAATACAAAACATAGATAATCCAAAACAATAATTTAAAGGTACATCATCCAAGTAAATAAACAATTATTACATGTAAGCAAGTATGGTAAATCCTCCATACTCTTAAAGAATAATATATTACATCAATTTCATCAAGGAAATATCCCCACAAATAATCTATTTGAGCATAAGTAAATCATTATAAGTAGAATCAACTAACACATTGGTTCCAACTACCTCCTTGGTCCTCCTCAACTTCCATCGATCATTTGAGGATAGTAGGGGATCAGGGCACTCATGGTTCCATGATAGACATGCTTCTAAATGCATCTACTATGTTTATTACCAAATTGCAACTATACAAATCAAATCAAAGTATCTAACCATCTATTGCATAGTTGATATCATAAAAACCACCATTTTTATTTTCCCTCTCATTATCCCATGAGAGTCTTTCAACAAATGCAACTAGATCATAGGTCCTACTTTAATCAATTCCTTTTCAACCTTTATTCAACAAATTAAAGTCCCATACCTTTAATCTTTAAATAAGCTAGGTTTCTTTATTTCATAAATCAAGTCCTATTACTTAATTCATAAAAAACTATTCCCTTCATTTCATAAATCAAAGTCCCATACCTTTAATCTATAAAATGAACTATTCTTTCCTTTACTTAATAAATCAAAGTTCCATCTCTTCAATTTAATAAATAAATTATTCTTTTCCTTTACTTAATAAATCAAAGACCCATACCTTAAATTTAATAAATAAACTATTATTTCCTTTACTTAATAAATCAAAGACCCATACCTTCAATTTAATAAATAAACTATTATTTCCTTTACTTAATAAATCAAAGTCCCATACCTTCAATTTAATAAATAAATTACTCTTTCCTTTACTTAATAAATCAAATACAACTTATTTAATTAACTAAATAACTATTTCTTCCCTTCTCTTTTTCATTTAAATAACATATTATTTAATTAAGGGAGTAAACTATAACCATCCCTTTTCATTAAATGAACTAATACTTTAATAATCCATTTAATTGGCCAACCATTAACATGCAATAATTACCACCAGCCACCACAAGGAAGAACAAATTAAACCTCAAGACAAGAATGAAACTTTGATGAAGTCCCAAAAGGTTAGCCCGAAAGCAACTCAAAGGAGGTGCGCTCAAACCCAAAACACACTCCTTAACAAACCTAGGTCAACTGAAAGGAAGATGAACCTACAACTACTGGGCATGGTGGTTTCTTTAGCAAAGAAGTGGCCCTATGACCAAATTGAATAAGGACTCATAACGGTAATGGGTGCACCATGGATATGCCATATAGAGGTTGCAAACCATTTTACCCAAAAAAACCTAGCAAGGCATCTTCGATGTTCTCTCTAACCATAAAAGGGATGCTCGAACAAACTAGGGAAGAGCAAAAATAGTGGGAAATAGGTTCGGGTGAAACGTTGTCCAAGGTATCCCAATGACTTGAACAATGATAGCACTTAGAAAAGGAGATAACATGCCCCAAAAATTGGTAATGTTGGATGTCTAAAAAATTCAAACAAAGAATTTGACTCCCTAGGCTCAGCTAGAGGAATCTACTAAGCACCGATAGCTCACCCTTGAATACAAACAACACTATTAGAGACAAGGGGGTGGCAACAAATTACTGCCATAACCATACCCAACATGCACACACACACTGCCCAATAGGGTAAAAGCATGGAAACAAAAACAACATAGCTACAAGAGAGATCAAAGAGTGGCCCAACTAAATATTTCAAACAAATATTAAAACATAAGCTAGTTTAGCATAGGTACAGGTAACTGGTCTCAATTGGAAATATTGGGTGAGCTTAACAACCCAGCCATTATTAGATTTTGATGTAATAGCCATAGGGATATAACAATCACGAGATGCAAAATAATACGAAAGAAATTAAATCTACAAGAAGACTGAGACATGCAATAAATAGAAATGATATAAATGAATACAATGTAGCTATGGAGGAAATGAACACTCCATTAATAAAGCTACTGAACTACATTGCACCCATCACCACTAGATGGTGATCCATATAGAACTACACTACTACCTATGAATATTCTCTAAGATACTATGTCCTCGACTCTCTATATCTATCTAACAATTAGGTTTTCCTTATATAGGCAAAAGTAGGTTACTTGGCCAACACTCTACCTAGCTGTGCAAGGGAAAACTTGCACATATCCAGCTTGCACATTGACACTTGTGCATTTATTATATTACATGAAGTAACTAGATAAATTCCCCCTAAAGTAATCTATTGCCTTAAGTATGTACCTTGGAAGATACATTTACATGACCCAAATGATGGAATATAATCTATTTCTAACACCCCCTGTATTACATTATTTGGGTATTGAAGACTTTTAGTCTTCAATATGGATCTTCATCTTCATCATCCTAAACTTTATTTTCTTTCTCTACATTCTTTGTGTTCAATTTTAGTAGGTAATTTGTGTCTTCATATGATGCAAAGTAAGTTGGAGCTGAGGCTTCTTTCAATTGACTTTGTATTGTATTCCTCATTTATCTTCTATGTCTTCTTCTTCATCTCTGGCTTTGCCTTTGATTCTGGTTTCTATATTCTCATAGGAGGTTAAGATGCTACTTGTTTCTTATGAGGAAGATTCTTCTTTTCTATCTTTAATTTGTATAGAAGTTTCTGAACAACCACTTAAGGCATCATGATAAGGTTTTGAGTTAGTATAACAGGAAGTGTTGATGCTACACAAGGATTGAAAAACTTTTCTAGATATGGTTCATCAAGTTCTATCTTCTTTTTGAGTAATTCTATCAATCCTTTTTGTTATTCATTTTTTGCCTTGTAGTGTTTATATGTGAGTAGTGCCATGTACAATATGCTTGCAAAGTATAAGGAAAGTAAAATATCACTTTATTCATTATCAATCGCTTCATTGAGACGAGTTTGAAGATAACATTCCATAGTGTCAAAATTATCTTCTAATGCTTCACTATGGATTATTTTTTAAGCTATATCTAATATTCCTTCCAATTTCTTGAGTAGATTCATGATCCCAAGCTTTATGGCATTGGCTTTTTCCTTTCTGAAGCACTTATTGGTATTTTGAGAAGTAGACATCCTTATAGCTCCTTAGTCTTAGGATATATGAAATTCCTGATTGAAGTATATAAGCTTGATTTGATGAAACCTTTATTAATATTTTAGATTTGTAGGCTTCCTTATGTCTCCCTAGTAATGAGAGTATGAACACCTAATTTTAGGTTTTTGAAGAAAGCTTATATCTTTCCAACTTGACAACCTTTGATAGATATTATTATCAAGTTTTTTAGAATACCTTATGACTCCCTAATGATTTTGGAATAAGATATAGTGCTTTTGTAAAATATAGTTCAATTTATGGTTGATTTGTACAATTTTGTAAAGATCAAAAATCAAATTTTCTAACACCTTATTTATCCTAATTGAACTAAGCACTTTTGCAATTTTTGAATAGTTTCTAATGTTGGATTCCTTTTGTCCCTTTTTGAGAAATTTTGAGACAAGAAAATTATAAATTTCCAACCTTAATAAAAATGTTTAATAACCTCTTTTTATAAACCTTAGGTTTTAATTTCTAATTTCCAAAGACCTAGTTTGATGTTGTAATCCTTATCACTCCCAAATTTGGAAATTTAGAAAATTAATAATATTTGCAAAATATTAAAAAATTTAATCCAAGTAGAATTCCTTGTTTCTCCTAGGTTGAGTTGCAAATATTATTTTAATTTGGTAAGTTATCCCTTATTAGCTTTTGCTTTCAAAATATAAATTTCAACCTTGGACTATAAACCTTATATATCCAAAATTGAAAGCAATAATAAAGTGGGATTTAACCTTAACTTTTGATGCTAATATCCTCACTATTCGATGCTTCCTTCGACTAGATATAATAGAAGTATTAAATTTTCTTTGGGTGCTAGAATCGATGGAGATGATCGTCTTCAATGTTGGAACGTAGACACTATGAAAATAGAAAGTTTTAACCTTCAAGACCATGAGCCTTTAATGCTCCTTCTTCTTGCCTTCCACACTGTGCTTGATTGGATTTGACTACATTTTGTTGTGCTTTGAAATTTGTACTTCGCACACCTTTTATTGGAGAAATAAACTTGAGCTTTGTGACACATGTCACACCCATTACATATGAGTTTTCCTTATCCTTTGTAACATAACAATCCTTTAGTAACACTCTGCTAGCTTCTTGGTTACCTTGTAACGCATGAACACTTGTGTGAGCACTTGTAACTCCTTTGTGAGTTTTCTTGGACATTAAGAAATGGGATGGCACCTTAGAGAATTCGTGCCAAGTGGATTTTAACCTTTTTGCATGGAGTTCTTTTACTGTAACACTTACAAAGAGAGTATAACTCCTTTTTGCATGCCTCTTCTTTGATTGCTATGTTTCTTGGAGTGTAAGCAACCTCTTCTCTTGTTGGTTGATCGTTGAGGCAATTTTGGAGCTTCAAATGGTGTTGTAGGTGATTCTTTTGGTGGAAAATCTTCACCAAGCTAGAAACCTCTGAATATATCACATGTTCTCCTCATTCCTTTTTTCCTTCAATGTGCTCCTTTTACGTTGTTCATCCATGTTGAATGAGGTAGAATCTATCACCTTTTTTCTTGTAAAAGAGATCTCCCTTTCTGTCTACGTAAATGTAGGTTGATGATCGACTGATATGTGCATTACCTTTTGTAGGTTCATCCATCCAAGATGTCAAGTGTGAGTCCGTTCGAATGGCTCCTTGTGTCATATATGAGGAGTGCTTGATGTTCAATATTTCTTGCTTAATGTTCGACCTTTCTTGGTTGGATTTCCCTATAGTTTTGTGCCTTTAATGGCACCTTCAATCTATCCTTTTCCTATGAAAAATGTAGTGCAATACCTTGTAATATTCTATGAGAATAATACATTCTTATTGCACCCTTTTTGCACTCCTTCTTGTAGGTCTTGTAGTCTAATTTTATAGTAGATTTTGAATGCACAAATGAGGGTTTTGAGGATATCCCTTTGGATAGACTCCTTGCCCTCTTTGCTTGGATATTTAATGATAGATCCAAGCTTTACAAATATTATAGATAGAAGATTTTTTTTTATGCACTTAACCCTATAGTGCTTTGGATTTGAGACTCACCAAGTCTCAATATTTGAAGCTTCTTTTGGTTAGTTTTTATTCACTTGTACTAACCAATTTTGGTGGCTTCTATTGGCCACTATGAGTTGTAGATTTTTGTACTTTAAGAGTGTTTTTTTTTTGGTAGATAATATACTATAGCATTAATACCAAGTTTTATAGGTTGACCCAAAACCTTTTATAAAAATTAGCCCAGGGCTATTGATGAACATGTCCTTACTAAGGATCCTATATATGTAAAATCTACATGTCACCAAAGCCATTACATCCGGTAAGGCACATAGCCTGTTATCAAAAAGAAACTTTCCATACAACATTTTGGGTATACCTCAAGAAAACACACATGCATCATAATTATAAAAAAAGAAACAGACACAGATCCCTTCCTTGAACAGTGGAGAAATAAAAATTTGTAGACACACATAGCAAAGTACTGAAAAAACTCCCACAAGCTCTGTATTGATAGTTACTCTTAATAATTATTTGGTAATTGCTTTCTTTCGTATATGACATGCTTTGGTACCACATCCCGTCTTGGCCAATCAACCTTAGAGAAGTGAACCTGTTGGCTAGATTTATGGCAGTGGCTATTTGGTGGTCCACGTGGCTCTGGTTTGAAGTCTTATATTATCATTTCTTTCCTGCCCTATGATTATCAACCAACCTCAAATTACTAAGATGACTAGGAGCCATGTTATCTGACATGTGACTATCCCCATTAGTATTTCTAGTAGTTCCAAGCAGCATCCACCAAGACTGATAGCTTGGATAATTTTTATTATGAGTCCATTTCAAAAAAGAGACGAGAATACTCATAGCTTTCGAACTTACAGTGCCTTCCCTGTTGGTAAATTTGACTATAATTCTTGGAATTCTTGTTGAATAATCTCCTCTACTTCGCTCGGGACACTGTGTTCCCATTTGAAAAGTTCGTCACCATCGACACCCAAATTGGCTAGCTTATCAGCAACTTTGTTAGCTTCTCAAAAGACATGTTGGGATTTTCTGTCATGTCTTCCCTGGAAAAGGATCCTAGCCTCTTCAACAATTGTTTTAACACTTGATACAAATCAGATTTTATGCCCTTCAAAAACACAAAACTAATTTATTTTGAGATTAGTTTAATAGTGCAAATAAATATAATAGACTTTATTTTTAATGCACTCAAAATTTCACCTTATCACTCCAATCAAATCTCAAGATAATGCACTTTATCAATTTATTACAACTAATCAAGAATAATCTAAAATGAATCATCAAGAGTTATTCTACAAATTCACTACAACTAATATTGCAGGGCTTACTCTTCTTTTCTTTTTCCAAAGTAGATGATAGGTAGTTGATAGATATAATTTTGAAATCTAATCAACTCCTAATTAATGTGCAAATAAAACTTAAAAAGAACCTTTCCTTTTTGTACTTTTGAAGACTGTAATCTACTTTTACTTCTTACAACTTTAATCCAAATAAGGTGCTTCAATGAATTTGATAAGTAATATAATTAATGAGTTAGTTAGTACCAGTAGTTGGATACATTTTAAAAATATTTTTTAGCTCCTTTTGTCACTTATTTAGAGGATGTGGATCTTGGTGTATAAGATCACCAAGTTGTTGCTTTGCGTAGGATCTTACAGCTTTTTATAGATTTTCTTGAGCAACTCCTTCTTCACCAAATGATGGTCTCAAAATTTATTTCATGAGCCTAATATTTGGTGGTTTGTTCTCCTCTTATGATTTCCTCCTTCTGTTGTAAATTTGTAGAAGTATCTATCTCTGAAGTAGTGCCTTCTTTCTATGAGAGGTAATCTTCAAATATCCTATATTTGATGAGCTCCTTCTGTATTCAAGTCTTCTTGTCGAGTTATGACTTCAAGTATGATCTTCTTCTTAAGATTCTGAATATCTTGAGATATTTACTAGATTATTCTTATCATATTTGGCACTCCTTACCAAATTCTCCTTCTTGTATTTGGAACTCCTTGCCAAATTATCCTTCTCTTGGGATTATTGTCAGATGGCTATAATTATCCCAAGTCCTTCACTATTAAGGGCTTCTCCTTGGTAGTGGATTTCTCCAGTGAGTTCTCCTTTGATGATATCTTCACTAAGGCTCTCCTAGCCTTTTTTGGGTGATTGATGAGACCTTCCCAAGGTCTTTAATCTTGTAGCTTCTACTGGTATTTACTTGAGACCTCTTCAACCTTCTACTCCTAGAAGTATTGGTGGTGAGATCTACTTCTAGATTCGAATAGGACTCTCCTAGTCCTTCTTCTTCCAATTTTTGAAGTCCTTCGATGAGATCTTCTCCTGATATCTTTTGCTTCAAGTGTTGAATTGATTTTAAAGAAGATACTCTTCCTAAATTTCATGTAGGAAGTCTCCCAACTCACTAAATCTTCTTTCCATACAACAAAAATATTAGTAATGAGATATTTATCTACTTTTGAATTAGATATTCTTTTAAAATTCTTCAGGATCAAGGCTTCTAGGTCTTTCTCAGTATCTAGGCTTCTATGGCCTTTTTAGTATCAAGGCTTCTATGGCCTTTTCAATATCAATACTTCTATGGATTTTTCAGTATCAAGGTGTTTATGGCCTTTTCAATATCAAGACTTATGTGGATTTCTTCTTCAAGGCTTCTATGGACTTTTCTTCAAGGTTACTATGGCATTTTTGTATCAAGGATTCTATGGCATATTCTTCAATTGTGAATTTATTCAATATAGCAATGGATATCTTCAATATCCTAACTTCATCATGGATCTTCTCCAGAAGCCTTCTTCCATAGCGTTCTTATCTTACACAAGGAACTAATCTCTACACTATGAGGGCATGTCGACCTTCGTCTATCTTATGAGGAGTACCAATCCTTTGAGAATTAATTATCTACAACAAAAGAAACTTTGGGTAATAACTAGCAAGTTCCAGATATCTTGGATGATTTTCACTAGATGATCTATCGATTTAGTGGATTGAAAGTTGGGTCCTGGTCTTCACAAGTTTTTCCTGCAACTCTGTGGAAAGACTCTAGTCAAGTGCAATATCAATATTTCTAGAACTGAGATTTATTTTATTCCTCACTGGTGACTCTCCCTAATTCTACCACATAGATTCCTCTAATATTTTTTACAGTAATTGATCGAGTAGTGCATTAATTTGACAAAAAAACTTGGGCTCAATAATGATGGTGGTTTTCCTATAGACCTACATAGACTAGATATACCGTAGCTCTGATACCACTGTTAGCTTTTGATGTAATGGCCATGGAGATAACAATCATAAGATGTAGAATAATATGAAATAAAATAAATCTGCAAGAAGACTGAGACATGCAACAAATAGAAATGATATAAATGAATACAATGTAGCTATGGAGAAAATGAACACTCTTTTAATAAAGCTACTGAACTACATTGCACTCATCACCACTGGATGGTGATCCACATAGAACTACACTACTACCTACGAATATGCTCTAAGCTACTATGTCCCTGACTCTCTATATCTATCTAACAATGAGGTCTTCCTTATATAGAAAAAAATAGGTTACTTGGCCAACACTCTACCTAGTTGTACAAGGGACAACTTGCACATATACAACTTGCACATTGATACTTGTGCATTTATTAAATTACATGAAGTAACTAGATAACTTCCCCCTAAAGTAATCTAATGTCCTAAGTATGTACCTTGGAAGATACATTTACATGACCCAAATGATGGAATATAATATATTTCTAATAGACACATCCACAAGGCTAGGGATATAATCATCCATACTTCCTTCCTTAAGTGACAAGTAAACAGAAGGTAAACCAACCTGTGAATGCACGCATATGAATCCAAAGATGTTCAAACTGCTCACAATTGTTCACTATGTTTTTTGGTTCTCCTTTGACATACCAAGTCCTTCTATCGCCCTCATATTGTGTTCTCTTTTTTTATTTTTTGTTCCCCTTCGTTATGCCTCCTCTTGCTCCTTTATTCCAAGCTTAGGGAGAGGAATCCTTTCTTTTTTTCACGTTAGCAGTCTTGTCTCCCATTAAAACTCATCCGCCTATCATTAATTCTATCTCATCCTTTCATGGCTGCAGATAGCCTTTTGGTTTAAAGAATCATTTTTCTCTTCTCCCCAAAACTTACCATCAATGAAGCTACCCCTTCAACATCGGTGAAAGCTTCATATTACAACCTCGATCGAAATCCCTTGAAAGGTGGTCTCATGAATCAGATCTTGCAAGTTCTCTTTTAATCAAAGAAATCCTATTATTTCTCACATAAAAGCTTTTCCAACTTGCTTAATGAACTTCCATTATCATTTGCGTGAGAGCTTCACTATCTATTTTAAATGAATTTCCATTATCATTTGAACAAAGCTTTAATAACTAATTTAAATGAATTTCCATTATCATTTAAATAAAATTTTTAATAATTAATTTAAATGAATTTCCATTATCATTTCAAAATAAAACTTCTATTATTTATAAAATGAAACTCTATTATCATTTCAAAATAAAACTTCTATTATTTATAAAATGAAACTCTATTATCATTTCAAAATAAAACTTCTATTATTTATAAAATGAAACTCTATCATCATTTCAAAATAAAACTTCTATTATTTATAAAATGAAACTCTATCATCATTTCAAAATAAAACTTCTATTATTTCTAATATGAAACTCTATCATCATTTCAAAATAAAACTACTATTATTAAAAAAATGAAACTCTATCATCATTTCAAAATAAAAGTTCTATTATTTATAAAATGAAACTCTATTATTTTTTTGGTAGGTATTATAAAAGTGGGTTTTGAAAGGGCCCCAAAACCTTTTACAAAAAATGGATACAAAATGAGCTAGGGAGGCAATCTCCATAGGGAGATGGTCTCCACAAGGACAAAAATTACATCAGAAGAGAGTCTCGAGAGGACCATCTCCAAAACATTCAAAAATAAAATACAATAACATCCCACGTGAAATAAAAGAAGCGAAAATAAATTACAAAGAAGAGACACGCCCAGAATGGGTCAGGGAAAACACGTAATTCAAAAATATAAGGAATCCCACCCAAGTGGGGCTGAGATCAACGCGAGAAAAAGGAAATTTAAGATTTTAAAATTTAAAACCTGGCATCTCTCCCAAGAGAGGTCTAGGAAACCATAAACCAGAGAAGACAACAAGCGAGAGCTTCAAATTTTGAAATTTAAACATAAAATCCCACCTAGGAGAATGTAACAACAAAAACTAAGGATATCCACAAGCCACAAGATCCCCTTGCATATGAGGTAGTTCTACATGAAATCTGAAAGAAACTAGTGAGTCTTTAGAGCCCGTAAAACTAAAGTGTAATAGTGGAAACTACATCTTAAGTAGCCACAATATTATCACAGCTAAAAGCAATAGGTACAGGTCCCCATCCAGGACCATGAAGATGTAGTGGACAACCCCAAGCAACGATGAACATATCGGGTAAACGAAAACCCACCAACCACGAGAGATGCCAAGGGCAGGAAGGGCCCGAAAGACTAGATCTAAAGTAACCATGGTCTTATCATAGTTGTAGGTAATAGACACAAGTCCCCATACAATACCATGAAATATGTAGTGGATAACCCCAAGAAACAAATAAATTAGGTAAATTAAATTCCACCAATCCTGTGCACGAACCGCTTCTAATAAGCACAAAGTACAAAATTCCACCCAAACTAGACCTAGAGCAACCACAGAATCATCTCAACTACAAGAATCAAGCACATACCCCCAAATACTATTAAAGATACAATGAGAATCCTCCAAGTAGTAAAGAACAAATACAACAAACTAGAAGCCCTCGAGAAGGATCCTAAATAGCAGACCCACCCAAGAACCGAACAAGATTACCAATTATGCAAGGGTATCCACTGGAGAATATTCATTGTAGATAGCACATAGTCCCCCTAAATATGATAAATATGTAGTGAAAACCTCTTAGGAAGCACCAATTCAAATATGAACACCCAACCCGAAGAAAACAAGATCCTGAATAGTAGACCCACCCACAAATCGAACAAGACCACTAACGATCCATGGGCATACTTAGGATAAGCTCCACTGTAGATGAAGCACGTGGTCCCCCTGAAGACCAAAAATATACAATGAAAACATCTCAAGAAGCATAGAATCAAAGATGAACACCCAACCTGAAGCCATGACATTTCGAAACAAAACTGAGGAAACACAAAAATCAAGCATCAAGTAGCAAACCACTAAAAAGACCCTAGGAAATACCTGAGAGTATTTGGGAAACCCTAAGGTAGAAAAACTCCAAGTATATCTCACAAACTCAATAGGAGATCCAAGAAAGAGTCCAAATACGCACTTGGTCAAAAGCACGTGTAAAAAACCCTTAGTCAAGCTAATAAATAAACATACAAGTGGATCAAGAACCTCCCATCCAAAAGGAGATCATCTTCTACATCAGCTAGCCCAAAGAGAAGGTCCCGAGGTGTACCAAGTTATTAGAGAAAAACTAGGGGAGGGGAAAATCAAGAAAGTGGAGCAAGATCAACCACACAAAGTCGAACCATCCACGAAGAGTGGGATCATCCGAGCAAAGCGAGAGGTCTCCAACTTGGCCCCAATAATTTTAAAATAAAACTTCTATTATTTACACAATAGAGAGTAAGAGGTTTTTAAGAAAACAAGGAGCTTTCAAAGGTAATCCAAATTATGCATGTTTTTATTTTCTAAACCACCAATGCAGATAGTGATGAAGTAAAATACAATCAAACATATGCAATCAGACAAAGAGGGAATCTTTCCATCAACCTAATCACCTATCTCAGCTTGAGAGTTTACGATGACTACTAGACCATCAACTGAGGCTCAAGGTGGTTAGCTATTGATGATTATCCCTAATCGAATGCATACCTATATGAAGGTATCCATCAGTGTTACCCCTAAGTTGCCTTAATCATAACTTCTCCAATCTCAAGTATCCCCGCTTTTGGTGGATGATTCTACTTCTTCCACCTATGAGTGTACATTTTAATACATATTTGGCAATATGTCAATAGTACCATGCTCTTCCAAATCAACTAAACATCACACAGTTGGTTCAATTTCTCAACTTACATATTAAAGCATCATAGATAATACATTGTTTATTTGTGCCAAAAATCCTTCCAGGGAGGGTCATGACAATGGTTCTTTAATGTTTTTCATTGGTCTCTATTAAACCATCATATAATAATAGATGGGATGATTAAGATGTTGAACAAAACTGGATATTTTGATAAAACTTGTTTGTAATAGTTATGCTTCAACTATGGTTTCAATAATTTAAATACATTCTTGAAAATACTATAGATAAATTATTTTAACTTCTACACAAGAAGGTTGTTAGGATTCCTTAATCCTAACTATTATCACTAATTAACTATGCATAACCCTATATGGACCATTGTGTCCCTTCACTAATAACTCTAGCGTAGGTATATAGACTCATTCACTTGGGTGTAGATAATCATCCATGAAAATATAAGAAAATACATTACATTATAACCATTGGTAGGATTTCCTATAGTGAAACAATGATTCAATTTCAAAAGTGATCCAATATATTCTTCTTTTTTTGCATTCAAAACCATTTATTTTTATCCATTCCAGTTGCTAGGACATAATTTCCTACCATCTAGTATCAGATTCGTTCCACACTTGCACCTCATCACCATTCAACCATTGGAGATCTGTGTACTAGATGTGCAAAATCATCTACATCACACCCATTATCCTTTCATCCAAACGTCCATCATCAACGTTGGCCTCAAGCACCACCATTTAACCATTAAAAAAAACACCACCGTTATTACCATTTTTATCATATAAAATCACACAAAACTCTGTTATGTGCCAAGAATCATGAAGAGACTGCGATTAGCAGAAGAAGGAATCACAAAAACAACTGTAGAACACCGTGAACATGGACGATCAGTGATAGTGAAGCATAAATGAATTCTTAAACAATTCACAGGCCAAAAATGTGATTTAAATTCCTCAATTCTTCTCTCAAATCCTTGTGGGCTTTCCAAATTAATATGGGATTAAATAGTGAAGGAATTCATGGAAAAAAATCATTAATTTGCTAAAGTATAACGTTTTTCAACGAACTCACAAGAAACTGGCAGTCAAAAAAATAAAAAATTAAATTAAAGGCTAAGGTTTTAATTTTTTGGTCACTGTGTAAAGGTTTTCCATCAACATAGCACCGTTAGGCAAAATTTTTACTAAATTAATTATCCCACATTGTTTAAGCAAAAGCTTCGTAGGTGTTTAAAGGGACCAAGGGTCACATAAGGCATCATGACTTTGGTCACGCTTCTCGTTGCTCCTGCCCCCACCTGCGTGCAACACTCATCATGCCATTTGTCCCCCTATTCACCTCATGTGTCATGGCACTCACTAACAGCTGACTTCCGCTCCCTACCACTCTCGTGCTCCCTACCGCTCCCACCCGATTTTGATCCCTTTACCTCATGTTATGCCACTCGTTGACCGCTGACTTTCGCTCCCTACCGCTTCTACCCAAATTTGAATTCAAACTTCTGATCATTGCTCGATTTCAAATTGAAAATTTGGTGACCTTTGAGGTCCAATTAGTTGATAAACCAATTTTTGAAAAAAAAAATCAAAATTTTGACAAAAATTGCATAATTTTTTTGCAATTTTTTTTGAAAAACCAAATTTCATTTTACCAAAGGGAACTTACAAATTGCAAATCAATCATAAAATGGCCAATGGCAGAAGATCACAATTGCAGGACCCTGCCCTTAAAGAGTTCATGCAGGAGGTTCGCCAGTGGAAGGAGGAAATGACGAATAACTTATCAACAATGGATTTAAAATTGACACCTATAGTCACTTTGTCAATACAATACAACAAAATATGGCACTAGTCCAAGCTGGCCAATCTACCGGAGGACCAAAAAACCAAGCACTACTTGGGGGACCACAAACTACCATCCTACCTAGAACTACTAAATTAGATTTTCCAAAATTTGAAGGAGGTGACCCCACCAACTAGATTTAGAAGTTGAACATTATTTCTTCCTCTACCAAATATCGAAGGCACAAAAGGTTCGTATTGCATCCTTTCACATTGAAAATATCGCCACCCAATGGTACCAGTGGTACGAGAAGACTAATGACACATGAAGTGTTATCATCCTACCCTATCTCCTTCCACATAGAAAAACATTTCATGAAATGGAGGAAGGACCTGTAATGGAATTACATCCTTGAAGGAGGAATAATACTTTTTACTTCTTGTATTCCTTAGAAGAATATTTTGGGTCTGTCAATGGGAGACAACACAAGATGGAGGAGATGGAGGAGAGCAAGAGGGAGGCTTTGTTGCAAGATAGAACCAAGTCAAGTTCTTTTCTTTCAGTTTTTCTTCTTTGGTTTTGCTTGTAATAAATGAGTTTTGTTTATACCTTTATTCTTGATTTCCTTAACAATATTTTTGGTTAAATGGGTGTGCCTAAATTACATGTTATTATTGAAATTGTTGCTAGTAGGGTATAATGTAAGTTAGTTTTGAGTAAAACTTGAATCAAGCCCCAAGGATATTAGGAAAAATATATTTTTATTATAGTTTAAAAAATTTCATAATGGAAGTAAAGTGTAGTTGAACTTGGAGCACTTGCTTGAGTTTAAAATATAAGGATTTTGTTATTGCTAAAATGTTAAATCAAATTGGTACATGATAAAGGAATTTTGGAACAACATTTTGGGGATTGGGTGTAAGTGTTTGTTATTTTATATTTAGATCTTTTGGATTTTGAGGTAGGTTTTAATCATTCAACTAAACTATGCATGAGTCAAACCCTTTCAAAACTTGTAAATCAATCTCTCTCTCTATATATGTGTGTGTGTGTGTGTGTGTGTGTGTGCATGTGTGCGCATGCATGTGCATGCACATACATACATGAACCAAACATAAGTAAATGTTATGGCAAAATAATTTTATTTGGGAAATCCTTTTGAGTTGGTTGAATATTTTATGAAGGCTTTGGATATCCCTATAATGGTCTTACCTTCAAATGTTTGAACCAACATTGTACAAGTCTATTCTTTGATAGAGTATCTTTGATATTTAAAAAAGGCTTAGACATAATAATATGTTTTGTTTTGATATACACCTCTATAATAAGGCATATTGTTTTGATCTAGAACATGAAGTTGTAAACCTCCCATGTACTCATCCCAACTTCTAGTTAAAGTCGTATTGAATAACTGGGGCTTGTTTAATCATGGAGAGAAATGGCTAAGTAGTTTTTTTCATACCATTGATAAGACCACTCAAAAACTTCTTTGGGCATTCTAAATATTTGTTAGAATACCTCAAATACCATATTTTGTTAAACGACTTTACAACTTTAATTTTATCCCGTTTTCCATGACAAAGGAGTATACCCTATTTTGTAAGAATTGTGTTGTAGAGTACTAACCGATTGCATGCATTCATATGTTGTTCTTAATGCATGGCATGTGATGCATTAAAAATATTGACCTCATTTTTTTTTGTAGATAAGATACTATATCATTAATATCGGGTTTTACAGGTTGATCCAAAACCTTTTACAAAAATTAGCCCAGGGTTGTTGATGAACATGTCCTTACTAAGGATCTTATATATGTAAAATCTACATGCCGCCAAAGCCATTACATCCAGTAAGGCATATAGCTTGTTATCAAAAAGAAACTTCCCATACAACATTTTGGGTATACCCCGAGAAAATACACCTGCATCATAATTACAAAAAAAGAAATAAACATAGATCCCTTCTTTGAAACAATGGAGAAACAAAAAGTTGCAGACACACATAGCAGAGTACTAAAAAAACTCCCACAAGCTCTGTATTGATTGTTACTCTTAATAATTCTTTGGTAATTGCTTTCTTCCATATATGACATGCTTTGGGACCACATCTCGTCTTGGCCAATTAGCCTTGGAGAAGTGAACCTGCTGGCTAGATTTATGGCGATGGCTATCTAGTGGTCCATGTGGCTCTGGTTCGAAGTCTTATATTGTCATTTCTTTCCTGCCCTGTGATTATCAACCAACCTCAAATTACTAAGATGACTAGAAGCCATGTTATTTGACATGTGACTATCCCCATTAGTCTTTGTGGTATTTCCAAGCAGCATCCACCAAGATTGACAACTTGAATAATTTTTATTGTGAGTCCATTTCAAAAAAGAGACGGGAATACTCATAGCCTTCGAACTTACAATGCCTTCCCTGTTGGTAAATTCTACTATCATTCTTGGCATTCTTGTTGAATAAGTTCCTCTACTTCACTCGGGACACCATGTTCCCATTTGAAAATTTTGTCACCATCGACACCCAAATTGGCCAGCTTATCAACAACTTTGTTAGCTTCCCGAAAGACATGTTGGGCTTTTATGTCCTGTATTCCCTGGAAAAGGATCCTAACCTCTTCAAAAATTGTGTTAATCCTCCAAGGAGATGTTTTCCAATTATTGAGGAGATTTATAATATGCATAGAGTCTCCTTCTACGATCAAATTGCCTTCTAAGTCTTGAGTCATTTGAAGGCCTCTCCACATAGCTCTTGCTTCAGCTTCGTTGTTCATACTTGTTCCCAAATATTTAGAAAACACAAGCATCATATTCCCATTATGATCTCACACAATGCTGCCAGTGCCTACTCTGCCAGGATTGTCCTTAGCCGCTTCATCAAAATTAAGCTTAAACCAACCCGTAGAATGTGGGTACCACTTAACATTGGCTTTGGGGTTGGCTACCCTAGGCACAAACTCATCTAACAAGGTTAAGCTTAAATATTGAGCAATCATGGTCTCCTACAGATGAGTTTTACGGCTATCAAAAGGGATAAGGTTCACATTCTTGTTGGCAAAGGATAGGATCCTGGCAATGATAGTTTGATGATCATGGATAGACTCATTAAAGACTCTATGGTTCCTTTCTAACCACACTTGCCAAAGATAGTGATTGAGACAAATTTTCCACATGTATCTAAGTATTTGGCTTGAAAAGGGGCAAGGCCACTGGATGAACAAATCAAGTACAGTGGTTGGTTTAACCCAGGAAATATTGAAGGCCTAAAAACCCCCATTTAGAACAATCAAGGAAAAAGGACACTCAAGAAAAATGTGATAAATGGTCTCCCAATTAGCCCTGCACAAATAACAGCGATTAGTGATACAAATACCTTTACGCATCATATTATCAAAATATTGACCTCATTACTTTGGAAAAGAATTCTAAATTTCTTTCAATAAGCTTTATGAAATAAGACCACTACCTTGTTATTGATATAACTAGTTCGCTTGAGTTTGTATGATATTTTGTTTTAAAGACTATGTTGTGGATATATGACCTCATTTTTATACTAAAGTCTAAATTAAATGATTTATTGGAAGTTATTTACAAGAAATGATGTAATAAGTTTCTACGCATTTTATACTCAGTCTAGAGTGAAGTTACAATTGACCTTATTGATTTCTAAAACTTATGATTATAACCATGATATTGCATACCAAATAGTAAGTACTACTTAAACAAAAAAGAGTATATATATAGATAGATAGATAGTATATAGATAGATAGATAGATAGATATAGTAAAAGTAAATAGTTTTTTACATCCATGAGACCATAGGCCATATGAGATGACCCTCATGGAGAATGTTGTTTTCCTCATATATGGTTATCCAACCATAATCTGATTACTAAAGCATGGTGTACAACCCTATCCCTCATAGATTTAAAACCTTGGACCTCTAATAAAAGTTCTAATATCTCCACCATTAGGCCCACTCTGGTTATATATATGGGAATATGAAAAATGTTCTCCTATGAAAAATTTGTATTGATTATTTTACATCTAGAAGTTTATGTTATAGACATGCTTGTTCTTAACTAAAATAATTATGATTATTACTTGACCATCCTATAGGAGTAGAGATAAAATAAGGTACTTTTTCCATGCACCATGGACTAGGTATAATATATTGGATTATACTTTTATAGGATTTGGATTCATTAATAGATAGATTGAATGTTGTTATATTATACAATTATAGATAGGTTTTATTTGTATACACAATAATTGTATCACCTAAATGTAAATTAATCACCACACTAGAATCTAAATCTAGTTGTGAGTAACACTCATCGGTTCCATAGAGTGATGCATGTAAAATTGATGCATTTGCATAAATGGGATCTCTCTAAGTGGTTTGGTTCAATATATTTGCTCCTTTGTGAAGGTTCAAAACTTTAGTTATGAAGCTAAGACAAGGGCATTCAAGTGGATGTCTTTGGTTGGGTGGATAGGCACCTTGGTGATTCTTCTCCTCCATCACTCTAACAACAAAATATTTCTTCTAATTTAAACAATCGATGGATCCCTCTTATTTTTTTACTTTCAGTATGTTGAAGATAAGTGTTGACTATAAAATTTGAGTGAAATTTTAATTAATTACAATGCCATTTATATGGCACTATGGTGTAATCACCTCTTTGTAATTGCTCTTAAAGAATATTACAATGTACATTATAAAACTAGAAAGGATTGATTTTAAACTATGTTATAGGTTAGTAGTTTTATGACTCTGTATTAGTCAAGATAATTGAATTCTACTATGATTATCCTGCTTCCAAAAAAGTAACTTGAGTTAATAAACTTCAATATGTTTTCCATATCAAGAGTTAAAATTTGGAATTGACTGGTATTGTGTTAGTGTTTATAGCCATAACATATTCCTATATCATTCACATAAAATTATAATAATATAATGGATTGGTTTTACTACAAGCTTTCTTTCATTATGGTTCATACGAATAAAAGATCCAACTAAGCTTCTTTTTTTCAATTGGTTATATGGGATTGAAACGGGTCCCACCTATATTACATCATCATCACATAGTGGTATTACAACAAAGCTTGGATATTATCCATGTATCACTTGGCAAGATTTGAACCTTGGTCTCCTATTTTAAATATTGAGGAATCTAATTGATTGACCTAATGCCACTTGATAACTAAGCTTCTTATATGATTAACTAAATTGGTATTATTTTTTTATAGAACTTTGTATTGCTTATATGATATGCCAAAGTATATTGGTGGGTTTTGTATTAAAGGGTAATGGGGTTGGTTGAATAATGCCTCAACTTATAATTTATCAGCCTACAAGAACTCAATGCTTGATTGTTTTTTATACCAAATATTGAAATATTAATTGTACTTTAGGATTGTTACCAAATAAATTAAGAATGATTCATAATATAGGTAATCATTACAAGATTAACTAGTCATCTCAAATTTAGCTTGGTAAATCTTTTTCCTACTTCTAACCATAACTTAGTAGATAATGTAAAATCATAGGAGTATTGTAAAAATAAACTCTTTGACTTCTTTAATATGGTTAATGGAAAATTTGAAATTGATTTTTGGTCTAGCAATGGAACATCGAAAGAAACATATTAATTTATTAATGGTTTGAGATATAGACATAGAACTAAAACAATGTTAAAAACCATACTCAAATAAAAACATGAAAAGAAATAATAGATAAATCATGGGAGTGATTAAAGAATATAGGTGTTATAAAATTTTAACACTTGTTCTAGAAACGTGGAATTCTCTTCCTAGTTCTTATAAGGTGATAGAAATGACCTTCATGAAAACCATGTCTTAAGTTACTAATAAGGCATAGTTAATATGTATAGATGGTATTTAATTTTGAAATAATTGAGTCAAAATTAAATAGGATGCAATAATACCTTAAATATGTACGTGGGTCTAAGTGGATTGGTAAGTTGGGGCGCTTACCAAGAGGAGACCTAGGTTCCAATCCCACGGGTGTGCCCATGCATAGCCAGTAGCCCGATCCGACTCCTCTACATGTTGCATCTGATTGATGACGGTGATCTATTTTCTGCTTGTCTGACGATCCCCTTTCATGCCACGTGTTGAACCATACTAATGAAGACAATGCGAACCCTGTGCATCCAACGGTCCCCATCTCATGTCGGGTTACCATTAACGAGATGGTGGGTGTGTTGGAAGCCTTCGCTAATAGTTTGAACCTTGCCAGCTGCATTGACAGTTACTAAAAATTGTGATTGTAACCAATTCATCTATGTAACCAAAAAAAAATAATACCTTAAATATTAGGGAAAATATTTTTATTTTGCTATTTTTAGAATTTTTTTAAATAGGTGGTTGTTACATTCTTACATTGTGTTAGATATTTATTGAATTATGATACATTGATTTATTGTAATATCAATAATTATATGGTATGTTATTATATTGAAAAAACTATATGGTGTGTTAAAATAAATGTAATATATTTAAGGGGGATTTATTCTAAGATAGAAAGGTAAGAGCAAATTATTAGGTGTTCTATATTCCTTGTATAAGAATTGATCCCTTAACTCTAATATATTTAGCATTAATTTGATTAAAAATAGGTAGAAAGCCTTTAACTCTCTACAAAGAGAGTGTGTCATTCCTCATCAAGACTTTCAATCCTTGTTATCTGTTTAAAATTTGGTGGACTTAAAACTTTTGAGTGAGGTCTCTACTATGTTAATTTGTAATTTTTATAAATATTGGGATTGGCCTAATGGGCATTCATTGTTTTTCTTTGTTGTCTAAATCCTATACCAAGTTTGTGTTCCTCATTTATCCTTGGTCATGTGTCTCAATTAGAAGTGAAATTGTAGGCATGATGAGTCCACTTGGAAAGCCCTTTCAAGCTAGCAATGAAAAGCCATATTAAATGCATTGGTTGAGTTATTGGCTTGGATGGTGTTTCATTTAAAGCTCCCTCTTAGACTCCACCTTACATTTAGGACTATCTTCCCCTTCCTATACCTTCTACTATAAGCATGAATTTGTTAGGCATATCTTTTGGGATTGTAGGAAGACCAAATTGGTGTGGAGGTAGATTATCGTTGTTCTCCTAGCCTCATATTCCTATAGAGTGGGCTAGTTTTTTACATTCCTTAACTATTGAAAATTTTAATATTTTTAAGATTTTTTATTGTGTTGTCTTGATATTTTTGTGGAATAGATGTGTTGCTTGTTTTAATGATACCACTCCAAACTTTGGTGTGAAATATTATACTCTATTCTAACATCTACTTATAGGTTTCTAGTTTGTCAAGATAACTTACAACATAATTAGCAAAGAATGATATGATATAGCAACAACTTGCATTATTGGTGATGTGACACGGGTTCAATCCCCATGGTGGATGTGTATAAGAAGTATTACTTAAAAAAAAAAAAAAACAATTTTATGAGATTCAAGTTTAGATTGTCCAAGTCCTTTGTGAATACTACATTATATAAAAACCAATGATAAAGGCTATGAATAACTCATATCATATCTTTTAAATAGAGTCTCCATTCAACTGAAGACCAATGAGATTTTGGCAAGGAAAGTGTTGGTTTATAATAAACTTTTGTATATCAATCTCACAAACTTGAAAAAACACATAAAAAATTAACCCACTTATTGCTAAGATGAGGCTAGGGCCTATGGACCTTTGAATCATGTTTTGATGTTAAGTTATTTTATGATCTATTATTTTTTTATGGCTCAAAGTAAAAGCTAAGTAACAAAGTACATTGTATTGTCCTGTGAAAGTTGTTGTAGTGGTATGTTTTGGTTCTCATCTAAGAGACCCAAGTCCAAACTTTGGTAAAGGGGGTCAGGGCCTCTTTCAAAAATCATTGCCTTACCTTAAAATTTTACCTGAAAGAGATAAGCTAGTTGATAGTGTTCAAGTGCTTGTCGGTAGACTGTTGGACAATTGAAGGTTTTGTTCACTTTATCTTTATCTAATGAGTTAGAGATTATAAAGGTTCCCTACCCAACAAAAACAATACATTGTATTATTTTCTCTATGCAAAAATATAAATAAAATTTATTTTAATTCAAAAAATAGTATATATTCATATATAATAATAATGAAATATGAATTTTTATTTTTTATTTGTCGTAAAACCCTTTCAAGCCCTTCCCTATAAAAGATGTGGGGTTAAAAACTATTTTTCGTATACAAATAAAATAGACCCTTCAATTTTAACCTTTTTTTTTTTTTTAATATTTTTTTCACATTTTTTTAATTTACATGTTGTTAGGTTTTTATGGTAGTCACGGTATTTTGGGTTGTTGGTTTTGGAAACCATTACACAATTCTTCGCGCGGTCCATCCCAATAACCACCATATTATAATCATTTTAAACCTTTTATGCCACTGAAAGCATCGAGAAAGAGACAAGCGTTCATTACACAATTCTTCGCGCGGTCCATCCCAATAACCACCATACCACAATGATTTTAAACCTTTTACGCCACTGAAAGCATCAAGAAAGAGACAAGCGTTCAATCGGACAAGGCCCGAGATTTGAACCTTGAACCTTCGCCCCCTTACGAGGTTTGATCGAATTTTTTTCACATTTTAAAATATCAAAATATTTATAAATTTATTATGAAAATAAATTTTTTTAAATTTTTTATTAAATTTTAATGTTTTTTAATATATACTACAAGAATCAGTAGTTACATCCTTTTTTTTCATGAGTTCAAATCCCACTCTTTGCTACTATTATAACCTCTAATTACACCAAATAAACCTTATAAAATAACTGGTGGTGGTCACGCAACACACTCTCCCGTTCTCCAAGGCCCACCATCAAACCTATTATATTTTAAATTTTAATATATTATAAAATCTAAAAAACATTTTAAATAATTAAATTTTATTAATTTTAAAATATTATTCAAAAAACTAATCGTATATCCCAATATCTGTATCTATATGTACACTGAGCACTCAAGAGACCATTTGAAAATGCAAGTTGCAATCCCCTCCTTCAAACCAATATGCTTTTAACAAACTTAAAGACTTTGTTCTAGTCTTCCTGTTCAAACGTTTTTAATTTTCATAATAATAATAAAATAAAATAAAAATCACCAAACGGAAATGTCACAAATGTAAGCTTAGCCCACAGGGAAGACTAGTTTGCACGTTCGATAACGATCAGAATCCGAGCTTGTAAGTGCAGTTGCTTAACACTCCAACAACGTTCATATTAATTGTAGCAAGGAGACCACGTTGTAAAAAGGTTAAAGATTTTATTTTCGTCTGGACCGGTAGAGAGGGGATCGCCCTCCCAAAACTTTTATCCACAGTTGGTGCAGAAAGGTTTGGAGTCATTTACTTTAAGTAAAAATTATCCCAAATTTCCTTCATGATATTTTTGTGTGTGGGGTTGGACCCTGCATGTGACGACGGGCAGGTTGGCCTTTAATGTTAACTCAGATGACGTCACGTGCTCACAGTTGGTTCGGGGTTTGTGCAGTGGAACCCACAAGATGTCTGTAGTGAGGGATATTTTGATTTATATTTCTACATTATCTGCAACGTCACGAGGTGAGCAGAGTTCTTGGAGAGGACGAAAACATGAATCTCCAGGTAAGATACCGACTCAAAGGGGATTAACCAAAAAAAACCTTGCTCGCTTTGTAACAGTTGCTCTTAATTATTTTTTGTTATGTGCAAGGTATAATCAACTTCTCCAATACTATAGAGACCTGAACCTCAAGCTGACTAAAAAACTCTTTAAAAAAGTGGTTTATGTGCATTATTGCAATATTTCGTGGCTCTCTAAGGACTTTCTGCATCGAATTCTGTCTGTGAGTGTTCGTTTCTGCAAATCATTCGTGGGTTTAGCTATTTCTGTTGTAGTACTTTGGCAGCAATGACTCATTAGATGGGTTTGCAGTAGGAATATTCGTATAAAGGCATTTTATGTTGCCAATTTGAAGTTGGAATAATTACTCTTTCTGGGCATCCAGTTGCTTAGGTCTCCTGTTCTTGTCCAAAGGCAGAATTTCTTTATCTGGTTGAGGAATAAAAATAGTCTTTACCCTCATTTGGATTGAAATATCTTACAGTAAAGTAGGGAGTTTTACATGCAAGTTCCTGAGGAAGAAGGCTTTAGGATAGACATTATTGAGGGGTTAAGCTGCAAGCCCAATCAAGTAGCTTAGAAGCAAATGATGAAGAGCAGACGAATTCTTATGGTGAAGAACAGTGACAGCTACACTGTCCTGGCTCCCTCTGATTCAACCATGGGTGACAAGGCTTTGTCGTCTGATACATTAAACCAATCTAGCTTGTTTTCCTCTTTTCCTAATTTTTGTTTATTTCACAAGAACACCAGTAAGTCTTCCGCGGCTGACAATATTTATGGGAATCCATACGCTCTCAGTGGATCTTTAAATCCTTCCGTGACCATAATCATTGTCGTTCTGCTATGCGCTTTCTTTTTTATTGTCTTTTTCTCAATCTATCTTCGCATTTGTGCCTCTGAGGAAGACAGGGGAGAAAATTCTTGGAGGGGGGGTGGTGAGAACAGGAGGATGAACAGGGCTTCTCAAGGACTTGATAAGAGTATAATTGAAACCTTTCCTGTGTTTAATTATTCTTTGGTTAAAGGGTTGAAGCAGGGAAAACAAATATTGGAATGTGCAGTTTGTTTGAGTGAATTTGAAGATGATGAGACACTCAGGTTGCTTCCCAAATGTGGTCATGCATTTCATCCTGATTGCATTGATATGTGGCTGTTTTCCCACACCACCTGCCCGCTATGCCGATCTAGTCTAGTCCGAGAATCCAATATTGTGGAACAGAGCATGAGGGTTAATGTAGAAGGCCAGCCTCGGCAGGAAACATTGCATGCAGCAGAGCAAGTAGTAGAAGTTAGTGCAGAGAACGCAGTGCAAAATAGAGTCGATCATCAAAATGAAATAATGAATCCGTTTGTTCCAGGGTTATTTACAACAAGTACGGACCAAACCAGAGTTTTACAACAATCGTAGGTCATATGGTTGAAAAAGAAAAAGAAGAAGAGGTAGTACTGTGGAATAGGCCACTGGAAAATAAAAGCTTGTATAAGAAATGGTCTGAGGCGTCCAGGACATGAAGCCAAAACTGTGGGTGCAAAGGCTATTTCTTGGTTAGGCTTGACGGCAATCCTGAACACCCTTCTAATTTCTACGTTTTGGCTTGAAGGTCGATATCCCTTCTAAATTGTAAGTTTTGGCTGATGATCGATATGTTTTGTTGCTTAGAAGGGCTTATTGAATTCCCAGAGGGTGGTTTGCTTAGTAGCAGCAGCTATGCAGGAGCATTTAGACATTCTGGGTTAGGGTCATGGACTGCATCAATTGAGAGGCATCTATGAATGACGGAGCAAGCCTTTGAAGGTTCCATTCTTCAGCCAAGTCTGTTCCAGTAGAGGTCCAGTTAAACAGACTGAGGATTTATAAGTCTTTCAGGGACTTATACCCCAAGAATCCAATCTATTTCTCCATTTACCCATATTCTCCAGATCATGGCTCCATATTTCCAACAGCAAGGTATAATTAATATTTCAATGGCATCTCAGGGCAGCATTCCGCAGGACCTCAAGGGTTATTTCCTGTCTTCTAAAAATGGGTTCAAGGTGTCTGAAAGGAAGAGAAATGAACATGGCTTCAAATTGTGGTTCGGAAGTCTCTGTAAATCTTCCATGGCTGCAGAACAAGGTGGGTTCAAAAGCATATGATTTAGTCGATAGTTAAAAGAGACTGCTCTCTGAGTTACAGTTCCCTGCATGCAGAGAATTTTTCATGTATGAGACCTGGTAGGTGAAATATACACTGATATGAAAAACTTCAATGGTATCTTTGCACATGAGGAAAGGGATTAAAAAAAGATGTGAGAGGGATCCCAAGCAACCTATAGAGTAAGAGCCAATCAGCCGTTCATTTTTATGTAATTAGGTTCATCTATGCATGATTTATTTTAGAATAAGGATTCAAAATGAGTTTAAGATTATGGAGTGTGGATCACATCTTGCAGACGGAAATTCTGGGGGCTTCTGTCTTATTTAGTGCCAATGTGTAACCATTGATTGATGAAGGTTGAATAATCATTTTCTGGATATTAAAAGAAAGGGATGGAATGTATGTGAATGCTTCTTAGCAGCCAGGAACAAGAGCTGCGAGAGGTCCTTTTTTTATTATTAGCAGACTATTTTGAGCTGATGAAAGGATATAATGTGAGGAGATAATATCCATCATAAATTTGGCAACTTACAATGCAGGTTCATAGTTTGGCTTCGGCTTGTTGATTTCCTCTCACTGTTAACCATTGCTTTCACTGTGGCTTCCATGGGAGATGTATTGGTAAGGGGAGTTCCTCTCATGATTAGCTTTGCTTACGTGGAAGACCTAGCCTTCTATATAACGTGACAAGTGAAATTACATGAGCTGTTTTTCTCTTTGGCAGATCAGCCCAAGTAGTACCTATTAGATTAGCTCATATGAATGTCACGGATAATCAATAATATGAGAACATCAAATTGCTATTTTCATTTAGTGGTTGGTTCTTTTCTTATGGTCCAGCTCACATTATGTTTGGCATTTCATAATATAATCAGTCTTAACGTATTATTTTGAATCAGATTTTTTATATAATTATTAATTATACAACCTTATCTTATAAAATTTGAAGTTTAAATTACTTCTATAAAATTTTAAAATTTCTTAAAACTTATTAAATTGCTTTTCAATTTTAACTTAAATGGTTGGTACGTAGTAGGGCCGATGTTTTAACTTTGGAATTTCCAAATAAATATTCTAAGCAGAGGATTTAAAATAAGGTGAACAACTTGGGAAAAAGCTAAGAGTATGTATGCTTAAACGTGGGACAGTGTATTTTTGAGAAGTAGTAATTAATAAGCATAGGGTTGTTTTCATTAAATTTATTTCGCTTTGTTATTATTGATTATTGATTTGGTTTGAAGGGGACCACCTCCGGTTCAGGATTTTATTATCACCATGGTGTGGGACAAGCTCATAACTCATAAAATTTTGATCTTCTATCATCATCATGGTGTGGGACACACTCATAACTCATAAAATTTAGATTAGACTGCTATCTTTGTAAACAAACTGCAACAAAATTTAAACCTAAGTATCTTTTTAATAAAT
Organism: Wollemia nobilis; assembly: GCA_028583015.1. NCBI lineage: Eukaryota > Viridiplantae > Streptophyta > Pinopsida > Araucariales > Araucariaceae > Wollemia > Wollemia nobilis. The sequence continues at coordinate 4,942,874 of JAQPPZ010003361.1, read as the reverse complement.
GCTTGACAAACACTTACCAATTCACTAACCCTATGAAAACCACTCTCAAAACCAACAAGATATACTATATACGTGGGCCATGAGGTCTTTTCTTCACATGAGTAAATCTAGGTTAATAATACCAACAGAGTGAAACAAAATTTCAATCGCCCGATTCTTAAAAGATCCATAATTCACTCAAACCAGTTTTCTTTGGAGAGACGGATAATCGCCGCACATTTACAGCGAGAGACGGATTCCCGTATTTACGGTGTGGTCTATTGCCCTATAAGAAGTTAAAAAACAACACCATCAACGGAGTAATGAGGTATAGGTACAAGAGAGGAAAAAGCCTTTTGTCTTTTGTCTTCCCCCCACAAATTCAATCATTCGTCCGAGTAGTTTCATCTCGCAATTCTTCTTTCAGGAAAGGGGCAAACAATGCAGATAAAGGCGTTACACTAAAAATCTTCGTAATAATTGAAAGATGCGTCTGCCATTAGCGTCGTTGTCGATAATTCAGCTTATTTCAGCTTGTTGGCCGAACAAAGGACACATGCGTGCAGTTGGCGACGCATGACGCTTGTGTCTAATTTTTTAAGATAGACAGTCGCTGATTTGTATCTATGTTTTCCGATAAACGATTACTAACCAAGGCTAAGACAGACGCGAAAGAATCTCCCGATAATGCATTCAACACGTTATTGCCAGTGAAACTTCCACACTATTTAAAATCATTTGGCAGGACTAAATTTAGAGTAAGTCCGTCGGGTATTATTTGTACCGTACACGTTTCTTCAAAAAAAAATTCTCTGTCCATTACAGCAGATAACCCGTGAAAGGGTAACTGAATATTTTATGATATTTTCATGGACAAGCTTTGGGTTGTGTGCACGTTTTTAAGTTTGATTGGTTACATTGTTCTATAAGTATACAACATATCGAAATGCCACTTAAATATACAATGGATTGCGGGAAAAGTAATATTGAAAAGGAAATCGATTTTTCCCGACAGCTACTGATAGTGAATCTTATTTTTATTTTTATTTTTTTTATAACTGTTTTCTGGGGCATCGTATTAAGGTCATAATAATAATAATAGGGTTTTCTTTTTCGAATAGAATTGAGGTCATGAAATGGAATGTCAACAATATTATGTTAGGGTGTTTTAACAAAATTGATAACAAAATTAAGATAAATTATCAACAACAATAAAGTTAAAAATAATTTTTGGTTTTGCTAAGGTTTCTTGTGGACGTTTTGCTAAGGTTTTTCAATCGTATATTGTTGTTGTTTGTTTTCTCTTCTTTGGTTGCAATATTGTTAGCGATTTAAGTGCTCTTACTATATAACCTAGGACGATGGGCTTCTCCCCTTGTTATGATTGCCTCTCAAGTTGTCGTTTCACTATTTAATGAAGTTGTAGCTACAAAGAGCCATGGCACCCAAGAAGTTTGTCCTAAGGGTTTTCTATAAGGTAAATCCTTTATGTCGAACATAGTCTTACCCATGCAGGATTTTGATAAAGCCTACAACTGGCTTGAGAGTCACACCCTCATTGGGTATTTTTTGGGGAGGATTCCCAGTGACTCGCTAATTCGTCAATGGATTCAACAAGTTTGGCAACCATATGGCATAAAATTTGACCACATTCAGAACCTTACTAAAGGCTTCTTTCATTTCCAGTTTGTCGAACCGCAACATGTCATTATGATTATGAGCAAAGGTCCTTGGTATATTAGAAATACACTTTTAATTCTTTAGCCCTAGCACCAAAATTTTATGGTCTCTATCGATGTTTCCCTATGCGTCCCTATTTGGGTGGAATTCCTAGGTCTTCCCCTACCCCTTTGGTCATTCCTACCATAGCTTGTCGCACCCATTGGCAAGTATGTGTGCATGGAGCCACAAAAATTCTATGTTGTGCGGCCTTACAAATGCATCTGCATTGAAATTGATCTCTCAAAGGACCTCAAGGACTCTATTGATATTCAGGTTGGTGAGACCCATTTTCAACAATGGGTGGTCTATATAAATCTTCCCAACACTTTTTTTGTCCACAACTCACAAGATAAAATACTGCCCTCTTATGGAGGGTCGGTTCAAAAATTGAGCTCTAGTAGAAGCGTCAACACCTTCGATCCATAGTTCAATCTACCCCTCCCACTAATGGAGGGGAGGAATGGATGTTTATCACCAAGAAAAATGGTAAAGGCAACCGACCACAACCTTCTATGGGAGCTGGTAAAAAGGAGTCTCAATTGGGCTCTCAACCAAGGAGCTCTAATGCAGTTACTACAAAAGGAACTTTTGTTTCTCCTCTTGTTGGTACCTGTAATGGTAGTACCCAACAAGTCTCCTCGACCCCTCAAGGCTCCCAGATGGATCAGCCGTTGGCTATGCTAGAGTCTGTCCCCTCAAGCGGATGCCCTATCTCTCCTCCTAGTCCATCTAGCAAATTTCCTTCACGGAACCCTCGTCGCTCTCGTAGTCCAGCTAGGGAGTCCTTGGGCATCCCTCTGGAGAAGCGAAGACAAACAATTTTTTTCAAGAAAACCATAATAGGTTTCTCACGAACACATTTGAATCTTTGGCATATTTTGAGGACTCTAAGGTCATCGAAGGAAATATGCTCCTCGATCGTGTCTCATGAAGTGCATGTCCTGGAATGTCAAGGGTTTGATAGATCCTATGCACAAGTACATTGTGCATCAGGGTCTGGATGACTTCAAGATCAGATTCGATAGTATTGATATTTTATGCCTTCAGGAAGTCAAAGTCACTAACTTCATTCTATCAAGTACTTGCTCCTTTCTCTAGCCTCGGGGCCACACCTTTCATACTATGCATGACATAAGCAAAGGAGGGGCAATCATCTACCTTTCAAAAACCTACCATTCCAAGCTGATCTCTTGGGGATGTGACCCTTCCAATCATGTTGTCTAGGTTGTGATGGAGATTGATGGCCATATCCTTGGTGTGCTCAACATCTATGCGCCTAATGATGCTAATGACCATTGTGCACTTTGGTGATGGGTAGCACTCTCTCTCCCCTTATTGTTTGGTTGCTCTATGGGGACTTCAATATGATTGAATTCCCGCATGACAAGGTGGGTCTTCTTCCCATGCAGTGGGCCATTAGGGAAAGAGAAGCATGGCTTTTCATGAAAGAAAAGTTGGGGCTCTCTGATCCCAATAGTTGCTTCTTACCCTCTTTGTTCCCTGCTAATGCCTAGTTCACTTGGTCTAACAACTAGTAGGGTGAGAGTCATGTGCTAAAAATATTGGATAGAGCCATGCTCTCAGATTATGATATTTTCTCCTTTGAGCGGCCCTCGTCCTCTTCCCCCTTTGTCTCTATCCACCCTGAGCTCTATTTGTCTGACCATTCTCCCATTTCCTTTTCCATCCTAGTTTCTTCCACCCCCTCCTCTTTCTCAGTCATAATTCTACCTTAATACTTCTATTCTGCACCACCCCATGTTGAGAGCCTATGTCATTAGAATTTGGAACCTAGTCCCTAGACCGAAAGGGGCCTCTGGTTGGATTGATTGGTGGAACATTGCTATCCAACACACTGCCAGCTTCTTGCGCTCGCTAGGGTGCAATATTGCCAAGCTTCATCATCGCTCCAATGTTGCTCTCAAGTAAGAGTTGGAGGTGGCCTCAACTCAGCTGCAGTCCAATCCTTTCAATGAGGAGCTTCAGAGGCACCTCATGACTGTCAAACACCAGCTTCTAATGGTAGAGCACTATGATGCCAGAGGGGCATAGATCAAGGTGAGGTTGCACTGGCTTAAAATTGGTGATAAGGTAACCAAGGAGTTCTTTCAGTGCTTACATCCTCACAATCAATTTTTGGGCATTAAAGCCCTTAACATTAATGGAGAGCATGTTTCTGAGCTTCCTCGTATTCTCTTTGCTTTTGAAGAACATTACCAGACTATGTTTGCAGCTCAGTCCCACTCCCCTCAACGTGACCAGGCTCTTAACTCCTGCCTCTTTATTGTCCTAGTGCAACTTTTTGAGTCTCAAAGAGTTACCTATGAAAAGGCCCTCTCTTTGAAGGATCTAGAGGAAGCTCTTTCTCATATGGCCGATAATAAATCCCCTGGTCTTGATGGCTTCCCCTGTGAGTTCTACAAGTCCCTTTGGGACATTGTCGGGCCTGATCTTCTCAAAGTTTATCAAGAGGCCTTCTCTAGGGGTTCTCTAGGCCCTATTATTAATTAGGGGATTATTAAATTTATCCCCAAGGTTGGTGATCCAAAAATCATCAACAATTGGAGGCCTATTACTCTCCTTAATATTTCCTATAAGATCATCGCCAAAGCCTTGGCTTTGTGCATCTGCCATCTCCTTCCCATCATCGTGCACCTAGAGCAAACTAGCTTCATTTGGGGTAGGTTCATCCTTGACAACATTATTGTTGTCTAGGAAGGCATGGAGTGGGCTCGCAATTCCAACCAATGATCCCTGTTCATAAAAATTGACTTTGAGAAAGCCTATGATAGGATCGATTGGTCGTTCATTCTGGCCATGCTTAAAGCTCTTGGTTTTGGGCCCTCCTTCATTAGCTCTATGGAGATGTTGTTCATTGAGGCTTTGACTATTTTATCCATTAATAGGCATAAGTCCTCAGCCATTGGGCTCTTTCATTCCATTCGATAGGGTTGCCCATTGGCATCATCCCTGTATGTCCTCATCGTTGAGGGGTTTGGCTATTTATTAGCTCACCATGCTACTCAGGGTTCTATTCGAGGGAATTTCTCTCCTCGAAGGTGAGTCTTAGTTGATCAATGATCATTTTGTTGATGATTCTTTCCTCACGCTTATTGAGGATGAAGGTGTTATTTAGTAGGTTCTTGCCTACTTGGACACTTTTTGTCTGGCTTCTGGATCCTCCATTCAATGGAGAAAGACTCAATGTTATAGGTAATCTCTTGACCTAATGCCCCACTAGCTTAGTCAATATTAGTGGAGGATCATCCAGGAGGGGGAAATATTTTACTTTTTAGGTATTCCTTTTGCCTTTAATAGTTCAACGTCAGAGCTATGGAAGTATGTCATTAATAGGGTGGAACAAAAACTTACCTACTAGTCCACCAAGAAGCTCTCCCTTGCTGGTAAATTCTAAATTTGCTCAAAAGTCCTTGCGGCCACCCATGTTTATTATTCTTCCTATTGGGTCCCATCCAAAAACTACTATAAGAAGCTTGATAAGCTTCTACGAGGACTTTTTATGGTCCTCTTCTAGTAATGGTTTAGGATTCCATCGTGTTGCCTGGGAGTATTGTTGTCTCCCTAGAAGCCATGGTGGGCTTGGAATTCTCAATACCCAACATCAAGGTTGGGCCCTCTGTGTTAAGTGGGTCATCAGATCCCTTGTGGGTAATGAGGCTTGGAATATTCTCATCCATCATTGTATCTATGAAGGTTCCCCTTTTGGTCGTAAGAGTTGGAGGGGCATGGGTTTCCCTTCCCTCCTTGTTGCTCCTGTGTCTATCAAAGTGATAGGATCCTTCATCATCAGGAGCATTTGGAAAGCTTGGGAGAGTGTTAAGCCTTGGTTGAGATGGAATAGTCAGAGCTTTTGGCATGACCTCTCCATCAACCAGATGAATGTTTGGTGGTCACCTGTCATCACCTACCAGGGTTCTCTACTTGCGTAGGTTCCCTAGGTTCATGCACTTAGATTTTTTTGCAAAGGTGTGTGGTGCATCATCAATTTCTTTTCTCATCCTACCAGGGATTGGATCCCTTGGGATGACTTCAGAGTCAAATTTGGGCTCAAGCACTCTGACAAGGACATGTTTGAGGTCATCAAGGTTGCTCTCCCTGACTCCATGTTTCATAATTTTTTTGTGTTTTCGCAACGACCTTGGTGGAAGGACTAGAAGTGGTATCCAGACACTCCTCTATGAAATTACAAGGCCCATTTGGGGTATGGATGGCTCTCTCCTTGCCTCCCCATGATTGATAAGCTCAATCAATGATGGAATGTCTCTTCCCCTCAACTTGTTTGGATGCACAGGTTCTAGACCGCATGGGCTCCTTTCTTGGAGCCCAAGCTTTCCTATTTTTCCTAGAGTCTTCTTCACCAAGGGCTTCCTATTGGGGAGCATCTCTGACATTTAGGCATCCCCAACCCTTCTTGCCCTTTTTATCTTTAGTCTGAGGACTTTATCCATATTTTTTGGTTATGTGCTCATGCTCATTCCCTTTGGGAGTGGTTTTTTTCCTTTTTTAGACCCTATTCCTATGCCATGCTTGAGTGGAAGCATATCATTCTAGGAGACCCCCCACCCTTGTCGACTATTTTCTTTGAAGTGTGGCACTTGTTTCATATGGTGGCCTTGTACAACATATGGAAAGCTAGAAATGATTGTATCTTTGGTAAGTGTTCTTCCTCTCTTCACATCTCTGCTTTTGAGAAATCTAATATTATTTTATCTATGTATTTTTAGATTGTGGTTCAGGCCAGTAAGGTGACTATGGAGCTCTCTCATCTTCAAGAGCTTATTGATCATTGGGGGAACACTCCATGCATAGTCAATCGGGTTCCTCTTGAGCAGGATTATCCTCAAAGCTAATCCAGGTCCAGGCAACATCGTCACTCGACCCCAAATCACACTCCTACCCTAGCTCAAGGTCCCCCTCCTTACAGAGTTGGCCTTGTCGTCTCTCTCTCCCTGGCTCCTCAGCTTGATGCCTGGGTCAAGTCAAGTGCTCTAGTGTTTGCTACCAATGAGGATCCGTTTGTCCATAGCTGGGAAGATGTTCCCAACACTTCTTCTGGGTAAGGATGGGGTTTAGCCAAGTCTCTTGATGATAATGTTGGGTGGGATTCGGTCCTAGTGGTGGCTAAACTCATGTAATGATTCTTCACCATTGCAAGGATTCTCCATTTTTTGATTTTTGCTCTTGTGGCATGCACTCAACCATCATTTTCAGTATGTAATCATTTTGTTAGCTAGTTGATAGTGTTTGCCCACTAGTTTTGTAAGGTGGTTTTGATTAGTTGTTAGTTGGTTTCTTGGTTTCCTACATTGTTTTTACAATGATGGTTTTTTGGTTGATGGCGTTGGCCATGTGGCATGTTTATCCACCTATTTTTTTGTTTGTAAAAATGTATTCTATTACTTCTTTAATATAATGTTTTTTACATCAAAAAAATATCAACATAACATACTGTTGAAATGTCTTGATTAAAAACTAATAATAAAATTTAGGTTTTATCTACCAAATAGAATAATTCCCTTTGTGCTTCCCTTTGGGGCTAGAGGGCTGTTACTAGTTCTTGAAGTGGTTGGAAATTCCATCGTAGGAAGGGAGCTCTCTTAATATAATTATCTTTATTTATTTTATTTATTTTATTTTAATAAATTATTAAATAATTTAATAAGTTTACAAAAATATATATTTATTACTAACTAATTAAAATTCTGGACTTTTAAGAAAGAGACTAGGATTTTAGGATTTGAATCTTGTTAAGTAGTATATGTAATAGTCAAATATCATTATAATCTTAGCAAAAGGTATATGAATAATAGTCAAATTGCCTATTTAGGAGATTTGTTTTTTAGTTATTTGTTTTGATTGTAAAGGTTTTTATTTTAATTTAATATAAATTTGATTTTTTCATTAAAAAATAATAATAGTCAAATTGTTGTAATACCATTATTTAGCCATAAATACAAATAAAGCCTATTTCAATTTTATATGACCAATAATAAATAACACATCATTTTTTAAAATTTTAAAGCAAAAACTATATTGTGAATGTAAGACCAGCTTAAAACCTTGTTTTTATTAACAACAATAAAAAAATACAAATACAAGTTTTAACTTGTGAGATGCAAAGATATTATTATATTCATTTACATAAAATAACAATAAAATTATTTTAAATTTTTTAAAATTTGAATTTAGATTCTAAAAACATAAAAAAAATATTTTCTTCCATCAACATAAAAATTAATGTTTTTTAAATATAATCATATTATTATATTCATAAAAGTTATAAAATATTTTATTATGTGATGGTAATATAAGTTCTATATAACCAATTAAAAATATAAAAATAATACACAACATTTTTTAAAATTTGAAAGTAGAACATATATTATGTTTGTAGGACCAGCTCAATTTTTTTTTTTTTAATTAATAAAAATAAGAAAATTAAAAATATTTTATTGTATTTGCTAACACAATAAGCAATTAATGCTTTGCACTAAAATTATACATTCACTTAAAATAAAATTATTATTATTATTTATAATTTGGATTTAGATTTTAAGAACAAATATATATAATATTAATAATAACAATTTTCTTCAAGATGGCAATAGTATAAAGATCAATATCTATAATTAGTAGAAGGAATTTAGATTGAAGACCAAAGTGAAATAAAAAAGGAGGTAAGGTTTTTTAACTAAAATATTCTAGGATCAGAGAAGATTGAAGTTCTTAATGATAAGCTACTACAAGAAGTACCTTCAATTATAACAGATGAAAACAATAACAAATTGATGGAGCCTATTACTTTGAAAGAAGTTCATTTAGCTCTTTGTTCTTTTGATAAATATAAATTCCAAGTTTAGATGGACTCTCTACAAAATTCTATTAGTATAACTAGGAAATGGTGAAGGATTCTTTATCAATAGCAGTGGAATAGTGTAGGGTAAAATAATACACATCTTATAAAATAAATGCAACATATCTTACCTTGATTCCAAAAAAGAAGAATGCATAATTGCTTGATTCATTTAGGCCCATAAGCCTATGCAATATGATATATAAGATAATGTTCAAAATGATGGCAAATATGTTAACACCACTATCAAACAAAATTATTTTAGAAGAGCAAGGATAATTTGTGAAAGGGTGATAGATTTTGGATAGGCTCATAGCAACTCATGAAGTAATGCATTCAATAAATTCTAAAAAAATAAGGAGCAATGATCTTAAAATTTGATATGAATAAAGCCTATGATAGGGTTAAATGGGATTTTCTTTTTTTAGTATTAGAGAAGTGGATTTGGGAAGAAATGGGTCAAATAGATTAAAGGTTCATATTCTATGTTGGTCAATGGGCTAGTAATAGAATCATTTAAAATCAAGAGGGGTCTTAGACAAGGATATCCTCTATCACCATATATGTTCATTATTATGGAAAAGGTATTGGGAAGGAACCTAAACAAGACATACAAATATGGGATAATAAGCTAACTTAAGGCTATTAATAACATCAAAAACATCACCCAACAAAAATTTCTAGATGATACAACTCTATTTGGGAGGGTATGGAAAAATAAGGCTAGAGGTTTGAATAACTTACTAAGAGAATATGAAAGAGTTTTTGGGTAGAAAGTGTTTGAGATAGGGTGTTTACACATAATGATCATGTTAATTTTATTAACCCTATTCCCCATTGTACATCTTATTTGAATCATATATATTACAATGAAATCTCATAGAATCTGTTACAAAGAAGCTAGGTAATGGGTTATCTTTTAGAACCTCTTGAAAGAGCTTTACCAATGAAGTAATACAAATTTACTAATAATGAAATAAGCAGTATGGAAGGCTTAGCAAATAATGTAATATATGCTAACATTATCCCTTTTATAGTATTTGGTACAATAGATAATGAAATGATGATCCGTCTTAATCTAGAGGATAGAATTTTGAGATTGGGAAGCTAGTTATGACTTATGCTCTGGCTTTGGCTCAGTTGAATCTAGATAATATTCACTAGGTGTGTCTTCTTGGATTAGTCTCAAGATTTACCTTTGGGCTACTACCTCTAGGTCTTTTCCTTAAGGTCAACTTTGGGTCATCATTGCATTTGCTTTTGTGTCAAACATATATTTAACATTTGTATGTTCTATCGTTGTAGGTTTCTAAGTATTAGTGGGATCATATACTTTTGTAGGTCCTATCACTATAGGCATCCAAACATAGGTTGGGTCATATTATGGTGCAATAATTATGCCTTTAAGAGTTCCTAAGAATGCATTCTTCTCTAGGACAACTTACCAAAATTTGTTGTATTCTTATTTCCTTCAAAGAAAAAAATATTCTACTATAGAATCCTTTCAACATTTTTTTTACTTTATCCCATTTAGATACAATCATCCACATATCATTCAAATACATTGTGTTAATTCTTATTTCTTTATACTAAAAATTTCTTTTAGAATGATTATTTCCTCCACAAAGTTGACAAGGATGTAAATTCCAACATCTTTCTAACATATGCCCATATTTTCCATAATATTTGCATTTGCATTTGTTTTTTGAAGGATTTATATATAATTTTCTATCCATAACCAAGGCTTTTTTGTATAACCAAGGCCTTCATTCTTATGTCTCATGGTATTATTGTTGTTTTTATTCCTTGTCCATTTCTCCCTAAACCTATTCCATCATATCCCATTTTTTGTATTATTTTAAAACCGATTTGTATTATATGTCTTTCAAAATATCCAATGTTTTCATTATAATATTTATCATCATGCATGGATCTATGACTATCACTATCAAGTTTGACAATTTGACCTTTATCATGGTCAACACAACTATATTATGCATAATTTTTATCCTCATGCACAATGTTCAAATCACTAGTGGCACATGCTATATCTTTTCGTTGTATAAGATCCCTTGTATCACAATACATACTTGCCTTCATGGGGTTCAAATCACTAGTATCACAACAACCATCTATCATTATAAGTCTTAAGTCATTTTTATCACAACACGTATATGTTCTTTTATGAAGATCACTTGTAACACAACTAGATTCCTTGTTTTTGATATAACTTATTGAATCCAAATTATTTGTATTACAAGCATGATATTTCCTTTGGATAATATTAGTTGTGTCACACATAACATTTGTCTTCAAGGGTTTGTTATTTAATTTCACAATTATTTTCTCTTGCTTTTTAAACTTCTAAAAAACATTAAGAGTGAAAAATACCATGTATATCATCTTTGCTATATCAATAGGCAATGTAATAACATTCTTGCTGTTGAGCAAGGTGCAGCAAAAGCAGTGCAAAAAGATTGTAATTGTTGTCAACACAGACAGAGTGATGCAGTTGATGCGATTCGGAGGTCGGTCGGATCAAGTGCGAGAAAATCTCAAGAAAAACAGAGGGGACCCGGATCCAGAAATTTGCAAAAAAAGACAAGGAAGAAAACTGTCGCGATATCGCGACATGGTTCCTGTCGCGATTTCGCGACAAAAAGTAGGAGAGAGAAAGTGCAAGAAAAAATGTCGCGATTTCGCGACATATCCGAGGAGAGAGAAAAAGCACGCCAAAATGTCACGATTTCGCGACATGTCGAGTTTCTGAGGAGAGAGAAATGTGTCGCGATTCGCGACAAAAAGGATGAGAGAGAAATTGCAAGCCAAATTGTCGCGATTAGTGCGAGTGAGAGAGAGAAGATGCAAGTAAGATTGTCGCGATTTCGCGATATCTTGGAAGAAAAGGCACTAACTAAGAAAAGTGTAGCGATTTCGCTACATGTTGCAATTTCGTTGGTGAAAGCGAAGAAAAGGCACTAAGTAAGGAAAGTGTAGCGATTTTGCTACAGGCTCTAAATGCAAAGGATGAAAGATGTAGCGATTTCGCTACAAGCTTGAAACACTAAGAACAAAAGTGCAGCGATTTCCTAACTGTTTCGAAAGGCAAGGTAAAAAGGTGTAGCGATATCGCTACAGGTTGAAAGTGCATAGTGCGGAGGTGTAGCGATTTCGCTACGTTGTTGAAAGTGCATAGTGCGAAGGTGTAGCGATTTCGCTACGGGTTTGAAACACATGTTGGGAAGGTGCAGCGATCTTGCTACGAGTTCAAAGTGCAAAGTGGAAAGGTGTAGCGATATCGCTACACGTCGGAGTTTCACTAGCTAGCAGCAAAGAAAAATGCTAAGGCAACAATGGTGTAGCGATTTCGCTACATGTAAGGTTTTCGCGGCTGCATGGAGTAAAAATTGTACGGAGGCCAGAAGCGTCACGATTTCACGACGGCAATGAGGATGACGTCAGCAAGACCAAAAATGTCGCGATTTCGTGACATCTTAGAAGATGACGTCAGCAAAACCAAAAAGTGTCACGATTTCGCGACAGGGTGAACGAAAAGCCATTGCAAGCCGGAAACGTCGCGATTTCGCGACATCTTTGAAGATGACGTCAGCAAGTCTAAAAATGTCGCGATATCGCGACAAGGTTGCCAGAGAAGCCTCAGGAAGCCGAAAGTGTCGCGATATCGCGACAAAGTTGAGGATGACGTCAGCAAAGCGAAAAACGTCGCGATATCGCGACATGTAAGGTTTTGGGGTTGCTTACAGAAAGGAAGTCTAGGAGAAAGAAAACGTCGCAATATCGCGACGGGTAATGTTTTGGCGAGAAAAAGTCAAAGATACATGCATTGTGACAAGTGGCAAATAGTGCCAGTTACGATAAACCTAACTGGAGTCAGATCTGCAGTTCCAAGTGACAGGTGGTGAGAATGCATAGGAGAAATTCATGTTGCAGTTAACTGTAGTTACAAGTGAAAGTGACTAGACAATCGAATGTAAGAAAAGAAGGTGGGGAAAAAAGAATTGAAGGTTGCGGGCCGTGATCTTTGCAAGTGGCGTAAAGACGATTTTTGGATAATCTCTGCAAACAAGAAATTCTCTCGATGGTTGTGCTTGACTCACAAGAAAGTAACGGGTAGAATAGAAGGATCGACACCGTTTAGAAAAGAGTGCAAAAGAATTAGAAAGAGCAGCTACGTAGATTTTGGAAGAACAAGATAATAGAGCATCGAAACGCGTAGAAGGGTTGTCGGTATATGCAGAGAAAAATGCTGTCAATATGTGCAGAATGTGCAGAGAAGAAGGACTATCGAGTATATGCAGAATATGCAGAGAAAAATATGGTCAGAATGTCAGTAAGAAAGCGGCTAAAAGGCGGATCAGGTCAGAGAAGGATTAATGCATTGATCGTAGCCGAAAGTACATGAAATATTGGAGGGAAAATTGAGCCGTTTCAAATTGAGCCATTCGAGGAAATCAAGGATATAAGGATCGAACTGGCACAGTTAGAAGGTTACCGCAACTGTGTTGTATTGAATAAATCAAAAGGCAAAGTGTGGTAAGTGTGTTGCATGAAGAACAACAAGAGAACTAAAACCTGTATATTCTTCTTGTAAAATAACAGAGAGGTTTTAGATTTGAAAGGAAGATATTGAGTCTCTAACAAGTCTCTTTATGCTTCTGTGAGATAAAATTGCATGAGCTATAGACCGATAAGGGTCTTGCAAAAGAGAAGGCATTTTATGTCCATTTATCTTGCAAAATAGAAATCCAAGTTGGTGCTTGGATAAAGGGGTTAGTGCTCCTATCTGTTGCAACAGATAAATCAGGGGTTGGTGCTCCTTCCGGTGGGTCTTGGTAAACAATTGTAAATATTGAATCCTTGCAAAGACTGGATTTGGATTGAAGTCCAAACAGTCATTATTTGAGGAGTAGCCACATCGGTGAACCTCGTAAAATCTTGTGTTGTGTGATGCTCATGTGCTATTCTTGCCTTATCTATTTTTAAGTTTGCATGTTTAAGTTTTAATAATTGCAGATTCAAGTTTTTAATTAGTTACACTGATTCACCCCCCCCTCTCAGTGTCATTGTGAGAATATCAATTGGTATCAGAGCAAGGCACCTGCACAAGCTTAATCAGCTAAGGTGTTCTTGGGAGATATACAATGGCCGGTGGTGAAGGTTTTTCTTCTAACAAAGCTCCTCTGTTCGATGGAACAAACTATTCTTTCTGGAGGCTCAGGATGCAGACCTATCTATGTGCATTGGGTTATGACATTTGGGAATCTGTTGAAAATGGATACACCACTCCCATTGTTCCTCCAACAGATGCGGCTGAGAAGAAAAAGTTTGAGAACAACTCGAAAGCCAAGAATGCTATTATGTGTGGATTGGTCGACGGTGAGTTGATACGCATCATGAGCTGCAAATCTGCTAAAGACATATGGGACAAGCTGCAAAGCATTCATGAAGGAGATAGCAAAATCAAGGAAGCTAAGTTGCAAACACATCGTGCCCGGTTCGAAGCATTAAAGATGACCGATGATGAGAACATTGAAGCCTACATGCTTGAGAGTAAATGGAATCATCAATGCAATAAGAGGACTTGGGGAAGAAATGGAAGATGCGAGTTGTTGTGAAGAAGGTACTGAGAACTCTCAACAAAAGGTTTGATGCAAAGGTTTCTGCCATAGAAGAAGCAAAAGATTTAAATTTTTTTAGTATGGATGAAATGCATGGTTCTCTAACAACTTATGAAATGAGGATTGGACAAACTAAGCCCTCTGACGAGAGAAGCGACCTTCCAAGCACGAGAAAAATGTAAAATCTAAACAAGAGTACGAGGAAGAAGAATACGCGAGATGAAAATGAAGCAAACTTTGTTAGGAAATTAGTAAAGGGAAAAGGAAAGTACAGAGGTAAGCTACCGTTCAAGTGCTTTAACTGTGGAGGCATTGGGCACTTTGCCGCAAAATGCCCCATGAATGAGAAAAATAGAAGTGATGAAGGGACACATCAAGAAAGAAATGTCTGGAAGAAGAAATCACAGTTTAGAAAAGGAAATTTCAAGAAGAGAAGCTTCTTCTCAAAGAATGTTGACTCTTACGAAGACAGTTCCTGTGAGGACTCAGAAGAAGAAACTGGTGAAGCCTTGTTCATGGCTTTTGAAGAACAAAGAACTGAAGAAACCCAAGAGTGTGAAGAAAAATTAGAGGATGAGGTTGAGATAGATCTGGAAGGTGAGTTGGTTGCTGCTCTTGAAGAGTTAAGTGCAGAAAGGAGAAGAAATAAAAAGACTTCAAGAAAACTTGAGGATGTTGGGAAATTAATTATAAGTTTGAAAGTACAAACTGAAGAATATAAGAAAAAGTCTAAAGATTTTGAAGCTCAGCTAACCGTGAAAATAAATGAGTGCAACAAGCTAGAAGAAAACATAGTCGGATTAAGGCTGCAGCTAGAAGAAATGAATCGAAAACTGAGTTGTCATCATAAATTTGAAGACAGTTCTGCGAAGCTGAACAAAATGTTGAATAATCAAAGGCCCATGGGTATCAAGTTTGGTTTGGGCTTTGATGAAGGAGAATCCTCAATGGACTCAAAGGCTATAACTGTAGAACCAATAAAGAATAAAGACAAGATCAAGGTTGATAAAGATAAACCGTATCAGGCAAAAGAAAACAACAAGTCCAAGTTTGAAAGGAGTGCTACAAATGATGGATTCACCAAAGTCTCTCATCAAAGAAGGAGAAGACCCATGGCTCCTACCTCCACATGGCAACAACCATTTCCCAGGTACACTCGTTCCTTTTTCGGTTATTGTTTTAAGTGCAATGCATATGGTCATAAAATTTCAAGTTGTAGATATAATGTAGAACAAAGAAACTTTACTAGTAGAAATATTTTTTTCCTTTGATAGATTATCTTTGTAGAATGTTATAACTGCCATAACTTCGGCCATATTGCAAGGAATTGTCGTAGCTCTTTTGCGGGAAATAAATATCGGGAAAGAAAATATCACTCGGTTGGATCAAAACAGTACGAGAAAATTTCCCAAAAAGCTGTCACAAGCAAATGAAAGGGAGAAGGTAAAGAAAGTGACCAGATCTGCTGTCAAATCTCGAGTGGAAAGAAAAGGAACAACCGAAGAAAGACAAGGAATCTTTGATCGTTCAAACGGCTCTCAAAGCACATAATAAATCTGCTCCTTGGATTCTAGACGGTGGATGCTCCAGTCATATGACAGGAGACAAACAGAAGTTTGACAACCTACAGACATACGAAGGTGGTTCTGTAAAATTTGGAAACAATGATGGAGCAAAGATAGTGGGTAAAGGATCAGTTAAGTTAAGTGACGGTAAAATCAACTCTAAGGAAGTTCTTTTTGTGGTAGGACTAAAGCATAACTTGTTGAGTGTAAGTCAGATTTGTGACAGAGGTCATGAAGTAATTTTCAAGAAGGAGGGCTGTGAAGTAAGGAAGACAAGAAATGGAAAGTTAATAGCCACTGGACTGAGAACTTCTGGAAATTTGTATACTCTCTCGGAGACTTCAGAAGGAGCCTGCTTGGTTGGTCAAGAAGAAGAAAACTGGCTGTGGCATAAAAGACTCGGTCACATAAGCTTTGATAATCTGGTAAAAATCAGCTCTAAAAGAGCAGTAAGAGACATCCCCACAATTAGTAAACCATCAAACAACATTTGTGATTCATGCCAAAAGGGGAAGCAAACCAGATCTACCTTCAAAGCAAAAGAATATTTCACTAGCAAGCCATTAGAACTGATTCACACTGATTTGTGTGGACCCATGAGGACAGAGAGCATAAATGGATACAAATATTTCATGCTTGTGTATAGATGATTTTTCCAGAATGACATGGGTACTCTTTACGAAACAGAAATCAGAAGCCTTTGAGATGTTTAAAACCTTCAAAAATCTTGTTGAGAATCAATCCGGAAAAAGAATTAAATGTTTGAGATCCGATAGAGGAGGAGAGTTTATTTCGGGAAGAGTTTGCGAGATTCTGTGAAAAACATGGAATAAGAAGACAGTTTTCAGCGGCAAGAACACCTCGGCCAGAATGGAGTAGTTGAAAGAAAGAACAGAGACTGTGCAAGAAATGGCAAGAACCATGTTAAGAGAGAGCAAAATTGCTGACAGGTTATGGAAAGAGGCAGTTCATACTGCAGTCTACATTCAGAATAGATGTATGTTGAGGCCGCATGAAAGCAAAACACCTTATGAGCTGTGGTTTGGCAAAAAGGCTACGACAAAATACTTCAAAGTGTTCGGCGAGCAAGTGTTACATTAAGAGAACTGAAAGCAATCTTGGCAAGTTTGAAGATAGAGCTGATGAAGGAATATTTCTTGGGTACTCAACTAAAAGCAAAGCCTATACATGCTACAACAAAAGACTTAAGAAAATAGTGGAGAGTGCGGATGTGAAGGTTGATGAAGGCGAGAAAACAAGAAACCACCAAAAGTGAAAATTACCCAACCTATGAAGAATTTATTGAAGAAGATGAAGATCAAGAAAAAGAAGAGAGACAAAAATCAGATTCGAGAGGACTTAGAAAGAGATGAAAATAGAAAATACAGAACAGGCAGTTGGCGGAAAAATCATCCCAAAGAACGGATTATTGGGGACCCTACAGTTGGCATTCAGACAAGAAGAAGAGTAGTAAATAACTATTCTCTGTTATCCGGTATTGAGCCCAAGAATATTATTGAAGCAAGCACGGATGAAAGTTGGATGGAAGCGATAAATGAAGAACTAGATCAAATTGAGAAAAACAAAACACAGGGAATTAGTACCAAGGCACGAAAATAAAAACATAATTGGTACTAAATGGATATTTAGAAACAAAGCTGAATGAAGATGGACGAGGTTGTAAGGAATAAAGCAAGATTAGACTGTAAGGGATATGCCCAAGTTGAGGGGATTGATTTTGAAGAGACTTTTGCACCCGTGGCCGGACTTGAAGCAATAAGACTATTTTTGGCTTTATCTGTTCATAAGAATTTCAAGGTTTATCGAGATGGATGTAAAATCAGCATTTCCGAATGGAAATCTTGAAGAAGAAGTATATATTGAACAGCCTGATGGTTTTCAACTTTGTGATAATCCTGACTTTGTTTGCAAGCTGAAGAAAGCATTGTATGGCTTGAAACAAGCACCTAGAGCTTGGTATGCAAGGTTGGACAGCTATCTCACTAAGCAAGGATTCAAGAAAGGTATGGTGGATAGCAATTTATATGTGAAAACTGAAAATGGCAATTTCATTGTCCTAGTTGTTTATGTAGATGATATAATTTTTGGGAGTAGCAATGATGAATCATGCAAAGACATAGCAAACAAAATGCGAGAAAGAGTTTGAAATGTCTATGATAGGTGAACTTTCATATTTCCTTGGATTACAAGTTAATCAAGCTGAAAAGGGGATCTTTATTTCTCAAATTAAATATGTGAAAGAAATGCTGAAAAAGTTCACTATGGAAGATAGTAAGCCAGTGAGCACCCCCATGACAACAAGCTGCAAGTTGAGCAAGGATGATAAATCTCCGGATGTTGATCAAACAATGTACAGATCAATGATTGGGAGCTTGCTGTATTTGACAGCAACCAGACCGGATATCTTACAAGTTGTTTGCATGGTTGCAAGATTTCAGGCTAGTCCAAAAGAGACTCATGTAACAGCTGTGAAAAGGATCTTTAGGTACCTCAAGGGTACTATGGAGTATGGGCTGTGGTATCCAAAAGGAAAAGACTTCACTCTCTTTGCATATTCTGATGCGATTGGGCGGGATGCATTGATGACGAGAAAAAGTACAAGTGGAGGAGCATTTTTCCTTGGAGATAAATTGGTAGCATGGCACGAGTAAGAAGCAAGAATCGGTCTCTCTATCCACAGTCGAGGCGAGAATACATTGCGGCAACAACATGCTGCACACAAATACTATGGATGAGACAAACATTGAAAGATCTAGGTATTCACTTCAATGAGCCCATTTCAATCAAATGTGACAACACTAGTGCAATCAACATTTCAAAGAATCCGGTAATGCATTCCCGCACCAAACATATTGCAATCCGGTATCACTTCTTGAAGGATAAGGTTGCGAGAAGGAGAAGTCAGATTAGAGTTTGTTCCCACTACTGAGCAAGTAGCGAGACATATTCACCAAACCCTTGCCAAAGGAAGTATTTGAGTACCTTCGGAAGAAGTTGGGAGTAGTCACACTTCCCAAGCACCGACTAGCTATGGGAAATACATTCTCGGGGGGAGCATTCAAATTATTTATGCTCGAGAATGGTGTGCATAGACTCAGGGGGAGTCTGCGGCAGCCCTTTGGCATTATTGGCAAAGGGGGAGAAGAATTTGAGCAAGGCTACAGTGTGTTGCCAACAATTCCAAAGGGGGAGATTGTTGAGCAAGGTGCAGAGAAAGCAGTGCAAAAGTATTGTAATTGTTGTCAACACAGATAGATTGATGCAGTTGATGCGGTTCGGAGGTCGGTCGGATCAAGTGCAGAAAATCTCAAGAAAAACAGAGGGGACCCGGATCCGGAAATTTGCGAGAAAAAGACAAGGAAGAAAAGCGTCGCGATATCGCGACATGGTTCTGTCGCGATTTCGCGACAAAAAGAGGAGAGAGAAAGTGCAAGAAAAAATGTCGCGATTTCGCGGACACTATCAGAGAGAGAAAAAAAGCACGCCAAAATGTCACGATTTCGGTTGGGGAGAGAGAAAATGTGCGCGATTCGCGACAAAAAGGATGAGAGAGAAATTGCAAGCCAAATTGTCGATTTCAAGACAGTCGAGGAGAGAGAAAGTAAGAAAATTGTCGCGATTTCGCGATATCTTGGAAGAAAAGGCACTAACTAAGAAAAGTGTAGCAATTTCGCTACATGTTGCAATTTCGTTGGTGAAAGCGAAGAAAAGGCACTAAGTAAGGAAAGTGTAGCGATTTTGCTACAGGCTCTAAATGCAAAGGATGAAAGATGTAGCGATTTCGCTACAAGCTTGAAACACTAAGAACAAAAGTGCAGCGATTTCCTAACTGTTTCGAAAGGCAAGGTAAAAGGTGTAGCGATATCGCTACAGGTTGAAAGTGCATAGTGCGGAGGTGTAGCGATTTCGCTACAGGTTGAAAGTGCATAGTGCGAAGGTGTAGCGATTTCGCTATAGGTTTGAAACACATGTTGGGAAGGTGCGGCGATCTTGCTACGAGTTCAAAGTGCAAAGTGGAAAGGTGTAGCGATATCGCTACACGTCGGAGTTTCACTAGCTAGCAGCAAAGAAAAATGCTAAGGCAACAATGGTGTAGCGATTTCGCTACATGTAAGGTTTTCGCGGCTGCATGGAGTAAAAATTGTACGGAGGCCAGAAGCGTCGCGATTTCGCGACGGCAATGAGGATGACGTCAGCAAGACCAAAAATGTCATGATTTCACGACATCTTAGAAGATGACGTCAGCAAAACCAAAAAGTGTCACGATTTCGCGACAGGGTGAACGAAAAGCCATTGCAAGCCGAAAACGTCGCGATTTCGTGACATCTTTGAAGATGACGTCAGCAAGTTTAAAAATGTCGCGATATCGCGACAAGTTTCCAGAGAAGCCTCAGGAAGCCGAAAGTGTCGCGATATCGCGACAAAGTTGAGGATGACGTCAGCAAAGCGAAAAACGTCGCGATATCGCGACATGTAAGGTTTTCGGGGTTGCTTACAGAAAGGAAGTCTAGGAGAAAGAAAACGTCGCGATATCACGACAGGTAATGTTTTGGCGGGAAAAAGTCAAAGATACATGCATTGTGACAAGTGGCAAATAGCGCCAGTTACGATAAACCTAACTGGAGTCAGATCTGCAGTTCCAAGTGACAGGTGGTGAGAATGCATAGGAGAAATTCATGTTGCAGTTAACTGTAGTTACAAGTGAAAGTGACTAGAAAGCGAATGTAAGAAAAGAACGGCTATTGCGGGCCGGCCGTGTTGCGGCACTGGTGTAGCAAAGGTGGCGATTACAAAGAGTAGCCACGAAACTAAGCATTGAATGTAGAACGGCTGTTGCAGGGCCGTGATCTTGCAAGTCAGCGTAAAGAGCAGTTTTTAGATAATCTCTGCAAACAAGAAATTCTCTCGATGGTTGTGCTTGACTCACAAGAAAGTAACGGGTAGAATAGAAGGATCGACACCATTTAGAAAAGAGTGCAAAAGAATTAGAAAGAGCAGTTACGTAGATTTTGGAAGAACAAGATAATAGAGCATCGAAACGCGCAGAAGGGTTGTCAGTATATGCAGAGAAAAATACTGTCAATATGTGCAGAATGTGCGAGAGAAGAAGGATTTGTCGGTATATGCGAGAATATGCAGAGAAAAAGATGGTCAGAATGTCAGTAAGAAAGCGGCTAAAAGGCGGATCAGGTCAGAGAAGGATTAATGCATTGATCGTAGCCGAAAGTACATGAAAATATTGGAGGGAAAATTGAGCCGTTTCAAATTGAGCCATTCGAGGAAATCAAGGATATAAGGATCGAACTGGCACAGTTAGAAGGTTACCGCAAGCTGTGCTTGTATTGAATAAATCAAAAGGCAAAGTGTGGTAAGTGTCCTTGCATGAAGAACAGCAAGAGAACTAAAACCTGTATATTCTTCTTGTAAAATAACAGAGAGGTTTTAGATTTGAAAGGAAGATATTGAGTCTCTAACAAGTCTCTTTATGCTTATGTGAGATAAAATTGCATGAGCTATAGACCCGGTGAGGGTCTTGCAAAAGAGAAGGCATTTTTATGTCCATTTATCTTGCAAAATAGAAATCCAAGTTGGTGCTTGGATAAAGGGGTTGGTGCTCCTATCCGTTGCAGCGAGATAAATCGGGGGTTGGTGCTCCTTCCGAGTGGGTCTTTGGTAAACAATTGTAAATATTGAATCCTTGCAAAGACTGGATTTGGATTGGAGTCCAAGCGAGTCATTATTTGAGGAGTAGCCACATCGGTGAACCTCGTAAAATCTTGTGTTGTGTGATGCTCATGTGCGATACTTGCCTTATCTAGTTTTTCTTTTTAAGCTTGCATTATTAGTTTTAAAAGTTGCAGACTCAAGTTTTTAAGTAGTTACACTGATTCACCCCCCCCTCTCAGTGTCATTGTGAGAATATCACTTGCAGTTGTCATTAGATTTATCAAGAAGTAGAGTTAAACAAGTCTTAAGCATCTCAAAATTTCCATTATCAACTTCTTTGAAAATTGAGTGTAGGTACCTCATACCATTAACTTTACAAGTATCAATATTTTTAATTATGGATTGTATCCAAGAATTTAACAGTAAGAGTTCTTGAGAATCGTTATCTTGTGTGTCATATATTCATATTTCAACTATTTTTTCTTTCTTCTCTTTCTTCTATATATTTTTGGTTTGCTTGTTTCTTATTTGTATTTTTGGCCATGAGAACCTTGTATGTTGAGTCATATGCTTCTTTAATAATGTGCCCCTTGGAAGTTTTGTTTCTTTGATATGTCTTTGATGGAGATTGCCTTTTTTTATTATTTTGTGATTGATAATATGACTGATTTCCTTGGTTTTTTTGTCTTAGAATAAATGGTATGTAATATAAGAGCAAATAGACCATTCTTATAATATGCACCAGATACCAACTTTCCTTTTGTCGAAATAAAATATTTTTATTCCCATTAACAACTTGGAATTCAATAGTTATTCATTTGTCTAACAATTGAGATACTGATTGTAAGTTATTAACTAGCCTTGGTACATATAACACATTTTATATTGTACACTCAACAAAAAGTAAATTGACTTGGTACTTCCTAACATTTTCCATTGTTATTGGTATACTATGAATCTCCTGAAGAGAGTTAAACCATTGTATCATGTGTTTACTGGCTCCTAAATAAATATACCATCAATTATTTTTGGATTGGGCCATGATGTTTATCATTAATAATTTATGTGTCACTTCTATTTTTTGTCATTATTTGAATCAGGTTCTTCTTGTGCAACATGTCCTTATCAAGATGGATGTGGTGGTATATATCTTGGATTTTGTCTAAGTGGATTGTTGGATTGCCTTGATTGATATTGCCCTTGTTGCAATTAATGAGAGGATCTTCAAGATTGATTCCATTTATTAAATGCTTTATATTTATAGAATTTGGTGTCATGCCCCTCTCTTTCATAAATATGATAATACCTCCTTCATTTTGGTTGATTTTATGATGAAGATGAGAAAAAAATACCCTTAAAATTACTGAGATATATTACATTATTTGGTACATGCTAATGTACCCCCATGGTACCTTCATGGTAAAATTATAAATATGTAATAGATTAGGGTTGATTGTATAGTTTAGAGTGTGATTTATATTTCCCATTATGTAAGTGTCAATGTGCAAGAAATGCACAAGTGTCATGTAAGTTAGAGTGCAAGTGTAGATTGAGAGAATGTACACAAGTGTCTTGTATGTAAGAGTGCAAATATATAATGTGAGGATGTGCACAAGTGTCCTATATTAGGAGTGCATGTATAAGTGTAAGAGTCATGTGTGCAAGTGTCTTAGAGTCAAGTGTCCATCTAGTATGCAAGTGGCAAGTTGATAAGCCAAGAGTCATGAGACTTGACATATGGAGAGCAATAGTCAAGTACTTGAAGAGTCATATTACTATGGCTATATTATGGAGACAATGCTCCATAGGAAAGCAATCAAAGAGAGAAGATGATTAGATATTTATTTTCTGATCATAAGAGGAAGAGGAGTAATAAAGCTTGTATACATTTTGAACAATTAATATTGTAAGTTTTCTTCATGCATAGATCATTAATAATTTAGGCTATTTACATTCATATTTGATTATATAAATGAATATTTATTTCAGTATTATAAAATCCTTGATATACATATTAATTTGCTCATGTTTTCTACTCATCATCATATTATTATCTTGACCTTTAATATTGTGGCTATTTTATCCTCTGATATTTTATGGTAGTAAGTCTTAAAAAGCCAACATAAACTTCTTTATGATTTCTTCTTGGAGATGAGAGCATTATTGGAAAAATCATTTCTCAATTGATTGTCTATCTCTTCTTGTTGAGGGATGTTTTAGTAGTTTGCCCTTGGAACATTTTTCTCAAGTTCTGGTCCATATCAATTTTTTTTGTTTCAGCTTCTCTTATTTGGTCTACATCACGTATTTTATTTTTGGTTATCTTCAAACCTTGACATCATTATTCTAGTAGGCCATTATCTACCATATATTTTTGTACTTATTTTTTTTGAATATACATGGTGGAATTGGTAGCCACCACAATTTCAAACAGGATGTTGGCTTTTATGGCTGCCACAGTATCCTATGTTGTCCACCCCAAAAGTCACCACATAGATCTTCACGTAGTTTAGCCCTATAACCACTATGCCACAATCATTTAAAACCTTTTATGTCATTGAAAGCACCAGTAAAGGGATAAGCATTCCGTCCAATGAGACCTGATATTTGAACCTTGGACCTATATTTTTGTACTTGTTGGTCAAGAGTCTACCGAGGGATAAAATTTATGTATGCGCCCTAGACCCGGCCAACATTGAAAGGCTGAAGGAAATAAATGTCCTTCAGGCCAATCTCTAGAGGGGGTTGGTTCCCTTGCTACTCCAAAACTGGTATAAATATTAGGAAAATAAATTAATAGAAAGAAAGGGAAATATGGTTGTAAGCCAAAGAGATAATGCAGAGATGAAATAACAACAAGATTAACAACCCATTTTAAACCAATAACATTCAATAGAAGGAAAAAATAGAAACTGAACTTAGATCATATTATAAAGCATGACTTCCAATAGCATTTAAACATTTATTCTCCATTGAAAAACTAAATCCATACTCATAATTTAATCTACCATTGATGATATAAATCTAATAGAAATGCAGAATATAAAGTATAAACATACATAAAATGATCAGGAACTCAAAGCCAAATAGTCCTTCAATCAAAGCAAATGTTAAACTCTGAGAGTTTCACAAGAAAATGTCCATCCTTCCTTTTTACATCAAGATTCCTAGTATTTATAAAGGGTTTCGCCTCCAAAATTGAATGATTATTAAATAAAATTATGACCAGTCAAATATTGGTCGACAATAATTTTCTCCTTGGTAGTAGCAACGAACCAATTTGGTGGTACATTGGGAAGCAACGAGCAATTTTGGCAGATGGCATATCGAGACTTAGTTGAAATCATTGGCAAAATTCATCATGGTGGTGTCTTGAAAATGAGCATTCACCACAGTGGATGGTACCTCAAAATCAGTAGGATCACACCGGAGTCAAGAGTAAAGCATGGACAACATTTAATTTTGGTAATCCTTTGGTTATCTGTTAGCACTAATTTTGGAAACATTAACTTCTTTGCCCTAAAAATTCAATTTGTCGGCCTTGAAATTCCCCCCAAAATGATCTTTGCTCAAGGTGCCATCAAAAATGTCTTTCGCTTGGAGAAATGGTGAAAATTAATTTTTCCAAGATGAGGCCCGAAATGGACTTTTGCCAAAGCGCAACTTTGAAATTCGCCTGAAACGTGCTTTTGCCATGATTTCGCCTAAAAGGGGATTTTCACTAGGAATTTTCCCGAAAAGGGATTTTTGCCAGGAATTTTCTCAAAATGGGATTTTCACCAAGAATTTGCCTAAAAAGGGATATTCACTAGGAATTTTCTTGAAATAGACTATCACTACCTAAAATGAAGTTCGTTTGAAAATGGTATTTCACTCAAAGTGTTACCTAAAAATAGATTTCGCTGAGCGAAATTCGTTGCACACTTGGGTAAAATTTTCATCTTCATTTTAGTGTGGCATTTTTGGGTAAAATTTTCAACTTGGGAACCAAAAAATAGCAAAGAGGTTTTTCATTGGAAAAAATGATTTTCGCTAGCGAAGACACTCTTGCTAGCAAAAGTGATATTTTTTTTGAAGGAAGGAGCAAAGAGGATTTTTGCTAGTGAAAATGATTTTTTCCAATGAAGATACTCTTGCCTAGCAAAAATGATTTTCAATCGTGGAATACTTGCCTCCCTTTTTTTTTGTGGAAGACTCTCTCCTCTTCCCATATTGGATGGCATCATTCTTGCTGGCATATTTCCTAGAAGGTGTCTTGATCCCATTAACGGAAGGTGCCTTGATCCCATTGACGAAAGGCACATTTATCCCATTGATGGAAGGCACCTTGATCCCATCTGGAGGAATACATTTTTTTTTATCATAGTCAAACAGATCATATATAAATTTTTATAACTTGGATGTTCCTACATTTCTTTACTGATAATAAACCTTTAGACGAAGATCATTGACTGGAATGGGTAAAACATGACCTTCCATGTACTGCAAAGAGAACAAATTAACTTGATTACTACTATAAATATAGAACGAACCTTCCCATATTACCTCAAATTTATGATGATTTCCTAGCTTGGCCTTATTTTCATTCTATTTCAACACAAGATCACCAATACTAAAAGCTTTGTTTGAAGTTTTCTTACTAAACCAATTATTAGTCACATGGATATGCTTCATGAATGCAGTATATGATTTCTCTCTTTCCTCTTCCAACTGCAAGAGCTCAGAAAACCTTGTACTCATAGGATTGAACTTCCCCTCTTCACTGTCAAGCAAGTGCAAGGACTAGAGCGCTAATAAATCTATATGGATAGGCAAAACCACTTCTTTTCCATACACCAAAAAGTATGGAGATGTTTTGATAGACTTCTTAATTGAGATGCGATCAACCCATAGAGCTTGATTCAGGAGCAAATGCCAGCTCCGCTTGTTATATTATAGATTTATTTTC
The DNA here is from genome assembly GCA_028583015.1 of Wollemia nobilis. Taxonomy (NCBI): domain Eukaryota; kingdom Viridiplantae; phylum Streptophyta; class Pinopsida; order Araucariales; family Araucariaceae; genus Wollemia; species Wollemia nobilis. The sequence continues at coordinate 4,916,459 of JAQPPZ010003361.1, read as the reverse complement.
AAAATCCTTAGCAGATTTTTGTTTGTCGACTTAGCCAATCCATTTCCCCATGGGTAATAGTTGGACGAAGTCTTCAAATATATTTCATACTTTCTTGCAAATTCACTAATTTTTGTTCCAATGAACGGAGTCCCATTATATGTCACTATGGCATCTAGTACACCAAAGCATGTTATCAACCCCTCTAGAAAATAAATGATAACTTCTTGATCTACTTTCTTAGTTGGCACTACTTCTACCCACTAGGTGAAATAGTTAGTGGTTGTTAAGATATATTTATGCCCAACAAATGAATTAGGGTCAATAAACCCAATAAAATCTAAGCCCCATTGTTGAAACAATGCTTCTACTTGAATTGGGTGAAGCGAAAAGGAAGCATTTACTGCTTCGACCAACATACCTTTGGTATTTATCATAACTTTGGCTAACCTTGAATGCATCAAAAAAGAGAGTAGGCCAATAATAACCCACCTTTATAATTTTTAGAGCCATGGGTCTACCTGCATAATGTCCTCCTGATAATCCAAAATGGAATTCTTCCAGGATCTTCTATTTCTCTAACTCTTTGTCAATGTTATTGTGGAATAGCCCATTTGTCAACATGACATATCTGCAAGCTTGCAACCTAAACCTTCTTCTTTGTGAAGCATTAAGATGAGAAGGACACCTTCCTGAATTGAAGTATTCAACAAGGTCTTCTATCCAATCTTGATTAATTACGAGTTGATTAGCAAGATTACTTTCTTGCACTAGACCTTCAAACTAGCATGCTATTGTTTCATAAGTAGCACTCCTTACAAGCTCTTGACATAGTGCTCGACCATGAACCAAATTGATTAACTGAATATCGATATCGTATTCTTGGATCTTGGAGACCCAACCAAATCTCTTATCTCCAAGTTCTACCTGGATAATAAAACTTCGAACATCAGGATGTACAACATGAACTATCATTTTGCTCTATGAAATAAAATGCTAAAACTTCTTTAGAGATTTCATCACTGCATACACTTGCTTCTCAATGAAGTTATATTTTTCTTCATGCGGTTGAATAACTTGACTCAGGAATGCAATAGGATGTTCATTTCCATCTTCTTCCTTATGTGTAAGGACAACCGCATAACGTTCTTTCTCACTGACAACATAAAGGATGAAATCCTTAGAATAATCAGGATTCACCAAGATGGGAGCCTGAGCAATCCTCTCTTTGATCTCTCTGAATGATTCTTTTCTTTTCTCCGTCCATTTGAACTCAACAATATTTTTTAGGAGTTCAATCATTGGCTTCACTACTTGAGCAAAGTCTGCAATAAACTTCCTAACGAAGTTGATTTGGCTGAAGAAATATTGCAAAATTTTCTTGTTAGCTAGTAATGGGAGCTTTAAGAGAGCTTCGGCTCTAGCTGGGTCAACAACTAACCCTTTCTCAAAAATCACATGGCCTAGGAGTTTTCCTTCTTTTACCACGAAGATGGACTTCTTTGGGTTTATGGATACCCCAAATTCTCGACACTTCTCAAATACCTATCATAAATGTAAACCATGTTCTTCCCTTTTATGGGAGAAAATTGTCATATCATCCAAATAAATGATAATGATTCGATTCAGTAACTCACCAAAATCCAGGTCCATTGCTCTCTAAAAGGTTTCTCCGGTGTTTGAGAGGTTGAAAGGCATTCGTTTGTAAGCAAATTTTCCCCACTTTGTGGTGAATGTCATTTTATATTGGTCTTCATCTTTGACCCAAATTTGATTATACCCAAAGAATCTGTCTAGCAGAGAAAATCTTTGCGCTCCTGCAACCATGTGGAGGATATGATCTATCTGTGGCAAAGGATAATGGTCCTTTAGAGAAGCCTGATTAAGATTTTGAAAATCAATGCATAAGCGAATATCTCCGTTCTTCTTCTGCACAAGGACCAAATTTTCTACCTAAGAAGAGTGCTTGATAGGATAAATGATCTTCACTTTGAGCATATTCAAGAGTTCTACCTTCATCAGGGTCTTGATTTTGGGGTTGAATGGCCTCTAATTTTTTTTGAAAGGTTTGAGTCCTTTCTACAGTTCAATTGTATGCTGAATAATATTATTGTCATAATATTTAAGGTCTTGATAACTCTAGGTGATAATGTCTGGGAATTCTTGGCATAGTTACTTGATTTGCTCGAGTTATTTAGGTGTGTAGTCAGTTCCAACCTTGATTGATTTTCCAGGTTGTAACTACAACTCTTTGTACTCCTTTTCTTCCACCTTGATCTTATGCTTTATTGTTCTATCATTTTGATCAAAGAGACTTTCAAGCGAAATCAATCCTTTTAGAATGTGATTATTTTTCAATTGGATCAATCCCTCATGTTCTTCTTCATCAAATATTCTCCCTTCAATACTGCTAGCTTCATTTATTATGAAGTTCATAAACTACTCATAATTCTCAAACACTTGCCAATGAATATCCTTATCAAGAACTGAAGGCCTATAAACAAGATTCACAATCTTTGGTTTTTGCATCATGTGTTCAGTTGGGGAAAACTTGGCACCGATGGATGCCAAGAGATCGACATGCTTATTTTATTCCCATGAAATTGCTTGGATATTTAACACCATGTAGGCTTCAAAAAAGTCCTAAAATTTATTGTGATATGCCTTCAAATAGTGTTGTTTGGAGACACACTTGTTAGTCACTTGATTGACAATTAGCTCTAAATCTCTAAAAATTTAGAGTTGTTTGATCCCAAGTTTCTCTGCTTTCTTCAAACCTAAGAACAATACTTCATACTTGACAATGTTATTTGTATAAATCCATGTTAGTCGATATGAATATGTCTTCTATCTTCCAAAAGGGGAGATGAGAAAAATCCCTACTTCGGCGCCATTTTTACATCTTACACCATCAAAGAAGAGTTTCCACAACTGATCTAAGATAGGATCTCCATCATTGGATACCTTCACTTCCACATTTTTAGGCTTGGTAATGGCATAGCAACCAATCTCAGTTTCAATCATTGTGTTGAAGTCATTCATGGAGAATTCATCTTTTGTGCGAAGTTCACCTAGAGCTTCTTCCATTAAATATAACTCTTCCATCTCTTTGATCATTAAGTTAGCAGAATCCATGCACTTTTCTTCATCCTTGATCCTTTCTATATGAAATGTGGAAGGTTTCTCATTGTAGATCTAAATTCTTTTCCCTTTGAAAGGAATTTCCAGATGGAAATAATCTAGAGAAAGATAGCCTCCCAACTTAGTAGTGAATTCTCTCGAGAGGCACATACTAAAGTATGGTTCCAAATAAACCATGACCACCTCCTGGATCATAGTGATTTGAGGTATTTTATGCAACACAATTGGGATATCTTTAATAACACCCATTATTTTCATAGGAGTTCCATCCAACTGTAAAACTCTTAGGCTACTTCTGGTATACTCCATGCCCATGATATCGTAAACCACTTTCGACATGAAAGTCATCGCAACACCATATTCAATCATACAATTATGCACAATCCAACCCTCCATCCTGAGAGACAAGTAAAATTGTGGTGGTCTATTCTTTCGAGTAGACGAAGTTGTAAGTATTTGAGCTAACACAGTTTAAGTGAGATTTTTATTTTTACATTTAACAAACTTCAAATATTCTTGCAATAAATCAACCTGTTTAGGCAACTGCAAAGCATCATAGAGACTAATCTTGGCAGGAATTTTCTTTAATTCTTTAACAATGTTGTACATGGATGCAGTGGATTCTCTTCCTTCATTAGCAACCTCATAATTGCTCTGATATTTTTATGTGGCCCCCACCATCTAAAAATTGGTCAAATATGGGTATTTAAGGCATTCTTTTACTTGTTCCTTTTTCTCAGCTTTTGTTTGTGAAGTTGACACCTTCACTTGAGAGATTATTTCGTTTGCTTGTTCAGGCAAGAGATATTTTTAGAGAACATTTTTTTTGACTTAGGTATTGAGCTAGGTATCTTTGCCTATGCTTATATATTTTCATTCTACACCTTTAGCTTAGCAGGTATCTTCAGTGGCTCCATATCAACTGGGTCCACCGTGATTGACTTTTTTCTAGCTCTCATATGAACTACAAATTGTTCTATGAAAGGGATCATAAAGTTATGATCAGCTTCTATAATCATATTGATCTGACCGTCGAAAGTGTTGTATACCAATGTTTGCATAAATTTCAGATGAACCATGCAAGTTTCTTCACCATGTAGATCATTACAGGTAGAACACCAATAAATTTTGTTTGATGGGATAAATTCTTCATTTGTCAACCCGATTGCATTCCTTTTAGCAGCTTGCTAGTCAAAGTTGCTTGGTCTCTAGTGATTTGTGGAATTTGAAATATCCTAGGCTGGAAAATTATCTTAGCTTGGCTTTTATTTAAGGCTATCGTAAGTATGTAAAGATTTTAATGCTATTGTCAAGATCAGATTATGAGCTTGCAGATTCAAAGCTTCAAAATGATTCCATGCTGGAAACTATCATGGTGGATTTTGAGCCATTTGGATCAAAGAATTTGCTCGAGGAGGAAATCTAGTGGTAGTGCTAGAGGGACTTGAAGGAATGGAAAACACACTAGCTACCTATGAAGACATTATAATTGATGGGATAGTTAGAGTGATTAATCTAGGATGCTCTCCCAAGACTTGGGTGTCAAGCTCAAAAAACTCAATAGGATTTTCTAAATTTTTGGCCTTCGATCTCATGATCATGAAGTAAAGCTTTCTCCAACTTCACATTCTAAGGCTTCTGGGTAAAATTGAGTTGCCATATGTTCTAATCAAACAACAAAATATGAACATAAAATATTAATACTACTTAAGGTGGACCTTTCATGTCCCACCAGGTGTGCCAAAAACTATTGGTCAAGAGTCTGCCCTAGGATAAAATGTATATATGCACCCTAGACCTGACCAATATTGAAAGGTTGAAGGAAAGAAATGTCCTTCAAGCCAATCTCCAGAGGGGGTTGGTTCCCTTGCTACTCTAAAAATGGTATAAATATTAGGAAAATAAATTAATAGAAAGGAAGAGAAATATGGATGTAAGCCGAAGAGATAATGTAGGGATGAACTAACAGCAAGATTAACAACCTAGTTTAAACCAAAAACATTCAATAGAAGGACATAATAGAAACTAAACTTAGATCATATTATAAATCATGACTTCCAATAGCATTCCAACATTCATTCCTCATTGAAAAACTAAATCCAGACTCAAAATTTAATCCACCAATGATGATATAAATCTAATAGAAATGCAGAGCATAAAGTATAAACAAACATAAAATGATCAGGAAATCAAATCCAAATAGTCCTTTAATAAAAAAAATGTTAAAATCCAATATTTTCACAAGTAAATGTCCACCTTAATTTTTACATAAATATTCCTAGTTTTTATAGAGGGTTTCACCTCCAAAATTGAATGATTATTAAATAAAATGATGACCAATCAAAGATTGGTTGGTAGTTTTTTTCTCCTTGACAGCAACAATAAACCAATCCAATGGTACATTGGAAAGAAATGAGAAATTTTGGCAGGTGACATATCGCGACAACCTAAATCATTGGAAAAATTCATCATGGTGGTGCCTCAAAAATGACCATTCACCATAGTGGACGGTGCCTCAAAATCAGTAGGATCACACTAGAGTCGAGCGAAGCATGGACAACATTTAATTTTGACAATCCTCTGGTTATCTGTTAGCACTAATTCTAAAAACATTAACTTCCTTGCCCTAAAAATTGAATTTACCAACCTTGAAATTCTCTCCCAAAATGATCTTTGCTCAAGGCTCCACTGAAAATATCTTTTTCTTGGAGAAAATGACCAAAATTAAATTCACCAAGACGAGGCCTAAAATGGAATTTTGCCAAAGCACAATTTCAAAATTTTCTTGAAATGTGCTTTCGCCATGATTTTGCTCTAAAGGGGATTTTCACTAGGAATTTCGCCCGAAAAGAGAATTTCACCCAAAAAGGGATTTTTGCCAGGAATTTTCTTGAAAAAGGGATTTTTGCTAGGTATTTATCCAAAATAGACTATCACTGCCGAAAATGAAATTTACCCTAAAATGGTAGTTCAATCAAAGCGTTACCCGAAAATAGATTTTGTTGAGAGAAATTCGTTGCACACTTGGGAAAATTTTTCATATTCATTTTAGTGTGGCAAAAATGTCAACAATATTATAAATCAAAAGTGCCTTTTTGCTTTTTACCTCACTCTATATGGCTTGTAAAAATTGATTGTCTACCACATTTTGAATCCACTACATCTCCTCTAATTATATATTTTCCTTACTATAATCATCCATGTCAAAAAATTCATGTTGGCTACTAGGTCCAACATACCCCATCCTTTGTATTTTCCCTATAATTTTGTTTGGAACCCTTCAAAACCCTTGTCCTAGCTCTCTCTTCAAAAATTTCTAACCCCAAATACTTGGTTGTTCAAAACATATCCTCAAGTATAATTATTAGGTGTAAACATTTTTTTTGATTCATTCCTTAAGGTATACATATCAAGTGCAAAAATTTACTTTAATTTCTTCCTTTAGACCTTAAAATATTAAACGCTTTTCTTAATTGCACTCTCATAGGTTACAAGTACTAGGTATACACATTTCCTAGGTGCAAGCAATTTTTTAAATGCACTCTAATTGGTAAGGTGATCAGGTGCTTATATTCTTCACTGATAACATTCTCTCTTCTCATGAAATAGATGTATTTTCTTGGGTAAAGTGCTCACATGCTTGTATTACTCACTAATAATATTCTCTCTTCTTAGGAAATAAAAACGTTTTTTCAAGTAAAGCACTTAGACACTTATATTGATGTTATGCAGTAATACAATAGGTCTTTCTATAATAGAATAATTTCTTTCAAAGTTATTAAATATTAAAATAAATAAACTTAAAACAAAGGGTTTTCCAAATACATGCAAAGCATGGCCTCCAAAGAAAAACACAACTCAAAAAGTAGTAGTGCCTTCTCAGGAACTTTAGTGTGAAATCAATGAGAAATATGAACCTTCTAATAAAATGGTGGGTTTCAAGTATAAAATCAACCATAATTCATTCATTCAATCAATGGTATCTGGTTCAAATCAACCAATCAACTCTCTGGTGAAAATCAACTAATCAACTCTTTGGTACAAATCAATCAATCAACTATGCTAATTGAATGACTCATAATTTATCTGCTTTGTTACCACATGTTGAAACAAAGTAAATATGTTAAAATATTTTATTAATATCATATATTATTTTTTTATATGAGTCCTATAAGGAAGAATATCATATAAACCATTAAGGTAACAAGATAACTGGTACTTCTAACTAAATGACTTCATTATATTTATGGCATCCTTGATACTTTAAAGTATTATGATAAGAAATAGATGGAGAAGAAATAATTCAATAATTAAGTACTATAGAAAATTTTATGGAACTATATCCTAACAATTGTCTCTTCCTAAGTTACTTGGTACTTCCATTCAATATTTAGTAATAGTAAATATTGACCTCATCATGCAGATTCACTTATATGTTAGACTAGCCTAAAGCATTTGAGGAGTTAGATAGATAAATCCTAAGTAGAACATGATATAATTCATGGATCCATGACAATATGGTTGGAAAGGCTAATCAATAGGCAATAGGTCCAAACCTCTCAAGGACCTAAAAGGGTCCCATCAAATAGCCTAAAAACTTAGACCATTCCCCAATCCAAAGAAACTCTTGTTTGGTATAAATTTGATAAACACTTTGTCACCTATAATGAACTCCATATTTATACAATAGGCATCAACATAGCTCTTTTGTTAATCTTGAGATTTATTAAGGTTCTATATAATCAATTTTTACATATTCATCTATGTATTTAAGTATTTTATGTGAAATAATCATTTGGTACACTAGGTTATCCTTGCTCAATAGAGTCCTATAGGGTTTCCCATATAAATCCTCAAAGAGCACCATCCCTATAATTTTTTTAATAATTATTATTATAGGAAAAATCCACTAAGTTAAGGTACTTCTCCCATTGGCTCTATTAGTGTGTCACATATAGCCTTGGCATGTCCTTTGATATTTAGTTTGATAGTTTAGTTTTTCCATATATCTTAAGGTGTTAAGAAGTATTCACATTTTGTTGTGTTATCAAGGCTTGAAATATCTTCCAAAATCTAGAAGTAAGCAATAAATCCTGATTAGAAATCATATTCTTATGGACATCATGTAGCTTGAGAATGTCATCAACATATAATGTGACAAATATCCTCAACTATATCCTTCATTAAAATAAAATAAATGACTCTCATTAGTTTATCTACTACCACTAGGATATCATTATGCTTTTATTGTTTCAAAGAAAAACTTGTGATAAAAGCCATCAAGGTCATGTTTGATTTCCATTTGGTTATCTCATGTGGGCAAAGTAGACCTCATAGATGTTGATGTCCTATGTTGACTCTCTATTATTCTAGAAATCAATTTATAAATGTGGCAATGCATTTCTTCATCCCTAACTAGAATAAGAACTTCTTCATATCAACATTCATCTTCTTGACCCAACGGTGAGAAAAATAGAATGACTTGTGGTATTCTATCAAAATAATCTACCTAATATATCTTGTAATTGGAACATATATTTTTTCCATTAAGCCTAAGCATACCATTTAGATTAAAAAATAACTTTTACATCCAATCCCTGTACAAAATTAGGTTTCCTTTAGTTGTTGGTCCCATGCATTATTACTCAACTAATTTTTAATATACTCTTTTAGGTTTAAGGTGATGGTTATCACAAAAAAATATGCTTTCTTCTACTAAGGGATTTTTCCATCCTATTTTCCTTGTCCTTGATATATAATAATTCAAGATCATACTTTCAAAGGAAATCCATCCTTGACCTCTAGTGAACATTGAGTTCAATTGAGTGCATAGGTACCTTAAACTCTGGGGACCTCTCCCTCCTACATAATATTCCAAACAACCCCTTAATAAACACATATGTACAAACTACACATGGCTTATTTGGGTTAAGCACTACAAAATAAGACCACTATTCAAAATTCTCTTCAATTCTTGGAAAATAATGAACCTCTTCTTCTCATGTGAATATTTCACCTTGAAGTTCTTAGTTTTGAGTTGTACTGAGATAAGAAATTTAGTGCCAAAGATAATTCTAACTATGATTGCAAAAATTAATGACAAATATAGCAGTAATATCATATATCCAATAACATAAGCATTCATTAAAATAAATCATGGAAAAATAAAATAAAAATAATCGTAGGAATTCAAGACAAGTAATATTACAATTCTTGACCTCTTCAAGTGAGCAACCTCTTAAAATATATAATTTTTTTACTAGTCCCATGAGGGGTTATATACCTTATCTTTCATAATACTTACAAGCACAATTCCTGATATTCTATGACAATATTCTATGAAAAATTGCTATGATAGTATTCTATGATAATATTTTTGATTACATATTCCATGATAGTTATGTTCATGATTTCAAAGTGGTTACATATATGATTCTATGACACACACTCCTACTTATATCTAACTTAACATGTGGCCCAATTCTAACTTAATACATGGTCCACTTTACATACAATATCATATGCCACTATGAGTTATAATGGTGGGGTATGTAACATGCCACCCCCCTTAGAGAAGTTTTATCCTCAAAGCTAAAATGTTAGAAATTGCTACTAAAATTCCTACAATGAATCCCATGTGGCATATTTTGGTTGCAACCCTTGCCATTGCACAAGCACTTTGGTGATATCCTAGGAGTGAAATTTTTAAATCCTAAGATCTAGAATAGCTACATGTTATTGATGAATAGATCCTTCATCTAATTTAGGTAGGACCATTTGTACTTGGGTATGCATTCCCACCACCTTATTTAGGAAAGATACATAAAAATTTGAGTGAATCTTGGATGTAGTTAGTATCTCCAATTTGTAAGCATCATCCATTATATATTGAAGTACCTTATAGGGTCCATAGAATTTAGGTACCGTTTTGTGTCAACCCTTTTGTTTTAGGGATATTTTCTTGTAGGGTTGAAGATGAAGAAAGACCATATCACCTTCTACAAATTTTCTCTTGGTCCTATGTTTATTGTTTTGCTATTTCATGGGGTTTTGGATGGTTTCCAAATTCTATTTTAGGGTAGCTAAGACTTCCTACCTATGACTGAGGACTATGTCAACTACTTTAATCTTTGAGTTACCTAGAAGATAAGAAGTGTTTTATGTGGTTGACCATATACTACCTCATATGACATCATCCTTGTGGTTGTAATAGATGTATTGTACCACCATTATACTAAGGTAATCCATTGAATCCTATTGGATTGGTTATCAAATACAAAACATCAAATATATATCTTGAGGTATTTATTTACCACCTCTATCTAACCATCAGTCTATGGGTGGTAGGATGTGTTGCATTTCAACTATGTACCTTAGATGCAATATAGATCCTCCTAAAATTTACCCTTGAATACCTTATCATGATTATTGACTAAGGAATGTGGTATCTCATGGAACCAAAAGATTAGATTCATGAAAATTTATGCTACTATCCATATAGTATAAGGATGACCTAGGGAGCAAAAGTGGGTATACTTGGTCAATTTTTCCATAATCACCATGACTATTGGAATTCTACTAAATAGAGGAAGCCATTCAATGAAGTCCATGGAAATATCTTTCCATGGTCACTCTAGAATTGGTAAAGGTTGAAGCAACCCTTGTTTATTGATTATTTCTCCTTTTTGGTGCTGGCAAGCATCATAGGTATACATAAACTATTTTACATTAGACTTCAGCTTGGGCTAGAAAAAATTATGTTTTACCTATTCATAGGTTTGTAAGAAGCTCATGTTTTCCCTATTAGATAAGAGTAAATCTCTATTAAAATTTAGGATTTTAGTTATAAAGTGGGTGGGATAACAACTTGATTCTTGAAGCGTTAATGAGCACAAAAAATGATCATTTTTATGCATGTTTCCAAGGGTATTGTATGGCATATTTAACACTAAAAATGTATTTTTGTATGATTATTGCTTGTGTTTAGTAGAAATAACGTATTTATATATGATTGGTGCTTTTAGTCGAATATGTGTGTAGATGTAGGTTTTTTACTTCTTTTACATTTTTCAATCGAGGTTCCACAAGGACTTGGCATTGCACAAAGAACACAATATTTTCAAAGTGCAAATATGTCTTAAAGGAGACTGATAAATGAAGGAGGTACCTATATCTTGCTAAAGGTTAGGTAACTACTTCCGACAAGGAAGAAGACACCCACATTTCAGATGTAGGAAGGCACCTACATCCCAAACATAGGTAGTCATCTATGTCTTAAGCGCAGGTAGACACCTACATTCCAGAAGCAGGTAGGCACCTACATATTGGGCACATACAGAAACATACATTCTAGACATAGGTAGGTACCTATATTCAATGAGTATATAGCACCTATATTCCACATGTTGACTGATTTACTGAAAGACCGCTCGATTTTTAGAAAGAAGATGTTATGAAAAATAGGGGAGCATCATTCTTATCTTTGGATGATTAATTTAGAAACAACCACTCTTTTAATAGATAAAAATGTTAGCGTAGCTTTATTATTATTACATTATTATTAGTATGTTGTTATTACTTTATAACAAGGCCTATTTCAGCCATAGATGGTTTCGTAACCTCCGGGCCTATTAGGGCATGTAATATCCTATTTAATGCTCTCTGATTAATACAAACAAGATTGATTACTCCGACATGGTATCAGAGTAGGAGTGATTGGACATGAAAGAAACAAAGCTTGCATTGTGAGGAAGCATCGCGGATAAGCCAGGGAATTTTTTTTTCGTCTGCAGCCATGAATTTCCACCTGCTGGGAGCGCGACTGCGTTTTCCTGCTGGCATTCTATGTTGAAGTCCATTCTGCATTTTCCTGCGTTTTCCTGCTAGAATTCTATCTGCTGAGAGCATGACTGCATTTTCCTGATTGCGTTTTCCTACTGGCATTCTATGTTGAAGTCCATTCTACATTTTCCTACGTTTTCCTGCTGGCATTCTATCTGCTGAGAGCGCGATTGCGTTTTCCTACGCAACTATGTTTTCCTGCTGGCATTCTATCTGATGAGATCGCGACTATGTTTTCCTGCATGACTACATTTTCCTGCTGGAATTCTGTATTTCCATGGCCAGGTCGATGGCGGCGCTGATGTCTTCTTCATTGCTGGTGTCGCAGCGGATGAACGTGGCCACGCCCGATGGCAAAGTTTTTTGAACTTTCTTACCGGCTTCCTCATTGACGTCATAGATTATGAGCTTCGCTCCGTGTTTTGAAAAGAGGTGGACGATGGCTTTGCCGATTCCCCCAGTGTCGCCTGTGACTATTGCTACTTTGCCTTTCAATCTTCACTGAACACGAGTAGCTTCCATGTTGGCCTTTGAGAGAAGTAGTAATCCTTGAGAAGAAATAAATGTCAAAATAAGCTTAAGAGAGTGGACGAGCGTAGAAGCTTAGCGAGCCAGAACAGACGGTCGATGACGCCACCAAGACAGAAGGCATCAGGGCGTTCCATTTTTAGACGGAGTAAATCATCCGAGTGTTGTACAGCATCGCCGCCGGCTCAACATTTCGACTGTTTCACAAAGGTGGAGGTGCTGCCAGCTTCGGGCTTGTGCCTTCCCTAGAAAGAGGAGGGTGTCGCCTGATCCAAGCGGATCAGCCCGCTAGCTCACCTGGCAGTGAGCTGAGCGGTAGGGCTCAGGGAGCCCCGAGGTCGTGGGTTCAAAACCCGCCGACCCCCCTCTGAAAGGTAAAATTATTTTTTTTAAGTTTGATTATTTTTTTTTAATGTTTTTTTTTAATTATTTTTTAGTTTAATTAAATATTGAATTATTTTTTTTAAAGAAAAGCTTATTAAATATTCTTTTTTTTAAACAAATAATTTATTTAATTAAACTTTAATTTGATTTCTTAAAACATTAGAAAATTATTTTTTTCAAACTTGAAAAGGAGGGATTTTTTCAACCTTAGGGAAAGAGAGTAATTTTCTGAAAAGCAATTTTGGCATTATTGTAAAGGTGCATTTTCGGCTGCGCCCGACACCTAGTGGGTTATTCCTGTGGGTATTTTTTTTGTTGTATGTTGCATATTTGTTTTTTGCACTATAACATTAAAAATTAAAATCAAATTCACTCCCTAAGTCCCCGGAATAATTAAAACCCATCCGTGCAATTTATTGCACTGCAACGTTTGGTATTTGTGATACCTCTGGCTAGCACTTACAGGTAAAGCTGTCGTGATTGCGCTACTATATCCGTCACCTAATATAGCTGCTACAATGACGTCTGAGCTTGTTCTCTATAAATCGTCGGGGAGAGATAAGTTTGCCAATTTTGCATTTTTTTACTCCATCCACTACCCTTAATCGCTCTTGTGTTTAGGCGTAAATCCTGACGAAGTATTCTTCATAGTGTTTAGGGGAAGTTACGCCCCACACATGAGAAGAATCTTCTATGGTAGGTGCCATCAACAAGGCGATTCCCTTTCAGTACTGCTTATGTTCCACGTATCGTATGATCTCTAAAACTCACCTATAGTTTCCCTCATGTAAGGGTGGGTGATTTTTTGTTGATCTTTCTAAATACCTATAGTTTCCCTCACGTAAGGGCAGGTATTTTGTATGGTATAACGGCCTAGAAAAAGGTATATCGAAAGGGGGACCAATTGGTGTTATAAGGAACCTTCATCATGTCTGCAAAACTAATGACTGATTCTCATCAGTTGTTGAAAGGTCCTAATTACACACCATGGAAAAATAAGATGAAGGCCATCCTAGCAATGGATGATTTATGGGATGTTGTATCTGGAGCAACAACTAGACCTTCACCTGTTGCTGGTGCTACAGCTCCATCTAATGCTCAAAGAGACTTTGATAAGCTAGACAGTAAAGCAAAAGTGCTCATCTTGCTTGTCGTGTCTGATGAAGTCCAACCCCATATTGTCGACTGTGCAACTAGTAAAGTGGCATGGGATGCCCTTAATACTATATATGAGGGAAAGAATGATTCCACCATTCTATTTCTTCAATATAAATTACAAATTTTGAGCATGAAGCAGGGTGAGACAGTTGAATTCTTTCTTTGCAGAGTTTCTGAATTGAAAGCAAAGTTGAATTCTTTGGGAGAACCAGTTGAAGACAAGCTCCTTACTTCAGTTGTATTGAGAGATTTACCTGATTCTTATCAAGTTTTGATTACTTCCCTTCATGTATCACAACGAAAAGTTACTTTTGTAGAATTGGTTAATATGCTTCAAGAGGAGGAAGCACGCCAACTACAGAGAGATGATTCTTCTAACAATGCTCTCTACATCAACAGGAAAGGGCAGAACCATAAGAAGGGTAATTTTTAGAAGGGAGGGAATTCACAAAAGGATTCAAAAGGGAAACAAACTCAACAACCTCAACAGAAAAAGAGATATTGCAAGATCTATGACAAAGAAGGTCATGATACAAACAGATGTTGGCATAAGAATAAGCAATCAAAATAGAAAGGCCAAAACAAACCACAAAAGAACAAACAACAAGTGAATGTTGTTGTTGAAGAATCTGACATGGATTCTGAGAGAGCTCACAAAGTTCTCATGACTACCACAAGTGTCCAAGCAGATGGATCCTATATGGTATGTTGATTACGGAGCCAGTAAGCACATGACCGGTGACAAATCGTGGTTTGAGTCTTTTGAGGCCAAAGAGGGCAAACCTCGTCACTATTGCCGATGATAAAACCTACAAGGTTCAGGGAGAAGGCACTATTTTAGTCACTCTTCCCGATGGCAAGTGTCAGATTGATAAAGTTCTCTATGTTCCAGGATTGGCAAACAATTTGTTGTCAGTCACACAAATTATGGACAAAGATATGGTTGTGAAATTTAGTGTTGAGGGAGGCAAGAAGTGTTGTTCTATTACCAGGAGGGGTAAGAACATTGCAACCGCTTCATATAAGCATGGCTTATTTGCCTTAGATACTATCTCTACTCCACATGTTGCCATGACAGTCTCTACAAAGGAGGCAACTTCCCTATGGCACAAGAGATATGGACATTTGAGTTCTGGTTACTTACTTGAGCTAAGTAAGTATGAGATGGTTAAGGGTCTTCCTTCCCTTTCTACCACTTTACCAGCTTGCTCGATCGCTTAGCAGAAAGCAAGCATAGAGTGCCTTTTGAAAAGAGCTCTACTAGAGCAAAGAAACCTCTGGAGTTGGTTCATACTAATATTTGTGGTCCCTTCACTCCCAACAGTTGTGGGGGTAAGAGGTATTTTCAGTTATTTGTGGATGATTACTCACGAAAGATGTGGGTATTCTTTCTTCAACTAAAATCTGAAGCATTTGGCTTCTTTCAGACAATTCAAGAAATCTGTTGAGGAGTCGTGGACTTCTATAAAGACCCTTCGCTCAGATCGAGGGGGGGAGTTCACCTCTAAAGAATTTTTTGCATTCTTGAAAGAAAATGGGATCACAAGACAGTTAACTACCGCTTATACTCCTCAAAAAAATGGAGTTGCTCGAAAGGAGGAATCATTCCATCATGGAAATGGTTCGTTGCATGCTCACAGGAGCTAGACTTGAGCAACTATATTGGGCAAAAGATGTCACCATAGCAGTATATCTGTTGAATAGGGCACCCACAAATGCCCTACAAGGAATGACTCCATAGGAAGCATGGAGTGGTAGGAAACCCTCCATTTCTCATCTACGCATTTTTGGGTGTAAAGCTTTCATGCACATACCAAAAGAGAAAAGGAAGAAGCTAGATGAGAAGTCATTGAAGTGTATTCTTCTTGGGTATGATGAGCACTCTAAGGGTTATCGTTTGATTGATCCCTTAACCAAGAAGATTCACATAAGTAGAGATGTTGTTTTTTATGAGGCTTTCACATCAGCAAACACATTAGATGTATACCTAGACCTTGTGGAAACTCAGGTTGTTAAATCTTCTTCATCAAAGGTTGGAGGTTCTTCTGGATCTTCTTCAACACCTAAGAAGAAGAATCCAAAGTGGTATACAAATACAATCAAAGACTCTAAGCTATCTACTCCACCAGATTTGACTTTGGATAGGCCTCGTACTCGCAGCATGGCTCGACAGAGAAAGCCGCAACAAGAGAATACTGGGGTTGATGATCCGTGTCAATCTTTTGAAGAACTTTCTGTAGATCCAAAGAAGAGATACGGAAGATATGGATATTGATAGTGATAAGGTGTTTATGTCTTCCATATACGATCTTGAACCTACATCAGTACGAGTTGCTCTCGGTGAGCCTCAATGGAAGGCTGCTATGGATGCAGAGTATAAGTCTTTGATGAAAAACAAAACTTGGAAGCTTGTCGATCTGCCGCATGGAAAGAAACCCATTGGATGCAAATGGGTGTATAAAGTCAAGTACAAAGTAGATGGGACAATTGATAAGCATAAGGCCCATCTTGTTGCAAAGGGCTATGCTCAAAAGGAAGGCATTGACTACGAGGAAAATTTTGCACCTACTGCTCGGATGACAACAATTCAAGTTATTTGTGCTATGGCAGCACAGTTTGGGTGGAAAGTTCATCAGATGGATGTCAAAAGTGCCTTTTTGAATGGTGATCTCCAAGAAGAAGTCTATATGACTCAGCCAAAAGGATTTGCAGTGGAAGGCCAACAACAGAAAGTTTGCAAATTGGTCAAATCCTTATATGGCCTGAAACAAGCTCCTCGAGCTTGGTATATAAAAATGGACAATCACCTCCTACAACATGGTTTTAAGAGATTTCCGTCAGATGCAAACCTCTATTTCAAGAAATAGGGTTCTAAGATAGTGTTGCTTGTACTCTATGTTGATGATCTGCTCATTACAGGGAGTTCAAAAACTATGATCTCTATTGTCAAAAGAGACTTGTGTCAATATTTTGAGATGTCAGATCTTGGACTTCTCCATTACTATCTTGGTCTGGAATTTAGCCAAAAGGAGCACTCCATCAAAGTGTCTCAGAAAAAATATGCCAAGACATTGCTAGAAAAATATCGCATGACTGATTGCAAGCCAATGGCAACTCCGATGGAGACTAGACTTCAGTTATCACGATATGATGATTCACCTCAGGTAGATGGTACTCTCTATCGACAGTTGATTGGGAGTCTCATATATCTGACCAATACTAGGCCAGATCTCGTATTTGCTGTCAACTATATTTCGAGGTTCATGCAGGAGCCTAAGACCACTCATTGGAAAGTAGCAAAACATGTTCTTCACTATGTCCGTGGCACAATAGAATATGGCCTAGAATACAAGAGGAACAACAAATTCTTCTTATAGGGATACACGGACTTCGACTATGCTGGATCATTTGATGATTGCAAGTCAACTTCAGGATATATTTTTCATCTTGGATCCGGTCCTGTCTCTTGGCACAACAAGAAGCAACAGGTGGTTGCTATTTCATCAACAGAGGTAGAGTATCGCACCGCACGTGAAGCTGTGTGCGAAGTGATATGGTTGCGTCGCATTTTGACAAGTATGGGCCATCCATCCAAATCTCCAATACACTTGTTTTGCGATAATCAAGGTGTTCTGAACCTAGTCAAGAATCTAGTCCATCATGAAAGAATAAAACACATTGACACACAATGTCATTTCATTCGAGATGAAGTTTCGAGGCACCGAATTTAGCTTCAGCACATTCCCACCGATGCTCAAGTTGCAGACATTTTCACTAAGGCACTTGCACGTGTCAAATTTGAATTGTTTCACAGCTCTCTTTGTATTGCAAAATGATGTAATCAGGGGGGATGTTTAGTATAGCTAGTAGTTATATTATTACCCAAATAATGTAATAAGGGGGGATGTTAGCGTAGATTTATTATTATTACATTATTATTAGTATGTTGTTATTAAGTTATAACAAGGCCTATTTCAGCCACGAATGGTTCCGTAACCTCTGGGCCTATTAGGGCATGTAATATCCTATTTAATGCTCTCTGATTAATACAAACAATATTGATTACTCCGACAAAAAATTATAGTTGTGCATGCACCTATCATAGAGAATCATGATTTGTGATTAAATTAAGCATTTAGAATAAGCTATTCTTGTAACAGGAATCAACCACGTTCTGTATAAGAATGTAGGCCATTACTAAAAATATTTTTTTTGAATTTTGAATAGTTTTGTACTACATTTTTATTAATCAAAGTTTCCAAGTGTTTTTATTTCACATGTGCTAAAGAAGTAATTTTTAAGTAATCAATCGGGTGGACCAACTACGAGAGCTTGGTCCCACTCCATATAGTAATCCTCCCCTATTTTATTTTATTCAATTTTTATTATTTCCTGCTTTATTATTTTATTGAGTCATGTGTTTATTTTTCTATAATTTATTTTCATTCATGTGCAATTTATTTTTAGTTGTGTGTTTATTTATTGCATTTTATTTCTACATTTTCAATTCAGTTTTTCATTTCAACAATTTTAATTCTACAAGTGTGTGTTAATTAATTTATTTCTTCACGCATTTATTTTTCTTGATTTAATTAAATTTGTAACTTAATTTATTGGTTTGGTTAAAACTAAAACTACACAAATAAACAATCCCACCATCAAACCATTATATGTCGAGGACTTCATCTCCCACACTATAGGCATATATTATGCATAGGTACTCACAAGTTTACGAACTCCTGGATTGACATAGGTGGATAGAATTAGCACCTTTTACAAAACACCATTTTTTCTCACCATTTTGGCATCATTGTCGAGGAGTGCCAACTATAGTGTTTAGGATCCATAGGTTAGTCAGCCTGAACGTAAATATTTTGACTATCTACCCATAGATCCCCTACCTGAGAATGCATGAGTACACCAAGGCCAAGAGGACTTGATGGATATTTTATTAAAATAATAGAAGTCACCTCACAATTACTAGAAATACCTTCTGAGGAGTCTAAAACACTTCTTGAGGAAAGATAATCATCTCCACCCGATTCACCATAGCACATTAATCCAATTTATGGGACATCTAGTAGATCAACCCAAAATCATAGCTAGCTTGAGGAGTTATTGAATAACCAAAGGTGGAAAGTAGTTGAAGAGGGGACTATCTCAGATTTTGACTTAAGAATATTATTGGAAGACAAGAAAAATGAGTGTGATGCTCTGTTAGCCATTGTAGAAGCAGTCAAGTTTAGAACCTACAACCATGGCTAGAAATGATGAGGCTTCCACCAGTTTTGAATTCTTGATTGAAGAATCTAGAGGAGACACTAAAATGAAATATATCTCTCCTACACACCTTCCTATATTTAGAGGACTACCAACATAAGATCTTGATCTGTTTCTCTTTAAATTTGATGTTCTTTGTAGATCAGTTGATTATAAAATAGATGCCCAAAAATTAAAGCTTTTTCCCTCCATATTAGATGATTCAACATTACATTGGTTTATCAATTTAGGGAATAAACAAATAACCACCTGGGAAGACATGAAGAAAATATTTTTAGAACAATACCAAGATTTTGGAAGGGCAAGGGATGCTCGAGAGGAAGTCCTAGATATGTCATAGAAGGAGGAAGAGTCATTAGAGGATTACTGGGGTAGATTCAATTTTAATCTCCAATGCTCACCCCATGCAAAATTGGGAGAAAAATCCTTAAGAAGTATATTCTTGAGGGGTCTCATGAATGAATCATTGGAAGCTTTAAACTTATTAGTAGGAGGTGATATTTACCAAGCCCAAATGATAGATATCCGATAGTTATGTCAGAATTACTCTAGGAGAAAAGGTAAACCCATCACCCGAGGGACTAAAACAACAACCTCAATAACAAAAGCAAAAATAGGCACTTTTCTGGAAGATATGAAGAGTGATATTTTATCATCTCTTGCAATCCAATTAGATACATTCCAGCTTCAAAAAAGAAGTAGGAAACTGAAGCAACATTAGCTATTTTCTACCCAAGATGTAGGAAGAAGCACCCAAGAAATGAATGTCCATAATACAAAGTCTGAGTTTGTGCAATTTGTCAAATGGACCATAAAATGAAGTTGTACCCAAAATTAGCAAATATAAAAGAGGAACTAGAAGTAGCTGAAACATATTTTATGGGTAATAGGAGGAATTGGCAATAGTCTCCTATGGGAGGTGGAATACCAAGAGTAGCACCACCATATGGTGGGTCTAATTTTATGAACCAAGGGCAAGCCCAAACACCCAATATGGGGTGGTGGGGTTAGCCACCTTGGATGAACACCACCCAAGGTCCTACTCCCTATACACCATACCCATGGATGCCATACTAGTAATCTGGCACACAATGGAGGAATTTTAATACATGGACTTCACCTCCATAGACAACAACACAATCCCCACTACAACCTAGTTTATCGACACCACCTACTTCCAGGCCACAATAACTACCAACACAACCAACCCTGAATCCTAATAATAACAAGATAAATCAAACCACTTATCAGGTAGACATGAGGATGTATCCTATGTATCATATTAGTGTAGAGCATGTAGATTGTAGTCCAATACAACTTAGATCAAGTAGAGAAGTAGGAGTAGATCCAACACCTCCAATAGTGGAGGAGGAGGAAGTAGAAGTAGAAATAGAACAAACACCTTCGGTAGAGGAGGTAGAAGAAAACCCAACTATTGAACAGTTAAACAATGAAGGGGTTCCACCTTTCCCCAAAAGGTTACAAGAAACTAGGAAAAGGATGCAACCAAAATTTGACATAATGGAAGGGTTGAAAAACCTTACTATCATAATTCCCCTCTATCAGGCTATAAGATATGTACCTATTTATACGAAAGCCATTAGAGAATTGTGTCTCAAAAGACTAGGATGATGACAACAACCAAAAGTAGTACAAGTGGTAGGATAGTTAGCTGACTTGATGTTAGGAAACACCTACCACCCAAAATATTCTGATCTAGGAAGCCCGGTCTTAACAGTTAGAATTTTAGGCTTAATAATACCCAATACTTTGGTAGACCTAGGTGCAGCCATAAATGTAATGCCTAAGGAAACCATGCATAAACTATAGTTAACAGACATGAGGTCAATAAAAATAGTCTTACAATTGGTAGATAGGTCCATAGTACTCCTAGAGGGAATGTTGGAAGATGTAATCATAACTATAGATGCATGGGAATACCCAATAGACTTCCTAGTCCTGAAGTCAAAATCAGGATTGGGTGGTTATCCACTCATACTAGGATGTCCTTGGTTGGTAACAATTGATGCCTATATTAGTTGTAGGACTAGACAAATGACTATATCATATGGATGAAATGTTAAAAACCTAGTCATTTATCCTCTTGCACAATCCATCGATGAATTGGGAGAGCCCAATTTTGAAGTCATAAATGATGATGCCCTACCTATGTTACAACAAGTGATGGCTCTAGATGAAGTGGAAGATGAAATAGATGAGGATTTAATCATAATAAATTTTCTACAAGGAGAATCTTCACATCCTCCCATGGATTCCCCACTTGTTGGTAGTAGGGAACATCAAGTGAAACAAATTGAGATAGAACCTAGAAGAGTATTAAATATTGATAGTGCATTGACAATTGTTCAAGAAGAAAGGTTGAAAGACATTAAAAACCCATAAAATTGCTTTCTCCTAGGACTATAGAGACATGAGGGGTATTGCACCTGAAGTATGCACTCATAGAATTTACCTAGAAGATGATGCAAGACCAGTAAGGCAACCTCAAAGGTGGATGAATCTAGCCATGAAAGAGATAGTAAAGGCTGAATTACAAAAACTTTTATCTACTAGATTCATCTATCCCATTTTAGATAGTCAATGGGTGTCACCTTTGGTGGTAGTACCCAAGAAAAATGGTAAATGGAGGATCTATGTGGATTACAGGATGTTGAACAAAGCCACCAGAAAGGACCACTTTCCCTTACCTTTCATAGACCAAGTCCTAGATACCTTGGCAGGATGAAAGTACTTTTCATTCCTCGATGGATACAATGGCTACAATCAGATCCAAATAGGGGAAGAGGACCAAGAAAAGACAACATTTACCTATCCTTGGGGTACCTTTGCCTATCGTGTTTTACCTTTTGGGTTGTGTAATGCACCTGCAACTTTCCAATGAGTAGTCCTTAGTATTTTTTAGATATGGTAGGAGAGATTGTAGAGGTTTACATGGATGATTTCACTATTTATGGTGAAAGTTTTGAGGAAGCTACAACAAGTCTAGAAAGAGTACTCTAATATTGCCAAGAAACTAACCTATCCTTAAGTAATGAGAAATACTTCATGTTAATGATGGAAGGGATAGTCTTAGGACACCATATCTCTACTGATGGGATAAAGGTAGATAAAATAAAAATAGAGGTCATCAAAGAACTACCTACCCCCAAAAATAGAGAGATGTCTAAAGTTTCTTAGGCTCTATTGGATACTATCGATGATTCATTCAATATTTTAGTAAAATTTCCAAACCACTACACACATTATTAACTAAAGATATCGAGTTTGTCTAGATAAATGAGTGTGAACAAGCATTCCAAATATTAAAAGAAAAACTAACAATTGCTCCCATGCTTAGGGGTCCAAATTGGAACCTCCCCTTCCACATTTATGTGGATGCATCTAATAATGCTATAGGGGCAGCACTAGGATAGAAAGAGGAAAATGAAGTATATGCCATTTATTACATCAGTAAAAACCTTATGGGCATTGAATTAAATTACATTGTCATAGAAAAAGAATTCCTTGTAGTTGTACATGCGATTAATAAATTCCACCATTATATCATGGGCTATAAAATATTTGTGCATATTGATCATGCAACCATCAGATATCTGATGAATAAACCAATGGTAAGTGGTAGGATTATTAGATGGATTTTACTCCTATAGGAATTTGATGTGACTATTGTAGACAAACTCGAAAAAGATAATGTTGTTGTAGATTTTTTGTCTAGATTGATCTCTCAAGATAACACTGCAACTGAGGATAGATTCCCAGATGAGCATCTTTTTTCTCTAGATAACCAAACACCATGGTATGCCAATATGGCTAATTACTTGACAACCGATAAAGTGTCACCTGCACTCACCCCTCGAGAAGCTCGAACATTAATTGAAAAGAGTGCAACCTTCTCATGGATTGATGGTTGCTTGTTTAAAATAGGTCCTGATCAAATCATGCGAAGATGTGTGGTAGAAAATGAAACCCAAGATATTTTAAAAGCCTATCATGATGAACCATGTGGTGGATATTTTGTAGGAAAAAGAACTACATTTAAAATCTTACAAGTAAGGGTATTATTGGCCCTCATTATTTAAATATGCAATTAAATATGTCAACCATTGTGATCAATGTCAAAGAATGGGTCGACCAACCACATGAGAAGAAATACCCCTCCAACCACATGTGCATATTGAACCATTTGATAAATGGGGGATGGATTTTATTGGGCCTATCAATCCACAATCTAATGGTAAGAGGTATATTTTAGTGTGTACTGATTATGTTACTAAGTGGGTTGAAGTGCAGGCATTATGAAGTGCAAAGGAGGAGAATGTAGCACAGTTCCTGTATGAGTTCATCTTCACCAGGTTCGATGTTCCTAGGGAGATTACCACCGACCAGGGAGCTCAGTTCACTTCAAATATGATACAAGAACTGATGCAGTAGTTCCAGATTCAGCACAACAAAACCACCCCATATCATCCATAAGCTAATGGCCAGGTGGAGGTTACCAATCATGAGTTGGAAAATATTCTGACAAATATAGTGCAACAACACAAGAAATATTGAGAAAAACATCTTTCAAAAGCAGTATGGGCATATCGGACTACATGGAAGTCAACTACGAGATTTACACCATTCCAATTGGTGTATGGTAAGAATGCAATGATGCCCATTGAATTCAAAATAAAAACTCTATAGACTACTATAAAACTTAATCTGAACCTAGATGCTGCACAACAAGAGTATATTCACCAACTAAATCAGTTGGATGAATACAGGCAAGATGCATTGCAATGCACATAAGTAATGCAAAAGTAGAGAGCAATGTGGCATGACCACCACATAAGGCCCAAATAGTTTAAATAAGGAGAATGGGCATTATTATACGATTCTCGATTCTAAGAGAGAAAGGGGAAACTCATGCAGAGGTGGATGGGCTCATACGAGGTGGTTGAAGTGATCAACAATGGAGTTATCCATATTAAAACAATTGATGATAATGGAATAATTCTTACGATCAATGGCCATTGATTACGGCCTTATCATGCACCTCAAATGCATGAGATTAATTCAGATGCAAGCATGGGGGAGACCCCATTTTTAGAAATATTTTTAGTATTTTGATGAATGCACACGTGTTTACCGTGGAAAAAAAAGAGATAAAAAATATAGAAAAAATATATATAATGCTTTCTAATGTTTTAGATAGATTTTCTTTTATTTTTGTTTTTTTTTTGTAAGGCCACGTGGAACCCATTGTAGACTGTAGGCATCTAGGACAACTGGGCCTATCATGCAAGAGCTATGTACCCTATTTTTCTCACTTTCTAGGAGTGTAGTGATGTGAAAAAGGTGCCTACTTCCCACCAGGAGAGAAGTGCCTATATCTAGACTAGTGCAGAGGTGCTTCCTTTTCACCAGGAGGGTGGTGTCTATATTCAAAACCAACACCAACAAAATCTACTTCCCACCAGGAAGGCAGTGCCTAAATTTTGAATTAGTAGAGGTACCTACTTCCCACAAGGAGGGTGGTGCCTACTTCCACAATAGAACCATAGGTACCTACTTTCCACCGATGGTGCCTACATCCATGCAAAAATGATGATATCTATTTTTTGATGGATGGAGTAGGCCTACTTTCCTATTACCAATAATAGAGTATGCCTACTCCTAAGATATTAATCATGGAGTACACTTACTTTTGAGTTTCCATGAGGAAGTGTATCTTCCCATGATGAATAATCAATGTTTCTCATTTTTAGCATGAGATCTCAAAACTTATAATTATGTAGTACCCAATAAAAATAAAAATAAAAATAGAAAAATAAATCACCTTTGATGGATCACACAACATGAGGAAGAGTGCAAATCATCGATTTACTGGTACATCAAAATCATGCATCAACTAGTCACGTTGCACCACCAAGCATCATACACATCATGTTCTATGAAATTCACCCAGGTATGTATTAATTTTTTTATTAAATATATGCATGATTATCCAAAAAAGTATTTCTATGTTAAGTGCTAAAATGTGTCTCACAAAGATTCTATCCATTCATATGCACCCATGTAAATAGTCTATCACATGGCACCAATCATGCATGGGGGAAGTTCCAATTGAATCCAACTAAGTCTAGGTGCATAGCTCAATATTAATTACAAGGACATCACCATTATTGCTAATAATGCGTGTAGTTACCCACTACAGGCACACATGTAGTTGCATGCTTTGGCATGTTATTAATATGGATGTAGTTGTAGTTTAAATCCTAGAAAGACAAGAAACAAAGTGCAACAGCCATGGGAGGACCTTCGAAGAATCATACATAGAGAAAAAAGGAGCCTACAGATCTTACGGGCATCACAGGATTTGTTGGGGAGCAATTTGAAGCTATAGAATGGGTAGATTACTACAATTTGGTTAGCTAGGGCCAAGACCTAGCTACAACACAAGAATTAATAGCATCCATGGACAATGGGATTGTGTGTATGAGAGGTTTGATTATACTGATGATGGAGGAATACATAATAGAGGTCATAGATCTTCCACGCACAAGGGACCACACATATAAGGGAGATAAAATTGAGCGGTGTACTCAATGGTCCTTTGGGCAACCCACGATGCATTTGATGCATTCAAGGTTACCAAAAGCAATGCCTACCAAATATATGGAGGATAGTGTACAAGAAATTGGATTGATTATTCACCTGCACCAGGAGATATATATTCCTCAACGTAAACCATTTCCATTTTTTGAGTCACTTATTGCATGGGTGCTAGATCAACATCTCATATTATCTTATGAGTGCCCTACAAGATGAATCAAGGAGATACAAGGTGGGCACATAGACGATGTTAGATCATCATGGGCTCATTTTAACACTTATTTGGCATGCAAAAGGATAACATATTGTGCTGACATCATCGACCATTATAGAAGAGCAGATTGACTCAGAATTATTTGAAGAACAACATGAGGATATCGTGATGAAAAAATAGATGTACCTACCTATCGACATAGTGATTTAGATAGGGAGGTAGGGTAACCTAAATTAAACCTATTTTGGGCAACACCATCACCTACATCTAGGGTTGAGGTGAAAGTAGACATGTTGGTTGATTACAATTTGTCAGAATATGAAGAAGAGAGCCAAAACCTAGGGGGTGAATAGGTTGTCCAGGTATTGCAGGGCTTGGATTCTATCAAAGTACTCAATAGTGGGTCTTTTGAGTAAGACCTCCAAGATAAATTATGAGAGATTCAAGAGCAAGCCTCCAATTGGGAGGAGAAATATAATGTAGTACATGTAAAATTTCAATAATTTTAGAGAGCCACTGTAACTAAGTAGCGGGAAGCAACCCACACCATGCAGCAACTAAAAAATATGGTATAAAAATTAGAAGATATAGTGTGGCAATTATGACAATGACTTACTAAAAAATAAAACAAGGTAGATGATGTCATTCAGATAGACTGGGCCATGGACACAAAAATTTCCTCCAAAATTTTTGAGAAAAATATGGCCTCTATCGGGACATACCAATCCAATGCAAGGGGGGTAGAATCATATGACCAACAATTGATGCAGGAGTGCAACAAGATGAACCTATGACGATAGATTCTAAGGAGCAAGGGAACCCTATGCTTCAAGAGGAATATTTTTTCATTGAAAAATTTTTGATAGTAAGGAGACTACGTCTACCTAGTAAGCTAATGAGTTAGCTAGAAAATCTATAACTATCCATTTAGCCGATTGATGCCGGAGCATCCGGCTACAGTAGAGCCATCGTGCATCTTCCAATTTTTTTTTAGATTTTCTAAATACTTTGCATTTTATTTCCAGCCTGGGGAGAGTTTTGTAAAGCCATTTCCAGTTTGGGCGGAAGTTTGTGAAGCAGAGGGTAAGTTGTTTAAGGCTAAGGCAAGGCTTGGAGAGGGGTCACGAAATCATGACCCAAAAGGCTGCAGAGGTGAGAGGGCAGCTTCGGTCGTGATATCACGATGTCGCGATATCGCGACGTCGTGATATCACGACGGTTTTGTTGGTCGAAGCAAAGGTTGCGGAGGGGTCGTGATATCGCGACATCGCGATATCGCGATGGTTTTATAAGCTGTGGCAGAAGATGGAGGTGGGGTCATGAAATCGTGACATGTCACGATTTTGTGACACGTCCTCGAGGGCAGTAACTAGTGAAGGGCGTGTTTTGTCACGATATCACGACAATTGTTCTAAGCAAAGGCGGGGGGAAGGTGCCGTCGCGATATCGCGACAGGTCACGATATCACGGCCTATTGCGATATCGCGGCCAGTTAGAGGCCGACACGTGGCATGTGGTTCGAAGCATCAGAATGTTAAAGAAAGTTAACAAGACCAAAGAAGATGAGCCGACGGCCATGCAAGGCCGAATTTTGCCACATGGCAACCACGTGTATCAAAAAGGGTATGGAGGACATGTGTATCAACGATGTTACAACAAGGAGGAGGCACGACCAGATGGCCGCGTAGAAGAAAACAAAGATGAGGGTCAAGGAGGTGTTAAGGAAGGTTTCGGCCACGTATTTTTATTGTATTATTTCTGGAAACACAACTTTTGCAGGAAACGGATTTATGAAGGAGACAACAGTGCGAAGGACGGTCAGAGCAAAGCGGTCGATGTAGAGAGGCCATTAATGCAAGCTCAGGGGTAGATCGGGCAGATGGCCATTTATGACAGAATTTTGAAAACCCAGGAGGGGGAAAAATGAAATTTGAATTTTTTGTTGGGCGGGGGCATTTATTGCCTAGGGAGCCGACTCCGAAAAAAAAAAAAAACTCGAGAATTTTTGTTTTTGCGGATGGTGGACCGGAGAACAGGGAAAGCAGTTACAGAGTGGAAGAACCGAGCTGAGCTCGATCATTGTATGCCTACGGGCTGTTTTTAATTCTGGATGCATGTAAATATTTTCAGTAGATTTTAATGAGAATTTAGAATTTTTTCAAGTGTTGATTAACCAGTCCCCATCAGTGGTATCAGAGCCCGTTGTTCCTAAGCGTACAGCAGACCACCGAAGGAGAGGCAGTTGTACCAGGACTTGTGGGAGGGCTTGAGATCAAGTGAAGATGCCTCCGAGAAGAAACCCCATGGGTGGCAGAGGCATGGCAACAAAATATTTTCGGGCTTTGCAGTGGCAAGTTCAGGCCCTACAAGAAGAACTACGTAGAGGGCATGAGCCGAGAAGATATGTAGACAGTGAAGATGAAGTTGATGAAGAGGGGAATCAGTTTGAAGAGGAGGAAGAAGATGTAGATCCGGCACAAGCCAGACTATACAAGGCCATATCTCAGATCGGGAAGAGGCCGAAGTTAGAAGTTTCTACATATTCCGAAAACTTGAATCCGGAGGAATTAATAGATTGGATAAATGATTTAGAAGAGTATTTCAAATATGAGGAGGTTGAAGACCCTAACCGGGTCAGATTTGCTAAGACCAAGTTAAAGGGCCATGCCAGCATTTGGTGGAGGGGAATACAGTTGGAGAGGAACCGAAGAGGAAAAGAGCGGATAACAAGATGGGACAGAATGGTGGAGAAATTAAAAAGACAATTCATCCCCATAGATTATGAACTGGACCTGCTACGTAAAATGCAGAGTTTGAGACAGATGAACAGGACTGTTCAAGAATATATGGAGGAATTCTATAAAATCTCCATCAAAATCGGGCATTTAGAAGCAAGTAAGGAAAAAGTGGCTCGTTACATTAATGGGTTGAGACCCAGTGTTCAGGAGGAATTGAGCTTGGTTCGGGTAAGCACCATTGAATATGCTTACCAATTTGCTTTAAAGGTGGAAGAAAAACTAAACCGAAAGTTTGAGGGCAAGCAAAGAGTAAAAGGACCGAGAGGAAAGACCGATGGAAAGAAAGAAGGAAAGGAAGAGAAGAAAGAAGAGGAGAGCAGCAACCGAGGTCAGAAAGAAGAAGATGAAGAATCCAAACCGCAAGTTCAGAATGATGGCTACCCAAGAGGAAGAGGTAGATCTGGACGCGGGTATGGAAGAGGAGTGTTCCGAGGAACATGTTTCCACTACGGAGAAGAAGGACATCGGGCATTTGAGTGTCCACAACATCGAGAAAGAGTAAACAAGAAACAAGTGGGTCCTACCAGAGCAGTTGTGGCAGTTGAAGATGCTGACTCAGAACATTCTGAAGAAGCTGTAAAAGGAGAAGCAATGATTGTGAGGAGGACCATGCTAGTGGAGGAAGACAAATCTAAACAGAGGAGAAGCCTGTTCCACACCCGGTGCAAAAGTGCAGGCAAAGTCTGTAATGTTATTATAGACAATGGGAGTACAGACAACTTAGTTTTCGAGGAGATCGTTTCTAAGTTGCAACTGGAGAGAAGGAGGCACTCGCACCCGTACCGGATTGAGTGGTTGTGGAAGGACCACAGAGCTTGGGTTTGGGAACAGTGTTTAGTCACATTCCAGATTGGGAGATACCAGGATGAAGTCCTGTGTGATGTATTCCCCATGGATGCTTGCCATTTGCTGTTAGGAAGGCCATGGTAGTTTGATCGGAGTGCAGTGCATGATGGTCGTGCAAATACGTATTCCTTGAGGAAAGATGGAGTGCGGCACAAGTTGAAGCCATTGCAGACAGTAGATGAGAAGGTGTGCAGTAATGCCAGAATTTGTCTGGTAGAGGGCAGAAATTTTTGCCAGGAAACAGGATTTGAGCAGGTTGCAAGAACAGATAAGTGTTTGGAGGTGTTACAGAAGATGCGGGCCGAACAACATAGAAGTGAAGGTCACTTCTCCAATTACCCCGGGTGTCTGATGTTGGAGCATCCGGCTACAGTAGAGCCATCGTGCATCTTCCAAATTTTTTTTAGATTTTCTAAATACTTTGCATTTTATTTCCAGCCTGGGGAGAGTTTTGTAAAGCCATTTCCAGTTTGGGCGGAAGTTTGTGAAGCAGAGGGTAAGTTGTTTAAGGCTAAGGCAAGGCTTGGAGAGGGGTCGTGAAATCACGACCCAAAAGGCTGCAGAGGTGAGAGGGCAGCTTCGGTTGCGATATCGCGACGTCATGATATCGCGACGATTTTGTTGGCCGAAGCAAAGGTTGTGGAGGGGTCGCGATATCGCGACGTTGCGATATCGCGACGGTTTTATAAGCTGTGGAGGAAGACGGAGGTGGGGTCGCAAAATCACGACACGTCACGATTTCATGACACGTAGTGATTTCGTGACCTCGAGGGTAGTAACTGGTGAAGGGCGTGTTTTGTCACGATATCGCAACAATTGTTCTAAGCAAATGCGGGAGGAAGGTGCCATCGTGATATTACGACAGGTCACGATATCGTGGCCTGTCGCGATATCGCGGCCAGTTAGAGGCCGACACATGGCATGTGGTCCGAAGCATCAGAATGTTAAAGAAAGTTAACAAGACCAAAGAAGATGAGCCGACGGCCATGCAAGGCCGAATTTTGCCATGTGGCAGCCACGTGTATCAAAAAGGGTATGGAGGACACGTGTATCAACGATGTTACAACAAGGAGGAGGCACGACCAGATGGCCGTGTAGAAGAAAACAAAGATGAGGGTCAAGGAGGTGTTAAGGAAGGTTTCGGCCACGTATTTTTATTGTATTATTTCTGGCAACACAGCTTTTGCAGGAAACAGATTTATGAAGGAGACAACAGTGCGAAGGACGGTCAGAGCAAAGCGGCCGATGCAGAGAGGCCATTAATGCAAGCTCAGGGGTAGATCGGGCAGATGGCCATTTATGACAGAATTTTGAAAACCCGAGAGGGGGAAAAATGAAATTTGAATTTGTTGTTGGGCGGGGGCATTTATTGCCTAGGGAGCCGAGACTCCGAAAAAAAAAAAACCCGAGAATTTTATTTTTGCGGATGGTGGACCGGAGAACAGGGAAAACAGTTACAGAGTGGAAGAATCGAGCCGAGCTCGGTCATTGTATGCCTGCAGGCTGTTTTTAATTCTGGATGCATGTAAATATTTTTAGCAGATTTTAATGAGAATTTAGAATTTGTTCAAGTGTTGATTAACCGGTCCACGTTACCGATGAGCTAGCTAAAAAATCTACTACTACTTAATAATTTGATCAACCAATAGCTGAACACTCTACTGTTGAATCTACTAAACAACTAGTTGCAAAACCACCCGTAGCAGAGTAGTGTTTATAAAAAAATTAGCCAAAACTTTAGTTCCAAGCCATATTGTTGTTTGAACACCTAAATAATTAGTGGGGGATGATAAAAAAATACTACCTTGAGAGGAAGATCTGATTCTCCCTCCTAAAGCACCTACAGTCGTAGGTGATCAAAAATAAATAGAGCAAAAGAAACCAAGAGCCACCCAGGGACAAAGTCAAAAGAGGAAGAGAAAGACCCAATGTAATGCCCATTTAAATGAAGAATGGGATGCTTCCATTCAAGTGTTCGAGGCCCTCCAATGTCAACTAGTTGAGCTCAAAGAAAATTTAAAATAAACCAATGCAACATTATGAGCTAACACATGAAAGAATAGGGAGCAAGGTATCAATGTTAACCCAACACACCCGATACAACTTAGGGAAATATACACTTTTGATAATGGACATCCATCACCAATGCTAGAATATTTCCATCAAATGGGCCTATTTAGAATAGCACCTATGTGGAATCCACCAGTAGTGACAAAATAGACTCTATCTCATGAATATGAGGAGATCGAGGAAGCAACTAAGGAAGGGGCTATTACAAAAAAATAAGCATTAGTAGAGGATCCCAATATGCTAGTTCTACCTAAATCTTGGGTAGCCGATATGTCATAATATGCACCACGGGATACTCTAAAAATTGTAGATGTAGAGTGTATACCTATAGATTATTTTATGTGGAAGCAAGTAGAGCCAACACTTCAATGAGTAGTTGATATGGCTTCTCAACCAATACAAGGAGCTCCTAAATGACCAAATTTTTGACCAAATAAAAAGAGGCCACAACCCGAGCATGGCATCGTCAAAATAGGAAAGTCATCAATGAAATAGGAGGGTACTCATAGAAAGTGACATGAGGACATGTCAATGGTTAGGCATGGGGGTATGATGAGCACCAAAAATACTCATTTTTATGCATGTTTCCAAGGGTATTGTATGGCATATTTAACACCAAAAATATGTTTTTGTATGATTATTGCATGTGTTTAATAGAAAATAATGTATTTATATCTGATTAGTGTTTTTAATCGAATTTGTGTGTAGATGCAGGTTTTTGTTACTTATTTTACAATTTTTAGTCGAGGGCCCACAAGGACCTGGTATTACACAAAGAACATAATATGTTTAAAGTACAAATATGTCTTAAAGGAGGTCGTGACAAATGGAGGTGCCTATATCTTGCTAAAGTTCAAGTGACTACTTCCCACAAGGAATAGGGTGCCTACATTCTGGATGCAAGAAGGCATATACATCCTAGATGCAGGTTGACACCTATGTACTAGATGCAAGCAGACACCTACATCCTAGATGTAGGTAGGCACCTACATTCTAGATGTAGGTAGGCTCCTATGTCCGAGGTGTAGGTAGGCACCTACATTCTAGATGCATGTAGGTGCCTACATCCCAAGAACAGGTAGATGTTTATATTCAACGAGTATATAGTACCTATATTCTGCACGTTGACTGATTAACCAGAAGACCATATGATTTTTAGAAAGAAGATATTATGAAAAATAAGGGAGCATCATTCTTATCTTTCAATGATTAATTTATAAACAACCACTCTTTTAATAGATTAAAATTGCAGCTATATGCACACCTATCATAACGAATCATGATTTATGATTTAATTAGGTATTTGGAAAAAACTATTCTTGTAACAAGAATCGGTCATGTTCTATATAAGAACACAAGCCATTCTTAAAAATAAAAATTTGTGAACTTTGAATAATTTTGTATTGCATTTTTATTAGTCAAAGTTTTTCAGTGTTTTCATTTCATGTGCACTAAAGGAATAATTTTTAAGCAATCAACTGGGCAGATCAACTGCGGGAGCTTGGGCCCACTCTAGGAAGTAATCCTCCCCTATTTTATTTTATTCAATTTTTATTATTTACTACTTTATTATTTCATTCAGTTGTGTGTTTATTTTTCTGTAATTTATTTTCAGTCACGTGCAATTTATTTTTAGTTGTGGGTTTATTTCTTGCCTTTTATTTCATATATTTTATTTTTGCAATTTTAATTCAATATTTCATTTAAACAATTTTAATTCTGCAAGTGTGTGATTAATTTATTTATTTACGCATTTATTTTTCCTGCTTTAATTAAATATGTAATTTGCTTTACTGGGTTTGGTTAAAACTGAAACTACATGAACAAACAATCCCACCACCAAACCATTAGATGCCTAGGACTTCATCTCCCACACTACAAGCATATACTTTGCATAGGTACTCACAAGTTTACGGACTCCCAGATTGACATAGGTGGACAAACTTAGCATCTTTTACTAAACACCATTTCTCTCTCCAAGCTTAATTCTCCCTACTTGCATGAAAAATTTGGATGGTTCCTTACCATTGTAAAAAATCCTGAATGATTTTTGCATGTGTGGGATCATATCGCCATGCTAACTTAAGTGCCTCTAGCTAATAAGCCCTAATGGTGGATACTTCATAAAGGGTATCTCATATTTTTGGAAATCTAGAAAGAAAATTGGAGACCATAATTTCTATTCTATTTTGATATATAATCTCATAGTCATATCCTAATAGCTTAGTGACCCATTTTTGTTGCTCAAGGAAAGAAATCCTCCAATCCAGGAAATCCTTGAGGCTATAATAATACATCTTGATGATGAAGTGCCAACCTAGCAAGTATGGTCTCCAATAGAGTACTACAAATATTATGAAAATTATCTCCTTCTCATAAGTTTATTTTGAGATATTTAATACTAATAAGGTCTTACTTATGAATGAAAGGGGTTGACCTTATTACATGAGTACAACCACCAACTCTACTCCTAAAGCATCACTTTCTATTACAAAGGTTTTAGAAAAATTAGGGATTACTAAGACTAGTGTGTGGCACATAGTATTATTCAATTTCAAAGCCTTCTCATTGGAATTGTTCCATGCAAACACATCCTTACAAAGTATAGCTATCAAAGATACCACAATTTTCCCATAATCCTTGACAAACTTTTGGTAGTGTCCTATGAGGCCATTGAATCTCCAAAGTATCTTTAATTTTTAGGGTTTGAGCCACTCCATGGCTTCAATAGTTGTTGGGTTGATGTGTACACCATATCTAGTCACAAAGTACCTTAAATAATCCATTTTAGTTGTGCCTAATGTGAACTTATATTATTTGACTTACAACTAATTTTGCTATGAAAGGTCCAACACATGCTCCACATATTATCAATGTTTTTTTGATGTTCTACTATATACCAGTATATAATAAAAAAGACCAATGTAAACTTTATTGGACATCATTTAAGAACCTTGTTCATCAATCCTTTGAAAGTGGGTGGTGCATTGGTGCGACCAAAGGGAATAACCAAAAAATTTTAGTGCCCTTCATGAGTTCTAAAAGCTATTTTGGCTATGTCCTCCTTATGAACATGAATCTGATGGTACCCTAACTAGAGGTCCAATTTTCTTAAAGTATTGAGAACCATATAGTTCATCCAAGAAGTCATCAATCACAAGGATGAAGAACTTATACTTAATGATGATATTATGGATTTCACAAATCTCCACACACATTATTCATGATCCATCCTTCTTTCTTAGCAATAAGACTAGGTACAAAAAAATATTGAGCTTGAGTGGATTAGGTCTATTTCCAACAATTATTACAACACCTACTTAATATCATTTTTATAGTGATAGGGGTACCTATATCTTCAAATATTTGGAGGATGACTCCTAGGTATCAACTTTTTTCTATGGTATTTTGTTCAACTAAGAGGTAACTATTTAGGATCGTTGGAGACCCTTTGATTCCTAGTTAGAACAACTAACAAGTCTAAAGGTATATTTTCATCCTATATAACACATAGCTACATTTGGAAAAATCTACCCATTACTACCTATATCCTTCTTAATCAGTATTTTCCATTGATTGGACATTATTGTTGTGGACATTGCACAACTAGCACCAAATTTGGAGACCCACCTTAAAATTTTGGTTTTGAGGATATCAGGTCTTCTTTGAGCAATAAATTTGATAGGTAACTACCCATCAGTTTGCAAAGTGTTGTCCAAGGTTCATGTTGGGTAGTGTCTCCCTTTGTTTATGTTTCAAATTTTAGTGTGTCAACTTAAGGGATAGGTTTAATTTACTTGGTTTTAAGTGTTAAATGTTAAGGTTAATGTTTATCCTTTTATTTTAATTTTTAATAGTTAATAATTTAAAGTTGGTTGATTTGAAACAAATAAAGAATATATATGTATATATATATACATATATATTACATATATATATGTAGGTAGGTAAAAGGTGAGGGTTTTGAAAGGATCTGGTAACTCGTTGAGAAGCAACACACCCCCACTAAAAAAATGAAATTCCATCCTTTGAAAATATTTAGTTTTCATTTTGTCGCGGGGACCCTCTTGATGTTTTTCAGGTTTTAATTCCAAATTTTGCTTGCCTCCTTCTTCTTCAAGTTTTGCATATATCAAAGTATCCAAGTAGGCTTGCATATGGCTTTGATTTCAATTTAGAATTCATTTTTCAAATGTTAGAATCATTCTGAGTAAAGAAGATCTTTCACTAATATGTAAAAATGCAGAATACAGATGAATAAATTCATTGGAGTCAACCTACAATTTCTGGAAAATTTGCTAAGTGGAAGTAACTTGAGAAAACGTCGCGATTTCGCGACATTTTCCATTTTTGGAAACGTCGCGATTTCGCGACATATTCC
This sequence comes from Wollemia nobilis, assembly GCA_028583015.1. NCBI lineage: Eukaryota > Viridiplantae > Streptophyta > Pinopsida > Araucariales > Araucariaceae > Wollemia > Wollemia nobilis. Next base: position 4,880,221 of record JAQPPZ010003361.1, on the reverse strand, counting down.
ATTTTCGAAAACGTCGCGATTTCGCGACATATTTGGATTAAAAAAGTTGAAGGAAAACGTCGACGATATTCATGAAAGTTTGGAAGAAAGAGAGATTTGAGCAAGTGATGAAAACGTCACGATTTCAGACTGTTTGGAAGAATGATGAAAAGTCGCGATATTGCGATGTGTTTTGGAAGAAAGAGCCAAGTGATGAAAACGTCATGATTTCGTGACGTGTTTTGGTAGAAAGAGCCAAGTGATGAAAATGTCACGATTTCGTGACATGTTTGGATAGAAAGAGCCAAGTGATGAAAACGTCACGATTTCACGACGTGTTTTGGTAGAAGGAGCCAAGTGATGAAAACGTCGCGATTTCGTGACGTGTTTGGTAGAAAGAGTCAAGTGAGAAAGTCAGATATCATTTGAAGAAGTGAAAATGATATCAGACATGTTTTGGAAGAAGTAAGAAAACGTCATGATTTCGTGACATGTTTGAAAAGAGACAAGTAGGGAAAACATCGCGATTTGAGAAAGTTTGAAGAAGAAGTGAAGAAGTGGATTGTGAAATTTGCTTGGAAGAAGCAAGGTGAAGGGAGACGTCACGATTTCGTGACAAGGTTTTAGAAGCAAGTAAGAAACGTCACGATTTGTGACAGTTTTGTAAGGAATGATTTGAAGTATTTGAAAAAGTGAAGAATCATGATTTTGAATGGAAGAGTGAGAAAGTCATGATTTCAGTTTGGAAAGAAGTGAAACGTCAGATTCGTGAATAGAAGAAGGAAAGTGTGATTTGAAAAGCAAAGGGAAAGCAGTAAAGAAAATGTCGCGATATCGTGACATCTTTTGACGAAGGAGATGGAGTGAGGAAAACGTCGCGATATCGCGACATGTTCCATTTTCGGACCTGTCTCATTTTCGCGACGCCATGAGTTTGGAAGAAGGAAATCAAGCCGACATATAATGAACATTAGGGTTTTAATTTATTAATATTAAAATGCTAATCCTTGTTTTCTTTTGCAGAAAGTGATCTGACAGTTGCATAATAGCAAAAGTAATGGCGAAAAAGACAAAGATAAGCGTAGATCAAGCGAGGACCGTCAGATTGAAATGGGAGATTGGGAATTTTTGGTCCATCTAGATTTTATAGATCTGGTCGTGAAAGACTTTAAAGTGTGACCGAGCAGTTGCCCCATTTAATGAAATATGTCGACGATTGGCCAGAAAATGAAAATATCCATACACAGTCATCGAAATTTGTGGATGGATGCAGTTGACAGAAAATTTATGGCAAAAGTAATGGCGTGCAGAGAATTTCAACTCGAACTAAGCAAAGGCGGCTCTACGAGGATAGAATGCCCAGAGAAATCAGTGACTCATCCAAAATTCTCTGAGGAATTAATGAGATGCTCTGACAGACCTACCTAAAAGATAAAGATACATTTACGCACGGTATCCATTCGATGAAGATGAAGTCAAATCTCATTTTCTCCATTTATGGCAAGATCCCCACGAAGATTTTTAGAGTAATTAGGGTTTATCGAAATTCTATATAAAAATGCCTTATATTGTAAAACCTAGGTGGTAGGGTTTTGATGATAAGATTTAGGGTTTGGAAAGAAGATATTTTTGAAAAGATCAGGGTTTGTCCTGAGTCTATATATACTTCCTCTGAATGTAAGATCAGGATGCGAAAAACTTGGAATAAAAGACACTTGAACAATTTCCTGCAAATCTTGTTTGAATGCTTTGTTCTGGACTTGGGGTTGGTGTGAAATTCGTTCTTCTGTGATAGCATGGCCAGGAGTCTAATCTCTTTCGGATTTCGATAAGTGCATCTTCTTCTGTTTTCGTCTCACTAAAGTTCTATTTAATTTAGTTGTAGATCTGTGTTATCAAGATTGGATATGCTATTAGGCTTCATTCTTTTTATTGTATGCTAGGGAAAATTATAGATTTAAGGTTCAGGCCTGTTCTAATTGCTCTGTCCTCACTGTGCGAGCTAGGCTGTTGGTGAGAGATACCAATTTCAACCGACTTCCCTTCTGTTTATGATTTTCTTTTAGATCTGTTTCATCTCTGTCTTATGCTCTTAGTAGAAGGTGATCTTAGAAAGCTGGACACTTTCCTCTTTGATTTGTTCTATTGTGAAGCTAAATAGTATAACTAAAATTGGTAGTTTTGGTTTTGCAGCTAAGTTAGATAAACTTCTCTTTCTGCCCTACCCTACTCTCTCTGTTCCACCGATTGAATGATCCATTTTTATCTTCTTTAAAATTTATCTTTTATTTAAATCTGCTAAAGCATAAAGAGCTAGATCAAAGAACTGATTGTAAATCTGAGTGTCCACAAAGATAACCAACTCCAAAAACATTACTGAACTAAAGTCCTGAGCCCGTTGTAAGGTAACAGACAGTCCACTTGAAACTATTCCAGAAGCGGAAAAGAGTGAATAGACATTCGACCCAACTCTGTAACTCACACCTTGGATATCCAACAAGATCCTAAAGTGAGTGGGATTTATCCCTTATAAGTGTTATCGGTATTTCATGCTCATTCTTCACAGGGTGTGTATAAAAGTCGAACCAACATTTAAAATTGGCGCTAGAAGGAGGGCCATGAACTTCGTTCAGTAGTTTGTTAAGGATTGTAAGGTTGTAAGTTGCTTGTGAAAAGCTGGATTCTACTTACAGAGTAACAAGGTCCCACTCTAGAGCTGGAGAGCTCCTTGTGCCTGAGTTAGAAACCCCAAGAAGAAGCAGCCTCAGAAGGGCCAAGTCCTTGTCTAAAATAGTTTTATCACCACTTGTAGTTACTCCAACTACAACTGAAAATATCATCGTCAATCAAGTAGTAATGGCAAACTGGTTGGGTTCCACTGCCTTAAATATCCCTGGTGTAGCCCATGATCTGCCCAGAAATCCTGAGAGGTATCTTCCTAGATACAAGCATGATGGAACTAGAACAACAGAAGAACACCTAGTAGCATTCAAGAATGCTCTAAAATTGTTAAATGTACAGCATGAAGATGTGGCTTGCAGATTGTTCCCTTTCACTCTCCAGGAGGGAGCATACGACTGGTTTTTGAATCTCACTAACGATTCTATTACTAGTTGGAATGACTTGGAAAAGGTTTTTGTATCGCAATTTGGTGAAGTGATAGATCCCAGTGTATTATATCAGCAATTTTCTAGTATTAAAAGAGAAATAAATGAATCTGTCAGATCTTACAATATCAGATTTCAAAAGGCTTATGGTAGACTGACGGGTTATTATGTGCCAAATGCAGATCTGGCATTAGAAATTTTTAGGAATTCTCTAGATCCAATGACTTCTATTTTCTTGAAAAGAGATGCCTCTATTACCAATCTAACAGAGGCTTATAAAGAAGCTTTGGTTCTGGAAAGACAATTGGGACCTCAACCTTTAAGTACTCATCAAATTCCTTTGGTCACACAAGGTACCCCTGTCTTCAATCCCATACCACATCAGATGATGTTGCCAACATATCAAACCCCACCGATAAGCAATCCATTGACTCTAACACCTGCTGAAAGTGTACAGAATCCAGATAAAGAAACTGATAAAACAAGAGTTGAGGAAGTGTCAAAAATGGTCCAAAAGTTGGCAAATGACTTTTTAAGTTTTAAAAGGCAAGTTTCTACTAGGGAAAACTCAAACAGGTTTTCCTATCAGCAGAATAGATTCACTCGGCCCCCATACGAACCCAATAAGGATTATAAAGGTAAAGGGCATGATGTGAATATTTGTGACTTGGCTTTGCCTAACCGGTGCAGGATACATGCCACATCTCAAGCACGGGGAATTGGATTGTTTGGAATTCTGTAACGCCTTTGAAGCTTTATCTGGTGAGTTGATTTCTCCCGAACATCAAAGAAATGCGGATGGCCCAAGTTCATCCAACCATAGTGCAGCTATGGTCTTAGATTCTTTCACTTTTCTAGGTGAGTCTGAGAATGTAGTGGAGATGCCTATGGATGAGGTGCAGGCTTTTCAACAATATAGGAGGGACAACTACAACCTCAAAAATAGAAATCTAGAGCCCAACACTACATCTACCCCTCCGGACAACTCCCACAATGTTCCTCTAGATCCATCTTCAAGTAATAACCCATCTCCACCCAAGGGAGGAGATCCAAGAGTCCCATATGGATCTATCGCTCCACTCAATAAAGGGTACAATATAGTGGAGGACATGAAGAAGATCAAGGCTAACATCACTCTCCATGAGTTAGCTCAAATTTCGGAACAAAGGGATAACTTGATTAAAACATACTCTGGGCCTACTACCAAACCTTTGGAAAAGGGAAAGAAGATGGCAAATGCAAATGTGGCCATGTATAAAGAGAAGACTGAAGTTCCGCCTTTCCTACTGACTGTTCGTATATTTGGGAAAAACTTACACAACTGTCTGGTAGATTCGGGTGCTTCGACCAATGTTATGCCTTTGGCCATTTGTCAACGAGTTGGGTTTAACCCTAATGAAGTCTGAAAGAAGAGTTGTCCAATTGGATAAATCTGAGGTTAAAGTAGTAGGTGAACTTCAAAATATTCATATTCAGCTAGCATCTGAGCCAAGGGCACAACACAAAATTGAAATTCAGGTGGTAGATATTCCTGTGGGATACGGGATGCTTCTGAGCAGAGATTGGTCAAAATATTTGAATGGATACTTGGCAACTGATTTTTCACATATGTGGTTGCCATGGAAAGGTGTTGCAAACCAATTAAGGATTGAAAGAGAACCTAGGTACAAACATATGATCACTTAATATAATGCAGAAAATGAGACAGTAAATATTGTTGATGTAGATATTGGGGTTTATAATTTAACAACGGGACAAAATGAGAAACTTAGTAAAGCTCATCTTGTTCATAATAATGAAGTTTGGACGCTTCATGTGGATGGGGCTAAATCTAAACAAGGTTCTGGTATGGGGGCAGTTCTTAAAGGACCTGAGAGTCAGACATATTTTATGTCTTATCGCCTACAGTTCCCTTGCACAAATAATTTAGCAGAGTATGAAGCACTGGTGCTAGGATTGAAATTTGCTTTAGACAGAGGTGTAAGAAATATCCAAGTTTTTACAGACTCAGAGTTGGTGGCCAATCAAGTTAAAGGTAAATTTTAGTGCAAAGCATCCTACTTAAAAGGATACAAACACCGAGCTTGGGATCTCATAGAGGATTTTGATGCTTTTAATTTGACACACATACCTAGAGAGCAGAATTCACTTGCAGATGTCTTAGCTTCATCAGCCACAAGTCTGAAGCCACTGGAAGAGTTCAAATGGAACAAATTTTTGATCGAGTTAGTCCCTTGTCCTTCGGTCCCAAATAATGTAGATAATTTTCAGGTTTTCTCTGATGACCAGCAGATTATAAACTTTTTACAGAGTACCAATGCGTTTGAAAATGCTATAATCGATGATGGTCAAAGGGATACTCTATTGGAATAGTTAGACGATGAAAGGGGAATAATAAGGTTGAAAGATAATAGAATTTCGAAAGGGATGGTGGAACTGGAGCGACTGTTTGATGTTGACCAAATTAAGCAAAAGGTGAGTTCTGGGGATTCTATTGGTGTAGCAAACAGTGAGACTGAGAACCTGAATGTCGGGACTGAAGAAGATCCCAGGCACCTTAAGTTGGCTAAAACTTGTGACCCTGAAATAAAAAGAAATATGATTGAATTTCTTCACAGGTCCAAGGATGTTATGGCTTGGTCTTATAAAGACCTAAAAGTTTTTGATCCAAAAGTTTACACCCATATAATACCTTTAAAGGAGTCCTGCAAACCCTTTCGACAGAAACAAAGGCATGTCAACGCCTTGTTGGAACCCCTCATCCAGAAAGAGGTGGAGAAATTATTGAGTGCTGCCATTATATTTCCCATCAGACATTCTACTTGGGTAGCCAATTTAGTACCGGTTAGAAAAAAGAATGGAGAAATCCGCTTGTGCGTGGATTTTAGAAACTTGAACAAGGCATCCGAGAAAGATAATTATCCTTTGCCTTCCATGGATGATGTGCTACAAATTGTGAATGGTTCAGAAATGATGTCCTTCTTAGATGGATTTTCGGGGTACAACCAGATACTGGTTGAAAGGGAAGACAGGATGAAAACTGCCTTCACGACTAAGTGGGGAACCTTTGCTTACAAGAGAATGCCATTTGGATTGATAAATGCTGGAGCTACCTTTCAACGTGCAATGGATCATGCCTTCAAAGGCCTTATGGGTAAGTGCATCGTTGTCTACATGGATGACTTGACAGTTTTCTCTAAATCTCGGTTTGACCATGTAAAGCATTTGGAGTCTGTCTTCAACAAATGCAGAGAGTTTGGCATTTCTTTAAACCCAAAGAAGTGTGTTTTTGGTGTAACTGAAGGAAAACTCCTTGGACACTTAATCACCAAAGATGGCATTTCCATGGATCCTGAGAGAGTTGAAGCCATATCGGGGATACCTTTTCCCAACTCTAAGAAAGAGTTAAGATCATTTTTTGGGAAAATTAATTTTGTCAGAAAATTCATCTCTGGTTTTGCAGAAATAGTCAAGCCACTGAATGACATGCTAAAGGAAACTGCTAAGATTGCCTGGACAACAGAAGCCAAAGCAGCATTCCAAGAAATCAAAACTGCCATCAAGCAAGCTCCAGTTCTGGTGAGCCCAGATTTTAGTGCAGATTTTTATTTGTACTCTTTTTCTTCTGAACACACACTTGCTACGGTTTTGACCCAACGAAGAGAAACAGGGGAGCATCCGATTGCCTTCAAAAGTACCAACTTAAAGGGGGCTGAGCTAAAATACTCTCGCTTGGATAAGCAAGCCTATGCCTTAGTAAGAGCAGTTAAGCAATTCAGGCACTACATACTAAGAAGCAAAGTCCATGCTATAGTTCCTGATCCAGTTGTCAAATACTTATTAAGCCAGGACGAATTGGGTGAGCTAAGAGGTAATTGGGTTACGAGACTACAGGAATACGACTTAGAAATTTGGCCTACAAAATTAATCAGAGGACTTGGTTTGTCTCGACATATTGCTGAAATACCTGTACAGGGAGAAATTAATCAGCTGGATTCTGGATTCGATGATTGGTATGGAGATATCATTCATCTATTGCGATTTGGAATTTGTCCATCTCACTTGAATAGAACCCAAAGAAGAGCACTAAAGCTGAAATCTGCTCATTTTTTGCTCAAAGGAGGCAACTTGTATAGAGAAAACTATGCTGGCATATTCTTAAGATGCATTTCTCGAATGAAGTCAATGAGGTGATGTCCAGTTTTCATGAGAAGTTAGGGGCAGGGCATTCCTCAGGTTCTGCTACTATGCACAAGATATTGAGAGCAGGCTATTACTGGCCTACATTGTTTAAAGATGCACATCAGCATGTGAGAACTTGCCATCAGTGTCAGACTTTTGCATCCAAAGAGGCTAATCGAGCTCTACCATTGCAACCTGTTGTAATAAACAAACCTTTTATGCAATGGGGACTTGACTTTGTGGGTGTGATAAACCCAAATTCATCAGCAGGGCATAAGTATGTTCTAACAACCACTGATTATTGCACAAGATGGGTTGAAGCAGCAGCCACCATGAGGAGTACAACCCATGAGGTGATCGAATTTCTAGAGTCAAATGTCATAACCAGGTTTGGAGTTCCTTTGAATTTGGTGTGCGACAACGGACCAGCCTTTCAATCATTAGAGTTTGCAGAGTGGGCATACCAGATGGGGATAGTCATCAGATTTTCATCCAACTATTACCCCCAAGGTAATGGACTAGCTGAGTCCACAAATAAGAATTTGATGAATGCCATTAAGAAGTCTGCTATAGACAAACCCAGACAATGGCACACATTATTGAAATATGCACTTTGGGCTGACAGGATAAGACATAAAGTAGCTCTTAAGACTTCCCCATTTGCTTTGTTGTATGGTATTCAGCCCATTGTTCCTATCTCTTTGAAATTGCCCACTTATCAATTTGTTTTAGACTATTTTGAGGATCAAGCAGATGCGAGAGGCTCGTGTTTTGGATTTAACTAATTTGCTGGACGAACGACTTCAAGCCCTGGAACATTTCAGTCGGCACCAAGAAACAGTCAAGCATCTGGTTTGACAAAAGAGCCAGAGTGAAGGCCTTCAGACTCGCAGACTGGTGCTTCTATGGGACAAAGCCCATGAAAAGAAAGGTAAACACACAAAGTTGCAGCCGCTATGGATAGGGCCATACCAGATTCTCGAGATCCTAGGTAATAATGCATTTCGTCTACAGGACCTCGAGGGTAATTTTTTGAACCTTCCTGTTAATGGTCAATACCTAAAGCATTATTTCTCAGCTGTTCCATCCAATACATCGTTTGAATAAATCACAAAGACGTTGTAAAATATGTATATGTTATAAATAAAGTGTGAAGTAGTGTGTTTTTGTTTTGTTTTATTTAAAAGTTTGAAGTTCTGTGTTTTGTCTTTGTAGGTCTGTGCAATTTTGTCTTTTAACTAGTGGCCTTTTTCCTTCCCTTTTAACTCTTTAATCTTGTTTGTTTGAGTTTGCCTAAACAAAGAAAACACAAATCAACATTGAAAATTGGCCTAGTGTGTTTTCATTTTGTCTCATTCTATTTTAAGAGATAGTCTGCTAGGATTAAAAAGTGGGACTACTTGTTATCTAGAACAACAGTAGAAAGATAATTGGATTTTGTATTTTGCTTGCCACAATTATTTTGATTATGAAGAAATTACTATATTGTTTGGTTGAAGAACTCCCGGGGAATCCAAGAAAAGTTGGTCATGAGAGGGGAATCCGATTCACAAAATTACATCAAAGCGTCCAAGGAGGTTGTTGGTACCTGAGCTGAAACAGTTAGTTGATCAATTGCTCGATGAATATAAAAAAAAAAGAAAGAAAGAAGAAGCAGCAAGGCACTCCAGTAATCAGTATCTTTCAAAAGAAAAGAGAGAGATGGTGAAAGTTGAACAAGCCACTATAAAACTGGCACTCTTTCCTGCACATAGCCAGGGCTCCCGAAGGATACATCTCAAACATGTTCACCAAGCTATAGATGCCACCTCATGGTTGTGATCAGGGTCATGAAAATCTAAAGAGTAACTCTGTCGGGGTTGTAAAAGGCTAAACTAGTAAACAGAGCTCTACTCGGTTTCCCCTACACAATCTAAATAGTTGATCGATCCATAGCAAGCATTTGAAGCCCCGGTCATCCTTGGAAGAAGGTTTATACACTTGTAATCGCACTTCAGAATCTTCCTTAAGTGGTTCAACCTAGTATGTCCTTGGGAAACTTTAACAGCCGGTGGATAGTAGTTGAATCATTTTAAAATATTTGTGGCAAAGCATGGTACATAGTCTAAATTGTTTTGAAACTAGAGTTCTGGATTCTAAATAGTGCTACTATTTTCCCCATAGATATCGCCATTTGTTGAGAAGCAACACACCCCCACTAAAAAAATGAAATTCCATCCTTTGAAAATATTTAGTTTTCATTTTGCCGTAGGGACCCTCTTGATGTTTTTCAGGTTTTAATTCCAAATTTTGCTTGCCTCCTTCTTCTTCAAGTTTTGCATATATCAAAGTATCCAAGTAGGCTTGCATATGGCTTTGATTTCAATTTAGAATTCATTTTTCAAATGTTAGAATCATTCTGAGTAAAGAAGATCTTTCACTAAATATGTAAAAATGCAGAATACAGATGAATAAATTCATTAGAGTCAACCTACAATTTTTGGAAAATTTGCTAAGTGGAAGTAACTTGAGAAAACGTCACGATATCGCGACATATTCCATTTTTGGAAACGTCACGATTTCGTGACATATTCCATTTTCAAAAACGTCGCGATTTCACGACATATTTGGATTAAAAGAACCCAAGTGATGAAAATGTCACGATTTCGCGACATATTTTGATTGGAAGAAAAAAGATTGCCAAGTGATGAAAATGTCATGATTTCGCGACATGTTTTGATTGAAGAGAGCAAGCTGATGAAAATGTCACGATTTCATGAATAGGGTTTGGAAGAAAATCCAAGAGAAAACTGACGATTTCGCGACATGTTTTGGAAGAAAGAGCCAAGTGATGAAAACGTCGCGATTTCGTGACGTATTTGGAAAGAGCCAAGTGATGAAAACGTCATGATTTCATGACGTGTTTTGGTAGAAAGAGCCAAGTGATGAAAACGTCATGATTTCATGACATGTTTGGATAGAAAGAGCCAAGTGAGGAAACGTCGCGATTTTGTGACAGGTTTTGAAGAGTGAAAAAGGCGATATGCAGACAGTTTAGAAAGAAAGAAAAGTCATCGATTTCATGACAGTATTGGAGAGAAGAACAAGTGAGGAGGAACGTCATCGATTTGTGACAGTATTTGGAGGCAAGTGAAGAACGTCGATTTGGAAGTTTTGTAAGAAATAAGTGGGAATTAATAGAATGATTTGGACGTTTAAAGAATAAGGAAGTCGATTTGAAGTTTTGAGAAAAAGTTAGAGAAAGCGTCGTGATTTGTGACGAGAGTTGGAAGAAAAAGTGAGGAAAACGTCATGATTTTGAAGTTAAAGGAAAGAGTAGGATATCGTGACAGTTAGAAAGTAAGGAAAACGTCATCGATTTGCGACAATTGAGGAAAGGAGAAACGTCAGGATATCGTGACATGTTTGAAGAGATGAGTTTGGAAGAAGGAAATCAAGCTAACATATAATGAACATTAGGGTTTAATTTAATAATATTAAAATGCTAATCCTTGTTTTCTTTTGTAGAAAGTGATCCGACAGTTGCATAATAGCAGAAGTAATGGCAAAAAAGACAAAGATAAGCACAGATCAAGCGAGGACCGTCAGATTGAAATGGGAGATGCTAGGAATTTTTGGTCCATCTAAATTTTATAGATCTCGTGAAAGACTTTAAAGTGTGACCGAGTAGCTGCCCCATTTAATGAAATATGTCGACGATTGGCCAAAAAATGAAAATATCCATACACAGTCATCGAAATTTGCCGATGGATGCAGTTAACGGAAAATTTATGGTAAAAGTAATGGCGGGCAGAGAATTTCAACTCGAACCAAGCAAAGGCGGCTCTGCGAGGATAGAAGGCCCAAGAAACCAGTGACTCATCCAAATTTCTTAGAGGAATTAATGAGATGCTCCGACGACCTACCTAAAAGATAAAGATACATTTACGCGCAGTATCCATTTGATGAAGACAAATTCAAATCTCATTTTCTCCATTTATGGCAAGATCCCCATGAAGATTTTCAGAGTAATTAGGGTTTATCAAAATTCTATATAAAAATGCCTTATATTGTAAAACCTAGGCAGTAGGGTTTTGATGATAAGATTTAGGGTTTGGGAAGAAGATATTTCTGAAAAGATCAGGGTTTGTCCTGAGTCTATATATACTTCCTCTGAATGTAAGATCAGGATGCGAAAAACTTGGAATAAAAGACACTTGAAGCAATTTCCTGCAAATCTTGTTTGAATGCTTTGTTCTGGACTTGGGGTTGGTGTGAAATCGTTCTTCTATGATAGCGTGGCCAGGAGCCTAATCTCTTTCGGATTTCGATAAGTGCATCTTCTTCTGTTTTCGTCTCACTAAAGTTCTATTTATTTTAGTTGCAGATCTGTGTTATCAAGATTGGATATGTTGTTAGGCTTCATTCTATTCGTTGTATGCTAAGAAAAATTAAAGGTCTAAGGTTCGGGTCGGGTTCTAATTGCTCTGTCCTCACTGTGTGCGAGCTAGGCTCGTTGGTGAGAGATACCAATTTTAACCGACTTCCCTTCTGTTTATGATTTTCTTTCAGATCTGTTTCATCTCTGTCTTATGCTCTTAGTAGAAGGTGATCTTAGAAAGCTGGACACTTTCCTCTTTGATTTGTTCTATTGTGAAGCTAAATAGTATAACTAAAATTGGTAGTTTTGGTTTTGCAGCTAAGTTAGATAAACTTCTCTTTCTTGCCCTACCCTACTCTCTCTGTTCCACCGATTGAATGATCCATTTTTATCTTCTTTAAAATTTGTCTTTTATTTAAATCTGCTAAAGCATAAAGAGCTAGATCAAAGAACTGATTGTAAATCTGAGTGTCCACAAAGATAACCAACTCCAAAAACATTACTGAACTAAAGTCCCGAACCCATTGTAAGGTAACAGACAGTCCACTTGAAACTATTCCAGAAGCGAAAAAGAGTGAATAGACATTCGACCCAACTCTGTAACTCACACCTTGGATATCCAACAAGATCCTAAAGTGAGTGGGATTTATCCCTTATAAGTGTTATCGGTATTTCATGCTCATTCTTTGCAAGGTGTGTATAAAAGTCGAACCAACAGTAACCTTGTACATAGAGCTCTAAAAGGAGTTATCCAATCGCTAAAATTTACAATCTTCAATCTAGCATAAAGGTAAGCTCAATAGAAAAGCTACTGGAAGAAAAAATAATCAAACTTACAATCTCGTCAAATGGCAGCATAATAATTTGAACACAAAATAAAAATAAAAATTATCCTCATCCTACCTAGTGGGGGACCAACCAACCGACCAATAGTGCCATCATATCCTAATAACCAGGACTCAGGGTATCAATGATTCATCTCCAAGGTATAAAAAACTTAGGGCCCTTGCACTTCCATAGAAATAAAAATGTTCTTCCCTAAGAAAACCACTGGTACTTGAGTGAAGAAGAAGGATTTGAACTTTGGATCACCCTATCAACCAACTCAATAGAAACCAACTGTTGAAAATGGATATTTGCAACATATTGCCCTAGCGACAGTAAAATCCTCCATCTCAAAAATTTGTGAAGACTAAAACCCCACATATCCTGTTGGATTCCAACCATCCTTCGAACTCTAGAGAACAAATCATACCAAACCTCCATATCAAAACAAAAATAGGGGTCATGGAGTAAGGTTTTGGAAAGGATCCAGAACCTTGGGATTTGTGGGTTCAAACCCCATAGACAACTAGTAAGAAAAAAAATACCACCCCTATGGGTTCTAATCCTACTAGTATGCAGAAGAATAGAAGACCCCTCAATGAAGGAACCCAACAACAAAAAAGTAGCCAAACACTGCCCCTAGACCAAAAAAGCTCCCATCCACTGCCCAACCAAAATAATAATAGTGTTTTAGAAAAAGTTGGACCAGGGGACTCTGGTACTAACATTAGGTCACCATGAGGCATAAAATATGTTTCACCATCGCCTAGCTAGTTGCATAATAGTGGATTGAAAAAAATTGGAACATGGGACTCTGGCACCACCATAAAGTCCTCGCCAGGCACGAGAAAAGCTTCACCACCAGTAATGTTCAGACTAACAATCAGATTGACAAACACATATCTCTCTTACAAATACTCCAAGAGATCCAACCACAATACTGCCCCTATGAGCTCCTCTTCTATTGGCTCCTCTACCAATCCACTCTACACTTGAAATCCATAAGGGTAAAATATTCCCAAACAAAAGTGCCTCACTGAAATGTTCAGAAATGTTCCCCACAAATCGAAATAGGTTCGGTTTGTAGTAGCATCCTCCATGGATTAGTTTCACCAAAAAACAACCATTCAACACTAAATATTTTTAGCTTCTCAATGCAATAGAAACATTGACACAACATGTGTAAAACTAAAATAAGAGGAAGGGCCTACATTTTTCATACACTCCAAAAGTTGAGCTCCATATTATGGTTTTCAGATGTAGTAATTACAACATATCAAACTCCACACAAACTTTTGAACTTGTCTCAACACTTCAATTTTGATTTGGAGATGTGGACATCAAACAGAGTTGACGTGCACATGTGCACAACACTGCACCACCATAGTTCTTCCGCAAAGATGGCACCCAATGCACCTAGAATGCATGTAGACTGCAATGAACTTGTAGTCGAAGAAGCTAAACAATGACTTCAAACTATTTTTCTGATGAGATCCCCTTATCCTCCACGATCAGCACACACAAAAATAAAATAAAAATCCTCCACAAACTAAATTAAATACTTGGAATATCGTCAAACCACCAACGTCATTAGAGCCCCATAATTATGCGAATCTCTCGAACTGATAAAGCTCTAAAACTCACCAGCCATAGTGAGCAAATCACGTCATTGCGATACGCACGCCTTTGCCATGAGCAAACCATCACTTCCATCAGGTGCTTGACATGGAATCCTCCATGCAGGCATTAAAAAACATATGCACACCATCCTCGAGTGCTCGGTGAATAGCGCCTTAGTTACACTTTTAGAAATCTCCAACAAAGGGACTGAAAAACCAGACCTTCATGACAGCGCACAAAATAAAAAAATTTCATTTCAAAATGAGATCCATAAATGCCATCTTATCGATAGCTAGTCTAATGGATAGGACATGGCTTGTGGTCCCTATGCCATCATATTTGGGCAATTTTCACTTAGGATGGCTTTGCATATCCAGTAAATAGAAATTGCGCACCATGATCACCTACTTTCAATGCATCAGAATACAGGCGTAATGCTTCTACATCATGGCTACCCTCACAAAAGTGCATCAAGGATGTAGAAAAAAAATAGAATTGGCTGGCTGAAATGGATTCTTCGACTACGGGTAGCCCCCCAACAACACATTTCTCTTCCAAGCTACGCATCGCCATGAAAAATATTGTTAGTCATCTCTGCCATGCACTACCTTCAACTGGGGCCATACATTTTAACATTACTTACCAGACGTCCTTCTACCACTTCAAATGTAAAGACTATGTCTTCGTATCTTCACCACATCAGTGGAACAGCTCAGGGTGGTGGTCAATAACCTAAGGGTTTTTCAACAACTTCAATCGAAGATCGAGCCCCATGCGTAATATTTATCAAACGAATAAACCTCTCGAAACAAAAGTGTAGTTTGTAGGGCATAATATCCATATTTTCAAAAGATAATATTGATCTCGTAGGCCAAAACATAGTGGTGCAGCAATCCTGGGCCGTCAATGAGTTGAGCTTTTAAGAGGACCTAGAACAATAAAACACATGCGAGATGACTGGACATATAGATTTTGGCATCGGAATTTTGAATGCAAAACAGGAGCAACACATTGTTTAATAAAAAAACATATTTAAAAATTTTCATCACCCACAAATGTTCTCCATTGCTGCAGCAGGGCACCTATTCACCATTGGATTACACAACAGACATTTCAACGACAATATTAATGACAATATCAACCACAAAAAATTACCTTTTGTTCACCTATACTAAACAACTTGGATCTTCAAATTTGGATGAATATTCAACTTTGTCAATGGTAAAAAAATCAAATATTCACAAACAGATCCAAGTATAGAAGTATGGCAAAAAAATCGATCTCCCACGAAAGCAAGAGCATGGTATTTTTTGAACCCCAAGCTATGAATCCAAGCTGAGTGTGGTAGATAACAACGCCATTCACTAGAGAACAAAAAGCTATAAGCAACACCATGGGACCTGCTCCTTTGCGATTTACCGGATCATAGTGTCGAGCAACAATGGGCTTTGGCTACGACGATCTCAAATATGCCTCTAGTGAATAGAAAAATATATTTATGGAAATCTACATCTGTCGATGGTGATAAATATCTCGTCTTAATAGAAAAACATAATGGAGACATGTAACCAGAAACAAAGAAGTTATTTTCTGATAGACCCAATCAGCCCAATGGCCACAAGTCTAGAGCATACTAGGGGTATCCATGGGGAAAAATTTCATGGGTATCTCCATTGGATGGAAAAATGTAGCATCATTAGAACAAAACTAAACTTAATATTATTGTATCACCAATGACACTTCTTCTCCATGTCCAACAAGATCACCGCAGATCTCCCAGGTGCAACATAGCATGACAACCATTATTTCTTCGCATGCACAATTTGCAACTAGGAAAAAAAATAAATCACTAAAAAAAATCACATATTTTATTGCCATTAATATTTCCTCAAGCTTCTGGTTTCTGATCCATCAAATATGGAGAGCATACTCCCTTGCATGAAGAAACAAATGGGAAAAAAAGTGAGGGATGATTTCCATGAGGGAAATCCCCCCATGAGGAAAAGATCCTCAGGCTCATAGGGTAGGGAAAGCCCACTCTGATACCATGTTAGAAAATATGATACTTGATATTGATAACTTGAAATGACCTTTCTTAAATAACAAGTGCTTACAATATGATCCATTGGATCATAACTAACTGACTGATCTCAACCATACAACTTATCCTAGTAACAACTTAGGATATAATTTATTATTCTAATAGTGAATAGGCTTATCAAAATGTAGAGATTGGTTCATATTTAGAAATGTGTGAGTATTCAAACAATGGAGGAGTCCTATATCTAACTAACATTAAAATATGTGATAGGTCGGGATCTTCCATAGAATCGAGTGAAATGGTTGAAATAGGTGATGAAGAAGACCAATATGTTCCAAATGATGATCTAGGCTTAGAGTCATTATTTACAAGAGAGGATTGGAAGAATCATAGAAAGTTGAATGCAAGAGTTGTTCACTAATATTCAAAAGAGCGTATATCCATTGATTAGTGTTATTTCATGCTTTGAATGCTTTATCTTTATACATTTCAAGCTATGCTTTAGTTATTCTGTAGACACCTAAAATACATCATGTTTAGGAGACTACTCATATGGGCACCTTTGCAGACCATATGAATGACCTTGGACCCTCCCAAGGCTAAGCAGTGATTCTAACCACTCATTTTAGGTAGTCTAGGCCTATTCAGCCTTAGCCATGGATGACAATCATAGCTAATATCTCAGTCATGGTTGATAACTATGGCTAGGGTCCTAGCCATGCTGAGCAACCACGGCTAGCCCTATAACTATCTTGGCCTCTCGAGCCGAGCCAAATTGGTTGTTCCAATGGCATTTACAACCAATTCAAGTGGTTATGGATTGCGAATCCTCTAGAAGGTTCCATCCAACTACCCCAGCCTAGAATTTCTTGATCTTGGCTTCCTTGGGAAGCCAAGATTGGGATTGGGGAGTCTATTTATAGACCCCTCAAAGAGGCCAAAAGGATCCCAATTTCATTGTAGCGAAGCCCTACCGAATTGGAGAGCCAATTGCAACCTGTGGAGAGTATGGAGATGCTGCCCAATTCTAGTTTGACACCTACCTTTGCAAAAATGGAGCTTCCAAAGGATTGAGAAGCAAACCTTATCATTCCACACCAATCCAACATGAATTCAAGCAAAATCAACCACCAATCTATGTCTGGACATGAAGGTGACCCTTGACCATCAATTACATAGAGGATTTGAGCATTCCCAACCCTGGTTTCAAGAGAAAGAAGACTTTGCCCATGGCCACTATTGTCAACAGTGGCCCACAGGCTTAGTTGCAACTATCAACCATGGCTAATAGAGCCGGCTACTCTGAGCACCCATGACTAGGGTTTGATGCCCTCATTCCTCCATTTTAGCCATAGATTTCTTTTTCTTATTATGCATTTAGGTTAATATAGCATAGATTAGTCTTATTCCAAGAATTTATATGGTTAATTAGCATCATATTAGGTAGCTTTACCTTCATTTATGTCATACATGCTTTCTTTCATAAGCTTTCATAGATTAGCTTATTTCATGCTTTATACTTCATATTACATGCAATATTAGCTATCTTTACACATTTCAAGCCATGCTTTGTGCTTATTTGTCAATATCTTAAGCATATTTACATATTTTATGCTTTCTTCAAGTATTTGCTTCATTTATTGCATTTCTTGGACAATAGCCTCATCATGAGAGGCTTCATATGCATTTGATGTGTTTTGTTGTTTCTTGTATGTAGGTGATAGATCCTTCAAAGATTCAAAGCACTCTTCAACATCATTCCTCTTGACAATGGAGAAGGAGGCATCCTAGTAAGCCCTCACACAAAGTTGATGAAGACCTAAAGAGCATTTAGAGTATATCAACCCCGTTTAGGGGCTTTAACACCATTGTAAACATGTATCATTTGGTATCCCTAAGAGGGACGTATATGTAATCCATTTTATCATTGATTAATACAAAGGAGGCTCACTTTCTTTCAAATTTGGTTTCATATATGTTGTTTCTTTTAAATTTGCTTATCATGTTGCAATAGTGTTGGATATACGCTCTTTAAGCCCTTCTACAATGGTGATCACGATGGAAACCCTACAATTTGCACTGCTTTTACTAATTTACTCTATTTTTTGTGTGCAGGTACCAACCATGTTTGACAGCCATGATGCATAGTCTCAGCCATGGTTAACAATAGTGGCTAGCATTCCAGCTATGGTTAACAACAATGACTAGCAGAAAATTGAGCAAAGATAGTAAGCAACCTGTCTCTTCATCGAATGAGGATTTCCAAGTAGGTTTCCTCTTCTATGTTTTTTTGCACCTTCTATGTTTTTCTTTGCATTAGGCTTTAATTAGGCCACCTAGCAAAAATTTAAAGGAAAAATACATGAAAATTTCTTATCTGTTGTTAGCCACGGCTGACAACAACAACCAACTATGTTAGCTACTGTTGTCACCCGTGGCTAAGATTCTTAGCTACTTTTCTATCTAGCGGTCGAGTCTGTTGCCTACTTTACAGAACAATGGCTAGTGTTAAAACTATGTGCTAGGGTTTTGCTTGCTTGGGGCCTATCCAAAGGCCAATATCATTCAATTTTGCATTGCATTCTCTAAAGTGAAAAAGCATTTAGCATTGCATCTTTCTAAAAATAAAATGTCCTTTTTCTAGGCATGTAGGAAATGATCATGAGTGCTCTTTGATGCATTTTTACTTTATGCAAAATTAAAAAGAACCCACACACACCATGTTTCACTTAAACATCAACGATGTTGGGCTCTCACATCCAACCCGTTGATCGAGACCAATAGTGGATGTCATTACCACTTGGTTGGCTCATTTGAAATTGTACTATCAGGACCCGACCATGGCCAAGGTCGATTCAAGAACTATCCTATCCATGGAAAATAGCACACATTCCTCTTTGGAGGGGTGTATCATTGACCACGGTGTGCTGGGTGAGAATCGGTAGTACCTGTGCTCCTTGATCAGGTATGGGCTTCATCTCCATACTTTGGTGGGTTTACGTGACCAAAATTTCATTGTCGGTTGTCATTGTGAGTATATAGGTGAAAACATTTAAACTATCTAAGAATATCATCAAAAAATTGCAAAACATGATGAGATTTAGATTATATACTCAATAAACCAAAACACACTAAACAATTTTAGGATACACAAAGAAATTTTAAAACGAGATAAACATATTTGTATACTTTGTATTCTCTAAAACTTACATACGAGATAAGTTCACATCATGGTTAACACATGGAGAGGCCACCCTCGACACACAGTCGAGGTGGATACCGAAGCTCCAAATCTCACACAAAATAATGAGTTAGAACCTCCTACATAAAATGTTTTTGAATGTTGTTCGACCAACATCAGAGGTGACAACTCGACACATGGGGGTTCACATCAGAATACCCCAATTAGAGGATGCAACATGCACTCCTCATGTGATAGAATTGAGGGTGGCTCAAGGCCCCCATCATCACATGATAGGCATAGAGAAGATCCACCCAATCAGGGGCAAGAGGATAGGGCTGCATCAGAATGCAGACCCCTAAGGACTCCAAATCATAATGAACCTGGAAGGTTCACAATAGATCTCAACACTCTTGGAGTCAATGGCATGCCTCCCAATGAACCTTGGAAGACTAGTCAGCTCAATGGACTAGAACAAGTGTTAGGAAGACTAGGGTATAGAACCTCTATTGCTCACTCTCGCTCCGAGAGCTCATGTAGTGAGGACATACAGAGGCATACCCATGAACTAGGAGAATGCTCAAAGCACTCCCATAGCACATGCGCCCCATATACGCATACGGGCATGAAGCACAAGTTACAACACAACACAAATGCTATCTACACAGACAAAGGCAAGAGTGTGGTAGACAAATCTGTTGGGGCTCATACTAATAAGGCCCCTCGTACAGAGCTACAAAGTTAGAGGTCTCACACAACCGATCTGATAGATCGATCACATAGGCTGGCTTCAGAGTAGAGACAACACATATTCCAAGACTAGTTGGAAGATGTGCATGTAGAGCGTGAGCACCTCAAGCATGAGGACTCTCAACATCAAATGTTGCTTAAACAACATTTATATGAGCAGCACCTACGAGAACAATACATCCTTGATCAAAAGGAGCATGAAGAGAGAGAGGATAGACTGGCTCGAGCTAATCTACCTCCTCGTAGTGAGTATAGGGAGCACAACCAAAGATGTGTTGCATCACATCCAAAATTGCACCCTAAACAAGTTGAGAACCATACTCATCGTACGACCCAACATATGCAACAACACCAAGCGCTAGAATAGCATGGGCATACCCAGTACAAAGAATCAGAGGGAGACGAGCAAGATCAGCAATATCCCAAAATATCCCTTGTAGACGTGGATGATGAGCCCAATCCTCCACCTCGACCTAAAAGGAATCTACCTTCGATAGCTCCACAGAGACCCCTTAGAGAAGAGGAAATTTTATCCTCTCAAGCGTACAAAGCCTTGGCTGAAAAGGTAAAAGCTATTGAGAAATAGGGGATGACTTATCAAAATCCTACCTTGAACAAAATTCACAATGAGCCTTTGTGTCCTTCAGTTCCTAGCCCGACATACCCCGATCATTTCGAGATGCCTAAGCTAGATAAATTCCAAGGTGATGAAGATGCACAAGAGCATGTGATGAGCTTCATGAATCTGTGCTTCCAGATTCAAAGTAATGATGCCTTGTTACTGAGAAATTTCATAATAACCCTTTTAGGCCCAACCTTGGAATGGTTTAACCAATTGAAAAGGTATAGCATCACCAACTTCGAATAGCTGGAGAATGCATTTCTTGAACGCTTCTCTTTTGGCATCAAGAAGAAAACCAATTTGTCTGACTTGGCTGCTTTAAAGCAATATGATGATGAGCTAGTCATGGACTTTGGCAATAGATGGAGGAAGCTAATGGCTAAGCTACCATTCTCCATTCCCACTATTGAATTGATGTGAATGTTTACCAAGAGCTACGCAAAACACATCTCATTGTTATTACAACTACAGCAATACCAAATATTCGAAGAGGCTTTGGCGCAAGCCAAGGTCATAGAGGATATCAAGTTACAAGAAGGTGACTTGAAAATTCGAATGAAAAAGGAGTGGAACAACAAGAACACAAAGAACCAGAATCACCAGGCCAAGCCTGCACATGTGAATCAGGTTGTGTTAAACCTTCAGAAGGGGGATAAGGGTAAACAACTACAAAACTATCAAGCTCAACCTCCCCCTGCACAATATAATCAGTGCAACAACAAAAAGTAGGGCAAGGACAAAGAACGTCACCCACCTCACCAATTCATGCTATTATCTAAGACTATGGCATCAATATTCAATCAATTGTGTGAGGCCAAGGCCATAACATTACCCGAAGTTCAATTGCTTGATCTTAATCACCCTAAATTGAAAGGATATAGGGAAGATCATTACTGCCCATACCATAGACAAAATGGGTATGATATCGAAGTGTGCCATAGCTTCAAGCATGTGGTATAGAATATGATTGATAGGAATGAGTTGATCATTGACAATCCTCTGGCTCTAGACAATCAAAATATGGGAATATTCAAAAATCCCTTACCAAATCATGAGCCATCGAGGAATAACACCAAACAAGTTAATCAAGTGCGGATTGAACCGCCCACGCAAGGATTTATCGGCATGGTGAATGTGATCACCAAAAATAGGAGGTATAACCAACCAGATCCTCCTCCAACACCAGTTTAGATTCAAGCTACACCTCAATAGAGGCCATCCCAAAATCCCTTGCCAAGCCCACCAACAAGACCGATGGTGATAATAAGGAATAGGCTCATTCAGAGTCTACAAATGGCTTCAAAAAAATTATCAATATATGAGATAATACAACAGTCTCCTAGGCATAGGGAGATGCTAATGGACATATTAAGGTCCATAGAAGTACAACCCCAAGATCCTGAAGCTTTCACCAATTTTGTGGGGCATGTGCAGTAGTGCCAAGAACCTGTGATCCAATTCTATGATCATGAAATTAAGATAGTTTCCACTGAAATAGTAGACCCACCACTTCACATCATCGCATGTGTAAACCACACTCCGTTCAAGTGGGTGTTGATTGATACAGGATCATCGATCAACATAATTACCACGAAGGCCTTGGGATATCTAAAATTTCCCAAATCGCATATCATGCCCTCAACTTTCACACTACGAGCATTCAACGATGCGTTATGCTCGATAGTCGGCACTATAGTCCTGCCTATTTAGGTGGGTCTAAAAACCATCCCTGTGATGTGTCACATGCTTGAGGGTACTATGCAATACAATATCCTCTTAGGCCAGCCATGGATAAGAGAAATGCAATGCGTCCCCTCGATCTTGCACCAATGTATCAAATATGTGCACGAGGGACAAGTGCATGTGGTTCCTTCGGATGAGGAGCCATTTAAGTATGTTAACCAAGTGTATTTATTAGGAGATTTCATCCTCCCATCTATGCATCTAGATATTAGACCTACATCACCTATCAAACATCCAATGGGTAAATCGAAGGAAGTGTGCGTCGGTCCTTCAACATCGGCACCACGACCAACTTCAAATACAACAACTACTTCTATAAAGCCTACGACATCAACAAGGCTTAGAAATGACCAGAAGTTGAAGGTAGTATTGGGTGAAAAAGAGTCTAAAGAAATCCCCAACATTGCAACTACTGAGATCCCAAATCCCATGGAGGAGGGAAACTCATAAATTAAAGTCGAGGAGGTACCTCAGCCTACCTCGCCTATGTCTTCAATAACATCATCTGCACCACAGGTGACAATTCATTTAGTCAACCCCGGGTTAGTTGAATACCTAGTGCAAAATGTAACTTTTATGCCAATCATAGAATCTACATAGGATATGGGTAGGCCTCAAGCCCATCACTTTCCTATTGGGATGGTGGTACCACTAGGGGTGCCACCTAATCAGACTAACTTCATCTATGGAGGTTTAGATCAACTTGCAGATCGTTCACCCATAGAAGAAGATGATGATGAACCATTTGTAGTAAATATTCATTATCTATCTAACCCAGAGTTTGCCCTTCATTATTTTGATCGTTACCATTGGCATGGTTATGATTTGGGTCTATTTGAACAAGGGCGTCGAACCCCATATCAACCACATTATCAGCTACCATCTGATAGGTTTGGATTGGGTTATGACATAAGAGGTCAAGATGAGTTATTAGCTATATCTTTAGATCACCTAAACCTAATCTTGGGGGTAGACATTGATTGGAACCCCTACCATCCTAACCCTTCACACTCTCGAAGGGGTAACTAGTCGGTGACCATGGTTGCCATAGAACCACCATTGGTCTATCATGACAATATTTTGGTGGAGGCTAGTTTAGGTGATGTTCTAGGAACTGATTGGGTTATCAAAAATTATGAGGATATCTATGACATTAGCATTGAACCCCAAAATTTTGATGCAACAGTAGAAGCCGAATCAGAAGCCATTTTTGAGGAAGGTGAGTTAGAATCCATCTCCACGAGAGGTGGACCAGAATGCAATTCTGAAGAATATGATGGTGAATATTTCTCAGAGGATGAGGAATATGAGGATGAAATAGAAATGGCTTACTTAGGGCCTCACCATTTGCATCATCTTAGGGAGCCTATCGACATGGAACCCATTTATCATGAGGTGTTCCCAGGTCCTCCCATTCAAATAAGGCCAGTAAATATAGAAGAGATATACCATATGGATTTTCTTGGTCCTTCCAATTTAAGGCAATTGCTTCCCCCTGAGGATCCAATTGTTATGTCTATTCCTAGAGTAGACCCGGTAATCCCCATTCCACCTGAGCCACATCTAGAGTAAGGGGAGAAATCTAGAGATAGTGTGTTGCATCCATGTGGTCCTGGAGATTTCTTCCATTCCATAAACATGGTCTCCATTGATTTGACCACTCCACTTCGCAATCCATCTGACCCTTCAAAACATTTGTACCTCAATCCTGAGGCCATTGATTTTGATCATGCTAATTCACCCTTAGAGCCTAAATATTTCTTCCCTAATGAAGAAATGCTGCAACCATTTCATTTTGTGCCAGGCTATGCATATGATGTTTATCATGCTAAGGACAATCCCAATTTAGTGGAGCCTTTAAACCCAAAATATGACATCCATTTGATCCCTACGCCTCACCAACTTGAGGAGGGGTCACATATGTCAATAGAGGAAACCTTCAAAGTGGATATCAGCGATGATCCCACCAATCCAAGGAAGGTTAAATTTAGAGAGAGCTTATCTCCTGAGGAGCATGCCAACCTCATTCCTCTATTGAAAGAGAGACCTGATATCTTTGCTTGGACTTACAAGGACATGCTGGGTCTGGATCCAAAATTGGTTACTCATAACCTTTCGTTGGACCCCACCAAGAAACTAGTCAAGAAAAAACTTAGGAAGATGCATCCAACCATCACTTTGATGGTTAAAGATGAGCTACAAAAACTTTTGGATGTAGAATTCATAATTCCCATTGACTATCCAGAATGGGTATCAAACATGGTACCCATAGGAAAACCTGATGGAAGAATCTGCATTTGTATGGATTTTAGAGACCTCAATAAGGCAACACCCAAAGATTCATTTTCATTGCCTAATACCGATGCTATGGTAGATGCAACTACAGGTCACGAAATGCTATCTCTCATGGATGGTTTTTCTGGTTACAATCAGATTTAGATTAAACTCGAAGACCAACATAAAACCGCTTTCACCACGCCATGGGGAACATTTTGCTACAAAGTTATGCCATTCGGCCTTAAAAATACTGGTGCCACATATCAATGGGCTATGACATATATCTTTCATGACTACATGCATAAGATCTTAGAATATTATATCAATGACTTATTGGCCAAGTCATTGCTGTGCACAGAGCATGCCGAGGTTCTCAGAAAAGTCTTTGATCGCCTGATAGAGCACAATGTCAGGTTGAACCCCAAGAAATGCATCTTTGGTGTAACTTTAGGTAAACTCTTGGGATTCATCATTTCTAAATGAGGGATCGAAGTTGACCCAATGAAGGTCAAGGCTATTTTAGAAATGTGTCCCCCCACAAACATCAAGGAACTAAGAAGCCTATAGGGCAAAGTAGCATCCATAAAGTGATTCATCACACAATTATCGAACAAATATCAACCCATGAATCGACTGCTACACAAGGGGTTCCCATTCAAATGGGATGAAGACTACCAAAAAGCCTTCATTGAGATAAAATAATATTTGGAAATGCTACCAGTGTTAGCTCCACCTAGACCAGATGTGCCATTCTTGCTATTTATATCTACCATAAACTTTGCATTGGGAACTATGCTAGCCCAAAAGAACATGCAAGGCAAAGAACATGTAATATATTACATCAACTAAACTTTGGTTAGCTATGAGCTACAATATGCATATGTAGAAAAGTTGTGCTTAACAGTGGTATTTACAATGAAGAAGTTGCACCACTATATGTTGAGCCATATGACATATGTAGTATCAAAACAAAATCCTTGTAGTAGACTATGGAGCAAGACATCATAATACACGTACTACAAAGTGGATCATGCTATTGATGAAATTCGATCTAGAATTCATAAGTCAAAATTCTATCAAGGGATAAGTCATAGCAGATCAACTGGTAGAGGCTCCTCTTCAGGATCATAGGCCTCTCATCATAGAGCTTCTTGATGATGCAGTATTTACATTATCGGAGTCACCTGAACCCGAAGAACCTGATAATCAAGCAAATATGTCTTTGTTCTTCGATGGTTCCAAATGCGAGCAAGGGGGTGGTGTAGGAATTGTATTTTTCATGCCACAAGGTGCTCCAATGCCCTTTTCATTTAAACTCAATTTTCCTTGCACCAATAAAAATGCTAAATACAAGGCCCTAATCTTGGGTCTCCAAAAAACGCTCACCATGAAGATAAAAATTTGAATATCTTTGGTGACTCCTTGCTCATTGTTAATCAAGTTAAGAGGATCTATCAATGTAGATGTCCCATATTGAAGGTATATAAAGAACTTGTGGACACTTACCTAGCCCAAATGGAATGGTATGACATCAAGGCAATCCCTCAAACGTCCAATAGATTTGCAAACACCATGGCATATTTGGGATCTTTAATCCCTCAGAATCCATCTACTGACTTCACTACCATCCAAGTGAAAATGCTATCACAATCTATGATATGACATGAGGTACAAAAAAATCAAGAATCAGTCCACATGATTTAGATAGAACCAACCCATGAATGGTTCTACAGAGCTAGAGACTTTCTAAAGAAGGTGCCTTGGGGACCATTTCTTTTGCAAGGTCCTACAGAGAATGGTACCACTATTCTCCATAAGGTTGTTTCCCAATCAGCTTTTGTACAAGTTTCACTACAGTGAGAAAATGCCATTAAATCATTTGAAGTTGTTGCTTATCAAGATTGGATGTCGCAATTACATGATTTCCTTAAACTTGGAGTAATCCCACAGGGACTATGGCATACCACAAAAAAAACATTTAAACATAAAGCGACTAGATATGTCTTGCTAGGAGATATCTTGTATCATCGTAGCTATGATAAAATTCTCCTTTGTTACCTTGAGACCCAAGAATCATCTTGGGCAATCTCACAAGCTCATGATGGTACATGTGGTGGCCATTTTAGTGGCATGGCCATCATCAAGCGCATACTTTGAATGGGTTATTATTGGCCAACTATGGAAAATGATTGCACAATGCATGTTAGGAAATGCATCAAATGTCAACATCATGCTAATATTATGCACTTGCCATCACAGGCCTTACAACCCATCCAAGCGGCTTGGTCATTTGCTCAGTAGGATTTTGATCTAATTAGTAATATCTCTCCCCCATCGTTGGACCGACACACATTTATTATAACGGGCCACTATGTGCTTTACTAAATGGATGGAAGAAATCCCTTTAACAACAATTATAGGAGCACATATTGTGGATTTCATACTCCATAATATAATATATCATTTTGGTATCCCATCCAAGATAATATTGGATAATGGAAAGTCATTCAAAAACAAAATTGTAAGGGATTTAATGTCCAAGTATAATATTCAACATAGTTTTGTGAATCCATATTATCCACAAGCAAATGAGCAAGCAAAAGCCTCTAACAAGATAGTGATAGTAATATTAAATAATATTGTTCAAGAAAACCACAAATATTGGCATATCCAGCTACCTATTTCTTTATGGGCTTATAGAACTAGTATATGAATGACCACTAGGGCAACCCCATTTTCACTAGTATATGATGTTGAGGCTATTATGCCATTGGAATTGGAAATTCCAACCTTGCGTGTTGCATTGAAAGAGTTCATCGATGACGACACTACACGACAAGCTCACATAGAACAACTGATGCTTCTTGATGAACATCATGTGCATGCCCATGAGAGAGTGATCATTGATTAGTGTTTATTAGAATCATTGATTAATAGTCTTCTAAACCTAAATAATAAAGCATGGCTTGAAATGTATAAATATAACTAATATTGCATGTAATATGAAATATAAAGCATGAAATAAGATAATCTATGGAAACTTGTAAAAGAAAAGCATGTATGACATAAATGAAGGTAAAGCTACCAAAATGATGCTAATTAACCATATAAATTGTTGTAATAAGACTAATCTATGCTAGATTAACCTAAGTACATAATAAAAAAAGGAAATATATAGCTAAAATGGAGGAATGAGGGCATCAAACCCTAGCTGTGGGTGCTTAGATTAGTTGGCTCTGTTAGTTGTGGTTGACAGCTATAGCTAAGCCTATGGGCCATTGTTGACAACAATGACCATGGGTAAAGTGTTCTTTCTCTTGAAACCAGGGTTGGAAATGTTCAAATATGTTGTTGAATTGATGGTCAAGGGTTGCCTTCATGTCCAGACACATATTGGTGATTGATTTTGCTTGAATTTACATTAGATTGATGTGGAATTATGAAGTTTACTTCTCAATTCTTGAAAGCTCCATTGTTGCAAAGATAGTTGTCAAACTAAAATTGGGTAGCATCTCCTTAGTCTTCACAGGTTGCAATTGACTCTCTAGTTCAACAGGCTTCACTACAATGAAATTGGGATCCTTTTGGCCTCTTTGAGGGGTCTATAAATAGACTCCCCAATCCCCAATCTTGGCTTCCCAATGAATCCAAGATCAAGAAATGCCAAGATAGGGCAGTTGGATGGAATCTTATGGAGGATTCATAGTCCATAACTGCTTGAATTGGTTGTAAATGTCATTGGAACAACCAATTTGGCTTAGCTCAAGAGGCCGAGATAATTACAAGACTAGCCACAATTTCTCAACATGGCTAGGATCCTAGTCGCAGTTATCAGTCATGGCTGATATCTTAGCTGTAGTTATCATCCACAACTAAGGTTGAATAGGCCTAAACTACCTAAATGAGTGATTAGAATCACTGCTTAGCCTTAGGAGGGTCCAATGTCATTCATATGGTCTATAAAGATGCCCATATGAGTATTTTCCTAAACATGATGTGTTTTAGATGTCTACAAATTCCATCATAGAAATCCTTGAGCCACCAAAGTTGATTGAAAATAAAGAGAAGGAAGAATCAATAGATGAATCTAAAGAGTCATATTGAGACATGATAAAATTTCATCACTTGTTTTTAGAAGACAATTATTATAATGATAAAGAAAGCCAACATGATCCAAGTTATAACTTAGAGTCATTATTTGTGAATGAGGATTACAGTGATCATGCAAACCTGAATACAAGAATTGATCCCTTTGTAGAAACCCTTGAGCCACCAAAAATGATTGAAGGATAATTTGAAGAAGAGTTTTTTGAAGAATATAAATATTACGAGGAAGACATAATAGAATTTCATCTCATGGTTCTAGACAACAATTATTGGAATAAATATGTAGAATTATTTGTTACTCCTACTGATGAAATTTCTATTCCATCGGATATGCAGGATGCTGAAATTGCTATCTCACATAAAGATCTTGCAATTCCTGTACAATTTAAATATGACATGAAAGAAGGGATAGAATCTCACCAAATATTTTAGGAAGATAATGATTCTACTATTCTAGACAAAGAATGGGAATCATTTACTTCTTTCATAATTCCTAAAGAGATTTCTATTCCACTTGAGCCATCAAAAGTGGTTGAAAGTGAATTTAAAAAGGAATCAATAGATGTATCTAAAGATTATGCAAAAAACTTTATGGGATCTCATCCTTTGATTTTATAATATTATTATTATAACGGTTGGGGAATATATGAAGAATCATCGGTTGTTCACACCCCTATTGATGAAATTTCTATTGATATGCAAGATGCTAAAAATGCTATCTCACATGAAGATCTTGTAATTCTTGTACAAGCAAAAAATGGCATACCTATTTTAGAAATAGAGAAGGTTCCAAAGTTCGATCATGTTGAATATGATTTTATTGAAGACCTTGTTGAAATATAAAAGGAGGATATGGTAAATATTTCTTATGATTTAGTTGTTTGGGAATAGGAAGAAGTAAAAAATTCTCTTTTATTTTGGAATACTAAAAAATTGGGTACAAATTTGCATAATTATCTTGAAGATTCTAAGGAAGAAATATCATGGATGGTTAACAAGGAATTGGAACCAAATGATAAAAATATTACTTTATTCGAAGAAACTCAAGTGATTGACCATGGAGATGTGTTATTTGACACATCCCTTGATCAACAAAAGTAAATTTTTGAAAAGGATGGAAATATCTTTAATTGGGTGACTAATTTTGGTGTTTTTGATGAACAAGTAATTGATGAAAATTAAGGGCTACAATATGATGATGATGATTATTATGATAGAGGCCATGAGGTAAAATAAGGAATTACAAAGGTTCACCAAGCCTTGGTAAATGAAAGTGCACAAGAGGTATAATCTCACTTTTTATGTTCAACCATGCGAACTTCAGGTGAAAGCTTGCCTAATTATCTATGGGATTCAAATGTTATTTATGATGAAATTTTGTTGGAGGTGAATGAAGAACTATAATTAATTTCTACTCACACCACTAAGGGTATTGCTTTGTTGAATGAAAGAGAAGTTGATGTGCATGAATTGTTGAATCAATTTCATCAACAATTAACGATGGAATCTAGGATAAAAACCTATAATGATCCTCATTTAATAAATATCCTAGATGCTTGAAAATTTTTGCATAAGCATAATTGACCTAAAGATGTAATTAATGACTTGGATTCAAAATTTTAGAAATAGCTTCCTATTTGAAAGAGCTCATATCTATTTGTGAATATGAGAACTTAAGTTGGAATGATGAATCAGGGCTTGAAATTTACACCTCTTTAAATAAGCAAAAGATAATTGAAAACCATACATTTGCTTGCAAATTTGATGAATCAAAGCTTCAATATGAAATTGATAATGTCATGGAATAAAATTCATGGGGTGGAAGAGGCAAAATGAGGGTTGTTATATTGTTTGGTATAATATTACTTTTGGTTGGATTTCTGTAGAGCATGGCATGCTTATCATGATATGTGTCTTTTAAAGTGTGCTAATCATATTTGGGATCCAGGAAAGTGATAGTTCAAATTTTTGCATCGTCCTTGTACATTAGTGTCTATAGTTTTGGTTTTTGTGCTTTTTGGTTTGGCAGTTTTTTTTTTTTTTTTGGTCAGTTTGCATTATGTTAGGTGTTGATTCATTTCTAAGTTTTGGTTTGAAAGTTGTGTTTTGGGTTCATTCCCTTGATTTGTGGTATGTTTTATGATAGGTGCTAATGGCCTCTTGATCATTTTCATTTGTAATGAAGGGTGAATTGCCTATCACGTGGATCAAGAAAAAGAGGATGAAGTTGTTTAGTAATCGCTCCTAGATTTTAGGACTAAGATAGTGAGTTTTGGAATACTAAATCATTCTGCTAAAGCTACACACGAACACATCATATTTAAGGGCATGCTTTGATATCTTGAAGGATGAAGTCATTAATTTATAAATTAAGGTAAAAATCTAATATGCTCCATTAAATTCAAATACTTTCTAACCCATGTGGTGCATAAATTGTTTGCAAGGCCTTATAAATAATAATAAAAAAAGCAAGCAAAGGAAAACATGCTAAAATTAGTCACCAGGTCTAGATAAACTCTTCTGGGGCTATAGACACCTTACTAGAAGTAGGGCTCTATCTAGACACAACTTGTTAAAAAAAAAAAGGTATTGCAAAATATAAATTAAATCATGGGTAATGTAGATAAACTCTATCAGGGCTATGGATGTTTGACTGGCAGTAGGGCTCTGTCTATAAAATTATGTTGGGAGTAATATTTCTATAGCTTAAATGCAGGTTAGGTGATGGAATCCAGATGGTTTTCAAGCATGCGAAACAAAATCACTTTCACACACTAAGCGAGTGCAAATGATTAATTTGTTTTATTTGAAGTTGTCTACCCCCATCTTCTTTGGATATTGCAAGACGATTTGTCTTTTCGATCTTTTGTTCGTTTGTTTTCAGAACCGAGTTCTTCACCCAAAATTATCAGGAGCATTTCCCAACAGAGTCGCCATTTATTATGACCATTGCACAACTAGCCCCAAGTTTGGGTACCCACCTTAAAATTTTTCTTTTGAGGATCTCGGGTCTTCTTTGAGCGATAATTTTGAAAATAACCTATCCATTAGTTTGTAAAGTATTGTCCAAGGTTCATGTTGGGTAGTGTCTCCCTTTATTTATGTTTCAACTTTTAGTGTGTCAACTTAAGGGGATAGGTTTAATTAGCTTGGTTTTGAGTGTTAAATGTTAAGGTTAATGTTTCCCCTTTTATTTTTATTTTTTATAGTTAATCATTTAAAGTTGGTTGATTTGAAACAAATAAAGAATATATATGTGTGTCTATATATATAATCCTAAAATAAAAAGAGAAAGAAAAATATAATAAAAAAATATATGCATATAATAATAATAATGAAATAAAAAATAATAATAAAAAAACAAAAAATAAATTCTAATGTCTTTTACATCCTTGCATTAGCTTTATGGAAGCTTGTGCTTTCTTTATATTGTTAAATAATGTTGATAAAGCTTAATTGTTTTCATAATTTTATTTTTGCAAAATGCATGATGTGGCCATCCACATAAAGGATAATTTGTAATTGTTTCTAATTTATGTGTTTAGTTTATTTGGAGGACAATGCGTAGCGACGTGGACTACGCAATTTGTTGGACTGGGATAGGACCTACCAGGCATGCCCATACGATGAATTGTGTTGCACAGTGGATGGGTTCACACTAAGTTAGAACAAACCATTTGGAAAAAAGAGTGTGACGTGGTGACATAGACATGATGAATAGTCAGACCTGAAGTGTACACATGGATGAATCAAACTTAGATTGGAAATATGACCAAGGTAGCAAATAGCTTAGTGGATAGCCACACGAATTGAAGTAGGTTGAAATATTGACATGGTAGGGATGACATTGATGCAGATACGATGCTAAATCGATGGATAGTGTACTGAATGATGATGTGGATGGTGGTGCAAACCATGATGGTGGGATAATGCAGCCATCTACAACAGTAGTGCACAAATATTTTCTATGACCACGCAGGTCGAGACACTACAAAGGAAGATGGCCAATTTTATTCAATGTACACAGGTGACATACTTGGAAGGTATTAAATCAACCGAATGAAGCCACATAACATTGAAAAAATTAGTGAATATTCTACCAAACTTAGACAGTCAAGATACTTAAATCAAAGGTCAATGGGAGCGATGGACAACTAAGATGACCCTGTGCCATTTAATACAAGTTTTTGAATCTTGATTTCATCTCAATATTATCACAACAGAGACAACATCGATGGAATTCAAGGAACCCAAAATATGAAAGTGCAATTTCCAATCTCATCATCCAATAATGTTCGAGTATTGGCTATGACATTAACACAAAATCGAATCGAATTGAAAAGACTACCACAATGCAGTGTAGACAGTGGATTATGGATCGAGTTGTCGACTTCATTAATTTTTCACCCATAAGACTGAGCAGTGTAAATTGAGAAGTAACAAGCAGATAGGCATTGTACAACAATGGGTATACCATGAATACCATGTAGATGTGCATGAGATTAGCAGTGAAGATGCATTTTGTCATAACTTCAATGCTATTTTGAATTCATAAAATGGATTTATTTCTTTTTTTATCGCAAGATCAGAAGTCTCTACTGAATGTAGGATCAACTGAGAGCAGTAGCACGGTGCCATACCAAATTTGTAGACTATGACATGGGTGATATGTAGACATGTTCCAATATTATTTAGATTGAAAAATGTTGGTGTGGCAATACTGCATGGAAACAATACCGTGTTTTGAAAACTTCTTAGCAGAAGAAAGCGAGTTGACAGGGTGCAAACGTAGATAGTGGACGGGGACATTATTGTATATTTGGTGATGATGATACGTAGTTGATGATAGATAACACTGTAAATAAGAAGTGTGCATACACAGTAGCCAAAGGGAACATGCAGTGATACCGTATCAGTGTACTTATAGACAAATCAAATCAAGGTTAAGCACAAAGATTTGTTTGGTTTTGCAGGGTCCAATTTAGAAAGTCACTAAGGGATGTTTAAGTTTAACACAAATATTGAGGTGGTGTAATGCGGATGAGGAACATCCACCAATTGGCTTGGGGTAGCAATTTCAATTTCAATATCAGAAGATAGCGTTCATCATAGATAATAGCGCCTTCACTGGACGTCATGATGAAAAGAAAAGCATGCTTCTTAACTAAAACAAATTTACACCTAAATGTAGAGACTGCTATCATTATCGATGAACCCAAAGAGAAAAAATGTTATGACAATATATATATTCAAATATCATTAAACACAGACTCTAATGAAAACAATGCATCCTTTACGTGGAGCATTATGGTAGAGGGAATAGCAGCCCTATGTTAATGTTGGCTTTTATAAAAGGTAGCCAAGAGTAGATGCACCTAGTGAACAATAGAGCCCATGTAAAATTTGTTTAATAGAGCCCATGTGTCATTTATTACGTGCAGGGTATGGGAGTAATTATAAATTGATATAAAAGAACAAGAAAACACTACTTGCTAGATATTGGTAAGAAGACATTTTAAGTATTATTAAGGATTGTTAAAGATGAAATGGTAAAAAAGGGCATTATAAACAAGAAGACTATCATTGCCTATGAAGTGAATGAAAAAGAACAATAGGAAGATGAAAAGGAAAGCAAACGAAGAGTCTCCATAAATTTTAAAAACTCATGCACAAGCAAAAATGAGGGCTATAAAGTTTTGGACTAGGACTGTGAAGAAAGATTGGAAGGTTCCTTAGTTGTTGTAAACACCTTGGATTCACCTTGTATGTAGAACAAAGGTTATTTTTTAACACAATAAATATTTATTGTCTATCTTTCTCTATGTTTTAGATTTATTTTAATGGTGTTTTATGCGTTAAGTCGGTAGCATCATTGGATAACTTTAATGCATATTTATTCCTTAGACTCTTGCCATAACCAGATATTAGATTGTGTGTATGCAGGTCTAACCTAGTTATATTTTCATGTTCAAGATCTAACTTTATTTTGCAGATAAGATTTATTTATTTTTAGTAGTTCTCTTTGGTCTTTCTATTTCACATTTTGGTCCACTTTCCAGAGTTTTAGTTCACATTTTGGTCCTTCTTTCCATAATTTTTGTTTAAGCATTTCTATTTGATTTTGTTTTCATTTTGGTCATTCTTTCTAGAATTTATATTTAAGCATTACTCTTTGATTTTGTTTGTATTATGGTCCTTATTCCAATTTTTTTTTATCTTTTGTCTATCATTCCATTGCATTTTGGCTTGATTTTCTCACAAGCACTCAAAGACCTAACATATTTTTTTAATTTTTTGCATTTTAAGTTTCAGGGCTTTGTAGTATTAAATTGTCCAAATAATCAGGATTCAAAGCATTTTATAATTTATTTGGATAATAATACAAGCATTTTAGGATAAAAGGAATCCATATTGCACAAAGTTTTCAACATTTTCTTTTATCCACTAAAGATCAAGATAAATCAACTTTGCATTTGGGAAGGGATTTTGCTAACTCCAAAGTTCAAAATTAATGCAAATATAAAAGGAAGTGGTATGCCATAGCACTTTCTAACAACACACTCTAATTTCAAATGAAAAATAATCTATTAACTCCAAATGCTAACTCTAGATTCACATTAAAGTTCAAGATAAAAGGAGTTTACTAACAGGGTTTCAGGGACAAATCATTTTAACCAATCAAAGATAAAATGGAGTAGGACTAATTTTAGGTATTCATTTAATCAAAAAACAATAATTGAAGAATCAAAGTAAAACAAAAACAAATCCCTTGTTAATAGTTGCTTGTAAGTCACTAAGGTATTCCTTAGACTCTTGCCATAACCAGTTATTAGATTGTGCGTATGCAGGTCTAACCTGGTTATATTTTCATGTTCAAGATCTAACTTTATTTTGCAGATACGCTTTGTTTATTTTAAGTAGTTCTCTTTGGTCTTTCTATTTCACATTTTGGTCCACTTTCCAGAGTTTCAGTTCACATTTTGGTCCTTCTTTCCATAATTTTTGTTTAAGCATTTCTATTAGATTTTGTTTTCATTCTGGTCCTTCTTTCTAGAATTTATGTTTAAGCATTTCTCTTTGATTTTGTTTGTATTATGGTCCTTATTCCAAATTTTTTAATCTTTTGCCTATCATTCCATTGCATTTTGGTTCGATTTTCTCACAAGCACTCAAAGACCTAACATATTTTTTTAATTTTTTGCATTTTAAGTTTCAGGGCTTTGTAGTATTAAATTGTCCAAATAATTAGGATTCAAATAATTTTATAATTTATTTGAATAATAATACAAGAATTTTAGGATAAAAGGAATCCATATTACACAAATTTTTCAACATTTTCTTTTGTTCACTAAAAATCAAGATAAATCAAGTTTGCATTTGGGAAGGGGTTTTGCTAACTCCAAAGTTCAAAATTAATGCAAATATAAAAGGAAGTGGTATGCCATAGCACTTGCTAACAACACACTCTATTTTTAGATAAAAAAGAATATGTTAACTCCAAATGCTAACTCTAGATTCACATTAAAGTTCAAGATAAAAGGAGTTTGCTAACAGGGTTTCAGGGACAAATCATTTTAACCAATCAGAGATAAAATGGAGTAGGACTAATTTTAGGTATTCATTTATCATTTTATTTCTGTACATAAGGGAAATCAAGCCCTTTAATCAACAAACAATAATGGAAGAATCAAAGTAAAACAAAAACAAATCCCTTGTTAATAGTTGCTTGTAAGTCACTAAGGTATTCCTAGCATTTATTTTGACACATATTTGTAGGTACACAAGCAACATTAAATAAAAGGAACCTTGGAGAAATTTTTATTTCTTTGCAAGAGAGGGTTTTATCTCAAAATCCTAACTGTAAGTATGGTTTTGCAATTAGGTAAAATTACCACTCAACTATTATTATTTTGGATTTTCCCTCTTTTACTCCTTGAGTTGTGTGTGTTCTATCATTGATAGTGAACTACATCCAAAGTTTTGAGAAGTCCCACAACACCAATCCTTAAGTTCTTAGATAGGGGAATCCCAAGACCTTGTCCACTCCTCCTATGGGACTATGTAGAGATTATTTTAATATTGATAATCACCTATGGATATTTGAACATTCCAACACCTCCAATTATAAGTCATGATATCCCCATTAGAAATTTTAACCTTGATTTGATCATGGCCATAGAAGACAAAATATTTTTTGGCTACATTAGGATTAATAAATTTATTTGTGCTACTTAAGTCTAATAGTATCAAAAACTTATTCATTTTGAGAAATACATGAATTTCCATGCATTAGGGTGTTGATATTCCTACAATAACAATAAAATAAAGGGTGAAATTTTATTTTATAAAACTATTAGTCATAGGCTCTGCATCCACTAATTCTAGTTGCTCTTCTACTGAATCCATAAATCCATACCCTATATCTATAGAATAAGATAAAGTACTACTCATATCCAGAAGGTAGAACCATTATATTTTTCACTTGTGATCCATGGCCCATTTTTCATCATAGTTATAATAGAGTCCTTGGGCTCTATGGTTGGTCATATCTATGGGTTTAAGCCTCTTACAAGCCTTTGGAGAATTATTATTTATGGATATAAAATTTCTATTCTAGAATGTTTAGGGTCTAGAAGCATTTTGTTGGGTATTCCATTTGCTCTCTCCAAGTTTAGATAGCCCTATAGTAGTCATGTAGGTGGTCGACTTGAGCATTTAAATCTCTATTCTTATTTCTTCCTTAAGGACACTAATAAAATAATTATTTACGAATTCATCTTAGAAAGGTTCAACTCTATTGGCAAGATTCTCAAAAGCAATAATATACTCAGGTACATTATTTGTTTGTAGAAGCTTAGCGAGGTCACAAGTAAAATCTTCAAATATTTATGGTCCAAATTGACTAAGGATCTCCCTCTTGATTGGTATCCACCCAAGGTTTGGACTTATTTCTACAAACATTAGTACCATTTTAATGCTTCAAGGTCAAAAGGAAAAGTGGCTATAATTATCCCTTGGTCAAAAAAAGTTTCATGTAGTTCATACTATTGCTTGGTCTTAATCAACCAGCTCTATGGCTTAGCCGTATTGAAACTCAAAAGATCTATTTAAGGAAGTTTAGGAAGAATATCTCTGTTGTTCCTTGACCATTGATTATTTTACTCAATAAAGACCCTAGAGTAATTTGTTCAATCAATATCCTTCCCCCCTATAAGCTTCTCAGTTGACCCATCAAAATTTGAATTTTTATTCTTAAGCACTTAAATATCTTGACCCATTATGTCTTGCTTATGTTGGTAGTCTACTATCATGGTGCACATAGTATATATTTGATCCAAAATTTTAGTTAGAGCATCCAATTTAACAAGTTGTTCCTCCATCCTCTCTCGTTTAGCCTTCATTACTTGATAGAGGATCTCCATGGCATTTACTAAAAATAGTATTACTATTTTTAGTAAGGGTCCCCAAAAAGTGTATGGGTGTTACAGAACAAAATTATTAGCTTTAAAAGACAATCAAAATGGGCTATACCACAAAATGATAATTTTTGGGTGTTCCCAAAAAAGTATACGGGCATTATATACCAAAGAAGATAGCTTGAAAAGATGATCAAAATGGGGCTATACCCCAAAATTATGATTTTTTTGGTACTTTTTTTACAAACAACTCTTTGAACCTCTATACTTTGTAATTGAACTCTAAAGTCCTTTATACTCTAGTTTTTTATCCCATGAGTACTACTCTTGATAAGTCAAATAGGAAATGGAAGTATTCTAGGTTAAGTTATATGTACTCTCCATAGTCCTCTAATATACAACAAAAATAATTTATAATGCTTGGAATAGTATTTTAGTCCACTACCCAAGGAGGATATAGACAATATCCTTTGGCACACTACTCACCTCTTTGATCAGTATGGGAGGGTAATATTATCAATTATTGTGCTAAGTGCACTATGGATATTACATAACCAAATGACTTTCTATATATGAATGTTTGGATTAGGATTTCTAAAAGGGGTCTCTTGATATATGCAAGGTATGTGGGAGCTCAAATAATTGTATGGATGCTATATAAGGCCTAGGTATTAGAGCCTAACTAGACGGTTTATGGGCAATCTAGCTTAGCCAATAATGACAACCCCTATGTATTATTTTAAAATAACAAGAACACCATTTTTAACCTATGGAACTAGGGTTACTAGATAGAAAATTGCTCACAATTGAAGCATACCATGCCCTAGAAAGGGCTCTAATACCTCTTACAATGAACCTCTTATTCTCATACAAATATTTCACCTCGAAGTTCTTAGTTCTAAGTTGTACTAAGATAATAAATACAATGCCAAAGATAATTTTAAACTTCGAATGCAAAGAGTATTGATAAAAGTAGCACTAATTTCATATATCCAATAATAGAAGCATTCATTAAAGGAAACATGAAAATAAAAAATAACAGCAATTACAAGAATTTGGGACAAGTAATATAACTATCATTTGCATATTCGAGGGGTGACCTCACAAAAAAATAAAATTTCTTCACTAGTCCTATGAGGGTTACATAATTTCTTATATTACAAGCATAATTCACAATATTATATGACAATGTTTTATGACAACATGTTATGATAGTATTCTATGACAACATTTCTAACTACATATTCCATGATAGTTATGTTCATGATTCCAAAGTGGTTACATACATGATTCTATGACACACGCTTGTACTTATATCTAACTTAATATTTGGATCACTTCTAACCTAATGCATGGTCCATTTTACATACAATATCATATGCCACTATTAATTATAATTTCATGAGTTTTTAGCTATATACATTTCTTCCCTTTTCACTAAAGGAAGGTCATGGGGTTTGCTCTTATTGATAAGCTTCTTATAAATATTTGGTAATACCCTACCAAATTCATAAAAATATACACCTTTGGGACACTCATTGAGGATGGCTATTCTGCTACCACTCTAATCATTTATGGATAAAAAAAGTCCCCTCCTAAAATCACATGCTCCAAATACTAGATATTTTATTGGAAAAGTACCATTTTGATATCTGAGCATATAGATTCTACTCATAGAGTTATTTTAGCACGTACCTAAAATAACTCTATAATATTATCCAGAAATACAATTGTAAATTTATCAAATATCTTAATAAAATTGTTTAAAAACTCCATGAATAATATTGGAGCATTGATCAAGGGAACCACTCTAAACTTGTAGTGGCCATAATGCATGCTAAAAATATATTTTAGGTGTTTATATACGTGATTCTTAGATAAAGGTAGTCCAAATCATAAAATTACCTTTGATAACACTATGGACCCTCATATTAATTGAAAAGAACATTTTTACAAGGTAACAAATGTTCATTCTTTATTTTCAACTTCTTTAGTTATTGATAGTCAATGGATAGTTACATAAACCCATCCTTATTCTTAACTAAGATGAAAGAGAGACCTCATGGTGATACAATAGGCTATATCAACCTTTATTGAGTAACTCCTATAATTACATCTTTAGCTCATACAACTCTATGATGGAAATTTCATAAGGCATATTAGAAATAGTATTTGATTTGGCTAGAGACTCTATAAAGAAATATGAATTTTGAGTTAGTGATCACCCTACAAAATTATTAGAAAATACATATACAGATTCCCATAGGATAGGATGATATTTTGGAGTGGGCTCCTTCTCACCTCTTGGGTGTGTTGAATTCTAATGGAATACAACATGTATCTCTTCCTCATGCTTCTTTTAATTTGCATGATAGACATAATCTAGAATAATACTACTTAATTCATGCCATGAATCATAACCCTTTTACTTATATTGGTGATACTTTTCACTTTCTTGGTGTGGCAATATATCTTTGCACGATGCTTCCTCAAAAACTCCATGCCTAGGATGACATTATATGACCCCAAAAGGTCTATTAGTGTATTATGATGGATAAATCCATTGTTTAAAAATAATCTTGCAATCCATCATTATTCCTTCAATAAACTAAAGAGATCTTAAATCCATCACTACTTTTCCTAGGTTACATGACCTCTACTCTATTAACCCTTCCTTATATACAAATTTGATATTGAAAAAATATGATGTGGCTTTGAGATCT
The DNA here is from genome assembly GCA_028583015.1 of Wollemia nobilis. NCBI lineage: Eukaryota > Viridiplantae > Streptophyta > Pinopsida > Araucariales > Araucariaceae > Wollemia > Wollemia nobilis. Next base: position 4,839,288 of record JAQPPZ010003361.1, on the reverse strand, counting down.
ATAAGGATAGTCATATGCATATAAAAATTCATACATGTAGTCTTTATGATAGTGGCATAATGCTTTACCTAGTGGTTGTATATGGTAGAAAAAAATTAATGTTATGGTGAATTTCCTTCTACCTAGGTATTCAATTGAGATTGAGCCTCTCTAGCCTTCTAGGGGTAACTCGTTGCATAATATGGACCACCACACTCAAATATTTTATGGGAATGACTAAATTTTGATTCACTCTTAGATGAGCTACCAATTATGTAGGGCAAGACTAATAGGCCTAAATCTGTATATATGGAGTTCACAATATTAGAGGAATCCCATATTCCATAGTCCATATAAATTCATCTTAATCAAGGTTGTGTTACATCTATCCTTAATACTAGAAATAATTTTGTTATCTCTAATTATGATGCTATGAAATATTTTAACCTCTGATGTAGGTGTTTTGGAGGTTGTTGTTCCCCCAATAGCATGTAAGAGGAACCTTATTGGTATATAAGTATCCTAATATAATAATTAAAAAAATGGTTGGATTCCTAGAATTGAGAGTGATTTATTTTCTCAATATGTCCTCTTAGATAATATTCCACTATCAAACCCTACCTATAAGCCTCTTTCTATGTGGGTGGATCACTTATAATTATTCATGTTATAGTTTGACACATTCTTGAGATAAATGGTTAACTAACATGATCTCATCCCAGGATATGATATGTTACCTAGAATCTCAATAATTTGGCCTCTTATTAAAGTATATAATTAGGTAAATCTCTCCTCAAACTACTCCTAGGTACTATCATATGTTTATACCCCATAAAAATTTCTTCATTCTACCACCACATCATTATTGATCCCTTAATCTAGAATATTGTCATATTTATCATGTCCCTAAAGAACACAAGCTTATACTAAGAGGGGGGGAGGGTGAACAGTATAAGATAAAACTTTTTAATTTTCTTTCTAAAGTAGTATTATCCAATATTATCAATTACAATAATGAAACAATGCACATATCATCACACACATAAGAGACACAAATTTAATGTGGTTCACCCAATGTGGGCTACATCCACAAAGAAAATATTTCTTATAAATTTTCTCAACAAATATCTTGGGAATCAATTCCCTATTACAATGTTTATGGACACAAACCCAAAGGAGACACCAATCCCCTATGCTCTGGTATGTGGACCTCTATCCATAGGATACACCAATTCCATTTGCTCTGGTTCATGGACCTCTATCCATAGGGTGCACCAATCCCCTTTGCTTTGGTTCATGGACACACCAATCCCCTTTGCTATGGTTTGTGGTCATATATCCATAGGAGACGCCAATCCCATTTGCTCTGGTTCATGGACCTCTATCCATAGGATACACTAATCCCCTTTGCTCTAGTTCATGGACCTCTATCCACAGGAGACACCAATCCCCTTTGCTCTAGTTTGTGGACCTCTATCCACAGGAGACACCAATCCCCTTTGCTCTTGTTCATGGACCTCTATCCATAGGATAAACTAATCCCATTTGCTCTAATCTACTCTAAGACTTTATACAAGGCTTTCTAAAATATGCTCCAAAACTTGCTCTCAACTTTAATCAAATCTTCTCCAAGCCCACACACAAGGCTTGCTCAAATTTTCTCCAAAACCTGCTCTCAACTCAGCTCAAATATGATCCAAGCCTACACATAATTCTTTCTCAAATCTGCTCACATCTACTCACCAAAACCTGCTCATGATCCTACTCAAATATGCTCACGAAACCTGCTAAACTCTACTCATAACTTTTCTCAAATATTCTCATAAAACTTGCTCAAATATTCTCATAACTCTGCTAAAATCTCCTCACAAAACCTGCTCAAACCTTCCTAATTCTTGCATAGAAACAATTGCATATATCTTTCCCAAAAGTGCTTTCTTTGACTAAAGTAATTCAGACATATTCTACCCAGAATTATTTTTTTTCATGAACATATAGATAATGATATGCATTACAAATACTCAATATGTTATTCTCACATTTATAAGTTTTTTGCTTTCACATGTCTCACATTCATTGCATTCAAAAGGATACTCTAGTCTAGCACTTGATAATTGACCTTCTTATGTACTTCCAAAATTAATCAAAATCAAGGCACATACTTGCTTCACAAAACTGGTCTACAACCCTTGCAAATTTATTACCAATATCACTCAAAACTAATACATAGATTTGATTCACAAGATTTTTCTATAACCCTTGCAAGTTCATTCCCAATATGACTCAAAGTTAATGCACCAATTTTCTCTCAAAACCTTGCTAGTATATTTTTAAATTCATTCAAAAATAATGCACAACTTTGTTTTCAAACCCTAGCACATATACTTCCAGTTTTATTCAACAATAATGCACAATTTTGTTCTCAACCCTAGCACATATATTTCCAATTTTATTCAACAATAATTCACCATTACTCCCATCTTCAATCAATCACTAATGCACATCAAATTTACTTTCAAAACCTTGCACTTTTATTTCCAATTTCTATCAAAGTAATGCACACTCAATCAATCCTTATACCTCCAATAATATGACATCAAAAATATTTTTCTCAAAAAAAACCACCTTGAGAAGGAGTTAAATCACCATACCTCTAAAAACTGCCTTGATGATACCATCAAAACCTATCTCAAAAATAATTTCCCTTTCTTGTACCACTTAAAAAACTGGTTAGTAAATTTCTCTTTCAAATCAACCACATTAAAACTCTTCTCAAAATATGTGCATAATAAGACTTGAAAATTATGTTTTATCACTCCCTTTTAGTCTCCCAAAATAAAGATTTTAGTAGTGACTAAACCCTCAAATTTCCTTCTATCATACAAAATTACATTTAAAAATTAAACCATAATCACACCTTATAACTCCTACTTTTATAATACACAATAGACAAATTTTAATTTATCTCAATATGCCTTATAACACCCTCATGTCACATGCAAAAGATAATTTTCTATTTATCCCAATACACATAATACAATGTGTAAATGAAAAACTTTAGTTTATCCTCATACACCTTATGACTCCCACTAACTCAAAACATAATATAAAAAAATATTATTAATGTTGCACATTATGATTTCCACTTAATAAGAATTAAAATATTATTTCCCTTACCTCAAAAACCAAACTATCAAAATGTTGTGTAGGATATTCGATCTCCTCACCTTGCCCAATGTAGAGCTCTACCAAAGGACCTCTGACCAAATAAGCTATCCCAATGGGTAAAACCTAAGAGCTCGACGATAATATTTGTATCCTTCATAGCTTTATCCTCCAACCAAAAATCACACAGCAAAAACCTCATGGTGGGATTCGAACCTCTGTCTCTCTGCACAACAATGCCCTACCAAGGGCCAACCAACCAGCTAGGACACACTGGTGGGTGGGAACTAAGATACGTTACCAATTATTTATCTGCTTCAGATTTCACCCAATGACAAGCTTTCTCACCGTGCTCCCTACCCTCTTCATTCGTTGAAAATAATGCACTGGAATAATATCGAATCATAAGATTAAAACCTTCACTTTGCATATGATGTTTGCTCCTCCATTTATATGTCTTTTCATTTTCATCATGGACGTCGATGCTTTGATTTTTGAATTTTATGCTTGCCCTTGGTACATTTAAAACTTAAACCCATTTGAATATTTAAATTATATATTATGATATTATTTTTTAAAACCTTTGGCCCTTTGATATATTAAATCCTTTGGTCTTTAAACCTTTGTCCATTTGAAAAATATTTTTATTCCTAAACCTTTGTTCCTTTGAAATATTAAATTTGTCCTTGCTCAAGCCTTTGTCCATATATTTATAATATTTAAATATTGGTATTTAAATATTATAATCCTTAAAAATAATTGTCTTGCTTTGCAATAAACTTCCTTTGTAATAATTTGTCCAACCTTAAAATCTCATCAACCTTGAAGAATATTTCTACCTTGAGTACCATACATCCTTTTGAAATCAACCCTTTGACATAAATGACAATTCAATATGCTCAATATTTCCAATAGTCCCTACTAGTAGATTCATAAATCTAAAATCATTTATCTCTATCAAATATTCTTGTACTACCTTTAACTCAATAGTACTAAGGATGAATCTTTTCTAGGTTTAAAAAAATATTCCCCTTTTTTTATCTTGGGTATTTACTCATTATTTGACTCCCCATACTAGGTGTTATCTAATGTAGGATTAGCCTAATGTTTAGCTATAATATCTCCTTAAAATATTCCCTAAGAAGTTGACCCACTATCACAATGGCCAAATTTTAAATGGATTTCAACACTTATATCATCTTATCTAGTGTTAACTCTTCATTGTGGGGATGGGTAGCATGTTTAGCTTATTGATAACCATAAAAATATTAACTTCCCATTGATGTAATTTCTCTTGATCATGATTTAGCACCTAATATTAACTTCCTTGTTAGTGTTTTCTCCCTCTAGGTATCATCTATAAAATAAAAATTTAACATGATAAGTTTCCTCATTAGGGATAAACAATGCATGTTGGCTCTAATCCTATATGTGATGTTTGATTATAATATTATAATTATAATTATCTTCTAAAAATAAATAATTAGAGATCAATCCTAGTAACAAGATAATCATGTATATAAATATTTATAGTGAAGTTTTTGAATAAAATCAATGCATTGATGGTAATGGTAAGGGGTATCTACCTTGTGTTGTGAGATACGAGTTTTATCCACACCTACCTGATTGTGGTCATAATAAATTTAAATGGACCAACCTTCAATTTCATCATGGTGATACATTTTCAATATTTATCATTTACATTGTACCATTATATTCACCATTTCAAAAACTAAGCATGTGTAATGGTCTCATCCTTGATTGAGGTATTTAATTGATTGAGCTCATACCATTTGACCCTTGAAAAAAATTATTGTTTCGTAAATATCCCCTATTATTATATTTTTAGTCATGGGCTTATGGTAGGGGAATATATTAAGAGAAAGTAAAGTCCAACAATCCATAGTCTCATGAATAGAAGCATAAAAATAAGGGTTGTTAGAAGATAATATTATTAATCCTTATACCTCCAACATGCAATATTGCCATAAAATTATTATAAATATAATTACCCAATATATAAAGTTACCAATTACAAAATTTTAATAGATGGAATGATGACTGCTCAATTATATTCCATGTTAGTTTATGCATTTACTTAACCTAATGACTTTCTCAACTTAGCATTATTGATTCCATTGGATGCTATATCTATCTATCTATATATATAATACAAAATTAATAAAAATTTCCAAGGTTATTATTTTATTTTATAAGGCATGATAACCTTATTTTAGGATAATGATATATTTCCATGCATGTAGATAGTCATTTAGGTTGGCAACCACCAATCCAACCAAGAATTATATGATTAAAAGTGTCTCACCTATATGGGGCATCATAAATATTATAATCTTATTGTGCATGCAAGTATATCAATGGAAGTATACCTTATTCAATAATTTTTCTTTATTTAAATGAAATTGACATGATGTCTTAATGGAGTATGTAGCACGCTCAATACAAAAGTCATAGTGCTATCAATGTTTGTCAAAGTATGCTAGGATTACCAAAGTGATTAGTAGCTTATCTCAAAGTAGTACTTATCAAATGTATGATATCATGGATGAAGTGGAGGTAAGTACTTTCTAATAATTACTATTAGTTGTACCATGAGGATCATTAGTACTAGTTTGAACATTTTATAAATGTATAATTATTATATAAATAGTCATTGGAAAGACAAGGGAAAACAATAAAATCTATCATATCTTTGGAAGATAGAGAAGAAAGAAGTAATTTGGTGGATTTATCCATAATATGCAATTGGTATTCCATCTAGATTTATCATGGAAACTATTTTTAATTTACCTAACAAGATTTAAATCAAGGATTTTGATAGCATTAACTAAAGTTATAGAAATGGTATGATGGTTGGTCAATGAATGCAATTATAGGACCATGATGCACCACTAGATATCACTCAAACTCACGAATAAATGAATAGGCAATAAGACACTCATGTAAACACATAGGCATGAATATTCATATGCAAGAATAAAGAAATCCAATGGTGGTACCATCAACAAATATCTACATGGTTTTGTGATCAAGGTGATTATGGATTAATTTTAAAAATACATTGATCAATGAGACCCATGTTGGAAGATCAAAATTCAAGGGGGAAGGGTTTTATGCATGAATCTAGAAAGTTCACATTAAGGGGAAGAATATTGAGGATTTAGATCAATCCTATCATGGAGTTAAAGGACCCTACAAAACTTGTACTTCCTACATGGTAATGTGAGAAGTAATTTTGATTAACGTAATACTATCTAGGGCATTATGATGATCATTTATTGAGAAATGTGTATGAAGTGATGCTAGCATGAATTTTCAAGGGTCAATGACATGAGCATATACACTATAGTATTTGTTGGTAACCAAACAAGAGTTACTTGGTTTAAGCAACAACTTCTATATGGATAGGAAATTAAAGATCCTTTTATTTTATAAATAGTTATTGCCAACAATATTCTACACTGGCTTGCTTAGCAAAGCAAATTACATTGATTTTATCTAATATAAAAGGCTTGAATAACTAATTTTTGAATGATAACATGGTATAGTCCATGCCTTCATAAGATTGTGCCCTTATCATGGTGTCACTTGATATTTCCTTGTCATAGCAAACACCTTATGTGGAAAGAACTATATAATTGGAAATATTGTCATCTCCAAATGTCTCTGGTAGGGGGTAATCACACCTCATGGAGAGTGACATGGTGGGTCACAATAAAGAGCATAGGGTTCAACTTAATTATTGATCTTCGATAGTTTTTACAAGGTTGGCTCCTTGTTAGGATGTGATATTCAAGGCACATTTGTACTCAACAAAGGGAAAATGGATGTGAGAAAGTAAAAAAAAAAAAAAAAACAACTAAATAAAGTTAAAGGGGTATCATGCACCAAGAGATACACCAAGATATTCTTGCAAAAATAGTCTTGAACACTATGTGCTAGTCATGAACACTTCCTCCCCTTGACATAGTGAAGCATAGTTGAGGGTTACCAATTATATGCATGCATAATAAGGTGGGTGTCGCTAGAGATCCAAGCGAGTGACTCAATCCAAAAATAGATGTAGGACCCTCTCACACACATACACTTAATAAAACCTAAAATTTAGGAAAAATGTCATAAACAAATACATACACACATAAACGAGTCTATAGGAGGCCATAGATCGCTATACCAAAAAATAGACATAAGCTCTTGTCTATATATATGCAAGCAAGATTTTACATAGATTTTTTTAGAAGCGAGGATTTGAGATTACCCACAAGCCGCTCAAATGTCAACTATTTTTACAGAAATAAATGAAAGGAAAGCCTACAAATATATAAAATTGTAAACTTGCCAATCCTTTTCAAATCTATTACTACTCCTATATATAGATTATAAAGGGATTTTTTTCCCTCTAAAACTCATGTAAAGATTTCTAGGTGGCTTCCATTTCAGATATTAAGTCATGTTTCATCTAATTATTCATGCCCTTTGAGATCCTTTGGATTTTAAGTTTTGAATATCAATTGATCCTGAGGCCTTGGATGGGCAGCTACTATCTTTATTTCCATCTACCCATTTTTGAGAATTCCCATCACCTAGGTGTAGAAAATTACTTTATTTAATACTCTAGATCTTCAAGTTGCTTCTACCATATCTTCCATGTTGTTGTTGTCCTTTCTCAAAGATACGATATATTATTTTGCAAGAAAGGATAATCTTCCTTGAAGAATGTGCACCTCATTAGTTTGAATTTTGAGGCATCAATGTTGTATTCTTTTGGAGTTTTAATTCACCACTTGGGACCGCTTGACTTCAAATATTTGGAATTTTTTCCTTTTGTATCTTTGTTAATATTTTTTTTCCTTGTATTCTATCCATGACTTAGGAACTTAGAACTTTTAAACATTCTTTGCTCATGATATTTGACCTTCAATCATTGGATATTTTTTATTGAGATTTTCTTATGTGCTTGTATGTAACTCAAAATTTTATTTTCAAAAGGTGTAGTGGTTCATCACTATAGATCTGATAACTCTCAGGGGATATTTAGCCTACAAAAGATAAGGAACCCAAAAAAATTGTGCCTTAATCCATTGGGCATAGAGTTAGGAAAAAATTCCCATGAAAGTGGAATTATCTAGTGGTCAAGCCACATCTTTGAAATTCTATATATATTTAGGAATTTTACTATCTCATAAAATTGATATCACCTATGGTACATATGTACAATATTTTAAGTGAGTGGTCTTTATCCATTGGGTATGGAGTCAAAAGGCCTACCCACTAGCTACTTAAGTCCTTTCTTTCTTCCTTTTTCTCCAATTTCTTGGGTGAAAAATAGTCAACCTAATGAAACTAGGACTTTCTTGCAGCTTTTTCACCTTAAGCAGGCATGTTCCAGATATGGTACTACTGTTGGCACCATTAGGGTGAGGGCATTGTTTCTATGGAAAATTTACTTTTACCACTTTAGAGCTTAAAGTTTTGAATAACTTTTGTTGCTTAGACTGACTGTCACCAAGATTTGAATATCTTTCTTTCAAAATAAGACTGGTACCAGTGCTAACTCCCTATTTATATTTAATCCTATTGGCATGTATGTTCCTCCTCCAACTTATATTCTTTGCCTCTTTTGTGCCTTTGGAGGGGAACAATATTTCTTTTGGGCTTGTAGAATTATCCAAGCCTATCTGCTCAAACATTTTTGAGGTAGTGGGTTCTACTACCTCTGCTATCCCTTGGTCATTTAGTTATCATCCTAGTGTTAGGACCTACCAAAAACTAATGCCTCTACCTCTATGAATTTTTATTATTTTCCTAGGTTGGCATAACCTGGTTAGGAATAGCTAGTTGTTGAGTGAGAGAGGACTGAGAAGTAGCAGTTTGGATAGTTGAGATTTATTTATCCATCTCCTTAAAAACATTTATGAATAGATCAACAAGATAATTCTATTTATCAATTGAGTGTAGGTAGAGGTAATATAATCCATTATTAGCCATTCCTTGAAATGAAGCCACCATCAATCAAAAGGTCATGTTTTACTTTGTGATATTTTGAAATTGGTAGAAGCATACCATATCTTGTAGATGCTTTTGTGGGTTTGACGGTGCTTCACCATTGTAATATGGAAAATTTTACAATATGTATGTTAGATAGTTATTCCAAAAATCTAGTGGCACCAACAGTTACAAGGGGCTTCTTTTACTCCATGTGGAGAAGTTCACCAGTACAAAAATGCTCATGTTTTGGCATGTAGACTCCATGGTGGATTTTTCATAGTCCTTTTGGGTCCTTTGAATTGTAGAGGATTCATCAGATGAATATAGATTCTTAATTTTGGAAAGTAGATAGACAAAGGTCTTCATCCAAACCTTGATCTAGTATCTTTAATAGTGGCTTCTTCTGGTGTTCATTATAGAGTAGAGCCATAAGGTGAGAAAAGAGTCACTTCAACAAGCAAGAACATACCAAGACCCTCACCCATTATTCGCTCTACTCCTTATGATTTTAGTACCAATGATGTGTCACCAAGGTCCCACCAAGCATTCCATTAAACGATTTTCATCTTTTATTATCCTTGGTGGGGGAAATCACCCCTCATGAGGAGCAACATAGTGGGGCTACAACTGAGAGCATGAGTTTTGGATCAACTGGATCTATCTAGGAGTTTTTACAAGGCTAGTTACTTGTTAGGATGTGATATTTAAAGCACACTTGTGCTTAACAAAGGGAAAATATATTCAAGAAAGTAAAATAAAAAACAAACAACTCACAAAGGCAAAGAGGGGTAATTCACCAAGAGATCTGCTAAGATCTTCCTACACAAATAGGCTTGAATACTATGTGCTAGTAATGAACACTTTATTTCCTTGAAACAGTGAAGCATCATTAATAATTACCAGTTATATGCATGCTCAAGAAGGTAGGTCCTGCTAGATATCCAAGCAAGTGACTCGATCCAAAAATAGATGCAGGCCCATCACATAATAAAACCTAAAATTTAAGCAAAAGGTCATAGACAAAAATAGGTTTGTAAGAGGCCACATATGACTATATCAAAAATAGACACAATGATATAGGAATAAAAAGTGTGAAGCTAGGATTTCCATTATTCACACTAAATAAATAATACATGAAAGGGAATCAAGGGGGTTACGAGGGTTATAACAACCTATAACAACATGCTAAGCAGAGATAACCAACTGTAACCAACTGGATGCAAACAACCAACTAACTTCTAGAAGATAAAAGAAATCCATAACAACATAACCATGCATCCTAAAAACTAACAAAAACATATCTAACATGGGTATATTACATCTCACATAATATAATGCAAGAAATAAGAAATAATATCTTAGGCTTATAATTAAGCCTAAGGTACAATAATATCCTCAACACTCCTCCCAACCATAGAAGAATTGGACCCCATTACTCTCAATAAATTTGTAATATCATGAGCCATATGATGGTGAGATATATAGCGAGCTTGGTGTGGAAGGTGACCGCAGTAGATGACAAGGTAAGAAGTGGAAGAACCCTATCGAGTGTGATGAGTCTTCGTGTTAAAAACTCTATCTATAGTGAGAAAAAACTAAAATTTAGGTACCACATCTATTGAATGGTTAATGATAGGCTCAATATCCAAAGTAGAGTCTTGATATGGCTTCTCTAGAAAGCATCATTTGTCCTAGGGATGCCAAACTCTGTATCCAACCTAAAATGGATGAGGATGCTGATGCTTGTCCATTACTCTCTTCTACTCCTAATTCTACAAGATTTGTGTTACCTTGGCTTGAAGGCTATGTCGGTGTTGCATGAAGGAAGTTGCCTTGGCTTGCTCCTTCTCCATATGTGCAATGGTGGGAGAGGGCAAGGCTAAAGGTAACTCTTGTGGAGCAAGTGGTTGTTTGTTCATAGGTGCTTTTGAAAGAGATGCACTTGGAATGATGTCAATGGTATGATTGATAACTCTCTCAAGGCTGAGGGATTCCTTAACCACAAACTCATGTGATTGTATAATATTTTGAAGTGAAGCTTATTTTTCATGGATATTTGGAGGTGTTTGTTCTTTATCATGTGCTTGACTTACAATCTTGGGAGCTTACCTACAACTTAGCATCAAATTTGATGTGGGTGTAGTGCTTTGTACCAAATATGTTTGATTGTGCAACTCCAAGGTGTATGTGTTATTTTTAGCATGATATACCACATTCCTATAAAATTTATAGGGCTTACCAAGCAACATTTCACAACAATATATATCAAAGACATCACACCTCACCTTCTAAATAAAATTGTCACCAAAAGCAAAAGATACAATGCAAGTGTTTATGATGTCAGATGTAGACCCTCTATCCTTCCACTCGATAGCATATGATTGAGGATGTGGCTTCAATGGAAACTTAAACTTCTTGATAATGGTCCTCACAATTATATTTTTGATGAGCCAGTATATATAATACAATCTACATAGAAATTATGTGTAAGGTGGGCTCAAGTTAACAACAAATGGTCACAAACCCCTTGTACAAAAATATTTTTCATGAGGGTATCTTTGTTGAATTTACTCTTCAACGTAGGGTATTCTTCTTTTGTCCTTGTAGCCACAATGGGGCCATCTTGTAGGTCCTCATTTGTAGTTTGTACAAGTAGAGGCTTCTTCTTCATTATTTCAAATGTATAACATCTATATTTTGTATGACCATTCTTTTTACAAAAATCACAATACAATGCTGAATAAGAAGAATTTTTAGAATTAAAAGAAGAAGAAGGGAATTTAGGTGAAATGGGAGGTGTAGAAGAATTATGGGAAGAAGAATGAAATAAGTTATTCATTTTTTATTGATGTTGATTTGTGCCTTTGGAAGTGCTTTGCTATAAAGGTTGAGATCTATGAGAGGTACCAACTTTCTCCTCCACTAAAATGGCATGTTTGAATGCCACATCCAAAGTAAGGAAGGAATTGAATTTGACCTCCCTAAAAATCTGATCTTGCAAGCCCCTAGTGAATTTATTGATCAAATCCTCTTCTGAATCTTTTACACCAAGAAGAACCCTTAACCTATTGAATTGAAAAATGTAGTCTAAAACTAACATATTGTATGCTTACCTCAACCTATACCATTTGGTCATGAGGTCACTTTGGTAAGTAGGTGGGTAAAAGATATTATTAAAAATTTGGAGAAGTTCCTTCTAAGTCATGGTAGGGTTTTGGATTTGTTGTCTTTCTACGATTAATTTTTTTTTAAACCTGTGAGTTTGACTATGACAAAAGCAACTTGTTCATCCATAGGGATTTCTACATAGGAGAATAAAGTCTACAAATCTAGAATCCAAGTAGATAAAACATCTATATTTCTTGATTCGTCATATAATTTGACCTCACATTTTGCCTTGTTGGCAAATTTATTGTTATAGATCTTGACATTAGAAGGGGACAATTGTATAGTGATTTAGTTCACTTTATCCGTCAGTGCATCTACCATAGTGGTAATATTTTCCATGTTTATTTAGAGGTCAAAATCCATTTGATGTTATGTATATGCCAGACTAAGAGGATTCTAAGGTTGCAAGAACTATCTAGGCACTATTAGGAATGATTTGCTAAATTTCCTAATGCACAATGAGCGTAGATTTACAAAGTTTTGCCTTCCAATTACAAAAAGAGATAAATCTAGTGCTTTTACAAAAATAACAAAAATTTACAATTTACAAGAATTTTACCCCTTAATTCAAAGTGGCAAAGAAAAATAAGCACTTAGATTTTCACAATTTCACCCTTAATTGCTAAAACATGGAGGCAAAATTTGATCAATTTTGCAAAAATAATATTAGAAAATTTTGCAAAAATTGAAAAAAATTGTTCACCTTCTCTGTTGTTTGGTGCCAACATATTAATTTTAAATTTTAAATTTGATGAGAAATTTGTCAGTGGTGGAAAATAAAATTGGTTTGTAACTACAGGTCAATGGTCAACTACCACTAGCACAATCAACTACAAGTATTCAATCCAAAAGTCAAACACCAATTAGCAATTCGTCATGTTTCTAGTTTGAAATTCAAATAGTGCATAGGAATCAAAGGCAACGGTCACAAACTAGCTTTCTCAAAATCCACACCACCAACTGGAACGCGCATAGTAGCACACTCAAGGGTGATCACCGGGAGGTGGTCACTCACATATAAGTGCATCCACACTTATAAATGGTTGTAATGCTCCTACAGGAGCAATGTGGGATAAAAATCCCAACTAAAAATTTTAAATCCATTTGGTTTTCCTACTCGTCGGAGAATCAATCATCATCGAAGTCGAAATAAGTAGCCAAAAATATATGTCCTACTAAAAACTATCAGGTACATTAAAAATGGTAAGTTATCCACCAAAGTTTGCTAATCCTACCAAAATTCATGTTGACGATGAATTTTCCCATCGAAAAGTTATTTTCATCATCGAGAATCATAAATTGTCATAAAAAAATATTTTTCTCACCGAAATTAGTGGAAACTTGTCAAAAAAGGGCCTAAAGCTTTGAAACACCACCTGGTGGCCTTTGTTTGATTCACAAAATATTTTTAAGTTTTTGAGAGAGTGCCATGTGTCACATTTTAATTGCAATGGTCTTTAGGATTCATAATCTTCATTCTTATTGGTTGGAAATTGAACCTTAGGGTAATGCTTAATTTTTTTTTATCATCCTACATCTATGATTTTCTATTGACTAGCGAGCTCCATGATCTATCACGCTTGTGAACCATTAATTTTCCTACAAATAAATCTGATCTCTAAATAAAATTCTCTACATTGGGCCTCTAAGTGGAGGAGCTATGTCATCATCCATCACCTATAGAGGAATCAACACTATTGGTGTTAGTCATGAGCACTGGTTGTACTATGGTTGTGACAAGTGTGATTCTTGCCAAGGGTCACTGAGAGAAGGAAAATATGCAATGCAAAGATATAAGGGGAAAAGGAGGTAGAGAGAGTGGATGGAGGAGGTAGGAATTTCCTACTTCTCTATTAGCTAGGCACGAGGACTGTTTGGGTAGGGTGACCAATCAGTGGTCGGTTGATTGGCAATTGGTATGGTAGGTTGGACAACCAGTGGAGGAAACTAGTAAGGAGGTAAGGGAGGAGGGAGTGGGGATAAAAATCTAGTGAGATGCTAATCAAACCCTACCATGAACTACACAATCCTCCATGAATACATATAACACCTCCAAGACAACCTTGCACTTTTGCACCTTTTCAATAGCCTGGTTGCTCTCTTAGCAAGGAGTGTCAATAGCTTCTCTTGGCAAAAAAATAGCCTTAATCTTGGTGCAATCATATTCAAACCAGCAATATTAGATCCTCCATTTATCTATTTAATCTCCAAACGAGATAAATTCTTGAATTTCACAAGGCAATCAAGTTACCCTCTGATGCTTCTCTTAGTTGTATTTGGTGCAAGGGTAATTTACACCCTCCACCACCTCAGGAACTTCACAACGATGCTACGATCTGGCCCAATCCAATTCCTCACAACAAGTAGCCTAGGATTTTATGCAATGAAGTTGGTAACTTGCCTCCCTTCTTGCTCAAACTATCCTATGGCTCTGATTACCAATGATATGGAACTCAAAAATGTGAATCTAGAATTTCCATTATTCACACTAAATAAATAATACATGAAATGGAATCAAGGGTTTTATGAGGGTTATAACATCCTACAACAACATGTCAAGCATGGATAACCAACTGTAACCAACTAGATGCAAACAACCAACTAATTGCTAGTAGATAAAATAAATTCCTAACATGATAACCATGCATCATAATAACTAACCAAAGCATATCTAACATGGGCATACTATGCTTCACATAATACAATGCAAGAAATAATAAATAATATCTTAGGCTTATAATTAGACCTAAGGTACAATAATATCCTCAACACACAAGCTCTTGTGTATATTGTAGACATGGAAAATTGATCCACCTGAATGAGTCATTTTTTCCTAGAACCCATAAGAAGTCTCTCAAACTTCTCAAGTGCAAGTTTGGACTCCTCTTCCCCCCTCCTTTGCTTTTCTACCTATTTTTTCCAAATTTACGGTCACCCAGTATGGGGCATGAATTCAACAAATTAGGGTTTTCTCTTACAAAACCTATTTTTTTTGGACTGACCTCCAGGACATCAGCCCTCCCCTAGGTTTTGCCCTTTGTTTTCCTCCCCTTTTGTACTCCAAACATATTATAAATAGAGGGTTTAGATCCTCTTTTTCCCCTAAAAATATTTCCTAGAAATTTATTTAACAAGCAAGTTTATTTTTTAACCAGTTTTTCCAAGCATTCTTGACAAATTCTCCTATCAAGATCAAGTGTTCTTTTTTTACTCTGTTCTTGTAATTTGTTGTTCTTTGTGGACAAGTGTTGGATCCTTGAGGAGGAGTCTACCATCTATGATGTCTTCATGATTTGGTTGTTATTTCACTTCCACCAGGTTCTTTCTTGTATTTTTAGTCTGCTTGAACTGTTAATTATTCATTTTGCATCTCATTCTACATTTATAGATAAAATTGGCACTTCTATTGTGAATTCATGCCCCATCCTTATAGGATGTGAATTCGATAGAGCCAAATTTGTGTTCACCCCTTATGGGGTACAATTTTAGCTCCTTTATATTTGGGGGTAAATTTTCACTTCCAAAACCCTAGTCTATGTTTGCATGCTTCATTTAGATCATCATATTGGTTTTTGCACTCTGTTTTCATACTATTTCATTTTATTACATCTTGTATTGCCCACTTCCAAAAAGGTCAAAAATCACTTTTGTTTTCAAATTATCAATTAAAAGGACCAAGGGGGTTTGACTATTATACATCCAAGATCAGTCAAACAATGTCCTAAGCAGGCCTCCAAATGCTAATCAATTTTTCTAGGATTTGTGAAGCTATTTTGCAAGATTCAAAGTTGTTGGATATATCTGGATGCAAGTTACAAGCTTAGGTCAATCACCAAATCAAGTAAGTTTCCTAAGTAAAATTCTTAAGATGTTTGTTGTTTTTTTTCATCCATTTCTATTCCAAATAAATATTATAAATAAAAGCAAAAATATTTGATTCCATTTCTAGGCATTTGAAGGAGAAAAAGGCATATAGTTTGCATCTTAGGTTTAATATGTTTGTGCATTCTCTTAATCCCTTGCTAAAAGAAAAAAGACTTACTTTATTGCAAGTTAGGGTTTTATTCCTTATTGAAAATCAAAAATCTTCCTAGGGTTAGGGTTGATGAGCCTAAAAAATGCTCATATTTTGTATGGGTTTCATCGATTATTATGCAGCAATATAATAGGAACTGTGTACTTTTATGAATGATTATGTAATTATTTAATAGAATTGTGTGTGTTATCTAATTTGTGTGTTTTAGTGTGTTTTTGTGGAAATGTAGTTGGTTTTGATAGATTTGGATCAGTCGAGGTCTTTCATGGACCTGACACTCTATTTATTTTGGGATCAAGGCATGATGAGTAGGCACCTTCCTCTTCAAGGAAGGCACCAAGAGAAGATAGGCACCTTCCTCTTCAAGGAAGGCACCAAGAAAAGGGTAGGCACCTTCCTCTTCAAGGAAGGCGCCAACAGAAGGTAGGCGCCTTCCGTATAAAGAA
Source organism: Wollemia nobilis (assembly GCA_028583015.1). NCBI lineage: Eukaryota > Viridiplantae > Streptophyta > Pinopsida > Araucariales > Araucariaceae > Wollemia > Wollemia nobilis. The sequence continues at coordinate 4,822,485 of JAQPPZ010003361.1, read as the reverse complement.
GGCGCCCGACATACTTAGGCGCCTTCCGCATAGGGAAGGCACCCCATACAAGGCAAAGCACCTTCCGTATAGAGAAGGCACCCACATCAGTAGGCGCCTTCCATAGGAAGAAGGTGCTCAACATCAGTATGCGCCTTCCGCATACGGAAGGTGCCTATCAAAAGCACGTGAGGAAGGCACCTTCCTCATAGAGAAGGCACCTCCATTCTTCGCCAGTTGACCAAGTAAAGTGACGTGGGCAGAGTTGATCGGTGTCATTCTAGTTCCACATCATGCAAGATAATTCTAGGAGTTGCACCAATGGACAAGAACGTCTTACCTACGCCAGGTGAAGCATGCACCAATCAACAAACATGCAACCATTAGGAACAAAGCCTATTTTTAGCAGATGTCGATTACGTTTACTAGATTATCCCAGTTTAGTCTAGACTAAACTACTATTGTAACTTCTTTGTAATAGAATATCTGTGTGTGCTATATAAACACACATAGACCTCTCTGATAATCATATCCATAATATCTAGAATGAGAATATATTTATCATTCTAAGGAGGTAGAAGCATTGTAATAATTCTTTTGCAAATACAATAAAGTTTGAGAGTTCCTAACTACGTGTTCATCTAGAAGGGAGCTGCTGGAGCCTGGGCCCACTCCAAGCCAGTATTCCTTCCCTTTTATTTATGCTTTCCTAGATTAGTTTCCTACTTTCATAGGTTTATTTTTTGCACTGTTATTTTCATTTTTGTAGTAGGTTTACTTTTATTATGCACGTATGAATATTTACATTCTCAGGATTTAATTATTCATACGTAAATTATTGTGGTGTGGATGAATGATTGACAATATTTTAAACCCCCCAATAGTAGAATTATATGGACTCATCTCAAAGTGGGTATTGTAAGTGATCTTGTCTGAGACACTTCTAAAGTTTACGAAGCTCCCTGGGTTGACAATTTAAATGATCGGGCAGTGACAAAATAGGAGCAAAATTCACTTGTGTTTGGCCCGCAACATTTTGGCACCATTTCTAGGGAAGCGCCTCTACTAGATTAATTGCAATACCTAAAAACCTTCTATCTGACTTTGTATGAGTTCTTCGAGAAGAAGAGGACCTGACGGTCATTTCATAAAATAAAGTCCACCAAAATCTGAGACAACCAAACATTCTGAGTTTGAACTAGATTCACCCGACTCACCACCAGTAGTCCACTAGAGTGAGGATCCTCACTTTGTGCAAAGTGCTTCCTCATCCCATCAACCTAGGGAAGAACGAACCATTGTAAACCCATTGTTTAAGAGGACACCCTCAGAGGAAGCACTATTGTGGAAAGTTGTAGAAGATCGGATGATAACACCAGACGACCTTAGAGCCTTGACTCAGAAAGTTTTGAATGATCGTGAGGCCATAAGAACTGCATTAGAGACCACATTTCCTAAAAAATGGCCGATGAAGAGGCTTCATCTGGCTTTAGTTTCCCGATTGAGGAAGGAGTAGGAGAAACCAAAATGAAAAACATATCCCCTGCTCACCTTCCTACCTTCAGAGGATACCCGACCGAGGACCCTGACCTATTTTTATTTAAGTTTGATGTTCTATGCAGGTCTGTGGACTACAAATCTGATACGCAGAAGCTGAAGCTCTTTCCTTCCACATTAGATGATGCAACTCTACGGTGGTTCATTGGTCTAGGAGACAAACACATTGCCACATGGGATCAAATGAAGAGGCTCTTTTTAGAGCAATATCAAGACTTCGGGAGAGCCAGAGACTCTAGAGAGGAGGTCCTGAGCATGATGCAGAAAGAATATGAGTCTCTTGAGGAGTACTAGGAGAGATTCAACTTCAATATTCAATGATCTCCTCATGCGAAGCTAGTTGATAAGTCTCTTAAAAGCATATTTTTGAGAGGACTTAACAATGAATCATTAGAAGCTCTCAACATGATTTCTGGAGGTGACGTCTACCAGCACGCTATGGAAGATATCCAACAATTATGTCGAAACTACTCAAGAAGGAGAGGCAAGACCACTTCTAGAACCATGAAAGCAACTGCTTCGATCACAAAAATAGAAATAGGCAACATGCTGGAAGATTTGAAAAGTGAGATGCTTTCATCTCTGGCATTATAGATGGACACGCTATTGTTGGAGAAAAAGAAGCAAGAAAATGAAGCAACATTAGCTTATTTCTACCCAAAATGTAGAGGAAAGCATGCAAAGAATGCATGCCCTAAAAACAAAGTCAGAGTATGCATGGTCTGTAAACTAAATTATAAGACCCGATTGTGCCCACAATTGCCCAGTATCAAGGAGGATGCTGATGTTATGAAAGCCTATTTTATAGGCAATCGAAGGAGTTGGCCACAACCCCTTATGGGAAATACACCACCAAGAATGCCATCATATGGGGAGGACCATACATGCCACAAGGCCAGCCTCAACCACCTAACATGGGGTGGTGGGGACCATCTCCTTGGTCCAATGCACCCCTAGGAGCAACATTTCTGAACCAACAACCCTGGATGCCATATCAATACCCTAGGCAATAGTGGAGAGGCCATGCTCCATGGAATCTAGCTCCATAGAATGTAGCACCAGCTCACCCCCATCAAAACCTATCGACCTTGCCTATAGTGAGACCTACGTAGCTACCCGCACAACCGATGACAAATCCAAATAATAGAGTAAATCAGTCGACATACAATGTAGAAGGTGAGATGTACCTGATGTATCATATTAGTTGTAATCCTATTCAGCTTAGATCAGGTAGACAGCTAGGAGTAGAGACACCTCCGTTGATAGAAGAGGAGGCAGATGTAGAAGAAACACCTCTTATAGAAGAGGTGGAAGAAGAAGTGGCTGAGAGAACAAAGGCTCCATTTCCTAACCGACTGCAAGAATAGAGGAAACTAACGCAGCCAGAGTTTGATATACTTTCTAGCTTGAAAAATCTCACAGTGACAATTCCACTTTTTCAAGCTATCCGAGACGTCTCGATATATTCTAAAGTGATAAAGGAGATGTGCCTAAGAAATTCAAGATGGAGAGTAATCCAGACTATCAATGTCATGGGTAAGTTGGTAGATTTAATGATGGGCAAGATGTGTCATCCTAAGTACGCAGACCCAGGCAGTCCAGTGTTGACTGTAAAAATTGGGGGACATTCCTTGACCAATACGTTGGTCGATCTCGGGGTAGCCATCAATGTAATGCCTCAGGAGACCATGCAGAGGCTACAACTCATAGACCTGAGACCTACCTCAATGGTGCTATAGCTGGCTGATCGATCAACCGTAGCACCAAAAGGAATGCTTGAAGATATCATAGTGACGGTTGATGCATGGGAATATCCGACCGACTTCCTGGTTTTGCAGTCTAAAACCAGGCTGGGTGGCTACCCGCTTATCTTGGGAAGACCATGGTTGGTGATAGTCGATGCTTACATCAGCTATCATGATGGGCTGATGACCATATCCAATGGATAGAACGTAAAAAGGTTGACCATTTCACCCCTCGCATAGTCTGTTGATTCGTTGGGAGAGTCCACGTTGACCAAGCATGAAGAGAAAGAGTTGTCCATCATCCAGCCGGTGATGGCATTAGATGAATTGGTAGAGGAAGAAGATGAGGATGGTGCTATCATAGAATTCCTCCAAGGAGAATCCTCTAGCACCATGCCTGAGTCACCATTAGCTGGCACCCAAGACCACCACATTCAATAGATAAATGTTGGGCCAGGAAAGACATTGAATATCAATAGTGGGTTGACCCCCACACAACTAATGAAGGTAGAAGAACTCCTGGTTAAACACCAATGGGAATTTGCATGGGATTACTCGGATATGAAAGGTATCAGCCCAAAAATCTGTACCCATCGAATATACCTCGAAGAGTAGGTGACTCCAAGCAGGCAGCCATAAAGAAGAATGAATCCGATAATGAAAGACATTGTCAAGGTAGAATTGCAAAAACTCTTGTCTATTGGATTCATCTATCTAATTTTTGATAGTGAGTGGGTGTCACCACTTGTGGTGGTCCCCAAGAAGAATGGGAAGTGGTAGATTTGTGTGGACTATAGGGCATTGAACAAAGCGACCAAAAAGGATCACTTCCCACTCCCATTTATCGATCAGGTCTTGGATACACTTTTGGGGTGAAAGTACTTCTCCTTCCTGGATGGATTCAGTGGATACAACTAGATCTAGATAGGAGAAGAAGATCAGGATAAAATGATGTTCACCTACCCTTGGGGAACGTTTGCTTATCGGGTATTGCCTTTCAGGTTATGCAATGCACCTGCCACCTTCCAAAGGGTGGTGCTTAGCATATTCTCAGACATGATAGGAGATGCGGTTGAAGTGTACATGGATGACTTCACCATTTATGGAGAAACCTTTGATGAAGCAATGACGAACTTGGAAAGAGTGCTCGAAAGAAGTGAGGAAAATAATTTATCCCTTAGTAATGAAAAATGCTTTATGATGATGCAAGAGGGCATCGTATTGGGACACCATCTCTCCATGGAAGGAATAAAGGTTGACAAAAGGAAAATAGAGGTCATCAAGGACCTACCCAGCCCTAGAACGCAGTGAGAGGTGAGAAGTTTCCTTGGATCTACCGGGTATTACCAATGATTTATCATCGACTTTAGTAAAATTGCAAGACCACTGCACACTTTATTGTCTAAAGATGTGGAGTTCAACTGGATGGAAGACTATGAAAGAGCATTTCAGTCGCTCAAGGAAAAGCTAATATCTGCACCTATTCTAAGGGGACCAAATTGGGCGATACCCTTCCATATCTATTGTGATGCATCCAACAATGCGATTGGAGCAGTCCTCGGGTAGAAGGATGGCAAGGAATTTTATGCCATCTACTACGTCAAAAAAAACTTGGTAGGGGCTGAGCTCAACTATACAATGATGGAGAAGGAGTTCCTTGCAGTTGTGCATGCCATAAATAAATTCTACCATTATATCACTAGATATCAGGTGTTTGTCCATACGGACCACGTGGCTATCAGGTATTTAATGAGCAAACCGGCTATTGGTGGAAGAGTTATAAGATGGCTTCTACTATTGTAGGAGTTTGACATAACAATAGTTGACAAACCAGGCAAGGACAATGTCGTAGCAGATTTTCTATCCAGATTGACACCAGCAGATCATGCGGTAGTGGAAGACCAGTTTTTGGATGAACATTTGTTCACCATCAATGAGCAAACGTCATGGTATGCAGACATAGCCAATTACTTGGCCATCGAAAGAACCTCGCCTGCTCTCTCCTCATGAGAAAAGTAGGTGGTAGTAGAGAAGAGTGCCTCCTTTCTATGGGTTGATGACCTCCTATTTAAAATAGGACGTGATCAGATTATAAGGAGATGCGTAGCAGAGCAGGAGTTCTCAGAAATACTCAAAGCTTGCCATGATGAACCATGCGGAGGACACTTTGTGGGGAAGTGGACTGCCTATAAAATCCTATAGGCTAGGTATTTTTGGCCCACTCTATTCAAATATGCATCCGCCTACGCCAGCAAGTGTGACGAGTGCCAAAGAATGGGTAGACCAACCCATCGGGATGAGATGCCCCTTCAACCGCAAGTGCATCTAGAGCCCTTCGATAAGTGGGGCATGGATTTTGTGGGGCCAATTAATCCACCTTCGATAGGAAGGAGATTTATTTTAGTTTGTATAGACTATGTCACCAAGTGGGTGGAAGTCCAAGCATTGAGGGATTCAAAGGAAAGAACAGTAGCCGATTTCTTATTTGCTCATATTTTTACATGATTCGGGGTCCCTAGAGAGATAACAATAGACCAGGGGCCTCAATTTACCTCCAAATTGATCGAGGAATTGATGAAGCAATATAGAATTCGGCACAACAAGACTACGCCCTACCACCCATAGGCAAACGGGCAAGTGGAGGTGACGAATAGAGAGATTGAGAACATCCTCACAAAAACCATGCAGCAACATAGAAAATATTGGGCTACATGGCTTTCAAAGGTAGTATGGGCATACAACACCATGTGGAAGTCGACCACCGGCTTCACACCCTTCCATATGGTCTATGGGAAGAGTGCAATGATGCCCATTGAGTTTGAGATTAAGACATTGAGAACTACTTTAGAATTAAATTTGAGCTTGGAAGAAGCTCAAAAAGAGAGGGTTTGATAGCTGAACTAGTTGGATGAAATCTGAATGGATGCTCTACAAAGAATGGAGATCATACAAAAGCAAAGAAAAAAATGGCATGATCGACACATCAAGTTGAAGCAGTTCCAAGAGGGAGAATGGGTGTTGTTGTATGATTCTAGGTTCTAGGAATGGAAGGGAAAATTAATGCAGATATGGATGGGACCGTATGAGGTGGTAGAGCTCATCAAGAATGGTGTTGTGCATGTCAGAACCATTGATGACAACAATATTGTATTGACAGTGAATGGCCACCGACTGCGGCCCTACAACACGTCCAAAAATTTACTGGTGGAGTCCAGAATAGGCATGGGGGAGACCCCATCCTTGTAAATCTGGACCAAACTCTCAGCAAGTAAAATGGTGGACATGGAGGTGTCCACCAAAATTAGTTAGTTTAGGTTTGTTTTATTTCTTACGATGTGTTTTGCAGGGATGACGCCCGCATGCAAGCTACAGGCATCCTAGTAGAGGGCCTACCAGGCATGGAATGCGTCTAACTACCTGTAGTTTTCTTTTATTTTTGTTTTCTTTTGTAGGTGAAGGACCTGACAGCTCAAAAAATAGGTATCTAGGAAACCAAGCCTGAACCGGCTTAGCATCCCGACACCTGTGCACGTAGTTTAGAAGCAACACCTATCCAAGCTCGGGCGAAGGCAACAAACTCTCCTCCGGGGGAAAATCACATGCCAGGCCTGGCAGGAGGATGCTACGGTAGCATGAAGAAAGTCTGAGGAGGCTTGATCACCCTTGCCCAGATGATCATGACATGTTGCTAAGAAAAATACCTTGCAGAAAGCCTTCATCTTCAAAGCAGACTCTCCATAGGAGGAATGATGCCTTCCTCTTCGAAGAAGGTACCTAACGAGGGTGGACGTTCCCACCATGAAGAAGGTATCAAGCTGGAGGTAAGGCACCTTCCTTATAAAGAAGGTACCCCATAAAAATAAGGTGCCTTCCTTATAAAGAAGGTACCCCATAGAAATAAGGTGCCTTCCTTATAAATAAGGTGCCCAAAAAATAAGGTGCCTTCCTTATAGAGAAGGCACCCAACTAAAATAAGGTGCCTTCCTTATAAAGAAGGCATCCGTAGGAGAGTTCCTAAAAAAAATTTTGAGAAGGTGCCTTCCATGAAGGTACCATGAAAAAAAATGATGATCAAGGCGCCTTCCATTCTAGGAAGGCGCATCCATTCAAAAGCGCCTTTCGCAGTGGGAAGGCACCATTCTTCAAAAGTGCCTTCTGGGAAGGTGCCATTATTCAAAAGTGCCTTCAGGGAAGGACTTTAAAGTCTTAGGAGGGAAAAGTGCCTTCAGGGAAGGCACCATTCTTCAAAAGTGCCTTTAGGGAAGGTGCTTTTAAAAGTACCTTCCATAGGGAAGGCACCATTCTTCAAAAGTACCTTTCATAGTAGGAAGGCACCATTCTTCAAAAGCACCTTCCACCTAGGGAAGGCACCATTCATTTAAAGCACCTTCCACATCGGGAAGGCACCAAAAAAGTACCTTCCATGTATAGCTAGTTCTTTGGTTTCATGTGCACCTCGATTTGAATGAGATCAACACATGATTGGGTAGCACCTGATTACCACCAGACCCACGTGATGAAAAATCTACCCCAATCAAAAATCTTGCAGAGTTACGAGGCGGGATCTTCGTGCACACCCCAAAGATGATGGATAGATGATTTTTTTAAAGACCAATCAAGAGCCTGTCTTCGACATCGAACCTCGAACAACATAGCAATGAAGTCCAACGTAATCCGCACATGTGAAATACCCATCCTCCATGTCATAGACCGATGAATCACTACTCTCTGTGATGCATGAAGCATCCAATCAGGTACGTACATAATTTTAATTAAATTTTTATATAATCTTTTATGAATTATGTAGTACCAAAAAATAGTGCCACCATAAAAATCATGCACCCCCATGACCGAAACATCATGCCAATGATATGGCTCGAGAGGCATACCTTGCCAACCCCAAAATTGAATGCTAGGGTTAGGCACCTTCCTTATAAGAAGAGCCTTCCTGAGAGTGTAAGGTAGGAACATAAGAGCGGTTAGGGAAGGCGCCATGGGAGGGTGATCAAAGAATCACGCCATCAAGAAGAATGAGCCGAGTGACATAGAGGGGATCAGGGGGCGGTGAGGACTCAGTTTGAAGCCGAGGGATGGCTCGATTACTATACCCTGGTCTATCAGAACTAGGATATGGAGGTAGCCAAAGAATTCACTACCTCCTTGAGAGGTGATGTAGCTCAAGTGCATGGAAGGGAGATTTCGGTCACCCCAAAATACATCTCCCAGGTGACCGACTTGCCTCTCATAGGTGAGTGCACATACAAAGGTGGCATGTTGAAATAGTGCATCGAATTATTGCTGCTAGGAGAAAATGTGTAGGTAGAAAAGGAGGGGCTACCAAAAAGTTGACTTCCTATGAACCTACGAAAGTTGTTCGAGAAAATTGCTCACTTTTTCACATGCACAGGGAAATATTCCCACCTGCACGTTAATCATGTGCAGTTCTTAAATCACCTGGTGCATGGGAGGAAGATGAATGTGCCCTTCTACCTAGAAAATGCCCTAAAGGAGGAAGCGGATCGATACTAGAGGGGTGCACCTTCCACCTTGGCCCACCATGGGCTGATAACAGTGTTGGTTCACCATGCAGAAGCACAAAGGGAAGATTCCCATGCAGAGGGAGATGGTGGCCAGGAAGGCAGGAAGATTCTATCATCGGGGTAGAGGAAGATGAAGAAAGCCCCATAGAAGAGGTAGAAGATAGAGGGCAATTGTCATTGCCCAATTTTGTAGAAGAAGGAGGGCACTCACCCTTGCCCAAATTCATAGAGGAAGGGGTACGACTTGCCAGTGGTAGAGCTAAATTATGACAACTAGAACCAGTTCCTAGGAGAAAGCACCTGCGATGTCTACTCCTATCATCAAAGGAAGAAGAGGATGACTTGGAGGCTGGTCTCGCAGCCTAGACCCTCCAAGAATTAACAAGCCAGAGTCCATAGGATATTGGGACTTCTACGGGCATTAATCAGGAGGTTGACGCAGCCCTAGAAGAGGCCCTAGAATGGTAGACCGATTGTTGGATGGCCCAAAAAATGTTGGAGGATTGCTAGATGATGCACAAGGAGGAATTGGAGGAGCAAGCACGAAGAATAGCTCAGCTTGAGCAGCTGGTCCAGCAGCTGTAGGAGGAGAATCAACAATTTTGGGCCAAGGAGATAGAAATAAGGGATGCATCCACTCAAACCGATTGGGTGATTGAGGTCTCGATGAATTCCCCTACTTCATTAGAAAGAGTATTCTCTTCGGGGGAATTCGCTCGGATGCTCGACAAAGTAGCCTAAAAGTAGGGGATAATTCCTCTATTTTTGAGATTAATAGGAGAGGGAGCCCAACAGAGCCCCCTGTTATAGACCTGAGTGACACAGAGCCTGGTGTGGACCAGCAGCCGTAGATAGAACTAGGGGTGAAGGAAGAATTCCCTGAACCTAAAGAAGGAGGGATCGAAGGACCTACGGGGTCAACACCAGAACAATCGAAGAAAGGAGGGACAACTCTGGGGGACATCAGAGCAAGTCCCTCATGATGAAGAGACACTCATCGGGAAGGAGGAGAAACCCCTTGTTCGAGCCACCACACTTTCTACCAGGGCCAAAGGAAAAGGGCCCATGATGGCTCGAAAGAAGGTGAAGGTGACCTTCATCGAATCGATCGAGGATGAATGGGACATGCAACCATTCGTGGAGAGGCAAAAGTGGTTCGAACAACTATGTGAAGAGATGGCAGTAGCAAAGGAGGCTAGGAAGTCAGCCTCGAAGGTCTAGGGAGACCCGGGTATTTGTGTTAACCCGATGGATGACGATCAATTTTGGGAGATTTATGGGTCATCTCGAGGATGCCCCTCTAAAATATAAAGATATTTTGAGATATGGGGGGTATATGGGCCTAAATTAGAAGCCACTACCATTGCAAGAGAGAATGTAGGGCTTACCCCTGAAGCAACCCAATTACACAAGGCCTAGGTAGTTCGACTCAGGAGGGATAATTCTGACATCCCTCTTGCAGTGGTCAGACCTCCAGATGCTGACCTATGGCAAGCTGTAGAAGCTGCATTCTAGGCAGCAGGGACTACGCTAGCTATACCACCTCCAGGAGTAGCCGGGGTGGGAACCTCGAACAGGTGGAGCCAACGGATTGAGCAGAGGTAGACAATAGCAGTTGGCTGCCCCAACACCACAGCTCCACGTAGAAAAAGAAAGACCACACCTCCCGATGCCGGTCCATAGAAGAAACAGTCACAGGCCATAGGTACAACCAGATCCACTAGAAAATGATGATGATGAAGAAGTATGAAGAGCTACCTACAGTTTTGATGCCATGAGGGCATGGCATATGTTAGGCATGGGGGGATGATGAGCCTAAAAAATGCTCATATTTTGTATGGGTTTCATCGATTATTATGCGGCAATATAATAGGAACTATGTACTTTTATGAATGATTATGTAATTATTTAATAGAATTGTGTGTGTTATCTAATTTGTGTGTTTTAGTGTGTTTTTGTGGAAATGTAGTTGGTTTTGACAGATTTGGATCAGTCGAGGTCTTTCATGGACCTGGCACTCTATTTCTTTCGGGATCAAGGCATGATAAGTAGGCGCCTTCCTCTTCAAGGAAGGTGCCAAGAGAAGATAGGCCTTCCTCTTCAAGGAAGGCACCAAGAAAAGGGTAGGCACCTTCCTCTTCAAGGAAGGCACCAACAGAAGGTAGGCACCTTCCGTATACAGAAGGCGCCCGACATACTTAGGCACCTTCCGCATAAGGAAGGCACCCCATACAAGGCAAAGCACCTTTCGTATAGAGAAGGCGCCCACATCAGTAGGCACCTTCCACAGGAAGAAGGCACTCAACATCAGTATGCGCCTTCCGCATACGGAAGGCGCCTATCAAAAAGCACGTGAGGAAGGCACCTTCCTCATAGAGAAGGCACCTCCATTCTTCGCCAATTGACCAAGTAAAGCAACGTGGGCAGAGTTGACCGATGTCATTCCAGTTCCACATCATGCAAGATAATTTTAGGAGTTGCACCAATGGACGAGAACGTCTTACCTACGCCAGGTGAAGCATGCACCAATCAACAAACGCGCAACCATTAGGAACAAAGCCTATTTTTAGCAGATGCCGATTACGTTTACCAGACTATCCTAGTTTAGTCTAGACTAAACTACTATTGTAACTTCTTTGTAATAGAAGATCTGTGTGTGTGCTATATAAACACACATAGACCTCTCTGATAATCATCCAGAATCCATATTGAGAATACATTTGTCATTCTGAGGAGGTAGAAGCATTGTAATAATTCTTTTGCAAATACAATAAAGTTTGAGAGTTCCTAACTGCGTGTTCAGCTGGAAGGGAGTTGTTGGAGCCTGGGCCCACTCCAAGCTAGTATTCCTTCCCTTTTATTTATGCTTTCCTAGATTAGTTTCATGCTTTCATAGGTTTATTTTCTGCACTGTTATTTTCATTTTCGTAGTAGGTTTACTTTTATTATGCACGTATGAATATTTACATTCTCAGGATTTAATTATTCATACGTAAATTATTGTGGTGTGGATGAATGATTGACAATATTTTAAACCCCCCAATAGTAGAATTAGACGGACTCATCTCAAAGTGGGTATTGTAAGTGATCTTGTCTGAGACACTTCTAAAGTTTACGAAGCTCCCTGGGTTGACAATTTAAATGATCGGGCAGTGACAAAATAGGAGCAAAATTCACCTGTGTTTGGCCCACAACAAGGGTTAGCTTCTTATCTTTTTGCATCATTGTTTGACTTTCATTGTTCTCTCATTATTGATAGCTTAGATATTAGAAAATCTAAAACATAGGTGTTTGTTCAATATGTACATCAAACATTCCATCTTCAGACTTGGAGTGAGTCCTTAACTCATTCCTAGTGAACCCTTCAATCCCCCTAGCCTCTGAGTGTAGAGAATATAACACACCCTCACGGTCACCTCAACTCCCAGCATATCTAGCCAAGAATCATATGTAGTAGGGTAGTTTTCCTCCTCTATATCTTTGGTGAACCCAAAATGAAGGCACATATTTAGTGGCCAAATTGGGAATTCTCTTCCTTTTGTTTTTCTTTTTAAAAACTTTATGCAAGACCATTAAATTTTTTTTCTTCGAATAAAAAAATATTAAAAACATCTTAAGATTTTTTGTCTATTTTTCATTAGCTTTTAGGTTCTCTATTTCTTGTTTATCCTTTCTCTTTGTACTATGGCTTCCAAACTTAAGAGTAAGCAAAGGCTTTTAGAATCTAGTAAGATTCATCAATAATATGACTAGACTGATAGGGAAAATCCTAATTTAGAAGAGGAATAAAATGAAGAAATTGGTATCTTGCTAATGGGTCTAATGGAAACTCACCTTTACATCATTTTATCATATCTAGAATTTATTCAAGCATCATAGATATGCGTTGAATAAAGCTATGGATGATGAAGCCCAACTTGAAGAGTCTAGGACATCTCATCATCAAACCATTCCTCCTCAAAACAATCACACCAATCCTTTATTTGAATCTTTACATCATGTTAATCCATTTCATAAACCAACATACACTACTACTATAACCACAAAAATTGGAGGAATTCCACAAGTTCTTCTAACTAGTAGTGCATCCCAAAATTATGCTCAATTTCCTCCTCATTTTGCTAATCTCAACATTCATTCTTCTATTCCACCAAATGTTAGTTATCTTCCATAGCAAAATACCACATATCATAACCTATATCATAATAGTTTCAATAACTCTAACATCAACCAAGTTCCCTTTCAACAACCTACCTATAACCCTCTCTTAGGGAACCTAGGGGTGTTACAAAACAACAATCTTGATGTGCAAAATTTGATAAGTGTGGTGAAATAATTGGTCTCAAGAGCAGATATGATTCTACCTCCAAGTTTCACCTACAACTATAAGAAATTGTTCAATCAACTCTTAGATCTTGTTTTCGCCTCTAGGCCCTACTCTAAGCATTTTCTAATGTTGATTTTACCTATATATAAGGGAATAAATAACCCAATTGAACATTTAAATATGTTTAGGACAACATGACATGATATATATATGATGACATGTTGTTACTAAAGACATTTTCGAAGAGCCTTGGTGGTATGGCACTAAAATGGTATTATCAACTGCCCAATCATTATTTAAGGAATTTTGAGGAAACAATAGAGTTTGTTTGTTCAATAATTTGGAGCTTATGTTGAAAATGTGTGACCATGAAAGGTGTCTATCTATTAAAACGAGGCAAAGATGAATTTTTTTCAAAATTCTTGTCTCATTGGAGAAGTTTAGTCACCTTACCTCCCCGATACATGTTAGAAATTTTTATTGGAAATTTACAACAACAATTATCATATGCATTGGAAACATCAACTATTAGCTCTTTCGAACAAGCGATAGATTTGGAAGAGGTCAAATTAAATGAAATAAATAAGAATATAGGATCATGAAAACCTAGTATAAGAACAAGCATGTAGTTAGTGATGTGGTAACGGATAGTAGACCTAGCAATAATGTTGCTAATACCTTGCAAAATATGGTACTTAAAAAACAATAAAAACCCCCACCAAGAAAATTCATGAGACTCAACCAACCTATTTCAGTAGTTCTAAAGTAGCTCTTGGAAGCTAATATGATTGAGTTACCTCTCATAAGGAAACCTGATACTATTATTGATTGGTATAATCTTGGTCAACATTATAAGTATCATAGAGCGGAGGGGCACATGACAAATTTATGTAAGAGGTTGAAACATGTGGTTTAGGACTATATAAATGTAGGTCATCTTGTTATAGAGGATTCTCAACCTACTCCTAACCAAAATCCTCCAACAAAAAATCAACCTCCAACTCAACAAGAATCCATAATTAATCAATATGTGGGGATATTCCAAAATACCCTACCTAATCATGGGCAACATGCAAATAATCAAGTGTAATATCATCATGTGCCACCTCCCTATAACAATATAGTTGGTATGATAGCAACAACTACAAGGCAACAAGCTCAAACTCAACCAACTCAACAATCCTAGCAAGATATGAATTCCACATCCAACCAACCTGCTAAATAACCCTTAGTTTTGAAGAGTGCCCAAAAAAGGAGCACAAGAGTAGAAAACCCATCCTTAGTGTTGAAGCCACAACCAAAAGTATCCTTCAACATTCAACAATAGTTAGCTAGTACCCTAGCCAATATTTCCCTCGTAGAGCTTTTGAAAACTTCTCATATTCATAGGAATTTTTTGTTAAAACTTCTAAGTCAATAATTTGTCCCTCAAGAAATTTCCCCTAGTGTTATAGCTGATGTTGTAGGTTCCTTTGGGATACACCATATCACATTTTTGGATGACAATATTCCTTCCTCAAACTTGTGAGGGGATTCTTCCCTCTGCATCATTGCATATATTGGGGAAATGTTTATCAAGAGAGTTTTGATAGATAATGGTTCCTCCATCAATATATGCACTTATCAAGCTCAATCTAGTCTCAATTTATGTCCATCAGTTTCCTCATATCACATCACCAAGAAAATTTTAAATTTGAAAATAAGTGAGGAACCATTAATCAAGGTTTCATCACAATATCATGTTAATAATTTTCTTTAATAGCCTCTTCTATATTTAGCCATGCTTCCATATTCACCTTGGACTATGGGTTTACTATAAGAAGAGGGAAGTAGTGCACATTGGCATGTGCACCTTTATCTATGTGGGTATATACCTGAAAGAAAATATTTGTAGTAGCAACCCTCTTCCCATAGAGCGATATTTTACCCATTGTTATCTAGTCAATGATAACCAACTTCCCAAGAAAATCCTCTCTAGTATGGGATATGTATGTGAAGGTTTGGGGCCACAACATAAAGTTATTCGACAACCTTTGGAAGTTGAGCTTTGGCTTGGGAGATGTGGCATTGGATACATACCCAATAAAAATAAACCTTTGCCATTTGATGATTATGATCACCTCATTACTTATGCTGAATATTTGGATCATTAAGTCTTGGAGTGGAGTGATGAGGATGATGGATCACCTTATCCCATTGACATTTTGTTTTACAATGTGATCACTTTGGTGCATCCCAAGTTAGTTGCAACCCCAAGGGAGTATATTGAAGGGGATACTCTTTGTGACATGGATCATAAGGATATCCTTTGAAACAATTTCTTATTTTATAGGTTAGTCCCTTGTGTTGTATATGTTGAGTCTTCTCGTTCTCAAGGGGATTCCATCCCTATGTCTCTAAAGGACCTTGAGAAACTAGGAGTGATCCTTACCCTACCTCCTTATGAGGATGAGTCTTATTTTCTCATTGAGCATACCATATATGTTAATATAGTTTATGAGGGGAGGCCTTGAATCCTTAAATTAGGTAAAGCCTTGCCCATGGATGAGCAAGAGCAATTGAGCAATTTGTTGAATGAATTTCATGATATTTTTTCTTGGTCATACATCGACATGCCAGGGCTTGATCCCTCCCTTGTTATGCATCATTTGGTGGTTAAGCCTAGTGTTAAGCCTGTTAAGAAGAAACTTAGGAAGATGCATCCTAAGGTCACCCTTATGGTCAAGGAGGAGCTCCAAAAACTCCTTAACATCAATTTTACCAAATCTATTGACTATTCTAATTGGATCTCTAACATCATTCTTGTAGCTAAGAAGGTAGGAACAATCAGAATGTGTACTGATTTTAGGGACATTAACTTAGCATATCCCAAGGATAATTTTCCTCTCCCTAACATAGATATGATCATAGATTTCACTACCAAATGTGGAATGTTTTCACTCATGGATGGTTTTTCAAGATACAATCATATCATGGTTGCCCTTGAGGTTCAGGCCAAGACAACTTTCATTACTCCACGGGGTACCTTTTGTTAGAAAGTCATGCCTTTTGGCTTGAAGAACACTGGTACCACATATTAGAGAGCTATGGTATATTTTTCATGATATGATGCTTGATATTGTTGAAGACTATGTGGAAAATATTCTTGGTCATTCCATACATCAAGAGAATCATATTCTATTTAAGGTAATTTTTTTAAAGGCTTTGATAGTATAGAGTTCATCTTAAGCCCTCCAAGTGTGTGTTTGGAGTCACATCTTGAAATTTATTAGGTTTAATCATGTCTAGGTGAGGCATTGAAGTAGACCTTACTAATATAGTGGCTATCATTGATCCTTTGTGCTACTTAATGTCTAAGCCCCTCATTTTAGGTCAAGCAACTAAGTGGGTTTTAGATCTTTGTGAGTTTGACTTAACATTTATAGGTCAGAAGGCTATCAAAGTTCAAATTATTGTTGATCAGCTAGCCTCTAGTCCCTTAGAGTCAACCAATACCGTAGTAGTTGAGTTTCCAAATGAGTGCCTTAGTTTATCAGTAGAAGAGGTAGAAACTTAGACTTTATTTTTTGATGGAGACCGATGCTTTAAGGGCATTGGTGCTAGAATAATTCTAGTCACCCCAAAAAAACAACTCATCTCGCTTTCCTTCAATATTTGTTTCTCTTTCACAAAAATATTGCAGAGTACAAAGCCTTAGCCTTTAAGGTTAGAGTTCTTTTGGTTTTTGGTGATTCCTAACTTATGGTTAATAATATCAACAATGTTTATTAGACTCAAGATGATAACATAAAACCTTACAAAGATATTGTCACCAATATTCTATCCATGTTTTATTGAGTCACCAAAGAGTCTATCGCTAGATCCTCCAACCACCATGCAGATTCCATGGTTGCACTACATCCTTGTTTCCCTTCAATTTGGAATATGATTAAGTGTTGATCATCATTAGACAACTCTAGGATCCCACATAACTTAATTATAGTCTTGTTCTATTAGATATTATGATAATTGGACCTTCCCCATCTAATCCAAGGTATAATATATTTAATTTACTTAAGGATGGTTTGATTCCTGATGGTTTATACTGCAATCAACATAAGCTTCTATGCAAAAGAGCATGTTCATTCATGATAATTATAATACTTTATATCAAAATTCTTTTGAAGGTATCTTCTTATAATATCTTAACTTTTATGAAGCTCTGCTAGCTCTTATTAGGCTCACGAAGGCTTGTGTGGAGGCCATTGCAGCAATTCCATTTCTAAAAAAACTTTGGATGGGGTATTGTTGTCCTTCCTGGAGAAATATGCATGTGACCATGTTTGATGCTACAACAAGTGTCAACACCATGACAACCTTGTTCATGATCCTTTTTAAAATCTTCAAGTTATTTCTTCTCTTTGGCCATTTTCCATGTGGGATTGGACATCATAGGGAAGATTACCCAACATCATCTAATGGTCACAAGTTTATCATCATGATAATAGAATACTTCACTAAATGGGTCAAAGCCATATTCCTGGCTACAATTCTTCGAGCTCAGGTCTCTAATTTCATCTTCAAACAAATCCTCTATATGTTTGGGATTACTTTGGTGATTATTTCTAATAATGACACTCCTTTTAAGAACAATGATGCCCATAAGCTTTGTGCAAAGTACAAGATTCATCAAAAGTGGTCAACACCATATTACGCCTAGGGTAATGGTTAAGTTGAGGCATCCAACAAGTATTTAGTAAAGATATTCAAGAAGTTGGTTAGTAATACTGATTGAGATTGGCATATCCAACTTTATCCTGCTTTGTGCACCTATTGTCCCAATGTGCAAACTTCTATAGGTGATTCTTTGTATATCCTGGTCTATGAGACTGAGGATGTGTTTCTATTTGAGTTAGAGATCCCTTATTTGTGCATCTTGCTAAAATATGCCTTGATCAACGATGAGTATTGTTTAGATCATTTAAACCAATTGGAGCTACTGGATTAAAAGCACATTCATGCCTTAGAGTATCTTCAAGACTATAAAAATAGGCTCAAGCGATCTTATTCCAAGAGAGTTTACAATTGTTCTTTTGAGATTGGGGACCTTGTCCTCAAAGAGAATCAAAAGAACACCAATGCTCGTTCAAATTTGAAAGGCAAGTTTTAGCCCAATTAGGTAGGTCCCTTTGTCATAATGACCAAGTTTGGCTCAAGATCCTATCATTTAGTGATGTTAGATGGTATAGAGATTAAGGAACTAATGAACATAATGCACCTAAAAATATATTATGCATGATTCTGCATCTTCATTATTCATATTGCATTTGTTTTGCTTGCTCATACTGCATGATTTTCTATCATAATTTACATGCATTGCCTAACATTCTATTCTAATTGCATTTTTTCTTGTCATATAGTTGCATTGCTACTTGATCATACTTGCATGATTGCTTGACCATATAGATTTTGGGGACTTCACGGGGATGGAAAGTGATGAAACCTAGTTAGGTTCTAGCTCACATGCATTGCACTAATACTAGGGCTCTGATGCCTAGAAAATTCTCAACCTAGGGCCCATCTCCATGCATTTTTCATCATGGCATTTTCTCATTCTTTTTCTTCTTTATTCTTCTCATATATTTCTTGACCTTGAAAGTTTTAAAAGTTTCCAATTTCTCCAAGTCAAGGGATATAGTTCTTCATCTCTTGTATTTCCTTTGCCCTTTGAAAGTCTTAATTATTTCTTCTTTTCCTTAATACAAATGATATACGTTCCTTCTTCCAATAAATGCATCTTATTTTGATTATACATTTCCTCCTTAATATTTTGATTGTTACAGGATCCTTGTGGGATAGGATAGATATTGAATGAATATCATTTATGGTATTTGTATGACCACTGATTATCTTATGCACATCTCTTAGATATAAAAATTTCAATAAGGACACACATGCACAACACTATTTGCTTCTTTCTTATCACATTCTTCTCATCTAACATGCACACACACATTATTTTATTGTGTTTTGCTTTTGATTACTCATATTTTGTACACACCACACCCCTATCGGGTTGTACTCATTTTGGCAAATCAATCAAATATTTCACACCATACAAGATAGATTCATGGTCATGAGCGAGGGTCAACCTCCATTCGACCATTTGTGAGCATACATCCTAGTGGATGTCTCTCCACCTATGGCCATTAACGAGAACTACACCCATAGCGAATATCGCTCCACACTTGACCATTTTTCTTGTGAGCATAACACACTTAAAAGATAGCTTCATGGCATCTAGAAAGGGGTAGCCTCCATTTGGACATTTGCAAGCATACATCCCTATAGGATTTCGCTCCACTCTTTTCTTTTTCTTGGTTTATGTTCGTTTGATTACACCGATCCTTCATGGTCTACGCTGATTCAAATATCACGTTCCAAGCATATTTTTGTTTTCCTTTTTCTTTTTTGACCTTCTTCTTCTTATTTTTTCATATTTTCTTTCCTCTTTTCTAAATTCATATCCTATATATATGGGGTATGAATTCGCTCTATGCCAAATTCACAGTCTATTTTTACAGTGCACAAATTCAGCTAGAACCATGTTTTTATTTATTTTTTCTACTTTTCCTTCTTCCCTCACCCTTTTCTTCTATATTTTCCTCCATTCATGCATTTCATTCATTATTTAGCTTAATCACATCACACATTGCATTATTTTAGTCCATTATTACATTCATCGTCACTCATGCGTAATCAAACATAAAAGCATATAAAAAATCATAACACACATAGATAAACATATTTTTATATAAAAAAAACATGATATTACTTGGATTTCATAGAATACACATCAATTCAGTTGGTGTGCCATAGTTTGAGCCTAACACACTCAACCCTCTCCAAGGATGCATGCCACACTAAAAATTAGCATGTCATCCCGATCCTTGCTCTCACTCTGTGAGTCTGTCTCCTCTACTTTACTTGTTGAAGGTGGACCTAGTAGGGGAATTTTCATGGGCCACATAATCATTCATGACATATATCATGATAAATCCTATATCCAAAATGAGGACAACAAAGGTATCCTTTGCTCTACTAGAACCACTTGGAAGTATAGCATCTAGAAAAATATCTCCATTTGTACATATGCATATAGCCTCTCCCCTACCTTCTATAACTCTACCTGTAGTAGGTGTATCCCCTTGCTCTATTGATTGTCAATCATGATAGCCATACCCTTAGCTTGAGCCTATTTTCACTCCTACTCCAACTAGCTCATCTCCCATCTGAGGTAATATACCTCAACCTTCATCACATCTCACTCTATGAGTATCATGATAAAGGTACTTTGTAGCCCCTCTATCCTCTTGGACCTATCCTCTTAGAGTAGGTACATCTCCATATACATGGCTTCTATCCAAGCCTGTAGTGCCTCTATCTCTCTCATCGTATCCCCTTAACCCGTGGTCCCTCATAGTCCCACTGATTCTAATGTAGAGGCCCACTTGACCCTCCTAACCCTTAACTCTTACGTGTCCTCTATCCAGTTAGGGTATCAGTGCCACAATCATCATATGACCATGTGGTCTTGTATCTCATTTATCACCTACCTCCTTAGTGGTAGGATACTAATGTATATCCTCTAAACTTGCTCAAAATATTTGGACCACCTATATATTTTTGGTTGCTCTAGGTTGGGAAATGGTCTTGGTAGTGCATGCGATCTTTGGATAGCTATGTGCTCCCAAAACAACACTTGGAGCAAGGTCACATATATTAACCTTGTATTGCATTTGTACATGATATTGTACAATATTTTGTACAAATATGCCAGCACATATGGATCCCATACGAATCATACCTATTGGTCTTGCATGTCTACCACTACTCATGCTAGTGCCCATGGTAGGTATCACCTACTAGTATGGCACACCAAGAACCCCATGGCTACTCCACATAGCATAGTCATCAAGGCATCGATTCAATATCATCCTATCAACTCATCGATGTGAATCATGCTCTACTAGATCTCATGGGTCCAATCCCCTGATAATATATGAAATGTGATTTGCTACCCTTATGCTCTATAAACTACCCTCCTCCTAATGGAGATATGTGGGATGTGCCACACGTACTCTAGTTTCACCATCATTTCCTCCATCAATAATTAGAAGGTCAACAACTCCATATACCATCTCTCTGTGAGTGCCATCAGTAGAACTCTATCTGCATCAACTCATGGTATCTTTGCCAAATGTATTAACCCCACTACTTTTAGGTTATTCCTCTCTACTAGTGTGAGCTATCATAGCTCCTCTTATAAGGAGCTTAACCACCATTCCCTAGTCTCTTGTACATCATGTTGCAACAAAAAAATAACAACAAAATTTTTAATCAGTTCCACACAATAATAAAAAAATTAAACAATGATAAAATAAAAAATATTTAAGCAAGCTTGTCTCATCTTTCCTTTTATCTTCTAGTTTTTATTTACCTATTTTTTTTCTCTTTTCCAAAATCATGCCCCACTCTTTTTAGGTGTGATTTCATCCTCTTCCTTCTTTTGCTAAATTCACTCCCCATACTTTCAAGGTGTGAATTCATAATTTCATGCCTTGTAATTCTAGGGTATAAATTCGATCACCACCATGAACCTGCTAAATTTATAGTCGACCTTTAAATTTACATTGGTTCATGCACATAAATTTCTTCTAAAAAGAAAAAAAATCTTAAAATGACTAAAAACCTAATCCAGTCTAGTTTAGAGGAAAAAATTTAGTCCTTACCCATTCTCACTCTACTATTATGTTGGCCTTTCCCCATGCAATGGATGAATTGTGTGTGGGAAACATCACTTATCTTTTTTTTTAGAGCTACTTTTCTTCTTTGCATGCGATGAAAATGAATTCAATTTTACCCTCCTCCCTTTGTATACCCCTATTTTTCTCTCTCTTGTTTGTGTTTTTGTCATGTTTCTCTCTATTTGCTACTCTCTTTTCTTCTATGTCTAACTTTTCAAGTTTCCTCAGGAATTCTACATTCCTTTCTAAAAATTGATGGGGCACCCTGGCCTAAGAGGCATTAAAGTTCCTAATGACTCCTTTTGAGTGTAAAATTATAAAGTGTCTAATATGACACCATTTTTGCACCATCCCTTTCTTCTAAACTAGCCATCCTTTTTTTGTGTTCACCGTTCATCGCCCATAGGTGTCTACATATTTCTTTGATGTATTTATTAGGCCATAAATACATCAAAGAGGGAGTAATATGTAGACATGGAAAATTGACCCACCTAAATGAGTAATTTTTCCCTAAAACCCCTAAGAAGTCTCTCAAACTTCTCAAGTGCAATTTTGGACTCC
The DNA here is from genome assembly GCA_028583015.1 of Wollemia nobilis. Classification (NCBI taxonomy): domain Eukaryota; kingdom Viridiplantae; phylum Streptophyta; class Pinopsida; order Araucariales; family Araucariaceae; genus Wollemia; species Wollemia nobilis. Next base: position 4,799,990 of record JAQPPZ010003361.1, on the reverse strand, counting down.
TCTCCCCATCCTTTTTCTTTTCCCCTAGTTTTTCCAAATTTGTGGTCACCTAATATAGGGTGTGATTTCGACAAATTAGGGTTTCTCTTAGAAAACCCAATTTTTTGGACCGACCTCTAGGACGTTGATCCTACCTAGGTTTTGCCCTTTGTTTTCCTACCCTTTTTCCCCCCAAACCTCTTATAAGTAGAAGGTTTGGATCCTCCTTTTTCCCTAACAGTTTTTCCTAGCAAGTTATTTAGCAAGCAAGTTTTTTTAACCAATTATTCCAAGCATTCTTGATGAATTCTCCTAGCAAGATCAAGTGTTCTTCTGCTGCTCTATTCTTGTAATTTGCTATTCATAGTGGAAAAGTGTTGGAGACTTGACGAGGAGTCTAACATCTATGTGGGTCTTCATACTTTGGTTGTTATTTCACTACCACCAGTTCTTTCTTGCATTTTTAGTCTGCTTAGATTGTTAATTACTCATTTTGCATTTTATTTTGCATTTATAGATCAGTTTGGCATTTTTGTTGTGAATTTGTACCTAATCCTTACAGGACATTGAATTTATGATCATATCTTATTGGGTGCAATTTGGATCCTTTATATTTGGGAGTAAATTTTTACTCCCAAAACCTTAGTCTATGTTTGCATGCTTTATTTAGATCATCATATTGTTGTTTGAACTATGTTTTCATACTGCTTCATTTTATTGCATCTTATCTTGTCCACTTCCAAATAGATCAACAATCACTTTTGTTTTCAAATGGTTAGATTAAAGGACTAAGGGGGATTGACTATTGTACCTCCAAGCTCAGTCACACAACAACCTAAGAAGACTCCCAAACATTGATAATTTTTTCTATGGTTTGTGAAGTTGTTTTGTAGGATTCAAATTTGTTGGATATATTTGGACACAAGTTAGAAGTTGAGATCAACCATCAAATCAAGTAAGTGTCATAATTAAAATTCTTATGTTGTTTGTTTTTTTCTTTCTATCCATTTCTATTCCAAATCTAGATCATAAATAAAAGGAAAAATATTTGATTTTATTTCTAGGTAATTGAAGGAGAAAAATGTATATAGTTTGCATCTTAGGTTTAATCTATTTATGCATTCTCTTGAGCCCTTTATAAAATAAAAAAGGCTTACTTTATTATAATTTTGGGTTTTAGTCCTCATTGAAAATCAAGAATCATCCTAGGTTTAGGGTTAGCTTATTGTATTTTTTCATCATTATTTTCCTTGTATTGTTCTCTCATTCTTCATAGCTTAGATCTTAGAAAAGACAAGTATAGGTGCTTATTCAATATATACATAAAAAATTCCATCCCCATACATGAAATGAGTCCTTAAAACATCCCTGGTGAACCTTTTCACTCCCCAAGCCCCTATGTATAGAATATAACACACCCCCACGGTCACCTTGGATCCTAGTGGATCCAACCAAGAATTGTACGTGGTAGCACAATTTCCTCCCCCTCTATATTTATATATGTGTGTGTGTGTGCAAAAAATAGTTTACATAGATTATATAAGAAGCATGGGTTTGATATTACCCATAAGCCACTTAAGATTCGACTATTTTTATATAAATAAATGAGATGAATTCCTACAAATGTATACAATTACAAACTTATTGATACTTTACAAAGTTATTTCTACTCCTATTTATGGATTAAAATGGAGGGTTTGACTCTAAAAATCATGTAGAGATTTCTAGATGGCTTTTGTTTAAGATGCTAATTCATGTCTCATATGATTATTCATCTCCTTTGAATTCCAATTGATCCTAAGCTCATGTAGCTACCAAATTTATTTCCATCTACCCATTTCTAGGAATTTCCATCACTTGGGTGTAAAATATTTTTTTATTTAATACCCTAGATATTTGAGTTGCTTTTGTCATAGATCCCATGTTGCTATTATCCTTTCTCAAAGACAAGATACATCATTTTGCAAGAAAGAATAATATTACTCAAATAATGTGAACCTTATTAGCTTGACTTTCATGGCATCGGTGTTGTCTTCTTCAAGAGTTCTACTCCACCACTTGGGGCTGCTTGACTTTAGATCTTTTGGGATTTTACCTTTTGTACCTTTGTCAAGACTTTTGCTTCGTGTTTTCTATTCGTGACTTAGGAAATTTGAATTTTGGATATTATTTGCTTATGATATCTTACCTCCAATCATCAAACCTTTTTTTATTAGGATTTTCTTATGTACTTGTTCATGACTTAAATTTCCACTTTCAAAATGTGTAGTGATTCATCACTACAGGAAATATAGGTTTAATTACATGATTAGGCCTAAAGGTAGGTAGTAAATGACAACCATATAGTCATGGGATTGATTTTAGAAAAACTTTACTTAGAATATTAGGTTTATTTCCAATGCTATATGATGATAGGACTTATAAATACAAAGCAACATTAACCTTGAGGTAGCTTAAGTTAGTGTATGAATTAGATGGAACAAATTAGATAATAGAGTTTTGTAAAATAGGATGAAGTTATTTTTAAAATATTCCATAGCTTAGGATATTTGTTGTGAGATAAAATTAATGTGGTGGATATGTGTACATGTGTCTCTATGTGTGTGTCGATCTAGATCTAGATATAGAAATATAGATAGATAGATAGGAAAAATAAGAGGTAAAACTTAATAAATAACTTAAAATAGATATGTAATAATTAGAATAAATCACTTGTTAAATTTAGAAGATCAAGTATGTTAGTTTGTTACTACTATAAGAAACATCAAACATTAATTAGAATTAAAACATTAATCTAACAAATCTATATAAAATTATAAAATTGATTTGAATAACTAAAAGCAATGATATAAACCAATATCAAAGTAAGTTCAATGATTAATTTAGCTTTATGATTGGATTCAAATAATATAATCTACCCAATAGAATGGCTAAGACATATAATATAAAGTTTAATTTTTATTCCACTTATTTCAAATAATCATAATCATAATAATATGATTTTTCCTTCTTTTTCTAGGCATGGAGAACTAGTGCTATCGTATGTACCCATATACATAAATTAAATTATAACTTAATTTTTAGAATTAAAGTAATTTTTATTCATTCTTTGATATCATATGTAGAACAAAAAAGAAAATAAAATATTGATATAATATTTCCAATCATATTGTTTATTGATTGTCATGACATTAATGATTTAAGTATATTTGTTCTTTAAAGCTATAGTAACACTTATCATGTTTTAGATTTCATTGCTAGCTCACTTTGGGTAGCACAATCAAATTTAATGGAGGGGCTCATGACATAGATTATTGCACTAATCCCTTAATATCATGGATAAGGTTATAGATTTCCTAAGAGCAATCCATCAAAATAATATTAAATCCAATCTATAACCAAGAGAGCTGAGCAAAAAATAGAGATAAAACACAAAGACAAAAATTTTCCAAAATTACTTTTTGTATTGATATTTGATACAATGTTTACAAATGAATTTTGAATTACCCCAAGTGTATTTGGGGTAATGTTACAATGCTCTCTCTGTATTGGTACAATGCTTATGCTAATGGAACAGGGGTCTTCCAAGTATTCACAGGAATACTTGCTCTTTGTTCTCCAGCTACATCTCCAAGGGGTGAGTGGGATTTCAATATCCAATACGAGACCACTCTAGCTTTAGAAGCTTCTCCAGAATACCTGTCTCCTACACACATGAAAACCAAAGGAGGGTTAGTAGCACTTGCAGATCAAGGTATAAAACTGATACTACAAAACCCTAACTAGATTATCATGCAATCATAGAAAATAAAAACAAATAACATATAAGCCTTGCTGAATATAACCTTACTGATCATTTTCATGTCTCAAATCTATGTCAGGATCTTGACTCTACAAAACCATAGATGTGTGGTGGTGTACTAGAAACTATGGATATGCGGTGGTGAAACTGTAGATGTGTGGTTCTAAATATGGAACCGTGGACTAGCGGTTGTGGTTGAATGGTTGAATGCTTCAAAATAGGACCTTTAGGTTCAAGATCTGATCTCTCCTTGAGATGCGTGTAAAAGTTTGATCCTATTCTAGAAGGATGACGGTGTCAATGTTCAACTCCCTTAATTTGGTGGGGTGAAGGTGTCTTTATAGGCTTCTTAGGGTTTTTGAGGGAAATGAGAGGTGGCAAGCCAGGATTACCAAGTGGTAATTCTGGGCTACCAAATGGAGGGGGCAGTTAGATTGAGTCATCCAAAGTGCCTTACTTAATTGGGGTGATGTGGTTGCAAGTGGAGTGTTATGTGGAGGTTTGCCCCATGTGAAGGGACAAAGGAGACAAGGGTGTGTGATATATGGCAAGGTGAGATAGCGATGTGGCTAGGACACATGTCTAGTGGGTATGCTAGTTATCCTAGGCTTATTTTCCAAATTTAATAAAATTGGAAAATAGGATAATGTGCAGATTTATATTTCTAAGTCTACACTTAGGTATATAACTTTATTATGCAGGATTTTATGTGGGGTGGAAAATGTGATGTTGTGAGTGACCAGTTTTTGTTGTCTACACAATCAATCCATAAATAAAATTTAAATATACCACTTTACAATATCTCAAACTCTATAATTGATATATTCAAATAGATCATATAATGAATACATAAAAATACATAAATTTATCAATCCTTGTGCTCTAAAGCCTACCTTGAGGTCAAGGCTCATAAAAGTAGCTCCAAGTGGACCTTGACATCAAAGCTACTACTACACACTTTAAAGGACTATAAATCCTTAATATACATATGCATCCACACACGTATCAATATTTACATGCAATCAATATCCTCTCTACCTCACACATCCATCCATATTAAAGGTAACTATCCAGCATATGGATAATGTGTCCCAATTATTGAATCCACTTCTAGGATGGATGCCCAATCCATAGGAGGTTAAACATAGATCAACTATATTCACATTTGAATGGGTTTGGTGGAAATGCATGTACCTCCCCTCCATCTTGACCTCTACTTTATAGACTCTAGGGGCTTGACTATATCCATGAACACATTCAAGTAAAAGTCCTATGCTAGGTCCCCATGGTACTTTATAGATCATGTTTTAAAAGGAAAAAGAAAGATAGACATATACTCTCCATAAAAGGGATTAACATAAATTCAAAATCATACACATAGTTATTGTAATTCATTATGTTACATATTTAATTTACACATTGGATTTAAATCCTAATTAGTTGAAGTATTTTTCATATCAAGTTGGATTATTAGTTGTCTTCCCTAGACCCAACATTGTAAGAGTTATTTTTTCCTATGCAATGCTTTCTTCCTTTGGCCTGTTGAGTGCAAATATTTTTACTACCAATTCATATGCAAAATTATCTAGATCTCCTCTTCCCTCTTTGGTACATGCAAGACCCCCTCATTCCTCTCTTTTTATCTCATAAATGTTATCACCATATCATTTTTTTCTCCATCACTTCTACCTCATTCTAATTATTTTCCCTTACACATCCACTTCCACTTACACCTCTTTATCTATGCTAATTAATAATTTTTTAAAAATTAAATAGCTTTAGCTCTCTTGAATTAATTTATTTAGTGATTAAATTTTAGTATTTTCCCTTATTATTAAGTCTTCTTCTTTAAGATTTGACATGGCAATAGTTGTTAGGCCTAAGGTATACTTATAAGCTAATTGATAGTATGAATTCATAAATGACACTAACAATATGAATTTAGTATGACATGTTTATTTTAATCACAAAATAAATTTATGCAACATGATACAATTACTCATAGGGTCAACCTAAGGCATAGGTTTTCCTCAAAGATTGGTCTTATACATCTATAAACACATCATAAATGTAGCATTGTTCCTTGCATGGTTATATTCATAAATTATATACATAAATCCATCATTACATCTAACTACTTAATCATTGAAATCACATCAACCATTTGAAAAATAAATTCAATTTCAAGCATAATCCCATAGACAATTTATAAAGCATCATATAAACCTTCATATATTAATGGCAATAATCTACATAGATATACTAAGTAATGATTATTTATTTATTTTACCAATAAAATCATAGCATTAATAGTATGTTATCAACTTAATCCATAACAATGGTGCATTACATGAAATTGTGAGTTTAACTACTAGTAAAATAAAATTAACCTAGTGTCTAATTAATAAATTACTAAAATAGGATTAAGGTCCAATTAGGTGGGGGAAGCTGGTATCACATAAAAGTGGATTTGTAATTACACTAGTGCAATGCATACTATAACATTAAATAAATCTCAAGTATACTACATATGCAGTCTAGTACATTAAACTATGTAAAACTTTTGATAAGAAAGATAAGTTGCATAATTATATACTAATAGAAGAGGAAATAAGTAATATAAATTATTTAAACAATAAAAAGATAATTAAAATTCTAACTTCCAATCAAAACTGTGTACATCAAATCAAGCATAATTTATAAATTATCAATATTTTAAAATTTTAATAGAATAATTATGTAAGCTAAAAGAGATGCACCCAAAAAATAAAAAGTTGAAACAAATGAATTGAAATTAAACTTTGTATTGAATTTAGGAGGTTTGATTTCCTCTTTTTACAATGTCTACCCCAAACTTTGGTAGGGGTTACAATAGAATAATTTTATTTCATATTACAATGGGAAAAAGGAGGATGACCCCTTTTGTAAAATTAAATGCACTCCAGTATTTTGAATCTCCAACTACAATCATCATCTTGAGTGGGCTTGTGTATCCTACGGTGGGCCACTCTAGTTTCAGCAACTCTTCGACAACCTATTTCCTATAACCTACTTGAATTCATACACCAGAAAGAGGTCAGTAGCACCTACTTGAAAAATGTGAAATAAGCTACACAAAACCCTAACCTTCAACATTTGCAAATTGTTAGAAAGCTACATAAAATAGAAAAATATTAAAACATACAAAATGCCTTACTAGTTTTACCTACATTGATCTGTCTATCAACGACTGAAAATTGCTCCTGAGTAAACACGGGTGCATGTTTGGGATTGAATAAACATGGGATGGTGTTTGGTAAACATGGATGCACATATGCATCTATGTAAAAACTCATTGATGTTTGATGATGAGCTATAGAAACCCTAGGGTTTGACCCGAGACTTCGAGTGATCAATCCCCATGAAAGCAGTTGAACTCCTATAGTTATTCGTGTATCATAACGATATATTTTCCAACCTCTTTTTGGGTGGTGATATGATGGTGCATTTATAGATATTTTGGGATTTTGGGAGGAAAAGATAGGTGGCAATCTAGGGTTTCCAAGTGGTAGGTATTAGGCAGCCACCTATTCTAGGTAGTTGTAATGAGTCACCTAGAGTGTCCCACTTAGGTGGAGTGGTGGCATATGGGTAGGTGGAAGTGGAGTGATGTGTGGAGTGAGGTGTGAGATGTGGAAAAGGGAGGGGTAGTGATGGCTAGGACACATGTCAAATGGGGAGATAGGGTATCCTAGGGGTATTTTCCATATTTAATAAAAATTGGAAAATAGGATTATGTGTAGGATTTTTATACCTAAGTTTAGACTTAGGCATACTTTATTATGCAGGAATGTGGGGTGGATGGGGGACTTTGTGAAGGACTAGGTTTTGGTGTCTACATATGCCCATTTTTGTACCGTGTTGCGCAAAACATAATGTAGTGCAAAAATAAGAGACACCTGGTATTATTGGATGAAGCAATAGATGTAGGTTATCTCAACACAAAGAATGAATGCCCTTTGAAATATTTAATTTTAGATTACCCCCTCTATTGTTGAATGGGTGAAGAATGAAACCCACAAGCCAATTGACTGAATGTGAATGGTGAAAAGAGATGAATGTGATGGATGGAAATATTAAAAATCAAGATCAAGTTGGATGCCCCAAGTTTGGGGTAGGTCTTGTGTTGTCAAAAATTTACATTTGGTAGCAATGAGGTGCAATATGATGTGGTAAAATAACTAGCCACCTTGGGAGCTTTGGGACTCTAGTGACTATAGTATTTCCAACAAAATTGAGTGTCATGAGAAATTTTCGCATTTGTAACCTCGTAGAGAGGACTTAATGATAACCTTGGGAAAACTTGCTTGAATGTAGTCACACTCAAAAATTGAGGGACCAAATTGATCTGATTTCTAGTGTAATAATTTTTTGGATGCATTGATGGAGTGATTTGATGAATTTTTAATTGTTTTTGTTGTATTTTGTGATTTTTTTGGCAAACGCGGGTTAGCATTTATCCAGTTTCAAGCACAAAATCATGTTTGGATCTAGTAAAATGCACATTCACATTTACATACACCTTCTAAATGCGGATCCATGTTTATATGTGCTCAATAAATGTGGGTCCGCATTTGGAGGTACAAATTATGGCTATAAATAGGTATAGGGACCCCATTTGGTTTCATTGTTGCAGTTGAGATTTATTGAGAATTTTAGGGAGAGTTGTGTAGCAATAGTGGTTGCGATGGTGGGAGAAACGAGCAGAGCTGCTGGTGCAGTCAATATTGGTGGTGTGGTTAGAATTGTTGTTCGGGTAGTCAAGGTAGGTCCTGATGCTCTTTTTGTTTTATTACATTTTTTATGTGTTTTTCATGTTTTGTGTTTTGTGTTTTTTTTTAAGACTTACATGGGGATGGTAGAAACATTTTTTTTTTTTAACCGGTAGAGGGGGTGGGTGAATATTTTTTTAAGTGAAAAACAATGATGAAATGAACTAAGAATGTTTTTGATTTTTTATTTTTTTAAGTGAAAAACGATTATGAAATGAATTGGGAATATTTTTTATTTTTGTTTTTATGATGATGAAATAAAATGAGAATTGTTTTGATTTTTTTTTTAAAGATGATGATGGAATAAAATGCAAATATTTTTTTTCTAGGTGAAATTTTGGAGGCTCGCCACCATTTTTCTCTTGTCATTTCTCATGTGAGAAAGGATTTAACTGATGACCAGTGGAAGTGGTTGGATATAGTGGGATTAGCTAGGTGTGGCCGAGTTGAGCGAGTGAGGGTAGATGATGAGTACTTGTTGGCCTTGGAAGAGAGATGGGACCCTGATAGGGGGTCATTTCAACTCCCAATTAGGAAGATTACTATTACCCTGGAGGATAGTTATCACATATTTCGTGTTCCTATTGAGGAGCTATGAGTTCAAGTTGGGCACAACAAGGAGCATGAGTTAATGCCCTTATTCAATGATATATGGGAGGATGTGGATGTCAGTAGGGGTAGGATTCAATATCTAGAGATGTTCCAAAAGGGATATTTATAGTCACTACCTATATTTGTGATGTATATTTTATCCACTATGTTGTTTCCCAACAATATTGGGGCTAGGTTCTCATGGAACCAGATCAGGCTTGTGTTGGATATGATTGATGAGCCTCGTGTGTATGCTTGGGAACCTTTCTTACTCTACCAAATGTATGTGGATATTTATGAGGTGAATATGTGAGAGAGAAAGGGTTTAGGTTGTAGTTTAATTCTCTAGCTTTGGGGATGGGAGCACTTCAAAGTGGCTCAACCTGATCATTTACCCTACAAGTGGGATAGCTTGCACCCTTGTGCTATTCATTGGTAGATCAACAGGGAGATTCCACTAAGTCATCCTAGCCATAGTAGCCAAGAGTATAAGGAGATGTGGGTAGTATTTATTAGTGCAGATGTTATTTTACAATTATGGATGGATATTTATTGGCCCAAGGACAGTGTACAACTATGGTGGACTAGGTGATACAGATGGGTGGTTAGGCATCACGATAGAGAGAAGGAGATAATCCATTTCTCTTGTGTCCTGTGATAGTTTAGGATGGTGCAAGGGGTTCTTGATGCTCTAGTCATATATATGCATCGATACAATGATGTTAGCCTCCCTTATCCTTTTCAAGATTGGGATACTGATGACCCAAATTATGAGGCATTAGATACCCCAATCGTGGATGACATTGGGTCCACTTTTGAGTATGATGTATGGTTTGCTTCGTAGTCTCCTTGGGCACCCAATCAGGATATGGATGATGGAAATAGTAGGTATGATCGAGATCCAGTAGAGGATACTCCTTGATGATAGATATGTCATAGAGGTAGCAGTGGTAGGATGTGGGTGAGGACTGATGTGGATCTACCTCCAAACACTAGAGTTGGAGGTGGTGGAGATGGGGGTGATTATGGTGGAGGTGGAGGTACAGATGCCATGGAGGAGGTTCGAGAGAGACCTTAAGTGCATAGTGAGGAGGCTTTGGGTGTCCTCTATGTTGAGCAATATAGCTTGGATGAGGAGTAGGATCACCTTGTATGAGATGCAACAACCCGTGACATAGGTATTACAAGGCTACAAAATGCATTGGAAGCTCGATACATCGAGATAGATAAGTTATAGAGTTATATAGAGGGGCTACGAGTGGCCCCACGTGTAGGTGGTAACAGTGCTCAAATTTTTTATCTTCGTACTGATATTTCACTTTGCGAGTCATGTCAAAGGTAGTATGTATCTCATTCATGATTATAGGATATATACATTCATGCACTTGAGGATCTACTTTCTCAGTATCACAGTCCACTACCTATGCATCCTTCTATCTCTATGTCTGGTTCTAGTAGGCAGAGTGAGTCTAGTTTTGGTAGTTCTCACTCAAGGGCTCTTTTTTTTTGTGATCCATCAAGGTCACATGGATCTACTCATGGTCCTCCCAGAGATCAGGGTGGTGCTAGCTAGTAGCGCTTATTACTTCTTTTTATGATTTTCAATTTTTTTGTGAGCCTTAGTGCTTTGATTTATACAACCTTTTGGTAAACTTTTGTATATGTGATTCATATATATATACATGGATTTCATTTTGTTTATGATTTTTGTGTTGTACTTTTTATAGTGTTTTTATTGTGGATGTATGGATGGATGCATATGTATGTGATGGAATGAATATTTAATAAATGAGATGCATCATTTATTATGATGAAGTATGCAAATGAGGTGATGATATTATGTTCTAATGATTATTCATAGATGATTTAGACTTTTGTTTTACTGACTTTATCTTTATTACTTAATAATGGGTACCAACATAATAGTACTAGCTTAACTATATATTAATAGCTTGGCAATGCTATGATGGTATGGAATGGAAGCTCTCTTATGACTTTGTTTTCATTAGATATAAAGGATCTAGAGTTATTTTGCGAAGACTCAAATGTCCTAGCGATCTAAAACAAACTCATATATTAATATCCCAAATTTATAAGATGCCAATGGTGTTCTTAGTTGAGTCAAATTTCTAGTTACCAAATTTGTGTGGAGTGAAAGTTCATTTTCAATCATGAGCTAGGGTATACTAATCAATTATAACTTATGCCAATAAGCTAGCTCATCTGAGAGTGATATAGGTATATACAAAATAAATTCACTAATGTAAGGATACCTCATTGTCATGTTGGCTCTTAGATCCCATTGTTGTAATTAGGATCACCCCATAGTTTTCAAAATATTAAGAATTCCAGGGATTCAAGCTCCTTTCCCTTCTTATATTGCCTTTGGAGTTTTGAATTTTGGGATTTTTTCTCATTTTTGTAGAGGATCAAAGGGAATTTGTATTTCTTTTGGGAGTTGCTCATTTTGAAGAAGAGCAAGGGGATTTTTTTTTTAATTCTTTTTGGGATACTTACTCATTTTGTGGAAGAGCAAGGGATTATTTTTTTTTAAGGAGTAGAAGGAGGATATTGTCCTTTTGCCAATTCTTAGCTTTCTACACCATGCACATAATTGGATGAGCAGGAAAAATCATTTGCTTTATGGAAATAGCTATTCATGACTTTGTCCTTCCTAGAGTTCATAATGTTTTCATGTGTTTTGATATGTGTAGTCAAAAAGAAAACTTTATGGGGCCAAGACCAAATTGTAGCATTTCAAACTTGTTTGAATTTTGATTGAGGTTGATGAAAACACTAGGAATGGTTGAGTGATCGAAAACATCTAGGTATTATTTGATAAAATTGTTAGGCGAGATGCAGTTGTACTTTCCTTGTGAGATTTTGAAAACTAAGGGGTGTGCATAAATTAGTAAATGGTCATATAGTCATCATAAATAATATCATGTGGTATCTATCCTATCTTATACAAATCTTAATGATCAAAATACCACAAGAAAAGTTGTAAATGATTACGACTAATGGATTGGTGACTAATGTTAGACTGAAGGTGCACCTGATTTAGTCCACAAGACATAGTGGACCAGCAATTATCCAAACTAACCTAATGATGACTAATATTGTAATCTACATGAATGGATGTAAATGATACGACTGTATGTATGCGATGTAGGTGGTGCACTAAAATTTTTGTAATGCAATTTTTGTTGTTGTTTTGTGTGTGTGTATTTTTTTAAGCCATGTATATGTATATGTGATTCACATAATGCACAAAATGCTCTCAAGTGAATGATATTCAATTATTCAGGCTCCATTATTTCCTCTAAATCTGTAATCCTATACATTTTGTGATATAGAATGAACACTCGATAGCAAGATGCAAGAATGAGCACAATGAAAATTGAAGATTGCATTCACACCAAAAATATTTTTATAGGCATGTCTACCTTTACAAAAGTGGCATTTAATGCACCAATCCATGTGAGCATTAAATGTTGTACAATGTGATCCATGTGAATAGGGATAATATTAAGAATTAAATATTAATCCCTATCATTCCTCCCCACCCTAGAAGCATTGGGCTCCAATGCATCCAAAAGAGAGGGAAAATCATGAGCCAACTATGTTGAAGTGATCCACTTAGCCTGGTGAGGAAGCTCTCCATGGCGTGCAACCAGATATGAAGTGGATGAACCCTGGCGAGTGTGGCGAGTCCTGGTGTCGAATAGATGGTCCTCCTCCAATGGAAGCTAGAAATCTGGAACAACATCGAAAGGATGACTTATGGTCGGTGGGCTCTCTAGTGTGGACTCATGATACGGATGGAGTAGATCAACATTGACAACATCATGAATACCCAAGTGTGTTGGAAGGTCCAATCTGAATGCATTCTCGGATAACTGTTGAATGATGGTGTAAGGCCCATAGCAGAGAGGTTTGATCTTGCTATGTGCCTTCTCTGAAAATATCTTACGATCAAGGTACAACCAGACTCGATCACCAGTATGAAAGGAATGTGGAACATGGTGGTGATCCATTGCCTATTTTTGCTACTTTTGTGTCTACTGTAGGATGTGTACAACCTTGGACTGGAGCTATTGTAGGTGTTGGATGAATGACTGTGCTTTATCCTATTCTTTCTACATGTGGACTATGACTGGAGATGGAAGAGCCAAGGGTAACTCATATGGAGCGATAGGTTGAAACCCTAGATAGACCTCAAAAGGACTATGACCTATGGACGTATGGATGACTCTATTATATGCATGCTCAATATGAGTTAGACTGAGATCCCACTTGGTTGGTGATGCATGGTGGTAGACTCAAAGACTCTGGACAAGTGTACGATTGATGACTTCTATTTGACCATCAGACTGAGGATGGAATGTTGTGGAAAAATTAAGGGACACACCTAATAGTTTCCACAAAGACCTCCAAAAATGATCGAAAAAATGGGAATCACGATCGAACACAATACTTGTGGGAAGACCAAAGGAGCACCAGATGACATCAAAGAATAGTTTGGCTAAGTCTACAGCAGAACTTATTTTTTGACATGGAATGAACTTAGCCATCTTACTAAAATGGTCGACTATGACAAAGACACAATCATGTTGATGGACAATCATGGGAAAACCACTGACAAGATCCATAGATATACTTTCCCAAGGATGTGATGCAATGGGTAAAGGTATACTAAGACCAAGCCTACGGTTGGATGATTTAGACCGACTACATGGGACACACTATTTTAAGTACTTGAGAACATCTCGTTGCATGTGTGGCCAATAGAAGAATCTTTGCAAATGGTGAAGGGTCTTATGTTTGCCGAAATGGCCGCCATAGAGGGTGGAATGAGCCTCTCTTAGAAGGGATGGTCTGCTCTCAGTAGGAACACAAAGCTTATCTAGATGGTAAAGCAACCCCTCCTTGAGATGGAAATCCTGAAAGGGACTTAAATTGGAGGAGGATGGATGTTGTAATTTGTGATAAACTATGGCAAAGTCGGGATCATTAGGATACTCAGCAGGCCAATATTGGAAGGCTAAATGAGAGGTAGTGACAATGGTTAAGGCTTTTGCAGATGGAGGATGGTTGAGACAATCGACAACAGAATTTTGACTACCCTTCTTGTATTTGATGACTAAATGAAATTGTTGTAGATAGGAGGCCCATTTCATGTGGCGTGCTTCTTGGATTTTTGTTTGGGATTGAAGAAACTACAAGGGCAAATGATCTATGTGGACAATAGTTTCTTTACCAAGAAGGTAGTGACGCCAATATTTTATAGCTTGGACTAAGGCATAGAGTTCCTTATCATAAGTGGAGTAATTCTATTTTGTTATGGAAAAGGACTCAGAATGATAAGCTATTGGATGGCCATTTTGTTTGAGAACAACACCGAGAGAAAATTGAGAGGCATCAGTTTCTATTTCAAATGGCTGTCGAAGATCAGGAATGGCCAAGATAGGGGCGGAGCAAAGCTTATCTTTGAGAGTGGCAAAAGCTTGGTTGTGGGTATTTGTCCAATGAAACACAGATTTGGCCTTAGTCAAAGAATGCAATGGAGCAGCAATGGTTGAGTACCCTAGAATGAATTTATGGTAGAAGTTAGCAAGGCCAAGAAAACTTCTGAGTTCAGTGATGTTTGTGGGAGAAGGCCAATTGAGAAGAACTTCTACTTTGATAGGATCAACCTGGATACCTTCGGCATTGATGATGAAGTCGAGGTATGAAATGGATGTTTGGGCAAATGAGCACTTGTTCAAGCTGGCAAACAACTGGTTCTTTTGAAGGATGGCAAGGACATTCTCAAGATGTTGTAAATGTTCAGGCCAAGTCTTGGAAAATATCAAGATATCATCAAGATAAATGATTACATATTGATCAAGGCACTCACGAAAGACTTCATTCATGAGCCTCATAAATGTAGCTGGAGCATTGGTGAGGCCAAATGGCATAACCAACCATTCAAACAATCCCATATTTGTCTTGAAAGTTGTTTTCCACGTATCCTCTACTTGTATTCTAACTTGATGGTAGCCACTCTTAAGATCAAGTTTGCTGAAGAATTTAGCCCCTTGGAGTTGATCTAACAAGTCATCAATTCGAGGAAGTGGATACCTATTTTTTATTGTTATTTTATTTAGTGCCCTGAAATCAATGCAGAATCTCCAAGTACCATATTTTTTTAGAACAAGCAAAATTGGTGAAGCACAAGGAGAAGTGCTTGGTTTGATGAAGCCCTTATCTAATAATTCTTGCAATTGTTTCTTTATCTCATCATACTATAAAATGGATTGCCTGTACATTGGAACATTTGGAAGAGGTGTTGCTGGAATTATCTCAATTGTATGATTAATTGCTCTTTCTGGTGGTAATGAAGTGGGCTCTTGAAATACATTTTCATACTTATGTAATATTTTGTTCACCTATGAATTCTGTATTTGAGATTTAGTGTTATTTTTATGCCCCTTTTCTTTTACGTGTGCTTGTTCCCGGATGAAGATTAGTGCAAGTGCTTGAGCATTATTAGTGGCTTTTCGAGCTTACCTACAAGTGAGCAAAAAATTAGATGTTTGCTTTGTTTGCTTTGTGGCTTCAATGAGATAATGCTTTTGATCCTTTTGTAATGTATATGTGTTGTTAAATGCATCATAAGTAGCCCTTCTATCATATTGGTATGGTTTCCCTAGGAGCAATCCACAACAATCCATTTGGGTGACATCACAAGTCACCTTATCCTTAAACTTGGGCCCAAATGCAAATCCAATTGTGCAAGTGTGTGTGATCCGTGAGGTGTTGTTGTTATCCTTCCACCCCAGAGAGTATAGGTGAGGATGTTTGGCTGTTGGAAGCTTTAGCTTATCGACAATGGACTTCACGATGAGATTCTTTTGCGAGCCATTGTCGATTATACAATCGACAACAAAGTTGTGAAGGAGGTGAGCTCTAGTGACAAACAAATGGTCACGGTCACCACCTTGAGAATTTTGATTCATGAGTGTGACATTGTTCAATTGCCCTCTCAACTCCTCATACACTTCTTCACTACCAGTAGCCTTGATGGGGTTATCACTTGAGCCCTCATCAGACTGTACAAACAAATTCTTCTTTCTTTGTAAGTTAGGACATTGAGTTTTGTCATGCCCTTTCTTTTTACAATAGTTACAGAACTTCTCAGTTTGAGAGAAAGAAGAAGAATAAGAAGAAGAAGAAGAAGAGAAAGGAGTTTTAGAAGAAAATGATTGATGAGAAGTGGGGTTAATAGAAGAAGTATTAGAATATCTTCTTCAGCCCTGTTGCTCCGTGGACACTTCGGTGGTCGAGCTTCCTGAAGAAAAATGAGGCTCCTTGTATTGTGCAACGAACTTCTCCTCTACAAGCTATGCAAAATTGAATGCTTCATCCAACGTATGGCAAGAAGAATATTTGAGCTCCCTGTAAAGATGTGCAAGTAGACCACTCTTGAATTTTACAATCAATACCACATCAGGATCAAGAATTGCAAGTAACACTCGAAGGTGGTTAAAGTTGTGAATAAAATCTTGGATAGATTGTCTTTTGCCTTGGTGAAGTCTTAGCCATTGATTGAGTAAATCGTCCTCATAGTTGGATGGATAGAAGGAAGCCTTTAAGGCTTTGACTAGCTCCTCCCATGTTGTAATTGGATTTTGGCCTTGTTGGTGATTGGAGATGAGGACCTTGGCTAGATTGGAAAGTTTGAGTTTGGCAAAGGGCACTTTTTGAGCATCAAGAGTATTTTCAAACTCAAACCAAGTCTCCATGTCAAGTATCCAACTATTTAAGACATCGGGATCTCGAGAACCTTCATAGATTTGGACTTCACATCAAACATTAGGGTATGGTGAGGACGAGGAAGAAGTTTTGAGGGATTGCATTATGGCTGCTAATTCATGTTGGGTTATAGTGATCTCAACAATCTTCTCATTCTATTCTATGGTGATTTCAGCCAATTTCTTGGCTATTGCCATGCTTGCGGCCATTGGTCTACTAGTCGTGGGAGCTAGGAGGAAAACCAAAAATGCAACCCTTTGGAATAGCAAAAACTTGAGGATAGAAATAATGGTGCCAAATGGTAGAAAATGAGAATGGAAATGGTGTATATGGATAGAGCTTGAAAAGATATTTTTGACGAGTATACACAAGCCTATACTGCCCAAAAAAAAAAGTGCAGCAGAGGGTAAAAATTTTGTGTTCAAATTTTTTCTCTTTTTATTGGATTAATTTTATGATTGATGAGGGTGAATAGGCTATTAATGGGTGGTTATTGTCCAATGAACCACCAAATATCAAGGTGAGAAACTTCCAATGTCTAGCTAGCTAGCACCACTTCAATGACTATCCACATCAACACCGCCAATGGCTAGCCAAGTCAACTTTAGGGATGACGATAGATGAACAGAGTGTAGGAGGACATAGATTATGAGGTACACAACTAGCAAGATAGCCATGGTGTATCAATGGTCAACACAAAAAAATATGAGAAACCATGGCCACAAAGAGCAGTGATCAACATGAACTGGATAACAAGGCAACCCTGAATGACACGTTAGCCATAGGGAAGAGGACAACAAGATGATATAAAAGTGACTGTGAGCAACCATGACCATAGAAAAGAGTGACTAGCATAGACCAGATAGTAAGGCAACCCTGAATGACATGTCCACCATGAGGAAGAAGATAGCAAGGTGATAGTAAAGTAGGGTTGAGTGGTAGGAAAGAGCCAATTGAAGGGGAGGGTAGCCAACGTAAAGCTAGCTACCAAAAAATGTGACCAATGAGGATTATCAATAACAAAAATATAGTAACCTCATTCGTGTGGGATAAAACCCACCACTTTGATTTAGAAAAAGACAACTATTGGTCATCTAAAAATAAGAAAAACGTTGTCCTTTGTCAAAAAAGTAATGTGTCATTGAAATTTTATTAAATATTTTGTCAAACCTTAGGAAAGACAATTTTCTGGATGCCATATTGATTATTTGGTTTGTTGAAAAATTCAAAAATTCTACGATTGGAATTGGAGGTCTTCGAAATCATTTGAAGGCTGATTTTGCATCACTGACGACTAGATATTGCTCCATGATGGTGCTTCAGAAGCCAAATGGTACTCCATTTTGTTGTTCTACTTGGTGATTTTTTGAAGTGATGTCGTTGGAATCAAACACTTCATCAGTTTCCAAAAATGTGAAATGTATGTTGTCGGTTAATTTTTTGTGTTTTTAAATCTTAGAAACCTGCATAAAAAATTTGTACTTTTTACTGAAAAAACACATCTTCATACGCACATCGGATTTCTATTTTCATTTTGAGAATCGGACTGAAGCGTACTTGATCTATCCAAATATCCTAGTGAAGATGACCATCACCTCCTCAATTGTAGTTTTCTCACCTAAAAGTTGTGATTGAGGTATGACAGAGTCGAAAGATCTATAGATATACACCAGTGGAGTTTGTGAGGAGTTGTATGGTGTAATTTGAGACTGTTAGAAGACTCTGAAGTGGTAGGAAAAATATGCGATGCCAAAGAATAGAGGTAGCCCAAACTCATGGGATGTATAGGCTGTAGTTGAAGCTTATAGATCTGGATTTGATGCATCACTGATTGAAGGAGGTGCCCATGGTTTATGGTACACCATGCATCGAGGGTTTTTCAAATGAGCAAGGTGGACTATGATCCTTGCTACGGATAATGTCTCCAAAAAAATGAATACCACTAAAACCCACCAAGGGTGGATTGTGAAAAGAGATCACCTATCACCCCACCAAAATGAACACCAAAATTAGCAAGCTTGGAGTGGCTTCTCTAGTCAGATTCATGGTGCCCCACATCTAAAATAGTAGCAAAGATCTCATCCCAATGGTAGTTGTGAATAATGCCAAAAAGGATCCAAATGCAATATAGTTGCTTGGATAAATAGTTGAGGGTTGGAGTTAGAGGACCCAACTGAGAGTTTTTTGAATGAGGAGTGCTCGAAGACATATGTGAAAAAGGAAAGAGTGTTCCTCCCAAGCCAAGATCCACTGGTGGATTTCTCATTTCTATTTTGAACCATACTAGCCTAGAGGAATAGGATACTTACCTATCCAATGTTTAGCTCTAATACCATTGATATGGAATGAAAACTTGATAGCAAGACATAATAATGAGCATGATGAAAATTGAAGATTGCATTCACACCATAAAAAATTTTATAGGCATGTCTGCATTTACAAAAATGGTATTTAATGCACCAATCCATGTGAGCATTAAATGTTGTATAATGCAATCTGTGTGAATATGGATACTATTAAGAATTAAATATTAATCCCTATTATTTTAGGATCCAACTTTTGCTTGACAATGTATGGACCTAACCAATTAGCCATGAATTTGTCATGCAAGTGCAACAATGCATTGGTATTCTATTGATTCTCTTTAAGAATGAGATCTCCTACTTGGAATTCATGGAGATGAACTTTTGCATTATAAGCATACTTGATGCAATATTGATACACTCATAGGTGTTCTAAGGTATTGATTCACCTTTCATCAAGGAGTGTGAGTTGGTCAAGATGTGCTTGTCTAGCGGTGTTGTCATCCATGAATTCTTGTAATATGATTCATAGCGAGGGGATCTCAAGCTCAAGAGGTATGATTGCTTTGGCTCCATAGACCAATGAAAAGGGTGCTACCCCTATAGGCGTTCAAATGCTTGTTTGATAAGAAAATAGTGCCAAGATGATTTGTGTATGTTGATCTCTATGATTTTCTTTGACAAGTTTCATGAGAATGGATATTAGTATCTTATTTGTCACCTTAGCTTTTCCATTTGCTTGTGGGTAATAAGAAGTCGAGAAATTGTGTTGGATGTTGTATTTTTTGTACAGTGCTTGAACATCCTTGTTATTGAAGGATGTGCCATTGTTAGAAATTATCTTTGATGAAACACCAAAATAATAGATAATATGTTGGAATATGAACTCTGCAATTCAAGGTCTAGTCGTAGTGGTCATAGGGATCATATCAACCCACTTTGTGAAGTACTCTGTGGCAATGATGATGAACTTATGTTATCCTAAGGAGGCAGGTGAAATTTTGCCAATCAAATCTAGGCCCCATTGTGAAAAGGACCAAAGAATTTGAATGGGTTGTAATTCTTGTGATGGTACATGGGTCAAGTTGGCATGTTATTGACACTTTTGATATTTATTTACATACTTGCAATAGTCATTTTCCATCATGGGCCAATAATAACATAGGTGTAAAATATTCTTTGTGATGGCCATCCCACTAAAGTGGCCATCACAAGTACCATCATGGGCTTCACATATAGCTTTTTGTACCTCTATGGGATCTAGACATCAAAGTAGGATTCCATCATAGCCACGTCTATATAAAACATCCCCCAAGAGAGTATAATGAGCTGCATTTTTTTTGAATGTTCATTTGGTAGTTCATGAAAAATCTATTGGGAGGGTTCCAAACCTGAGAAAGTTCCTTTACCTGACTAAGCCAAGGATCGTATGGCTCTATGTGAGTGAAATAAACACTCTTTTCACCCTCAGACTCTGCTTGTGAGATTATAGATTTGGACATTATTATGATGATTAGTGATTGGATCTCTCCATTTGTGTTCTTTAGAATCAATAATCCTAGAGAGGCCATCACATCCACAAATCTATTAGTCGATCGAGGCAAGTTATCAATTTCAAACCAATCAAACTGTGCTAACAATTACATTGCTACTGTATTATATTATTTCAATATTGTTTCTCTACATTGGTAAATTCCTTTTACTTGGTGAACGACATGTTCAGAATCACCAAAGATGCTTATATGCTTTATACCCATAGCTATGGCAACTTGAAGCCCTAAGATTAGGGCTTCATACTCTGCATTGTTATTTGTGCATGGAAAGTCAAGTTTGAATGATAAAGGAATTGGTATTCCTTCTGGTGTGTAAAACATGACTCCAACACCTTGTCCTTTTTTATACTTTGATCCATCAAAGAATAGGGTGATATCAACATCATCCTCAGGAGGTACTAGTTCTTCCTGTTCAGTGACTAAGAAGACCGAATCATCTAGTAGCTCGATAAATAAGGGTTGATCATTTGGAAGCAGAGCCTCCATGAGTTGATAAGCTATCACCTGACCCTTAATGGATTTTTGGCTAATGAATTTGAGATCAAATTCCATTAAGAGAATTATCCATTTCATGGTATGAGTGTTGTTGTATGTGCGAGTCATCATGTAACACAAAGGATTTTCTCTAGCTATGACATAAGTTGTATTACTTAGCATATAATATTTGAGTTTCTTAGTGGTGAAAACCACTACTAAGCACAACTTTTCAACATAAGTATATCTTGTTTCATAACTCACCAATGTTTGACTAATGTAATAGATTGCTTGCTCTTTTTTATTTTCATTCTTTTGTGCAAGCATTGTCCCTAATGCAAAATCTATAGCAGAAATGTAAATATGAAAAGGGACTCCTGAACGAGGTGATGTTAGCACTAGCGATGAGGCTAGATATTGCTTTATATCATCAAAGACCTCTTGAAATTATTTTGTCTAGGAAAAGGTGACCCCCTTTTATAGTAGATGATTGAATGACCTGCATTTTTTTGAGAGTTGTGCGATGAATCGATGAATCGATTGAATATTTCCTTGTAAACTATGCAACTCTTTAATGTTTGTTGGGGGTGGAATTTTGATAATGGCCTTGACCTTATAGGGATCCACTTCAATGCCTCTCTTGGAGACAATGAAACCTATAAGTTTTCCTGATGTGACTCCAAATACACACTTCTTAGGATTTAACCTCACCTTGTGTTCTAATAATCGATCAAAGACTTTTTCTAGTACATCGATATGCTCAAGACATGTTTTGGATTTGGCTATTAAATCATCCACATAGTCTTCAATGATTTTATGCATATAGTCATGGAAGATATACATCATGGCACGTTGGTAAGTAGCTCCTACATTTTTAAGGTCAAAGGACATCACCTTGTAACAAAAATTCCCCCAAGGTGTTGTAAATGTTGTTTTGTGTTGGTCATTAGGATTAATCCAAATTTGGTTGTATCCTAAAAAACAATCCATTAAAGAAAGTATTTCATGGCCAGTGTAAGAGTCTACTAGTTGATCGATGTTTGGTAATGGAAAATCATCTTTGGGACACACTTTGTTTAAATCTCGAAAATTTGTGCATACGTGAATCCCCCCATTCAATTTACGAATGGGTACCATGTTTGAGAGCCATTTGGGATAATCAATGGGTTGTATGAAACCCACATCTAACAATTTTTGTAGCTCTTCTTTGACCATGAGGGCTATGGTAGGATGAAGTTTCCTCAAATTTTGCTTGAACAATTTTGCTTTGGGAGCTAAGGTGAGGTTATGGACCACCAAGTTGGGGTCAAGGCCAGACATGTCTCTGTACGACCATGCAAAAATATATTTCTTCCTTGTTAAAATATCTAGGAGTTTTTATCTTTCTTCTATGGATAAATATTTTTCCATTTTCACAATTTGTGGATTTTTCGCATCTTCACTTAGGTTCACATTGATAGATTCTTCAATTAGCATGTGTGAACCTTCCTCTAACTGGTGTGGAGTAGGGATGAGATGAATATCATCCTCCACATTATCAAATGAATCGAGTGGGGACTTCTTCTACCTTGGTTTAAAAAATAGAGGTAGATGAAGATGAATATTATTGAGGTATGTAAGTGTTAGAATATCTTAGCAATTCTTTGGATAGGATGAACTCAGCTATGGATAGCGGGGATGAAATCCTATCCATGTCAATGAGGCTAACGTCGATCGAAATTAGTTTCACCAAATCATATGGATTACAGAGTGGGGTGAATAAGTCAACAAAAATCATGTTAACTTGGTGGAAGTGAGGTGGCTATGATTTGAAAGGTGAGCTCTCTCACACACTCTCTCTAGGGAGAAACTGACCTATGAAGGATGGATAATGGTGTTGTCGTGTAGGCAACCAAGGTGGTGGTGGTGGATTTGGCTCAGGTCACTCTCATGGAAGGTGCAAGTGGAATATGGGTCAATGGATGGGAAACATTCTAATGTAGTACTCATCTCTTTCATATATGGGCACTATGGGGGTTGCATCTTCTTTGGAATCATCGAAGGCAATAGATAGGACATCAAATTCCTCTCTAAAGTCTTCCTCATAGTCATCATAAAAAATGTAATTAATCATGTTGATGTGCAGTCACATTTCTGAAAAGGCCTCATGTAAATGAGGTGCAAAGTCAGGGTCTATGTATTCATCCTCACTATCATCGCTATCTTCACTATCTTCCTCCTCGAAATCAAGGGTGAGTTGTTGGAATACATGCTCAAAGGAGGTGGTAGAAGATGTTGGCTTGTACCCTAAGCTAGAGTGATCATGTACCTCTCGATAGTGAGGTTCGACAATATTTTATGGACCCTGTTCATGTCGTCCAAGGCCATATCCCTGCCAGTTAACCCAACAAAAATATCACATAGGGAAATCTGGATTGGACAGATATTCTAAGTTGGCACAAAATTGTTGCATGGATTCATCATTAGGAGGAGGTGGGTCGAACGAAGAATCCACTCCCCATATACAAAATTAATCTTGTTTGGTTCTGAACCCATGTTATACATTGCACCTATGGCTAAAGGTGGGTCACATGGGTGACCATAATCTCTAACAATCTGGATAGGTGGTGTTATTGTAACATTCTCAACTATGTACTCACCAATGCTTGGATTGGCAAGATGGACTACAACTTGAGTGGTGGTGGATGTGGATGACTCGGGTGTGGATGTGGAGGCTCCAATGGTGATTGATGGCTCAGGTGGTGGAGATGGCATAGGCTATGAGGGTTCCTCTCGGATAGGTGGCCCTATCTATGAGATAGTAGATGGTTCTAGGGGTGGAATTTGTTGAGTGGGGTGGTTGTTGGTCAGCGGTTGATATGGGGTGACTTGTTGAATTGGAGATGTGTGTGATGAGGTATGATTGTTTGGTTGATTTGATGAGATGTGGTTTGATGAAGGTGATGGTTGATTTGTAGGATGATGATGTGTGATTGGGAAATGATATGTGGTTGAGGTGGATGCTTGATTTGGGTTGATGGTTTGAGATGTGGATGGATGATCGATTATAGGTAGGGCCTTTGGTATGGGTGCTTTGGATGAAGTGTGGTGATTTGGAGTGGTTCTGATGATGAGTGGTTGGATGGACAAATGAGTGGATGGTAGGGATGGCTCATATGGATTTGAAATCAAGTTGCAGTACTTGAATGGCTTGGTGTTAGCTAGAATGCAATGGATCTTTCCCTCATGCACATATTTCAAGCATTGATGCAATGTTGAGGGGACACACTTCATTTCCCTAATCCAAGGATGTCCAAGAAGTATGTTGTACTGCATGGTCTCCTCCAAGATATGGAAGAGTGTATGGATTGTTTTCACCCCCACTATCATGGGTAGAACTACATTTCCTACTATGGAACACAAAGCATCATTGAACACCCACAAGGTGAAGGTGGATGAGGTAATGTGGGATGGTGGCAGTTTGAGATGTTGGATGGCTTTAGTGGTGATGATGTTGATAGAGGATCCGATATCAATGAGTACCCATTTGAAGGGTTTTCTATCAATGTGAGCTACAATATGCAATAGAGGATCGAGTAACTCCGATGATATGCTCTTTTCTTCAAAATTATAGAACAAAATTGAAGGTTCCATACAAGTTTGAATACTCCCCACAAAAGTGTTGAAGGCATTGGGATCTTCTATCTGAAGTTTGATGGATTTTAAAATCTCCATCAATGCCTCATGATGTGGGGGAGATTGTTGTATAAGCTCATATATGGATAACTTGGCCGAGGCCATCCTTAAGCTCTATGTCAACCGACTCCTCAATGTGATGATGGGCCTAGGTGGATGACTTGGGATATGGATGGGTGGAGATGGAATGGTGGGGTTTGGTTGTATGGGCACATTTGTTTGTTGTGCTATAGGAGTAGGTACTGCTTGAGTTGGTCCATTTGCTTGCTATGTGTGATTTGTGCTTCTTTGCCCATGGGTGACTACATGAATAGCCCCCACAAAACCTTGGTATACTTGAGATACATGATTGAATTGGTTGGGGGGAACTATAGAAGTTGATGCCCCAGTCATTTGTTGAGTTGCCTCGTGATGAGGTAGTGGTGTTTGATATATACCAAGGTTTTGGTTTTGTTGGGCCAGAGGGTTATCAATCTTGATATGTCCCCTTTCAAGCAGATCTTGCACAATGTTTTTGAATGCATAGCAATCATTAATGTCATGACCTTTTTGTCGATGAAAAGTGCAGTACAAATGCTCCTTATATTTCTTACCACATGGTTTGTTTGGATCCTCAGGTTTTATCTCTAGCAAGGTAATAGCTTGTGCATCATACAACTTTTGGAAAAGTGATGAATATGATTCAGGCAATGGGGTGTAATTATAGGGTGGTCGATTGAATTGGCACTGATGATTATTTGTAGGTTGAGCTTGATTTTGCATTTGTTGTGGGGGTGGAACCACCTGATAATTCTATTGTTGTTGTGGGGGTTGTTGTACTTGGGCTTGAGCTTGTTGTGTTTGTTGTGGTGGTTGGCTCAAGAATATTTGATTAACCTGACCAGTCTTGGACTGGCCCTGGTTGTTCCCCCTTTGGCCCTTATTTTGCCATTCTTTCTTTCTTAGTTTTATCTCACCTTCTTGGATTTTAATTTCTTCAATTACCCGAGCCTGGGTGAGAGCTTCCTCGAATGTTCTATATTATTGCAATTGTAGTAACAAGGAGATTGGTTTGGAATAACTCCTTGTGAACATTCTTGTAAATTTCTCCATGGGGAGGGAGAATGGCAATTTTGTGATGACTGCCCTCCAGTGGTTTCCAAAGTCATAAACTGACTCATCTTCAAATTGGCATAGGTTGAACAAGTCGGTTAATGTTGTTTTCTTTCTAACATTAAGAGAGAAACACTCCAAGAATTGGTCTGCTAGTTGCTCAAAAGTATAAATACTTTTGTGCGATAGGTGATTGTACCAATCTAGGGTATCTCCTCCAAATGTTTGAGGAAATATTCAGAGCATGAGAGGGTCATTGTCTTGTATCCTGAAACATGCATTGATGAAACCACTCACGTGCTCTCAGGGGTCCTCATCCCCCTTGAACTTATCAAACTTTGGTAATGTGAAATCTATCAGATAAGGTGGTGATGGTACCAAAGAATGAATTGGATGATTGATCAACTACCTTAGGGTTGGTTTATGGTAAAATATCCCAGGTGTTTGCATGGCTAAGCTATCAATCTGGTTATGCAAAAATTGAAACTTAAGGTCTTTTGATGATGATTGAAAAACCTAATTTGTTTGTTCTTGATGAAAGAGGTGTGTTGTTGGTTGGAATTTGATGATGATGGATGTTATGGTGGAATGGGTTATGGAATGAATGGATTGTTGATGATGAGGTGATGGGGGTATGATGGTATGTTGTCCTAAAGAGTTAGCATACATGTGATGGAGTGGATGGGTGGGGATGGTTATGGTGGGTGGTCGTGATACCCATGATGGATCTTGAGTGAAAAAGGTGTTTTTATGTGAGGTGGATGGATGGTTAGGATTTGGAACCTGTGATTGTTGTTGTGCATTAGGATGAGTGCTTTGGTTGGCCTCATCCATAAGTAATTGTTGTAAGTGTATAAAATATTGTTGTATAGCAATCGTAGATGTATATGGCATGTGCACATGGGGTGAAGAAGATTGGAAACGATTTATAGCAACCATGTGAGTAGATGTTTGTGTAGGGTACGTGTAAAAAGGTACCATGATTGAATGAGGGATGACATGTTGGTTGGGATCAATGGATTTTGTGGATGGTATGGATACGGGTATCTACAAAATAGCATTAACTTGTGCTTTGTAGAGGGGGTTAGAGTAGATGATATTTTTATGGGATAGGATGGAGATGTGTTGATGATGGGATAATGGATGAGTGTGGGTCATGGTTGCAATAGTTGATTTATAAAGTGGGTTACTGATGATCTGGTGAGTTCATTGCAGATGAGAGTAAGTGGCCTTCTCGCGTAAGGCATGATTGGTGTGGGGTGAAATGGCAAGAGGAGGCAATGATGGAAAATCTAAGACTACTATAGTCAAGTAAGCCCTAATGGTATCAGTATCCAAATACATGATGCATTGGTCAGATGGCATGGGTGGCTCACTCCTAGGAGTCTCTAGAATAGCAACATGGGTAGCCCTCTGCATTACATCCATGTCTGAAGTGGGGACCCTATTGGATGGCCCAATGGACATGTCTAGATGCATGGTGCGGGCCACGTTGGCTTGCCCCACCACAGAAGTGGTGGGGGCTTGGGAAGGTTGAGCAAAATGTGCCATGGGTGAAGATGGTTGACCTTTGACTTGGGTTAAGGCTCTGGCTTGACTGCGGGTCATTACCATAAGCTAGGGGTGGAATGAGGTGGCGAATGTGAAGGTGTGTGTGAAATGTGGTGGAAATGCAAATGAAAAACACACAAAGCAAACAAACAAACAAATGTTTTCTAGGTTTTCACAAGTTTTGTTTTTTTTTTTTGTTTTGTTTTGTTTTTTGGAGTTTTGGAATTTTTGATTTTTTTTTTGAAGTTTTTGATCTTTTTTTTTGAAGTTTTCAAGTTTTGGTGTGTTTTGATTTTGAGACTCCTATTCCTAGAACCACTATGCAAGGTGAATGATGTATGCAACTAAAAGGGTGTGTTCGAATCCACCCCTCTGATGAAGGATGAATCACGAACAACTAAAAATGGCTTCCTAAAGGTATGATTGGCTCAAGGGTAAACCTAAGGAGTCACAATTACCCCCCCAAGGGAGGTCACGTTGTATGAGTCCTGCTACTTGCCTAATACCTAGGGAAAGGCCCCATAGGCTTTCGCTTCACTCTCGAGTGAGCTTGGACAAAAATGATAGTTGCGTTCCACTTATTATTAAGCCCCATGGTAAAAGGGAATTACTAGTCCTTCCTACTTTAGGCACACCCAAAAGTAGGGGACTTTTTGGTGATGAAGTCTAGAAAGCCACTCATTATTGGCTACTATGGTTTCTAGGGGGAAAGCCAGTGGAAGGAGGTGAATTCCAACATCACCGATCTCAATTGGGGGTTGGTGATGAAGTCCAACCTTACCAATGTTATTGTGAGATGTGCAAGTGTGTGTGGGGTTTGATGTTTGCTATGGTTTTATGCAATCTAAAATGTAATTCATGTTTTGATACCTACAAATACAAAATCAAAACACTCAAGAGGAAACAAAATTATAGACATATACAAAATCCTAGAAAATTAAAACAAATGTAGCAAAGCATATTTCAATAATTTTGGTCGTGGTTCTGAAACATAGAAATAAACACAAGAGTACATTTACGATTGGCCAAATGTGAGTACACATTTCCCAAATGTAGGTCCATGTTTAGAACTTGCCAAATGCAAGTCTAATTTTTTGACTGTGTATCAAAAACAAGGTAAAATAGGTCTATAAATGTTAATATGACCTAGAATGTAGTTAATGATGTAGATTTTTACCTTAGATGTAGCTATGTTCTCTTTATAATCTAAGGATAAAAAAAGAGATATACCCTAAACTAAATCTTTAATTTTTTTTTAGTGCCTACAAATGAATTAATAATACCTACAAATACATCTAAGTTACATAAAAAGCATAACAGACACAGAGAATAGAAAACCTATTTTCTTTTTTTTTTATAAAAATAAATCTAATACCAAATTTGTATGTTACTTACCTTGGATCCTTTCATTACTCCATTTCCAATTTTTCAAACACTCTTCATGTTTGTACAAACTCCCAAATGTCACTCAACATTTGTGTAGGCTCCCAAATGTTGCTTTGTGTTTGATCTAAAATACAAATGTCACTCCACATTTGTTTAGTTATCCAAAAACCCTCCTATGTTTGTGTAGGTGCAAAAACATCTTGAAAAATCTTGGAACTCCTGGTTCCAATCTTCGATCTTCATGCAACAGACCTCTAAAAAAAACCTACAACAAACAGATAGACAAAAATTAGCAGATCAAACACAACAAGGCAAATCAAATAGAGAACCCTTTAGGGGTCCCACCATGATCACCATTTTGTAAGCTAAAAGAGATGCACCCAAAAAAATAAATGTTGAAGCAAATTAACTGCAATGAACAATGTAAATTTTTTATAGAATTTAGGAGGTTTGATCTCCTCTTTTTACAATGTCTACCCCAAACTTTGGTAGGGGTTACAAAAAAATAATTTTATTTTAGATTACAATGGGAAAAATGGGGATGACCCCTTTTGCAAAATCAAATGCATTTCGAGTGTCTTGAATCTCCTGCTACAATCATCATCTTGATTGGGTTTGTGTATCCTATGGTGGGCCACTCTAGCTTCAACAACTCTTTGACAACCTATTTTCTATAACCTGCTTGAATGCAAACACCAAAAAGGGATAAGTAGCATCTACTTGACAAATATGAAATTAGTTACACAAAATCCTAACATTCAATGTTTGCAAAATGTTAGAAATTTGTAGAAAATAGAAAACTATAAAAATATCTAAAATTCCTTATTGTTTTACTTGCTTCGATCTGTCTATCAACGACTAAAAATTGCTACTGAGTAAACATGGGTGCACATCTGGGGCTGGATAAAAACGAACTGGTATTTGGTAAATATGAATGTACTTTTACATTTGTGTAAATGCCCATCAATGCTTGATGTTGAGCTTTAAAAACCCTAGGGTTTGATCTGAGTCTTTGAGTGATCGATCCCTACAGAAGCAATTGAACTCCTATAGTTATTATTGTAGCATAATGATATATTTTCAAGCCTCTTTTGGGTGGTGAGATGATGGTGCCTTTATAGATATTTTGGGATTTTGGAGGGAAAATATAGGTGGCAAGCTAGGGCTGCCAAGTGGTAGGGATTGGGCAGCCACCTATCTTGGGTAGTTGCAGTGAGTCACCTAGAGTGTCTCACTTAGGTGGAGTGGTGGCATGTGGGTAGGTGGAAGTGGAGTGATGTGTGGAGTGAGGTGTGAGATGTGGCAAGGGGAGGGGTAGTGGTGGCTAGGACACATGTCAAATGGGGAGATAGGGTATCCTAGGGGGATTTTCCAGATTTAATAAAATTTGGAAAATAGGATTATGTGTAGGATTTTTATACCTAAGTTTAGACTTAGGCAAATTTTATTATGCAAGAATATGGGGTGGATGGGGGGCTTTATGAAGGACTAGGTTTTGGTTCTTGAATTTTAAAAATTTAAATATAAATTCAAAAAAAATTCTATTCATGTAACATTCAACACAAAGTCATGTAAACTATTATCATTATTAATATTTTACAATCATGACTTCACAACTAAATTTAACCACAGAATTACTTATTTTTTCAATTCTTTCCATAGTTAAACTATGATAGCTTGTTTATGTTTTAACATTGTAAAAATTTTAATCTCAAAACTAATTATTATCTTTATGTAAGCATTGTCATTACCAACCAAATGAAAAAGGGCTTCTACCTCTTACCCACCCACCAATCCCTACCATAAATCCTTGTACTTTCAAATATTGTACTAATTATTTGCATGGATGAACAATAATTATAAACATCTAGAGTTGGCATTTTAATTCATGAGTTTCACATTGCACTTAGGACATTATGAGATAGCAATTTTACTAGCTCCAATATAATCATGTTCGATATATTTATTTTTATTAGCTTGGGTCCTAGGTTTAGATAGTTAGCCTTTGAGCATTAGGGTTTGGGTTAGTATTGATTTAGTCTATAAATAGCAAGAGTTATGTGGTAGTCGAAATCATATTTTATATTTGAATATTTTTTTCCTTTATTGCACATATGTGACTTGGCCCTCTCTAAGTGGTTATTAGACTTCACCCTCTAGGAATTTGATTATTGCATAGTTGTTTTTGGTAATTGGATCTAACTCATTGTAATTATTGGATATTGTAATTATACATTATTAGATTGCTACTACTATTACTATATTTTTTGAAGTTATTTTTATTAAAAGTGGTAGTAGAGATTTGATCTTGACTCCCTATGGTGGTGTGAAATTTATAGCAAAAGGGTGCATGGACCATTATAGAACCCTTATTGAATAGTATGACTACTTGTTTATTGGTAAATATTCATATGTTTTAGCTCATATTTTTATGAATTTATTTTTCAAAACATTGTGAGTTAGCTATTGTTATGTCCTTTTTCCAAACATTAATTTAAAAAATAGTATCACATGTCATCATAACCTTGTGAGAGACAAATCCTATTATGATTATGTTTTTGATCTAGTCAAAACAAAGGATATTTCTAGAAATATTTTTTTAAAAAGCAAGTGTGTTAGGACCGTAGAGGAAGATCTATTTCTTTGTGATCATCTCTTCAAGTTGATCAAAGTAAGGGATATCTCTCATAACATTTTTTTAACAACATTCCAAGGATTATTTTTTGGGTTGTAATTTTCTCTAGTGTATAAATTTACCTACTACCACTATTGGTTTGTCATGATTCAATAGTTTATTGTAGTGCATTGGTCATTCAAAGGATATATAATGCCACAAAAATCAATTACCAACCAAAAAATCCTAGTAAATGCCACAAAATCCCTTAAATATCAATAGTTTTGACTAGTTTCATCTTTCTTTCTTAAATTCTATGGCTTTGCTTCCTCGCAACACCTCTCATTATTCCTCTCTTGTTCCAAATGAATCTTTCCCTATCCTTCCTCCTGCTACCCCTCATATTAGTAATCCTATTCTTGATATTATTGATCTTGTCTACATGGATATATTAAGACTCAAGAAAAGATGATTGTCTCCATTACCATGTCCTTATTTGGCATCTAAAAAGTCCTACAAATGTTTGCCATTATGCATTGCCTTCTCCATGGGTCTCTACAAATTGTTGTACAATATCATATGATTATCATTAGGAACAAAATACAAGGAATACAAGCATTATTCCACAACCACCATCTAGTCACACTCTAATTATCTATGGAAGTCACTTAGCTCCTTGTGTTACTCATGGTACTCATTCAAGTATGGGTGATGGATGTCATTGATCCCTATGCATTTTAATTTTTCAATCCTGGGTTGGCATTCTTGGCTATATGTGTTAAGTGCTATAAGATATGTCTTGATAAACATATTCCTAAGCTTATAAGGGAATTAAAATAGTACTGAGTGGAAAAGAAAATCATAGCATAAATAAAGTATTGCAAGAAAAGTAATTGTAGAAAGTAAAGTTGAACAAAATTGAAATATCTCACTTAAATCAATTGATATCTACTACTACAAAACATGCACAGGAAAATACAAAAGCTAATATTACTTACAATATTATGCAAAATAATAATTAAATCACAATATGCTAATAGTCCTATGCTATAGAAAATATCAAACAACCCTTTATCAACATGAGAGAGTGGGCCCTTGCTCCTCATGGAACTAACTCAAACTAGAAACTAGTAATTCATAAAAAACATAAGTAATTATGCATATTGTTCATTACAAGTCAAATAATTGGAAGCTTTCTACAATATTCACTTATGCCTAGTTTATCTATATTCACAATGTTATGTTCTAACCCCTTTACTATCATCAAGGTGATTATTTATAATATACAACTTTAACTATTTAGGTATCATCAATCAATAGAGCTATTACTACAAATAAAAATAAATAATAATCGGCCATTCATAGGCCATTCTTGCCTAAGATTAATTTGTGGATGTTATGATAGCTAAAATTGACACCCATCATGAATCTGCATTGATCCTTCCCAAAAAAAGATAACAACTTTGGGTCTTGGAAATAGTGTCAATTAGTTAGAAAGGCAAAGCTTCATATGTCTCCAATGATAGGATCCAATTATGGTAATAGTGTCCAAAACATCCTCTTGGATAACTACGACTAAAAAAAATATCGACTGCCATGGAAACTCCTTCGTAGTTGAATTCCATGTAAAATAGAGCATTTCCTCAATCCTTTTCATCATCATCTCTTCATATCCTAGTGTGTGCCTCTATAATCTTCTTTTATCCATAATGTGAGAATGTAATTTAAAATGTGCTCTAGAAAATGTTTCAACACCTGCAACATGAAACACCTCTTTTTCATCTTGGAACTATTAGTGTAATTAACCAAGAGAAATGTGGAAATAAAACCAAAATCATCTAAAAAATGTAGTTCTCCTATTCTAACTTACCCAACCCAAATATCATGCTAAACTATGCAAAATTCCATCTTTAGTCATTCATATATTTTAGTTAGAGATAAAATAACATCTCAAAGCTCCTGTTATATGAGGTAATTATGGGCCTCATCATACCCCCCTTCCTGAGTGTTTACATGTCCTCATGCAAAGGTCTTTTCTAAATAAACACTCAGGTCAGTATTTTCAACCATCTTAGGGGTTAAATTCTCATATGTGGTCCTATACCCTTAACATTATCTCATGTCATGACGTCAAATTAAAAATTTTGAATTATGTAGGGACCCTATAATATCATATTGATGCATGGGACTAATGATGAGAGGGGTCTTGAACCTTATCTCAATCCACCTGAACCTAAGAATTTGAATGGTGGAAACAACTACTAGTGGTGTTGTGACCAACTAAGGTTGTTAGGTGACTTTAGTTATCTCTTTCTCAAAGTTAGGGGTAATTCCCCTTACCTTGCTTGACAATCCTCCTTTGCTCTCTCAAAGTAAGATTCATAGAATCTCTAAAATGGATAGAGGTATTCCTATTGGTGGGTTGTATATTGATGCCTAATGCTTCTCACACTCATAAATCCCAAATATCTAGAGATGATAGCTTGAGCATTGGGATATGCATACTTGATTTACAAACCCACAATAGCTTCCCTGTTCATATGTCCTACAACTTCATCCCTATGGTAAATATGATTATGCAACATGGAATTAATGGCTTTTAATTGAACATCCCCAACATAAATATTGGGGAAAATGTGTAATATTTTACCACAACATAAATATGCATAAAAAATCTATAGAGTAGGTTCTTCTACTTAGGCATACTAGTCATTTAAGCCTCTAAAAATTATTGTGGTATTTCCTCAATGTTTGATAGACATCAATACAACTTGAGTACCTACCAACTAAAGAATTATTCATGTAACAACAAAGTATAAATCCTTGTCAGTTGTCGATATTGCATTATAATGTAACAAACTATCTCAAATTTTGCTCATAGCCTAACAAGGTCTACCTTTATTTTCTCATTTTTCTCCTTTAAGAATTTAAGATATTGTACCCTTTATTCTAGATAGGCACACCTCTTCACTCATCTCTCAATAGTAGCATTATATTTCTCTAATCTTACAAAATTTGGAGGAATAATGACTTCAAGATTAGGGGCTACTAAGGGATATATTTGTACCTCTTGATATGTATGCGAAATGACCCCTTTAACCTGAGTCTCCATCCTACCATTTTCATCCTTTATAATCTCCATTTGTTGTTCTTGAGCACTTTTTGAAGCTGGTGTCAATGCTCTATTTAGGTACTCTATTTATCCATAATTTTTGTCTCCCCTACATCTTATCTTAAATCTTGTAATATGGTCACAATTAGAGGGTTCTATTCATCCATCAAATATTCTTCCTATTTAGAGTTTATTAATGTTTTTGAAGTCCCCATATTCCTCTGCTATACTTTGAGGACTGCTACCTCTTTCTATTGCAATAATTCTATCACCACCATTGGTTCATACCTCTTCCTATTATCCCCCCATTTTTTGTTAAATATCATCACTATGCAATATGATATCATTGAAGATCGATTATAGAGTATTAAGGTCAAGGGTGGAGGATTTTTCATTGATGTTGGATGTATACAAAGGATGATTGTATTTTATAGCTTTCTTTAGAATCATAGTCGGTCCCTCTTGATGGATATTTTTTCTATATCCCCTCTCAAGTGGCTAGAGGGTTCCTAATTTTTTAACTTGTTTGACTTTGCCCTTGTTCATTGATGCCAAGGTAGCACAAAATTTCATTGTCTGATATATGTTATATGCTCATGGGCTACTTTTTTCTCCTCGTGTCATGAGCAATCATGTTGAACAATGGTCATTTCATTCACTTATTATTTTTGCATGGGAAACATGCTTGTTGATATACTTACACGTTGTGATTTCCTAAGTCTGATTCCTTAGATTTCCCATGTCTTTGGAGGTTATACTTGCACCATGTGTCCTTTGTTGTATTTATTCTTATCATACCAATCCCTGCCATGATATCATTTCTAATTTTTTACCTATGTTTGCCTTAATCCTAGGTTTTCTGTGTTTTCTTTTATTATTATCCGCAACTACCTGTAGTTTCAACAAATAATCTAACACATTGAATTGGTGTTTCCTTCCCCCCTATTAAATCAAAAGTATATCTGCATGCGAAAGTACCCACAATACAAGTGCCTTTTTGCTGCCTATTCAGGAGCCCTATCTTTATGGTATTCTTTCTATAGCTATTTTTTAGAGCATCTAAACTATATCACAACCAATGGAATAGGCATTGAAATAATATAATTTTTAATTTCCAAGCATCACCATAAGACTTCCTCAGTCTATTATGCTCTTTTATTCCTATTAAAAGACATGTGGACATAGACAATGCATAATATAGTCATAATACTAAGGTATACAAGAAAGAAAGGTAATGCATACCTTATGGATTTAAAGTGCAACTTTGTTTTATTTTGGCAAACTCATAAGGGTTCTTTTTAATGTAAGTTATGGTTGTGAATTCACCAAAGAGATACAATTATTAGAATATAGATAATAATATATATAAACTACCTATTTTTTTTAACAAAAGAGGTTGCCATTCTTGGTTTTCAACCATCTTCTGCCTTGATTGTGTCTTAGAGGCATTTTCACAAATAAGTTATTATTTCCAAGTTGTGTATGCCAAAAACTAGTTTTCATACATACCCTGGCCTAGGGAAATCCACAAATGGGTTTCACCAGTAGGATTCTCATATATATATATAAACAACATATTTCAATTGATATCTTGGTGAGAAGAAGAGGTTTCCCCAATCACATACATATCTAATTGTGACTAGAATTGAACCACAAATTCTTCTTTAGTAATTGAATTCTTATATGCTTTTAACATGTGTCCATTTACCATAATACATCTTCTTAATCCATAAATAGGTTAAACAAATTACAACATTGTCAAAATCTTGTTCTATCTGACATGGACCTAACCAGCATGTACAAATTTTACCTTTAAAAAAATGGTAATGAGAGTCAAATAGAAGTGCCTAATCACCTGGTTGAAACTTATTATTTTTTAATATATCGATCATGTCATTTATGTCATTGCTACTGAATGAGTTCTATCTTCTAGAGAGCTTCAAGTCTATATCCATACAACTAATTCAATTGCTCCACTCTCTCTAATTGTGCATGCATTAGGTCAATCCCCACCTCTAAAGTTATATGTAATGTTTGAGGCTCAAATTCAATAATTCAGATGGGTTTCTTACCAAATACAAGTTCATATGGTCTGAAACCTATTGTGGTATTGTATACCCATACTACTTCATTTAATCTATTAGCCTAGTCTCATAAATGTGTGGATATTATTTTTATCAAAATATTCTCCAACTCACAATTGTTAACTTCCACCTATTCATTGGATTAGGGATGATAGGGTGAAGATTTTTTATCCTTGACCTGGTACTATTTCATGAATGCTTTGAGTACCTTGGATGTGAATTATGGTCCTTTATCTAAAATATTTTCTTGAGGAGATCCATAACATTGAAAAATTTATTCATACAAAAATTTAGCAACTTTCTCTTTATGAGCATGAGTTAGAGAATTCTCTATCTTCCTTCCCATTTTGTCACATATTACATGTGTTTTTTCTATTACACTTTGGATCAATAGGTCCAATGAAATCAATCCCCCACTTATCAAATGGTTTAAGCACCACTTACGTTTATAGAGGCATTTATTCTGAAGTAATTGGTAATCCCATCCTTTGGCATTGATCACATTGTTGAACATATTTTTGTACATTTGGATGAAGGGTGGAACATTAGTAACCAAGCCCAAGTATTTTATGAGGATTCCTTTTTGTGGAATAATATCCTCTAGAGTTTTCATCATGGCATACTCAAAGTATATTAAATTCATCATCTTGTCCTACACATCTTCATAAAATAAAGTCAGTCTCTTTTCTAAATAAAAGTCCTTTAGTCCATTTATAAGATTATATTTTTTTAATTAAATGAGACTTTTGTTTATGTGATAAGTGAGGATGTATTTTTCCTATTGATAAATAATTATAAATGTTAGCATACCATTAAGGATGCATAGATATTTCAAAGATATTTTTAACTGGAAATATATCCTCCACTAGTTCAATGTCATCTCCATGCATTAAACTAGACAAATTGTCAACAATAATATTTTATTTTCTAGGTTTATGAATAATAGTGATATAAAACTCTTGAAGCAATAATAACCATCTAATCATCCTACCACTAACTTTAAAATTTTTCATCAAATAAGGTTCGATGTGTAGATCAATTGGTCCAACCAAACCTTATAAGGGGGCGAAGGTCCAAGGTTTAAATATCGGGCCTCACTGGACTGAATGCTTGTCCCTTTCCTAGTTATTTTAGCATCATAAAAGATTTAAAATGATTGTGGCATGGTGGTTATAGGGGTGGACTGCGCGAAGATATGTGTGGCGGCTTTCGAGGCAGACAACGCAGAATATTGTGGTAGCCATAAAAATCAGATAGGCTGCCCAGATTCATGGTGGCTACCGATTTCACCATGTAAATTAAAAAAAATAATTCATAAAATATTTGATAGTAGAATGATCGGCATGAATAAAAATTTGGTAGCTTATAATGAAATGACGTAATTTTTAATGGCATAAATTACTTCCAAGAGCTCTTTTTTGTTGGTTGTGTAGTTTTTCTCAGTCCCTATTAAATTATAACTAATGTAATAAATTGCATATGGTTTTCCTTTGTCTTAATGACCTACAACTATACCCAATGCAGTGTTGGATGTGTCGGTATGGATGTGGAATGAGAGTGACCAGTTAGGGGCCTTGTAGAATAGGTGCAAAAATAAGTTTTACCTTGATTAAATTAAATGGTGTATGATAGTCATTTGTCCAACTAAATTTTATGTATTTCATTAAAAGTGTAAAAAGAGGAGTTGCAATTTTACTAAATATTGAATAAAACAATGGTAATAACCCACATGACCTAAGAAACTACAAACATTCATTTGGAATTTTGGTGTTGGGAGTTACTTGATTATTTTGATCTTTTGTTTGTCCACCTTAATACCTTCCTTTGAAATATAGTGCCCCAAGATGATATCTTCATCCATCATCATAAGGAATTTTTCATGGCTTAGAGATATATTGCAGGATTTGCACTTGGTTAGTACCTTATCTAAATTTTGTAGAGCCTCATCAAAGGAATCTCCATAGATTGTAAAATTTTCCATATAAACTTCCACGCATTCATTAGAAAGATCAGCAAAAAATTCTAGTATCGCTCTTTGAAATTTTGTGGGTGCATTATGGAGGTCTAAGGGTAACACACAGTATGCAAATTTCCCCCAAGGACATGTGAAGGTTATATTTTTCTTAGTCTTCGAGTGCAATCTGAATTTGGTTATAGCCACCAAATCCATCTAAGAATGAGAAATATTTTTTCCCAGCGAGTGTGTACAGGATTTGATTGATACAAGACGATGGAAAATGGTCCTTGCATGTAGATTTATTGAGGGCACTATAGTCAACACACACACATTGCGCCACTCTTTTTAGGGACTATAACTAATGAAGAAACCCATTGACTATCATATATTGGGTATATAAATCATGCAACCAATGATTTTTCAATCTCACTCTTGAAAATATATTTTAGTGTAAGATTTATTCTCGTTTGAGGTTGTTGTATTGGTTTAGCATTGTCCATGTAGATAAATGAGTGCAAACTTCAAGGTGGATTCCTTTCATATTAGTGCACTCCCATGAAAATGTGTTGGTATGTTTGTTTAAAACATCAAATAATTTAGCCTCTTCATGGTCATGGAGCCAAGTATTGATGTTCAACATATTTCTAAGTCAAATCTCAAGTTGTTTTCTACTTAGGTGTAATTAATTAAGTGATTTCAATGGATAGTGGTGAGGCAACAAAGAATGAAATATTCTATTATTTTTTTCAAAAGAAACTCTTGTAGGAATGATGTTATTTAATGGACATTGGTTATATGTGAGAAGGTGTATCTACAAATTATGTGTTGTGTTGAATGGGCTTTCTTGGAATGGTATGATTGGAAATGTTTTATTTTTTTTGCTTTTATCTTCCTATAAGAGTAAATAAATCATAACTTATTCATTTTTGGGATAAAATCCTAATGATGTTTCTGGTGAGAAAAAAATATATTTCTGAAAATAGTTAAATTTTCTTCCATTTAATTTTATTAATCTAGGAGTTCATAAGCATTCTAAGTACCAGTAAAAAGTTTAAGTCTGTAGTAAATTGAGAGATGAGTCATATGTGTCACTTGTGGTTTGGTGGGGGTGTGTTGTTTGTGTAGTTGGATTTCATCCAAACTAGGAAAATTTAAATGTAGGAAAAAATTTAAACTATCATTATCAAACACATGAATGAAAGGAAAGTTATAGAAAAGTAAGCACACAACTTGAAAAGAAATTACAGGAAATTGAACACACTTGCAGAATTGAATAAAGTAAGAAATTGAAGGAAATAAACACATTACACATAAATAAATAAAATAGGAAACACACTTGTAGAAATAAATAATAATAAATAAATAATGACAGTAGAAAAAATAGGGGAAGAATACTTCCTGGAGTGGGCCCAGGCTCCTGCAGATTTCTGCCTAACTAATTCACACAATCATCCTCTGAATGCAAAAAATAATAGAACACTCAAGCTTTTTATTTATGCAGTATCGAATACAATTTTAATGCAGAACGGGTTTAGGATCCTTTCACTTCAGAGGTGGCCTAACTTTAATACAGAACATAGCTGTTCCCTATTACAAATTTAGACTATGCTAATTTTATCCATTTCAATGTGATTCTCTATGGTGAGCGCATACATAAATTAATTAAACATCTAATAAAAGAGAAGTCATTCTAAAATTAAACCTATTGAGATAACCATAGTGCTCCTTATGCTTTTACAATAATATTCGTCCAATTTATGCACGGTGTCCAAATTGCATAGTCAACGTGCACTTTATTATGCCAAGTATAAGTGCTAATTGGCCTGTCACTAGAATACAAGTGTCTTTTTGGCCTCACATCAGGATAAAGGCACTGTATATAGCCTTTTCTTATTCATTGAAAGTTGTTAATTTTTTATAATTGATTTGCTTGCTCTATCATCGAAATATAGGTACCTTTTGACCTATTTCTAGGAGACAGGCACTTGTCCTATTTATTGGGAGATAGACACTTTCTTTTTTCTAGGAGATAGGTTCCTTCCAACCTATGGCTAGGAGATAGGTGTTGTACCTTAGCAATTCAGGATGTGTAATAACCCCAGTTGTTACTTCTTGTCCACTAAATTTTTGAACCCATATAATAGTCGTGTTCACCTTTCAATGAGTCAAAAGTATAATACTGATGTAAGACAAGGATATCCCAAATACTCAGTAAGTGATATGAACCATAAAATATTAATCCAAAGTCACATTTAAATTCATTCACAACCATTCATAAATAGGAGTACCATCTCCTTTAATTCCTCCATACCATCACCATTTGATGTGAGGATAATACAATAGCTAATTCCTTCATGAGGACATCTCAATGGTTTTACTATTAATTAGGAGTTTACCCAAATGGAATCATCCCCTCCTCTCCATACTATCCATGAAGACTAGTATTAAGGAGATAGTCATTAATATTATTATTTCTCGTGAAAACTTACATGTGACTTGGGATATTGTCTTAAGCACCATTATAGAATTTACTCATTTACTAGGTGTGATGGTGTTGGTGGTTGTCTGAATTATCCAGTTGCATGAAGTTATTAGTTTACTTCTAGCTATCTTGAGTGGATCGTGTGGATATTATTTTGTCTCATATTATTGTGAAGGTTGTCCATGAATTTCCTTCTACACTATTATAGTTCATGAGAGAGAATTTAAATACATCCATCTAATCTACTAGAGCAACATAAAACTCAATGCCATACATTTGACAATGTGTAATCTCAAAGTAATTCCATTACTTGCTCATATTCCAAAACATATCACCTAACATTTATTAGAGGTGAATACTACAATATGAAAACTTTATCTCTAATTTACAAAGCTTGTGATCAAATACATAAAATATTACAAATCATAGCTTATTTTACATAAATTACATCAGCCCTACATAATTACATTGGAACTATATCAATACAAGCTTTACATGATGAACATTGCAATAGTCTTCAAAATGTGTTGTTTGGTCCTTCTCTAAAATATCTTGAGTTCTTCATGGTTGGAAGAGATGATAGTGAAGGGATCAAGACAACTCAGATGTAATTTATGCCAAATGCATTACAAGCAAGCCATGCTTATCCAAATTAAATGCAATCATGCATCAAGTAATTGCCAAATGTATAACATAATTCAAGAAATCACCAAGCATGAATAAACAATTCATCCACCTTTAATATTTTTATAATGAGGATTAATTCATAAATCCCATCCATAATTCATTTGGATTATCACCAAACATAGGAAGAGTCTCATACCTCTTTCAAAGGAATGGACACCAATCCAAGCCTTCCAAAACTAGAAGACATTCCTTCAAACTTCTAGTTAATTGCATTCATTCACTATAATGCATAGTATATGATTTCACTTTGTTCATTTGTTTAATCTAATTAATATATTATTGTTGGTAATTTTGACATTATGCCACAAAAAATTTTGATGAATTTTTTATTGTAATGCAACAAAATATATTAATATTATGATGCAGTATTTTGATCGATATAATATGTTACAGTTTATATTTTATTTTTCCTTCTTTGTTTTCATGCATCCTCTTTTGGCTTGGAAATAATGGATGTTTTAAGGAAAAAATGATTGGGAGAATTGATTGGTTGCTTTTGTAAAAATTCCCAATAAAAGTTGCAAAAAATGGTGCTAAAAAATTAAGTGTGCAAATTATGGGAGCTTCATTGGAAAGGAAAATCGTATTCACCTCAAACATGGGGCGAAAGGCTCGTTTACCTCACTTTGGGGTGAATGTAAAGGAAAAGGATGAATGATAGTCTTCTTCAAACATGTTCATACCAATTGAGGGGTGAAAGTCCTTTGCACCCCTCGTTGGGGCGAAAGAAGAAATTAAACAATGAATTTTCAAAGAGTGGATAAGTGTTGAAGCCACCTAAAGTCAAAACGTAGAAATCACATTCACCCCAAAGTTGGGGTGAAAGCTTCGTTCACCCCATTTTGGGGTGAACGTATCTAAAAATTCAAAGAGGCACGCCCGACTAACTCCTTGGTTAAATGAAGATATATTCAATGAAAGTCCTTTGAAGCATTTTAAGTTGTAATGAACTTAGCGCCAAAGTTGACAACTTTTAAATGAAAGGGTGCGTCCGTCCCAAATATGGGGCGAAAGCTTCATTTGTCCCAAGTAGGGATGAACGTCTTTTGAGAATAAGTATTGAAAAATCAACAACGCATTTTTCCTAGTTGAGGGGAGAAAGCTCTATTTGCATCTTCTAGGGGTGAACGTGCTATGGATGGAAAATGGACAAAAATAAAGAAGGTTGAAGCAATTTTGAATGGTCAACTCTATGTTTGCCCTAAGTGGAACTTTACCTCTTTTGGGGGTGAACATAGATGTTAAAGGAAATGAGGTAGCTATTAGAGGTGCTTTCACCCTAAGGTAAAAGGATGATTGCTGTTGTGATCGGGGAATACATAGAGTCTACTGAATCAATAGAGGCACCCTCTCCACCAATGAATGCGATTGAAAGGGTAAATGTGCATTCGCTTATTTTTAAGTTCGGGCAAATTTTGTTGTCAACAATGTCAAATATTTTTTGAGAGTGCTCAAAATAGGTGAATGGAAAACATTAAATGTTTGTGGCGAAGAGTGACTCAGGTTGTGAATCTTGAGCAAAAGGAGCTACAATATTAAAAGTGCAAGGTGATTTTCATGATTTCCAAGCAAAAGCATATTTTCAAGGATGGCGAACATATCAAGTCAACGACCAAGCCTTGCAGTTTTCCATGCATTGACACCCAGAGATGTTGCTTTCACTGGAGGAATTTCCTTAAAAGTTGGATCGTTGTCCCAAAAGCACGAATGTTTAGTATTTTTGAGAAGGAATTTTCTCACTGTGGTTCCTGATCTGTATACATTTTGTCTCCATATGTATTTAATGAAAGAGGCGAAATCCTCTATAAATACTAATCAATTTTCATTGTAAAAGGAGGTTAGATATTTTGCAAAAAAACTACTCAAGTTCTCTACATCAATAGAAGATACTTGGCTTCTAAATTTGCAAGTGATCTTGTGTGTGATTTCCTTCTATTTTATGCATTTCTATTTTATGCTCATATTCATTTTCTATTGTTAAGTTTAAATTTTGCATCTAAATTTGAACATTGTTGGTGAGGGAGTGAGTCCTGGAATGTGATCCTGGAGGTTGTCTCTGCAAGGTTGTAAGTAAATCCTGTTTCCTTCTTTTATTACATGTTGCTTTAATGCTTGGGTGGAATTCCTGTTGTTAGTCTATCCCCAATCCTACACCTTCGACCTGTGGCCATATTTCCCATATCTTTCTGTCATTTCTAATTTCTTTCCTACAACCCTAGTCTTAAACCAGTGTAGGATTTAGTAAGGGAGCCAGCCCTCTCTATAGATTGGCACGGAGGACATTTCTTTCCTCCGGCCTTTCAATGTTGGCCATGTCTAGGGTGCACAAATGTAGGTTTGTATAATTAGGTAGATATTTGACCAATAATTTTTGGCATGCCCGATGGGACCCTAAAATTTCCACTTTCAAAAATATTGAGGTTTGATATTCACCTTCGTACTTTATAGTTAGAACATCTGGTGACTCGATTATACCTAGAAATCTCCAAATGTGAAGGTAGTGAAAGCTATGCTTCATGATTACAAAATTGTAGGCTAGGAAACCTAAAAATCCTATTGAGTTCTATGAACTTGATACCCAAAGGTTAGGGGAACATCCTCAATTAGTTACTTTATGTCGTAGGTTAGCATTACCTCATTCACCTCATACATCATCTCTAACATCTTCATGATTAGTTGGTGTATTTTCTACACCTACAAGTCTAGTTAGCACTGCTACTAGCATTCCTCAAGGTCAACCACACACACTAGTCCATATGGCTCAAAACCCACCACCACAGTAGCCATAGCCGCCAAGGTAGTTCCCAACATGGAATAGCTT
This sequence comes from Wollemia nobilis, assembly GCA_028583015.1. Taxonomy (NCBI): domain Eukaryota; kingdom Viridiplantae; phylum Streptophyta; class Pinopsida; order Araucariales; family Araucariaceae; genus Wollemia; species Wollemia nobilis. The sequence goes on along the minus strand of JAQPPZ010003361.1, from coordinate 4,755,219 downwards.
AGGAGCCTTGAACCTACAAGCATAAAATCTAGTTCCCCAAGAAACTTTGAAGGCTTTGCCTACCTATGATGAAACTAGAAAAATGGCTTATGAGCATATTCAAGATGTGGCTTCTTTGGCGATAATTCATGGCATCACAAATGAAGACATCATGGTAAGGTTTCTGGTGTTGTCACTTAGAGGAAAGTTGTTGTACTGGTATCGATCTTTACCACCCACTACTATCGCCACATGGGATCAGTTGGTAGAATTACTAATCAAGAATTTTCATGAGTAAGCTAACCCATTCTCCTTGCTACATCAATTTACGACGATCCAAAGACATCCACAAGAAGAGATAATGGACTTCAATGTCAGATTCATCCAAATCTGGCAAAGAGTTCCTAATGGTCTTTGGCCTATGCATGAAAAAGTTGCATTTTATTATCTTAGAGTATTTAACTCTAACATTGGCATGGATGTTCGATAGGCCAATGTGAATACATTCCCAGATCTGTACACGTAAGCACAGAAGGCCAAATCAGACTTGATCGCCATAGGCAAGCTTCCCCTAAAAGTGACCATGCCCATTCTTCCCGACCTTCCACAACACTTATATTCAAGTGCATTCTCACAACCTATGCCTTCTATGTACCTAGTTCCCTCATGGAGCTCAGGTCCACCTCAAGTCACTCCGATTCCTATCCCACACCTCCCTACTCTAAGATTTTTGTAGTTACCCACACTAGTAACACCGCAATTTCAAGTGCTTGTTCCTTTCCTAGCATTACCAATGCGACCGGTTCCACTATCATTGCCTACCCCATTAGCACCTCTACCTTTACTAGCACCTCCTACACCCTCGAATCCTGATCCCTACATGAAATTGTTACAAGAGGTGCAATATGCTAATTCAGCCATAAGAACAATGTCAAACGAGCTCACAGTAGTAAGGAAGAAGTAAGCTGAAGATGATTTTTGGTCTAGGAGATTTCAAACACCACAAATTACCCGAGAGCAAGAAACCACTAGCAAGGGCCCTAAAAGGAACACAACTATGTTAACAAATGAAGAAAATAGTACATCAAAGAGAGCATACTGGTGCTCCACCTATAATGATCCTCATGGAGAAGACACGTGTATGGTGCATTTGAATTATGTACATACGTTAGCAGAAACATTTACTAGCGAATAGGTTAATATGATAATGGAATCTGATCATAATTTGATGGTCCCATATTTGGAGTAAGTTTCAGTTCTTACGAGGACCGAAAAGAAGCCAGTGACTGTAGATCTAGTGGAATTAGAACCCTTGAAGATCCCCATTGAGCAGAAGGTATAGAATGAAAAAGTGTAGCCACCAGCAAAAGCATCTGTGCTAATGGCAAAGCAACAGGATTCTGTTATGTTGAAATATTTACTGCCCAAGCAAGGACAAAAGAATATGAAGGCGTCAACTTCACAACCTGCAACATCTCAAGAACAAAATGAAGTGAAAGAGCAAGCTAAAGAGCACCTCAAGTATCCATCATTGACAAAGAGACAAAGGGTGGAGGCTACTCAGCAATACCAAAATAAGTATGAGCAGGTTGTAGAAGAAAAGGTTCTTGGTACCTCCAGTTATAACATTGTGGAGGAGATGAAGAAGATTCTTGTAAAAGTAAGCCTATATGATGCACTACAGTTACTTGGGCAAGTTGACCTACTGCAAGAGTCTCTTAAGACTGCAAAATATCATAAGAAGAGTCATTCCTAAACTAGTGTTAGCACATAGGCTACCAAATTCTACCACTAGAAAGAATAGACCACCCTCATTCTATTTTTCACTCAGAATGGAGGGGTGGGTTGTGCATAATTGTATGATTGACTATGGTGCTACAACTACTATCATGCCAAAGGCAGTATGTGAAGTCATGGGGATGGAATATACAAGAAGTAGTCTAAGAGTATTGCAGTTGGATGGGACCCCAGTCAAGATAGTGGGAGTAATCAAGGATATTCCTATTGTTCTACATAGTATACCATAGATCATGGTTATTCAAGAAGTAGTGGTGGTTGACTTGGAACCATACTTCAACATGTGTCTTTCAAGAGAGTTCATAACGAAACTAGGAGGATATCTTTCCTTGGACTATTCACATTTGGAGATTCCATTCAAGGGAAGAAGAATACGTATCTATAATGAGAAGCCCTCTACTTTTTATATAGAGAAACTGGAAGAAGAGGAAGAAAAATCCATAGGCACAGTCAACATGATGACTAGAAAATTACAAGAAGTTGATTTGACGGAAGAAATGCTTGGTGAGCTCCACTTTGAAGATGAATTTTCACTCATGGATTTCAATGCAATGGTTGAAACTGACATTGGTTGTTACACTATAACCAAATATGAGTAGATTGAAGGAAAGGTCCTTGAGTCCTTAGGCCCTATCGTAGATCAATTATGGAAGTTGTATTTTTATGGTGCAAGGTGCAAGAACGGCATAGGGACTAGTATTGTCGTAGTTTCTCCTACCGGGTTGCAAAAGATATATTCATATAGATTAAATTGGAGTTGCACAAATAATGCCATCGAATATGAGGCGTTATATCTCGATTTAAAGAAAGCTGAAAATTTGGGCATAAAATAGCTACAAATATTTGGAGACTTTGAACTCATTTTCAATCAGACTACAAAAAAATGTGTGTCAAAGTAGCACTACTTGAAAGCCTATCACAACAAGGTATGGAATTTGTTTGAGTCCTTTACAACCTTGAATATTCAGGAAATTTTGTGGGAGTAGAATAGACATGCAGATATTTTAGCCTCTCTTGGTACAAATTACTCTCCTAGTAGAGCAAGTAGTCAGAAAGCCCAAGACTATTAGGGTAATTTATAGACCCTCAGTACCTGATAAGAATCTCTATTGGCAAGTGTTCGACAACGATGAGAAAATAGTCAATTTTTTTATTAAGGAAGCTACAAGTGCAAATGATAGAGTACTTGTTGAAGAGGAGATGGAAGGAATGATTCAATTGAAGAATAATCACATTCCCAGGGGGCTGATTTCACTGGAAAGTCTGTTTGACCAAAATGATAGGGTTGAGAAGCATAAGATCAAGGTAGATGCAAAGGAATATAAGAAGTTGTAGTTGGAGCCTGAGAAGATCATCAAAATCAGAATCGATTGTACTTCAATAGAATTGGAGGATATCAAAATCTTGTGTTATGAATTTCCCAATATCATTGCATGGAGCTATCATGATTTGAATGGATATGATAAGAATATAATCCAGTATACCATCAAACTACAAGAGGGAGTAAAACATTTTTGGTAGAAATAATGGCCTATCAATCCTAAAATTGAGGTGCTCATGAAGGCAGAATTGTTAAAGATGTTGGAAGAAAAAATAATATATCCAATTAAGCACTCAACATGGGTGGCAAACCTAGTGCCAGTTCAAAAGAAGAATGGGGATATCCAACTCTATGTAGATTTTTAGAATTTGAATCAGGCATCATTAAAATATCACTACCCTCTACCATAGATTGAGTAAATCCTTCATGTAGTTGTCGGAGCACAAATATTTTCATTGCTAGATGGTTTCTCTAGTTATAATCAGATTTGGGTAAAATATGAGGATCAACACAAGATGACGTTCACCACTAAGTGGGGCATGTTCACCTATCAAAGAATGTCGTTCGGTCTCTCAAATGTTGGTGCTACCTTTTAGAGAGCCATGGACATCACTTTCAATGAGTTATTAAATAGAATTATTGTGATTTACCTTGATGATATGACTATGTTTTCGCATCGCAGAGAAGAGCACATTTCTCATTTGAGGCAGGTGTTCAAAAAATGCCAGGAGTTTGGGATTTCCATTAACCCAAAAAATTCTATATTCACTATCAAGGAAGGGAAATTGTTAGGTCATGTAATCTCACAAGAAGGACTAGCGATTGATCCCACAAGGGTGGAGGTGCTCTTGAAACTACCATTTCTAGTTAACAAGAAGGACTTGCAGTCATTCTTTGACAAGATAAATTTCATTTGAAAGTTCATTGCTGATTTTGCTTAGGTAGTGAAACCCATGACCGAGCTCCTAAAAAAGAATGCAAATTTCAAATGGATCGAGGAGAGGAGATAAGATTTTTGGGAGATCAAGGAAAGAATCACCCAAGCACCAATGTTAATCAATCCAAATTATTCTAAGGATTTCATTCTATATGCAGTAGGCGAACAAGAGAGTTATGCCATCGTTCTCATGCAGAGACAAGAAGATGGATATGAAAAGTCGATTGCCTTTCTGAGCCAAGTTATTGCACCACACCAAGAAAAGTATAATTTCATTGAAAAATAGGTGTATGCAGTGATGAAATCCCTAAATAAGTTTTAGCACTTTGTCTCACAAAGCAAAATAGTCATTTATGTTATACACCCAGATGTCAAAAACTTCATTCTCCAAGGGGAACTAGGAGATAAAAGAGCAGGTTGGGTCTCAAATATTCAGGAATATGACATGGAGATCCGATCAACTAAACTGGTCCATGGATGAGCTCTCTACCAAAAATTAGCCAAAAGTGTAGCATCTGAATCATTGGCTCCAATACAGAATGAGGACATCAGTAAAAATATTTGTGCAAATCGTGCTACAAGCGATCATGACTGGATAGAGGACCTTGCCGAATTCTTTACCTTAGGGAAATATCCATCACATCTTGATGCTTCACAGCATCGATGATTCAGGCTACAAGCACTTAAATATGTCCTATTACCAAGTGGATTGTTCCATAAGAATATAGATGGAGTGCTCCTCAGGTGTGTGAAGGGGTCAAAAAAGGAGAAAATATTGGAAGAGTTTCATTTTGGTCTATCCGGTGGCCATTATGCAGGAAGGCCTATGGCCTTGAAGATCATTAGATCTGGCTACTTCTAGCCTACCCTTTTCACCAATGCACATAAGGTGATCTAAACACTATGATAGTTGTTAGTGGTATGTTGGTAGGACAAGGAAAGGATCATTGCCTCTACATCCGATTCAAGTGGAAGCACCATTTTAGTAATGGGGTTTGGACTTCATTGGAGTCATAGATCCTCACTCTTTAGCTAAGCATAAATACATCCTAACTACAACATATTATTTTACTAGTTGGGCAGAGGACATCCCTATCAAAAAGTAGATCAAGCTACGGTCATCTCTTTCCTTGAAGGATTGATCACCCATTTTGGTGTTCCAAATGCTATTGTAATAGATAATGGGACTCCATTTATTAGGGATGAAGATCACTAAATTTGCGAGTAAATATGGTATCTATCTCAAGACATATTCTAACTATTATCCACAAGGAAATGGGTTGGTTGAATCTACAAACAAAAACTTACTACAAATCTTAAAAAGGACACTGGGAAACAACAAAAGGAGTTGGCACTTATTGTTGAATCAGGATTTGTGGGTAGATTGAATATCAGTGAAGAAGTCTATTAAAGCCTCTCCTTACTCCCTCGTGTATGGAAAAGAAGCAGCTTTGCCTACTCATATTGAGCAAACCTATCCTTCAGACCTTGCAGTTGTTCAAATATGATGATGATGAGTATGATCCAATGAGCACAAGGTTGGCTCAATTGTTGTAGTTAGAGGAAGAAAGAGAAAATGCATATCAATATTTCATCGAACATGCTAAAGTGATGTAGAAATGGTTTGGAAAAAAGACAACAGAGTGCAAGTTTTAGGTGGGATATTTAGTCCTCAAATGGAACGAGAATAAAGCCAAGTCGGAGAAGCACCACAAGTTTGATGCGATATGGGAAGGACCATTTCAGATCTCTATAGTGAATTCAGCAAATGCATATCATCTTCGGGATATGGATGGCTGGGATCTTCTAATTCTGGTAAATGGTCTTCATTTGAAGGCCTATGTTCAATGATAAATTCAAGAGGTACTAGTTTGTAAATATGTACATATTTTTATTTTGCAAGCAATTTTTATTTGATATTGTTTAATATATAATAAAATAAGAGAGAAAAATATATATGCTTCATCTCTATTACAAAATCGGGTTCACCCCAAAATGGTTCAATGAAGACATATTATGATTTTGGGAACAATTAATTGTTATACTACAAACAAGAAGTTGTGAGAAATCCAGAGGTTCCAAAAGCTCTAATAGGTTGATATGTTGTGAGAAGCAAGATGTCAATATTGAGAAGCAGCAAGTAAATCAGAAAATAAAAAATGGAGCTCAACTTTACGACCATGGAAAATGATTAATTGAGAGTGCTTTAGCCTCGGAGAAAGGGTAAAAGTCTCGTTCACTTTCTACTAGGGTGAACGCTATCTTGGAATGAAAAGAATGTCAAATCTCATGGCTAATAGTCATTACAATAAGAAGGTGAAAACTAAAGTCAAAATGGTCAACAATGCTTTCATTGGACCAAAGGAGAAAAAGCCCTATTCGCCTACAAAAGGAGGCGAACGAATGTTCCAGGTTAAAAGAAACGTCAATAAGATAAAAATAGAGGATTTGAAGGGGTTTTAGCCCATAATGAAGGGCGAAACTCCCATTCACCCTTCACTAGGGGCAACAATATGAAAAAATTTGGTAATTCATATTCTTTCATCTGAGATGCATGCCAACAATTTTAAAAGAAATGGAAGATGACCATAGGTGCATGGAATGAAAGTATTATTTTTTTAGGAAATGCACACGTGCTGGTTTCTTGGGTGAATTGCATTAAAATGTGGGGTGAATTTAAAAGAAAGAAAAATCCAAAAAAAAAGAAAAGACCCTAAAATAAAATAAAAATAATAATAAGTTTTTTAATAAATAAAATCATGCTTTTTCCAAATTTAGGCGAAAAAGAAAGGCCAAAGTTGTTTTAAAAGAAGGACATTCACCATGGAATTACAATCAAACAGGTCGAGGGTATTTTTGGAGTGAAAGGGAAAGAAGACAAGTGCACCTCAAAGATGCTTTTGCCCCCATTGTTTTTCTTAGAATTCGTAAGCATAATCAGATTTTTAAAAGTGTTCTATTAGAGCGATTTCACTTTTCGATGTGTGGCAAATATTTAGAAGCATGCATGCAAGATAAGGCGTATTAATGATACATTTAATTTTAAATGTGCACCCGGATTGGCATTGGAAGGATATTTGAGGGTTCCAAGGAGCAAAATATCATGCCATCGAAATAAGAAGTGTTTATTGGTTCGCAGGTGGTAGGGTTATTATCCCAAGGAAGCTTAAATAGTTAGGGTATATTTTTTGACAAAACCATGCGGTAAGGAGGGCACACTTTTCAAGGATGATCTTGCAACGAATAATATTTGATACCATTAGAACATCGAGAATAGTGCCTGGTGGGTGAAACAAAGTGCACGTTCTTCCGAAATCACCCAAGGGAAATTTAACATTTACTACGGTGGTTGGAAGGGCGCTCTATATAAAGAAATGGGTAAAAGCTTCACAATTTAATTTTTAAATTTTTACAACCATTGTGTTTTTGAAAGCTTTTGTTGTAGATATTATAGAGAGAATTTGGAATAGCCACTAGAAGGATATAATGGGAAAGAGAAGCAAAGATACATAGGAGGCTATAGAGCCCAAGAATTCTAGAAAGAAAGAAGGTGGGTCAAAATCCAAGAAGGCCCGAAGGAATGAGAATGTGGATTTGGACCCATACACTAACACTATGGCAAAAATTGGAGACTGTGTGATTACCAAAAAAGGCATGGAGAAACTATGGCAAGATGTAGAGTTCACCATAAGGCAAGGATTAACAACATAAATCCCTTTAACTGTGTCATTCCATGCATAATTATCTTGGTATTTGTGTACACCCATACACCCTTGTCTAGAGCTAGTGAAGCTAATCATTTGATTTTATAATCCGATTACCAGGATAGTGCAAAAGGTAAATAAAGAAGCACTTTTTACTATTTTTGCTGATGAAGTGCAGGAAGCATTTTCCTGTGGGTTGAAACCTCCCTCATATGTGATTAGAAAGAAGCTACATACCAATGAGCAGGAGGACATATATGTATCTACTATGATGATGCATCGGTTCATGGAGATGCAGTTGATTAAAGAGCCATAGCTAGGGCAACTACCAAACTTACCAAAGTCGCTCATAGATTTCAAAAGCCTAGATATTTACTCAATGTTAGCATGGGTTGCTGGTTTACCGGTAGATTCCACAATTCATAAGTGGCAAGCAACCCTAGCACAGTGCATATTCCAGGGGGAGTTTTATGCTTCGTCAACCATGAGGTAAGGCACCAATCTAATTTACTTCGATTGGGCTGATTTTATATCTCAAAAATTGCATTTCCAGTTGGAGAGGTTACATACTGGAGAAGAAACATCATTCAAGCATACCTCCTTTTTGGTTTGGTATTTATTTTTCCATCTACACCAACATTTTTTGTTTATCGTCGTAAGGTAAATGGATGAGAGAGATGAGATTCTACCATTGTATATGTGGACTTCCACTTTGTCAAGCAAGGAGTCATTTTATAGTTTTAACTATTTGTTTTTGGGGCCTACAATAGAGCTACTTTGTGGTGCATATGAAAGAGTGCCACGGGAGATGAGAGAAGCAGTCACTATGGTAGAAAAGGGTGACATATTTTTGTTGACTCAAGGTGTGGTTGTAAGAATCTATGGCTTCATGGGTAATCCATTATTGCTCCCATAATTTACCACCAAACATATTTTTGCAATGGAGGTGGTGTGCCAAACATACTATGCTAATGATGTATATGGAGCAGGGCACAATAAGAGGACAACTTGCAATATGCCTTTCAAGTTTGGTAGTATAGAAGTAAGCTAGGTCGGGTAGAATAGGCTACTCATGGTGACACTTCAAGACTTGGGGTTGATAGAACTACCACAATGGTGGAGGTATGACCCATTGGGTAAATTTATAGAAATAATCAGGGCCAAGACATTTCACTGTTGCCCATGGCCCGATATTGAAAAGAGGCACAATAATTTTGATGGACCTGACTTGGAGTGGCATGTCAAAAATATGATGTCGTTGCCACCCTGGCATGATTGCTATGAACATGAGGCTGAGTATAATCCGACAAGGTACAAAAATCAGATTCCTCCACCTGGACTATTTAGTCAAGTAAAAGAAATCCAACCCCTATGGATCGAGGAAAAAATTATGAACTGGTGGATAATGTGGGTTCATAGAGGGAAAATTACATCACCTTTTGGGTTGAAGATGGATGAGGCATTTTTGAACACCTATGATGAGTTTTTTGGCGCCTATCAACCCATCACTTTCACCAAGATCTTACCCCAAAGTTTTCAATATTTCGATAGTGGCAAAAGTGGGACAAAATAAGAGTGCCCGATAGTTGAAGAGGAGACCCCTGAGGAGGAGGAACATCAGTATGTGTTTCAATGGAGGTCATAATGGATGAAGCATAAAGTTGATGAGGCACCTTTGGTAGAGAAGCAAACTACCAAATATGTGCCACCATTTATCAAAGCTATGAAGAAGCCAAGGACTAGTGCTACTTCCTCCTCTACTATTGTAGTTTTGGTTGTTACAGTTCCCACAGTTCTAGTTGTTTTGGTGACTATTATTTCCTCTCCTTTGGTGATAGATGCTCCAATGATGATCACACAAATATTTCCAATGATTCATGAATAAGAGGAGGACCAACATATGGAGAGCCCGTAGGTGGAGGTCGTTAACATTGAGGAGGAAGTGGAGGAGCAATAGGAAGAAATTATTTCACAATCACTTCCATCATCGAAACACACGACACTTGTACCCGAAGGTACATCTTCCTTTCCCCCTCCTTCTTTGGATCATGTAGTGGATATCAGTTCATTTATGTATGTTCCTACATCCATTTCTCTCCCTTTCGGTATGCCCTCCATGTCCATTTTTTATGGGGGGCGGGAAAAATGCAACTCCAGAAATCCAAAAAATTTCATTCATTAACTAGAAATCTCTTTACAGATACAGCCCGCAGGCTTTACAACAACCAACGCTTGGCTTGGTTTTCTCTAACTACACTCTAAGTGCATTCTCTAATCCACCATCGATTCTATTACAATTCTTGGATTTTTATAGAGGCCTCAACCCTCTGTCACAAAACGGCAAAGTATTTTGTAACCGCCTGCACCTCGATCCTATGAGTCATTATTGCACTCCCACTGCAATCGCCACCTGACTCCCATTCACTGTCGCACTTACTCTCCAACGTCAACTCGACGCTCTGAGTTTTCAACCTATTCATGAAACTACCAACTGCCACCTAGGTCAAATGCGGGAAGATGCATTGATGAGTCGTCTGTGTGTACTTGGCCTCTGTGTGTTGTGCGTGAATGGCCACCATGATCTTCGAGATCTTCTATAGAGACTGATGCTTTAGTTCCAATGGCTATAAATGTGCAGCGCACTTTTCGGGCATGAAACCATGCATTAATGAGACCCTTGACCACCTTGAAAACATCACCTTGGAATGCATGCCTTTTTGAACCACAAACCAATCATTTGTCGTGATATCACATGTCACGATATCATGACATTTTGGCCTCCTTGCGCTCCTTCTCCCTTTTGGTCACGATATCACGACATGTCGTGATATCACGACGTTTCCCTTCATCTCACCTTTCTCGCCTTCGGGTCGCGATATCGTGACATCTTCCTCCAACGCTGCCTTTCTTGACTTCAAGTCACGATATCGTGACATGTCATGATATCGTGACATGTCACGATATCGTGACGTCTTCTCTTTATAGCTGCCTTTCTTACCTGCGGGTCGCGATATCGCAACATTTGCCTTCTGATGCCCCCGCTTTCTTGCTCCTTGTCGCAATTTTGTAATAGTCATGATTTCATGACATTTCCAACTGCTCTGCCCCTGCTGCTCTCTTTTGTCATGATTTCGCGATGGTCACGACTTCACGACATGTCATGAAATCGTGACATTTCCAACTGCTCTGCCCCGGCTGTCTGTTCCTTGTCGTAATTTTATGAGAGTCACGATTTCGGGACATGTCACGAAATTATGACATTCCATAGTGTCTCCCCTTTGGCTTCTCCCTTGTCATGATTTTGTGACATCATGAAATTGCAATCATTTTTGCGCTGCACTTTCTCTCTCCCCTTCTCGACTTGCAAAAACTTAGAAAAATTTTGGTTGATGCAAGATTGCACTGTTGCCACTGGATGCTCCTACATCAGACACCCGGGGTTGATGGAGAAGTGACCTTCACTTTTGTGTTGTTCGGTCAGCATCTTCTGCAACACCTCCAAACATTCACCTGCCTCTGCAGCCTGCTCCAACCCCATATCCTAGCCAAAACAACTTTTGTCTTCCTCTAGACAGATTCTACCACTACTACACACTTCCTCGTCTATAGCCTGCTTGAACTCCGAATCCTGGCCAGATAAATTTCTGCCTTCTTCCAGGAAGATTCTGCCACTGTTGCATACTTCCTCGTCTGTAGCTCGCTTACATTCCATCTCTTGCCCAGATAAATTTTTGCCTTCTTCTAGGCAGATCCTGGCACTGCTGCACAGCTCTTTGTCTATAGCCTTCAATGGCTTCAACTCTGTTTCCTCGCCTCTACTTCTTAGTTTAGCCTCACACTTTCTATGTCGCTCCTCTTGCTTCTGCAAATCCATTATGAACAGCTCCTTTCGTAGGGCTTTCACTTGCTTCTGCAAATCTCTTATGAGTAGCTCCTCTTGTAGGGCTTCCATTTGCCTCTGCAAAACTCGAACATTTTTTGCTATTGCTATATCTCTGCCACCAACAAGGTTTCTTCTTGGAGGCATTCTGCTCACTCTCTCACAAGCCCTTCCATAGATCTTGGTGTAACTGCCTCACGTCCGGCGATCTATTACACACTTAGGAACTTTCGGCTCTAATACCACTAGTGGAGGATGAGAAAAACGCAACTCCAAAAATCTAGAAAATTTCATTCATTAACTAGAAATCTCTTTACAAATACAGCCCATAGGCTTTACAACAACCAGTGCTTGGCTTGGTTTTCTCTAACTACACTCTAAGTGTGTTCTCCAATCCACCACCATTCTATTACAATGCTTGGGTTTTTATAGAGGCCCCGACCCTCTGTCACAAAACGACGGAGTACTCTGTAACCGCCTGCACCTCGATCCTATGAGTCATTATTGCACTCCCACTGCAATCACCACCTGACTCCCGTTCACTGTCACACTTACTCTCCAATGTCAACTCGATGCTCTGAGTTTTCAACCTGTTCACGAAACTGCCAACTGCCACCTGGGTCAAATGCAAGAAGATGCATTGATGAGCCATCTACGTGTACTTGGCCTCTGCATGTCATGTGTGAATGGTCGCCATGATCTTTGGGATCCTCTGTAGAGACTGATGCTTCGGTTCTAGTGGCTATAAATGTGTAGTGCACTTTCTAGGCATGAAACCATGCATTAATGAGACCCTTGACCACCTCAAAAACATCACCTTGGAATGTGTGCCTTTTCGAACCACGAACTAGTCGTTTGTCACGATATCACGACATGTTGCGATATCATGGCATTTTGGCCTCCTTGCACTCCTTCTCCCTTTTGGTTGCGATATCACATGTCTCGATATCATGATTTTTTCCCTTCATCTTGCCTTTCTCACCTTCGGGTTGCAATATCGTGACATGTCATGATATCGCGACATCTTCCTCCAACGCTGCCTTTCTTGACTTCAAGTCGCGATATCGCGACGTCTTCTCTTTATCGCTGCCTTTCTTACCTGTGGGTCGTGATATCATGACATGTCGTGATATCGTGACATTTGTCTTCTAATGCCCTCGCTTTCCTGCTCCTTGTTGCGATTTCATGACATGTCATGAAATCGTGACATTTCCAACTGCTCTGCCCCGACTACTCTCTTTTGTCATGATTTCATGACGGTCGCAATTTTGCGACATGTTGTGAAATTGCAACATTTCCAACTGCTCTGCCCCAGCTGTTTGTTCCTTGTCACGATTTCGCGACAGTCGTGATTTTGTGACATGTCATGAAATCACGACATGCCATAGCGTCTCCCCTTTGGCTGCTCCCTTGTCGCGATTTCGCGACGTCGTGAAATCATGACCATTTTTGCACTGCACTTTCTCTCTCCCCTTCTCGACTTGCAAAAACTTAGAAAAATTTTGGTTGATGCAAGATTGCACTGTTGCCATCGGATGCTCCTGCATCAATTTTACTCCTTTCTTCTTCCCTTTTCCAAGTCACTACTGCTCCTTCTTCTATTTCCCTTTCTTTGGCCTCCCTTTCTTTCAGTTCATTCACATTAGGGCCAAATCCATTTTCATGCCCTTCTCCTTCCTTGTTGCCACCACTTTTGCTTAGGTTGTAAGTACACAAGATCCTCCTAGAGTGAGCCTAACTACAGCTGAACCTAGTTTCTCCACTCATTCTATCATATTGGTCCCTCCCCTTCTAGCCATATCTTCCACTTCTTTTGAGCTTGACCACTCACAAGTTTTGATACCTTTCACACCATTTTTGAATTTGCAAGTACTGCCCAAATTTTAGGTGACACCAAAACAACCTGATTTAGAGAAAATAAATCAAGTGCACCTCATTTCATTGCAGTGGTTGAAGAGCCACATACATAAATAAGCATTGGCTCTAGCATGGTCGTTCAAGAAGGTTGATTTTGATCCAATTACCATGGAGGCTCACACAACCAAAATCACCCCCTGGTTCAAAATCCATAAGGAGAAATGATGCTATGTGATTACATTTGTGAGACCATAATAGATGACCTGGCTAGGATTGATCCTACCAAGAAAATTGGTAATATACAAGTTGATATGAGTTCATTATACTTGCATGGTGAATATTATAAGGAGATATATTTTGATCATGAAAATAAAATTATCAAACTCAAAAATACCTTGGTTTCAAGTAGAGAGTGAGAGGATAAGACAACCATGGAGAATGAATACTTGTGCCAACAGGTAGCAGTACACTTGAAAGAAAGAGACACAACAAGAATAGAGATGCAAGCACTAAAAATGCAATTTGAGGCCATACATAATCAACTAGCTAAAAATGCTACATAGACTATGGGCTTCTCCCCAAATATAATCAAATAAGCTTACCTTCACTCAGCTCAAAATTGCAAAATGTTGGTAGCACAAGCAGTTCAAGTTTTGCACTATTTATGGGCATTCTGAATACAGATTCAGATTGTACAACAATTGATAGATAATACCAAGGAGATGTTGGAACCCTACATGAAAATAGCTATAAAAATCTAAGCTCTGGCTAATTCCAGTATGTATATCTACCCCTTAAGCAAAATGGATCACAATTGGTCTACTGCAAAGGTTAAATTGCGCAATTATTTTTAGAGAATGGACCTGGTGAGAGAGGGTAGGAAGATCCTCAATGACATAGAGCAGGAGCATACTATTTCCATGATCTATTTTGATGCTCTCATTAATATGGGTTTTCTAGTTTTTATTGATGACTGGGGTGAACTTCTATCGAAATAATAATGGGAAGCAGTCTAGAAAATTTTTGTGGAGAACACATCAAATATTGATACATGGAAAGAGCCCATCACAGAAGCACAAGTATTGCCGCTTATGCAGAATTTTACTTGCATGGAGATGGCATTGTTTTAGTTACCCCAATGAGTGAAGCACATTAGTTTAGAGGATGTCCAGAACCTACGGTATGTGTATGAGTCTTTGAGTACTCCCTACTTATTTACTATACATGCTTGGGAGGAGGCAGTTGCAATCTATGAGATAACCTCCAAAAGCCTCAAGGAACAAAAGGGATGAGCTACAGTAGAGAAGGCCATGATAAATAAAGCAATGAAAGAAGCAAAATGGGAAAAAGTACTCTAAATAGTAGTAAAGGTTGAAGCCATAGAGAAAGCAGAGGAACAGGCATAAGAAAAAGTGTCTTTATCAAAAGCACCAGCCAAAGCCATTGGCAAGAAGACTCAGTAGAAGCCCAATGGATGAAGACCTAGGATCATTTCCATCCATGCGAGCTAGATACCCCATGAGCCACCAGAAATATTAACAATTTTGACATCATGCCACAAAAATTTTTGATGAATTTTTTATTGTAATGCGGAAAAATATATTAATATTATGATGCAGTATTTTGATTGATATAATATGTTACAATTTATATTTTATTTTTCCTTTTTATCTTCATGCATCCTATTTTGGCTTGGAAATAATGGATATTTTAAGGAAAAATGGTTGGGAAAATTGATTGATTGCTTTTATAAAAATCGCCCATCAAATTTGCAGAAAATGGTGCTAAAAAATTATGTAAATTATGGAAGCTTCATTGGAAAGGAAAATCGCATTCGCCTCAAACATGCGGTGAAAGGCTCGTTCGCCTCACTTCGGGGTGAACGTAAAGTAAAAGGGTGAATGATAGTATTATTCAAACATGTGCGCCCCTTGTTGGGGCAACAAAAGAAATTAAACAATGAATTTTCAAAGAGTTGATAAGTGTTGAAGCCACCTAAAGTCAAAACGTAGAAATCACGTTCACCCCAAAGTTGGGGTGAAAGCTTCATTCACCCCATTTTGGAGTGAACGCCTCTAAAAATTTGAAGAGGTGTGCCCGACTGACACCTTGGTTAAATGAAGATATATTTGACAAAAATATTTTGAAGCATTTTAAGTTGTAATGAACTTAGTGCCAAAGTCAACAACTTTTAAATGAAAGGGTGCGTTCGCTCGAAATATGGGGTGAAAGCTTAGTTCACCCCAAGTAGGAGTGAACATATTTTTGATAACTAAGTTTTGAAAATTCAATAATGCATTCACCCTGGTTGAGGGGTGAAAGCCCCATTTGCCTCTCCCGGGGGTGAACGTGCTATGGATGGAAAAGTGGATGAAAATCAAGAAGGTTGAAGAGATTTTGAATGGTCAACTCTGCGTTCATCCCAAGAGGTAGGCAACAGTTCCTTTCACCTCTTTTAGGGGTGAATGTAGATATTAAAGGAAACAAGGTAGCTGTTAGAGGTGTTCTTGCCCTAAGGTAAAAGGATGATTGTTGTTGTGATCAGGGAATACATAAAGTCTACTGAATCAATAGAGGCACCCTCTCCACCAATGAACATGATTGAAAGGGTAAATGTGTGTTCGCTTATATTTAAGTTCAAGCAAATATTGTTGTCAACGATGTCAAAGATTTTTTGATAGTTCTCAAAATAGGCGAATGGAAAACATTAAATGTTTGTGGCGAAGAGTGACTCAGGTTGTGAATCTCGAGCAAAAGGAGTTGTAGTGTTAAAAGTGCAAGATAATTTTTATGATTTCCAAGCATAAGCGTATTTTTTAGGATGGTGAACGTATCAATTCAATGACCAAGCCTTGCAGTTTTCCATGCACTGACACCTAAATATGCTTCTTTCACTGAAGGAATTTCCTTAAAACTAGATCATTGTCCCAAAAGCACAAATGTTCAGTATTTTCAAGAAGTAATTTTCTCGTTGTGGTTCCTGATCTGTATACATTTTATCTCCATATGTATTTAATGAAAGAGGCAAAATCCTCTATAAATACTAATCGATTTTCATTGTAAAATGAGGTTAGACATTCTACAAAAAAAACTATTCAAGTTCTATGCATCAATAGAATATACTTGGATTCTGAATTTACAAGTGATCTTGTATGTGATTTCCTTCTATTTTATGCATTTCTATTTTATGCTCATATTCATTGTCTGCTATTAAGTTTAAATTTTGCATCTAAATTTGAACGTTGCTAGTGAGGAAGTAAGTCCTAGAATGCAATCCTAGAGGTTGTCTCTGCAAGATTGTAATTAAATCCTGCTACCTTATTTTAATACATGCTACTTTAATGCTTGGGTGGAATTCCTGCTGCTAGTTTGTCCCCAGTCGTACACGTTCGGCCTATGGCCATATTTTCTATCTCTTTTTGTTATTTCTAATTTCTTTCCTATAACCCTAGTCTTAAACCAGTGTAGGATTTAGTAAGGGAGCCAACCCTCTCTAGATATTGGCACGAAGGACATTTCTTTCCTCCGACCTTTCAATGTTGGCCATGTCTAGGGCACAAAAATGCATATTTGTATAATTAGGTAGATATTTGACCAACAATCACATATCCCTATTCTAAATAACATATGATTCCCAAACATACCATAAAATATTTATACATTTTTTTAAATCCAAATATCCCATAATTTTTAATTCTTATATCATACAATTTTGTTTCAAATAAGGCAAAGATGCTACTTATAAATAGGAAGAAGTTATTCCTATTAAAACTTAAAGCATCCTATAAATCTCCAAAAGTTAACATACATTATAGCACACTCCACTATAAGGCGGCCCTTCCAAAAATAAGGGAAATTGCTCACTTTAATTTTTAAAGCCATCATCTTTACTTTAGAATAAAATAAATCAATTACCACTAATCTTCTTATGAAGATATAGAACAAATCATAATGCTCCTTATGAAAATATAAAATAAATCATAATTCTCCATATATGCATTCATTTATTAAAAAGCTATCTTATCATACTTGATACAACTTCATTATAATCTCCCTTGATTAAAGTATTTATCTTACACACCTATCTTAATATTTGACCATATGATAACATTACGGCCGGTTGAGCCAAAAGGTATTTTAACTAAGTTTAAAGAATTTTGAGGTTATTCCAAGGTTACTCCAAAATTGATGAATATTACAATCATGTTAGGCATATGGAATACGTTTTGCATAGTGATTTTGAGAGAATTACATTTATAACAAGGGTCATCAAGAGTTAAATTGTTCTTGAAAGAGTTTTGACAGCATTATCACTATAGGGAGCAATAATCACAGAGTAAAGAAATCCCAATCCGAACTTCTTGCCATGCAATTTGATTGCGAAGAATCATCAATCAACTTTACCCATTTTGAGATGGCTGAGATTTAGTTTTCAAAATGACTAGGATTGTTGTACGTATACCCATTTCTAAAAAACCCCAAAATGAAAAAAAGGTATTTTTAAATAAAATTGGTCTAATTCCTTCATGGATACCAGGTAAAATACTACGGTATGTTTCATGGGAGATCATCATTTTAGGTTTACTACATAGATAGAACGAACAACGAAGCACGATACAATCGTATGAAGGAGAGGTATTAAAGTGGAATGAAATTCCAACATATCATTAGTTCATTATAGAAACGACCACAGTCAATGCTCTCCTTAAGCTATGGTTTACTTGATAAATGATGATATGATCAATTTATCGATTTGCTGTCAAGAAATTTTAGTTTCTCTTTTATAGACTTGTTGTCTATTTATGATGAGGATAGGTAGTCCCTAGCACTAGTATATGGGATGCAATGAGAGTCTTACTTGTAGCAGTGATATTTCAATCTAAAATATTGGTTGTATAAATATGAAATACTGCAAAGTTATAACCCATTGTCATAGGCTTCGACGTAGTACAAATCAAATAGTAGTTGGAATCCATCATAACTACCGTGAAAGTGATCACCTTTGATTGAAAGTTTGGTATTGGGTAAACCCAAAATTCGACATTCTATGATTGATTATTTTAAACTAAATATCGCATAGCTACAAGGAGTCCAAAAGTGAAACTCCAGTTCTGTATAAGTTCTATATTTTATATATATAATAGATGATATTACAAGCAATAAGGGAGTGTCTCTATTCCTTGTTTCAACACATACAATTTGAGTCAAAGGTTGAAGTAAAACACACATATGAAGTAATCCAACTATTGAATTTGAAGCTACTAATGTTGCTTGTCAATAGACCCATGGTAGTGTTATATCAACATGGGTATCATCCATAAAGTTGTAATATCTATAGGTTAAAGGATTGCTATAGTCTGTGTAACATTGCTTGTGCATGTCCTTGAGTTGGAATCCAACAAATAGGTTGGCTATCAGTATACGATATTTTAACTCCAGGAAAATTTAACCACCAAAGAAAGACAAAGGAATGTATTGTTTTGACTATTAATCCTACAAGTCAATCCTTGGTTCCCTATTATGGCCATCTGGCACTACTAGCCTTTATATTGGATGTACATAAAGCTTACACTTACTTAAACTTACAATTATTCTAGATTGCTTGACATATGTGCATCAGCATAATATTATAGTGTAATTAAGATATTCCCATAATAGAAGTAAACTAAATACATGAGATGAATTTCTCAACATTTAAAGAAATAATATGGGTAGGAAAGCCCCAACCTGGACTCCTGCGCTTGTGTATCTTTCTCTAGTATTCCTTCTCCAACATAACATAACATAGCATAACCTATCTTTTTCTCAATCTCAATGGTAATTTATAGCTCTCTTTATTCTTAGACAAGAAAGATGTTTCTAAATATATATATATATATATATTTTGCTTTCTTTCTTTTAGAAAATATGCTTCTAAATATATATATTTTATTTATTTTTTTATCTTCTTTTTCTCACCCCAAGTTAAAGCTTCCTTTAATATATATATTTTAATGGAAAGGGAATCCATAGAGATAAGAGCAGAATCTTATCCACTATTTCAACCTTCCCAAAGTAGCCATGCATGTGTAGGAAAAATTGATCATTTAAATCTACAAGGTAGTTTTTTTTTTTATGTTTTGGTCCAATCAAAATTGAACAAGTTCATAAAAAAACAAACTACCTAATTTCCTTCTAAAATAGGATCAACTAGATCAAATAAGCATGCTCAACAAAATAAATATTTTACTTTAGAAATTGCTCAAATTAAGATTTCACAAAATCATAATAAATTGCATGATATTCTTTTCAATATTTTCTAGAATAATTTGTAAAATGCAAAACATTATTAATGTGCATTTTCAAAGTAAAATTCAATTAAACCAATCTCATGCAAATTAATCATGAAATCAAATATAAATCACACACAAATGGCATACAAGCACTCGATGCATGTGCTCAGTATCCCCCATCACCATTTTTCCTTTGATTGGGTGGGACTTTTTAGAGTAATACTCAAGTAACACCGCCATCAGGGAGGTAACTAGTGATGATAGGAATATGAGCTTTACCTATTGAGTTGTCATAGTCATAATTTCCCTTCTCATCTCTTGGTGGTCAGTCTTCCACCTATGAGAATAAATGTTCCTACAATCAAGCAACGCAACATCATTTTCTTTTGACAAATATAATGCAAATATATTAAGCATTAAAACCAGCTATCACTACACAAATAGCATCTTAAAAATAGTCCTCCAAGGTGGGATGTGACATACTCCCCCCTTATATTAAACACAATCCTCTGTGTTTTCCTGCAATTATTACATAACAATCAATAAAACATAGTTTTTGGCATAGTTTCCACTTTGCATAAGTGGTCCATAGTTCAACTTGTATTATTACATAGCATCATTAAATAAATAAGAAAAGTGTCTTTTCATATCTTCCACTTTTTCCCAAGTGGAATTATTTTTAGAATATTGGTCCCACTGGACCTTACACTGATCAATATTATGCTTCCTCATAGTCTTGGAATATAATCATGATCTAAGATAGAATCATTCCATTTGGATTGTAAGTTATCAAGGCAAATAACATCAAGAGATATTAAGACTTGATCAGAGTCACTCTTGAGTAGAAGTGATCAGCTTCTACGAAACCCTCATACCACTCGGATATGAGAACGCTGGCCAAGCGTTAGGTTTCATCCCACATAAAAGGGAAATCACCCTTAACCATACTGTCCACTAGGACCAGTATATAGGTGAATGCCTTGAAGATGGAAACCCATCATAATGAAATAACCTCAACAATGGTTATTCATAGATCTTAGATCCAACCCACATCTTCCCGATGGGGTCACTAAGATAACAAAATCACTATACATGATCAACTCATAGAATCCTTGGAATGTCATCTTTAAGCATGATTATATAACCTTGTACCTCTTAAGGCTTATTTGTCCACCCTTTTATTTAGGCATCCCTTTTGTTATATACATGAATTAATTAAGTTCATTACAAAAGGGCATTATTTAACCATCATGGGAGTACCTACTCCTCATGTACATTCATTTATCATCATCTGTAGTACATCCTGGTATGAAATGTGCAACCTTAGTGAGTTTATCTACTATAACAAATATTGCATCATGATGATATTTTTTCTTTGGCAAACCGACAATAAAATCCATTGATATTACTTGCCATTTGTGAGTGGGTATAGCATGTGAAAACAATTTTCCTATTGGATGTTGATGTTCAACTTTCACCTTCTGACACTGTAAACATCGTGCCACAAAATCAATGATATCTTTCTTCATGCCCGACCAGTAAAAGGTCTTTTTCATATTTTCCCTCATCTTGGCTCCTCTAGGATGAGCGAAATAAGGAGAATTATGAGCTTCACGCATGATCAATCTCCTCAAATCACCCATTTTAGGTATGACTACTCGATCTCTAAAGCATAAAAGTCCATATTTCATGCTATAATCTTGGTTTTCATTCAAGTTTTTCTCTATCTTAACCTGAATTTCACTACATTCAGGATCCTGACACTGCATCTTTCTGACTTGCCCCATTAAATCCACATGACTACGAGTCAATGCAACTATGTGCTTCCTCCTACTTAAGGCATCAATGAATTTATTTTCTTTTCCTTTGATATACTCAATACCAAAATCATATTCTACTAAGAACTCTATCCACCTTCTTTGTCTAGAATTTAGTAATGGTTGAGTGAAGATATACTTCAAACTCTGGTGATCGGTTCTTAACTCAAATGGTCTACCAACCAGATAATATCACCAAATTTTCAAGGCATGCACAACTGCAGCAAGTTCTAAATCATGAGTAGCATAGTTAACTTCATGCTTTTTGAGTTTCCTAGACTCATATGCTACTACAAAATCATCTTGGGATAGGACTCCTCCTAACCCTTCCAAAGAGGCATCGGTGCAAACTAAAAAATTTCCTATGGGATCCAAAATCTTCAGAATAGGAGCTAAGGTTAGTTTCTATTTAAGCAAATTAAATGCTTCTTCACACTTTTCTATCCATTTAAACTCCTTCCCTTTCTTCTGAAGGTTGGTTATTGGATAAGCAATCTTAGAGTAGTCTTTAACAAACCTCCTATAATATCTTGACAAACCCATGAAGCTTCTTACTTCTATCACATTTGTTGGAGGTGGCCAATTCAAAATGGCTTCTATTTTCTTTGGATCAACAACGATCCCATCCGCTGATATAATATGCCCCAAGTAATGCACTTGTGGAACATAGAATTCACATTTAGACAAATTCCCGTAGAGTTGGTTCTTCCTTAAAATTTCTAGCACTATCCTCAAGTGCTTATCATGTTCCTCTCTATTACGAGAATAAATCAAAATGTCATCCAAGAATATCAACACAAATCGATCCAACTGATTTCTAAACACACTATTCATCAAATTCATGAAAGTTGTTGGTGCATTAGTCAATCCAAATGGTAGGACTATAAATTCATAGTGACCATATCTAGTCTTGAATGCGGTTTTATGTGTGTCTTCTTCTCGGATTCTCAGTTGATGATATCCAAATTTTAGATCAATCTTTGTGAAAATGGTGGCATCTTTTAGTTGATCAAATAAATCTTCTATCCTTGGCAATGGATATCTGTTCTTGATAGTTGCCTTGTTTAGCATTCTATAATCTATGCATAGCCTTAATGAACCATATTTCTTCTTCACAAATAAAATAGGTGCTCCCCAAGGCGATACACTTGGTTTTATCAACCCTTTTTCTAGCAACTCTTGAAGTTGCACTTTCAATTCCTGCATCTCGATGGGGTTCATTCTATAAGGAGCTCTATGGATAGGCTCAGTACCTAGCATCAATTCTATGGTGAAATAAAATTCACGTTTAGGCGGCAATCCAGGTATCTCATCAACAAAAACATCATGAAATTCCTGCAATAGTGGAAATTTTCCAATAATTTCTTCCTTTGGAATTTCCTCTTTTTCCTTGAGTTTAACTACATAAACCAATCCTCCTTTTCTAATAGTTTTCTTCAGTTGCATTGCTGAAATTAGCATTGGTTGAAATTCTCTTGGTTCACTATACATCCTTTGCCTTTCTTTGTCTTCGTTGGTAAACTCAATCCATCTCTCCTAGAAATTTACCAAGGCTTCATTCCTAGGACAAATTTGTGTATTTTCATCTCATTATTCTGATTATAGGATGACACATATTTAAGGAGTCTCACAAACTATTCATAGTATTCCTCCATAGATCTTGATCCTTGTTGAAATGCAAAGAATTCCTTAAATTTATTCAAATAAAATTGCTTTGTAAGGAATCTATCCTTAAAAGCTTCCACAAAAACTTCCCACTTCAACTTGTTAGGTGAGATCTTATGTTCATATTTATAAGCATTCCACCAGTCAATTCCTATTCCTCCCAGATGAGAAAGAGCAAATGCCATTTTAGTTTCAGAGGAGTAGTTTCTTATGGAGAAATGAAGTTCCAGTTCATCTAACCATGACTCAGCTGCATCTTCTCCTCCTTTTCCCATGAACTTAGTCACTTTAATATGCTTTATGTCATTGCCCATTTCTTTCTTCATGCGGGCCTTGTTTTCACGCTCTTCGGGATCTTCATCCTCTCTAATCTCAACCTCTAGATTTTCCATCTCATGATTGTTGTTGTGGTGATGCTGTGAATTTATAGCTTGCAAAATCTATTGAATTTGATCTTGCATTATGGAAACCATGGCAGTAAGGTTCTCCATATATTTGTCTAAATTCCTAGAACTTTCTCCTATCTATCTGGCTTCAGGACTATCGAGACTAGCTTGTTGCAAGGTTCCTTTCTTCTTACTTCTCAAGCTTGTCACCATGTTTACTTGGAGTAAAAATTTGTATTAATTCTCACTGATTTTCATAGTTGAAATTCTAGACAACTAGATTTCATCATAATTTCTCAAGTAATCTATTACTACTAGGTTCATTCCCTAGTTTAGTCCACTAACTCTATTGTTGTTCATACACACTTGAGAATAAGGAGTAAGTAAGTCAAAAGACATAGATGTCGAGTAATTTTCCCAAAAGAGTCTAAGGTACACCACTTAAAACCCATAGAAGGAGGGTTCACTTAGCTCTTCCACTTTTGAATGACTATGGATCTATTCATGGGGGATAGGAACTCAGACATCGGTAATCTCAAGTACTGACCTTGTCCTTACCAAGTGTGCATCATTTAGAGTTATGGAACTTATGTTTGAGTTGTTTTGTTTCATGCCCAAATATTTTGCTAACCTAGATCTAGCTAGAATCTACTAGTTAGCCTGGGCTCTAATACCAACTGTAACAACCCCAGTTGTTACTTCTCATCCACTAATTTTTTTGAAACCCATATAATAATCGTGTTCACCTTTCAATGAGTCAAGAGTATAATAATGATCTAAGACAAGGATATCCCAAATGCTCAGTAAGTGATCCGAGCCATAAAATATTAATCCAAAGTCACATTTAAATTCATTCATAACCATTCATAAATAGGAGTACCATCTCCTTTAATTCCTCCATACCATCACCATTTGATGTGAGGATAATACAATGGCTAAGTCCTTCATGAGGACATCTCAATGGTTTTACCATTAATTGGGAGTTTTACCCAAAGGGAATCATCCCCTCCTCTCCATACTATCCATGAAGACTAGTATTAAGGAGAGAGTCAGTAATCTTATTATTTCTCACGTGACTTGGGATATTGTCTTAAGCACCATTATAGAATTTACTCATTTACTAGGTGTGATGGTGTTGGTGATTGTCTGAATTATCCGATTGCATGAAGTGATTGGTTTGCTTCTAGCTATCTTAGGTGGATGGTGTGGATATTGTTTTATCTCATATTATTGTGAAGGTTGTCCATGAATTTCCTTCTACACTATTATAGTCCATGAGAGAGAATTTAAATACATCCATCTAATCTACTAGAGCAACATAAATCTCAATGCCATACATTTGACAATGTGTAATATCCAAAGTAGTTCCAATACTTGCTCATATTCCAAAACATATATCACCTAGCATTTATTAGAGGTGAATACTACAATATGAAGACTTTATCTCTAATTTACAAAGCTTGTAATCAAATACATAAAATATTACAAATCATAGCTGATTTTACATAAATTATATCAGCCTTACATAATTACATTGGAACTATATCAATACAAGCTTATACATGATGAACATTGCAATAGTCTTCAAAATGTGTTGTCTGGTCCTTCTCTAAAATGTCTTGAGTTCTTCATGGTTGGAAGAGATGATAGTGAAGGGATCAAGACAACTCGGATGCAAAGTATGCCAAATGCATTACAAGCAAGCCATGCTTATCAAATTTAAATGCAATCATGCATCACATATTTGCCAAATGTATATCACATATAAAGAAATCACCAAGCATGAATCAACAATTCATCCATCTTTAATATTTTTATAATAAGGATTAATTCTTAATCCCATTCATCATTTGTTTGGATTACCACCAAACATAAGGAAGAGTCCCATACCTCTTCCCAAGGAATGGACACCAATCCAAACCTTCCAAAACTAGAAAATATTCCTTCCTTCTAGTTTGATATATATTTATTTACAAATTTTATTATAATAGCATAATATATTATTTCACTTTGTTAATTTGTTTAATCTAATTAATAGATTATAAATCCCTATTCTAAATAACATATGATTCCCAAATATGTCGTAAAATCGTTAAACGTTTTTTTTAATACAAATATCCCATAATGTTTAATTCCTATATCATACAAATTTACTTCAAATAAGACAAATATGCTATTCAAGAGTAGGAAGAATTTATTCCTATTAAAACTTAAAGCATCCTATAAATCTCCAAAAGTTAACATACATTATAGCACACTCCACTATAAGGCAACCATTCCAAAAATAAAGGAAATTGCTCACTTTAATTTTTTAAAGACATCATCTTTACTTTAGAATAAAATAAATCAATTACCACTAATCTTCTTACGAAGATATAGAACAAATCATAATTCTCCTTATGAAAATATAAAACAAATCATAATTCTCCATATATGCATTCATTTATTAAAAAGCTATATTTTCATACTTGATACAGCTTCATTATAATCTCCCTTGATTAAAGTATTTAGCTTACACACCTATCTTAATCTTTGACCATATGATAACATTACGGTTGGTTGAGCCAAAAGGTATTTTAACTAAGTTTAAAGACTTTTGATATTATTCTGAGGTTACTCCGAAATTGATGAATATTACAGTCATGTTAGGCATATGGAATACGTTTTGCATAGTGATGCAGAGAGAATTACATTTACAACATGGGTCAGCAAGAGTTAAATTGTTCTTGAAAGAGTTTTGACAGCATTATCACTATAGGGAGCAGTAATCACAGAGTAAAGAAATCCCAATCTAAAATTCTTACCATGCAATCTGATTACGGATAATCGTCAATTGACTTCACCCATTTCAAGATGGTTGAGATTCGGTTTCCAAAATGACTGGGATTGTTGTGCATATACCCATTTCTAACAAACCCCAAAATAAACAAAAGGTATTTTTAAAATAAATTTGGTCTAACTCCTTCATGGCTACCGAGTCAAATACTACGGTAAGTTTCATGGGAGATCATCATTTCAGGTTTACTACACAGATAGAATGAATAGCGGAGCACAATACAATCGTAGGAAGGAGAGGTATTAAAGTGGAATGAAATTCCAACATATCATTAGTTCATAATAGAAACAGCCACAGTCAGTGCTCTCCTTAAAGTATGGTTTACTTGCTAGATAATGATATGATCGACAGATCGATTTGCTCTCAAGAAATTTTATTTTAACTGTTATAGACTTCTTATTTGTTTATGATGAGGATAGGCAGTCTCTAGCACTAGCAGATCAGATGCAGTGAGAGTCTTACTTGTAGGAGTGATATTTCAATCCAAAATATTGGTTGTATAAATTTGAAACACTATAAATTTATAACCCATTGTCATAGGCT
The DNA here is from genome assembly GCA_028583015.1 of Wollemia nobilis. Lineage (NCBI taxonomy): Eukaryota > Viridiplantae > Streptophyta > Pinopsida > Araucariales > Araucariaceae > Wollemia > Wollemia nobilis. The sequence continues at coordinate 4,728,225 of JAQPPZ010003361.1, read as the reverse complement.
TCGACGCAGTTTGAATCAAATAGTAGTTGGAATCCATCACAACTACCGTGAAAGTGATCATCTTCGATCAGAATTTTAGTATTGGATAAACCCAAAATTTGGCATTCTTTGATTGATTACTTTAAACTAAATACCGCATAGCTACAAGGAGTTCAAAAGTGAAACTCCGGTTCTATAGAATTTCTATATTTTATATATAAAATATGACCTTACAAGTAATAAGGGAGTGTCTCTATTCCTTTTTCAACACATACAATTTGAGCCAAAGGTTGAAGTAAACACACATATGAAGTAATCCAACTATCAAATCCGAAGCTACTAATATTGCTTGTCAACAGACCCATGGTAGTGTTATATCAGCATGGGTATCATCCATAAAGTCATAATATCTACAGGTTAAAGGATTTCTATAGTTTGCACAACACTGCTCATGCATGTCCTTGAGTTGGAATCCAACAAATGGGTTGGCTATTAGTATACGATATTTTAACTTCAAGAAAACTTTAACCACCAAATAAAGACAAAGGAATGTATTGTTTTGACTATTAATCCTAGGAGTCAATCCTTGGTTCCCTATTATGGCCATCTGGCACTACTAGCCTTTCTATTGGATGTACATAAAGCTTACACTTACTTAAACTTACAACTATTCCAGATTGCTGGACATATGCACATCAACATAATATTATAGTGTAAGTAAGACATTCACATAATAGAAGCAAACTAAATACATGAGATGAATTTCTCAGCATTCAAAGAAAGAATATGGGTAGGAAAGCCCCAACCTGGACTCCTGCAAAGGATGACTTCTACTTGGCTTGTGTATCTTCCGCTAGTCTTCCTTCTCCAGCATAACATAACATAGCATAACCTATTTTTTTCAACATCCAATGGTAATTTATAGCTCTCTTTCTTCTTAGACAAGAAAGATGTTTCTATATATATATTTTATTTATTTATTTATTTATTTATTTTCTTTTTCTTTCATATATTCTATATATATATATATATATATTTTTTTATCTTTTTTTTCTCATCCTAAGTTAATTTTCCTTTAATATGTATATTTTAATGGAAAGGGAATCCATAGAGATAAGAGCAGAATCTTATCCACTATTTCAACCTTCCCAAAGTAGCCATGCATGTGTAGGAAAAAATTGATCATTTAAATCTACAAGGTAGTTTTTTTTTTTTTTTTTTGGTCCAATCAAAATTGAACTAGTTCATAAAAAACAAACTACCTAATTTCCTTCTAAAATAGGATCAACTAGATCAAATAAGCATGCTCAACAAAATAAATATTTTACTTTAGAAATTGCTCAAATTAAGATTTCACTAAATCATGATAAATTGCATGATATTTTTTTCAATATTTTCTAAAGTAATCATTATTTAATATGCATTTTCAAGTAAAATTCAATTAACCAAACTCATGCAAATCAATTGTGAAATCACACAAAAGGTATACAAGCACTCGATGCATGTGCTCAATATCCCCCATCATCGTTTTCCTTTTATTGGGTGGGACTTTTTAGAGTAATACTCAAGCAACACCACCATCAGGGAGGTAACTAGTGATGATAGGAATATGAGCTTTACCTATTGAGTTGTCATAGTCATCATTTATCTTCTTATATCTTGGTGGTCAATATTCCACCTACGAGAATAAATGTTCTTGCAATCAAGCAATGCAACATCATTTTCTTTTGACAAATATAATGCAAATATATTAGGCATTAAAACCAGCTATCACTACATAAATAAAATCTTAAAAATAGTCCTCCAAGGTGGGATGTGACAGGATGCCTTGCTCCTATGCCACTATCTTCATTTGATCACCAATCATTCCTTAATCATGTTATGAGTTTTATCAAATGCCAGGTCCGCATGGGACCTCGACTAAAAGGTGCAAAAAAGTGATAAAGTATTGCATCTACACACAATTTCCACTAAAAACACACATTAGGCATAATACATTATTTTCTATTAAATGTATACAATAATCTCACAAAAAATACATTTCTAATATAATAATGCCGCATAATTATCCCATTAAAGCATACAAAAAATGAGCATTTTTTGTGCTCATCATCCCCCCATGCCTAATTCTTGCCACGTCCTCATGGCACCCGATGTTGATAATTCCCTGTTTTAGCAATGGCTTGCTAGTACTCCCTGTTTCTACATTTTCTCTCCCTAGTTGTGGCTTTGTCTCATTCTTTGTCATGCTTCCTCTTGCCATTCTATCTTTGCTATACTTCTATTTTAGGTGCTTTTCCTTGTTGGATGAGCCATAAAGGCTGGCTAGGCCCTTCCCCTATGTTGGATTTTTTTTACTCCAACCCTTTTTACCTACAATTTCTTCCATATAGAATCCAGTGAATGTGGTGGTATTCTTCTGGAATGCTGGTTCAACTTGCTTCCAGTAGTGATAATTTGGAGGAAGTTAATCTATAATGGGGAACTTAGGCTTGTCCCATGGTAGAAAGTGAGATGTGTCATATACCTAGGCCTTCGATAATTTTTCTATCTTTGGGTCGAGTGTTGCATCATCTGTGTCATTCTCCTCTACATTTTTAGGTGGTAGAGACTCAAGCGCTCAAACTGGTGGTGGCATCATCGGTTCTTTATCAAACATACCCATATTCTATAGGTACTCCTACATCCATGAGGGATTTCCATCCGCTGAACCATATAGGTTCTAGAATTGCTTTGGTTGGTTAGGGTTGATAGAAATACTTGGCTCTCTAGCCATTCATTTGTGAGCCTTCCATTCCTTTTTAGCCTTTTTAGGCTCTTCTTAAGCTCCTAGAACTATTCCCTACTTGGTGAAGACTTTCATGGATGCAACCCATTATTCATCTAAATTTAGATTTGGTTGTACCTTCTACTTTAGTTGGGGTGCCCTTTTTGCCCTAGTATTTGGCCTCCTCTATGGTGACCTCTATACCTTTCCTTTGGGCTATAACTTCTTGGTTGGTCTTGGGGCTTCTGCATCAGTTGTTGGCATTGAGGGACCAACCTCCTCTATTTTCTATGGAGGTGGTATTTCTTGGACCTCAAAATATTCTATCTCTTGTGCATCTTGGTCCATTGGTGTGTCAACAGGTGGTTTAGCCATGGTTTACCCATTAGATTGACCAGCCATGGTTTGATCAACTGATGGTTGACCAACTGATTATGCAACTACCATGGGATTATATGGATCCCATGATTAGCCCATGTTATGCTCTTTCTCCTAGACTACTACTGACTGAATAGCAAGATCATGTACAGGAATTTCATCAATAGGTTGATTGGAATCCATTTATATCATAGAATCCCCAGTTGATTGAGTAGTCCTTGCTTGGTCAACTAGTTTCTGACCAATTTATTGGGCAACCACAAAATTTTTGGCTAAATTATCAGCCTCTTTATCCTCAATTTCAATTATAAGGGATCCTTATTGTGAAATAGGGCTCCCCTATTTCTATGAAGTAGTCATTACATGGGCCTCTGATTGGTCCCCTATTTTAGTCCTTTCGATGTTTGATGCCCTCCTATAATTATATTGAAATGCCCTTGTGGATGCAACCTTCACCTTTGAGTCAACAAAATAGAGTGTGGGTTCCATGGCCCAGTTGGTTTGTGTGACATCAATCTTGTCTAGTTTGGTGGCCAAAAACTATTGGACCCTATCTTCCAACTATCATATTGTATTCTTTAGCTACCGTAGAGTGTCATTCACTTCCTATTGCCTTGCTATAGTAGCCCATCGAGATTCCTAAAATTTGGCCTACTCCTTTTTATATTTCTCCTCCCATTGGGAGGCTTGTTCTTTCATGCTCTATAGTTGGTTTTGGAGGTCTTCCTCTGGAGCATCATGGTAGGGTGCTTCACCATAGGCCATGCCCTGCAACACCTAGGTAGCTAGTTCATCTTCTATCATGGGGGCTTCTTCTTCTTTGATGAACTATAATCGACCAGAGTTTCTATCATTGCTCTACTCCTGGTTGTTGGTGGTGATGTAGCTCAAAATGGGCTTGCAACAGTCTATTCTACCTCTCAATTTGAGTGTTGGGAGATAGGCGATGATGTTTCCCATGATGGACTTTGTTCAGCCTACTCTACCTCCCCTGTAGAATGGCTATGTTGGGAGGTAGGCGATGGCATTATTTGAGAAGGGCCCTCATGCTCTGTTGTTTCTATAGTTTGGTGGCTATGGGAGATAGGGCACTTCTTCTTCTTCATCCTCTTCATCTTCTTGCTACTCACTGGCTGATTCTACTACAACAACATCTTCTTCATTGATTGGTGTAGCCCTATGCACCTCGACATAGCGAATTAGGGCTAAAATCATCCTGTGATGCCCTAATATTATTACTATGCCTACCTGGTATCGATTGGATTCATCTTTTAGGGCACACATTAAATAATAGGGGATATTGATGTAATCCCCATGTAGTAGGTGATTGAGAAATCAAAAGTGATTGGCATTCAACCATGAATACTTGCTAGTGCAAGTGAAAAATTGAGCCACTTGCTTAAATACACTCCTCCATAAGTCTAGTATATGTTATTTTGGTAACCCTGCTCATGTTATCTGTGTTGATGGTTGCTCGAAAAATTATTGCATGCACCGCACCACACTATCTTCCTTATACATCCGGTCCCCTATGCATGGGAGATTGATCACTTCTATGATGTATACCTCTATGATTGGTATGACCAGTCCATGCATCCTTACAACCCCATCATCCATAGAGGCTACAAATTCATGTGCCACTATAAGATCTTGATCCTAGCTAACCAGGTGATAATATCCCATCCATCCGGTAGCCTCAAACTGGTCCTTGACATCACTAGTTATGCTCGAGAGATCTTGAGGCTCATACTTCTTTAGAGTATGATTAGTTGAAGGTCCTCCCATGGTGTTTGTCGGCTCTATTTCTCTAGATTTCTCTATGTTGCAAAATAGGCACTGTTATCATTTTTAAACATGTCAAAGCATGCAATTGTATCCGTGCATATAGGGCACCTATCTTCTCGTAATCAGTAGTAATTATGGGTAATCTACGTAATTAATTCTTAAATCATGTGCTATATTTAGATGGGTACCATTACAACCACTTCCTTCCATATGATTGGTACCACATGGCATATTGTAGATTTGGGGTTTGTATGATTGGATATGAGTTTTGTGGGACATGTATCGGCACATTACACATAAATATTTTCTTTATGAAAATCATGCACACACATAATAGAAAAATTAGTACATACTTGGATGGTGTTTCGTGAATTATGATATGCAAATGTCGGTGGTGCAATTTGATTGGTTGATGCATGACAATAGTGTCTCCAAGACAAATGAATGGTGTGCATTTTTTTTGTGTAGGGTAATCACATCAAATGAACATCATCGGGTACTGCAATTTTATTAGTCTCGAGGTTGCATGCAAAAATTGAAGAAAATATGAAGATTTTATTTTATCATGGGATGACACACGTCCCCCTTGGAAGTTGATTTATTCATGTCTTGGGAGTATGCATGGGTCACCGATGGGAAGACGTGAACTCTGATGGTCAAAAATTAGGAAGCAAATAGGTTCCATCATCGAAAAGAAAAATAGACATACTCTGGTCCATGAAAAAGTTTGACTTTGAACATGCATGGATTTTGGCACCATCGTGGCTTCGATCGCTTCTCCGATGCCAAAGATAGGAGTCATCATTACATTGGAATACATGCACCTTTATTTGTGTGGAAGATAGATACCTTTCTTTATGTTGCGGATATAGGCACCCTTTTGGCTAGGATATAGGCACCTTACTCGACCTAGATACAAGTATTATCTATTATTATGAATACAAGTACTTTTATTCTATCATTCTAGATGCTGGCACTTAAAAAATAATTTTTTTACCTATTGTATATGGGAGATAGGCACCTCATGTGAATATAGGTGCCTTCAAAATTTTATGGATGTAGGCACCTTTGTTGTGTGTGGGATATAGGTACCTTCTCTCTGATGGAAAGTCAACGTTCACTGGGTTGACCCATAGATAGGCACCTTTCTTCGGTTTGAATACAAGCGCTTCCCCTTGGTGATAAAGTCAATGTCTACTGCCTTGACCTACATATAGGCATTTTCTTCCGTGAGGAAGTAAACACCTGTACACATGTCCAGTTGTAAGTGCTACCCTCCTAGTGGGAGGTTGGTGCTTTCTTCATTTGTCTATCCTCCTAGAAAGTAGAAAAATCATAGGGCATCATGGGCCTATGCCTGATAGGCCTAGTTTGACCCGATTGCCTATAGATTGCATTTAGGGTCATGTGTCCTACAAAAATAAACACACGTAAAATAAAAATAGGAATCATGGCCTATGCCTGATAGGCCTAGGTTTCCCAAGCTACCTACAGATTGCATTTAGGGCACGTTTTTCTACAAAATAGTAAATAAAATGAAAACAAAAAACCTATGCTAATTTAAAAATAATAATATAATTTTTTTTTCTATGGATGCATACGCATCCATCAACTACTGGAAAATAATTTTTATTGTAATGGGGTCTCCCCCATGCCTACTTTGGATCTGATCATGTGGATTGGTGGTGCATGATATGACCACAACCGATGGTCATTGATTATCAACATAATATCACTGCCATCTATGGTTCTGACATGGACAACACCATTATTGATAACTTTGACCACTTCATATGGACCCATCCATCATTGCATGAGCTTCCCTTTTCACTCCTAGAATCGAGAATCGTAAAGCAATGCCCAATATCCCTCTTTGAACTATTTTGGGTGTATGTGGTGGTCATGCCACCTAGCCCTCTATTTCTACATGATCTTTGTGCACTGTAATGCATCCTACTGGTACTCATCCAGTTGGTTAAGCTGTTGAATATATTATTTTTGTGCAGCATCTAGATTTAAATTTAATTCTATAGTAGTCCATAGGGTTTTAATCTCAAACTCGATTGGCATCATGGCATTTTTTCTTACACCAATTGGAATGGTGTAAATCCCATGGTGGTCTTCTAGGTGGTGCGATATGCCCAAACTACTTTTGGTAAATGAGTTACCCAATCCTTTCTGTGTTGTTGTACCATTTTAGTGAGAATGTTTTCCAACTCTTGATTTGTGACCTCCACTTGCCCATTTTCTTGTGGATGGTAGGGGTAGTTTTGTTGTGCCAGATTTGATACTACTCCATCAACTCCTGAATCATCTTCGATGTAAATTGGGTCCCCTGATCAGTGGTAATTTCTCTAGGAACACCAAATCTGGTGAATATGGATTCATACAAGAAATTGGCTACAGTATTCTCTTTCGAGTCTCGTAGTGCCTGCACTTCAACCCATTTAGTCACATAGTTAGTACAAACTAGAATATACCTTTTTTCTTGACTGTGGATTGATGGGCCCCATAAAATCCATTCCCCACTTATCAAAGGGTTCAATGTGCACATGGGGCTGAAGTGGCATCTCATCTCGGAGAGTTGGTCTACCCATTCATTGGCATTGATCACACTGGCTAACATGTTTGGCTGCATATTTAAATAAAGAAGGCCAAAAATATCCAACTTATAAAACTTTAAATGCAGTCCTTCTTCCTACAAAATGACCACCACATGGTTCATCATGGCAAGCCTTGAGAATTTTTATGGTTTCATTTTCTACAACACACCTATGCATGATTTGATCGAGCCTAGTTTTAAATAGGCATCCATCAATCCATGAGAAGGTTGCACTCTTCTCTATCAAAGTTTGAGCTTCTTAGGGTGAGAGTGTAGGAGATACTTTACCGATGGCTAAGTAATTAGCCATATCTACATACCATGGAATATGTTCATCAAGAGAAAACCAAGTGGAGATACTAGAGAGAAAATCTGCAACAACATTATCCCTATCGGGTTTGTCAACAATGGTTACATCAAATTCCTACAATAGTAAAAGCCACCTAATAATTCTACCACTTACTACAGGTTTATTCATCAGATACCTGATGGTTGTATGATCTATATGCACAAAAATCTTATAACTTGTAATGTAGTGGTAAAATTTATTAATAGCATGAACTACTACAAGGAACTCTTTCTTCGTGATAGTATAGTTGAACTCAACACCTGTAAGATGTTTACTGACATAATAGATGGCATAAAACTCATCTCCATATTTTTATCCTAATGTTGCCCCTATCACATTGTTAGATGCATCAACGTAAATATGAAAGGGGAGGGTCCAATTTGGACCTCTCAGCATAGGAGCAATGGTCAGTTTTTCCTTTAAAATCTGAAATGCTTGCTCACACTCACTAGTCCAGATAAACTCAATATTTTTAGACAATAATGTATGTAGAGGTTTGGTAGTTTTGCTAAAATCTTGGATAAACCACCTATAGTACCTAGTAGAGCCTAGAAAACTATGGATATCTCTCTGAGTTTGGGGAGTAGGTAGATTTTTAATCACTTTAATTTTTTATTTATCTACCTTGATCCCTTCAGTAGAGATATGATGTCCTAACACTATCCCTTCTTGCATTAACATAAAATATTTTTTATTACTAAGGGATAGGTTTGTTTCCTGACAACATTGGAGTACTTTCTCCAGATTGGTTGTAGCTTCTTCGAAAGTTTCATCATAAATGGTGAAATCATCCATATACACTTCTATAGTTTCTCCAACCATGTCTGAAAAGATACTAAGCACCACCCTTTGAAAGGTGGCAGGTGTGTTACACAACCCAAATGGTAAGACTCGATAAGAAAAAGTCCCCCATGGATAGGTAAACATGGTTTTGTCCTGGTCTTCATCCCCTATTTGAATTTGGTTATATCCACTAAACCCATCTAGGAATGAAAAATATTTCCATCCTACCAAGGTGTCGAGGACTTGGTCAATAAAGGGTAGGGGGAAATGGTCTTTCCTAGTGGCTTTATTTAACATCTTGTAATCAACACAAATTCACCACTTGCCATTTTTCTTGGGCACCACCACTAAAGGTGATACCCATTGACTATCCGATATAGGATAAATAAATCCAGCTAACAAAATTTTTTGTAATTCAGCTTTGATAATTTCTTTCATTGTTGGATTCATTCTTCTTTGGGGTTGTCTTACCGGTCTTACATCATCTTCCAAATATATTATGTGTGCATGACTTTGGGTGCAATCCCCCTCATGTCTTTGTAATCCCATGCAAAAGTAGTTTGATGTTTGACTAGTATTTCCTTCAATTTGTCCTCTTGAATAGTTGACAACTCATTGTCAATGTTCAACAATATCCTAGGTGCTACCTCTATTTGTTTGACATGATTCTCCTTGCTACCTACAAGTGGGGATTCTAGAGGAGGATGTGAGGATTCTCCTTGGAAAAAGTGTGTTATGACTTGATCTTCATCGGTGTCATCCTCTATCTCATCTAGAGCCATTATTGGTTGAAGCATTGGCAAGGCATCAATATTTAAGACTTCACAATTTGGTTCTCCCAACAAATCAATGGATTGTGCAGGTGGATAAATGATTAAGTTTTTGATATTCTATCCATATGAGATCATCATTTGTCCTATCCTGCAACTTATATAAGCATCAATTATGGCCAGCCAAGGTCTGCCTAATATAAGTGGATAACCACCCAATCCAGATCTAGATTGCAACACTAGAAAATCTGTCGGATACTCCCATGCATCTACTATTACAATCACATCTTCCAGTATTCCCTCTAGGAGTACTATAGATCGATCAACCAATTGGAGAATAGTTTTGGTTGGCCTCATATTTGTGAGTTGCAATTTTTGCATGGTTTCTTGGAGCATGACATTTATGGCAGCTCCTAGATCTACTAATGTGTTGGGTAACTGGAAGCCTACAATTTTGACTATTAGCACTGGGCTTCCTAGATCAGAGTACTTGGGATGGTAGGTGTTGCCTAACATGAGATCAGCCAACTGACCTACCACATTAACTGCTTTTGATGGTTTTCTTCCTATTTTTTTAGACATAACTCTCTTATGGCCTTCGTGTAGATTGGAACATCTCTAATGGCCTGATAAAGGGGAATCATGACTATTAGGTTTTTTAAGCCTTCCATAATGTCAAATTTTGACTGCATTGGCTTTTTGGGTTCCTGTAATATTTTTGGGAAAGGTGGAACCCCTTCATTTTTGTGTTTTTCAGTAGTTTCATTTTCTTCCACCTCTTCTACCAAAGGTGGTTTCTTCTACCTCTAATTCTACATCCTCTTCCTCCACTACAGGAGGAGTTGGATCTACTCCTAATTGCCTACCTGATCTAAGTTGTACAAGATTGCAATCTACTCTAATATGATACATGGGAAACATCTTCGTGTCTACCTGATAGGTGGGCTGATTTATCTTGTTGTTCAGATTTGGAGTTGGTTGTGCAGGTAGCTGAATTGGCCTAGAAGTAGGAGGTGCAGGTAAACTAGGTTGCAGTGGGGCTTGAGTTGTGTTTTGTGGAGGTGAAGTCCACGCATTGTGATTCCTCCACTGTGTTCCAACTTGTTGATAAGGCATCCATGGATAAGGGGTGTAAGGAGTAGATCCTTGGGTGGCATTCATCCAAGGAGGCTGACCCCACCATCCCATGTTGGGTGGTTGAGTTTGACCTTGGTTCATATAATTGACTCCCCCATAAGGTGGTACTCCTCCTAGCATATTATTTCCCATAGGAAACTATTGCCAGTTTCTCCTATTACCCATAAAATAGGTTTTTGCTACTTCAGGTTCCTCTTTTATGTTTGCTATTTGTGGGCACAACCTTGTTTTATGATCCTTTTGATAAATGGCACACACTCTTACTTTATTTTCTGGACACTCATTTTTAGGATATTTTCTCCTACATTTTGGGTAAAAGAAGGCTAGTGCTGCTTCAGTTTCCTACTTATTTTTCTGAAGCAGGAGTGTATCTAATTGAAGTGCGAGAGATGATAACATCTCACTCTTCATATCATCCAACATATTGCCTATTTCTACCTTAGTTATAGAGGCTATGGTTTTTGTGACTCGATTGGTGGGTTTACCTTTTCTTCATGAATAATTCTAACATAATTATCGGATATCTGACATTTGATGTTGGTAAATATCCCCTCTCGATATCAAATTCAAAGCTTCTAGAGACTCATTTGTGAGACCCCTCAAGAATATGCTTCTTAAGGACTTCTCACCCAACTTTGCATGGGGTGATCTTTGCAAATTGAAGTTAAATCTATCCCAATAGTCTTCCAATGATTCTTCCTCTTTTTGGGATATATCTAGGACTTCTTCCCTAGCATCTCGTGCCCTACCAAAGTTTTGGTATTGGTCTAGGAATATTTTTTTCATATCCTCCTAGGTTGCAATGTGTTTGTTCCCCAAATTGATGAACCAACGTAGTGTTGAATCATCTAGTGTAGAGGGAAATAATTTTAGCTTTTGGGCATCTAATTTGTAGTCCACTGACCTACATAATACATCAAATTTAAAAAGGAATAGGTCAGGGTCCTCAGTTGGAAGTCCTCTAAATGTGGGAATATGAGCAAGAGATATGTGTTTCATCTTGGTTTCTCCTCTTGCTTCCTCAATTGGAAAGTCAAAGTTGGTTGAAGCTTCTTCATTTTCAGCCATATTTTTAGGTAATGTAGGTTCTACACCTGCTGCTTCTAGGGAAGCTCTCAAAGCTTCACACTCATTTCTTTTATCTTCTAATAGTATTCCTAAGTCAACATTTGAAATGGTTCCATCTTCAACTACTTTCCACTATTGAATATTCAATAAATCCTCCTTAGATTGGGTTCTTTCAAATAGATGTCCTAAACCAAGGTCTAAAACTAGTCCTCCATCAAAATATGTTTGCCTTAAATGGTGAGAAGAACTTTATTCAAATATTGGGTGACTATGCCAATGTACCGTTGGAGGAGATGGTATCTCAGTTTCGAGATTTGTTCTAGATATTTTAGAAGGAACTTTAGAAGGTTTTTTAGGTATTTGTGGAGTGATATCTTTTCTAAGAAAATGGTCATCCGGTCCTCTTAATCATGGTGGACTCATACAATATTAGGTAGAAAATCTATGGGTAAGCTAAGTTGAACTATAAGTTTTAGGTTTGACTGACCTATAGATTTGAATACTATAGTTGGCACTCCCTGACAACGATGCCAAAATGGTGAGCAAAAAATATGTTTCTGAAAATAGTTAATTTTGCTTCCATTTAATTTTATCAATCCGAGAGTTCGTAAGCTTGCTGAGTACCAGTGCAAAGTATATGCCTATAGTAAACTAAGAGATGAGTCCTATGTGTCACTTGTGGTTTGGTGGGGGTGTGTTGTTCGTGTAGTTGGAGTTCATCCAAACCAACAAAATTTAAATGCAAGAAAAGAAATTTAAACTATCATTATCAAACACATGATTAAAAGGAAAGTTATAGAAAAATAAACACACAACTAAAAGTAAATTGCAGGAAATTAAACACACTTGCAGAATTGAATAAAGCAGGAAATTGCAAAAATTAAACACACTATGCAGAAATAAATAAAATAGGAAACACACTTGTAGAAATAAAATAATAAAAAATAAATAATGATAGTAGAAAAATAGGGGAGGAATACTACCTAGAGTGGGCCTAGGCTCCTATAGACATTCACCTAGCTAATTCACATAGTCACTCTTCGAATGCAGAAAATAATAGAACACTCAAGCTTTTTATTTATTAGTAAACACTCAAGCTTTTTATTTATGCAGTACTAAATACAATTTTAATGTAGAACAAGTTTGGGATCCTTCACTTCAGGGGTGGCCTATGTTTTATACAAAATGTGATCATCCCCTATTACAAATTTAGACTATGCTAATTTTATTCATTTCGATGCGATTCGCTATGGTGGGCATGCATAAATTAATTAAACATCTAATAAAAGAGAAGTCATACTAAAATTAACCCTTTCAGGATAACCATAGTGCTCCCTATGCTTTTACAATAATATTCATCTAATTTTATACATGGTCTTCTAATTACATAGTCAACACACACTTTATTCCATCAGGTATAATTATTGATTGGCCTATCATTGGAATACAAGCACCTTTTCAGCCTATCATCGGGATAAAGGCACCATATATAGCCTTTTCTCGTTTGCTTGAAAGTTATCACTTTTCGATTGTCGAACAATGGGTGCTTGCTCTATCATCAAAATTTAGGCACCATCTGACCTATTGTTCCAGGAGATAGGTGCTTGTCCTGTTCACTAGGAGATAAGCACTTCCTTTTCGCTGGGAGATAGGCACCTTCTAGCCTACGATCGGGAGATAGGCACTATACCTTAGCAATTTAGGATGCCTTGCTCCTATGCCACTATCTCCGTTTGATCACCAATCATTCCTTAATCGCGTTATGAAAGTTATCAAATGCTAGGTCCACGTGGGACCTCGACTGAAAGGTGCAAAAAAGTGATAAAGTACTGCATCTACACACAATTTCCACTAAAAACACACATTAGGCATAATACATCATTTTCTATTAAATGTATACAATAATCTCACAAAAAATACATTTCTAATATAATAATGCCACACAATTATCCCATTAAAGCATTTTTGGTGCTCATCAATTTCTACCAAGATAGTTCAAATTTCAAAGAATATTCCTTTCAAAAGATCAATTTTCTTAATGTGTTCTTTCATGGTCATGGTTGTAAGGGATGATATTTTTCCTTTGTCTGATTCATCTATTTATAAATGACTTAAAAAATTCATTCAAGGTTGGGTTGGTGGATATAGTGAGACTCTCTTGGTATCTACTCCATTAGAGATGGTCATATCACCAAATTGACAATCAATAAATGTTGTTGTCATTGCAAGCCAAGGTCTTCCTAATATTAGAGGATATCCTCTATTGGAAATTTGAGTGATTTTATGTTGTCATTGATGTCACATGGATCACATTGAGTTTTGGTGGCCAAAGCATTTCATAAATGAGCATTTATGATATTTTGGAGAGCATGGATATATACATGGTTTTTGTGAAAACCAAGGCAGGCAAAATAAAAGGTTTTATTTAAAACCATGGATGGCATATTTGAAATGGGTTTTTCTTAAAACCCAGGTTGGCTTTTCGTTTCATCAAAAAAGGTGCCCCGGTGATGGAGATATTTAATTTTAAATATTTAAGTTTAAATTTTAAATTATTTAAAATTTAAAATTAAAATTAAAATTAAAATTTAATTTATAGCGCCGACGTCAAAGAAAGGAAAAGGCATAAAACTAATATTTAAATTATAGCGCCGACGTCAAAGGAAAGGAGGAGGACATATATATATATATTGCCCAAAGTTTCGATTTATTTCTCTAAGCGCTCGATTTGATATTTGGATTCGAATGGTAAAAGAGCCCGTGCATCGTGTGTCGAAGTGTGTGTGAAAAGGGTTTTAAAAGGCTTACGATTTTCGTGTTCGTTGAAGAGACTATTGTGGAGTAAAGCCAAACGTATAGGCCTCCTTGGCCTAGTGGTTCGTGCACTGTGTGTGAAGCAGGAGGTCCTACGTTCGATTCTTTTTTTCAAAGGGCGCAAGATATTCATGGCATAAGGTTTTGTTGTGTGCTCCTTTTGAGCACGTGAGGGCATGTGGCCCAATGGCAGGTTGGCTGTGGTTAAGGCACTGAGCAAGGAAGGTCACGAGATCGAATCCCATCAGGGACAGAGGCAAGTTAATAATTTTTAGATATATTTTATTTTTCTAAAGTTGCCCTAGGAGGAATAAGGGTTATGATGCATGTTTAGAAAAGGAGAGATTTTTGGTGATTTATTTTTGAAAGTATATCATATTATATATCGTTGGAAAGCTTATTTCGAGGGCTATTTGATTAACTTTCTTAGAGGGAGAAATAAGGTGTGTGTAAAGAGATATTTCTGATTTTGTAAAGAGGTTCAAAAGTGAAGGTTGCTTTGTTCTTTTTCAAAAGAGATTAATTCATTTATGAAGTGACATGGTGTATGTTATTGAGTAGGAGTAATAAGGTGTTATTTGGATATTATTGTTGTGTTATTAATCAAGATCTCTAACCCTTGTTGAAAGTTGAAAAAGAAAGTGTGTTGAGTGAGACAGATTTTGTGGACAACCAATAAGGCTTCTTCATCTTCATAAAAGGTATGGGCACATTCTCCTATTGATTGTTTATGGTGGTTGATTTCTGAAATATCATTGGAGAGAAAAGGATTAATTGTGGTTTCCTTTTTGAAAGTAGTTGGTTGAATGCTTCAAGGTTTTCTGGGTTGAGAGTTGTTATTAAACCTTGTTTTATAAGCATTGTTGTTGAAGCCATTAGTTGTGTGAAAAACTTGAGATAGGGTTTGAGAAGAACATGAGTATCATTGTTATGTGAAGAATGTTTTATTAGCATTGTTGTTGAAGCCCATTGGTTATGCAAAGAACTTGAACTTGAAAAGAACATGAGTATCATTGTTATGTGAGATTTGTGGTTGAGCATTGTTGGAAATATTTGAGTTGGTTGATACATGCTTGGACTAGGGTTTGTAAGAAAGAGTTGTTCCTTGTGGTAGTTGGTTGAGAAGAGTTGTTTGAGCCTAGTCAAGTGATTGTGTGAAGTGGTTGTTCAAGTTCCATGAAACAAACTATTCTATATTCTGGATTTGAGTTGAGATTGAGATTTGAGGATAGAACATATTGAGTCTCTAACAATTCTCTTTATGCTTCTATAAGATTGATTTGAGTTGAGATTGGGATTTGAGTATAGAACATATTGAGTCTCTAACAATTCTCTTTATGATTCTATGAGATTGAATTATTGAGCAAGTTCTTGGTGAGATTGCTAGTGTAGATTTGGGAAAGTTCTTGGTGAGCTTGCTAGTGTAGATTTGAGCAAGTTCTTGGTGAGCTTGTTGAGAAGATTTGGGCAAGTTCTTGGTGAGCTTGTTAGAGCATATTTGGACAAGTTCTTTGTGAGCTTGTTGAGCATATTTGGAAAGTTCTTGGTGAGCTTGTTGAGCAGATTTGGAGCAAGTTCTTTGTGAGCTTGTTGAGCAGATTTGGACAAGTTCTTTGTGAGCTTGTTGAGAGTGTGAGCTATTGAGAGTTCGAGTGAGCCTATTGATAGAGCTTTGGAGGTGATAGAGTATAGAGGATAGAGTCTCAGTGGATAGAGATCTAGCAACTAACACAATTGAAGATAGATCTGAGTGAGGAGTCTTCAAGTGGAGAGAGATCCACCAGTCAGTGCAGCATAGAGATAGAGTCTTCTAGAAGATCACTAGCCTTAGTAGAAGGGGAAAGAGTTCTCCTATGGAAGAGATCCATGAACTTGAGATTAGGGGATCAACATCTCCTTTGGATAGAGATCCGTAAACATTGTAATTGGGAAGGATTCCCAAAGATATTGATTGAGAAATTTTTAGTAAAATATTTTCTTCATGGAGTAGCCCACATTGGGTGAACCACGTAAACTGTGGTGTCTCTATTGTGTATGGTATTTTGTGCATTGCTTGATTACTGCTATTGATACTATTATCTATACACTACATAATATTGAATTGAAAAGAAAAGTAAAAAGTGGTCTTATACTGTTCACCCCCCTCTCAGTATAAGCTTGTGTTCTTCAATTGGTATCAGAGCAGGTTCCTTCAGAAAGACTAACAAGCTTGAAGGTAGATTCTATTGGGTTATAGGATGGACAGATGGTATATTGATAGTGGGTGCTCTAGTCATATGATTGGGTATAAAGAAAAGTTCATTTCTCTAAAAAGGAACAACATCGGATCTGTGAGATTTGGTGATAATGCTTCAGCTAAAATCAAAGGGAGAGGAACTTTAAGTTTGGATGATGGAAAGACTACTACACAGGGTGTACTCTATGTTGAGGGTCTAAAACACAATCTACTGAGTGTAAGTCAGCTTTGTGATCGAGGGTACATAGTTACTTTTTCCTCTACAGGATGCAAAATCAGGGAAACAAAAATAGGGAAGCTTGTTGCAAATGTAGGAAGAACCAATAACAATCTCTACATGTTCAACGAAATAAAAAGGGAAAAATGTCTTCTATCTCAAGAAGAAGAAAGTTGGTTATGGCATAAAAGGTTGTGTCATTTGAACTTCGACAACATAGTAAGGATAAGCAACAAACAAATTGTCAGAGATCTACCAAAGATAAAAAGACCTTCAAATACAATTTGTGCACAATGTCAGTATGGAAAGCGAGACAAGATCAAGTTTCAAGGCAAAAGAATATTCCTCTTCCAAGGTTTTAGAATTGATTCATACTGATTTATGTGGTCCTATGAGAACCAAAATCCTGCAGGGTGAAAGCTACTTCATGTTGTTCATAGATGATTATTCTAGAATGACTTGGGTTGTTTTTCTGAAAGAAAAATCAGAGGCATTTGAGCATTTCAAAGTATTCAAAGAAATGGTAGAAAATGAAATAGGAAAGAAGATCAAGTGTTTGCGATCAGATAGAGGAGGGGAATTCATCTCTACAGAATTCATTGAGTTTTGTGTAGAACATGGAATCAGAAAAGAATACTCAACAGCCAGGACTCCTCAGCAAAATGGAGTAGTAGAAAGAAAGAATAGAACTCTTGAGAATATGGCTAGAGCAATGCTAAATGAATCAAGAATCTCAGATGGGTTTTGGAAGGAAGCAATCAGTACAATAGTCTATGTTATGAATAGAGCTCAAGTTAGAACAAAGCAACATAAGACTCCATATGAGTTTTGGAAAGGAAGACCTCCCACGGTAAACTACTTCAAAATTTTTGGAAGTAAGTGTTATATCAAAAGAGAGGATAAGGACTTGGGCAAGTTTGATCCTAGATGCGATGAAGGTATTTTTCTTGGATACTCTACAAAGAGTAAGGCCTACAGATGCTACAATAAAAGAACACATACCATGGTGGAAAGTATAAATGTCAGAGTTGATGAAAGAATAGGAATAAATGAGCCATCTCAGGAAGATATTCTTGAAGAAGAAGAAAGTTGTCAGGAAGAAATGGGTGAAGATTCAGATGAAGAAGATGTGCAGAATATACCTTCCAAAACTTCATCAAGATATATTCAGAAAAATCATCCAGAGGACTTGATCATTGGCAGCCCTGATGTAAGATGGACAAGAAGAGGAATCATAGGCTCAACAGAACAAGCAAATGTTTCACTACTATCGAAGATAGAACCAAAGGATTTCAGAGAGGCAGAAAGTGATGAATGTTGGATTAAAGCAATGAAGGAAGAACTAGATCAGATTGAAAAAAGTAAGACTTGGGAATTAGTTCCAAGACCAAAAGGAAAAAATGTAATTGGTACTAAATGGGTCTACAGGAACAAACTGAATGAAGATGGTCAAGTCATCAGAAACAAGGCAAGATTGGTGTGTAAAGGGTATGCACAAGTAGAAGGAATTGATTTTGATGAGACCTTTGCACCAGTTGCAATATTGGAAGCTATACGGATGTTTTTGGCACTTTCAAGCTACAGGAATTTCAAAGTATATCAGATGGATGTCAAATCAGCATTTCTGAATGGTCACTTAGAAGAAGAAGTTTACATAGAACAACCAGATGGGTTTAATCAAGCAGATAAGCCAGATTATGTATGCAGATTGAAAAAGGCTCTTTATGGCTTAAAGCAAGCTCCTAGAGCATGGTATTCAAGACTGGATAAATATCTTCGAGAGCAAGGTTTCAGAAAGGGAACAATTGATAGCAATCTGTATATTAAAAATAAGGGAAATGATTTGATGATTGTGGAAGTTTATGTGGATGATATTATTTTTGGGGGTAGCAATGACAGAATGTGTCAAGAATTTGCAAGAAACATGACTAATGAATTTGAAATGTCTATGCTTGGTGAATTAACCTTTTTCCTCGGACTACAGATTTCACAATTAGAAAAAGGGATATTTCTTTCACAAACAAAGTATATAAAAGAGATGTTGAAGAAATTCAAAATGGAAGATAGTAAGCCAGTTAGCACTCCAATGGTTACAGGGTGCAAATTAAGCAAAGATGATGAATCTCCTGATGCAAATCAAACTCTATACAGATCTATGATTGGTAGCCTATTATATGTTACAACCACAAGACCAGATATAATACAGGCAGTTGGTTTAGTGGGAAGATTTCAAGCAGCTCCAAAAGAATCACATGTGACAACAGTGAAAAGAATACTCAGATATCTCAAAGGAACAATGGAGTATGGTCTATGGTATCCTAGAAGCAGCAAGTTCACTCTCACAGCTTACACAGATGCAGATTGGGTAGGAAATATTGATGATAGAAAAAGCACAAGCGGAGGAGCATTCTTTCTTGGTGATTGCCTAGTTTCTTGGCTAAGCAAGAAACAACCATCAGTGTCACTTTCCACAATAGAGGCAGAATATATTGCAGCGGCAACATGTTGTTCACAGGTATTATGGATGAAACAGACTCTTAAATATTTTAGTATAGAACATGATCATCCCATTCCTATTCTATGTGATAATACTAGTGCTATAAGTATCTCGAAGAATCCAGTAATGCATGCCAGAACAAAGCACATTCCAATCAAGTATCATTTTTTAAGAGAGCAGGTTACAGAGCAACAAGTAAAATTGGAATATGTTCCTACAAAATATCAGATTGCAGACATATTTACAAAACCATTACCAAGAGAAATGTTTGAGCATTTGAGAGAACAGTTGGGAGTAAAAGTACTCCCACCCCAAAATTAATCACCTCAAGAGAGAAGGTGGTGAGGGGGCTAAGCTTAAGAGTCATATCTTTTAGCCCCATAGGTGTCCCTTTTGCCATTGATGTCAAAGGGGGAGAGATTTGAGTAAGGGGAGAGCATTGAGTTAGGGGAGCAGCCTCCAAAGAGAGCATTGAGTTAGGGGAGCAGCCTCCATAGAGAGTATTGAGTCAGGGGAGCAACTTTGATTCTCAG
The DNA here is from genome assembly GCA_028583015.1 of Wollemia nobilis. NCBI lineage: Eukaryota > Viridiplantae > Streptophyta > Pinopsida > Araucariales > Araucariaceae > Wollemia > Wollemia nobilis. The sequence goes on along the minus strand of JAQPPZ010003361.1, from coordinate 4,708,310 downwards.
AGATGGTTTTTGCAGTGATTGTGGTGATTTACATTAGAGGTGTTGCCATCAATGACAAAGGGGGAGATTGTTGGAAATTTGAGTGATTTTATGTTGTCATTGATGTCACATGGATCATTGATGTCACATGGATCACATTGAGTTTTGGTGGCCAAAGCATTTCATAAATGAGCATTTATGATATTTTGGAGAGCATGGATATATACAGGGTTTTTGTGAAAACCAAGGCAGGCAAAATAAAAGGTTTTATTTAAAACCATGGATGGCAGATTTGAAATGGGTTTTTCTTAAAACCTAGGTTGGCTTTTCGTTTCATCGAAAAATGTGCCCCGATGATGGAGATATTTAATTTTAAATATTTAAGTTTAAATTTTAAATTATTTAAAATTTAAATTTAAAATTAAAATTAAAATTTAATTTATAGCGTCGACGTCAAAGAAAGGAAAAGGCATAAAACTAATATTTAAATTATAGTGTCAATGTCAAAGGAAAGGAGGAGGACATATATATATATGCCCAAAGTTTTGATTTATTTCTCTAAGCGCTCGATTTGATATTTGGATTCGAATGGTAAAAGAGCTTGTGCATCGTGTGTCGAAGTGTGTGTGAAAAGGGTTTTAAAAGGCTTACGATTTTTGTGTTCATTGAAGAGACTATTGTGGAGTAAAGCCAAATGTATAGGCCTCCTTGGCCTAGTGGTTCATGCATTGTGTGTGAAGTAGGAGGTCCTACGTTCGATTCTTGTCGGAGGTGTTTTGTTGTGTTGAAACGCGTGAAGCATGTTTTGTTTTTGAAGGGCGTAGATATTCACGGCATAAGGTTTTGTTGTGTGCTCCTTTTGAGCACGTGAGGGCATGTGGCCCAATGGCAGGTTGGTTGTGGTTAAGGCACTGAGCAAGGAAGGTCACGAGATCGAATCCCATCAGGGACAGAGGCAAGTTAATAATTTTTAGATATATTTTATTTTTCTAAAGTTGCCCTAGGAGGAATAAGGGTTATGATGCATGTTTAGAAAAGGAGAGATTTTTGGTGATTTATTTTTTGAAAGTATATCATATTATATATCGTTGGAAAGCTTATTCCGAGGGCTATTTGATTAACTTGCTTAGAGGGAGAAATAAGGTGTGTGTAAAGAGATATTTCTGATTTTGTAAAGAGGTTCAAAAGTGAAGGTTGCTTTGTTCTTTTTCAAAAGAGATTAATTCATTTATGAAGTGACATGGTGTATGTTATTGAGTAGGAGTAATAAGGTGTTATTTGGATATTATTGTTGTGTTATTAATCAAGATCTCTAACCCTTGTTGAAAGTTGAAAAAGAAAGTGTGTTGAGTGAGACAGATTTTGTGGACAACCAATAAGGCTTCATAAAAGGTATGGGCACATTCTCCTATTGACTTTGTTTATGGTGGTTGATTTCTGAAATATCATTGGAGAGAAAAGGATTAATTGTGGTTTCCTTTTTGAAAGTAGTTGGTTGAATGCTTCAAGGTTTTCTGGGTTGAGAGTTGCTATTAAACCTTGTTTTATAAGCATTGTTGTTGAAGCCATTAGTTGTGTGAAAAACCTAAGATAGGGTTTGAGAAGAACATGAGTATCATTGTTATGTGAAGAATGTTTTATTAGCATTGTTGTTGAAGCCCATTGGTTATGCAAATAACTTGAACTTGAAAAGAACATGAGTATCATTGTTATGTGAGATTTGTGGTTGAGCATTGTTGGAAACATTTGAGTTGGTTGATACATGCTTGGACTAGGGTTTGTAAGAAAGAGTTGTTCCTTGTGGTAGTTGGTTGAGAAGAGTTGTTTGAGCCTAGTCAAGTGATTGTGTGAAGTGGTTGTTCAAGTTCCATGAAACAAACTATTCTATATTCTGGATTTGAGTTGAGATTGAGATTTGAGGATAGAACATATTGAGTCTCTAACAATTCTCTTTATGCTTCTATAAGATTGATTTGAGTTGAGATTGGGATTTGAGTATAGAACATATTGAGTCTCTAACAATTCTCTTTATGCTTCTATGAGATTGAATTATTGAGCAAGTTCTTGGTGAGCTTGCTAGTGAGATTTGAGCAAGTTCTTGGTGAGCTTGCTAGTGAGATTTGGACAAGTTCTTGGTGAGATTGCTAGTGAGATTTGGGCAAGTTCTTGGTGAGCTTGTTAGAGCATATTTGGACAAGTTCTTGTGTTTGGAAAGTTCTGTGAGCTTGTTGAGCATATTTGGACAAGTTCTGTGTGAGCTTGTTGAGTATATTTGGACAAGTTTTGTGTGAGCTTGTTGAGCAGGTTCTGAGTGAGCCTATTGAGTAGGTTATGAGTGAGCCTATTGATAGAGCTTTGGAGGTGATAGAGTATATAGGATAGAGTCTCAGTGGATAGAGATCTAGCAGCTAACATAATTGAAGATAGATCTGAGTGAGGAGTCTTCAAGTGGAGAGAGATCCACCAGTCAGTGCAGTAGAGAGACAGAGTCTTCTAGAAGATCACTAGCCAGAGTAGAAGGGGAAAGAGTTCTCCTATGGAAGAGATCCATGAACTTGAGATTAGGGGATCAACATCTCCTTTGGATAGAGATCCATAAACATTGTAATTGGGAAGGATTCCCAAAGATATTTATTGAGAAAGTTTTAGTAAAATATTTTCTTCGTGGAGTAGCCCACATTGGGTGAACCACGTAAACTATTGTGTCTCTATTGTGTATGGTGTTTTGTGCATTGCTTGATTACTGCTATTGATATTGTTGTCTATACACTACATAATATTGAATTGAAAAGAAAAGTAAAAAGTGGTCTTATACTGTTCACCCCCCTCTCAGTATAAGCTTGTGTTCTTCAATTGGTATCAAAGCGGGTTCCTTCGGAAAGGCTAACAAGCTTGAAGGTAGATTCTATTGGGTTATAGGATGGACAAATGGTATATTGATAGTGGGTGCTCTAGTCATATGACTGGGTATAAGGATAAGTTCATTTCTCTAAAAGGGAACAACAACGGATCTATGAGATTTGGTGATAATGCTTCAGCTAAAATCAAAGGGAGAGGAACTTTAAGTTTGGATGATGGAAAGACTACTACACAGGGTGTACTCTATGTTGAGGGTCTAAAACACAATCTACTGAGTGTAAGTCAGCTTTGTGATCGAGGGTACACAGTTACTTTTTCCTCTACAGGATGCAAAATCAGGGAAACAAAAATAGGGAAGCTTGTTGCAAATGCAGGAAGAACCAATAACAATCTCTACATGCTCAGCGAAATAAAAAGGGAAAAATGTCTTCTATCTCAAGAAGAAGAAAGTTGGTTATGGCATAAAAGGTTGTGTCATTTGAACTTCGACAACATAGTAAGGATAAGCAACAAATAAATTGTCAGAGATCTACCAAAGATAAAAAGACCTTCAAATACAATTTGTGCACAGTGTCAGTATGGAAAGCAGACAAGATCAAGTTTCAAGGCAAAAGAATATTCCTCTTCCAAGGTTTTAGAATTGATTCATATTGATTTATGTGGTCCTATGAGAACCAAAAGCCTGCAAGGTGAAAGCTACTTCATGTTGTTCATAGATGATTATTCTAGAATGACTTGGGTTGTTTTTTTGAAAGAGAAATCAGAGGCATTTGAGCATTTCAAAGTATTCAAAGAAATGGTAGAAAATGAAACAAGAAAGAAGATCAAGTGTTTGCGATCAGATAGAGGAGGGGAATTCATCTCTACAGAATTCATTGAGTTTTGTGTAGAACATGGAATCAAAAAAGAATACTCAACAGCCAGGACTCCTCAGCAAAATGGAGTAGTAGAAAGAAAGAATAGAACTCTTGAGAATATGGCTAGAGCAATGCTAAATGAATCAAGAATCTCAGATGGGTTTTGGAAGGAAGCAATCAGTACAATAGTCTATGTTATGAATAGAGCTCAAGTTAGAACAAAGCAACATAAGACTCCATATGAGTTTTGGAAAGGAAGACCTCCCATGGTAAACTACTTCAAAATTTTTGGAAGTAAGTGTTATATCAAAAGAGAGGATAAGGACTTGGGCAAGTTTGATCCTAGATGCGATGAAGGTATTTTTCTTGGATACTCTACAAAGAGTAAGGCCTACAGATGCTACAATAAAAGAACACATACCATGGTGGAAAGTATAAATGTCAGAGTTGATGAAAGAATAGGAATAAATGAGCCATCTTAGGAAGATATTCTTGAAGAAGAAGAAAGTTGTCAGGAAGAAATGGGTGAAGATTCATATGAAGAAGATTTGCAGAATATACCTTCCAAAACTTCATCAAGATATATTCAGAAAAATCATCTAGAGGACTTGATCATTGGCAGCCCTGATGTAAGACGGACAAGAAGAGGAATCATAGGCTCAACAGAACAAGCAAATGTTTCACTACTATCCAAGATAGAACCAAAGGATTTCAGAGAGGTAGAAAGTGATGAATGTTGGATTAAAGCAATGAAGGAAGAACTAGATCAGATTGAAAAAAGTAAGACTTGGGAATTAGTTCCAAGACCAAAAGGAAAAAATGTAATTGGTACTAAATGGGTCTACAGGAACAAACTGAATGAAGATGGTCAAGTCATCAGAAACAAGGCAATATTGGTGTGTAAAGGATATGCACAAGTAGAAGGAATTGATTTTGATGAGACCTTTGCACCAGTTGCAATATTGGAAGCTATACGGATGTTTTTGGCACTTTCAAGCTACAGGAATTTCAAAGTATATCATATGGATGTCAAATCAGCATTTTTGAATGGTCACTTAGAAGAAGAAGTTTACATTGAACAACTAGATGGGTTTAATCAAGCAGATAAGCCAGATTATGTATGCAGATTGAAAAAGGCTCTTTATGGCTTAAAGCAAGCTCCTAGAGCATGGTATTCAAGACTGGATAAATATCTTCGAGAGCAAGGTTTTAGAAAGGGAACAGTTGATAGCAATCTGTATATTAAAAATAAGGGAAATGATTTGATGATTGTGGAAGTTTATGTGGATGATATTATTTTTGGGGGTAGCAATGATAGAATGTGTCAAGAATTTGCAAGAAACATGACTAATGAGTTTGAAATGTCTATGCTTGGTGAATTAACCTTTTTCCTCGGATTACAGATTTCACAATTAGAAAAAGGGATATTTCTTTCACAAACAAAGTATATAAAGGAGATGTTGAAGAAATTCAAAATGGAAGATAGTAAGCCAGTTAGTACTCCAATGGTTACAGGGTGCAAATTAAGCAAAGATGATGAATCTCCTGATGCAAATCAAACTCTATACAGATCTATGATTGGTAGCCTGTTATATGTTACAGCCACAAGACCAGATATAATACAGGAAGTTGGTTTAGTGGGAAGATTTCAAGCAGCTCCAAAAGAATCACATGTGACAGCAGTGAAAAGAATACTCAGATATCTCAAAGGAACAATGGAGTATGGTCTATGGTATCCTAGAAGCAGTAAGTTCACTCTCACAGCATACACATATGCAGATTGGGCAGGAAATATTGATGATAGAAAAAGCACAAGCGGAGGAGCATTCTTTCTTGGTGATTGCCTAGTTTCTTGGCTAAGCAAGAAACAACCATCAATGTCACTTTCCACAACAGAGGCAGAATATATTGCAGCGGCAGCATGTTGTTCACAGGTATTATGGATGAAACAGACTCTCAAAGATTTTAGTATAGAACATGATCATCCCATTCCTATTCTATGTGATAATACTAGTGCTATAAGTATCTCGAAGAATCCAATAATGCATGCCAGAACAAAGCACATTCCAATCAAGTATCACTTTTTAAGAGAGCAGGTTACAGAGCAACAAGTAAGATTGGAATATGTTCCTACAAAAGATCAGATTGCAGACATATTTACAAAACCATTACCGAGAGAAACGTTTGAGCGTTTGAGAGAACAACTGGGAGTAAAAGTACTCCCACCCCAAAATTAATCACCTCAAGAGAGAAGGTGGTGAGGGGGCTAAGCTTAAGAGTCATATATTTTAGCCCCATAGGTGTCCCTTTTGCCATTGATGTCAAAGGGGGAGAGATTTGAGTAAGGGGGAGAGCATTGAGTTAGGGGGAGCAGCCTCCAAAGAGAGCATTGAGTTAGGGGGAGCAGCCTCCATAGAGAGTATTGAGTCAGGGGGAGCAACCTCCATAGAGAGTATTGAGTCAGGGGGAGCAACTTTGATTCTCAGAGATGGTTTTTGCAGTGATTGTGGTGATTTGCATTAGAGGTGTTGCCATCAATGACAAAGGGGGAGATTGTTGGAAATTTGAGTTATTTTATGTTGTCATTGATGTCACATGGATCATTGATGTCACATGGATCACATTGAGTTTTGGTGGCCAAAGCATTTCATAAATAATCATTTATGATATTTTGGAGAGCATGGATATATACATGGTTTTTGTGAAAACCAAGGCAGGCAAAATAAAAGGTTTTATTTAAAACCATGGATGGCATATTTGAAATGGGTTTTTCTTAAAACCCAGGTTGGCTTTTCGTTTCATCGAAAAATGTGCCCCGGTGATGGAGATATTTAATTTTAAATATTTAGTTTAAATTTTAAATTATTTAAAATTTAAATTTTAAATTTAAAATTAAAATTTAATTTATAGCGCCGACGTCAAAAGAAAGGAGAAAGGTATATATTAATATTTAAATTATAGCACCGACGTCAAAGGAAATGAGGAAAGGACATATATATACATGCCACCAAAGTTTTTATAAATTTCTTTAAGCCCTCGATTTTGATATTTGGATTCGAATGGTAAAAGATTTTGTGCATCATGTGTCGAAGTGTGTGAAAAGGGTTTTAAAAGGTTTACGATTTTTGGTCCATTGAAGAGACTAATCGTGGAGTAAAGCCAAATGCATAGGCATCCTTGGCCTAGTGGTTCGTGCATTGTGTGTGAAGCAGGAGGTCCTGCGATTGAGTCTTCCCATGGTTTTTTACTGTGTTGAAACGCTTGAAGCGTTGTTAGGGTTTTTCAAAGGGGCGAGATATTCATGACATAAGGTTTTGTTGTGTGCTCCTTTTGAGCACGTGAGGGCATGTGGCCCAAAGGCAGGTTGGATGTGGTTAAGGCACTGAGCAAGGAAGGCATCACGAGATCGAATCCCATCAGGGATAGAGGCAAGTTAATAATTTTTAATATATTTTATTTTTCTAAAGTTGCCCTAGGAGGAATAAGGGTTGTGATGCACGTTTAGAAAAAGAGATATTTTTGGTGATTTTATTTTTGAAAGTATATCATATTATATATCGTTGGAAAGCTTATTTCGAGGGCTATTTTATTAACTTGCTTAGAGGGAGAAATAAGGTGTGTGTAAAGAGATATTTTTGATTTTGTAAAGAGGTTCAAAAGTGAAGGTTGCTTTGTTCTTTTTCAAAGGAGATTAATTCATTTGGGGGCGTAAGGTGGTTGGTGGGGGGGGTTCTGTTTTTTGGGGGGGATTTTGGATCGGAGAGAAAAATTTTTGAAATATCATTGGAGAGAAAAGGATTGATTGTGGTTTCCTTTTTGAAAGTGGTTGGTTGAATGCTTCAAGGTTTTCTGGTTTGAGAGTTGTGTTTAAACCTTGTTTTATAAGCATTGTTGTTGAAGCCATTAGTAGTGTGAAAAACCTGAGATAGGGTTTGAGAAGAACATGAGTATCATTGTTATGTGAAGAATATTTTTATAAGCTTGTTGTTGAAGCCCTCCATTTGTTATGAAATTGAACTTGAAGTTGAGAACTGAGTAAGTATCATTGTTATGTGAGATTTGTGGTTGAGCATTGTTGGAAACATTTGAGTTGGTTGATACATGCTTGGACTAGGGTTTGTGAGAAAGAGTTGTTCCTTGTGGTGATTGGTTGAGTAGAGTTGTTTGAGCCTAGTCAAGTGATTGTGTGAAGTGGTTGTTCAAGTTCCATGAAACAAACTATTCTATATTCTAGATTTAGCTTTGAGTATTAGAACATATTGAGTCTCTAACAATTCTCTTTATGCTTCTATAATATTGATTTGAGTTGAGATTGGGATTTGAGTATAGAACATATTGAGTCTCTAACAATTCTCTTTATGCTTCTATGAGATTGAATTATTGGGCAAGTTCTTGGTGAGATTGCTAGAGCAGATTTGGGCAAGTTCTTGGTGAGCTTGCTAGTGCATATTTGGGTAAGTTCTTGGTGAGCTTGCTAGTGCAGATTTGAGCAAGTTCTTGGTGAGCTTGCTTGAGCAGATTTGGACAAGTTCTGTGTGAGCTTGTTGAGCAGATTTGGACAAGTTTTGTGTGAGCTTGTTGAGCAGATTTAGACAAGTTCTTGTGTGAGCTTGTTGAGCATATTTGGACAAGTTTCGTGTGAGCTTGTTGAGCAGGTTACGAGTGAGCCTATTGAGCAAGGTTTGAGTGAGCCTATTGATAGAGCTTTGGAGGTGATAGAGTACAGAGGACAGAGTCTCAGTGGATAGAGATCCAACAACCAACATAATTGAAGACAAATCTGAGTGAGGAGTCTTCAAGTGGAGAGAGATCCACCAGTTAGTGCAGCAGAGAGATAGAGTCTTCTAGAAGATCACTAGCCAGAGCATAAGGGGAAAGAGTTCTCCTGTGGAAGAGATCCATGAACTTGAGATTAGGGGATCAGCATCTCCTTTGGACAGAGATCCATAAACATTGTAATTGGGAAGGATTCCCAAAGATATTGATTGAGAAAGTTTTAGTAAAATATTTTCTCCATGGAGTAGCCCACATTGGGTGAACCACGTAAACTATGGTGTCTCTATTGTGTATGGTGTTTTGTGCATTTCTTGATTATTGCTATTGATACTGTTGTCTATACACTGCATAATATTGAATTGAAAAGAAAAGTAAAAAGTGGTCTTATATTGTTCACCCCCCTCTCAGTATAAGCTTGTGTTCTTCATCCTCTTACTAAAATGTAGGGTTGTAGCACCAAGAAGTCCATGGGATATTCCCATGAAGCAATTGTTATAGGAATATCTTCTATTATCCCTTCAATTCTTGCAATAGATCAGTCTACCATCTCTAGTATAGTTGTAGTCAGTATAATATTAGTGAGATGTAGTGTATCCTTTGTATCTTTCATCATCACATTAATGGATACTCCAAGATCTATAATACATTTGTTATTTTAGTGGTACCAATATACATGGTGATGATGAGACTACCAGGTCACCATATTTTGGTGGCACAAGATTCCCAGCTAAAAGGTCATCTAGTTTACCATCTATATGGATAATTTAAAAATTAGGTTTTCTCTTTCACGTTGGCTTCTTCACAAACAAGTCTTTGATAGTATTTTTGAATAATGATATTTCCTTGATAGCTTGTAGTAGAGGGATTGAGACATTAAGTATTTTTAGTTCCTACACAAGATCATGTTTGATTATTTTATTTTATTTTATCATCAAATGTTCTAGATATGGTGGTACAAAAGAATCTTGAGGGACTTGTGAAGGGCTTGAGTTTTCATGGTGATATTGTTATTGTGGTAGCTCTTCTTCAATGTTTGATTCTATAATTGTTGGTTTGATTGGGTTAGGAAGTGCTTTTCCTGATTGTAATTTGATGTTGTCATAACCAATTATGTTAAGTGTAGCTATTTTTCTTGTCTCAGTAGCATAGGAAAGGGTTGCATACCTATTGTTATTTGGATTAGCCACATGTTGTGCTAGTAATAGAGGTTGTTTAATGTGATGTGACTGACTCCATTATGAATGGGGTGTTGGTCTAGGTAACAAAGCTTGTTGTTGACTTTAAAATATTCATTATCCCTAGTATGGTTGATTTTATTATGGGTGAGGTCCCCACTATTATTATGGTGTTTGAGATACCCAATGTTGTTGTGATGTTTGAGATCCCCAAGGAGTACTTGACCATTCTTGTGGCCAAAAATGTTGGGCCATTATTTAATGATATGGTATTATCCACGGTGTGTTCCAAGGGTTATTCGTCTAATTCATATGTGATCATGGTGTAGTTTGATAGGGGTTATAGTTGTTCCTTTTTCCTAAAAAGTTAAGTTCTTCCATGGCTTGTTGATTCATGGAGATGGTATTCTTTATTTTTGGAAATAAATGGCATTGGTCTATGGAATTGTCCTTTTTTCATATGCTACAAATGATATTCTTATTGAGAGGACATTCATGGAGGGCATGTTTCCTCCTGCACTTCAAATAATATACTACTAAGGGTTCTCTAGTCTTCTTATTAGCTTGCATCCCATCCAATGTAGTATCAAGGTACAGTAAGATGTTTGTTTTAAAATCTGCTAACTCTTCCATTATTTCCCCTATATTACCGTTGTTTTTTTTATTTCCTTTATAGGATCGTTTGCTAACTCTAGTGCAATAATAGTTTCTACAAAGCTTGAAAATGTCTTAAAAATCAAGTTTGTGAATATCACACCTCTCCATGAGATTTAAGGCATCTCATGATTCTTCTTATAATCCTCATAAAAATATAGTTTTACTCAATCCTTGACATATTCCTTCTCCACATCTCTTTAGGACAAATAAGAATCTATTGATCTAGTTTTTCAAGTTTTCTTCATCTTGTTGTTTTATTCAAAATAACTCTTCCTTGGAGTCCTTAATCCTTTAATATTCCTGGTATTTATCTAGAAATAAATTTTTCATTTCAACCCATGTATGTATCAAATCTGAATTTAACCCCATGAACCACCTCATGGTTGAATCTTTTAATGTGGTCAAAAATATTTTAAGTTTTTGCTTGTCCTTAGTATAGTTGTATGTTTGACACAACACCTTAAACTCAAAAAATAATAGGTCAAAGTCTTTGGATGTAACTCCCCTAAATATTGGTAATGATGAGGGTGAAATATTTTTCATATTAGCTTTTTTATTAGGGTTGAACCTAATAGGCTAAGTATAAATCCTACTTGTATTACTCCCCTTGGTATTATAGTTCTCATCCACATTATTTGTCTTCCATATTGGAATATTCCCAACAAATATTATAAATTTTCTTGATTTTTCTTAGGATAGTGAATAAGTTAGGATTTTGTGGAAGGCTACTAGGTTATTTTGAGGAGTAATTGAGAGATCTCAAGGATCCCTCGATGGATAAGGGTGGTCCACTAGAGCGTCCTCCCTCTTCACTTGAGTAGTCTAATTTACTTCTCCTATATGGTTCATTTGTTGGTACAACCTCTAAGTTTGATGGTAAGTATAGTGGGCCTCCAACCCATGGTAGGATGAGGGGTTGGATTGGTGAATCCGCCCTTGGTGTCTCAAGGTCTATGCATTCAAAAGAAGGGTGTTTCATATGAAATGCAATCTTAATTTTTTTTAAATGAAATTTTCAACCTATAACACCTAGAAATCCTTTTAGATTTATTCTATTTTTATGTCATAAACTAGTCTAGGATGATACCTCACTAGATCCTTAGAAAAATTGACATCCTCGATAATGGTGCCAAAAAATTATGGGTGTCATCAATCCCTATTCATTTTAATTTGTCAATATTAGGTTGGTGTCCTTGGCTATATGTGCTAATTAATATAATAGATGTCTCAGAAAATGGATTCCTAAGATTGTAGGGGAATTAAAATAGGACTGAATAGAAAAGAACAACATAACATAATGAAAGTATTGCAAGAAAAGTAATGGTAGAAATTAAAGTTGAATAGAATTGAAATATCACACTTAAATCGACTAATATCTACTACTATATAACATGCGCAAGAAAATATAGAAGCTAAGATTACTTACAATATTATGTAGAATAATAATTAAATTATAATACACTAACAATCCTATGCTACAAAAAACAACAAAAAACCCTTTATCAACATGAGAGAGTAGGCCCTTGCTTCTCGTCTGATAAAGGATAACTAACTCAAACTTGAAACTAGTAATTTAGAAAAGACATAAGTAATTATGCATATTGTTCATTGCAGGTTGAATAATTAGAAGCTTGCTACAACAGTCACTTACTCCCAATTCAACTTCATTAATAGTGCTATGTTCCAACCCCTTGACCATCATCAGGGTGATGTTTTATAATATATATCTCTAACTATTTTGGTACTATCAATCGACAAAGTCATTACTACAAACAAAGATAAACAACAATTGGCCATTCATAGATCATTCTTGCCTAATATTGACTAATGGATGTTACGATAGCTAAAATTGGCATCCACAATGAATCCACATTGATATTTCCCAAACAAAGATAATGATTTTAGGTCCTAGAAATAGTGTCATCTAGTTAAAAAAGCATAGGTTCATGTGTCTCCAATGACAGGGTCCAATTTTTATAATAGTGCCAAAAATGTCCTCCTAGATAAACCACAACTAACAAAAATATCGATTGTCATGACAACTCCTTCCTAACTAGATTCCATGTAAAATAAGGCATTTCTCCAATCCTTCATGTTTGCGTCTCTTCATGTCCGAGTTCCTACCTCTATAGTCTTATTTTGTCCATAGTGCAGGAATGCCATTAAAAATGCACCCTAGAAAATGCTTCACCACCTACAACATGAAATAACTCTTCATTGTCTTGGAATTATTAGCGGAATTAACCAAGAAAAATGTGAAAATCAACCCAAAATCATCTAAAAAATGTATCTCTCCTATTCTAACTTGCCCAACCCAAATATCATGCTAAACTATGCAAAAGTCCATATTTAGTCATTCATATGTTTTAGTTAGATAGAAAAGAACATTTCAAAGCATTTGTTAGATGAGTCAATTTTGGGCCTCATTAATGGGTGGTTATAACTCTAACTTTTATTTTGATCTAGAGTCCTCTATTGGAGTTTCCTTAATTAATTCTCATGATGTTCATATTCCATGTATTTATTTGCCCACTTTTGAGGGTACCAATGCATGTGGGTGATTGGCCAAGATGGATAGAATTATCTATATACACTATGTTCCTAAAGAAGGTCATGTCACATGGCTACTATTTTAAGAATCCATGCTCACCAATGGTTATTATGAAATATTTTTCAACTAGGCATTCCTCTATAATTTTAACTTCAAAGAATGATTCCTTCAAAAAATTGACAAAGGATCTCTTACATTGTATGTGGTCCATCTAATGTAAACAAAATAAATAAGAATACTTGAGGAGCATTGCATAGAGTTCACAAGTCTTCTCACTTGCACCCACCGATTTAATCTAGTGTTGGTAGTCTTAGTCTTTATTCTTGGTCTTAAGGATAAAGTTTGATGGAAATTCAATATGCTTGACCCTTATGCTCTTGATGATGCTCAACATATAACATTGGCAATAGAATAGAAGCTCTAAGAGCCTACTCTCCAAAATTAAACTCTTGACATCCTTATTTCAATAACCATAATAATGATCATTTCAATGGATTCTTATTTTCCAAATTTTGTTCTCACCATTCCTCAAATTAGGCCAATAAAGAATGTCATAAATTTCAAGTGGAAGGTGAAGATATAAAAGTATTACAAGGTGAAGATTTATTGCAATAGGAGCAACCAACAAAAGTGCATTAGACAAAATATGAGGATGGTATCATGGCTATCCCTACTCATGCTCTTATGGGGTCCAAGATCATCATATGATCAAGGTACAAGAATTCATCAAATGATATTGTCTCAATGTGTTGATTGATTTAAGTAGAACACATAACTTTATAGATAGTAAGACATCAAATTCCTTAAACTCATATATCAACTCTTCAAATTAGAATAAGTTTTAAGTATTAAATATAAATGGGGATACTGCTCAATGTGTGGGACAAACAACTACAGTTAATATTCATAAGGAAGAATATACTTGGTTAGGCAGCCTTTTTTCCATGAATTTGGGTAGTGTAGATGTCATCTTTGGAGTACAATGGCTATCTTAGCTTGGTGATGTTACTATTAATCTATAAAGTTTGCATGTCAAGTGGACATAGAATGAAAGGGTCATTTGTATATAAGAAATCCAACCCTCCATCCAAGGTGGTTAGTTCACATAACATGTATAAGATATTTTAGAAAGATGATCATGTTGTAGACATGGAAAATTAACACATCAAAATGACTCATTTTTCCTTAGATCCCTAGGAATCACCTCAAAATTGCTAAGTGAAAGTTTGAGCCCATTTTCCCTTTTCTTTAGTATTTTTTCCCTTAGCCTTGAAAAATTCATGGTCATCCCTTACAAGGTATGAATTTGGTATGCCAAGTTCACACCCACTAAGTACGGGGTATGAATTTGAAAATCTTGGATTTTTTTCTCTTAAAACTGTAATAATCCAAAACTACCAACCTAAGATAGAATTTTTTTTAAAACCTAATACAAGCAAGGTTTTCATAAGTTCCCAATAATTTTCTTTTAAAATTCTCAAGAATTTACCACATTTGAGTTATATGTCATTGTAGACGATACTCAGTGGATAGGAGTGGATAATATCCCGTAGTTTTTAGGGTTCACCTTACTAAACCTCATTCTTTAGAAGGACGTCAAATTGGTCCTCCCAATTTTCCTCTACCCTACATGGTATAGGACAATGTGACCATAGCATAGGGATTATCCTTTAAGGCCCATAATGCTTAAAGGGGAACACTTATTCCCTAACCTTAACCTAAGTCCAACTAGGTAGGTTAATCAAGCATAAAGCCTTGGTGCTTAGTTACCACACCTCCATGGGTTAACTAAGGTCAATACCACTCACTTGGTAATGGACATGATTACTCAAACCTACATGTTCAAGGAATCACCATTATTGTCTTGTGAATGGTCCCACAACTTCTAGTTGAAATACACCCGATCCTTCACGTTCAAGGTGCATTGATTCACAAGAAAACTTGGCTATTGTATTCACACAACTCCTTCCAGATTCATGAGTTCTTATCTATCATATTCTCAAAACTCCTTCTAAGACTCATATCTACCTGGTTATTGCATACACACAACTCCTCCTAGGATTGGGCTTTTTGTTGACTTGGGTCCCATAAAATATTTCTATAACCAACCCAAGATAACCTTATCCCTCTAGAATTAACTTTATTACACTTGGAATAACATACATCTAAAAATAAAGCATCATTCATCATATAATCTCAAAAGTATTTTAATCAAATTGAAAACCATCCAAAGGCTTATATCAGCTAAACAAGGAAGCATCTTAATTAAGTAAAAATCATGATTTGCTTAACTCAAATGCTTAACATAAAGCTATCTAAAGATACATTTCATTAATTTAGATGACATAACTTAAATAAACCAAGTGCCTAGCATAAATCCATGTAAAGATACATTCCAATAAATTGATAGAGATCAATACTATCTATCCTTCTAAAATATTGCAAGATCATCTTATTGAGAAAAATCCAAAGTAACCTTTAAACAATTAAAAACAATCTTTAGTTTGTACAAATATCAAGCTCACAAAACTCATCTAATGGAATATTCTTTTATATAGATTCCATTTCCATAACAAGTTTACATTCAAAGGTACCATGAAGCCATATGTGATAATCTCCAAGTCATCTATATTCCATAATCTTCTCCATGAAGGGAAAATCCACCCATAGAACTTGAGGAAAACCTAGGGATCAGGACAACTCCAAATGCAATGCATTCTAATCATGCCATCAATGCTATGCAAGCAACCATGCATGAAAACATAATAAAACAACCAACAAAGAGAGAATCCCATACTTCTCTCCCTATAATGGTCCCTTTACCCACACAAGTCTCAAGAACCATTATAATAGTTTCTCTTTCAAAACCAAGCACAAATAAACCAACTTAAAAGAGAATCCCATACTTCTCTTTATAATGATTCCTTAACCTACACAAGTCTCAGGAACCATTATAATAGTTTATTTTTCCTTAAATCAAAAGATCCAAACTATCATTCTTAAAAGAACTACCATCACCATAGAAGAGTCTTATAACAACAAAATCTAAAGCATAGAAACTAAAAGAGTTATTTTTTCTAAACTTCAACTTCTATTTTACAAATATGAAACCGACTAGAGATTTCTTTTTGTAATTTTATCTCCTATTAAACTAAAAGAGGTTTCTATTTAAACAAACTTTACTTTCTACTAAAAATAAAAGATCATCAACCTTCATCTAAAAGCTTTGCAATATTATACAAGAGGATCCAACTCCTCTACACAAAAGAAGAAGATAAAAATGATTCCTCCAAAGCTATAATGATTCACAAACATCCATACAACAATCCATGACATGCTTACCTCTAAAAACCTGACTACCAAACAAAGGATAACTAGAACATAGACTTTAAAAATATTAAACCATCGCTTAGGCTGCCAAAAATAAGGTAAATACTTAGCGTTTGCGTACCTTCCAACCAATATAGAAAGAATGCAACATGTCCAAACAAGGATGTTAATATAACAAAAAAAGAGATCAAGGTGATCCCAACCAATAGTGAAAAAGAACAGCCCAACGCTCTAAACAAGCTTAAACATACAAGGCACTGAAGAGAGGAGCATATAGGCTATGAACATCCAACTAAAAACATAGCTTGACATGGAAATTAGAAGAAAGATAAAGCACTACCACTAATGGATTTACCTACCAACCAAATCAAGGAACATGCTAACAAACGAGAGGTCTAGGAATGTAACCTACTCACTACCATGACGCTAATTGAGCACCATAGTACCAATAGAGATGATGCCTTGGATAAAAAAACACCTGAAGAGCTTACAAGGATCATACAAACTCATCTAAAATAACTATAACAACTTGAAGGAGCTTTTCATACTCAATTAAGAAGAAGATCATTGTCACACCAAGAAAAGAAAAAAATAAGCAAAACATGAAGGAAAAGTTGCAACCACAAAAAGCAAAATTACACCTTTGTAAGCCTTCTGACATAACATGAAGTTGAGACTATGTTACCAAGTCCTTCCTCAATCCCAAGCCTTTGATTCCTTCCTTCTTCCCCAAAAAAGTCACTTGCCCAACACATCCTACTAGATTCAAAAAGGCTAGGAC
The DNA here is from genome assembly GCA_028583015.1 of Wollemia nobilis. NCBI lineage: Eukaryota > Viridiplantae > Streptophyta > Pinopsida > Araucariales > Araucariaceae > Wollemia > Wollemia nobilis. The sequence continues at coordinate 4,691,345 of JAQPPZ010003361.1, read as the reverse complement.
ATGCCTTCTTGCATGGCAGACATTACGTAAGAAATGCTCAAGAACATTGCTCCACTAATACCACCTTTATGCTAATTAAAACACCACCCAAGCATGACAATCATAAATAAAAGGCTTAATCTAAGTTTTGTAAGCCATTTAAATTTTATTCCAAACATTAGGAAAAAATAATGCAATAATTAAAGTATCTCCAAGAATTAATTTAATAATTCACTTTATTAGTTTCAATTGCTAATATTAGTTATTAGCATTGACACTAATATTTCCAAGTATTAATATCACCAACTAATTAATACTTTAATAGTTTTGAAGTATTAATGTTACCAACTAATTAATACTTTAATAGTTCTTATCCAACAAAATATATGCACCCCACATACAAACATAGATTCACACCAACAATATTACACACCATTGTTTTATCCCTAAGTAGGTGGTCCCTTTTAAGATAGTCTAATGCTATCACCAACCTATTAAGGAGACTCATTGCATAAGCAACTTCTCAGCCCAATGGTGTGAACATGAAATAAGAAAAATGCAATGCATCTATATAAAAAGTATTTTGTTACCCTGAGTTATGGATGAGCAAGTCATCACTATCATTTCGTAAAATAAGTTATCAATAGAATATATATTAATAATTATTTAACTCATGTATAAAAAATAAGAAGCTCACCCTCAAGATTTACATAGGAGAGTTTAAATACATTTCTTATTAATTTTACAAGTAATTGTCAAATTAAAAACCAATAAAGATTATCTATATATTGAAAAATTAATAAATAGTATTCTAGTAAAGAATTCTACAAAATGGTTTTGTTCAGTTTTAATAATTATCACATTAAAAACCAAGAAAGATTATCCATATATATTGAAAAATTAATAAATAGTATTCTAGTAAAGAATTGTACAAAATGGTTTTGTTCAGTTTTAAGTTTAACCTCTTGATTTATTAAATATTGAGAAGTCAATTTAAAAAAAAATTGTAATATATACATATAGTTTGACTTTCATATGTGGCTTGTCCAGTTAAAAAAAAAAAAAAAGCGGTTTTCGTATGGTTTCTTCCACTGAGATGTCTCCCAATAGAAAATTGGGTCACATATCGTGGCCTTGTTCTCCCAGTCTGCCGTATATATTAGTAACTGGAAAATCCAATGCACATTTTTGTTCTTGCTTATTAATTTTTTGTCTGACATCAAATTTTTATGAACTTGTCAAAGATCTGTTAAATTATTTGGGTTATAGCTATTCTAAAAACTGATGACTTTTTGGAAATAACACGGGTGGAAACTTGGCGTATCAAATTCGGTTTTTTATATAAAATTATAGAAATTAGAAAATTAAAATGACAAGCAATGAAAAATGCTATTTTTTTAATTTATAAATTATAGTACAAACTTAAAAGTAGAGATGAAGTTAAAACACTTTCACCATTTGTTAGAGTTTTAAGTAGATATCTTTTATAACATGAAAACTTCTTAAAAAACTTGATAGTGACTCATCAACTATAATATTGATTTTAATAATTCTTTGAACCTAACTTAATATTTGTAGATTTAAGATTTTATTCTTAATTTTAAAAACTATAAAGAATGACTTCTAAATTTTTTGAGTTTTTGTTTTTGAATTATTAAACCAAAAAATGATGTTTCTTAGTGACAAACCTATTGACTACCAACTTCTCTTTTGAGGTTTAATCAAATGAAATTATTCATTAAAAAATAATAAATAAATAAATTTTTTATTCAAATTTAACACTTATCAAAGGACTTTTATTTAATAATTAAAAAATATAAATCATTTAATCCACACCAAGATTCAAATCTAACAATGCAAAAAAAATTATATAAATTAAAGGGAGTAATTGATTTTTTTCTAAGGTTAGATAAAGAAGAAAACTTTTATAATCCTTAACCCGATGAATAAAGATAAAACCAACAACCTGTCTTTCTAGAGAATCCAAACCAAATATTAACGTGGAACAAAATTCCTAGGCCTAGTGGTTTTATCAACAAGCACTAGGCCTATTATCAACATGGTTGGAATTGAAGCCCCAATTCCTAGGCAAAAAAAATGTAAATAATTAATGTTAAGGTAAAGGAAAAGCTTACTTACTATTAATAATAAAAAATAAAAAATAAACAGGCCCTTGAGGTGTAGTGCAAGGGTTTGGATTTTGGTTTTTTTTTTTTTTTTTTTTTGGTGGAGGTCCAAGGTTCAAACTGTGGCGTGGGTGAGTGTGAGGGACCCATATCTTAATATTAAAAAAATAAATAATAAATAAAAATAAAAATAAACAGTGGTCACACCCGTTAATTGTCGTTGCTGGCAAAACGGAGGGTAAACTAGAGTCGGATTTAAAGATGTGGAACCCGTGTGCGGGGCATCACGAAAGCGAAATGAAGCGGTAAACATTCTGCCTTGGGAAAACGAATACCGAGACGAGGGTTGTCTACTTAACACCGTACAAGAAGGGCCCACCGTCAATACCCGTCAACATTATGTCCCGTCAATACCCTCCGCTGAACAAACTACAGAATACGACTTTTGACTCTCTAATATTTAAATGAAATCCGGAATTTCTATTTTTCTTAGGCTGGTTTAGCTCGTGTTTGGCGAAATACCGGAGATGTGAGCAGTAAATGTCGCCTTCGCTGCTCTTAATTTCTGATGTGGGTTTCGATTATATCTGTGGAACCCACAAAGGTGGCTAGAGATAGATTTTGCCTTCCTTGTAGGACATATATTCGTCAAGTATATAAATGGTTCGAAGAGGGACGTCCTGCAAGGCCTGAACAGAGTTTATGTGGTTTGAAAGGCAGGCTAATTTTACTGAAAACAAAAAAATGTTCTGGTTTACTATCTCGGTGGAAGAAACTTGCTTTGTAATAGTATGTGTCAGTTTCACATATTCCATTGTGTAGTGTGATTTATGTGCACTTTTGCCATACATGGCGCCTCTCTAATTAGTGCACTTCTGCAAGGATAGTGGAGAAAATCCATTGTCAGAGGAGGCCTTATAAATCAGGTCTAGATATCTAATTATAGGGGTTTCTAATAGAAAGGGCTAGTGTCGTCCATTTACAGTTGGAATTATTGTTCTCTCTCTGACCATCCATTTGGTCCAGCTTTATATTGTTGTCCAAAGCATATGATTTCTTTTACTTGTGTAAAAATAGGGGGAAACAAAGAGAAGAAATTTTGCCTTTATACCAATTTGGATTAAGATCTCTTAAGCTTCACTAACGAGTTCTTCTGTAAGAAGGCAAATGATGAAGAGCAGAAGAATTCTTGTGGTTAAAGATGGTGACAATTCCAGCGACTTGGCTCCCTATGCTACATCCCTGAATGACCAGGCCTTGCTGTCTGATACGGTCAACCATTCTGCTCTGGCTTCTAATTCTTCTTTCCCCAATTCTACTGCATTTGACAATAGCAGCAATGCGCCTTCTGCAAATGGCAATCAATACGACCTCACTGGCCGCTTCGATTTTTCTTTTGCCATAATCGTTGTTATTATGCTAAGCGTTTTCTTTGTCATAGGCTTTTTGTTAGTTTATGTTCGTCGTTGCACCAGTGAAGAAGAGTCGGGAGGAAATTCTAGAAGGCGAGTTGGTGGGAATAGGAGGATGAATGGGGCTTCTCAAGGCCTTGATAGGAGTGTAATTGAAAACCTTCCTGTGTTTAGTTATTCCTTGGTCAAGGGTTTCAAGCAAGGAAAGCAAGGTTCGGCGTGTGCAGTTTGTTTGAGTGAATACGAAGATGATGAGAGATTGAGATTGCTTCCCAAATGCGGTCATGCATTTCATCCTGAATGTATTGATATGTGGCTGTTTTCCCACACTACTTGTCCCCTATGTAGATCTAGTGTTGTTCCAGAATCCATTACTGCAGAACAGGGGATGATGTTTAATTTACAAGGCCAGCTTCAACAGGGGTCAGTGCATGCAGCAGCAGAACGAGCAGTAATTGTTGTTGAACTTGAGGCAGTGAATGCCAGTGTAAGATCGAGTTGATCAAAGATGTGAAATGAATCCATTTGATGCAGAGCTATGGAGAACAAGTCCAAGCCAGAATTTACAATGACCAGAGGTCATCTGGTAGCTAGTGTTTGATTACTACCTGCAATCTGGAATTCGTGAGTCGGCTTTACTACAGCAATTTCGGCGGATTTGAGTTCAAATAGGCCGTTTGACTGATCCAAAGGCATATATTGCAAATTCAATCCTTAATTGTTAGTTAACTATGGAGGTGAATAGTTTGGCATTATTGAAACTGAACTGTCATAATTTGTTCCCAAGTTTGGAATGCCTTCTAACCTTTCTTACGGTCTCAAAATTATTTGACATTCTTCATTGCCCTGATAAGCTACCGTGCTTCAATGAAAGAATGAAGTTATTTATTTTTAAATCTGACTTAATAAAAAAAGCTATTTGTTTTTAAATAAATTTTCTAGGCATGTCAAGATTCTAGAATGTCAACTAGAGACACAACTCGATCCTTAAAATAATATTATTTATAGATTTCAAGGTAAATGCATGTGTACTGAAGTTCATAGATTGGCTGTAAAAGAGATGTACATACACATAAGCCTTAAAAAAGAGATCTTTTTAAGGACAGGAGACTATAGGAAGAATGCCGGCAACATGGATGTAGAGTAAAACTGTAAATAGCGATTAACATTATTATTTTTTTTTTTATGGAGGTCACTAATACTTATCTCAAAAACCTAAAAATATATTAATTCCATATTTAAAATAAAATTAAAATTAAAATATGAATGAAAATCCACTTTTTTTCATTGCAGAAGAGGTTAAGCTGCAAGGAAGATATTATTTTGAATAAGAAGTTCAGTTCTCCTGAAGCAAAATATGAATCTCTCTTAGAAGCTTTACAATATAAGCTATTTGGAAGGGCTGACGAGATCTTTTTCAATTTTAACACAGGTTCGTCTTAAGCTTAACTAAATGTTGCTAACGGAGCATTTCAGCTTGGAAAAAAAATGTGAGAATTTTGAACTGACTTGATGCTATTTCAGAACAAGGTCAGACAATTTTGGAAAAATCCCGGTCAGCAAGACTTCAATACGAGTGAAGTTTTATGTGAGTACCCTGTTTTATTTTATAACAATCGAGACACCCAAATGCATTTAGACATAAGCGATTACATTCAATCTTCAGATGAGTATGAATTACCATCATTTTATCCAAGACGAGGAGAAAGCCTAGACTTGTCTTCTTCCCACACGACAATACTTCTCTCTATTCCAACATATTTTAAATCTATGCTGTTTACCTTTCAAGTTTTCAAAATTTCACCGCAACTTGAAACATATGAAAATTCTGGATATTTCTTTGATTAGTTATGTTTCCACTAGAAATTGAGAGCCCATTGCAATGCAAGCGGCACATTACAGGAAACAACAAAAGGGAATAGCAAAAACACAATCTTGTCCTCAGTTAAGTTCGTTGTCGAAAAGCCGTGTGTAACTTTAGGGCTGAATTTTCTGTCGTTTCAGGAGAAACCCAGCTCATGGTTTTGGTTTTGCTGCGGTCAACAGATTTGGATGTCCAAAATCTGGGGGAAGAAATTCCATTTGGTTTTGGGGTAAAAGGAGGAAAGCGAAACCATAAAAAACTAGTAGCCAAGTGGGCAGAGGAGAAGTAAAGAAAACGCAACGTTTCACTTTAATACCTCTTCTTCTTCTCCACCTTACCCTATATATCTGTTAAGTTTCGCTTTCACTATGATCATCTAGGGCGTATCACAGTTCCTATAGAAGTGAACAACACAAAATGAATCTGTGTTACAAAATGAATTTTTCATAGAATTAAAAATATATTAAATAGTATATAACAATAAATTTAAGCGTATATATATATATATTTGAAACTGTTACCGATAAGGTTGGAACTTATATTTCATTTTAAGGCGTTTAATTAATTGAGCAAATAAAATGCTAGCAAGTAGGAAATTAAGCCCTCACCGTTGATGTGATATATTTTCCAAAATCTAAAGATCGTTTCAAATCCAAATTTTTGTAAAACTTTTGTTATGATTTTAGATCTTTTATCACTAAATGGAGAGGAGGATAGATTCAGGTAAAAAGACAAGCAAGCTTTAGAAGGAATCATCAAATAAAGTATTACATTCTTATATTAATAGATATTATTAAAAATACCAAAGCCTAGGTTTTTAACATTACAAAAAATACTTGTTACACTTTTAGTCTTCAAAAAAAAAAGATCACATCGGATGTTATTGAAATTAACTAATTCTAAGGTATTTATTATAATTAAATAACATTATAGAAAACTTTAAAACAAGTAATTACACTTTTAGTCTTAAAAAAAGATCACAACGGATGTTATTGAAATTAACTAATTCTAAGGTATTTATTATAATAAAAATGATATTATAGAAAACTTTAAAACAAGTAAGCTCACTCTAAAATATTTGAGGGAACAAAAACAAAAAGAACCAAACGATCTTGTGCTATTTTTTTTATTATGCTTTATTAAGATATTTTAGAGCATGAACAAGTTTAATTTTATAACTAAGTGTGGTTATAGATTTTGCTATTTTCTTTAAGATATAATATACAATCATGAAAAGGGTATTTGATTTTTTTAATATCAAACAAACAATTATTTTATAAAATTTAATATTTTTTAAAGATATTAAATAAGTTATTGTTATAAAATATTGTACATAGTTAATAGTGATTGTGGAAGATTATTATTTAATTTATGTACATTAATATAAAATAGTTATATGCAAATTGGTAAATGATGATGGTTTAATAATTTTTTTCAAAACAAAAAAATTGATTACTTTAAAAAAATATCACATCCTTAAGTGTAAGGAACACAATTTTGGTTAGTGTGAGAAACCCTATGACCGACGCTCAAAGTTGGGCATCCACATCCTACCACGACCTCTCATAAATGGGAGAGCTAAGCTTATCAATAGGGAATTTAACACACAATCACACACACAATGTGGTTTGAACCTTGGACCTCCCAAAGTAGAGCCAAGGCCCGGACTATGGCGTTGTCTCTATGGGATATAAGAAACATAAATGTAATTCCAAATTGGGTAAAACAATTAAAGAAAGGATGTAAATAGGTGTTAGGTTGAACATGAAAGGGGTATATCATAGCATATGGAATAAATAAAGATATGGGTAAAGTTAAAACGACATAAACACAACTAGTAAGGGAAATTCTTAGTGAAGTATATACAATAAAAATAAATAAAATTACAAGGTAAAATAAGAGTTGAAAGAAGTAAACAACACATGAAGTAAACAACACATAACTCTTTAAGTCTACCGGCAAGGACACCACTTGCATTATCGGTGATGTGACCCGGGTTCAACCCCACGACGGATATATGTATAAGAAGTATTTCCTCAATAAAAAAAATATATGTTTGACTTGATGTTGAACTTGATGCTCTTCATGCTTTATATTGATTCCTTGATCCTTGATGATACTATGTTTAGCTAATAAACCCCTAACTTAACTTTGAGGTAAGGATGAGAACCTATAGACAAATAATAACTAGGATTAAAATAAAGTAAAAGATGCACAAGATTCAATATCAATATTCCAATAATAGGTACTAGTATGGTAGACCTATGAATCCCCTTTGTATTATCCTTGGATGATGCTTGAATGAAGGAATACAAGTGTTGCAAGTCGCTTGTAAGAAGAAATGGAGGGAGTTTATCTCTACTACAACTTAATTGATTGCCTAAATGGAGAGTGTAAATTGGTTGATATTAAAAATAAGGTATTTTATGGTCTATTTATATAATTTAATTTTATTTGAATTAATCTTAACAAAATCATAGGACAACTAGTGGTGTTTTATCTTTTAGGAGCAATATCATTTTAAATGTTTATCTTATTGAAATGATTCTTGGACCAATTTGTGCAAAATTTGAAGATCTTTAAAATGATTGGGCATATGAAAGAAATCAATTAGTATTGAGGGAGATATGACCCTGTGAAGTTAGCCATCTAAAACAAGGGCAATGGCAATTTTTCAAATCATAGGAAACAAAGTTGCAGATCTTTCAACTAAGATTTGGATGATGGGAGTAGCAATAGATAGCTAGGATATCAGTAAGATGGAACATTTTATTTCAGTGTAGATTTTTTTAGTTAAGTTTCATTTATCCCTTCATTATCTTAGAAATATTGCATGTAGATTATTGTAGGTTTATCTTCAAATAATATAATCACTATATGATATGTTAGTAATTTTTAGTAGATATCAAGTCATAGTTTCCTTCCCATAGATCAATTTATAGCTATATACTTAGAGTCATCCCTAGTAGTAAAGTTTAGGGAGGACCTCATTGAGGAATGATCCTCGCTGCTTAAAGATAAGGTAAACATTGGTAAATTTAATGGGTCTTGGCTAGGGGCTTTGGCTTTGAGAAAATGGACTAATAAAAAATGAAGTCTCTAGGAGTGAGTCTATTATTTCTTCCCAAAGGTTTCTTCCTATTTATTTTATGTTCTAAGGAGAAAAGATATAGAATTATAAAAGGGGGTTCTTGGTTTATGGAAAGATTTGGACTCTTCCTTACCCATTGGTATAAAGGCTTTGCACCTAAAAACGTAGATCTATTCTTAGTACCAGTTTGAGTTAAGATGTATGGATTATCCATTAAATTCTAGGAAATGGGTACCTTCAAGAAAATAGGCAACACTCTAGGAGAGTTCCTTGAGATTTTAGAAACTACAAAAGATGGAGTCTTGGCTATTTATGCTTAGATATTAATAATGATATCGGTAAACCTTTATGTATAGGTGTAAGTTGTGGAGCCAAACTATGAATTATGAAAATATAATTATAGTGAATATTCATTACACTAGGCAAATTTTACCTTCAAAGGTGATATTGATCAGAGCACCCACCTAAAGCAAAGATGAAGGGGCCCAAAACCTCTACTACTTATGAAGCAATTGAACCCAAAAGACCATCCAAAATGTAGCTAAAGAAGAACAACTACCATCGATTGATGTTGAACCTAAAGCTCCCTTCACAAAGAACCTTATCCCAACCACTGAACCAAAGTCTAGTAAGGACTCAATAGCCTTCATGGTTGTGGCTAAAGTAGGTCTCAATAATACTTGGAATACCTAATCCATTTTGATGGTAGAAAAAGGAAAACCACCTTTAGCAAGGCCTTGCTTCGACTAGTTTTCATGACCTTTTCTCTTCCATGGAGAGCAGATACTATGAAATTGGCCCTTTCCCCCGATTGAGAAGGTTTCTTAGTCCCTAGTACCATTCCAAATTGGTACCACCAATGAATTTATAGGACTAAGGTCCTAACCTTATGCAAAAAGAATAAGGGTTTAAGGGGGTCGAGTGGAGAAGTGATAAGGTAAGCCTTCCCCTTTCCCCTAGGAGAGGTTGATACCTGAAGGTCAGGGAAAAATAAATCATCTCAAATAAAGTTTAGCTACAAAGTTCTCCCTAAATATTTAGGCTTTCTAGATCCCCAAATGCTCCATCATGATACGAGGTGGAAGAGGAGTCTTCAAAAGAAAAGTGGCTCAAAATGTGGTAGCCACCTCCCATAGAGGGTGCATTAGAGGACATCTTCATCAAAGGGAACCTGATGAGGCCAAAAATTGCCTCATTCATGGACTATTTTGGATATTTCACAAACTACTTTATAAACCTTATGCTATGTTTCTATGCTAATTTTGATGATTGAATGCATTATATATTAATATTTACATGCTTAAATGTTTAGGAGCATAATACTCTATTTTGACCATTTTTTGCATTTATTTGCACTATTTCAGTTGATTTACTTAGTAAAATGCAAGTGTATTTGAAATATATAGTAATGTGTGCTGATGTGTATCCTATTCTAGTGGCATTTCAATTACTTTCCTTGCTTCCTAACCGGTTTAAATTGCAAAAAGGTGCCAAACTACTGTGACTGTGCAGAAAATCTGAAATACAAAATTTTGACCATACAAATTCCAGCCAACTGTCCATAAATAGCATGGCTTGGAATTTGTCAACTACAACATGTAAAACTTGTTGAATTTATCTTCTAAGGACTTAGGAAGACTACCTAACTGGTCAAACCCACTTTCCTGAGCATCTGGTGTATGGATAAGTGTCAAAGTTATTGCACTATCAGATATTCCGGAGCAGCTCCGAAATGAGCGGAGAAGGACCAGTTCTGGTCAAAAAGGTAAACAAAACGCCCAGAAAGGTGGGAAATGGAAATTTGGGAGTGGATACAGATGTATGAGATGTTTTCTCATCTCTTCCACTCATTTCCACCAATGGAGAATGCACAACAAGGGATAATGAAGATGTTGCAACATAACAATTTGCTGAATTTGAGGAAGACAACTTCAGAACAGCTGTTGAATCACTAAAAAATAGCAACAGAATAGATTGTAAGCATAGCACATGTAATAGATTATTATAAATAATAGGCTCCCATGTTGGTTGAGCATATAGAGATAGAAGGTAGAATAGACCTAGAGCAGATAGTTGTTAAGTTGTAGCAGAACAACAATTTAGCAGGATTCTCCTGCAATGTTGTAATGTTGTGTGACAGTCAATAAAGTGCAGTCTTTCCATCCATTTGTTGTTCTGAGAGAATATGTGAGCATTGAGTAGTTAGAAGCATCCTTTCACCTTCTTCTGGATCAGGGAGCAAGGGCCACTTCTAGGCCCAGAAGAAGGACTAATTGCTGATAGGTTTTTTGTGAACTTTTGTTGCAGCAGATTAGCAAAAAACTTGGTAGTTTCTATTTCTTGTTTACTAACTATGTTTATTGTAGATGTGAATTTGAGTTTTGTGTGTGGTCAGCTGACTCAATAGCATAGATTTGGAATTTAACATTTATGGTTTTCCCCTATTTTTCAGTAGTTGTTCCTAGCTTCTTAGCATTTCCATTGGTTGATTGATTATCAGCTTGTGTATTTCAATTCTGTAATATTTTCATTCCTATCATTCCAATTCTGCAAATGTAATTAGGTTTCATTTTCTACAATATTTTCATTCCTATCATTTCAATTCTGCAAATGTAATCAGGTTTCATTTTCTGCAAACTTTCCATTTCTGTAATTTTACTTCTGCAAGTGTAATTAGAATTCAAATTTAGTTCATAGTCATAGGATTAGAAGTGACACCAAAAACCCCCCAAGCTAACTTGTCCCACCAATAAAGCCTATTTCTTGAATGAGCTGATTTTCAAGCTGCCTATCTTTGCTATCGTATATAGCCATTGGACACCACCCTGGATTGACAAAACTTAAATATTAAATGATGTGATTTATGACACTCATCATTTTTGGCATCATTATGGGGAACACTAGGTGTTGTTAGGAGAAGTAAAACAACCCAAGAATTGTTATCTTGGTACAAGTAACAGTTCTTGGAAACTGAACTTTAGTTCATTTAGCAAATGAGCATGAATGCATAGGCCAAGAGATGAAAGAGGAAGGTTTATCAGAATCGACTCTTTCCCAAAAAGCGTTCTTCATGATCAAGAGAAGACTTGCCTATGTATGAAATCCCTGAAAGACTTAAATGAGAGTCATCTTCTTCATCAACCAAAATTTTGGGACCTTTGGAAGAGGAACTCTTAGAAGCACTTACTTCTAGACATACCCCTGGGTCTGGTCCATCCGAACAGGTTGCAAAAGTCAAAAGTGAGGGAGAAACTATGGTAGAAGAACATGATAGGGATGTTATGGTCCACCAAGCTGAAAACCCTACTAGGACTTTTGAATACCCTATTCGACTGAATCCTACTCAGAATGCTCCTATGAAAATAATTTCACCTTCAATATTGCCAACCTTTAGGGGAATTGTCTCTGAGGATCCTGACCAATTCTTGTTTGAATTTAAGGTTCTGTGTCAGACTTATGATTATGTAAATGACAACCAAAAATTGAAATTGTTTCCCTCTACACTCAAAGATGCAGCTTTACGATGGTTTATGAGTCTTGAACCTGATTCAATCCACACTTGGGATCAAATGGAAACTGCATTCTTGGATAAGTATCAGGAGTATTGTAGAGTGCGAAATAGAAAGGATGAATTATTTCAGATTAAACAAGAAGAGGATGAGAATTTGGAGGACTATCTTGATAGATTTACCTTTATCCAAAAGAGATGTGGTCCTGTAGAACCAGACTTGTTAAAAACCATATTTTTAAGAGGTTTGCAGGATGATTCTAGGGAAGTATTAGATTTAATGGGAAAAGGAGATGTGAACACCCTTGAGATTGATGAAATCGTAGGGTTATGCAAAAATTATTCTCACACTAGGCAAAGAAGAAAGAAGCGAAATTCTAATAATAATGATATAAAAGAATTAATGGAAGAAATGGCTAACATGAAAACTGATATTCTTGTCCAATTAAATTCTGCATTAGGAGAGAGAAATGCAAAATCCAACTCTACACCACCCTTGGCTATCTATTGCCCAAGATGTAGAAACAAGCATGCCTTACAGGATTGTCCCTTGAACAGAACTTCTATCTCAACTATTTGTGGCATTTGTTCAAAAGAGCATATGACTGATAAATGCCATCTATTGCCTCAACTCAAAAATATTTTGGAAACCCAGACTGAAGAACTTAATGTTATTGGACAAAGGCAAGGAGGCAACTTTTCACAATATCAAAATGCCCCTCGTTTTCCTATAGGTTGGGGATAAACTCCTTGGAATATGCCATGGGGATATGCAGAACCACCCTCACAACCTTGGAATCAATCTTGGACAGCTCCTCAAGATTGGTCACACTCTGGATGGATGAATCCACCCTGGAATCTAGTTAATCCACCTTGGACACAGAATCAACAACATGGGCAAAGATGGGGGCAACAGTACCCATCATATCAAGGGCAACAAAGGTATCAAGGACAAACTCAAAACTTGTTGCCTGCTCCTAATCAGAATTTTCAAGGAAGAATGCAACCACAACAAGCACAACCGGTAAAGCAACCTCCACTTCCAGCTCAACCTGTGGCTAACCCAAATAATACAAGATAGGCAACCCCTGTCTATGCAGCTGAATCTAAAGAAACTACTGCAATTCATGTTCTTGACTGTAGTAATATCCAATTACATTCAGGAAAGGTCTTACCTGACCCTGTTCCACCTACCATTGAAGAAATTGATGGAAAACAAGAATCTCCAAATCCAGAACAATTGCAAACAACTTTGGAAAAGGAAAAAGAAAAACCAGAAAATGTGCAGGTGAAAAATGTACCTCCTTCAGGAGTGGTACCATATCCTAAAAGATTTGATAATACTGTAACTATCCCTGAATCAGAATTAGTCACAGAGCTTAAGAAAATGACTATATCCCTTCCTTTGTTGCAAGCAATAAAGGATGTGCCATTAATCAATAAAATAGTTCAGGAGTTATGTATCAAAAGACCTGGCAGAAAGAAGAAGTCCTTTCCTAAAACTGTGCAAGTAGAAGGGAAGTTAGCTGACCTACTATCTGGAAAACTTGTTCCTCCAAAGTATAGTGATCCAGGAAGTCCAGTTGTCACAATCACTATTGGGCTAGTGCAAATTCCAAATGTGTTGATTGATCTTGGAGCTGCAATTAATGTAATGACTAAAGACACAATGCAAAAACTACAGCTCAATAATCTCAATCCTACAACTACAGTGTTAGAGATGGTTGATAGGTCAGTTGCAAAACTAGAGGGGATACTAGAAGATATTTCCATAGAAGTCTCTTCTTGGGAATATCCTGTAGATTTCCTGGTATTGCAGCCTAGAAATTCAGCCAATGGCTATCCCATCATTCTAGGACGACCTTGGCTTGCCACTACAACTGCTTTTATAGACTGCAGATCTGGGGAAATGACTATTTCAAATGGCATTGATCTTAAAAATATTTCCCTTTATCCTCCTGCCCAACCTTCAACAAAATTTTTTGGACAGATATGGTTTCCTGAATCTGATGAAGAACAGGAAGAAACTATTTCCACCTTGGCTACAATAATAGTGAAGGAACACATTGAGGAAATAAATTCACAAGAAAGAGAAATCTTTGAGGATGAAACTGTCCTAGTAGAGACATTACAAGAACAAGGGCTTAAATATGATCAAATCATTGTTCATCATTTGCTATGGAAATATGAGGAACAGACCTCAGAGCACCTTTCATCCATTCCAATACAGGAAAGCTCTTTCACACTACCACATGGATGGCATCATCATCTTCTTACCTCTTTCACATGTCCTATGCAAGAATTGATTCCATCAGGAATTACTTTTGAAATAGAATCAAGAGTATTTCATACTCTTCAACCACACCACTATCCATTAAATTCTTTAATCAACAAGTATGGAGTAGTCAATTTTGTTCATCCAGGGATAAAACAAATTGAAGTACAACCAGGTAAAGTTTTGAATATTAATAGTTGGTTGACTAATGAACAAGAAGCAAAATTATTTGTTGTCCTACAAAAACATGTTCAGGCCTTTGCTTGGAGTTATAAGGATATGTCAGGAATTCACCCTGATGTATGTACACATAGGATATATACTGAAGATGTTAAACCTGTGAGACAACCTCAAAGACGTTTGAATCCTGCTCTAAAAGATATTGTCAAGGAAGAAATTGAAAAACTTTTAGATGTAGGGTTCATTTATCCAATTTCAGATAGTCGATGGGTTTCCCCATTGGTTATTGTTCCAAAGAAAAATGGGAAAATGAGAGTGTGTGTAGATTACAGAGAGTTAAACAAGGTCACACATAAGGACCATTTTCCATTACCATTCATAGACCAAGTGTTAGACACCCTTGTTGGCAAGAAATTCTTCTATTTTCTTGATGGTTTTAGTGGATATAATCAGATACAGGTTGCACCAGAAGACCAGGAGAAAACTACTTTCACATGCCCTTGGGGAACATTTGCTTATAGGGTTTTACCTTTTGGTTTATGTAATGCTCCAACAACTTTTCAACGAGTTATTTTGGCAATATTCTCTGATTTAACAAATGAAAGTGTGGAAATCTACATGGATGATTTCACAGTATGTGGAGACACTTTTGATTATACCTTGGAACATCTTGAAAAAGTTTTAACACGTTGTGAAACATACCATTTGTCTTTAAACCCTGAAAAATGCTTTCTGATGATGGAGGAAGGGATTGTTCTTGGTCATCACATTTCCTCTCATGGGATCAAGGTTGACCCCAAGAAGGTGGAAGTCATCAAAAACCTTCCTCCTCCAAAAACTCAAACTGATGTTAGGAGTTTCTTGGGACATATTGGTTTCTACCATAGATTTATTGCAAATTTTAGCACCATAGCCAATCCAATGTTTGCATTATTGACTAAGGATTCTGAATTTACTTGGTCTACAGAATGTCAAAAGTCTTTTGAAGCATTGAAAGAGAAGTTAACAACTCCCCCGGTGTTGAGAGGTCCTAATTGGGAACTGCCATTCCATATTCAGACTGATGCTTCCAATACTACAATTGGAGCCGCATTAGGTCAGATTGAAAATGGAGAACATTATGCCATTTATTACATTAGTAAAAACTTGATAGGAGCAGAAAAGAACTACACCACTACTGAGAAGGAATTCTTAGTTGTGGTATATGCTATCAATAAATTCTGACACTATATCATAGGGTATCAAGTGTTCATCCATACATATCATGTTGCTATTAAGTACTTGATGAATAAACCTATGGTTAGTGCAAGAATTATTCGTTGGTTAATACTATTGCAGGAATTTGATATCACCATAGTTAATAAACTAGGGAAAGCCAATGTAGTGGCAGATTTTCTGTCAAGATTGCCAAACACAGACATAGGGGAATTGGTTGAAGATGCTTTTCCTGATGAAAAACTATTTTCTATTTCTGTGCAATCTCCATGGTTTGCAGATATAGCTAATTACTTGGCTATAGGGAAAGTTCCTCCTCACTTCACTTCTAAACAAAAGAAATAGTTAATCAAGCAAAGCTCTTCTTTCAAATGGATAGGGGGTCTACTTTTTAAATGCAGTCCTGACCATGTCTTACGTAGGTGCATCCGCAAGGATGAAGTATATGACATTCTTCATGCATGCCATGATGAACCATCAGGAGGACATTACTCAGTAAAGAGTACAATTCAAAAAATCTTAGGTACTGGTTATTATTGGCCATCTCTGCATAAGGATGTAAAAAAATATGTCAGACATTGTGATGCATGCCAAAGAATGGGAAAACCTACCTATACCAATGAAATGCCATTACAACCTCAAGTAGATATAGAACCATTTGAGAGGTGGGGGCTAGATTTTGTAGGACCTATTGACCCACCTTCTCAAGGGAAGGTGCATATTTTGGTATGTACTGATTATGTGACTAAATGGGTAGAAGCACGTGCTTTTAAGCATGCCCATGAAGAAAAAGTTGTTGATTTCCTGTATTCACAAATTTTTCTACATTTTGGAGCCCCACATTCTATCACTACAGATCAGGGACCTCAATTTACATCAAAGGTTATTGAAGCCTTTACTAAACTATATGAAATTAAGCACAAAAAATCTTCACCTTATCACCCTCAAGCAAATGGTCAAGTTGAAGTAACAAATCAAGAATTAGAAAGAATCTTAACCAAAATAGTAGCTTCCCATAGGAGGAATTGGATAGATAAACTACCTGAAGCAGTTTGGGCTTATAACACTACATGGAAATCCACCACAGGATTTACACCTTATGAATTGGTTTATGGTAAAAAGCCTCTTTTGCCTATTGAATTTGAATTACTAACACTTTGAACTGCTTTGGAAGTTGGTATTGACTTGTCACAAGCACAAACAGATAGGATTTTGTAGCTCAATGCATTGGATGAACTACGAATGGATGCATTGCATCAAACTGAGATGATTCAAGCACAATAGAAGTTGTGGCATGACAGTCACATTCAACAATGAGAATTTTAGCAAGGTAATTGGGCTTTGTTGTTTGATTCTCACTATGAATATTTTCCTAGGAAGTTACAAACTAGGTGGCTTGGACCTTATCTGATTGAAGAAGTATTTTGAAATGGAGTTGTTCATCTTTCACCCATTGATGATTCATGAAGGAAGTTAGTGGTTAATGGACATCATCTCCGGATATACCATGCACCACTGACTAAGGATGAATTTCTGAAGCAAGTGGAGCAATTGGATGTATACATGATGGAAGGAACTACCTCTTCCACAACAGATTCAATAGAATGATAAAAAATATAAAAAATAATAATTCAGAAAGTGAAAACCTCCTAGGAGGCACTTCTGAATTGGCTTGCATGAAAACCAGTTTTCCAGCATGTTTGCCTTGTTGGTCCCACAATCACTATTCCATCCTTTCTCAAGACTGCACCTGTCTTATTTCGTAGAAGAGCTAAGCTGGTAGTCAGTAGGAATAGACATCTGTACAAATGTAGATAAGTGGTTAAATCAGGTATGTGCCCTTTGCATTTTAATCATTGTAGATATTTAGTATGTAGTGTGTAAAAATCACTAGTTAGTATAAAATATTCATAAGGTTTGAAAAAATCCAAAAGTAATCCATCTGGTCAAAGGAATGTAGAGAAAGAATTCCATGTTGTTTTAAGGGGATGAAAGAAATAAAAGAATTGAAAAAATTGTAGTTAGTAAAGCTTATTCTGGGGAAGGTGTGTAGAGCTTTGGAATGATATTAAGCTCTAGAATAAGAATGTTGCTTAAGATAGTTTTGGAATGATATTATTAGAATAAGAATGTTTTAAAAAAATAACTTTGAAATGAGAAAGGGTTTGAGCTTTAGAATGGGAAAGTGTTTGTACTTCAATAAAGAATAACTTTAGACTAAAAGCAGCAATGTCATGTGGTCTAAGTTTATTTTTAAATTTCATTGTCCAAAGTTGGAAAACAGGTCAAGGCACGAGATTCAAGGAGAATCACAAGTTGCTTTGAGATGGAAAATTTATTTGGAACCACCACGTGCTTTGGTTTCCTACATAATCTTTGGCTCATGCGATAAGGCACCTCAAAAAATGCAACTCAGTAATTAATGATATTAACCCTACAAATTATGCATGTTTTGACCAATGACCAAGTGCCAGCTCAGCGAAGTCATAATTAATTAATGGAAGATCAAATTTGATTGTCATCATGGGGAATTATCATCTGCCATGTGCCTATCAAAATTAATTGTTTTTTTCTGACACATTCTGAAGATGGTTCCTGTGCTCAAACAGTAATTACCATATCTCAGAGATCATTGCAAATTATCGTAACACTCTACAATCTAAAGTTGTTGATTCTAATCTGAGAGAATGAATTGTTGTAGGAAAATTCATAGAGTAGTAAGGAAGCAGAACATAAGGAAATTTGAATATGGGGAAAAAGAATAAAATTGAGCCCAAAAATGCCAGTTATTTGTAGAGGGATCCTGAGTCATTACGAATTTTTATAGGAGGGTTGATGCCATTTTTGAACAAATTTGATGGGTATTCCAAAGGATTGGTGGTAGAGTTTGCATGAACTTTCAGGAACAACCAGGCTAACATCAGTGGCATGGCAATCTAGGTAACACCTAAAATCTTAAGCCAAATCACTGAATTACCTTTGCAAGGGTTACAAATTTCAAAAACTGGTAAAAATGCCCTAACAGAAATAGTTAATCACTTCAGAGAGGAGGGAGATAAACCAATTGAATTTCAAATGAATAATAATATTTGCAAAGGGGTAAAATGAACTAGTTTACAACACCCTTGGGAGGAAGTAGTTGTATGGGTAATCAGATTTTTCACTTGTGAAGGGCAATTTGTTGTGTTGTCTGGCCACCATATTAAAATTCTGAATCATTTAAGGCATGGTGGCCAAAAACCTGAAGTTAGGGTAAATTTTCCTCTATATCTACACCAAGAATTACAAAGTATGGCTAAATGCTACCAAGAAGGGAAAGGAACCCCTAAACATCATGGGCTGATTAAACTTATCTACAAACACCATTTTAGGGGAAACCCTAGGAGTTTTGATAGGTTTTTCTCCTCTTGGAATGAACTAGTTGATAGAGAAAATGAAGAGGAAATAGGGGATGAAAGCCCTAAAAATAATGAAGAAGAGGCAAGGGATGAAGCTTTCGAAGATGAAATTCCCTCTTCACCACAAGGACCTCCATCTGCTAGGACTAGGAGACAAAGGGAAAGAAAATCTAAAACTAGTCCTATAGAAAAGAGGAGGAAAGTAACATTCTCTGAAGATGTGACTATCTTTTCGGTATAGACCACTGAACAACTAGGGAGTTCAAGCAGGGAAACATAGACTGAAAGGGAGACATCTCCATCTAGAGCAGACTCTACTTCAGAATTTTTAGAATCCATCAAAAAACACAAAAGGAAGTAGTCTACCCTTGGATTATGAAGGTCCTCTAGACTTCAGAAGGATGAAATAATTGAGGAGGTAGTGGATGTGGAAGCATTATCACCATGATGAAAAATCCCTAGAAAATTGCATCAACAAATGGATGAAGATCAAAGGGAACACCTTGATACATCTGCTGAAGACACACAACAAGAGGAAATGTTTGTAGAAGTGATTGCAGATGTAGGTACAGAGGATACATGTATAGATATATAAATGCCTACAATGGATAACCCACCTACTTATTCTTCTGATTCTAAAGTAGAGTCCATAGCAGAAGAAGAGGAGGATATACAAGAATAATTACGTGCTGCGAGAAGTGTCATTAAGACACATATGGGATGGATTGAACAAAATGAGGCCTCTATAAAAGAAAAAGATAAAAAAATTGCTGATTTGTAGTAGGAGGTGGATAGTCTAAAGGCTAGGTTATCAAATCTTGATCCACAACCTATAGAATCTGATTCTGAAGATGAATTGGTAAGAATTTTGTTGGAGTTAGTAGAACAGAATAGAGAAGTTGCCATACAAAATGATGGGCAACAATTCCCTTCCCAAATTAAAGTAACAATACATGAGCAACAACCTGAGGAAGTGTCACCCATCATAAGGGTTGAAATAGATGTGGAAGAACCCAAAATCCACTAGAGATGTAATTAGATTGGAACATGAAGTTTAAGACCCTCAATAGGATATTTTGAAGTTACACCATAGGAAGCAATAGATGATAGTGATAAAAGGGAAGTGAAGGATCAGGTAAGCATGCATTCCCATCAATTTTCTATTGAAATGATTCCATCTGATTCACCTCAAGTTGAAACAACAAAAATTGGGGTGCAAGTAGATTTACCTCCAAAAGTGCAGTAGATAGTCAGACCTCCATAGACAGTTACACTAACAAAGTATAATGAAGATATAGCACATTGGATGTTGAAGTGTCAAAGGATGGAAGCACAAATTTCATCTTTGACACCTTTGGAATAGAAGCTTGATGCCCAAAGTGCAGAAGTAAATAAGTTGTAAGGACAGGTACAATATCTTTGCCAGGTTGTAGAATACCTAGTCCAGTTTAGAAGACCAACTCGATTTTATAGCTTGATCTTGAAAGAGAAGTACCTCCGCTGGCAAGTGATGAGGATTTGTTCCAATCTCCCTTATCAAATGGACACTGCTGAGGAGTTTTTGGAAGCCTATTTGCACAGTCCAGAAGAACAAAAAAATTTGATGTGTGAATTATTCCTGCACCAATTTCTCATGCCAAAAAATGTGATATTTCTGCCACATATTTTTATAGGGGATATTCAGTTGAGAGCTTTTATGTCCACCCTACAAAATCAATTGTATTGGGATCAGGAGAAAAGGGCAAGTAAAGAAATTGAATTAAAAGTTGAGCTGTTGCTAAGACCAGTCCATCCCAATCATAGGACTTCCACCAATCAACATTTTACCATGATGAGAGAACAAAATATCAGGTTGGTTTATCTAAACAATCTTAATGATTGTATGTCCAGTTTTCAAACCTTTTGTGCCAAACATTTTGCAAATGCTTTATCATCTTGCCAGGTTAGATGGGGAGAATTACCAATATCACTACAAAAAAGAGAACCCATCTCACCCAACAATCTATTATGGTCTAGAAGAAGAGCATAAGGTATAATACAGACCATCCTAGAAATGAAAGATCATTGGATAGGTCTGAGGTACATACTACCTACTATTATAACCCCTGTTCCTTATTTCTTTGATAATGATCCTCAACCAAATGAGCAGTTTCAAGATTGGCTCAAGCAATTACAAGAAACTAGAGGATACTATAAATGGAAATTATGGAGTTATCAAGAAAGAAATTTGAACATAGATCTATGTGCTTCTGTGGCCTTGCAAAATGCATGAGGACATGCATTAGAATAGGTTGGGGGGAAATGATGAGGCCAAGAATTGCCTCATTCATGGACTATTTTGGATATTTCATAAACTGCTTTATAAACCTTATGCTATGTTTCTATGCTAATTTTGATGATTGAATGCATTATATATTAATATTTACATGCTTAAATGTTTAGGAGCATAATACTCTGTTTTGACCATTTTTTGCATTTATTTGCACTATTTCAGTTGATTTACTTAGTAAATGCAAGTGTATTTGAAGTATATAGTAATGTGTGTTGATGTGTATCCTATTCTAGTGGCATTTCAATTACTTTCCTTGCTTCCTAACCGGTTTAAATTGCAAAAAGGTGCCAAACTATTGTGACTGTGCAAAAAATCTGAAATACAAAATTTTGACCATACAAATTCCAGCCAGTTGTCCATAAATAGCATGGCTTGGAATTTGTCAACTACAACATGTAAAACTTGTTGAATTTATCTTCTAAGGACTTAGGAAGACTACCTAACCGAGTCAAACCCACTTTCTTGAGCATCTGGTGTACGGATAAGTGTCAAAGTTGTTGCACTATCAGATATTCTAGAGCAGCTCCGAAATGAGCGGAGAAGGACCAATTCTGGTCAAAAAGGTAAACAAAACACCCAAAAAGGTGGGAAATGGAAATTTGGGAGTGGATACAGATGTATGAGATGTTTTCTCATCTCTTCCACTCATTTCCACCAATGGAGAATGCACAACAAGGGATAATGAAGATGCTGCAACATAACAATTTGTTGAATTTGAGGAAGACAACTTCAGAACAATTGTTGAATCACTGAAAAATAGCAACAGAATAGATTGTAAGCATAGCACATGTAATAGATTATTATAAATAATAGGCTCCCTTGTTGGTTGAGCATATAGAGATAGAAGGTAGAATAGACCTAGAGAAGATAGTTGAGTAAGTTGTAGCAGAACAACAATTTAGCAGGATTTTCCTGCAATGTTGTAATGTTGTGTGACATTCAATAAAAGTGCAGTATTTCCATCCATTTGTTGTTCTGAGAGAATATGTGAGCATTGAGTAGTTAGAAGCATCCTTTCACCTTCTTCTAGATCAGGGAGCAAGGGCCACTTCCAGGCCCAAAAGAAGGACTAATTGCTGACAGGTTTTTCTATGAACTTTTGCTACAATAGATTAGCAAAAAACTTGGCAGTTTCTATTTCTTGTTTACTAACCTATGTTTGCTGTAAATGCATGTGATATTTGTAGTTGGTATTTTCACAATAGGTGTATGAGTGTCAGCTGACCAAGTAGCATAAGTTTGTGAATTTACAACATTTGTGGTTTTCCCCTATTTTTCAGCAGTTGTTCCCAGCTTCTTAGCATTTCCATTTTGTTGATTGATTATCAGCTTGTGAATGTTTCAATTCTGCAATATTTTCATTCCTATCATTCCAATTCTACAAATGTAATTAGGTTTCATTTTCTGCAATCTTTTCATTTCTGTCATTTCAATTCTACAAATGTAATTAGGTTTCATTTTCTGCAAACTTTGTCATTTCTGTCATATCAATTCTGCAAGAGTAATTAGGATTCAATTTTAGTTCATGCTAGTAAATTAGTTTCATAGGATTAGAAGTGACACCAAAAAAACCCCAAGCTAACTTGTCCCACCAATAAAGCCTATTTCCTGAATGAGCTGATTTTCAAGCTGCCTATTTCTGCTATCGTATATAGCCTTGGACACCGCCCTGGATTGACAAAACTTAAAGATTAAATGATGTGATTTACAACACTCATCAAAAACTATAAAGAGTGTAGGAATAACCAAGCATAAAGTACCATCAGGACCATTGAACCAACCTTGAGCAATTGGAATGAGTGAAGGGATGATGATATGGTCCTAGAATTGGCTTCCCACTATTAGACATAGTTCCTTCGGCAACAATTTAAGTATTAAAATGATGACATGGAGAACAAACCAAGGGGTAATGTGGCATTGATGACAAATGATCATAGATATCTAATCATGAATATTTCTAGCACAAAGCAAAAATAACGTCATTTATGGCTATGAGATCTTTAGGGCCTCTAGATCATTCATTATTGATGTTGATTAACCCAAGCAAAATTTTAAACTCAAATTTAGAATTCCTATGTGGATTTTTAAGGGGAAAACCTTTCCCACTTCTATAAATACTCCATTCTTCTCATTGTAAATCATTGAAAACCATCCATTATTCTAAGGGGTGTTTTCCTTTATTCTCTCTTATGTAATGACCTGGCTCAAATCTTGTGTTTCTGACAAATTAGTTTTTAAACCATTTTCTTCTACATGTATGTAACTCAAATTTCACACTAATAATAATTTATGACTACTTATGAAATCCCTATCCTAGTTTTGGTGTGGGTGTTCTAATCTTACGTATGTTTGATGGACATGTGTTCCTCATGCACTATTGGTTGTTTCCCATGTGTTCACTTCAACTCATTATGACATAAAGAGTCTCTTAGATCTTTGGTGCATCACCACCCATAGGTAGGATAGTTAGGCTAGTTAAGTACTACCACTTTAATTTTTATTGTTTTCTTTTATTTTTTATTTTCCTTGGAATGAGATACGGTAGCATAGGTTAGCATAGGAAGAAAGAACAAGCGTCAAAGATCACATATAGTCAAGAAATCAATGTTGGTTAAAAAATATTGAAGGTCATTTGGAGGAGCCACATTCCATGCTTCCTTGGACTTCCCAAGATTGGTTTCCCACACAAGGCATAAGGCATAAAATGCACCTACTAGAAGAGACAAAGAGAAAACCCCAAAAATGAGGGGTCACCATACCCAAGGCACAAGGGTATTTTCAAGGCCCCAATTGTATCTTTTATATGTAGAAGATGTCATGAGATGAGGAATATTAAGAGATCATGCCCTAAGAAGAGTCCAATAGAAACATATGTAGAAAACTGCAATAAAATATTACAAATGGATATGAATGAGGATGGTTTTTAGCTTCTTAAAAATAATTCTAAATAGATGAAAATAAATAAATAGTGGAGACAAATAAGTAAGAATATTGGAATACATACCAAATATTTTGAGGCTTTAGCCTATGAAGAAAAGGTAGATTAGAGCTTAGAGGACATGGTACAATATGATCTAAATATTAACAAGGAATCATCTATTCAGTATGATCCTTATTTGGGGTGAAAATTCCTACTAAACCTAAGGAATGTGCCTCATAAAATTTTAAATACTCTTAAAGTACCATGCACCATTTAACAAGAAAATACCAGAAAATGAGTAGGATAAGTCAAAAGCTTCCGTCTTAGATCCAAGAGAGGATAAATCTAATGAAAAGGAAAGTTGTGAAAGAATATTAAAGAATAGAATAATAAGACCTGCTCCCAATACTAGCAAGGCAAAAAGAGAAAAACTTCAAATTATCAAGTGAGATCCATGGAAGCAAGAGCAAACATAGAGAAAGGAACATAATCTAAGTTGGTTGAACTTCTCTTTACCAAACAAAAAAATGATATTGGTAATTATAAGAGGGGCCAAAAACCCCTAATAACATATGGTTACCATGTCATGGAATATAAGGGGTGCAAATGCCCTCTCAAATTAGAGGTGTATTAAGGACCTCTATTTAAGTAATAAGCATGATATTATTTGTATCCAAGAAACTAAAATGGCAAAGGAAGAAGTTTCCAAAACAATGAAAGCACTATGGATAAGATACAAATGGGATGTTGTGGATTTAGGAGTGGTAGAGGGAATGCTAACATGTTGGAATCTAGTTAAAAATTCCTACTAAATCATTCATAAAATAGGCATTGGGTAGCCTCATTGGTAACATGCTACTTTTTATATATTTCATCCTTCTCAATGTATATGGACTTACAACTCAGGTAGATTTGAATTATGGAGTGGGATTGAAGCCTTTATGATATGTAAAGACCAAGAAAACCAATTCATGATCATAGGATATTTTAATGTCATAACCAAGATAGATAATGTTTTTGGAGAAATTAGTAAATTAACCCAAATTATAAGAGATTTCTCAGTTTTTATTCAAAATAACAATCTATGGGAGGTTGAGTTTGAAGAGGACAACTATACATGGACCAACAACAGGATAGGCTAGAACCTAATAATAAAAATATTAGACATATGCATACTCTTAGATCATTGGCTAGATGAGGGAACTAGTGTAGAAATTAATACCTTAACAAGGATTGGTTCAAATTATTGGCCAAAAAGAGTTAAAATGGTGGTAAGTGAATTAAAAAAAAGATTATATTTTAAATATAAGCAAATGTGGGAAGACCATCCTTAATTTTTGGATATGATAGCACATATGTGGAATTATTTAGGAAATTATGGTAAGTATACACTTCCAAATTAAATTAAATTAGTGACATCTAGATTAAAAGAATAGAACAACACTTTTGGAATTTAGAAGAAAGAACTAAAAGAGAAACTTTCAAAATTCCAAAAATGTGAGCACAATAATCCAAGCTCAAAGGAAATAATTTTTCTTGGTGAATATCATAATATGTTGAGTACGAAAGAGAAAAATTAGAGATTAAAATCGAGGCAGACTTGGTTAAAAGGAGATAAAAACACATTTTTTCATAGGATGACAATAGTATAGAGATCAACATCTAGAATTAGTAGAACTAAATTAGAAGTATTTTGGATTGAAGTCCAAAGCAAAATTAGAAAGGAGGCAATACTTTTTTACCAAAATATTATAGGATCAATGGAAATTAAATTTCTTAATGATAAACTATTACAAGAAATACCTCCAGTTATAAAAAATTAAGACAATAGCAAGTTGATGGAGTCTATTAGTTTAAAAGAAGTTCATTTAGAACTTTTCTATTTTGATAAGGATAAACCCCTAGTCCTAGATGGATTGTTGTGGTATTGCATTATTTAGACTTCATTTAGTTCTGTATTATATATTGAAGTAGCAATGAATTTATGCATGTTATTATAGATTTTATCAATAATATTTTAGTGTTTTTATATATGTATTTTTGTGTGAGAAATATTGTGAGATCATGTGGAAATTATCTTGTGATTAGAGAGGTGATTTTCTAATATGAATTCTCTACAACATTCTATTAGCATAATGGGAAATAGTGAAGGATTATTTCTTGGTGGTAGTGGAAAAATATAGGGTAAAATAGTACATAACTTATAAAATAAATACAACATATCTTACCTTGATTTTGAAAAAGAAGGATGCAAAATTGTTTAATTAATTTAGACCCATAAACCTATGTAATATGGCATATAAGATAATCTCTAAAGTTATGGTAAATTAGTTAAGAGAATTATTAGAAAAAAATATTTTAGAAGAGCAAGGAGCATTTGTGAAAGGAATACATGTTTTGGATGGGATCATAGTAGCTCATGAAGTAATGCATTCAACAACTTCTAGAAAAGAGAGAGCAATGATCTTAAAACTTGATATGAATAAAGCTTATTATGGGGTTAAATGGGATTTTATTTTTGCAATATTTATATTTGCGGGGAAATGGATCAAATGGATTAAATATTGTGTCTCTATCATATCATATTTAGTGTTGGTCAATGGGCTAGTAATAGAATCATTTAAAGAAAAGAGGGATCTTAGACAGGGAGATCCTATCACCATATGTATTCATTATTATGCATAGTTATTGGGAACTTGAATAAGGTATACAAATATGGACCAACAAGTAGACTTAAGGCTAATAATAATATCAAAAATATCACCCATCAATAATTTATAGATGATACAACATTTTTTGGGAGGGTAGGGAAAAATGAGGTCAGAGATTTAAATTTTTATTAAAAGGAATATGAAAGAGTTTCAAGGCAAAAAGTTAATAGGAAAAAATACAAAATTTACTTCCTAAACACTCCAACTAGAATCAAAGCAAGGATATTTAGGTTACTTCAAATGGAGGAGGTAAATTTACTAACAACATATCTAGGGATGCTCTAATTTAACGGGGGAATAAGGATAGAATTATGAATTCTAGTTATAAGTAAAATTTAGAATAAATACTGACATGGAATGGTAGATGGTTATCATTAGAAAAAATAGTGCAACCAATTAATTTAGTCTTACAAGCCATTCCAACATAGTATATGTCCTTGTATATTATGCCAAAATCAATAAATGAAACTTTAATCTATATTATGTGATCATTTTAATGGTCAAGATTACATGATAAAAGGAAATTTACTTTGGTGAAATGGACCAAGGAGTGTGATGGTAAAACTAGGGGAGGTCTCAAATTAATAGTTCTTATGGATGCAAACTTAGCACTAATGGGAAAAGTAATTTAGAGATTGTATAAAGAGAGTAAAATACAATGGGCAAGAATTATTCTCAATATGTTGAGCCTAATGGCCCAAGCTTAATATTTATTACATTCTCACTACTAGGTGGTTTTGCACTATGGAACAGTTTAAAAAGTCAATTGATCTAGGTATTAAAGGCCTAATATGGGTGGTGGGAATTTGAGAAAAAAGTTCCATTTGGATGGATACTTGGTGTGTTAAAAATCCACTCAATCTAGATCTAATTTTGAAACCATGGATAAAATTACTTCAAGATAAATATGGTGATAGCCTTTCAAACATCACGTACAAGGATCAAGAAAGAATAGGAAAATGGAAATAATATTTTATTACAAGTATACCAATCATTGTTGTTAGGAGGCAGTTGAGCAGAAAGATAACAACAATGACTATTCTGAGGGGAGCTAAGGATAAGCTGATTTGGGAGTTGAATAACCCAGGAGAATATACAACAAGAAGAATATATAATGTAAATCACCAACAAAACAGAAATACAATAAGAATATGGAGAGATAATTGAAATATCCTAAGTATTCCAAAAGTCAAAATGTTTGTATGGCTAGTAGGTCATAGAATTTTTTTATCCTAGGATAACCTAATGAAAAGGGGTTTTCATGGCCCATAATAATGCATTCTATGTAAAAATGAGGAGAGTGTAGACCATATTTTAGGACACTGTTCAATATTCTAGGAAATATGGTTATGGATCCTTAATATATGCATGGTGATGAATGGAATAATTGAAGAATGATTAAAGCAATAGCAAAGCACTTTTAAAAGTGAGTCATCACAGATAATCTAGGATACATCAAAAGTTATAATACTTTGGATTGTATGGATAGAAAGGAATAGAAGAATATTTAAAGGAAATGAAATTAATTTAGAGGTAATAAAAAAGGAAGATTTGTTTATCCATAGAGGAGTCTAAACCAACCCTATCAACTCACCCAATCCCTAATATTGAAATAGAGAGATTTGATAGATGAAGTTAAGTCATCAAATGGAATTATGATGTTGGATACAAAAAAAATAAAAGGAAGGTAAAGAATATAAAGTGGAAACCACCATAATTGGAGTTGGTCAAATTGAATTTTGATGGAGAATCTAAAGAAAATATAGGAATAGTAGGAGGAGGAGGAATAAATAGAAATAATATGGGTAAGATTTTGTCACATTACACTTTCAATAGTGGATTTAATATAAATAATGAAGCTAAATATTGGGCAACTTTGGAAGGGTTAAAAATATGTAGATAAATGAAATAGAACGAAGCAAGGATGGAAGACAATTTATTAATAGTAATATATGTAATTTTTAGGAAAGCAAAGGCTCCATGGAACATTAAAAGATCATTATGGAAATATAAAACCTTGCTATAAATTTTGAAGAAATCAGGTTTACACATAAGTTAATATAATGAAACAAATGTGTAGATAGACTAGCCAATATAGAAGTTTTAATTGAGGATCATGAAGTTAAATTCTCTTTTCCATGGTTAGAGGAAGCAATAAGTTTAGTTGAAGCTGACAAGAAAATGTTGATTGCCTAAATCAAATAATTATTAAGATTTACTTTAATTTTTTTCATTGGTAATATTTGCTTTCTTTTATAACATCAATGTGTTTTTATATAAACTATTTAGTTGAATTTTTGTGGTTACACTTATGCTTCAGGAAGGAAACTAACAGTCTAGATATGATAAAGCAAACTATGATAGTGTAAAGTTTTGAAAATATTATTCTATTAAGATGTAGTGCTTAGACAATAGAGGTGGAGTTTTGGTATTGTAAAGGCTCCTGTAAGAAGGATGGTAAATTTTAGAATATTTTTATTTACAAAGAAAATTGAGGAAGATCTAGAAAATAGAAACCAAAAATTTAGACTTATTATGAATAAGATATAGGTATTTAGCTATAGAAAATTAAGATGAGAATTGAATCTATTTGTAAACTCTTAAACCCTAAAGAAGAGATCTGTGATTTATTTGTTATCAATTTAATAATTTCCTCATAAGATCTCACAATATATCAAGGCAAAATATTCACACAATATATTCAATCCATGATAGTAACAATTCATAATAACTCAGTGTAAATATTGTTGAGAAATATATCTATTTAAGCAATGCAAATACAATGTATTACAAATCTTCTTTGATCGGTCCATTGCAATGCTTTATATTCAATATATACACACATAGATATAAGACTCTTCACATTCACAAGACTCTTGACCTTTCTACTTTCCATAAACTATTCATCTCCTCAAACACATAGGAGATCTAACACTTCATATTTCTCATGGGAGAAATACCACAATAATAAATCTATTATTGACTCTACATATCCATATAAGGACAAATGTAATTGCACATACTAAATGATAAATTCTTACATAAATTCATACTTACATGACACCTAAATACATATCCCCTCACTTACATAACTCCAAACTTATTTACATGACACCTACTATATACTAAAATACTTACCACACTCTAAACTAAACTATTTACATGGTAATTGCAATATTATTGCAAGGTATCAAATAATGTAATACTTCAAACACCCCCTCAAATTATATTATTTGGTATGAAGGTCCTTTGACTTCATGTGCTTTCAATCCTTCATTCTGGTCTTGGTCTTTCTATTCTAACTCTGGTATTCCTTCAGGTTCAGACACTAAATCTATCCTTTTGATTTTGAAATTGCCAGCACAACTAAGGTACAAATTTATGCTTATCAAACTTATTTTATTTCTATAGAAATATTTTTGTATTTCAATTTTATTTTCCTATTCTTAACAAGACTTTTTTTTTTCTTTTGACAAATTTTACAATTCTAACACATCCATCAATTTTGTTTTGGCCCATGTTTTTTATGATTTTTCCTTGTTTCCTTTTCAATAATTCATGTCTTGTTATCATTATTATCAATGTTGTTGTTATTATCAATTCTTCTTGAATTACTATTGAGAATTTTTGAGTGGCTTATATCATTACTATCTTTGTCACACTACTTCTCAATTTGATCCATACATTCTATATTAATAAGACATTCATATTCTGAACTTGCATTGTCAAGAATGGATAGATCTATAATTTTTTGCATGAGGTCCCTATGAATTTTTTATTTTTCTTCCTCATTGGTGTTCTCTATTTCCTATACTTCCTGGACCATATTTCCTTTTTTATTTTTCCATTATGGACATCGTTGTTGTGTTGATTTGTATCGCTACTGATTAGGCTGATATTGTCTCTATGGGTAACTTTGAAAGGGTCTATGAATTTGATTTCATTGATGTAGAGAATTATTTTTACAATAATTGGTGTTATGACCATATTTGTTATATATATGATAATATCTTCTTTTCCATTTAGGTTGATACTGTGACAATAAGGCAATATTATTTGTCACATTTTTGTTGAAATTAAAGAATTGTTTGTTATTTCATATCTAGCTTGGTTTTCTATTTCATATTCTTAAAGTATATTGACCAATTCATCAAAGGATACACTTATGTTTAGCACTTGAAGAGAGGTGACTAATGTCTTAAATGTTTTTGGAAGTGCTCTTAGTGTAACTTGAACAAGAAAATTTTCTTCCACTTTCTCTCCCATAGTTTGTAGTTTAGATTTCAATTCTACTATCATTTGAAGAAATTTTTTTATGTTTTCTCCATCATTAACTTTTAGTGAATATAGTTGTGATTGCAAGTGTAAAATAATATCTTTATTTTTTCCAAGTGTTTTTTGAATTTTTGGCCTTATGTGTGCTTGAATCTCATTTGATATACCAAATGTTATTAGCATAAGAGCCTTTGCATATTTGTCTTTATATTTTTGTCTTCCAATTGTATCTTCTTGAATGGTTTTCTCTCCATTTACTACTTCCCAAAGTTTCTCAACAATAAGTATTGATTTCATCTTATTTTTCCATGGGGTAAATTTAGGTCCTTTTAGTAGTTGATTCTAAAAGATTTTTTTTTTTTATATATTTACCATAATATAAGTCTACTAATATTTTGATTCTTCCTTCAATTATACCTTTAATAAATTACTTTCCTTCATTGTTTTTTATTTTTGAATTTACATGGTGGAATCGGTAGCCGCCACGAATCCAGGCGGGATGTCCAGCTTTTATGGCCGCCACAGTATTCTACGTTGTCCGACCCAGAAGCCGCCACATAGATCTTCGCGCAGTCCACCCCTATAACTACCATGCCACAATCATTTTAAACCTTTTACGCCACTGAAAGCACCAGGAAAGGGACAAGCGTTCAGTCCAGCGAGGTCCGAGATTTGAACCTTGGACCTCCGCCCCCCTTATACTTTCCTTCATTGTTATAAACCTTATTACTCCCAAATATCAAACAATTGTTCTTCAAATAACTATCTTCAATAATATTTTAATTAATTTTTCCTTTGTAGAAATCCTTTTAACTCCAAATTTAAAATAATTATTCTTCTCTCAAATATTTTTTCCTTCAATATTCAAATTAATTTTTATTTCTTATTCTTTCTTCAATAATATTTTAAATTCCAATTAATCAAATAATATATTTTTCCTTCAAATATATTAATATTTTTCTTCAATAAAAAATCTTTCACTTTTCTTTAATCTTCTTCTTCAAATATTTATTCTTCACTATATTAATTTCTCCTTATAACTTCCAACAATTATAATACTGCTCACAGTAATTAACTTCCTCTTTATTAAAATCTCCTCTAAATCCTCATTTTAAGTATTTAAATAATCTCTTACATCTTTTAATATTTCCCCATTTCAACTTTAATCCCTCTTTTTTAATAATAATTTCAAAATTCAATTTAATTTTAGCTTTAACCTTTGACGTTGGGCACATGAAAGAAATAAATTTACCTTTACCTTGGATGATATTGAAGTCATTATTCTTGCTTGAACATAAATATTTTTGCTAACTTATTCTCTTTTCTAATAATCGTAATGCTTCTTTCTACTTAAAGATACATTTTCCATATTATATTTTCCTCTAGTTTGGGCTCATATCTATGTTGTTTTTCCTTGTGTCTCATAGTCTTCTTTGCGATGTCAAATGCCTTCACTTCTAGCTTTCTCATCTCCAACATGATATTTATTCTTAGTTAAAATTTATAATTTGGACCACTTCAAGGATGACTTCAACAACATTCAATGTTTTCTCCTCTCTCATATGCTTTCTCTCACAAACACTCTCTTGGCATAGTTCTCTTCGTGGCTACACAATTGCTGTAGCAACCTCTTTCTTAAATAGGATCTCCTCTAGCTGGTTTATTTTTTCTCTCTTCACCTTAATCTTATGTGTGTGATTTTCTTAATCTTGGATCCTTTTAATGTTAACTTATTCTTAAATTTAACTCCTATTAGTGTGCACTTTTCTTCATTGTTCTCTCTTTTACCAAACACTCCTCACGTGGCTACTCATAACCTGGACTTCTCTCAAACATGGATCTGATACCACTATTAGCAACTCAATACTTTTATCATAGGATATCACAATATATCAAGATAAAATATTCACACAATATATTCAATCCATGATAATAACAATGAATAATAACTCATTGTAAATATTATTGAGAAATATATCTACTTAAGCAATGCAAATACAATATATTGCAAAGCTTCTTTAATTGATCCATTAGAATACTTTATCTCCAATATATACACACATGGATATGAGACTCTAGACTTTTGAACTTTCTATTTTCCATAAAATATTCATCTCCTCAAACACAATGGATATATAACACTTCATATTTATTATGGAAGAAATACAATATAATAATAAATCCATTATAGAATCTATCTATCTACATAAGGATAAAGACTAATGATTACACATATTAAATGATAAACTCTTACATAAATTCTTTAATATGAAACCTCACTTACATAACTCCACACTTACTTACATGACACCTACTATATACTCAAATATTTACCACATTCTAAACTAAACTATTTACATGGTACTTGCAATATTATTGCAAGGTACCAAATAATGTAATACTTCCAACATTATCAAGGGTGGGAGACCTGAGTACAATCCATTTTTATCCAAAGGGAAACCTCCAAAGTGCTCAAACAACTATACCTCTTGGTCCATTGGAAGTCAACGACCAAGGTGCCCAAGCCACTATTGACTATTTTTGATCGGTGGTCCCTACCTATGGATCTGTATCTATGAACCATATTCTTAGTTGACTGTACTTTTATACAACAAATCAAAATCTTCTTTGGATGATGAATCATGAAGTGAAAAGTGGTTGCAAGATCGAACTATTTACCACATGACATGTGGCAACTTGTAGAGAGCGTTTGAATGGATAAAAGATTTTAGTGGGAAACAAAATCCCACATTCATTGTATAAAAGGTTTTTTAGCCTTTAAAGGGATGAACTTGTCCCTATTGTGGTAGCCAATGCACACTGACTACCGTGCACATCAACTACTGGATGAATTAAACAATGCCCTGATTGGTTGACTAGTTCTATTCACTTCCATTGACTGTATTCTAGTTGGTCCCCTTGCATGACCCGTTGACTATGTATTACAAACTCTTGATCAGTTGACCATGATTTGTGCAAAAAAAATTTAGGGGTAATTTTTTTTTTAATTTTTGCAAAAAGGACTAATTATTTCAATTTTTTAAAAGGGAAATAAAATATTATTTGTGCTTAGTATTTTTATTTTTACCCTTCTAAACATTGTAAAATTGCATAAACAATTTGGTTTTTGTGATTACTTACGCAACAAGCACAAAATATTTGTAACCTCTTTAGGTCCCTTTTGTAAATCATTCTATTTGCTTATATGAGGTCTCAAATAACTTCTAATTTAGCATAGAAAATGACCACAATAGCCACAATAGTTATAATTTTGGCTAACAAAGTCACTAATAGTGAAGTGAAAGCCAAATTCAGGGTCAAAAATTATGATGGGTCCCATGATCCTACGGTTCTAAAAAATTGGATTCTCGATATGGACATATGGTTTGAGTATAGCAAGATTTCAAAGGATGAGCAAGTCTCCTTTTCTAAGCTCAAGCTTTCAGGTATAGCCAAAGTCTTGATAACAGACCACCAAAGTAATAAAAGACCCCTTCTATGCTTTGGTTGACTTAGTGAAAGCATTGAAGGAAACCTTCTATCCTTCAAATTATGTTGAAGACCTTGAATTCCAATGGCTTCATTTGAGGCAAGGATACAACATGAGTGTCCAAGAATACATTGGCAAGTTTAACAAATTAAGGATTTTAAATGGAATCCAAGACCCAACTATAAAACTAATCAACAAATTCAAGAGTGGATTGCAAAAACCACTTTTTAGGGAGTTGAAATATACACCATCCACAAATCTTAATGTGATGTACAATCAAGAACAACTTGTAGATGAGAATTTTATTGCTTAAACAGGTGGATATCGATCTTCAGGCACCTCCAAAGTGCCCAAACAATGACAACAACAATTCTTATTCCTCTTCTTCTTCTTTCAATAGCAATAAATTTTGTGATTATTGTAAAATAAGAGGACATGTGGAATCTGAGTGCTTTAGAAAGAAGAAGAATATTGTTGTAGAATCTCAACCTAAGGAACCACAAGATGGTCCTCTTGAGGTTATGGGAGAAGCCCAAAAGTATGATGAGCTCAAGGATAAGCTCCATAATATTACCTTGTTAACACAAAATATGTATGAAGGTGGTCATGAATATTTATTTGTCACATGAGCCCACCTAATGCACAATTACTTTATGGATTGTATCATCAACAATGGCTCTCAAAAGAACTTGATTTCAAGAGCCATAGTCAATAAATTATACCTTCATGTATAACACCATCCTCATCCATACTCACATGGGTGGAAGGATGAGGGTTCCTCCTCCATCATCATAGAAACTTGCATTGTATCCTTTGCATTTGACCCAAACTATGTGGATAAAGTCACCTGTGATGTGACTCCAATTGATTATTATGGTCTAATTCTTGGCAAGCCCTATCAGTATAACAAGAGGGCTCAATATAATGCTTTTAAAAACACCTACATAATGCATCATGAGAAGAAGACATTTCTCATTCATTACAAGAATAATACCATGCTCCACTCCACCCAGCCAAAAAATATTGCATTGATCTTTAGCAAGCCAAAGGACACACCAACACTAGTTCCACAAAAGGAGGCCATTCCTCCTTTAGTACCTCCTCATACTACTCCAAATACTCCTTTTACCGCTTCTTCATCTATTCAGCAACCACTTCTTTAATTCAATAGGTTCATATTTTGAAGTAGACTCTACAAACTAAGCAACAAGTCTTTCATCCTCAACAACTTCCTCAAGCTTTTTCTTGGGTTGAAAATCAAGTTATGACCAAAAATTATCTTCCATATAAGGTATATCTTGGAATTATTGACATAATCAATACTCCTACCCATCTGACACATGATTTGTAACTTTTGATTCATCCAAATCGATTTCCTCCAACTAAGCCCACTCCTATTGTAAAGTATTGGAGTCTAATGCTTCTATTTTGAGGAGGTATGATGAGGACATCAAGTGATAGGAATAGGTTTAAGTTCTTAGGTTTAATAAAAATATTAGGTTAGGCTTAGTTATTTGGATTAGGACTTAGTCTTAATTTTAAATTTGATGAATAATTACAAAATAAGAGTTTTGTGTGCTCACATTGAACTTGGCAAAAGTCTTGTAGAATTTGATAGTTGGAAATATATTCTAGAGGAAGTTGTTATTTGGATTTATGATAGTAAATTTCTAAAATAATCCTTTGGATAAGAGCTTATCTTCTCAATTTGAAAATTGACTGCTTATTCCAAGGGGTTGGTTGCTTGATCTAAGGATAATTAGTTGTAATTTGGTTCCTATTTAAGCACCCTTTAGCAATGCAATTATTAGCTTCGTTTGATTCCACATAAATAACCCTAGATTTTTTGGACAATGATGAATGATAGACTTAAAAGAAATGGACACGTTCTTCACTTGTGCTAGATTACTTGGTGAATCATAAACATAGGATTAAATTTTTGGAAGAGATCACAACTAGATGATGTCTCTTAAGTTTCTAACTAAAATTTCAAAGTGATGAAAAATCTCATATCAAATTTTAAAATTGTGAATTATATAAGAAATTTTCAAGATCTAATAATTAAGTGAATATATGTCCCTATATTGATGAAAGATATATATAAAAGTAGGGTTTTTAAAGGGTTTCCCTTTCCATTTTACATCAAATCAGTCACATCAAGCTCTATAGTCTATTTGATACCATTGAGATTTGAGCCTTGGTGTCAGCTATGTCACCCATATATATATATATAAATAACTTATGGATATTTTATAAAACGAAGTGCAAAACAAATTAAATATATCTTGAGGAACTATAAATTATTTTATTTATCCATAGATAACATGAGCAAATATAAAAATATTGATCTAGTAACTTTTAGATTAAATAATTTTTTTTGGTAATTATTATAATCAATTAACAGTGGGTTTTTATAGAGGATCCCAAAACCTTATATACAAAATCAGCCTTTCCAGATGATGTTTCATGCCACGTGGCTGGGTAAGTAAACTAGATTGAAGAAAAAACAAGGAGTTGCTAATTGCCCGAAGGCACCAAATGAGGTAGACAGTCTTGAATATTTTGGTTACGGAAGACATTCAAACAAAAATTATAGCCGGATAAATAAGACAATAAACAAACAAAAACCATCCAAGTAGAGGGGAAGCTATTCGGGATCCTCCTGATCCTCATGAACCATGGAAACATGGAAACAACCATCTTTGAAGAAAGGAGTGCGAATGACGAGGTTAGAGGGGCCCGCCACCTGACCCACAAAAACATCAAGATAAAACACCTGACACTGATGAAACATCATGAGGGAAAATCCGCCCTAGCCAAGCTATCTACTCGAATGAAAAACTAGATCACCAAACCACCGGACACATGGTCACAAGTCCTTTGTTGGCCAAGTGGTCCGCCACCCGGTTACCTTCTCTGAAGATGTGCCCCGCCTCCCACCTGAAACATTGAGAAAGAAGCATTCTAGCCTTGAGAATGATGTTTAAGACCCGCCAGGACGGGTCTTTGGAGCCACGGAGGTAGTTGATAATGTTAAGAGAGTCGCATTCAATAATTATAGGCCTAGGATCATCCAATAGGACCTGCAAGCCTTTCAACACACCTCGGGCTTCAGCAAAATGATTCGTCTGAGAGCCCAAATCTTCACAGTAAGCCAGAATCAGCTCACCATTATGGTCTCTAACCACACCTCCGAATCCGACGGGTCCCGGGTTGCCTTTAGCAGCCCCATCAAAATTAAGTTTTATCCAACCCACAGGAGGCGCGGTCCAAGTGGCATTCCTACGACCGGTCACATAACCAACCTTGGAAGATGGGCACGGGTCCAACCTTTTGAAAATAATTTATTCCCTAGGAAGGTGAGGACGAGAACTGGGAATAATTTTTGAATTCTCGACGGCAAAAGATAAGGCTCTCTGGGCGACAAAGGGTGCCACCCTAGGGGTCTTACCAAAGACTAGCATTTCTCTCAAGCAAAAATTGCCAGATGGAATGGTGGAAGGAGGCTTCAACAAGAAAGTGGAGTTTGGGATTATTGAAGGGATTGGGCCATTGGAGGAAAGCGTCTTTGAGGTATCGGGGAGTGCACCAAAGTATTTGGAAGGAGGACAACACAAAGTTGAAGACCGAGTGGGAAAAGGGACAATGTAAGAATAAGTGGTCCGACGATTCACAATCAGCTAAGCATAGATAACACATGTTGGGAATTGCAAAGCCTCTCTTATGCAGATTATCTATGGTTAGGGCTTTATTATGAAAGGCAATCCAAGCAAAGTAGTTCACCTTAGGAATAATCCCTTTCCTCCAAATCACCTTCCATCGGAGATCCAAGGCAACCTCACACGTAAGAAGGTCATAGGCAAACTTGATAGAAAAACAACCATCCTGCATGCCGCACCAAATAATTATGTCCTCCCTTATGACCGAAGGAATTAAAATAGATTGAAGGACACTAGACAAAAAATCCAACTCATTGTTAAAGCCATCAACAACCAAAAGTTTCCACCGACAGGGAAGAGAACTTCGGTCAATGAATTCTGCCACCTTGAGTTGAAAGTTTGGATCGATCTGGGCCCTCAGACCAGACAGGTCCACTTTCAATTCAAGAGCTTCATCTCTAGCCCACCTGTATCTCCAAAAAAGGATAAGGATCCATCACCCAAGATCCAATGAGCTCCCCTGCTAATCAACGAATGGGCCTGAAGCATAGTTTTCCAAAAAGCAGAAACTTCAGGCAGAGGCACAGCTTTGAATAGAGAATTTCGGCCAAGATACTTCCTTTTAACCAGCTTGACCCACTCCGCCGGTTCAAGAGTAAGGATCCTCCAAGCATGTTTGGCAATCAAAGCCGTGTTCATGAGTCTGGATCTTCTCATTCCCATGCCACCTTGATATTTTCATAGGCAAACCTTGTCCCAGGCCACAAGAGGAAATATGGATCTTTCTTCACTGCCAGACCAAAGAAAATTCCTCTGTATCTTCTCAATATTGGAATGAATCGACATAGGAAGCATGAAAACAGACATGAAATAAGTGGGAATTCCTTGAAGGTAGGATTTGGTAAGGGTGGCCTTCCTAGCTTGCAACAAAAGTTTGCCTTTCTAGGTGTTGAGTTTCTTGTGAAGCCGTTCTAGGATCATGTTCCACATGTTTCCACTGGCACGTCCATTACAGGCTAGAGGTAACCCCAAATGAGTTGCAGGCAGGTAATCAATAGTGCATTCAAGAATTATGATAATACGAATCTGCCTACGTAATGGAGTATTAATAAAATAAATTTTGCTCTTGATATAATTAACTTTTTGTCCAGTAGCCTTCTCATACCGGATCAAAATGCACTTAATAGACTTGGCCTGGGTGACAGATTCTCCAGTGGAAATAAGCGTGTCATCCACAAATTGTTTATGAGTGACAGGATCAACTCTGGAAGTGGGCAAAATTCTAGAAATCTTGTTTTGGTGGAGAGCTTCATTCAAGGACCAACTTAGAACCTCAGCCAGAAGAATGAACAAAATAGGAGACAGAGGATCACCTTGTCTGAGGCCTCGTGCACTTTGGAAGAACCCAATAGGGGACCCATTGATCAGAACCGAAAAGGAAGGAGTGGAAATGCAGCTGCTCACTAGGTCAATCCAATGAGGGTGAAAGCTAAACTTACAGAGGACAACACAGAGAAACCTCTTGTCGACTCTATCAAAAGCTTTATTCATGTCAAGCTTAAGGAAAAGCATAGAATTTTTGGAATAGTAGGTAGAATGGAGGGTCTCATGGATTGTGATGACACCGTCAAGGATGTTTCTGCCCTTAACATTGCTTCCCTGAGTAGGACCAACCAAGGAAGGGAGGAGGGACCTCAGAAGATTGGCAATAGTCTTGGTAAGAATTTTATAGAAAACATTGCACAGGCTGATGGGTTGATAGTCAGAGAAGATTTTGCAGGTAGGCATCTTGGGAATGAGAGCTAGAAAGGTAGAGTTGAGCTTTGGATGGATGGATCTAGAGGCTTGGATTTCCAGAATTGCTTCATAGACATTAGACCCTACAACATCCCACATAACTTGGAAAAATTGAGGGGGAAAACCATTAGGCCCGGGGGCCTTATCTGGTTGCATGGAGAAGAGAGCTTCCTTAATATCGGAATGGGAAAACGGTTCCAGGAGCTTAATACTCACCTCATGGGGAACTTTGGTGGGTAAGTTAGCAAGCAAGGATTTTTAGACTTGGAGATCATTGTTAGGAGGAACACCCAGCAGATCCTGGAAGAACTCGATAGCTTCACTACGAATTTCCTCAATCTCCCTGGTCGTATGACCATCCTTGCATACCACCTCCCTGATCTTATTGGCCCCCCTATGCCTCATGGTAGACGCATGGAAAAACTTTGAATTAGAGTCTCCATGCTTCAACCAGAGATCTCTGGACTTCTGACACCAAAATGTTTCCTCCCTAGCAAGAATGGAATGGTAGTCCACCAGGAGGCTCCGTTCCTCCTCTCTGAGGGCTTCAGAATACCCTTCGACCTCCATATTCTCCTCCAAAATCTTCAAGTTTTTTGAAATGGACTTTTTAGACTCGAAAATGTTGCCAAAAACCTCCTTGTTCCACAACTTCAAATTCTTTTTAATCAGCTTGAGTTTTAGGGCCAGTCTTTTGGATGCTGAACCTGCCACCTTCACCTGCCACCAAGCCGACACCACCTCTCTGAAATCCTTGTGGGAAATCCACATGGACTCAAATCTAAAGGGGGTCTTAAAACTAGGCCCGTCAGTGACCTCTAGGAGAATGGGATTATGGTCAGAACCGATCCTTGGCAAAGTTGAGAGAGTTGCAGCACTGAGGAAGGGAATAGATTCATGGGAAATGAAGAACCGATCAAGCTTGACCTGAATAAGATTGCTCCTAATGCTCCTATTGCTCCAAGTGAAGGATGCCACCTTGAGTTCAATGTCAAGCAGGTTATTGGAAGATACGAAGTCTCTGAAGTCCTCCAAGCTATGGCTAGGAAGTTCAGTGCCTCCCTTATTTTCTGAAGGATGAAGAGGGCAGTTGAAATCCCCTCCTACAACCCACAAAAAGTCGCTAAAATTATCCCTCATCAGAGAAATAGCTTTCCACATCTCTGCTCTCTCCAAAGCAGAGTTCGAGGCATAAACATTGGTCAAAATCCATGAGGAATTATCAACTTTGGAATGAAACAAAACATTGATAATCCTGTTGGAAACTGATAAAATCCTGCCCTCGACACTGTCAGGATCCCACAGTACCATGAGGCTACTTGTGGAACCAATTGTAGGTCTAAAAAGGAATTTGCCCTTGGCCCAAATGGCCTTAGCATCCTTGGTAGAAGTAATAGCATCAGACTTAGTCTCTTGCAAAATATGGATGGAGGGGTTGGACTTCTTCTGAAGATCGGCCACCACCCTACGTTTGGCCACTCTGTTAAGGCCTCTCACATTCCATGAGAGGACCTTCATCTGGACACTTTAAGATACTTCTTACCTCCCTTTCCCTACTGGATGGGAGGTTTTGGGACAAGCAAATCACCCACCAGGGAGTCAGAATCTTCTTGAAAAAGCAGTCGCTGAGTGCCATTTGCAACATCTACTGCCGTCTCCTTGTCCCTCCTTTATTTGTTAGGAGGATGCCCTTGCTTCCTTTCACAACCAAAATCCACCTCTTGCTTTCGGATCCTGGTGTTTTGAGGACTAATATTGCTAGGTTGTTCGCCCCTCTTTCGCAGCAAGTAATCTTCAAACAGGTTTTGGGCCTCGGGAGGGTTCTGGTTATGGATTTTTTGTGAATCAACATGAGATGGAGTATGGGAGGGGGATTGTTCCTTTTTCGCTTGATGTTATGGTTGGGAGCTTGCACTGCATTGAGTGGCACCTGAATGGAGGATGAATCCTTTATCAGGGATGGAAGATTCAGGGAATTCTCCAGAAGGATCTGACGACACAGGCTCTATTGCAACAAGGTGTTTCAGTTGCCCTTCACCATGTTCCAAGGGGTTGCAGGAATCCCCCCTCTTCTTCCCTAGCTTTTGAAGAGGACAATTAGATTGAAGATGCCCCTGAGAACTACACTGAGGACAATAGGTAGGCCTATTATTGTAGTTAATGACTTGCTTGTGAAGAAAGGACCCTCCAGACCGTAGAGTGATGGAGGACGAAAGGTTCGCCTCCAAATCCGCCAAAACACAGAAGCGAGCTTGGACAAATCTGGTTCGAGCTCGGGTGGGAGGGTCAATGGTGACTAACTCCCCAATGGAACGAGCAATGCCTCTGATAACATTTTCATGCCAGCAAAAAAGGGGGAGGTTTGGAAGCCTAACCCAAATTGGGGCAATGTTAATATTCTGAGTTTCGAGGTTGAAATCCATCTCCCACTTCCTGAGAAAGAGACTCCTGCGTTCCAAAAACCAAGGACCCCTAGCCAGAATTCTATAATAGTCCTCTGCATTGTTCAGTCTAATTGTGAAAAAACCCTAGGATAGGGAAGCCAACTCCATGTGACCCGATGTCTGCCACTTTCTTACTGCCCACCTGCGAATGGTCTCCATA
Source organism: Wollemia nobilis (assembly GCA_028583015.1). NCBI lineage: Eukaryota > Viridiplantae > Streptophyta > Pinopsida > Araucariales > Araucariaceae > Wollemia > Wollemia nobilis. Next base: position 4,648,509 of record JAQPPZ010003361.1, on the reverse strand, counting down.
TCGGGACAACCCCCAATAAACTTACCAATTAGGATAAAATTTTTGAAATCCATGAAACTTGAGAGGATTTCCTTCGGGATGTCCAACTCATCCCCGGAAGAAAATAGGTCCTTAGTGAATAAACCACTGGGGGTTTTAGAAGCCGCTGCCTGAGCATACAATTTTTGTTGACCAAACCACCGCTTGTCAGGCGGATCCTTCCTATGACTGACATCATCTTTGGTTGACTCTGTAGAGCCTTCGGACTCTGACTGGCCTCCCTTCGCCTTGTTGTGGTCCTCCACTTTGCTAAGCCCCTAGTTCAATATGCTGGTACTCTCGCTCCCGTGCCATCTCGACACGACATTCCCGCTCTGTGAAATCTCTCCCCCTAGATTAAAATTACTTTTAGATTAAATATAATTGCCATATTAAATATAAATTTAAATCCAAATTAAAGAGATGTTTAATAGAATAAAAATAACATATAAATTATGGCTAATGCGAGATCTAATAATATTAAAATGATATTATATATAAATATTATCATGGCCTAAAAGGGACTCCTTCCTAGGAGTATTGGTATTTAATAAAACCTTAACAACCATAGTGTAAGCCAAAAAGGAGACACACCCAAGATAATAAAGTATTGACACAAGTAAATGCAGTAAGAATGAAACCGTCTTTTGTACTATTTTTTCATAGGAGCCTTAGTATCCTTTCTTTTACAATGATAGTTTACCCCAAAATGCAGGGGTCTTATTACAAAATAATGTTTCCTGCTTATCTCTAAATTACAATGGGCCCAAAGGAGTGAAGCCCCTTTGGCTGATGCAATTGAACAGGGGTGTGTAGATGCTCTTCTTTTTGCTCCAACTACAATTTCAGATAGGTTTGAGTATTCATGCAGACCATCCTTGCTTCAATAGTAGCCCAAGAACTTGTCATATGCACACATGTAAATGCAAAAAAAAAGGGGCCAGTAGGACCTGCTGATATGGATAGAAATATCTACCATAAAACCTTTAAGATGAATGCATATAGACTATAAAATAATGTGCAAGGAACATAAAAACCATAAAAAAATTCCTTGTTGATCTTACCTGACATATCCAGTATCTATAATCAACTGAAAGTGCTCCTGAGTAACTACGGGTGCATGGGTGGGGCTGACCAACCATGGAAGGACGTTCGAGAAACCACCGGAGTGTGGTTGCCTCTATGTATTCTTTGACAGACAATTTTATGAGAAGGGCAAAAAGTTGTAGGGTTCGATCTAGGACCTCGGTGAACTGACCATCCAAGTGTACAATTAAATTCCTATATGGATTTTGGTAGCACAACGATGTATTTTTCCAACCTCTTTTAGATGATGCGATGAGGGTGCCTTTATAGGCCCCTTGGGGATTTTGGAGGGAAAGAGAGGTGGCAAGTTAGCATTACCAAATGGAAATCTAGGGTTGCCACATCTCTAGGGTAGTTGGAGTGAGTCACCTAGGGTGTCTCATCCAAGTGGAGGAATGTGTCATGTGAGGGGACAAGAGTGAAGGGAGTGTGTAAGAGGTGGTCAGATGTGGCTAGGACATGTGTCAAGTGGGCAGAAAAGGTTCCTAGGTAGATTTTCTAGATTTAGAAAATCTGCAAAATACTTTTAATGTGTAGGAAAATACACCTAAGTTTAGACTTAGGCATATTATTTTATTATGTAGATTTGGAATGCACAATGTGAATGCATAATGTACAAGAATTATATGGTGAGATACAAATGCCTAGGTTTGGGTGTCTACATATACCTCTTTTTATATTGCGTTGCGTAAAATACAATGTGATGAAAAAACCAAAGACACTTGGCTATTGGATGGAATAAAAGTGGACTCAGGTTATCTTAGCACAAAAAATGAATGACTTTTAAAACTTTTAATTTTGGCTTACCCCCTCATTAAAAACATCATCAATTCAAAGTAGATAAGTGCTAATATTTTCCTCATCCTTCATTCTTAATGCTTTAAATTGTCCTTTGAGATTTTGTATCTTTGCTTTCTTGACACTTTTATCTCCTTCATATATTTTTTGTAGTTTATCCCACATTTCTTTTGTAGTTCGACAATGCATAACTTTCATAGACTCTGTTCTATGCAAACATCACAAAAGTGCATTCATTGCTTTTAAATTATAATATTGTAGGAGCTTACCTTCTTTATCTATAGGAGTATTAATTAAAGGATCTAATCTAAATTCAACTGCTTCCCAAATTTCATTGCCAAGAGCGTAGATATTCATTCTCATACTCCAACATATATAGTCACTTTCATGAAATACTATTGCTGAATTATCTGAGGACACAGTCTTAGAATCCATTGTGTTCTTGTTAGCTTTTCTTTCAAGTTGTTAAACTCTTCTAAAGGAATCTGCTCTGACACCAATTGAAGAACACAAGCTGATACTAAGAGGGGGGTGAATAGTATAATACCACTTTTTACTTTTCTTTCCTAAAAAATATTATGCAATGTATAAATAGCAATATCAATAGTAGTAATCAAAGCAATGCACCAATCACCAAACACAATAGAAAAACCACAATTTATGTGGTTCACCCAATGTGGGCTAATCCATGGAGAAAATGTTTCACTAAAATTTTCTCAATCAATATCTTGAGAATCCTTTCCATGTTACAATGTTTATGGATCTCTATCCAAAGGAGATACCAATCCCCTAAATCAAGTTCATGGATCTCTATCCATAGGATAACTCCTTCTCCTCTGCTATGGATGGTGATCCTATAGAAGACTACTAACTCCACTACACTGTCTTGTGGATCTATCTCCACTGAATACTCTTGTCCTCACTCAGATTACATGTACTCACTACCATGGATAATGTATCTCTATCCACTAGAGACTACTATCCTCTGCTCTATCATCTCCAAAGCTCTATCTCAAATCTTCACTAGACATAGTCCTTCGGTCTAGCACAAATCTAATCAATCTCTATCTCTGGCCTTGGCACAAACCTGTCCTCAAATCTGCACCAAAATTTGTTCTCAAATCTGCACTAAAAACAGTCCTTAAATTTAGCACAAATCTATCCTCAATATTTGTCCTAAAGCCTTAACTCAAAGCTTGACTCAATCTCAAATCAACTCAGCTGGATATACACTAAACCTTAACTCAAGGTTTGAACAAATCAATTAGTCAACTCTGCTCTCAAGCCTTCTCAAAGACTTGTCTTAAATTTGCTTGTAAGCTTCCTAAAAAGCTCACACTAATATGTCCACAAGTCCTCTCTAGAACTTGCTCAAATATGCTCTACAAGTCCTCTCTAGAACTTGTCCAAATTTGCTCTACAAGTCCTCTATAGAACTTGCTCAAATCTGCTCAATAAAATCCTCTCAAGAACTTATCCAAATCTGCTCAATATTTGTATTGTAAGATTCTACAAAATCTCACACCAAATCTATCCACAAGTCTTCTCAAATATTTGTCTCAAATCTGCTCAACAAGTCCACACAGAACTTGTCCAATCTCATAGAAACATAAAGAGAATTTTTAGAGACTCAATATTTTCTACACTTATCACAATGCTCAATTAATTTCAATAATTTTCATAGAAACATAAGGAGAATTTTTAGAGACTCAATATGCTTCAATTTCAACTCAATTCTCAATCACTTTCTCAAATCAGAATATAGAATAATTTGTTTTATGGAACTTGAACAATCACTTCACACACCCACTTGACTAGGCTCAACCAACTCTACTCAACAAAAAACTCAATGAAATAACCCTTTCTTATAAACCCTAGTCCAAGAATATGATCACTCACTCAAAATGTTTCCAACAATGCTCAACAACAAATTTCACATAACAATGATACTCATGTTCTTTTCAAACTCTAGATCAAATTCTTTGCTCAACAACTCACTTCAATAAATGTATACATAAAAACACAACACCATTGCAATAAAAATGACATATTTTATTAAATTCAGGAAAGTCCCTTTTGATACACTTTGACCCTTTTAGGGTGCATTTTACAAAGAGATGTGCCAAAGGGGAATCCCTTTTCCAGATCAAGGATGGTGTCTTCATCTCTTCATGCTACAACAATGTGGAAGGTGGGTTTGTTGTGACCACCGTGATGAGCTTGAGCTTGTTGAACTTGAAATATGCACACATGGAAATGGACAAGGGTTTAGTAGCACCTGTCACAATGATAATGATAAATTTAAATAAAAATGACTAATGTAAATGAATATGGATATAAAAAAACAAACAATGAGTATGGCTTACACAACACAATCCGGGTAGCATAACATTTGCATTTTCTCCTCCTCCTCTCTTGGACATGTGATGGTGCCTTTATAGGCCTTTGAGGGTTTTGGAGGGAAGGATAGGTGGCAATCCAGGGCTGCCAAGTGGCAAGGATTGGATAGCCACCTATCCTAGATAGTTATAGTGAGTCACTAGAAGTGTCTCACTTAACTAGGGAGATGTGGCAAGTGGATAGGTGCAAGTGGAGTGAAGTGTGGAGTGAGGTGTGAGATGTGGCAAGTGGGTAGGTGCAAGTGGAGTGATGTGTGGAGTGAGGTGTGAGATGTGGCAAGTGGGTAGGTGCAAGTGGAGTGAAATGTGGAGTGAGGTGTGAGTGGAGTGAAATATGGAGGGTTGCCCCATGTGAAGGGACAAAGGGGACAAGAGTGTATGAGAGGTGGCAAAGGAGTGATGGTGATGTGGCCAGGACACATGTCAAGTGAGGAGAGAGGGTATCCTAGGAGGATATTTTCCAGATTTAATAAAATCTAGAAAATATAATTATGTGCAGGATTTTATGCCTAAGTCAAAACTTAGGCACATAATGTTATGCATAACTGAAATGTGCAATGTGGATGAATAATGTGCAGGAATTATATGCCTAAGTTTAGACTTAGGCATATATTATTATGCAGAATTGTGGTGTGTAATGCCAATGAATAATGTGCAGGAATTATATGCCTAAGTTTAGACCTAGGCATATATTATTATGCAAAATTGTGATGTGCAATGCAAATGCCTAGATTTTAGTGTCTACAGATGCCCCTTTTTGTACCGTGTTGTGTAAATACAATGCGGTACAAAAATAAAAAGACACCTGGTTTTATTTTATGGAGGAATGGACTCAAATATTCTCGACGTAAAGAATGAATGACTTTTTTTTTTTTTTGAAAATTTTGATTTGTTTGTTTACCCCCCAATTGGTGAATGGGTAAAGGATGAAACCCACGAGCCAATTGACCAAATGTGGATGATGAAATGAGGTGGTTGATTGAATGATGTGGATGTGATGCAAATGTATGTCATTTTGATCAACTTGATGCCCCAAGTTTGGGATTGTTTGTGTTTTCATAAATTTGCCTTCGGTTTCGATGATGCACAAAATGTTGTGGTAAAATATTCGATCATGTTTGGAGTTCTTGTTCCACTATGACTTTAGCAATTCCTTCCAAATGATGGGTTCAAGGAACCAGTCATTCGGGAATTTGATACTCAAGTTATTTTTGATTATTACCAAATTATTTTTGGTTGTTTTTCGTTTTTGACCCAACGGAAGGGTTGAAGGATAGCCTTGTGCAAATCTGTTTTGAACACATCTAAGCTCAAATATTTAGGGACCTAGCTGATTTAATACCATAGTGATTTGATGTTGAATGTTTGAATGAGTGTCCTTATGGTGAGCTACCCATCCGACCGGATTGTATGGATTGCTTCCTTTTGTTCTCTTTTTGATGGATTTTTTCGATTGATTGTTGTTGTGTTGATGCGTTGGGTTTTTTAAAATTTTTTATTACAGTTTCTTTGGTAGTATTCATTCCGATTGCATGGACAACCAATCGCTGCAACCACTAGGTGTCTAGAGTAAATCACTAGGTAGAAGGTTCACTTGATATGATGATGATGTGAGATGATTATTTGGAGGGTTTTACAATGTTTTTGTAGCCATTTGCATTCGAAGGGGAGTTGTGTAAGATGGTCACAAATAAAAGTCAACTTGTGTTTCCCCAATCATGGAAAATATGCTCATTTTAATGAGCGTAATTTGCATGATTGAGTGTTTTGAGTGTTGAATTTGATTATGAAACTGAATTTGTTGATTTTGTCTTTCCCTTCAAGAGATGAGTCAATGGAGAAGATATGAAATGATGAAAGCGATGAAACAAATGATAATGGTTGGAATGAAATAAATGTTTTTGTTTTTGTTTCAACTATGATTTTGACCTTTGTTGATAATTGTGCACTTCTATCCCTTGGAGCAGTCCAGCCGTATGGCTTTCTTAGGGAATTGAGATGATAACAATTAAGTTTTTGCATGAGGTGAATCACTTTTCAAGGGCCTTATGGTAATTTATCCATCCTACCGGATTGCATGGATTGCTAGTCGCTGCAACCGCTAAGTATATAGGATAAGTTACTGTATACGAGGATCACTTGAGGCTAAGTGGAAGAAGGAAATGTACACCTCTATCCCTTGGAGCAGTCCAACCTCATGGCCTTCTTAGGGAGTTGAGATGAGAACACTTCTATTCTTTCAAGAGCTTGTTGAATTTGTTTTTGACCAAAGGAATTGAGATATCTTTGGAGTTTTTCTTTTTTTTTTTTTGTCTTTTTTTTTTGGAGAATGCATGATTGTTGTGTGTGGGTTTTTGAATTGTAATGTTTTTGTGTTTTGTTTTGTTTTTGTATGAAAAAAATATGCATGGAAATGTTTTTGGTGTTTTATGTTTTATATGACAAAAGATTCATGGCAATGTTTTTGTTGTTTTATGGTTTTGTAAGACAAAAAATGTATGGAAATGTTTTTGGTTTTTGATGTTTTTGAAATGGAAAGAAAGCACAAGATGTTTTGTTTTGTTTTTGACCAAAGGAATTTGAGTACCTTTGGAGCATTTTGGATTGATTTGACCAAAGGATTTGATTTCTTTGGAGCTTTTTGAATTTTATTATTTGAAATGTTAATGTTTAATGTGATTGTTGGGGTAGGTGTGAGACCTTGAGTCCCCCAAGTTGTTTGATTGATTGTTTGATGTTATTTATGGGGAAGGTGTGAGACCTTGAACTCCCCCAAGTTGTTTTGTTATTGTTTATGCAAATGTGTAATAATTGATTGTTCAAATCATTATTATTATTATTATTTTTTGTATACATGTTATGAAATAAATATGTTATGAATGAATGCAAATGAATGAAGGGTGTTTCTTTATTAATCATTGTTCAAAGAGATTTTTGAATCATTTGAATGAATTGTGTTGCTTTATTTATTGTTTTTCAAAGGGATTTTGAACCATTTTAATGAATGGTGTTGCTTTATTGATTGTTGTTCAAAGAGATTTTGAACCATTTGAATGAATGGTGTTGCTTTATCGATTGTTTTTCAAAGAGGTTTTGAACCGTTTGAATGAATTGTGTTGCTTTTATTGATCGTTGTTCAAAGAGGTTTTGAACCATTTGGATGAATGGTGTTGCTTTATTGATCGTTGTTCAAAGAGGTTTTGAACCATTTGAATGAATGGTATTGCTTTATTGATCGTTTTTCAAAGAGGTTTTTGAACCATTATTTAGCAAACTTTGCCTTTATTGCTTAATCAAGGGCACCAATATGATACTACTAGTATGACCACATGGATGAAATGGATTATGATATTTATGACTATGCGATGGTGGTATGGAATGGAGGTTTGCTTAAGACTTTCTTGTCCTTAGGGATAAAGGATCTAGAGTTGTTTTGCAAAGACTCAAACATCCTAGTGATATCTAACAAACTCACTAAGACTGCCTAATTCTTCTAGGACCAAATGTGTGTGTATAGTGAATTCATTTACCGAATCAAGAGCATGGTAATAACCCGAGACAATCAAGAACCAGTGTGTGTGCAATTGAGTTCATTAACTCATCTTGAGTAAATTGGGTAAACCTTTTTATGGATGAAAATCAAGAAGCTAGCTTGTCCATATGTGCGACCAAAGGTCTCTTTAAAAGAGACGTGTCGCCACGCATGAGTGTACTCCACTGCCAGTCAAGCGTCCATAGCCCCGATGGAGGCTAACTCCATAGTCCATGATTTTTGTTTTTGATTTCTTGAATTTTGGGGATGACTACTTAACCGTCTGACTAGAAATGTAGTATGATCCTTACAACCCAATTAATTAGTGGTGTGTGATGTAAAGGAATTAGAGCTTTGGGGAATAGGATTCTCAACCTAAGTGTGATGAGAATTGTACCCTATCCTTACTACTCTATTTTTTTGAATTTGAAGCAACTGTGATAGTAGTGAAAACCACTGTTGTCATGGACTATGTTGCATAATGGGACAAGTAAGGATGGCCCTTTTCACCTCAAGGTTCCTACCAAGTATGGTGTTATCCCTCTTTGACGCAAGATGTTTTTAAGATGTGAATTTGTGTTTGGTTCGAGAATGTTTTTGAAATCAATTCCCAATACTCAAGATTTGCTTAGTGTATATATGTGCAATGGTCCTAAAAGAGTTTGACATATTTTTCAGAGGTTGCTTAAAACACTAGGAGTAGTTGAGTGATTGAAAACACCTAGGATTTGGATTAGGAAGCAATGTATTATTATGATTGATGGTTTTGGTGATGTTTGATGTGAGGCGCCCCTGATTAAGGCAACAAGACATAGTGCACTATCAATTATTCTTTATTTTAATGAATACGAATGGTATGAATGTGCAAATACTATGAAAGTTGGAATGTGTGAATGCAATGGGAGATGGATTGTGAACGTGATTTATTAAAAATGCAATGTGTATGAAAATGTTTTTGTGTTTTATATTTATTATTATTTTTTTTTTTTTTTATTTTTTTGAGATGAAATGTGACCAAAGGTGTTTGGTTCCTTTGGAGGTTTTTGAATTTCATGTGACCAAAGGAGTGTTGGTTCCCTTGGAGCCTTTTGAATGGATATTGACCAAAGGGGTGTCCTCCCTTGGGGAATTTTGAAATGAGATTTGACCAAATGGGTTAGGTTCCTTTGGGGCCTTTTGATTTGATTTGACCAAAGGGGTGTCCCCTTTTGGAGTCTTTTTGATTGAATTGACCAAAGGGGTGTCCCCTTTGGAGCCTTTTTTATTTGAATTGACCAAAGAGATTTTGCTCCTTTGGAGCGTTTTGATTGATTTGACCAAAGGGGTGTCCCCTTTGGAGCCTTTTGGATTTTGAATTGACCAATGGGGTTTGGTTCCTTTGGAGCATTTTTGATTGATTTGACCAAAGGGGTTGATTCCTTTGGAGCCTTTTGAATTGAATTGACCAAAGGGATTTGGGTCCTTTGGAGTGTTTTTGATTGATTTGACCAAGGATTGAATGCCAAAGGGGTTTTGTTCCTTTGGAGCCTTTTGATTTGATTTGACCAAAGGGGTGTCCCCTTTGGAGCCTTTTTGATTTATTTGACCAAAGGGGTTTGGTTCCTTTGGAGCCTTTTGTTTTGATTTTGACCAAAGAGGTGTCCCCTTTGGAGCCTTTTGAATTGAATTGACCAAAGGGGTGTCCCCTTTGGAGCGTTTTGAATTGAATTGACCAAAGGGGTTGGTTCCTTTGGTGCTTTTTGATTTGATTTGACCAAAGGGGTGTCCCCTTTGGAGTGTTTTGAATTGTATTGACCAAAGGGGTATTCCCTCTTGAAGCATTTTAATTGATTTGACCAAAGGGGTGTCCCCTTTGGAATTTTTTGATTTGAATTGACCAAAGGGGTTTTATTTCTTTGGAGTATTTTGATTTGATTTTGACCAAAGAGGTGGGTTCCTTTGGTGCTTTTTGATTTTATTTGACCAAAGGGGTGTCCCCTTTGGAGTGTTTTGAATTGAATTGACCAAAGGGGTATTCCCCCTTGGAGCATTTTGAATTTATTTGACCAAAGGGGTGTCCCCTTTGGAGTTTTTTGATTTGAATTGACCAAAGGGGTGAGGTTCATTTGGGGTATTTTTGATTTGAATTGACCAAAGGGGTTTTGTTTCTTTGGAGCCTTTTTATTTGAATTGGCCAAAGGGGTTTTGTTCCTTTGGAGCGTTTTGATTTGAATTGACCAAAGGGGTTTCATTCCTTTGGAGCCTTTTGATTTGATTTGACCAAAGGGGTTTGGTCCCTTTGGAGCCTTTTGATTTAATTTGACCAAAGGGGTTTGGTTCCTTTGGAGCCTTTTGATTTGAATTGACCAAAGGGTTTGGTTCCTTTGGAGCCTTTTTATTTTTTTGCATTTTGAATTTTGATATGCATATGGAAGGTGGTTCAGGTGAAATGAGGTTGCGAATGTGAAGGTATGTGTGTGAAAATGTGATGGAAATTCAAATAAATAACACACAAATCAAATAAACAAACAATGTTTTCTAAGTTTTTGCAATTTTTGTTTTCGATGTTTGATCTTTTGATTTTTTTTGGATTGTTGAAGTTTTTTTTTGTAATTTTGAGGTTTTTGATGTTGTTGGAATTTTAAAGAAGTTTTTTTTTTTTTTGGATTAGAATAAAGGAACTCGATTAAGATGGTGATTAGGAACACTAGTGCCAAGCATGATTTCTCAAAAGAGTCTAGGGTACACCGCTTAAATCCCAGTGGGGGGTTCGCCTAGCTCTTCCACTCTGATTCAACAATCGTTCCAACAATGGGAGACAACATGAACACAAGTGACCTATACCAACTTAAGGAGTTCTCTATTCTATCTAAGGATATCTAGGGGGTAAGCCGATGGAAGGAGATGAATTCCAACATCACCGATCTGAATTGGAGGTTCGTGATTAAATCCAACCCACCAATGTTATTATGAAACGTGCAAGTGTGTGAAAGTTTTTGTTTTTTATTGTTTTTGTAAAGCAAGATACTAGCTATGCAATCTAGGATGCAATTCAATTTTGGATGCCTAAAAATGCAATCAAACACACATTAAACACAGAAAAGCATACAAAAATGCAAAGTTGATTTGTTTTGTTGTATTTGTGTATTTTTTTTCATTTTTTTAATGCCTAGTATAATGCAAATGCTTTTGTAAAATGCAAAATGGAATCAGGGATGCAAAATGCAATGTAAAGAAGTATTATGTCTAAAATTTTCGTAAGATGAAAATGCAATGTTCGATATGTCATTTTGTGTTTTTGTTGTTTTGAAACAATATTGAGGGTGGGGGTGGGGGGAAGAGCACCAACACTTGTGTGCTACTCCCCACCCCCACCCTCAATTTGTTTTCTAAGTTGAATTTTTTTGAATATTTTCTAAGAATTTTTTTTTTTTGAGTTTTTGAATTTTTATTTCTAAGTTGAAATTTATTTTTTTGTTTGTTGAATTGTCATTTCTAATTTGAAATTTTTGTTTTTGTTGAATTTTTTAATTTCGTTTAATGTTTTAAGTTTTGTTTTACGAGAATGTTTTGAGTTTTAAGTTCTTGAGTTTTTGATTTTTTTTTTGAGTTTTTGTTTTACGAGAATTTTTTCGTGTTTTAAGTTTTTGAATTGTTATGTTTTGTTTTTTTTTTCTTTTTTTGAATTACTTTTAAGTAATTATTATTATTTTTTTAAATATTTTGTAAGTTTTTTTTTTGTTTGTTGATTATTTTTTTAAATTTTTATTTATTTATTTATTATTTTTAAATGTTTTTTTTTTTGTGGTTTGAAAATTTTAATTTTTAATTTTAATTTTTTTATTATTTGTGCAAAGCCCTACGTAGACCTGATGTCAGCCCTACACAGGGCTCTGCATAGACCTAATGTCAGCCCTATGTAGGGCCCTATGCAGGACTGATATAAGGCCTACGTAGGTCATTGTGTGGCCTGTGCAGGCTGTCGTGAGGCTTGCACGGTCTACGCAAGTTGTCGTGAGGCCTGTGTAGGTCGTCTTGAGTCCTATGTAGGGCTCACAATGTGAAGCCTGTGTGGCCTACACAGGCTTCACATCGTGAGCCCTACGTGGGTCATCGTGAGGCCTATGTAGGCCATTGTGAGGCCCACACAGCCTACGTAGGGCTGATGTGAGGCCTACGTAGTCCGTCATGAAGCTTGCATAGGGCTCACGATGTGAAGCCCATGTGGGCTGCGTAGGGCTGATGTTAGCCCTATGCAAGTCATCGTGAGGCCTGCGTAGGGCTGACGTCAGCCTTGTGTGGGTTGTCATGAGGTTTGTGTAGCCCGTTGTTAGGCCTGCATAGCCCCAAAGGGGAGGGCTACGTAGGTATAAGAGGGGAATAGTACCCTTTAAATTTTTATTTTAATAATTGTTTTTTAATTGTATTATTATTTTTAATTAAAATAATTTATATATAAACAAACAAACAAACGTTATTATTATTATTTTTAAAATAAAATAAAATGAGAGTTAATTTATTTTGATAGAAATATAACATAAGAGTGGTTGAAAGAAAACCTACTTGGATTTCCTGCTTTTGAGAAGGCTGCCAGTATGGAATTTAGACCTTGTATTGCTTTTCATGAAGATGTCTTATAGATTAGGAAACCCTGCAATTACCCAAAGAGATACAAAGTAAGTATTCTAAAATTAAAAAAATATGGAAAGGGGTAAGAAGACCGTGATCACCAATTTGTATACATAAAAACTTAACACCATTGCAATAAAAAAGACATGTTTTATAATATTTGGGAAAGTCCCTTTTGATACACTTTGACCTATTTAGGGTGCATTTTACAAAGAGATGTGCCAAAGGGGAATCCCTTTTACAGATCAAGGATGGTGTCTTCGTCTCTTCATGCTACAACAATGTGGAAGGTGGGTTTGTCATGACCACCGTGATGAGCTTGAGCTTGTTGAACTTGAAATATGCACACATGGAAATGGACAAGGGTTTAGTAGCACCTATCACAATGATAATGATAAATGTAAATAAAAATGACTAATGTAAATGAATATGGGTAAAAGAAAACAAACAATAAGTATGGCTTACACAACACAATTTAGGCAACATAACATAAGCATTTTCTCCTCCTCTTTTCTTTGTTTATGTGATAGTGCCTTTATAGATCTTTGAGGGTTTTGGATGGAAGAACAGGTGGCAAGCCAGGGCTTGGTAGGGACTGGGTAGCCACCTATCTTGGGTAGTTGCAGTGAGTCACTAGAAGTGTCTCACTTAACTAAGGAGATGTGGCAAGTGGATAGTTGGAAGTGGAGTGAAGTGTGGAGTGAGGTGTAAGATGTGGCAAGTGGGTAGGTGCAAGTGGAGTGATGTGTGGAGTGAGGTGTGATATGTGGCAAGTGGGTAGGTGTAAGTGGAGTGAAATGTGGAGTGAGGTGTGAGTGGAGTGAAATATGGAGGGTTGCCCCATGTGAAGAGACAAAGGGGACAAGAGTGTATGAGAGGTGGAAAAGGAGTGATGGTGATGTGGCTAGGACACATGTCAAGTGAGGAGAGAGGGTATCCTAGGAGGATATTTTCCAGATTTAATAAAATCTAGAAAATATAATTATGTGCAGGATTTTATGCCTAAGTCAAAACTTAGGCACAAAATGTTATGCATAACTGAAATGTGCAATGTGGATGAATAATATGCAGGAATTATATGCCTAAGTTTAGACCTAGGCATATATTATTATGCAGAATTATGGTGTGTAATACCAATGAATAATGTACAGGAATTATATGTCTAATTTTAGACCTAGGCATATATTATTATGCAGAATTGTAATGTGTAATGCAAATGCCTATATTTTATTGTCTACAATAATAATTCTTATAAAAAAATCTTCACATAGCAATGATACTTAAACCCTAGTTCAAGTTCTTCACACAACCAATGGCTTCAAAAACAATGCTTATAAAATAATATTCACATAGCAATGATACTCAAACCCTAGTTCAAATTCTTCACACAACCAATGGCTTCAACAAAAATGCTTATAAAATAATATTTACATAGCAATGATACTCAAAGCCTAGTTCAAGCTATTCACATAACCAATGGCTTCAAAAACATTGCTTATAAAACAAGGTTTTAACAACAACTCTTTATTCCAAAAAACCTTGAAGCATTAACTCAACACATTCAATAGGAAACCCTAATCAAGTTCTTTTCAATCCAAAATTATTTCTAGAAAACCAACCAATCAACTTAACTATGGAAGAATGTTCTCATACCTTTTTCTTGATGATGAAGAAATCTAATAAATCTGCCACAACCATAAACACTTCTTTTCCAAGCTCAAATAAATTATAAGATGATAAAATTCCTCAGAATACAATGTAAATATCAAGACACACATACACCTTATCACTCCATATTTAAGAAAACATTCATCAACATTTACAAAAATAATACATCACTTACATCTTATAATCTCCCAATTAAAATAATATTCAATGCACTCTTCTTTTCAAAATAAATCAATTCTAGAAGTTCCCTCTATCCTTTTAAAACTTCAAAAAATCAATGTGACACAAACACTTTATTAAAATAAACCTAACACCTTATTCCTCCAAATTATCAAAAATAATTTTCAACTAACAATCTTTTTAAGCAACCCTTTTAACTCCAAACTTTAGGCAACACACAAAAATAATAAATAAAATGTATTACCTTGTCTTGGAAGGGATTCGAACTCACAACGTAGCCTCAACCAATGCCCTAGCCATAGGTCCAACCACCACATGAGCTAGGAATTCACTTGGGGAGTAAAGAGCACCATGTGCTCCAAAAAGACTCCCCGCCTTGCATAGCAAAAATGTGTGCCTTTACTTTGGCGCTTACAACACAAACACAACCACCAAAATGCTACCATCACGTTTCTAATGCAGGTCACCTAACACCCAAACACTCTAACCGTTGTCCTCTTGCCACTAGGCCTTGCTGCCTAGTTGGTGCTTGGTAATTTGGCACTATTCCCTTTAAATCTTATTCACTAGCGCTAAAACACAAAATTCGCTTATCTTTTCCACATGAGTTCTCACACAATTGCACGCATTAATTTGATCGAGAAAAAGGATAAATGTTAATGCCTCTAAGGCATAAATTTATATATTGATTTCCTCCTCATGCATATACGTTGGTGCTCAAATTACCTTCTCACTTTTTAGATGTCGATGCTTTTTTTTTCCCTTTAACCTTATTAATTTATAAATTATTTAAATTCATTTGAATTTAATTTTTATAAATTAATTCTTTAAAACCCTTTGGTTTTATTAAGGCCATATCTCATTGAAAACCTTTGTATAAATAGTATTTATTTATAAAATTTAAATTCAATTTGAATTTATATATTTTATGAAATAAATATTAAACCTTCCTTTAGCTTTGCAATAAGATTCCTTGGGTTTTTATGAAAAACCTTTTAACTTATGCTTCCATATAATATTAAAAATATTATGAATCCCTTTTGTCTTTAACCTCTGCATTGTTCCTCTTGACCTTTGACATCATCATTGGCTTATTCCTAGATATCAATGACAACTTTGACAACTTTGTTTCTTGACAAATTCCTTGATATTAATGATGACTTCATTCCTTGACATAAATAATAACTTGACTTAATGACTCAAAATGTCCAAAAATATCCCCCTTTGTCATTGATGGTAATCCAAATTCTTTTTACTAAAAACTTGGATTTTTATTTGTTTTGCTTCCCCTGGGACATTGCTCCCCCTTGCTGAATGCTTTCTCCTTTTTACTCAAATAACAAATATTTCCCATTTACTTAAATCTCTCCCCCTTTTACATCAATGGCAAAGGGTCACCTTTGGGTCTTAGGGCTAAGAATGAGCTTCTTAGCTTATCCCCCCCTACCTTCTCTTGAGGTGGTTAATTTTGGGATGGGAGTATTTCTACTCTGAGAAAGCACTGTTATTTACCTTTATCCTCTTTCTTTCTTATCTGATAATTTTGATTACTCTGATTGTTTATTTCCATATCCATGTTCCTATCCATGTCTACATTCTTGTCCCTGTTCATATCCATGTTCCTACTCCTGTTCATATCCATGTTCCTATTCATGTTTATATCCATATTCTTGTTCCTGTTCCTGTTCCTGTTCATGCTTTATTCTGGAATGTTTGCTCTACATGATTTTGTTGTGTGTCCATTATTATTGCACTTATAACACTTAATGCTATTATTCGTTGGAGATGCAAATATTTTAGGATTTATCCTAGTGAAGCCATATCCTCTTTTGTCATGAACCCTAAAATTTATTGCCTTGTGATCAAATAGATTACATGAGTAGCAATACCCATGGAAAATCTATTTGTTCTCATATTCCTGTCTTTCTTGTGTCCTGCACTGTGAAGCCATGTGCCCAAAATTATGATATAAAAAGCATATTCCATTGAAACCTCCTTGTATTGACCTCATTGGTCTCCTAGTCTCTCTTGACCTATTCTAATTGTTGTTCCATTTGTATCTTCTTTGTGCATTGATCCTATTCTTGTTGAAATATCTATTGTCCAACTCATCCTCAGATGTCTCACTCTCTTTTACACTATATTATTCTAAAGTATCTTCATCTAAAGTATATTCTCCTCCAAAACTTGATGTTGAATTTCCTTCTCATTTCTTTTGAACCTTTTCAAATCGAAGACCTATTTTGCTTAATGTAGGCTTTTGTATCTTGATGAAATTATCCAAGTTCTTTGAGTTGTTTTTGAACCCTTTTAGCTTGAATTTGGAGTCTTCTAAATTTTCTCTCAGTAGTGCCACTTCTTGTGCTAACTTTTCACATTCTAAGATCTTTGCTTCCAAATTATTCTTGAACCTTTTTGCCTTAGCTTTTGATTTTTATAAATCCTCTATAAGCAAACTTCTCTCTTCATCACATTATTGAAACTGAATTTCAAGTTTAGATTGTTGCTTTCTTACCTTCTTTACCATTTCGAGAGCATAAATAAGTCCTCCCTTGAGATCATATCCATATTTCTCTGAATATTCCTCTATTTATTTGCCTTTGTCCACATCTTTATTTTCTATTGGCTTATCTTCTATAGGATCACCTACTTCTTCTTATAATGCCATTATAAGGTTTTCATCTGGTCCTTCAAGTGCATCCTCATATTCATCATCACTGAAACTATAACCATCCCTTGTACAACTATCTTCAAGATGTCCAAAGTTACCACATCTAAAACACTTGAGAATTACTGGAGTTCTTTTATTAACTTGTTCTTTTTCTTCAATCATAAATATGACTTCATCTCTATCATTGTCTGAAAAACTAGCATCACTATCACTTGAGTACTTGCTTTATCCGCATAGTAGCTTCTATTTTATCTTTGAAAGAACTTATTTCCTTATATGTTTTGCCCATCCTTGATTTTATTTTGGTGTTTGTATATTTCTAATTCCTTGTTATTGTGATCCTATTTTTCTTCATTATTGTTATTCTTAGCTTCTTGACAGTTAGTTGCATAATGACCATACTTTTCACAATTGAAACGTTTAACAAATATTGTATCTCTATATCTTCTTTAATCCTTATTCCTTCTGCCATAATTTGCTTCTTCATCACTGGATGACTCATTGCTTGATTCTAACTTCTTACCCTTTGTCTTCTTGATTGCTTTGAATGTTGCTTATTTTTGGGGATTAGGTTCCTCTTTTGTTCTTATATCAAATGTTGTAAGAATACCAAGCAACATATCTCTTGTCAAAGAATCACCATCCATTGAAACTTCTATAGTAGAAACCTTTTCACTAAATATTTTTGGAAGAGTTCTTAAGACTTTATCACAAACATTTGATTCATCAATATTCATTCCAAGTCCTTGCATATCATTAACAACCTCATAAATTCGAAGTAGATAAGTACTAATATTTTCCTCATACTTCATTCTTAATGCTTCAAATTTTTCTTTGAGATTTCGTATCTTTGCTTTCTTGACACTTTTATCTCCTTCATATATATTTTACAGTTTGTCCCATATTTCTTTTGCAGTTCAACAATGCATAACTTTCATAGACTTTGTTCTATGCAAACCTCACAAAAGTGCATTCATTGCTTTTGAATTGTAAAATTGTAGGAGCTTACCTTCCTTATCTATAGAATGATTAATTAAGGAATCATATCCAAATTCAATTGATTTCCAAATTTTATTTCCAAGAGCCATCATGTAGATCTTTATTCTCATACTTCAATATATATAGTCACTTCCATAAAATACTGGTCCTGAATTATCTGAGGACACAATCTTAGAATCCATTGTGTTCTTGTTAGATTTTCCTTCAAGTTGTTAAACTCTTCTGAAGAAACCTGCTCTGATACCAATTTAAGAACACAAGATTGTACTAAGAGGGGGGTGAACAATATAATACCACTTTTTACTTTTCTTTCCCAAACAATATTATGCAATGTATAGATAGCAATATCAACAACAATAATCAAAGCAATGCACAAATCACCACACACAATAGAGACACCATAATTTACATGGTTCACCCAATATGGGCTACTCCATGGAGAAAATATTTCACTAAAATTTTCTCAATAAATCTCTTGGGAATCCTTTCCCTATTACAATGTTTATTGACCTATGTCCAAAGGAGATACCAATCCCTTTAATCAATTTCATGGATATCTATCCATAGGAGAACTCCTTCTCCTCTAATCTGGTTGGTGATCCTCTAGAAGACTACTACCTCCACTACACTAGCTTGTGGATCTCTCTGCATTGAAGACTATTGTCCTCACTCAGAAGACTTGTCCTCACTACCATGGCTAATGTATCTCTATCCATTGGAGACTACTATCCTCTACTCTATCACCTCCAAAGATCTATCTCAAATATGCACTAAACACAGTCCTTCAATCTAGCACAAATATGCTCAATCTTTATCTTTGATCTATCACAAACCTATCCTCAAATCTACACCAAAATCTATTCTCAAATTTGCAATAAACACAATCCTTTGGTTTAGCACAAATATGTCCTCAATATCTATCCTCAAGCTTTAACTTAAAGCTTGAATCAATCTCAAATCAACTCTAATAGATTTTCCCTAAAACTTAAATCAAGGTCGAGAAAATATGCTCATTAGATTTTTAATCATAAGAAATTACAATGCTTTTATAACACTCCAATTAGTTTGAAATATCTACTATTATGGAGATCTTTTTTGATCCTACTATATTTAGAAACACTCTAAACAATTCCCTATATGCTCTCACAACAAAACTAATTTCCTCTCAAATAGTAAAGTTGGTGCAACTATATTTAAATGAATTTTAAATATTTAGAACCTATATACTTTAGGGAATATACTCTAAAGTATGCTCTAGAGTCCAAAATTCTCCCTCTTAAATTTGAGAGCACTGACTAGACAGTCTCTCAACTTTATATACTGAGCTTTCGCAACTCCTTTGGTGAAGATGTTCGCTATGTTTTCCAAAGTGTTGCAATGTTGTAGCCCAATCACCTTTTTCTCCATCATGTCTCGAATGAAGTGATACTTCATGTAGAAGTGCTTTGAATTGCTATGGTGGATAGGATTATGTGCCAATTGGATGGCACTCATATTGTCATAGTATAATATTGTAGGACAACTTTGTCTTTCTCCTATTTCTTCAAGTACTTTTCTCAACCATAAAGCTTGGGTACTAGCATTTGTGATTGCTATGTACTCAGCTTTAGTAGATGATAATGCTACAACAGTCTGATTTTTGGAAATCCAAGTAATTAATCCTGACCTAAGACTAAAATAATTCCCTGAAGTAGATTTTCTATCATCTATATTTCTGGCCCAATTACTATCACTAAAGCCAACTAATTTTATAGAATTACATTTGTGGTAATGGATCCCAAAATCCAATGTACCCTTTACATATCTCAAAATCCTTTTAGTTTCTTGTAGATGAAGTTCAGATGGATCAGCCATATACCTTGAAATAAGAGAAACTACATATTGAATATCTGACCTTGTGTTTTTGAGGAACATTAGACTCCCAACCATGCTCCTGTAAGTGGTCATGTCAACTTTTGGTTCTCCACCATCTTTGATCAATTGGATCCCATGACCCGTTGGAGTTACAACAGGATTGCATTGATCCACAACAAATTTCTTGATCATATCTTGAGCATATTTGTGTTGACATATGAAGATCCCTTTATCTGTTTGATGTACCTCCATGCCTAATAAATAATGCATTAAACCTATATCTTTCATTTCAAATTCTTTCATCATGGAGTGTTTGAACTCCTTATTCATCTTAGCACTACTACTCATGAATATTAGATCATCCACATATAAGCATACAATGAGAATGTATTTACCTTGTTTCATGTAGTAGAGAGTAGGTTCACTTTTCTCCTTGTGAATAAATACTTCTAAAAGTAGCCATCAATGCATGAGTACCATATCCTTGGTGCTTGCTTGAGGCCATACAATGCTTTCTTTAATTTGTAGACAAGGTTCTCCTTACCTTGTTCTTCAAATACTTGAGGTTGTTGCACAAAAACCTCTTCACTCAACTACCCATTGAGAAAGGCACTCTTTACATCCATGTGCTGAATTTTCCACCCTTTGTGGGCAGCCAAAGAAAGTACTGATCTTATTGTCTCCTGTATAGAAATAGGAGCAAAGGTCTCCTCATAGTCAATCCCATACTTATGAGTGAGCCATTTTACTAAAAGTCTTGCCTTGTTTCTTTCAATGCTTCCATCAGAATTTAATTTGGTCTTGTAGACCCATTTGTATCCAACACATTTCTTGCCCTTAGGAAGCTCCACTAGCTCCCAGGTATCATTCTTTTTTATAGAGGTCATTTCCTCTTTCATGCTCTGTTGACATACATCATGAGTGCATGCTTTTTCATAACTAGATGGTTCTATATTTATACTAAAGAATAATTTACAACATCTCCCTTAGGCTCGTGGGAGTCATCATCACCATACATATGCAGATTTTCAAGTCTTTTCAAAACTACAATCATTTCACTAGCTTGAATTCTAGTGTATATTTTCTGGAAATTCTTAACCAAAATTTGAAAATATGGATGGTGCTGAAGTGTTCTTTTACCTCTTGATGGAGAATAAATATTTATTGGTGAAGAACTTATTGATATTTTTGGAGAAGGACTTGGAGAAGTATCTGTTGTACTTGAAATAGTACTCATACTTGGGCTTGGAGGACTTCCTTTGATGTTTTTGGACTACACTTGCTGCACTTGCCACACTTGAGAGGAACTTGCATCATGAGATCCATCATCAACAAAAAGTTTTTGATGACCTCATTCTCCCACTTCATCAAAAAATTACATCCCTGGAGAGTATAATTTTATGTTTTTTGGTATTGTAGAGCCTATATACTTTGGAAGACTCATAATATCCAACAAAAATACATGCTTGACTTTTTGGGTCAAGTTTCTTTCTTTGCTCATCAGGAATGTGGGCATATGCAAGACAACCAAAAACCTTAAAGTGTTTTACATTTGGATTTTTACCATACCATCCTTCATAAGGAGTAATCCCATCTAAACTAGAAGTAGGACTCCTATTTAAAATGTAAACACTAGTTCTAACAACATCAGCCCAATAAATGTTACTTAGATGCTTAGTTTGCAGCATTGATCTAGCCATTTCTACTATAGTGCGGTTTTTTCTTTCAGCCACACCATTTTGTTGTGGGATGTAGGCAGTTTTGAATTACCTTTTTATTCCACAATATTTACAATATTTTAGAAATGCATTTGAAGAATACTCTCCTCATCAATCAGTCTCAAGACTTTTTACAAAAAAATCACTTTGATTCTCTACATTATTTTTGAAATCTATGAAACAATCAAAAGCTTCACCTTTAGTTTTCAAAAAATAAATCCAACACATCCTAGAGAAATCATCAATGAAAGTGACAAAGTAAGAGTTGTTACCAATGCTTTTGGGTTACATTGGACCACAAATATCTGAATGCACCAATTGGAGTGGATGGCTAGCTCTCCACGTTTGTCCTCTTGGAAACTTGGATCTTGAGTGCTTTCCCAAAGCACATCCTTCACACACCTCCTTGTGTTCTTCAACTCTTGGAAGTCCACACACCATAGCTTGAGAAGTCAACAAATTCAAGCTTGCAAAGTTAAGATGACCAAATCTTAAGTGCCAAAGCACACTTGGATTAGCAATAGCTACACTAGCAATTTGAGCACCTCGTTGTTCCCCAAACCTAAGAGGAAAAAACCTATTATTTGTCATAGGTACTTGTGTAATAACTCTATTACAATTGCTTTTATCAAAAGTGACACATTTTCCTTCATCAAAAACAAGCTCATAGTTCTTCTCCATCATTTATCCAACACTAAGAAAATTATGTTGGAGTTTGGGGGTGTAATAGATGTCATTTACCTTCTTGGTGCCTTCTTTTGTTGGAACCTCCATGGCTCCAATACCTTCAACTTGTAGTGCCTTGTCATATCCCAATTTGATCTTTGATTTGTAGGTGTAGCAAAGAGCTCCTCTTTGCCACTCATGTGATTGGAAAAACTAGTATCCAAAATCCAATTTTATTTAAGATTTTGATGATTTTCCATAGGTGAAGAATAGATTTGAAGAAGCTCCTTCCTATTCTCCATAGTTTCCATATTGACCTCTCCCATATTGAGAAGTCTTGTACCAACAATCTCTAGCAAAGTGACCAACCTTGCCACAATTGTAACTAGATTTATTTGATTTGTCACCTCCTCTTCCTTGATTTCCACCTCTTGATCTACCGCAACCTCTTACTTTAACTCTCCTTTGACCTCTTCCTTTTAATTGTCCTTAATTCCTTGTACATTATCACATTATTTGGATGAGAATGCTTTCTCATCACCTCCATAGCTTGTAGATGTAGCACCCTGCAATATTTCTTCATGATACATCAACGAACCAATTAGAGCATCAAAATTTAGAGTAGAAAAATCTTTATATTCTTAAATAATGATAGCAATATGGTTCCATTTATGAAGAAGTATTCTCAAAACTCTCTTCACCACTACTTCAATTTTGATGTCTTATCCAAGGGTTTGCATTTTGTTTACAATGGATTTCACTCTCACACAAGAATATCCTACTATTTCATCATCTTGCATCTTGATATTCTCAAAATATCTCTTCAAGGTTTGAAACCTCACTTGCTTCAATTTATTTCTCCCTTGATAGCTATCTCTCAAGGCTGTCCATGCTTCTAGGGCTGTTGAACAAGAAGCAATCCTTGGAAAGATGCTTTTCTCCAAAGCTGCTTGGAGATGGTAGAGAGCAAATGAATTCTTCTTTTGGGTATCCTTTTTATTGGTTATATCATCTGCACTCAAGGTGGTCCAATATACAGTTTCATTGTAGCCTTCTTCTACAATATCCCATAACCCCTTGCCTATGAGTAAGGTCCTTATCTTGATGGACCAATACTCATAATCTAATCCATTAAATTTAGGATTGGGAAGATTGTTATTGGCAGCCATTGATGCTACTAAAAAAACTTTGGAATAATATATATAGCTTCTAATACATTTTTTTTGCAATAAATAACAATAGCAAATCTTATTTTACTCAATTGACTCAACCTGTT
Organism: Wollemia nobilis; assembly: GCA_028583015.1. Taxonomy (NCBI): domain Eukaryota; kingdom Viridiplantae; phylum Streptophyta; class Pinopsida; order Araucariales; family Araucariaceae; genus Wollemia; species Wollemia nobilis. The sequence continues at coordinate 4,625,036 of JAQPPZ010003361.1, read as the reverse complement.
AAGTCAATCTCTCAAAATTAACCTCTAATTGCAAAAATACATGCTTCTTTTTATTTACCAAAGTCTCAAGAACCAAATTTATCATAAATTGACCAATACTGATTGAAAAAAACTAAAATTTTTCTTGTATACTTCTGATATATGTATCTAAAAATCCACTAAATTTCAGAAGCCAATTCACACAAATGAGAAATAGGTGATCAATTACTTTTGTCCTTTCTAGATCTTAGAGTGTTTTTGAGACAACCTCAATGTTTTTCACATAAATCAATCCATACAGCTCCAAAATTTCTGAAAATTAAAATCTATATTCTTGAGACAATAATATGAAAACCCTCTAAATTTTAGAAGAAAATTTGTAAAGGTGAAAAATATGTGATCATTTACTTTTTCCTTTTTTTATCACAATTTAGAATCTAGGATTTTTGAAGAAAAAATCAATATTCACACAAATTGATCAATACAGATCTAAATGACCTGAAATTTTGTATGAATTATTATTTTAGCTAAATAATATTTCTCCTAAAATTGGAGATGAAAATACCCTATCTTCCACCTTATACAACCATTTTATTAAAAAAATTAAAATGCTAATAAAATCATCAAATTAGCTCCAAATCTCTTGAAATTTTTATTGAATTCTCTTTATATAATTATTTAACAACCCTCAAAATTTCATAAGAAAATACCTCAATATTAATGATATATTAATGATTTACTCGAGCTATTCCTTGCAACTCTATTGAGTGCTGGCCACTTGAGTTTCTTTGAAAAAGTGTGTGCTTCAGATCTCTTCACACCACTCTCCACAAGTTTTGATCGTTTGAGAAAACTTGATCTGATACCAAAATGAGAAAATATGCTCATTATATTTTTTAATCATAAGAAAGTACAATGTTTTTATAGCACTCCAATTAGTTTGAAATCTCATCAATTATGGAGATCTTACTTGCTCCTACTATGTTTAGAAATACTCTAAACAATTCCCCATATGCTCTCACAACAAAACTGATTTCATCTCAAATAGTAAAGTTGGTGCAACTATATTTAAATGAATTTTAAATATTTAGAACCTATATACTTTAGGGAAGATACTCTAAAGTATGCTCTAGAGTCAAAGGAAGGTTTGAAAAAATCAATCAATCAACTAAGATTTAAGCATTCTCAAAGAATTATCTTAAATAAGTCTTGTAAGCTTCCTCAAAATCTCACACTAATCTATCCACAAGTCCTCTCTAGAACTTGCTCAAATATTCTCTACAAATCCTCTCTAGAACTTGTCCAAATCTGCTCTACAATTCCTCTCTAGAACTTGCTCAAATATGCTCAATAAGTCCTCTCAAGAACTTATCCAAATCTTCTCAATATCTATATTGTAAGCTTCCATAAAAGCTCACACAAAATCTGTCCACAAGTCTTCTCAAAGACTTGTCTCAAATCTGCTCAACAAGTCCACACAAAACTTGTCCAATCTCATAGAAACATAAAGAGAATTGTTAGAGACTCAATATGTTCTATACTTATCACAATGCTCAATTACTTTGAATCACTTTATTAGAAACATAAGGAGAATTTTTAGAGACTCAATATACTTCAATTTCAAATCAATGCTCAATCACTTTCTCAAATCAGAATATAGAATAATTTGTTTAATGGAACTTGAACAATCACTTCACACACCCACTTGACTAGGCTCAACCAACTCTACTCAACCAAAAACTCAATGAAACAACCCTTGCTTACAAACCCTAGTCCAAGCATATGATCACTCACTCAAAATATTTCCAATAATGCTCAACAACAAATTTCACATAACAATGATACTCATATTCTTTTCAAACTCTAGTTCAAGTTCTTTGCTCAACAACTCACTTCAAAAAAAATTCTTATAAAACAATCTTCACATAGCAATGATACTCAAACCCTAGTTCAGGTTCTTCACACAACCAATGGCTTCAAAAATAATGCTTATAAAACAATCTTCACATAGCAATGATACTCAAACCCTAGTTCAGGTTCTTCACACAACCAATGACTTCAACAACAATGCTTATAAAACAAAGTTTTAAAAACAAATCTTTATTCCAAAAAACCTTGAAGCATTAACTCAACACATTCAATAGGAAATCCTAATCAAGTTCTTTTCACTCCAAACTTATTTCTAGAAAACCAACCAATAAACTTAACTATGGAATAATGTGCTCATACCTTTTTCTTGATGATGAAGGAATCTCATAAATCTACCGCAACCATAAACACTTCTTTGCCAAGCTCAAAGAAATTATAAGATGACAAACTTCCTTAAAATAAAATGTAAATATCAAGTCACATATACACCCTATCACTCCATATTTAAGAAAACATTCATCAACATTTACAAAAATAATACACCACTTACACCTTATAATCTCCCAATTAAAATAATATTTGATACACTCTTATTTTTAAAATAACTCAATGCTAGAAGTTCCCTCTATCCTTTTAAAAATTCAAAAAATCAATGTGACACAAACACTTTATTAAAATAAATCTAACACCTTATTCCTCCAACTTATCAAAAATAATTTTCAACTAACAATCTTTTTAAGCAACCCTTTTAACTCCAAACTTTAGGCAACACACAAAAATAATAATCAAAATTTATTACCTTGCATTGGAAGGAATTCGAACTCACAGGGAAGCCTCAACCAGCACCCTAGTCGTGGTTCCAACCACCGTGTGAGTTAGGCGCTTGCTTGGGGAGTAAAGAGCACCATGTGATCCAAAAAGACTCCCTATCTTGCCTAGAAAAAACATGTGCCTTTCCTTTGGTGCTTCCAACACAAATGCAACCACCAAAATTCTACTAACACATTTCAAACTTAAGTCACCTAGTGTCCAAACACTCTAACTGCTGTCCTCTTGCCACTAGGCCATGCTGCCTAGTTGGCACTTGGTAATTTGGTGATGTTCCCTTTAAATCTTATTTTCTAGTGCTAAAACATAAAATTTGCTTATCTTTTCCACAAGAGATCTCACACAATTGCATACATTAATTTGATCGAGCAAAAGGATAAAAGTTAATGCCTCTAAGGCATAGATTTATATATTGATTTCCTCCTCATGCATATACATCGGCGCTCGAATTACCTTCTCACTTTTTAGACATCGACACTTTTTATTTTCCTTTAACCTTATTAATTTATAAATTATTTAAATTCATTTGAATTTAAATTTTATAAATTAATTCTTTAAAACCCTTTGGTTTTATTAAGGCCATCTCTCATTGAACACCTTTGTATAAATAATATTTATTTATAAAATTTAAATTCAATTTGAATTTAAATATTTTATGAAATAAATATTAAACCTTCCTTTAGCTTTGCAATAAGCTTCCTTGGGTTTTTATGAAAAACCTTTTAACTTATGCTTCCATATAATATTAAAAATATTATGAATCCCTTTTGTCTTTAACCTCTACATTGTTCCTCTTGACCTTTGACATCATCAGTGGCTTATTCCTGGATATCAATGACAACTTTGACAACTTTATTTCTTGACAAATTCCTTGACATTAATGATGACTTCATTCCTTGACATCAATGACAACTTGACTTAATGACTCAAAATGTCCAACATTTTATATTGTATCAAAATGGATTTTTATTGCTTTTGGGATACTTGCTTGTTTTGAGGAAGAGCAAGGGATTTTTATTGCTTTTGGGATACTTGCTCATTTTGAGGAAAAGCAAGGGATTTTTATTGCTTTTGGGGCTTCTCGTTTTGGAGAAGAACAAGGTAATTTTATTGCTTTTTCTGTGATACTTGCTCATTTTGAGGAAGAGCAAGGGATATTTTTTTTGGGATGCTTTTGGGATACTTGCTTGTTTTGAGAAAGTGCAAGGGATTATTTTTTGAAGGATAAAGGGGGAGCTTGTCCTTTTGTCAACTCTTAGATTTCTAGATTCTGTGCATAATTGGATAAACAAGGGAAACCTTTCACTTTATGGCAATAGCAATGCATGAATTCATCATTCCTAGGTTTCACAATGTTTTAATATGTTTTGATATGCATTTTCTAAGATAAAACGTGATTGACCAGGAATAACCTATGGTATATAAGGATTGTTCTATTTTCAATGAAGTTTGCTTAAAACACTAAGAGTGGTTGAGTGATTGAAAACAACTAGATTTTTTTTAGCAAACAAGGTGTTATGCAATATGTGCTGATAGTTTCCCTACAAGATTTTGAGAATTAAAATGTGTACATAAAATAGTGAATGACCATATAATAATCATTGTTGATGACTATATGATATCTATCCTATATTATGAGGATCCCTTAATCATAAAAAATATCATGAGAAAAGTTGTAAATTATTGCAGTTGATGGATTGGTTACTAATGTTTGACCTAAGGTGCCCCTAATTAAGGCAAAAAGACATAGTGGACTAGCAATTATCCAAATTAATTAAATGATCTATGATATTATTAATGGCATGAATAAATATAAATGACTCAAACATGAGTATGCAATATAGGTGGAATGTATGGATGGATGCATGAAATACAATGAGTTTTTTTTAAACCATGTATATGTACATATTTATAATCCACACTAAGTATAGAATGCCCTTAGGTGTATGATATTTAATGGTTCAAGTTCCAATGTTCCCTCTAAATTTGCAAGTCTATATGTTCCAGGACCCAAATTTTGCTTGAGAATGTATGGACCTAACCAATTAGCTGTAAATTTATCTCGCAAGTGCAACAATGCATTGGTATTCTGTTGATTCTCTTTGAGAATAAGATCCCCTACTTGGAATTCACGGAGATTGACTTTTGTGTTATAAGCACACTTGATGCAATCTTGATATACTTGTAAGTATTCTAAGGCATTGATTCACCTTTAATCAAGGTGTGTGAGTTTGTCAAGACGTGCTTGTCTAGTTGTTTTGTCATATATGAATTATTGTAATGCAATTTGCAAGTAGAGAATCTTGAGTTCAAGAGGTATGATTGCTTCGACTCCATAGACCAATGAAAATGGTGTTGCACCTATTGGAATTTGAATGCTTATGCGACAAGACTATAATACCAAGGAGATTTAAGTATGTCAATCTCTATGATTCTATTTGATAATTTTCTTAAGAATGACTACTAAGGTCTTATTGGTTTCCTCAGCTTGTCTATTTGCTTGTGGGTAATAAGGAGTCAAAAAACTATGTTGGATATTATATTTGTTGCATAATTCTAAAAATACTTACTTTTGAAAGACTTGCAATTATCAAAAATGATATTCGAGGAAAACTCAAAATGGTAGATAATATATTGGAGTATGAACTCTGCAATTCAAGGTCTAGTAATAGTGGTCATTTGGATCACTTTGATCCATTTGGTGAAGTATTTTGTGGCAGTTATGATGAATTTATGTTGTCTCAAAGAGGAAGGTGAAATTTTTCTAATAGAATATAGATCCCATTGTGAAAAGGGCCAAAGGATTTGAATGGGTTGTAATTCTTGTGATGGTAGATGAGTCAAATTGGTATGGTGTTGACATTTTTGATATTTCTTCACATATTGGAAGCAATCATTTTCTATGGTGAGCCAATAATAATCCATGTGTAAAATACATTTTGCAATGGTCATTCTACTAAAGTGGCCATCACAAGTACCATCATGGGATTCAGGTATGGCTCTTTGTGCCTCTACAGGATTTAGACATCGAAGTAAGATTCCATCATAGCCATGTTTATACAACAATTCCCCTAAGAGAGTGTAAAGAGTTGATTTTTTTTAACGGTCTCCTTGTGATTCACATAAAATCTGATGGAAGGGTCCCAAACTTGATAAAATATTTTATTTGACTAAGGCAAGACTCATATGGCTTTGCATGAATGAAACAAACACTCTTTTCACCTTCAAATTTAGCTCGTGAGATTGCAGACTTGGACATTGTTGTGATGATGAGCGGTTGGACTTATCTATTTTTGTTCTTTAGAATTAATGATCCTAGAGAAGTCCTTACATCCATGAATTTATTAGTCAAACATGGCAAGTTTTCAATCTCATACCAATCAAATTTTGCTAGCAATTTTATTGCTATTTTATGGTATTGTTTTAGGACTAGTTCTCTACATTGATAAGTTGCTTTTACTTGGCAAACGACAAGCTAGGAATCACCAAAGATGCTTATGCATTTGATACCCATGGCTAATACTGATTGAAGCCCCAAGATTAAGGCTTTGTACTCTACATTGTCATTTGTGAATGGAAAGTCAATTTTGAATGATAAAGAAATTGGCATTCCTTCAGGTGTATAAAACATGACTCTAGCATCTTGTCATTTTTGTACTTTAATCCATAAAAGAATAGAATGATGTCAAAATCATCCTAAGGAGAGACCAGTTCTTCTTGTTTAGTGATAAAAAATATTGAATCATCTGGAAGCTAGATAAAAAGGGGTTGATCATTTAAAAGTGGAGCTTCTGCAAGTTGATCTACTATCACCTGATCTTTGATGGATTTTTGGCTAATGAATTCAAGATCGAATTCCATTAAGAGCATTATCTATTTTGTGGTATGGGTGTTATTGTATGTGTGATTTATCATGTAGCACAAAGGATTTTCTCTAGATATGACATATGTAGTGTAGCATATAATTTCTAAGTTTCTTAGTGGTGAAAACCACTACTAAGCACAAATTCTCAACATAGGCATATCTTGTCTCATAAATCACCAATGTTTGACTAATGTAATAGATTGCTTGTTCTTTTTTATTTTCATTATTTTATGCAAGCATTGTCCCTATTACAAAATCTATAGAAGAAATGCAAATATGAAAAGGGACTCCTAGATGAGGCAACATTAGTACTGGTGGTGAAGTTAGGTATTGCTTTATATCATCAAATACCTCTTGAGATTATTTTGTCTAGGAAAAGGCGACCCCATTTTGTAACGAGAGATTGAATGACTTACATTTATTTGAGATTTGTGTGATGAATCGACAAATCGATTGGACCTTTCCTTGTAAACTGTGCAACTTTTTAATATTTGTTGGAGGGGGCATTTTTTCAATGTCCTTGACCTTATTGAGGTCCACTTAAATGTCTTGCTTGGAGATAAGAAATCCTAGAAGTTTACCTGATGTGACTCTGAATACACACTTCTTAGGATTTAACCTTACCTTGTGTTCAAGTAACCTATCAAAGACTTTTTCTAGTACATCGATGTGCTCAAGACGTGTTTTGAATTTGGAAATTAAATCATCCACATAGTATTCAATGATTTTATGCATATAGTCATGGAAGATATACGTCATGACATGTTGGGAAGTAGCTCCTATGTTTTGAGACCGAATGGCATCACCTTGTAATAGAAATTATCCCAAGGTGTGGTAAATGCTATTTTGTGTTGGTCATAAGGATTGATTTGAATTTGGTTGTATTCTAAAAATTTGTCCATTAGAGAAAGTATTTCATGGTTCGTGCAAGAGTCTAATAGATGATAAATGTTTGGTAATGGAAAATTATCCTTGGAACAAGATTTATTTAGGTCTCAAAAATCTATGCAAACGTGTATTCTCCCATTCAATTTGTGACTGGGTACCATGTTTGAGAGCCATTCGGGATAATCAATGGGTTGTATGAAACCCACATATAACAATTTTTGTAGCTCTTATTTGATAATGAAGGTTATGGTAGGATGAAGTTTTCTTAGTTTTTTCTTGAATGGTTTTGCCTTAGGATCTAAGGTGAGGTTACAGACCACCAAGTTGGGGTCAAGACTAGACATCTCTTTGTATGACCATGCAAAAATCTCTTTATTCCTTGTCAATACATCTAGAAGGTGCTCTTTCTCTTTTGCGGATAGACCTTTTGCTAGTTTTACAATTAGGGATTATTCGTGTCTTGAATTATGTTCATATTAATTGCTTATTCAATAAGCATGTGTGAATATTATTCTAACAGATGTGGAGTAAGAATGATATGAATGTCATCCTCCACATTTTCAAAGGACTCAGACGGGACTCCTACTTTAGTTTAAAAAATAGAAGCAGGCGAAGGTGAAGATTGCTAAGGAATGTAAGCATTGGAAGCTATTAGTAATTCTTTGAACAAGATGAACTCGACTATGGATGGTGGGGATGAAATCCTATCCATGTTGATATGGCTAGCATCAATCAAAATCAAATTCACTAAATCATATGGATTATAGAGTGGGGTGAGCAAGTCAACATAGATAATTTTTAACTTGGTGGAAGTGAAGTGGATATTATTTGGAGAGTGAACTATCTTGCTCATTCTCTCTTGGGAGAAAATGACCTACAATGGTTGGATAATGGTTTTGTTGGGTAGGTAGCCAAGGTAGTGGTGGTGGATCTGGTTCAGGTTTCTCTTGTAGAATATGCAAGTGAAAGAAAGGTTGATGCATAGGAAACATTGTAACATAACTCTCTTCTCTCTCAATGGGTGGTATAGGGGCCACATATTCTTTAGGACCATCAAAAATGGGATTTATCATGTCTATGTTTGATCCCATTTTTGAAAATTCCTGATAATCATCATCAAAAATATAATTGATAATAACTATGTGTGGTCTCATTTTCAAAAAGGCTTCATAGTCATCATCAAAAATATAATTGATCCTAACTATGTGTGGTCTTATTTTTGAAAAGGTTTCATATAAATAAGGCTTAAACTCTAGGTCTAAATACTCATCCTGACTATCATCATTGTCTTCACTCTCTTTATCCTCCTATTTAAACTTTGGGGTGAGTTGTTGAAACACATGCTCAAAGGGGGAGTTTGAAGATGATGGCCTATATCCTAGGCCAGAGTGATCATGTGCTTCTCGAGAGTGGGGCTCAATGTTATGATGCGATCCATGCTCATATCATCCAAGAAAAAATCCTTGCTAGTTAACCTGATGAAAATATCACATGGTAAAATCTGGGTTGGACAAATAATTTAAGTTAGCACAAAATTATTTTATGGGTTCTTCATTAGGAGGAGGTAGATCGAACAAAGAATCCACTCCCCCATATACAAATTTAATCCTGTTTGGTTCTAAACCCATGTTATACATTGCACCTATGGTTAAATATGGATCACATAGGTGACCATAATATCTAAAAATATAAATAAGTGGTTATGGTGATGCTCTCAACTATGTACTCACCAATGTTTGGATTTGAGAGATGGACTGCAACTTGAGTTGGCTCGAATGTGGATGAATCAGGTGTTGAGGTAGAGGCTTCAATGGTGTCTTATGACTCATATGGAGGAGAGTGGTAAGGGTTTATCTTAGATAAGTGGCCCTATTTGTGAGATAATGTGTGGTGGGGTTTGAGATGTTTTTGGTTGAATGTATTGGGTAGAAATTGACGGATTGGTTTGAGATAAAAATATGAAGGGTGCTTGTGAAACAGGGAGATTATTTGGTAGGGATGAATGGAGTATTACAAGTGTTGATGAGGATGATGGGTGATTGGAAGGATGATTAGGTATGATGGAAAATTGGTATGGAGTAGATGAGAAAACATGATTTGGGTTGGCAGATTAAGATGCGAAGGTAGGGTCGATGATTGGAAAGACCTCCAAGATGGGTACTTTTGATGAAGTTTCATGTTTCAAAGTGAATCTGATGATGAGTGGCTAAATGGAAAGGTGGGTGGATGGAAGGGATGGATCGTACGGATTGGATATCAAGTTGTAGTACTTGGATGGCTCTATGTCATCTAGAATGCAATGGATCTTTTTCCTCATGCATATATTTTAGGTATTGATGCAATGTTGAGGGATACACTTTATTTCCCTAATCCAAGGTCATCCTAGAAGTTTGTTGTATTGCATAGCTCCTTCCAAGATATGGAATATTGTGTGGATTATTTTCACCCCCATTGTCACAGGTAGAACTACATTTCCTATAGTGGAGCATAAAGCATCATTGAATGCCTACAAGGTGAAGGTGGATGAGGTGATATGAGATGGTGGTAGTTTGAGATGTTGAATGGATTTAGTGGTGATGATATTGATAGAGGAAATAGTATAAATTAGTACCCATTTGAATTATTTTTGATCAATGTGAGCTACAATATGCAATGGAGGATCGAGTAACTTTGATGATACATTTATTTCTTCAAAACTATAGAATGTAATTGAAGGTTCCATACAATTCTGAACACTCCCTATAAAAGTTTTGAAGGCATTGGGATCTTCTATTTGATGTTTTATAGATTTTAAGATCTCTATCAATACCTCATGATGTGGGGGAGATTGTTGTATAAGCTCATATATGGATAACTTGGCTAAGGCCATCATTAAGCTCTATGTCAATCAACTTCTCAATGTGATGATTTGTATCGGTGGATGAGTTTGGATATGGATGGGTGATGGAATGGTGTGGTTTGGTTGTATGGGTATATTTTTTTGTTGTGCTATAGGAGTAAGTACTACTTGAGTCAATCTATTTGCTTGTTGTGTGCTATTCATGTTTCTTTTCCTATGGGTGACTACATGAATGGCCCCTAAAAAACCTTGGTATACTTGAGATATATGATTGATTTGATTGGGAAAAATTGTAGAAATATCAAACTGGTTACATTCAGATAAGTCCTAATGGTATCCATATCCACATATGTGACATGATTGTTAGATGGTGTGGGCGGATCACTCCTAGGAGTTTTAAGAATGGTGGTATGAGTAGCTTTGTATATCAAACTTATGTCTGAAGTGGGGGTACCACTAGATGATTCAACATTTAAATTCAAATCCATAGTATGGGCTACATTGACTTGCCTTGCTGCCAAAGTGATAGGATCTTGGAAAGACTGACAAGGAAACTCCATGGATTAAGGCATCTAGCTCTAGGCTTGGGTTTGCTTTCTAGCTTGACCATGAGTTGTTACCATAAACTAATTGTGGGATGAGGTGGCAAATGTGCAAGTATGTATGTGAATATGTTATGGAGATGCAAAGAAAAAAAACAAACAAAGGCTTTCCTAAAATTTTATAGGTTTTTTTTGTGGCTTTTTGAAGTTTTTGATTTTTTTGCCTATGCAAGTCTAAGGTTTTCACCTAGATGCTCACACACACTAACTTGGTGATGAAATCCAAGCTATGAATTCCACCAAGGCTTGGTGATGAAATAAAAAACTTATGATGGATCCCAGGTCCTACAAATCCTCGCCCAATTCACCTTGATCAATGATATACCTCTTTGAAGAGATATACCTACTCTATTCCTTAGTTACAATGGTTCTTGGACCAACCTTGGCCAAAAATAAATGGGGTATCAATTGGGGGTTGGTGAAGAAATCCAATATTACCAATGTTTAAGTGAATGTGTAGGTGTGTGAAGTTTTGGTTTATTATTGTATGATGCAAATCTAAAATACAATTATGCTTTCATGCCTAAACGCAAGAACAAAAAACATATAAATGTAACATGATTTCAAATCAGGGGCTGAAAAGATAAATTTTAGAAAGACCCTATAGGGATTATAAAACATAGAACCAATCACCTTTGGGAATTTGGATTGGGTCAAATACTGTTGGGCATTTCACCCAACGCGGGTAGGCGATTGGGACAAACCAACCACAAATGCATGTTTTTAATTGTATTTTCAGAAAACATGGCAGGTAGACCTAAAATCCTAAAAATGACTAGATAGAAGATGCAAATGACCTAGGTCCTACTATGAAAATTCATTTTTTTATTTAATCTAACCTAAGTGCAATCAACAAGCAGAGACCTAAACTTAGTGACATTGTAAAATACAAGAAATAAAGGGGGGGTTTAAATGCTACAAATCTATGATCATTTTTCCACTCCAATCTTGCTCTTTAAATACTGACCCATAGTTTTCAGGTTCATAAATGTTGTTGCATGGTTTTTAGATCTGCAACTGCCCTTCCATAGTTCCTCAAGTCTATAACTATACATATGTGGTTCCTCAATTGTAGGATCAACCTAAAATAGGCTTCATAGCTCTTGATTGAGATATTTGACTCCCACATAACTGAAATAAAAAAACTTGCAACAACAAATAGAAAAATATCAATATAGAAAATATGGCAAATTAGATATGGAACCCATTGGGGGTCCCACTGTGATTGCCATTTGTAAGACAAAAATAAGACACACCCAAGATAATAAAGTATTGACATAAACATATGCAATAAGAATGAAACCCTCTTTTGTATTGATTTTGCATAGGAGCCTTAGTCTCCTTTCTTTTACAATGATAGTTTACCCCAAAATGTAGGGGTCTTATTACAAAATAATATTGTTTTCTTGTCTTTAAATTACAATGGACCCAAATGAGTGAAGCTCCTTTTGCTGATGCAGCTGAATGGGGATGTGTAGATGCTCTTCTTTCTACTCCAACTAATATTTTGGATGGGTTTGAGTATCCATGTGAACCATCCTTGCTTCAATAGTAACCCAAGAACTTGTAGCCTGCACAAATGCGAATACAAACAAAAATAGGTTATTAGAACCTATTGATATAATTAGAAATAACTACCATAAAAACCTTGAATATGAATGCATACATACTGTAAAACAATTTGCAGGGAATAAAAAACCATCAACAAATACCTTGCTTATCTTACCCGACCTATCCAATATCTATCATCGGTTGAAAGTGCTCATGAGACACCAGGCATGCGGGTGGGGCTGGCCAACTGTGGAAGGGTGGTCAAGAAATATTTATAGGGTAGTTACCTCTATGTAAGCACCAACAAGTAGTTTTGTGAGAAGGGTAGAAAGCTATGGGGTTTGATTTGGGACCTTGGTGAATTGACCTCCAAGTGTATGAGTAACTTCTTGTAGGGATTTTGGTAGCGCAGCGGTGTATATATCTAGCCTCTTTTGTATTATGGGATGAGGGTGCCTTTATTGAACCCTTGGAGGTTTTTGAGGGAAAGAGGTGTGGGAAGTTAGCATTACCAAATGGTAAGCTAGGGTTATCACATCTGTAGGGCAGTTGGAGTGATTCACCCAGGGTGTCTCATCCAAGTGGAGGAATGTGTCATGTGAGGGGAAAAGAGTGGAGGGAGTGTGTGAGAGGTGGCAAGGGGTTGTGGAGATGTAGCTAGGACATGTTTCAAGTGGGCAGACAAGGTATCCAAGGCATATTTTATAGATTTAGAAAATATGAAAAATACTTTTAATGTGCAGGAAAATACACCTAAGTCTAGACTTAGCCATATTATTTTATTATGTAGGTTTGGAATGCACAATGTGAATGCATATTGTATAGGAATATATGGTGAGATGAAAATACCTAGGTTTGGGTGTCTACACATAGATACATCATTGATTTAACCATTGAGAACATTTATGTTTATGAAAGAGTTCAAAGGTAAGAGGGGGCTTTTAAAATTGTTGAAAAAAATTAATTTTAGGATTTGACATAAATGCAATTCCAAAATAATAGAGGTAAGATGAGTCCTATATGACATATAAGACAATTAAGTTAATGGTGATAGCACAAGTTAAAGGTATTAATAACCAAATAGTTGAATCCCAAGAAAACTCTAACCACAATAATATTTAACAAAAATTAGGTGAAATAATGGCTATATGTAGGAGGGATATAAAAATGGTAGGCTAAATAAAAATGATTATCTTAAAAATGGTCACTCCCATAGATAAGCTATCTATAAATTGAAATGTACAAACTACCTATTGTAAGATATTGGATAGGATTAGCTTAAATTTCTAAGATAGAGGGAGAGTAGTGTTACGACTACACTAATTTATTCTAGATACCTTGCTACTTTGTGCAATTTTTATATTTCAAAATGTTATCAAATTTTGTTTTAATATTCATACATACCAAATTTTTTTTGCTAAAATCAAAGGTTCTTACTAACCTATGTATTTTATTGATATATAATTATTGCAAGCCAAAGTAATATCTCTAATATATATGCATCTATTTTTTTATTAGATAAAAAATGGAGTTTTGAAAGGGTCCCCAAACCTTATTACATAAAAAATGAGCACCATGGTCTCCAAATTAACCTAAAGAACCATGAAATAAAACCAACCAAATTAATTGAATGACTCAAAAAAATCCCAGTTGGCCAACCACCCAACAAGAAATAGACCATCCAACCTAGAAGGGAAGGAACCTAGCACGAACAAAATCCACAAAGATAAAACCTGACTTACACCAACGATGATGAATTGCCAATATTACCCGAGTCTTTATGGGAGAGCATCCCTTTTTTATTTTAGGTCATTGTTTAGATATCCTCAATATAGGAAATACCCACCTATATAGAACCATAGAGGGCCCGATGCTTATCCTCAAAAGAGCTAAGGAATGAAATGGTGTCAGTAGAAGTTGGATTTGAGTTCAAATATTTATCTCTAGCCTGATCAACTGATGATCTACTTTTTTTTCCTACTAAGGAACTAGGTATCATCATCAAACATATCCAACACCATAAGAGGAGATATTTTTTGGGTTGCCTTTGATGACAGCCTCTTGGAATGTCTGGTTTGGCCACCCTGAACTCCTTTGGAAGAGATAGAGACACCTCTTGATATTTTAGTTTTATCTTGAGTGGAATTCCTTGGGATTTTAAATTCCTCTAACACTGAATCAAAAGGGGCATAAAATGAAGGCCTATTAGATCTTCTATTTCAGTTGCCTCAAACACATTTAGCTAAAATAGAAATACGTCTTGACAAATTAGCTTTCCCACGAGTAAACATCAAAATTTTGAAAACCTCTTGCTTCAAATCCAAAAAACCACCAAAGGAGAAGTTAGAGGCTACCAAAGGTGGATAGAAATCCAAAGGAATTTTTTTTATTTTTAATTTAGGCTAGTGATTAATCCACCTTCCCTCCTCTATTTCCTGCAACATGCTAAAAATTAGCAAGATTAAACCTTGGTGAATTGGATCCAAACCTTTACCATCTCTAGCATCAATCAAGGTCTTCTCTAGAGAGTAGAAGAGGAAAACAAGAATTTTCATAGGCCTCTTCCACCTAAGGAGATTCATAATCATGATATGGAAACTACAAAGTACATAATAGTTATAGTCCAACATAAAAAAGTCCATAATAATGTTAATAACCCGATCCCAAGGATCTTTTACCTCTTTAGGATCATAACCATTCTGTAACTTGGGTGGATATTCATCCTGAGCCAAGAAGAAATCTAGATACCTAAGTAGAGAGTGCTTAGTCCCATTATGAAAAGTACCATCAATAGGTAGACCTGTCACATCTCCAATCAAGCCATAGAGATTTCAAAATCTAAGCCCCCCCACCTGGAACCATTATTTTCTCGAATAAAGCACCATCATCCTAGAAATACCTCTATGGTGACTATGGAATGCCTAAAGGTATCCTAGAAGATCACCTTTGTGTAGGATCTTCTTAATGTCATCATCCACCATAAGAGAGTTGGGTTCTAGGGGAATAATTTGCCCTTTTTAGCCCACCTTATTCCATCCACTAGAAAGCTTTAACCACTCCAACCAACTACAAAGTACCCCAAGATTATTCAAGCCAAAGAAGAGGTCTCCCCATAGGTAAAAAAGTTGTAACCACTGAGTGAACTTGAGTAAGTATTTTCATTTGGAGGTTGAAAACCTACCTAAAATATTGGTACCACAAATATAGAGGATGGAGTTGACAAGCAAAAAAATTCTCCACACATGGGATTGATAATCCTTACAGTTGCACCAACTAGATGATGAGGGGATTTTGAAATTGGAAAGATTTCTCTCTTTTCAAAATAAACCTAGAGGTGGCACAATTAGAGCCAATAATGGGAGGGAGAGTTGAAACCTGACCATATTGAAGAATGAGACCTTCAGAATTGGTAAAAAAGTGGGGTAATCCAAATGAAAACATCAAGAGCAAAAGTGGCCCAAATAATGAGTATGCTAACATGGTACACCGACCAACAATCAAGTGAGTGAATGAATGGATATCCACTACCATGGATAAATATAATAGATTTTATGCAAGAAAATCTCCTTATCCTACACATGACTCCAATAGTGATCATACTTCCATAGCTAGGAACACTTGAAAAGTGAACTACTCCACACCAATCCACAAGAATAAAAAAATAGGTCCAATGAATATGTTGTCGATGTTTGAATGAAGTTTGCCAATAAAGCAAACCCACCACCAATCCTACAAATAAAACTAGCCAATAGAGTAAGCCCACCACTAATCCTACCAATGAAACCTACAAATGGAGTAAACCCACCACCAATCCTACCATTGAAACCTACCAACAGAGCAATCCCACCACAAATCCTACCAATGGATCAATACCACCACAAATTCTACCAATGCATCCTACCAATAAATCAAACCCACTACCAAACCTACCATCGAAATCTACCAATGGAGCAAACCCACCACTAATGACACCCCAAAAGCCAAAAAAATCCAAAATCATTCGATGATGGGTCCAATAAGGAATGGAACCAAAGCGCTACCAAAAATATTTGAAATTAAAAAGTGAGTTTAAATTGAATCTGAGTGGTGGGAAACCTGTTGGAATATATTACATTATTTGGTTCTTTACTAATGTACCATCATGGGTACATATTTAGATTAGGAGTTTATTAGGACTTAAGTACTTTATTAAAGCAATGTAATAAATGCACAAGTGTTAGAATGTGCAATGATGTAAATGTGCATGTAGTCCACATGTACATAAGTCCTTAGAATAGAATAGTGAGGTGTCATAGGAATATTGAAGGCAAAGAGTTGCATCTCATTATAAATAGGCCTTCATAGAATAGAAATGGAGAGGATTTTGGAGTGCATAGGTTGAGTAGTAGTAGATACAATGTAGATCCATTTTTGCAAAATGGAGAGGTTGTGACCTCCATTGGAGAGCATTGTATATTTTTGTGAGCTTTCTTATATGAGCATTTCTTGAGTGTTGTAACAATTTTTCTATCATATTTTCATGCATATTAGTTAGCCATTATCATAGTTATAACATTGCATGCTTATTTCCATACTTGTGGTTGCATTTCCTTTAAGTTTAAAGCTTCAAAAGCTAACAATGGTATTAGAGCACTAGGTAGATCAATAGGAAATAGTGAGAGCCACAAGAGTGATTGAGAGGAGATTGTAAATCTCATTTTTATATTTTTAAAATTATATTTTGGCTAGAGTTTTTCCACAGAGTTGCAGAAAAACTTGTGAAGACTAGAACTCAGCATTGAATCCACTAGATTGGCAATCCAACTAGTGAAGATTGTTTTCTATAGATTTATAGAAATTTCTATTATCATTTCCTAATACTTTGTTGCAGAAAAAAATATTCAAATAGAGTTGGGAAGCTTCCTACAAGAGCTAGGAAGAATATCATCTTTGAATCAATCTGGTACCTGAAGCAACAAGTTGGAGATTGAATATTTGGAGGCCTAAGGAGAAAGGTCCCATTGAAATATTTGCGGATTGAAGACTCCAAATTGAATATTGAGGAGAGATCTAGTGGCCAAGGAAGCCACATTGAAGATTGCAAATCTAGGAAGGAGGTCCTAGAAAGAATATCCCATTGAAGGAAGAAGAGACTCAAGGAGAAGAGTCCTAGTGAAGATTGGAGATTGGTGATCTCCATTGAATATTGAAAACTTCACATTGAAGAAGAGGTCCATAGAAGGCCCTATTGAAAAACTTCCATAGTGGAATATTGAGGATAGAGAAGGACTAACAAAAATTCCTATTGCATATTTTAGTAGCAGTGGATTTAGGAGATCCAAGGAGGAGATCTCATTGCAAAACTACCATAGTTGAATATTGAAGAGATCAAGGAAGGTCTCATTGAAGTTTTTGAGAAATTGCAATATTGAAGGCCCTAGGAGAGGTCTCAAGGAGAAACAAGGAGAAGGCTTGGTGAGCCTCATTGAAGGAGTTCCTAGAAGAACTCATTGGAGAAATTTACTACCAAGGAGAAGCTCCTAATAGTAAAAGAGTTGGGACAATTGTCGCCATCCGACAACAAGCCCAAAGGAGAAATATTTGGCAAGAAGTTTGTCAAATTTTGGAGTAGTTTGGAGAAGATCTCAAGACTTTTAGATTCTTGAGAAGAAGGCCAAGATTGAAGATAAATTTTGTCAAGGAGAAAGGAGTAAGAAACTACCAAACCTAAGAGGTTTGAAGATTGCCTTTGGAGGATTAGAAGGCTTACTTGGAAAAGAAGATTTGCTGATTTCTACAGCAGATTATTGAAGAGTTCTTGAGGAATATCTCAGCTATGATTTGGAGGAATTTCCTACCAAATTTTTGGGATTCAAGGACAATGATTCGGTGAAAGTTTTGACTGCTTTACAATCTAAAATTTTTCAGATTTGAGGATAGAGAGAAAGCAGCAATTTGGGCAGCATTGGTAGCTTCTAAAGTTCATATTTTAGAGGTACATCCTAAAGGAGTATTGGAGCCACCAAATCATAGTATTGAGCAGAAAATTAGTGGAGTGTTGAAGCTGCAAAAAGGTGAGCTATAGAGCTGTTTTTAGATAGCCTAGAAGAGCTGCAATATCATCTACAAAAGGCAGCAATTTAGGTGACTTAAATCACCATCATCATCATCATCTACAGAGGTGAAAAGGTATGCAACAAAGGTGCAAAAATTTCTTGAGTTGAGCTTTTATATTTGGTTTCTTTTAAGCACCAGTTTCAATATTTAAAGGTTGCATAAATAGTTTTTAAACTAGAAGTCTTCAAGGTAGTGCGAAAGTTATAATCTTCAAGGTTCAACCTACACAAAATAATAGAAGTTAGATATATTTTGAGATAAAGAAAAATATCAACATTCTATTGATCATTCTAAGCAAAAGAAGACTCTACATATTTGCATATACTATAGTGCAAAAAGTTATTGAAAATCTTGGGTTATTAAGTGACCAAGCAAGGAAGGTATTGCCAAGGGTTTGAAGGTAATATTGACTTCAATCTATATCAACCTACAAAGGAAGTTGAAGCCTACATTTTGAGAAGTCAAGAGGCTCGGTTTAAGAGCATAGGGGGAAAACATCTATCTCATCATACTCTATGTTTGCATAGCATAATATTGGAGCCATTCAAAGGAGCTCTAAAAGTGAAGTATCTCCAAGAAAAAGGGGAGATATCTCGAACATCATCTACCTACATATTTTCCAAGCAAATCAAGAAGAGAAGTCATTAAGAGAAAAGTGAAATAAGAGATTGTTTTTAGACTTCTATAATACGTATCCTTCCAAGGATCATTGAGAAAAAGGTAGAAGAAGCTATTAGCTATACTAAGGATGTCCAACATTATAAGGTACAATCGATAGCCTTTGGTGAAGGTAAATCAAGGTACCTTACATATTCTATAGCCTTTGGTGAAGGCATCATAGTGAAACTCAATAACGTCTACCTCCAAGCGATGAAAAATAGATAGCACAACCAACGTAGGGTATGTTCTATGTAAAATAAGTGGTGATAGTAGTATCATCACCAGCTAGAGTGAGTACTCTTCTTACCCATGCACTTGCACCAAAGCAAGTATTGCATTTGGCTAAGACATACAATGTGGAAGCCATTACAATTGGTAAAGCAAACTCAGGTAGTTGCACCAACTAGATAGGGAGGAGACACATCAAAGTGATAGTGCACATCCTTCAAAGTTTGACTCAGATTCAAGGAGTTACCCATCACTGAAGCCATCATGTACACCTAGTTGGAATTCTTGTAGAAGCGTTGGAAGATAACCATCTCTTCCAGAGAAGCATTGAGAGAATCAACATCATTTCTCTCAAGTAAAGTGGTTGGAAATATCGAGTGTTGAAATGCTGGAATAGCATCATAGTCTATAGAGAATGAGTGTTAAGCGAGCAAGAGAAAGCGTTTGTATAGCCCAAGGGAGTTAGGGAAAAGTGGTGAAGGTATTGCACCACGTGGAAGAAGGCATCTCATGCACACCATAGATAGTCACCACTACATCGAAGGTATCTCAAGCGTGCAACATTAGAAGTATACCTAGATGAAGCATCATTATTATAATACCCTTGTAAGAAGCGTTAGGTCAGAGGTATTGAAGGTAACAGTTAAACCATTCAGTGCCACTTGTTATTCAATGTTGGGAAGGTGCAGTATAAGTGATTGAAAGGAGTTAGGAAAATCAAGTGCCACTTGGCACCATATTTCCTACATCATGCTCTAACCCTATAGAGAGCACACTTCAAAAGGAAGTGCTAGAGAAATGCTCAAATACAACATCAACTCGAAGAGAATTCAAAGTGAAACTAAGGTAGCATTAAAGATATCCATTCAAAGATGAAAGAGCAAATCTAAAGTAGCATTAACAATTTGAGAATACTCAAATATTGAGGAGTGATAAATCACTCTAAATTTACCTATTGAAGAGGAAGAGCATAGGCAAAAACAACGATGTTGAAGGGCAAGATCGCCAGTAGATTTGAAGTGCACAAATCAACACTAAATATGTCAAAGAGGAGTACATATACCGATTGAAGAAGAGAACGAAGAGCCACAAAGTGAACATTGGTAAAGGCACACAGTTCGGTGACAAAGAATGAAGGGAAAGTCTACACAGCATCTCAAAGTTGGCAAGGAGTCAACTATCACCAATTTGTAGAGTTCGAGTTGATCACAGAGAACTTTCAAGACCGAGCTTAGTATTGGAAAGGTAAGAGTTATATTGAAAGGTTTATTAAAGTTGAAATCAGCTAAACCTTATAATCTAGAGAAATTAAAAGATAGGAGTAATAAGGTGTTAATATCTAGAAAAGCATTTTGATTATCTTGAGAAGGAAGTAGAAAATAGAAGCATTAAAATATTTATTATTATTGCTTCCATTATTTGCAAACTTTAGTTCAAGGAGTTATAAGGATAGTAAAATCTGATTTGCAAATATATAACCTTTCTAAAAACTTCTAACTTGGGAGATATAAGGAATCCTACATCAAACTTATATCATAGAAGTTTAGATATTTATCATAGCATTGATTCAAAGTTGAAGTCTATTGCTTGCATCAAATACTAGTTGGAAAAGTAAACTTATTAGTCTCATACTTAAAGAAAAGAGACATAGACAATCCAACTAAATACCTAAAACATATTGAAGGTTTATCCTTTGGAATTGCATTTCTAAAGCCTTCTACAAGAGGAGGTAAATAGTTGATTGTAAGTGATAGGAGTTGAACATTATATTATACTTGTCATCACATTACTAGGGAGACAAAAGGAATTCAACTCAAATCTTGAAAGCCAATCATTCTATCAAATCCATAGTTCATTTATTTTCAAGGAAGAAATATCTATTACAAAATTTAAAAAGTGGAAAATTATTTTCAAGATTGATTCTACAAATTAAAAGATATTAATTAGTCATATTATCAAACACTAGGGAGTCATAAGGTTGGCAACTTCCAAGGTTATAAACTTGAATATTCTTCAAAGACAAAATAAATTCCAATTAAAGTTTGGTCATATTGATAAAAGAGATACTACAATTTTTTGAGAATATGGATAGATTGGAAAAAGGAATATTTCATCACAATACTCACTAAAAAAGGACTCAATATCAGAATCCATCCAATATACCATATCAAAAAATCACTTCAAACCAAAATAATTTCACAAGTCAAAGTGAAAAGGATATTTGGTATATTGATTTAGGTGCAAGTCATCATATGACCAAAAAATGATAATGGTTTGATTGCCTTGAAGTCACTAACAATTACAAATTGAAAATTGCAGATGGCAAATTCTATCATATACATGGATATGGATGTGTAACTCCTAGTAAATAATTTCCAAATTTTTTTCTACATAATGTAATGTATGTTCCTAGATTATCATCTAATCTTATTTCAGTAGCAAAGCTAGTAGAGAGAAAAAGGATAATTGATTTTAAACACACAAATGGAATCAATAGATGTCTCATCATGAATCAAGATGAGATAGAGGTCATTGGATCAATCCACATAAACATATATGCACTAGATACAATTAGAACCTCACAAGAAGTTATGGTATTCTAAAACAATGTTAATATCTCTTCCAAGAAACAAATTACAAAAAATGAATATCCACCATATCATAAAGATAGAAAAAGAACTAGAAGATTCAAAATTAGGAGGATGAGAGGTCAAAAAATATTTGGTCATAAAAAAGAGAGGAGGAGGGCCGACAAAAAGAATATCTGAAAGATGAAGATCCATATTGAAGACTAAAGTCTTCAAAAACCAAACAATGTAATACAAGGGGGTGTTGGAATATATTATATTATTTGGTTCTTTACTAATGTACCATCATGGGTACATATTTAGATTAGGATTTTATTAGGACTTAAGTACTTTATTAAAGTAATGTAATAAATGCACAAGTGTTAGAATGTGCAATGATGTAAATGTGCATGTAGTCCACATGTACATAAGTCCTTAGAATAGAATAGTGAGGTGTCATACGAATATTGAAGGTAAATAGTTGCATCTCATTATAAATTGGACTTCATAGAATAGAAATGGAGAGAATTTTGGAGTTCATAGGTTAAGGAGTAGTAGATATAATGTAGATCCATTTTTACAAAATGGAGAGGTTGTGACCTCCATTGGAGAGCATTGTATATTTTCATGAGATTTCTTATATGAGCATTTATTGAGTGTTGTAACAAGTTTTCTATCATATTTTCATGCATATTAGTTAGCCATTATCATAGTTATAATATTGCATCTTATTTCTATACTTGTGGTTGCATTTCCTTTAATTTAAAAGATTCAAAAGCTAAAATTACCTAAGCAATCCATAAAATAGATAGCGAAAGTGTCTAGATGTCACAAAAAGAAAAGAATATCTAACAAAGGCTCCCAACTAAAAATATATATCATAAAAAACAAAGGGGAGTCAAATAATTACTTCATCTAGAAGCCTCAGAAGGCTCTAAGGGTAGTTAGAGTTTCAAATATTAAGATCCTATTGAGATACACCAATATTAGCCATGAGGTCCACCAACTTATTTCCTTCCCTACAGATATGTTGAACCAAAAACTCCTCTCGAATGAAGAATTATGAAAACTTAAACAATCATATTAAACATGTTCCAACTTGGAGTTTTAGAGGATTTGATTATATTAACCAAGTTTAGAGAATCCCCTTCAACACAAATTTTCTTAAAGTTCAAATATTCTAATAATAAAAACCCTTTATATAAAGTCTAGGCCTCAACAAAGTGGGAAGTTTGAGAGGATAAACACTCAGTGTAAGAAAATAAAATTTTACCTTATCATTTCTTACCACCCCACCCGCACCAAATAGACATGGATTTCCTTTTGATGCACCATAAAATTAAGCTTCACCCATCCAACCGAGGGGATCCAAAGTTCTAAACCATGAGAATTCTGGTCGAATAAGTTAGATTGGATAGATGAATGAGGAAAGCTAAGTCTAAGTTCCAAGTTAACTTCCACCTGGTAAAATCTACCCAATTCAGGGAGGTAGGTGACCATATTTTCAATGGTGCTTAAAAGTACCCTAGAACTAATAGACTTTGAATCCTTTTTTTTTAATCTTTGAATGCTCTTTAGTTTCTTTCCCACTAGATACCCTAGTAGAGGTTTGGAAGCAAGAATTTCTAAATACAATTAAGACTTTAAGACTTAAAGGGTGGGTCCCATTGATAACATAGATCAACAAAGCATTGGGAAGGACCCAACTGATCCTAAGGGACAAAATAATTTTGCTAATGACATCCAAGAAAAAGGAGCAATGAAAGAATAGATTATTAGAAATTTCCTCTTAGGATTCATAGAGATAGTAGTGTTTGGACAAAATCATACCTATTTTACATAAATTTTTAATGGTAAGAAGTTTTTTTTAACAACCAACCAAAATAAAATATTGAATTTGGGAGTCAAATGCTTAAAACACAGATGATAGGGGGGTAGCAAAATAGTATCATTCAAATAAAGGATATATTTTGCCATATTTTTTACCTTTCTAGACCAAAGCATCCTTGGAATTTAACTGCTTTATCACTTGAAATTTAAGAATATGGGAAGTAGCAGACCAGGCAAGCTCTATTTCTCTATTGCAATTAGTTATAGGATGATATTTCCAAATTTTATTTTTGTTATCCATACCAATGCACCATCCCAACCTCTTAGTAGAACTTTTGGTTGGCTTTAAGGAGGGATATTGAAAAAGAGGTGTATCTCTCACCTAGGGTTTTTTCCAAAAATTAACAGTGTTACCATTACCCAGGACCCATCTCCTCCCATTGATAAGCGTAGTTTTGGATTTCACCAAATTCTTCCAAAAAATAGATCTAGTAGAATGGAGGATATTAGAAAGAATATTACCTTAAATATTTAGGTATTTGGCATAAATTATACGGTATTTGGCATAAATTATACTAATCCAGTCAACTCTCTCATTTTTAAAAGTCTCCATCCTTACTTTAATGCAAGGGCCTCGTTTATCAGGTGAATCTGTCTGAGGCCCAAGCCATCACTATATTTTCTATTGCAAACTTGATCCCAAGAGATAGGGTGGAATTTCTTGTTATCCTATTATCTAGCCCAATGGAATACATTTTGAATACTTTCTATCTTAGATATGACCTTCATCGAGAGTTTGAAAATAGACATAAAATAGATAGGGATGCTTTGAAGAGCCATTTCCATATTGGCTCAACAGAGCCCCTTTCTAGAAATTAAGCTTCTTTTGAAGTCTCTCCACCATTAGATACCAAAAATATCTTTCATCCTACCATTGAATAAAGACAATCCTAGGTACACCACCAAAAATTCAATAATGCTACACCCAAGAATGTTGGTGATTTTCCCTTGCCTAGCCAATGGAGTATTCATAAAATATAACTTGCTTTTCAGTAAGTTTACTCTTTGACCTACTAATCTCTCAAAGAGAACCAATATTTTTTAACAACTTTTGCCTGAACCACCAATGCTAGAAAGGAAAGAAAGGTGTCATCGACAAATTGGTGATGCGAAATAGGATTCATCGTAAGGGTTGGGTTAAGGCCCATAATATTAGGATCCATCAAGATAGACCTACCCAAAGCTTCAACCAAAATAATGAAAAGATAAGGAGATAAAAGGGTCTCCCTAACGAAAGTCCCTATAGCTTTGGAAGTAACCAGTAGGTGAACCATTGACCAACACTAAGAATTTGGAAGAAGAGAAAAAAGCTCTCATCAATTTAATACACTTTTGATTAAAACCAAATTTCAAAAGCACCTCCACCAAGAAGTCCTAGGACACCTTGTCATAAGCCTTATTAATTTCCAGCTTTAAAAAGAGACTAGGTCTACCGCTCATCTTCACTGAATGCATAATCTCATGAAAATAGATAACTTCATCCAAAATTTTCCTTCCTACCACGAAGCCACTCTATGCTTTGACAATGATAAGAGGAAAAAAAGGATTTACTTTATTTTCTATCATCTTAGAAATAATTTTATAGATTGTATTGTAGAGGCTTATGGGATGAATATCTCTAAACTTGACCCCAAAGGAGATTTTATAATCAAAGCTAGAAAAGTTGAATTGACTCTAGTAGGGATCAAGAAAGAAGATTGGGAAAGTCTCACAACATCACACACCTTTAAACAAACTATCAACCAAAGATATTGGAAGAAAAAAATCTATCCAACCCTGGTGCCTTCTCTGAACCCATACTACACACCATTTACTTAATTTCATCATCTAAAAAAGGCTCTTCTAGGATTTGAGTCATGTCCCTAGAGACTCTATTAGGGATGGAGCATAGAAGTTTGGGTTCTACCTCTTTACATTTGACATCCTTTGAACCTAGCAACAAACCAAAATAAGCTACTACCTCTACTCTAATTACCCAGATATATATTGATTTGGACCCATCTTCCTTAAGAATCTCATGGATCCTGTTTGAGCTCCTATTCCTTAGATTTGCAAAATGGAAGAATTTAGTATTATAGTCACCATTATTTTACCATAATGCTCTTGATTTCTATTTTTAGATCATTTTTTTCTACTCAAAGTATTGTGGAACTCAAACAGTAAACCTTTCTCCTTATATCTATTTTCCATGGAGAGACCTGAATCCTCCACATTAGATTAAATCTCTTTGAGTTGGCTTTTTAGAGATTATTTATTTTTAAAAACATCATCAAATATAACTTTATTACACACTTTGATATTAGTTTTTATCAACTTGATTTTATTAGCTATTCTAATGATACCTTCACTTGGCACCCAAACAACCCACCAAAATAAAAATTGACTTCAATATTTCTCTAATTCCTAAGAAGCAAACCCCTAAATCTATGGTTGACTTCAGGCCAATCAATATGTACAATATTTCTTACAATATCCTAACTAAAGCCATTGCAAATAGAATGAGATATATTCTGCCCCGCATCATAGATCCATGCTAGGGAAGCTTTGTCCAGGGTAGGTCATTCTTGAATGGAGTCATCACAGTTCATGAAGCTCTGCACTCTGCTCATAAGACTAACAAGTTTATTTTTGCCCTCAAGATTGATATGAACAAAGCATTTTACAGGCTAAATTGGGACTTTCTGATTGTTGTCCTCCTTAAGTTTGGTTTTCACCACCAATGGGTTAATTTTATCAAAGAATATATTTCTAAAGCATGGTTATCGATTCTAGTTAATGGAAAAACTGCTGGTTACTTTCAAAGTCACAGAGGAATTTGGCAGGGGGACCCTATCAACCCCATGTTATTCATCATTATGGTAGAAGCTTTAGGCAGAACGATAAAAAATGCTTACAGTGAAAGGCTAATATTAGGAATCAAGGCAACATCTCTCACTAGGGCTATTTCTCACCAACAATTCGTCGATGATACCCTTATATTGACTAAGGCATCAGTGGTTGAGGCTAAAATAATTAAATACATCCTGCAAATCTACGAGGATGTTGCTGGTCAAAAAGTTAATTTAGTAAAAGAAAGTTATATTTCTTGAACACCCCCATTCAAATGCAAGGAAGGATTGTAGAAATTTTAGGGTGTGATATAGCAAACCTCCCCACTTTGTATATTGGTCTCCCTCTTTTCATTGGTTCTTTGAGAGAGTCAATGTGGGACATGGTTATTGAAAGAATTAAAAAAAAACTTGCTAGATGGAAAGGTCATCTTCTATCTCAAACAGGAAAGTTGACCCTCACTAAGGCCTCTATTTAGAGCATTCCAGTCTATTTCCTCTTCATTTTCAAAGCCCCTATGAAGGTTTTCCAAAAAATTGAGAAACTCCAAAAAGATTTTTTATGGACTGGATCAGAGGAGAAAAAAAGGATACACCTTGTAGGATGGACCAAAGTGTGCAGACCTAGGGAAAATGGGGGATTAGGTCTAAGGATAATTGCTCATATAAATTTAGCTTTACTAGCTAAGCAGGCATGGCATCTCATTTCTGGTGAAGAAAATGAATGGACAACTATCATCAAATGAAAGTATATTCAAAATATGGAATTTCTAAGTGAATCAGTTCCAATCAGAGGTTCTGCTTTTTGGAAAGCAATTCTTAATTGTAAGGAAATCATCAAAAAATGTTTAATATGGGTTTTAGGCAATGGTGAGAGGAGAAATTGCTAGAATGACAGGTGGGCTAAGGACGAACCACTGACGTAATATACTAACTTAGCTTGAATCAGAGATATCATAGAAGAACTCATTGGTAGAAAAGTCTCTGATTATATGGTTGAGGACAGAGGTAGAATGAAGTAGAAAGAAATAAGAATTTAGGGATTTAAGCAGAATCAAATGATCTTTGTAACATTCTAAGGCAATAGTTTATCCCCATGAGACCCAAGGAAGATCAAGTGACCTGGGCTCCTACAAAAAATGGGTAGTTCACTATTAAATTAGCTTACAAGATTCTACTTGATGACGAGGATTTTGTCCTCCAAAAGGACTTAGTTTGGATAAAAAATTTAATTCCAAAAATTGTAGTCTTTTCATGGTTGGTTATCCAAGGAATAATTATAACTATTGATAATATGATGCGTAAAGGTATTTGTATCACTAATCGTTGTTATCTATGTAGGGCTAATTAGGAGACCATTTATCACATTTTCCTTGAGTGCCCTTTTTCCTTGAATGTAGTAAGTGGGATTTTTCAAGCCTTCAATATTTCATGGGTTAAACCAGTCATCGTACTTGATTTGTTCATCCAGTGGCCTTGCCCCTTTTCAAGCCAAAGACTTAGATACATGTGGAAAATTTGTCTCAATCACTACCTTTGGCAGGTGTGGTTAGAAAGGAACCATAGAGTCTTTAATGAGTCTATCCATGATCATTAAACTA
The DNA here is from genome assembly GCA_028583015.1 of Wollemia nobilis. Lineage (NCBI taxonomy): Eukaryota > Viridiplantae > Streptophyta > Pinopsida > Araucariales > Araucariaceae > Wollemia > Wollemia nobilis. Next base: position 4,596,745 of record JAQPPZ010003361.1, on the reverse strand, counting down.
TCATTGCTAGGATCATATCCTTTACCAATGAGAATGTGAACCTTATCCCTTTTGATAGCTGTAAACCTCATCTACAGGAGATCACGATTGCTCAATATTTAAGCTTAACCTTGTTAGATGAGTCTGTGCCTAGGGTAGTCAACCCCAGATCCAATGTTAAGTGGTCTCCACCTCCTACAGGTTGGTTTAAGCTTAATTTTTATGGAGCATCTAAGGAGAATACTAGTAGATCACGTGCTGGTGGCATTGTGCAAGATCATAATGGGAAAATTATGCTTGCATTTTTTGAATATTTGGAAACAAGGACAAACAATGAAGTTGAAGCTAGAGCTATGTGGAGAGACCTTCAAATGACTCAAGACTTAGAAGGAAATTTGATCATATAAGGAGACTCTATGCATGTTATAAATCTCCTCAATAATTGGAAAACACATCCTTGGAGGATTAAAATAATTGTTGAAGAGGCTAGGATCCTTTTCCAGGGAAGACAGGATAGAAAATCCCAACATGTCTTTCGGGAAGCTAACAAAATTGCTGATAAGCTAGCCAATTTGGGTGTCAATGGTGACAAACTTTTCAAATGGGAACACGATGTCCCGAGTGAAGTAGAGGAGCTTATTCAACAAGAATGCCAAGAATGATAGTTGAATTTACCAACAGGGAAGGCACTGTAAGTTCGAAGGCTAGGAGTATTCCCGTCTCTTTTTTGAATTGGACTCACAATAAAAATTATCTGAGCTATCAGTATTCATGGATGTTGCTTGGAAATACCACAAAGACTAATGGGGACAGTCACATGTCAAATAACATGGCTCCTAGTCGTATTAGTAATTTGAGGTTGGTTGATAATCATAGGGAAGGAAAGAAATGACAATATAAGACTTCGAACAAAAGCCACATGGACCACCAGATAGCCATTGCCATAAATCTAGCTAGCAGGTTCACTTCTCTAAGGCTAATTGGCCAAGATAGTATGTGGTACCAAAGCATGTCATATACGAAAGAAAGTAATTACCAAAGAATTATTAAGAGTAACTGTCAATACAGAGCTTGTGGGAGTTTTTTTTAGTACTTTGCTATGTGTGTCTGTAGCTTTTTGTTTCTCCATTGTCTCAAGGAAGGGATCCGTGTATGTTTATTTTTTGTAATTATGATGCATGTGTGTTTTCTTGAGGTATACCCAAAATGTTGTATGGGAAGTTTCTTTTTGATAACAGGCTATGTGCCTTATCGGATGTAATGGATTTGGCGGCATGTAGATTTTACATATATAGGATCCTTAGTAAGGATATGTTCATCAACAGCCCTGGGATGATTTTTATAAAAGGCTTTGGGTCAACCTGTAAAACCCAATATTAATGCTATAGTATCTTATCTACCAAAAAAAAATGATGGGAGCACCACATGGATTTGAACTGGAAAGACCTAGGAAAAAATTCTAAATGCAGTGAAGACTCAAAAAATAGAGGATTGTGATCAAACCCTACTTTGGGTAAAGAAATTAGAGATGCATCACCAAGGAAGGGAAGAACTTTCTTTGACATGAAAAATCTATCCAAACTCACAAGGACTAAATTCTCGTCGATCCTTCTATTACTCCAAGTGAATATAGAGCCTTTTAGATCCATATCCATCAGCTCACCTTGGTTGACAAAATATACAAAATCCTCCATTATTTTAGCATAGGGATAGTTACTACCTTTTTTATTTGATGAATATAGTGGAGAATAAAAATTTCCAACTAACACCCAAGCTTCATTAGCAAAACGCTCCCTCATCTTCAACAATATGGACCAAAAGATCTATCTACTAGGACTCAAATTTGGGGTATAAACATTAGACATTATCCACCTGTGGTTTGAGAATTTACAATAAAACAAAATATTGATGACTATTTAAAAGAAATATAGAACAAAACCATCCTCTTTGAAAATATCCCAAAAATAGAGTAAACCACCTAAAGAACCATTCGCCAAGTTGGCCGCAAACTCGACCTTCTTCCAAATAAAATTTTTTATAACATCAAAATTATCCTCATCAATTTTAGATTCTTGGATAAAGATAATATTTGAAGCCACCTCTTTTCTAATAAATGAGATTAAACGCATTTTCAAGGATCCATTTAATCCTTTAATGTTCTAGGAGAGGTAGTCATTGATAAAATTTAGGACAAGAATTCCTATCACCAGCCCCAGGCTGGTGAAATATTTTGAAGGATTCAAGTTTTAGCTATCTACCACTTGCATCCTTACTCATTTTCACTTTTAGCAAGTTTTGGAGATATTGGCAATCTCAAATTTTACTTCTTTATTTTGTAAAGAAATATTAGTGGGTTTACCCACTTTTTTCTCTATTCCAAAATCTATACGATATTTATGGTGGATTTTGGTTTTAGGTCCCATAGATGCATATTCAAAAAAACCTTAGGGGAGGGTAAATAAACCTCTTTAGATTGATTCAATTACTGAACCATTGGTTCACCAACTTCTAGACATTTAAATTAATTGTGGAGTACAAGGTCATTCTTACTTACCCCTTGCAATGAAGGGCCATAATTGCTCTCAAGTAATACCTTCCAAGAATCTATCATACCTGCTCCTTCATTAACTAGAGTTGAGAGAACAAAAATCAACTCTGGTTCAAATATCTTGCTAACCCAAGAAGCTTGAACTATCTCTGAAACATATTTTTCAAACACAACATTAGTTGGGTTTGACTCCAAAGGAGATTCTTCCCTACTTTTATTATTTACTTCATTTTCCTTGGCATCGAAAACCAACTCCTCTTGTTTGGGTATCCATTTTTCTCTATGGTTTTTGCTTTAGTTGAATCTAGCTAGGTTGGATAGAGGTCCTTAATGTGACCACACTTTCCACAACATTGGTACTGCAATGACATATTCTCATACTCAATTGGTTGATTCCACATACCCAATTCTAAAGGAAGCTCAATACAACTTGGAAGATCCACATCGACATCCACCATAACACACATCCTCGTTAAAACCATATGAGATTTTTCTCTAGTCGTCACATCAACTGAGACTAGCTCTCCAATATATTTTGCTATACCTCTAAGAATATCTTGGTACCAAAAGTGTAGTGAAAAACTAGGTAACTTGGCCTAGAGTGAGACCAGGTTGACCTTTTGAGTGTAGGAGTTGAAGTCCGTTCTCCACTTCTAGAGAAACAAACCCCAAATTTTGTAGAACCACGGTCTTCATTCCAGGATACATATAGAGTCTTCTTTGTAGTTAAGCTTACTTAAGGACTTATGAATGACAACAATCTCTAGTGACCCCAATGGTCACCACTTAGACATTGCCCTTTTTCGTAAATAATCTATATTGGACCTACTGCCTTGAAATTTACCCACTAAAGTCTAGAGGCCTTTTCTTGAGCCATTTGGATGTAAGAACTTGGGATTTTCAATTGGTGTGAAATAGGGGTGAGATCAAAATAATATTTTGTGCAAAGACCATCCGAGTTGGCTGTCACTTTGGAAAATAAAATGGATGGCTTAAAAAGCCCTATTTGGTCACAAGGCTAGGATGGGATCTCAATATTTTCTTTAGCCCATTTCAAGGTAAAATGGATCTTGCCTTTGGATTTTCCTGGATTTCAGTTCTGACGTTCCACTGGAATCAAGAGGCCCTTAAACTAAAAATGATCACAAACTGCAACATCAAGCTTAACCGCAATAGGATCATTATCTTAAAATTGACCATCCTCAACCTCACTCCACTTGTAGTCTAGCTTCCTCATACTCCCTCTTGGATTCTTGCTCTCAATCATTTGAAAAAAATAAATCCAACATATATGCATATGTTAAAGTACTCTACATAATCACCTTTTATGTTCTTTAATTGACGTACTATGTCTTGTGTCACATTTAAAATTACTTGATATTTTAATATTATTTTTATTTTGGATATATATACATCTACCTAGTTGCACCTATAGATGCATGCATAATTATTGGTTAAAATATTATTTCAATTATCAATTATTTTACACAATAATTGATATTATGAAATACCAAGAAAAAAATACAAGCCTTTCTAAGTGTCCAAGAAAGTCCAACATTATTTGTGTACATTTTACACTGAATACAGTTAAAAAAATTATCCATTGTTCTTTTAGTCATTATATAGTAAGATGTTAGAATGCTAATAAATAAATAAAATTATATATATTCTACATCATATAAAAGTGATTTGCTTTCTAATTAATATATTGCATGCATGTTATATTTAAAATTAATTTAATATATTTCACTTTTTAGAATCTATATATTTATCATCCTACCTAACACATTATGAATATGCATGTAATAGTAGTGGGTTAGAATAAGATGTAGGAATAGTGGATTAAGATAAAAGGTTGATTGAAGGCATGACTAAGAAAAATAAATAAGAGATTTTAATTATTTATTTATTTTAAATTTTGATATTTATCAATCTATTTCGTACCTATAGATACATGCAAAATATCTTGATAAAATTATAGGATTATTTTAAAAATTAATTATATAACATAATAATTGATATTATAAAATATTTTTTTGATATACTGGAGTGGTAAAGGACCCCAAAACATTTTACAAAGAGGGAAACATCTGGAGTAACCACATGAGACACAACCACAAGGAACTACAAATAAGGAAAACTTGAAAGGTCACCTTGAAGGACCAAAAAGCAGTAGCAACTAGGGAAAGGGAACCTTCGAGAGTTGCCAAAAAAAGAAACATGAAATCATTAAAACCAAAAAACTAGGAGACAATCCTATAGAGACTAGCCAAAAGGGAGTGACCATGATAGAGGTAGCTTAATTAGATTCATTGCTAGTTTCAGACACCACATCAACATCCTTGGTGCAAACTTACAGGTATTGCATGAGGTGCTCCACCACCTTTGATGCTTGTTGAAGAAGGGTACAGGTTGCCTAGGCAACATTAGACACAAAGGAGAATGTCATCCCAAGGCCACCATGGGATTCAAGATAGACTTATGTTGAATGCAAGTAGAAGGTCCACTTAGAGACCCAAAAATATTCACATGAATAGGGGTACTATTGAAATTTAGCTTCTAAGAGGAGTCTTCAATTTTTACTTTCAAGGGATATCTTCAACTTTCACCTTTTGAGGATTTAGAGGAGAAGCTTCCAAAGTATTAAATCTATGATTTCCTCTAGAATATTTACCTCTAGAGGAGCGATGATGAGGAATAAATTTGGTAGACTGAGGGGTGTCACTTGAGTTCAAGTCGTAGGTCAATTTTATTTTAGGATTAGATGAATCAATGGAGGTAATCTCCAAATCACTACCTTCATTGATGGTATTCTTGTGAGGGCTTTCTTGACTTCAGATTTGGGGCAATGTCAATGAACCCGATGGAACAAGTTAAAATTTCCCTCTGAGTCTGCTTCTAGAGGGTATCCTTATAGAGAATCAGGTGTAGGCCTTGGTGGATCAGGTAGGAGGAATTTCCTTTCCTTACACTATCAATGGAGAGTTCCATTGACCTTCATAAAAATTACAGAATATTGATGACCTTAATATCCTCGAGATGATTTAAAAATCCAAATGGAAGCTTTGAAGGGGGTAGTTAATCAATTGTAAGGTTTTGTATTACAAGTATCCTATTCCAAAGAAGTAGAAGGGATTCCCTAATGATACCCTATTGTAGCAAAAATTGATACAATATTAATGTACTCATAATTTAAAAATTTTTGAAGGTCTTGAATGAGGTGCATGTTTTGTGATATGTTGCTAAGGAAGTCAAAATTTAAGTAATTAATTATCTCAAAATATTTTCGCAGATTAACATATTTAACTGATACCTTCAAAATGCCTATCTCTCACACTTAAGCAATTAATTTTTCCTTTTATTAAAAACTTAAGGGGTTACCTACCTAATTTTTACAAAGGATCACAACCTTTTCACCCAATCGACCACACAAAAAATAGTATATTTCCTACTTCGGTCGAACTATAAAAAAAATCATTGCTAAAATAAAAAATCGTCGAAGATTGAGCAAAAATATTTTTGGTCGATAGTAAAGAAGTATCAGTCAATAAATAATTGTTCATGCTAAGGTAAAGAAATTTTTTTATCGATAAACATAACAAATGGACTGACAAAATTTTAAACCAAAGAAAATTTTCAATCGTCGGTAAGGGAGTTTCAACCGGCCACTCAGTCTGAAAAGTCGAAAGGAAAGAAAAATTATAAATCGACCAACAGAGAAAAATATTGTTGAAGGTTTTGACCAACTAAAATGAAAGGTCAACCTACTAAAATTATCAGCCAATCAAATTCATCTTTCAATCGATGAGAAAAAATCATAGCCAAAGGCAAAAAATGTTCGATCGATAGGAAATGAACAATAGTCGATTGATCGACTGAAAAGGTAATGATAATTATTCAACCGACCATAATAAAAAACTAGCCAAAAATTTGATGGGCTAAACATAAAGTATTTTTTCTTGATGAAAATTACACCGTTGATTGAAACAAGTAAAGGGGCAGCTGAAAGTCAAGCGGTCAACGAATCGATCGGTTGATGAATAATGCAAGTTGATCACCTAGGGCAAAGAAAAAATATCATGCAGTCGAAGAATAGCATTGGCCTATCAAACAACTATGAGGATCGATCAACCCAAGTGATGACATGGTTAAAGCACAACTATTAAAATTTTTTAGATCGAAAGAAGACAAATGCTAAATACCGGTGGTTGAACAAATCCTAACCATCAGAATATCACTAATCAAACGAAATCAATGGTGTAGATTAATTAGGCCAAATAAAGGTGAATTCAATAAAAATCAAGGTACATCATCATTTAATTTTGCATGCATAATGTTTTTATTATTATAAACTGACCCCCTCGATAAAAGCTAGCATGAGATTTTTAATGCAATGCATACGAAAGTACCCTAAGCCATTCGGCCAAATAATGAAATACAATGGCTGAAATATTCATTCGTGCAAAATTGAATGGACCCATAGCCAAAAATACACAGTCAGTAAGAACCAACCAGTCAAAGGGAGAACGCTTCAAATCTATCGACCTTGTCTCGACCAAACATAGTAATATCCCTATCACTAAAAGGATCAATCAAGAACTATCAAAATTGGAGCAAATAAAAAATCATCTATTGTTAGAACAATGATAAATAGTCATGAGTACCTACATAATATGGTACCAAGAAACACATGTCGACTAGTCAATAGCATGTGCACTAACATGAAGAAGATTATCATTACATCAGAAGCGACCACGACTAATACAACTGAAGGCCAATTGACAAGTCACACGAGTATAAAATATACTCCAAATTCTTGCATCTAAATTATGAAAAAATCAATGAAGAGGGAAAAAACCATGACAAGATGATTCACTACCAAAGAATGGGGTGGTAAGATAAAATAAGTAAACTGATTAATGGACAGGTCTAGCCAAGTCAGAATCTCTAAACTCTTTGTACTGCACGAACGAAGATAGTAAAAGGATGTGAGTCCTCATACATTGAACAAGTGAAGGATAGCCCATAAATTACATGATGATAAAAAATGATTAGATTAATACAAAATCATCAGGTTGAAGCAAACTGAATCATTTTTGGATCAATAAGACCTATTCACTTATCATCAACTGATGAAATAATCCACATCAACTCATCCTTTATATAGAATGACACCCATTCTAAAGTCTAAGCTATATTTTAGATATGGATCAAAGTGTGCTATTAGCAAGCTACAAAAAGAGAGTTTTACATTTTAAGAAGTCCCATGTCACCGACTATAGAAGAAACAAGAGGCACAAAATGGAAGATCATCTATAGAGAGCTCTCACACCCCAATGGAATATAGTTAGAGTATTGTCACCCCGATGGAGTATAGTTATGGAAGTATTGTATTGTTGGTAGTTTCCTTAACTTGTGTACTTCCAATTCCCTATTCTTCACCACTATCATGGGGGGAATGATACATCAGGCTTCTTCATTTCAAGGCAAGCCCCATGTGGTTGAAGAAAGCCCCTACTCCAAGATAATACATCTAAATTCTAGTAACCTTCTTAGTCAAAGAGATCAAGGCGTGCAGTGGTGACACATCAAGCCACAATGACAAATATATGAGAAGATACTCGAGAGCTCACTTTAGAATAAACAAATAAATTCATAAAGCAACAAAGAGAAGATAGGTGACAACTAGGCAAGGCTTCGACCAATTTTGATGACATATTTTTGAGGCAGTTAAAATAACAAATTGTACAACACCTAACCAATGATAAGGTAGGAGATGGCACCAGGTGGAAAGTCTAGATGAAAGTGGTTCAGGAAGTTACGGAGCCACCACAACTATAAGAAGGACTTCTATAGCTAGCATAAACATCAAGCTTTGACATATCATATTTTTATAAGAGGTATACTCGAGTACCCGTTCCTTGCTGTTGTATCTCATTTGTATTTCTTCTTCTTTTTCATCCCTTATTCTTTGATAGGAAATTATCCAAGAAACTAAGATTATTTCTAGATTATTGAGCCAAAGGTCTAGAGACTCGACTATTGCGATATTCAAATGGAAGAGTGAAAGGTCTTTGTTACAATATTCGAACGAGGATCTTTATTGTATTGATATTTCAAGAGTTCAATGGTTATTTCAAGCCAACTCTTCATGTAATCATATTTCCAATATTAATATAATTATGGACATATTTTCTATTATTTTCTTGTCTTCAGTCTTGTGTGTATCTTTATTATGGGTTGCATTATTTGAATGCATAGTGAATTTTTGTTTTTTTGGTCAACTGTTATGTTTATTATGATATCAAATGAATGTAATTGCATCGATTATCTCTTTCCTCATTCTCTCTATTTTCATTGAATTATCATTAAATCTTGCTACAATAGCCCAAAGGATTAAGGCACCGATCATACATAAGGTTTAATTGAACTGTTATTGTTTTAGTTTGATCAAAATTTATAAGATCTTTAATTCACCACCATAAATCTGGACAAGCATGAACATAAAATGTTAAAAAATTTAAGTTCACCTCAAGTGTACCCTTATCGTACCTGGTCTATTTAGAAAATATTGAAGAACTCTATTCCTAGGTTAAAGAGGTAGGTCGACCAGAGCCTGTAGTTGCTCGTTGGCTGTAGGTTTTCCTGTAGCATGATAACTTATCCCAAGGATGCAAAAAAAATCCCAACACACCCCTTTCTCTCTACTCGACTTCCTTCCTTTGTCAATGAAGTAATTAGTCTCCTCAAATAGCAAATATTTATCACAATGGATAACCATACCATCATTTGATAACTCTGTTATCTCAACCAACAATCACATGTTCACTTAAAACTAGAGGCCATGAACAAAAACATATCCATTGTCCCATGATTGAGTGAATTTATTTGAGAGCTCGAAGTCACTTCCATTAAATTTATTTAAGAGGGGCATGAAGTTATGATTGGAAATAATTTTCGTGATAGTGTCTTCTGACTATAAATATTCAGGTTCTAGAAGGGCCATTTCCAAAAAAATAATGGAATATTTAGGGATAGTTAAGCACTCACACCTCAAAAAGGAAATAAAAATTAGAATAGCACAATGGATTTGTTTACTCTTGTATGGGGATTTAAAGAGTTCAAGGATAGCAGAACTATTTGAAGCTTGCATAGAATGCATGCCAAATTTTTGGGGAATGATTATACACCTTTTCCATTGATGAGCATCATACTTGGAGATATTTGGGTCATGTGTCCAATATGGCAAGATGATTTTGTAACCATCAATGAGGATAAGAGTTTTGGAAATAATACAATGGATATTCCTTGATTCATGTATGAAAGTGGTGGATTTGGGTGTGAGGTCACCTTGGGAATGAATGTTTGAAAAGGCTCTCCTAACAACACTGGTGATGATCTTGGTAATTTGAGGAGCATGAGTGGAACGATCATCAAGGAAAGGCTAGGAATGGTGCATGATGATGATAAGATTTACCACGTTAGTCGTAGGAGGAGATCTAAGATGCGCAAGAGGACAAGTCATTGGGGGATGAAGGAATAGGAGGCCTCAACCAAAGACACTCCAAGAAATAATGGGACAGGTGGCAAAAAAACTAACAAAAAGGTTATCAATGGGTGATGGTTCCCAATCCAAGATACGGTGGGGGCTAGGGTCACGAAGGTGGTAATGAAAGGAAAAAATTTTATGTTCAAGAAAAAAATATTTCTATGAATTTTTACCTATATATAATTTTTTTAGGTTTTATGCATCATTTTTTAGTTGATTTAATTCCAGTCAAATTCTAAATATTTATTTTTTAAAAAGTTAAATATGTTATTAATTTTATGATAAAATATGAATAATTATGACTTGCAAATAAATATTTGTTGTATTACCATATTTTCTATATAAATAATAAATCAAATTCTTACTGAGATAATGAATAATAAAGAGTATTAAACAGTATGAACTCAATCCACACCTCAAATTTCAAGGAGAAGACTCAATTTCAAATCTTATCAAGCATGCATAGTTTTAAAGTAGTTACAATATTACTATATGATCAGATGTAATATAAATAAGGTCTATTTCAATCCTCTCTATTTATTAAAATCCAATTTTAACTAAAAAATAAAAAATAAAAAACAAAGGAAAAAACACTCAAAAATTAACCTCAAATATATTAGTAAAATCTCTTTAGAGAGGGGATGCATATTTATTTCCAAAATATCTCTAAGACCATCCATATTTTATGTGTCATATATCACATTTAAACTTATTATAATATATTATTAAAAAAATTTAGAGTAAATATTTATCCTCACCTAATACACCCATTTCAAATGCCTATGTAAAAAAAAATTATCGTTATGAAGTGTGCACCTATCTAGATAATATTTTTTCATCTTCAACAAAGTGAGATACTATTCATTGAAAAGTTTTGCTATAAGTAGTTATAATACTACTATCTTTTATTTTTAGTCATGTTATGATCAAATGTTACTAATGTTAAATAATTCTATCTAAATATAATTTAAACAATTTATACTTATATAATATCATATGACTACTTATTATTTAAATCTATTTTTTATATAATATATTTAATGGTGGGATTTGAGTCTTCTAGTTTAATGCCCTTCCTTAGCAAGGTCGAGGAAAAGCACCATGATTTAATTGAATCTCTTCAAGTGGATATCTATTTTATTGAGGATATCCAAGGTATGACCCAACAACAATGTGACGAACCAAGAAACCCCAAAAAGGATATGGGGAATGTAGAAAAATCACCTTCTAAGGTATAGTTAGATATTCAATGGTAGTTCTTTGAGTCTTATCTATTTTGGATTACGGTCCTATTGTGCTTTTCCCTTACGGAATTGGGTGATCCAGTTTGGCGGTGGTTTATTTGGCTGACCATTTTGTTTAGGTAGTTTTCTGTTTTGGTTGGGTAGTCCTTATCGTTAGAGTCTCTTGGGCTTTACCTTGAGATATTTTGGTTTCACTTTTTGTAATAAGGTTTGGGGATCCTTTCAAAAGTCCTTTTATCTAATAATAATAATATAATTTATTTTTTATATTGTCAAATTTTATAACTAAAAATGAAATGATATATTTTTGAAATAATAAATAGAAGAAATTGAAAGATAAAAAATTAAAATACATAAAAGAGTCATTCTAAAGTAAATATCAAATATACTAGTATAATTATTTTAAAAAGGTGGTAACATTTTTTTTACCTACCTCCCATATCATCCATATTTTTTGTTCCGTAACCAATTGATGCATGCGCATCCATGTGGGGACTGATGTAAGGAATAGATGCGTGAGAATATAGAAGACCAACCACCTAATGATCAATATTAAAATGGCCTAGTGGAAGTTGTAGAGTAACTGACTTTCTAAGCCTATAAATTGGAAGTGATTCGAGACAGATAAGAGAGAGGAGGGTTAGAGGAGAAGTGACAAAGTAAACTTGAAGCAAAATAAATAAGAAGAAAGAATGTTGTGATAGAAAACTCTAAATAGTCTGGATATACATAGGCATAAAGACTGTAATATGTAACAACCATGAAGGCAAAAATTTAATATAAATCCACTTCCAATCTATAATGGCCTTCCTTGGAAGAACTTAATCTTGATACTTTATTTATGTATTGATGTGTGGATATCTAATGCATAATATCATTTTATATTATCAATATGTTTTGATAGTTATCCTTTATGCTTTGATTATATACTTTTGGAAATATGGTACTGCTAATAAAATTTGTGGTTGTAGGGCTATGTACTTTCACAAGTGGATTTGTATGGGACAACCACCAAAGTTGAGGGAAAAAGAGAAATGATGGATAACATTCTCATCGAAAACTCAAGGGTAAAAGAAAACCCTTCATATAGGTGCATTCCATATGTTCTTGTTTGATTGAATGCACCATTGGACAACAAGGTTGTGATTAGCAAGCCATACTTATTAGGTGGGTAATAACATTTTAGCTATCTTAAAATCCACCTACTTAAGGAAAAATAATGTTGTATGTATTATTGATTGCATCAGGATGCTTTTACTCTTATATTTTAAGCATAGGAAATGTTGATTTTAATAAGTTGATATTAATAAGTGAGTTAATTACTACCTAAGAATGCTTGAATATTGATGTTAATGGTTAATATTAACAATCAATGTTAATTAAATTAATTAGGTGAGTAATTAATTTAATTACATTAGTAATAATATTAATTATTTATATTAGCGAATGAAGTTAATAATAACACTTGCTTTATAAGTACTAAAAGGTTTATATTAATAACATAAACCTTGCATAAAGAAGAATTCATTTATTAAATAATGAAAGTGTGTTTTGGAAAGATGGAAGTGGGGGATAAAGGAACATGGAAAAGTTGGCAACTGGGAAAACATTTTCAGCGTTAACTTCTTGGAAATGTTGCATGAGGGGCGTAACGACCATGTTGAATGATTAATATCCTTAGTTCTTCAAATAAATTTATGTTGCTTGATTGTAAAGTTTTTGGAGAGTTTCCAAAGAGGAAAGAAGACAGGAGCTAGAGAAGAAGAAGGTTTGGCTTAATAAAGTTTCTAAATTTACTTTTGAAGGTATTTATCTGGTTACTATTAAGCTTGTATGTTGTTATACGTCTTGTCTTCAATACATATTTTCTATATATATTTTCCATCAAACAAACTTGAACATGTTATCCAAGATTTTATTTGTGTGCAATCTATGACTTATGTGATTTTTAAATAGTTTAGATCAATTATTTTTTGGTTTGGATGACTAGAAAAGTTTAAGTTTTTTATTGGTTTTAGGAAGATAACCTTTGAGTCTAGTTTAGTCTAGATAATGCAGTAAGGTCCCAGGTTGATGGTTGTATCCAATTATTAGTTGTAGTTATTTATGACAATACTCTTTTATGTATTCTATTGCTACTTTGTCTACCAGAGCTTAGTTACATTTTTTTTTAAATCAAATTTATATTGGATTATTTTTAGTGAGTTGTGGTCACCTTGATCCTTATTTAGAATTTAAAGAAAACCATTGTTGTTACAAATAATTGTAGTTGTGTGGTTTTCTCTCTGGTTAGTGTGTCAGGGTTGAAGGATTTACATTATAGGGGAAATAAACATGTTTTATTCAAATATTTCATTATGTATTCCAGAGATTATGTTTACCTCTAGATTCTGATGATGTTTATAAAATTTTAAATTATATTTTCATGAAGTAAGCTTGTGTTGATTGTTCAACAAGGTAATTCATCCTTTCCTAATCATCAAGGCTTATTTAAGTTCATTTTTTAATTATATTGACTTGATGAATAAAATATTTACTTTGGGGAAAGTGGAGTTGGTTTAGGAAAGGCTTTGGAAGCCTCCTCCGCTGATGTTGATACTGCAATGTGTATCCCAAAAAAGACTATTATTGGGGCTATGTTGGATAAATATTATATGGAAAATATAATATAAATATAATGGGGGCTATGATGGACTATTATAAATATAATGTTGATGTTGAGCTAGAGAGTCTTAACCTTATGGACTTTGAGGTTGCCAAGAATTATCTGGATAAGGTAATTGCGAATATTGAAGTTGGTAATTTTTTGGAAAGAAGAATGGAGGTGATAATCATCAAATCTTGAAAGAAGGTGAGGCCCCTTTGGTTTTTGAAAGTAAAGATCATAGAACCCCCTCTCCTGATCTTATTAGGCCTATAGAAGAAGGAGATTCCTATTCTTTGAAGGAAGAAAATTTAAATCTAAATTAACGAAAAAGGGTTGATATGCTGAAGATCCCAAAGAGGGAGATGAAATGGGTGAGGAGGTTGAACCAATTGAAATATAAGATAAAGAAGTAAAATATTACATAGGTTATTCAAGATATGAAGTATTATGGGTATTCTATTCTTACTCCAATAAGTAATAAGAAGTTGAAGAATTTGGAAAGACCTGTGATGAATCATAAATTCTAGGTGGAGACTAAAGGGACCTTGTGCAAGACCTCAAATTTTGTCAAAGATCTATTGAAATATCTCAAGAGATCTATTAAATTATCTGAATTTTATGTGAATGAAATCTCTTGGATAATGAAGTATGAGCAAGGCCATAATACTCTAGAGATGGATATGGATATCTTAGAAGAGAAATTTTAGGATTAAATTATTTTTCCTTTGCAAGGAGGTTGTGATTAGCAAGCCATCCTTATTAGGCGGGTGATAACATTTTAGTTATCTTAAAATCCACCTACTTAAGGAAAAATAATTTTGTATGTATTATTGATTGCATTAGGATATTTTTACTCTTGTATTTTAAGCATAGGAAATGTTGATTTTATTAAGTTGATATTAATAAGTGAGTTAATTAATACCTAAGAATACTTGAATATCGACGTTAATGGTTAATATTAACAATCAATGTTAATTAAATTAATTAGGTGAGTAATTAATTTAATTACATTTGTAATAATATTAATTATTTATATTAGAAAATAATAACACTTGCTTTATAAGTATTAAAAGGTTTATATTAATAACATAAAAACTGCATATAAACCTTGGATAAAGAAGAATTCAATTATTAAATAATGAAAGTGTGTTTTGAAAAGATGGAAGTGGGGGATAAAGGAGCATGGAAAAGTTGGCAACTTGGGAAAATATTTTCAATGTTAAATTCTTGGAAATGGTGCATAAGAAGCATAAAGACCATGCTGAATAATTAATATCCCTAGTTCTTCAAAGGGATTTATTTTGCTTGATTGCAAATTTTTTATAGTTTCCAAAGAGGAAAGAATATAGGATCTAGAGAAGAATAAGTTTTGGCTTAATAAGGTTTCTAGATTTGCTTTTGAAGGTATTTGTCTGGTTACTATTAAGCTTGTATACTGTTATACGTCTTACCTTCAATACATATTATATATGTATATATATTCCATCGAACAAACTTGATGTTATCCAAACTTTTATTTGTGTGCACTCTATGGTTTATGTGATTTTAAAATATTTTATATCAATTCTTTTTTGGTTTGGACGACTAGAAAAGTTTAGTTTTTTTATTGGTTTTAGGAAGGTAACCTTTGAGTCCAGTTTAGCCTAGATAATGTAGTAAGGTCCTAGGTTGATGGTTGTATCCAAGTATTAGTTGTAGTTATTTCTGATGCTACTCTTTTATGTATTCTATTGCTACTTTGTACAATCATTGCTCAGTTACATTTTTTAAAATCTTCTTTATCTTGGGTTATTTTTAGTGAGTTGTGATCACCTTGATCCTTCTTTAGAATTTAAAGAAAACCATTGTTGTTTTAATAATTTTAGTTGTGTGGTTTTCTATCTGGTTATTGTGTCAGGGTTGAAGTATTTGCATCATAGGGGAAAGCAACATGTTTTCTTCAAATATTTCATTATGTATTCTAGATATTATGTTTACCTCTAGATTCTGATGATTTTTATAAACTTTTAAATCATTTTTTTGTGAAGTAAGCTTGTATTGATTGTTCAATAAGGTAATTCATATTTTCCTAATCATCAAGGCTTAATTAAGCTCATTTTTTAATTATGTTGAATTGATGAAGAAAATTTTTGCTTTGGAGAAAGTGGAGTTGGTTTAGGAAAGGCTTTGGAAGCCTCCTCCACTTATGTTGATATCGCAATGTGTATCCCAAAAAAGAACTATTTTTGGGGATGTGATCGATAAATATTATATGGAAAATATAATATAAATATAATGGGGTGGTGTTGAGCTAGAGAGTCTTACCCTTATGGACTTTGAGGTTTCCAAAAATTCTTTGGATAAGGTTATTACGAATATTGAAGTTGGTGATTTTTTGGAAAGAACATTGGAGGCGATAATCATAAAATCTTGAAAGAAGGTGAGGCCCCTTTGGTTTTTGAAAGTAAATATCACAAAACCCCCTCTCCTAATCTTATTAGACCTACAGAAGAGGGAGATTCCTCTTCTTTGAAGGAAGAAAATTTTAATATAAATTAAAGGAAAAGAGTTGAGACTCTGAAGATCCCAAAGAGGGAGATGAAAGGGGTGAGGAGGTTGAACCAATTGAAATCCAAGATGAAGATTAAAATATTACATAGGTTATTCAAGATATGAAGGATTCCTTGGGATTATATTCCTACTCCAATAAGTAATAAGAAGTTGAAGACTTTGGAATCACCTGTGATGAATCATAATTTATAGGTGGAGACTAAAGGGACCTTGTGCAAGAACTCAAACTCTATCAAAGATCCGTTGAAAAATATCAAGAGATCTATTAAATTATTTGAATTTTATGTGAATGAAATCTCTTGGAGACTGAAGTATGAGCAGGGCCATAGTACTCTAATATGGAGATGTATCTCTTAGAAGAGAACTTTTAGGATTAAATTATATTTTCCTTTGCAATGAGGTTGTGATTATAAAGCCATCCTTATTAGACGGGTGATAACATTTTAGTTATCTTAAAATCCACCTACTTAAGGAAAAATAATGTTGTATGTATTATTGATTACATTAGGATGCTTTTAATCTTGTATTTTAAGCATAGGAAATGTTTATTTATTAAGTTGATATTAATAAGTTAGTTAATGAATACCTAATAATGCTTGAATATCAACGTTAATGGTTAATATTAACAATCAATGTTATTAAAATTAATTAGGTGAGTAATTAATTTAATTACATTAGTAATAATATTAATTATTTATATTAGCAAATGAAGTTAATAATAACACTTGATTATAAGTATTATAATGTTCATATTAGTAACATAAACCTTGCATAAAGAAGAATTCATTTATTAAATGATGAAAGTGTGTTTTGGAAATATGGAAGTAGGGGATAAATAAGCATGGAAAAGTTGGCAACTTGGGAAAACATTTTCAACATTAACTTCTTGGAAATGTTGCATGAGGGACGAAACGACCATGCTAAATTATTAATATCCCTAGTTCTTCAAAGGGATTTATGTTGCTTTATTGCAAAATTTTTGGAGATTTTCCAAAGAGGAAAGAAGATAGGATCTAGAGAATAAGAAGGTTTGGCTTAAGAAGGTTTCTAAATTTTCTTTTGAAGGTATTTGTCTAGTTACTATTAAGCTTGTATATTGTTATACATCTTACCTTCAATACATATTTTCAATATATATTTTCCATCGAATAAACTTGAACATATTATCCAAGATTTTATTTGTGTGCAATCTATGGTTTATGTGATTTTAAAATAGTTTAGATGAATTATTTTTTGGTTTGGACGACTACAAAATTTTAGATTTTTTATTGGTTTTAGGAAGGTAACCTTTGTATCCAGTTTAGCCTAGATAATGCAATAAGAACCTAGGTTGATGGTTGTATCCAATTATTAGTTGTAGTTATTTATGATGCTACTATTCTATGTATTCTATTGCTACTTTGTCCAACCATCACTTAGTTACATTTTTTTTGAAACCAAATTTATCTTGTATTATGTTTAGTGAGTTGTGGTCACCTTGATACTTCTTTAGAATTTAAAGAAAACCATTGTTGTTTTGATAATTGTAGTTGTGTGGTTTTCTCTATGGTTAGTGTGTTAGGGTTGAAGGATTTGCATTATAGGGGAAAGCAACATATTTTATTCAAATAATTTATTATGTATTCTAGAGATTATGTTTACCTCTAGATTATGATGATGTTTACAAACTTTTAAATTGTGTTTTCATGAAGTAAGCTTGTGCTGATTGTTCAACAAGGTAATTCATATTTTTCTAATCATCAAGGCTTATTTAAGATCATTTTTAATTATGTTGACTTGAAGAAGAAAGTGTTTGCTTTGGGGAAAGTGGATTTGGTTTAGGAAAGGCTTTGGAAGCCTCCTCCCTTGATGTTGATACTGCAATGTGTATACCAAAAAAATACTATTATTGGGGTTGTGCTGGATAAATATTATATGGAAAATATAATTTAAATATAATGGGGGCTATGCTAGACTATTATAAATATAATGTTGGTGCTGAGCCAAATAGTCTTACCCTTATGGAATTTGAGTTTGCCAAGAATTATCTAGATAAGGTTATTACAAACATTGAAATTGGTGATTTTTTGGAAATAAGGTTGGAGGTGATAATCATAAAATATTGAAAGAAGGTGAGGCCCCTTTGGTTTTTGAAAGTAAATATCATAGAACCCCCTCTCCTGATCTTAGTAGGCCTACATAAGAGGGATATTCGTCTTATTTGAAGGAAGAAATTTTGATCTAAATTAAAGGAAAAGAGTTGAGATGCTGAAGATCCCAAAGAGGAAGATGAAAGGGGTGAGGAGGTTGAACCGAATGAAATCTAAGATGAAGAAGTAAAATATTATATAGGTTATTCAAGATATGAAGGATTATGGGTATTCTATTCTTACTCTAATAAATAATAAGAAGTTGAAGACTTTGGAAACACCTGTGATGAATCATAATTTCTAGGTCTATACTAAAGATACCTTGTGCAAGACCTCAAACTCTGTCAAAGATCTATTGAAATATCTCAAGAGATCTATTAAATTATCTAAATTTTATGTGAATGAAATATCTTGGATACTGAAGCATGAGCAGGCCATAATACTCTAGAGATGGATATGGATCTCTTAGAAGATAACTTTTAGGATTAAATTATTTTTTCCTTTGCTCTCTGATTTTAGTGTATTTGACCTTGTAGGGTTCATTATTCGTTTGGGTTTTTTCCTTGTTCTCAATTTGTTGGGCTATATCTTTGTTGGATATGGGTGATCTTGATCTATTCATTTTGAGTCAATTTTTAATATATTTTGCTCTCTAGTTCTCTTTGTAAAAGGTTTGGGTAACCTTTCAAAATCCCTTCTTCTACCTAATAACAAAAGTAAGCTTGTGCTAAAACGCAAGACATAGATTGAATTAAAAATAATTTTATGGGGCTCTTTTCATTACATTATGGAAGATTGATGAGACACCTATTAATTTAAAAATATTTCTTTTTTATTGTGTGGATCACCCAAAATTTATAACGTCAGCTAGTGTATCGCCCAAATTTTTCACACCCTTACCTTCAGGCTAAAGGATCTGTGCTCGAAAGGGGTATGCGAGAAGGATGGGAAAATACCTCGGAAGGAGAGGCTCTTTGAAGGTCGTGCCTCTTGGGGGAGGGGTATAAGGGTGAATTTTCGATGGATGGTGGGGTTCACCAGGAAAATTTGAGTGGTAGTTTCCACGCCTAGGTTGAGAATGGGTTTGATGTGTTCATTTTATGTTCAATCATTCAGATTCCTAGGTTGGCCAAAATGAATCTAAGCTATTCTATATGAAATTTTTGGTTTATATGAAGACAATAAACATAAATGAATCCTAAATATAGAAAATATCTAAAATGGAGAAGAGTGCACCTGATTTCTGATGTCTGATGAAGATTCTGAAGCTTGTAGGAGTCCAGATCGTCCCGAATATGACAAGATCATCTATAATTATATAGAATCGTCCAGATCATAGGATATCATCTAAGATCAGCCAAGATCATCAATGACCTAAAAAATTTGTCAGAAACCTACAATCATGAAAATAGACACCAAAAACCAAAAATACAATTGCAAGAATGATACAAAATGATAGAAATAAGAATGTAAATGCTTAAATGATAAATCCAGATATCAAATCAAATAGGATGCAATGTTTTAATAATTTATTTTGAATTTTATCATGCAAATATGCTAAATGAGGTGAACTCCAAGATGGAGAACATAAGGGAATTAATCTAATGCACAATTAAATAAGAAAAGAGATAGAGAATGCAAACTCAGGGCTTTGATTTCCCCTAATCTAAACTACAGTCAAAATCATCTGCAATCGTACGAGATCGTAGTCAATATCGTCAGGATCGACCAAAATTGTGGTTGAATCACCTGCAATGATCCGAGCTTCCTCCGACTGAAACATAGTGAGATCCTGCAATAAAACTTGAAAACACAAATGCAAATGGTAGGGAATAGGATTTTCTAACACAACAAAAGCTAAGGTTGCAGGGGAATGATCATCCAAGGGTATAAACTAGGAAAATCATAAGTTTATATAATATTAGAGGGAGGTTAGGAGGTTGGAGATCATCCCAATCTAGGATATATCCAACGTAGGAATCTCCAACCGCACAGACACGCTTCTACCCGAGTTGGAGAGGTTGTTGAAACAGAAGCTAATAATGAAAATTTAGTTTTGGGATGAAATCATTTGGACGTTCTGTTCCATACGAATTCGTTCAATTTGGGATGATATAGTCAGATCGACGATGATATCGTCCAACGGTCAAAACAAATTCTAAAAATGGCACAAAAAATGAGGTGAGCGGTTAACGAGCAGTTTTGGGGTTTAAAATTTAAATTTTTTATCTCTTACCAATGGTTTAACTGTGCCAATTTTAGGGTGCTACATTTTGCCCCCTCTTTAGCAAATTTTCCAAAGAAAATGCGTTAAAGATAAGTTCTTCATGCTTTACGAGAAAGCAAAAATTTATTCCATTTTTTAGACGATGATTCTAGGTCGAATCGTACAACTGTTTGCTATGGTGCCCCCTCCGAGTTTTTACCCAAATCGAACGTTTGAGGTAAAAGCGCTGAAAAGAAAAAATTAAAAAAATGTTATTTTTAAATAAAAATAGGAAAAATGGGGTAAAACCCTAATTCATTTTTACTGTTCACTTTCACTGTTTCAGAGCTCTGCAGGCAAAATGGTGGAAACGACACACAGATCGACAGAGGTCCGGTGCGGGTTGCGGGTAAGGATCTAAACCTAGTGTACTATGTTTTTAGCTTGATTTCTTTAATTTTTTATTTGAATTTTAATTGTTTTTGGGCGTCAGAGACGATTTCGTCCTATCAAGGACGATTTAACTAAATTTGGTATAATATCGTCCAATAATGGGTGATATCATTTTTTTATGAGATGAAATTGATTTTAATGATTATGTACTAATGATTTTTTGTTGTTTATTGTTTATTTTATAGAGGGGATTGCTAAAGAGTCGAGAGTGGAAATACGGGGGTCTCAGGGATGACTTAGCCACGCTCGATCAGGCTAAGCGAGATAAACTAGCAGAGGTCAAACTGTGGCATGTGGCAGAGATGCCATAAAATCCTACAGACATGGGGCTACTGATAGCCCTAGCAAAGAGATGGTATCCGGGGTCATCCTACTTCCGGCTATCAATAGGGGAGATGACTCCCACTCTAGAGGATGTATGGAGGATCTTGAGGATCCCCATACATGGGTGGTTCATAACTCCTTCGGCCAATCAGGGTCATGCCATGATGAGATTGTGTAGTGACCCAAGCTTCACCCTAGAGAAGGGCAGAGTGAACATTGAGGCTTTGAGGCAGATGCCTGGGGCATCTCGATTGACCTAGGTTTTGGTAGGGGTGGTGGGTGGCCTTATTATATGCCACCAGAGCGGATGCAGGTTACCATGGCTACTCTTAGATGTGGTATGTGATATGAGAGACCACGGATACAGGTTTTCTTGGGGTAGCTTTGTATTATGTTGCCTGTATAGGATCCTTTATAGGGTCGTATATGTTTGGTGCTGACATCGCTGCTACAGCTTTGGTGCTGGAAGCACATTGCAGTGCGAAGGCTTATAGGTCTTCCATTGATAGGAGTTGACTGAGAGACCCTAAGTTTTCTATTGGTGGCTCTAGAGAGTGTCACAGTGGTGGATAGATCTACCGATGTCCCAGAGGT
Organism: Wollemia nobilis; assembly: GCA_028583015.1. Classification (NCBI taxonomy): domain Eukaryota; kingdom Viridiplantae; phylum Streptophyta; class Pinopsida; order Araucariales; family Araucariaceae; genus Wollemia; species Wollemia nobilis. Next base: position 4,574,522 of record JAQPPZ010003361.1, on the reverse strand, counting down.
TTCTAGATGACCTCATCCTAGATTAGATCACCTAGAGACCATGGAGAGAGCATCCAAGGTGGGCAGAGGACGAAAAAGAGTTGGCTTGCATCAGGCGAGTCATCTGGTTGAGGATAGAGCAAGGAGAGGTAGAGCTCCACTACTATGAAAAAGTTTTGATGTAGTTCGGTCTATAGTAGGGGATCCCTTCTCTTAGGGATTATGAGTACTCCTAGACTGTTCAAGATAATACCACATTGAGCGGGGCTCCAGACATGCAGCAGTTCTGGAGTCAAGATGTTGATGATGCCGCCATTCAGCCAGTGGATGGGGACAACACTGGGATAGCAGACGGGTATGATTCCTGGTATACAGGCATCCACCCTCCTTGGATGACAAGGGCATAGGGTTTGGTGCACGCTATAGTGCAACAGATGGAGAGGCAATGCCAGACTACCATTGGTGCAATGAGGGGTTGTGGAGGGAGGGATCAGTGATGGCCTCCTTAGGAGAGACGCTAGAGAGCACCACAGGCTCCAGAGAGACAATAGCATCTAGAGAGGAGGGAGAGACTCCCTTCTCAGTAGAGGGATAGGCCACCATCACCCGATAAGGGCAAGGGTGTTGAGGTGGGGGAGAATAGTGAGATGGTGGCTCTCTGAGTGGAGAATACCCACATACGAGCTCAGGTGCAGACTCTTCAGGATGAGGTGACACAACTTAGGGCTCAAAGTGGAGAGGTGAGCATTCTAGAGTTGGCATGGGCTATTACACAGACTATGTTATACCAGGGGTTGTACTATCATGTGGTTCCAGAGAGGTAGAGGATACCGCTGCTAGCCAGCATTGCAGAGCTTATCGGGATGGGGTCATCAAGGACATCATCACGATTGAGGTCGAGGACCCATGATACAACACGGACCTCGATGGGACCACCTCCTCCACCTCAGGGTGGGAGATGAGATGAGGATGAGATCTCAAGGGCTTCTTGAGACTAGATGCTCATTGTACATAGACCATATATTTTTGAGAGGATTGAGTATGCTAGGGTATAGATTGTGGCATACCAATCCATTTTGATATGATGTATATACTTTTTGATATATATATATGTTCTTTTGTGATATGACTTGTGCATATGTTTTATGATGCTTTAATATTTTAATTGTTGATTGACTATTCATGTAATTATGTCGTTTGAAAATATTATAATTTTATGTCATGCTATAAATTTAAATGAAATAAGCTGATGTAAACAAACTGGTTGTGGTGGTGTGATTTGATAAAAAAATAAAGTTACTTCTAACAATAATTTCAAAGGAAATTTTCGTTGTTACATGACCATTTCATGGAGTCGCCGCTCGCTAGGTCATCAAGCTAATCCCGGTATGAGAAATATTGCTAAAAGTAAAAGGGTTCTTAAGAGACTTTCTTAAGACTTTGTGTTTGTGATGATGAAAAATGATGATGGTGATGATTTGTTTTCAGATTTCCATGAAAATATTATGCATGAAATATTAAAAATATGATTTTTGCTAGGCATAAAATTCCTAAGTGTGATAGAAATTTGAACAATTGCCTAGGAATTATAACACCGTCACAAAACTGAATGTTGACATAATGAAATGAAATAAAAAAATTTCGTTCTTTTTAAAGCATAATTGTGTAACATAATGATTTAAGCCATATGCTTTTATGGATTAAATAAATTGGAAATAGAATTATAACGATGGCTTGCACTAGGCATAGAAATTTAGGTATAGACTTATACCATCATCACGAAATCCAAAGAAGAAATTGATGTAATAGTTTTATTGCATAGTTGATTTTTGATTTTGAGATAAAAAATATAAAATTGAGGACTTGCACTAGGCATAAATTCCAATTTAGGTTTAGGAACTATACCATCGTTGCGAAAGTCAAAAAAAAATATAAATGTGACTGTATTGCTAGATTTTTGAACATGTTTTGAAATAAATTTTGGATTTTTGAAAAAATGTATTTAATTGTTTTTACGCTAAGCCAATATTCTCAAGTAAGAAAATCAAATTATTCCAGAAGATTTGCATAAATATTTTAAATCATCTCAAAGATCAAATTTAGATTTATAAGGAACTCCATGTGCATATGTGAGTTCATTACTGATCTTGATCTATCATAATGATACAAAATCTCTTAAACACAAATGTGTGTGCAATTGTATTGTTCATTTACCAATTTTGAGCAAGATAATTTGATACAAGTATTTTGAATTAACCAAATGAGTGTTCGTTGACCATGATTTATATGTATGTAACCGTACCAAACTACTATGTAAGTCGGGTCATCAAGAGCTAGCTGATCCATGAGCTGACATAGGTCTGTACAAAATAAGGTCGCTAATGTGACAAACATCACCACGCCAGGAGTTACCCAAGGCCAAGCGGGTTGGGTACAAACCACCTCTTATGGGGCTTACCTCACAGTTTTTGAATAATTGAGAATTCCAGGGATTCAAGCTCATTCACCCTTATTTTCTTTCAAATGGTAGGGGAAGGGATTTATTGCTTTTTGCTTTTTCTTTTCTTTCTCTATTTTTTTTTTGTATTTTTACTTGACATTGAGATAATGCTGAAATATTACTGAGGTGGTACAAAATGATACTAAAATAATGCTTCTTTTTCTCATGATTTTTCTTGACTTTCCTTTTTTTTTTTATACTAGGGATACTTGCTTGGATTGGCTATAGAGCAAGGGATTTTTATTCTGGGCAGGGGTGAGCTTGTCCTTTTGTCAATTCTCAAAAATTCTAGACCATGTGCATGATAGGATAGTAGGGGAAAATTTTCGCTCAAGAGACCACTTCTACTATGTAGCATCGCTTTGAATTTACAATGAAATCATTTTAATGTGAAAAGGTGTACTTGGTTCAAGTAAATAACAAGATCAGTTCTCTATGCTCAAAAAATTATTTAATTCAACTATGGACTTCGATATAAGAGAGATTAATAATCATACCAAATAAGATCAAGATATTTATTCATGTGAGTGTGAAAGTGAGGGATTCCAAATAAATGCTAATTTATCCAAAATAACTTATATAAATGCAATACTTCAAGAATTGATAGGTGCAAAAATAGAAGATGTTTTTGAGGATTTTGATGATTTTTATTTTTTTATATTTTGATTTTAATTTATGAATTAAGATAATACATAATATTACTATTTTTGAAATTTTTATATGAATTACTAAAATAAGATAATATGTATAATATATACAATGATGAAATTACCAGATTTATGCATAATAGTGCTTAAGATGCATAATTTTCATAGGTTCTTTAAGATATTTACCATCTAAGGTAGCTAATCTATATGCTCCCGATCCAAATTTAGTAGTGATAATATATGGCCCAAGCCAGTTAGGCTCAAATTTACCTTTAAGGTCTTTAGTTGCAATAGTATTTTTTTATTTTCTTTTAAGACGAGGTCACCTTTCTCAAAGGATCGATGATGAACTTCCTTGAAATATGCTCGTTTGAGCTTGTTATGGTAGGCACGAATATGCTCCAAAGCATTAATGCGCTTCTCATCTAGGAGTTCCAGCTAACTAAATTTTCCAGCACGATATTCATCTTCTACTTCAATATCTTGAAGTAGCAGAGCCAAAGAAGGAACTTCTAATTCAAAGGGAAAAACAACTTTAGCGCCATAAACCAAAACAAAAGGTGAAGTGCCCATGGGAGTATGAATGCTAGTTCGATAAGCCCACAAAGCAGGATATAATTGAATGTGCCAATCACGGCTAGATTTATTGACCAGTATTTTGAGGATTTTAATTAATGTTTTATTAGATGCTTATATTTGGCCATTACCCTGAGGATAATAGGGAGTGGACCAACGATGTTGAATTTTATATTTTTGACATAGTTTCTTTACATATTTATTTTTGAAACAAGTTCCATTATCCGAGATGAGATTTGCAGGAATTTTGAACCTACAAATAATTTTATTAAAAATAAATTTGGAAACTTGAGTTCCAGTGCAAGAAGCTAAGGGCATAGCTTCAACCCACTTTGTAAAATACTCGGTGGCGGTTATGATGAATTTGTGTCCATCAGATGACATAGGATTGATTTTTTCGATGATGTCTAAGCCCCATTTTGAAAAGGGCCAAGGAGATGAAATAGCCTGTAGTTCTTATGCAGGGGCATGGACAAGGTCAGCATGTTTCTGGCAATTGTCGCAATGGTGCACGTAATCATGTGCATCATTCTCCATGGTAGGCCAAAAATATCCTATCCTAAGGAGCTTCTTAGCAATGGCACTACCACTAAAGTTTCCCCCACAAGATCTATCGTGGGCTTCACTCAAAGTTGATCTAGACTCTTCTAGAGTCAAACATCTCAGTAGGATACCTTCAAAAGATCTCCTATATAAGGTATTGCCAATTATGATGAAGCGACTTGCTCGTCTACGTAATAACTGATGCTGGTTTCTATTAAAACCTTCAAGAAAGGTACCATTTTGAAGAAAATTGAGGATATCAGTGTACCAAAGTTTGGGAGTAGTTTTGTTGATTAGAAACACGTCCAAAGGTTCCAAGCATGATTTAATTGAAGCAAGTTCTTGGAGTCGACGAATAATTATGGTAGCATATTCGTCATCTAACTTCAAGGGTAAAAGAGATGTAGCTACGATGATGGCGTCAGCCACACGATTGCTAGTTCTAGGAATAGCTTCCAAGGTAACTTGATCAAATAAAGATATTAATTGTAATACATATGCTTTATATGGGCATAATTTATCATCTTTGGTCTGATAAAAATCATTAATTTTATTTATAACAAGTTGAGAATCATCGAAAACTAATATATTTTTAATTTTTAGTATCAGGGCTGCTCATAATCCAAGGATGAGAGCCTCATATTCAATAGTGTTATTAGTATAGGCAAATGTTAATTTAAAGGATAGAGGTATGATATGTTTCTATGGAGATATCAAAATAATACCTGCACTAGCCCCAATCATGCATCGAGCTCCATCAAAGTATAAGGACCATTGCTCTGAATGATTTACCTCTAGTTTAAGGCATTCATCAAGAAACTCAATGACGAGGGGATGGGTGGATTATAAGGGTGCAACAGCTAATTGATATGCTATGATTTGACCCTTAATAGAATTTTGTCCTATAAATGTGAGTTCAAACTCGCTTAGCACAAGAACCCACTTTGTTGTGCGACCAGATAAATAAGGTCGACTCATGAGATACCACAAGGGATCGGATTTAGCAATAACGTATGTTTTTTGACTAAGCATATAATGGCATAGTTTTTGTATAGAAAATATGACTGCTAGACATAACTTATCTAATGTTGTATAGTGGGTTTCATAACTAATTAATGTTATGATAATGTAATAATTATCACACTCTCTTTTCTCATCATCAAGTTGAGCTAACATAGCTCCTAAAGAAAAATCTGAAGCAAAAATATACAAGATAAATGGGTGATCAGGTTTAGGTGGCAAAAGTACAGGTCGATTAAGAAGATATTGTTTGAGGAGTTCAAATGCTTCCTAACATTTGTCATCCCAATGGAAAGAGACATCCTTCTTAAGAAGCTTAATAAAGGGTCCAGTTTTATCCACCAGCTTATCGATGAAGCGATAGATAGCGTGAATCTTACCTTGTAGAATTCGTAATTCAGATATATTTGTAGGTGTAGGCATATCAGTGATAGCCATAATATTGAGAGGTTCAATTTTTATTCCACGTAAAGAAACTATAACCCCCAATAACTTACCCGACTTAACTCTGAATATACATTTGGCTGGATTCAATCGAATAAGATATTCCCTTAACCAATAAAATATTTTTCTCAAGTCATCTAAATAGTCATCTTCTTCAGTAGAACAGGCTATAATGTTGTCTACATAATCATGTAGTAAATCATGCATCATATCATGAAAGATATAAGTCATATCTCGTTGATAGGTTGCACCTGCATTCTTCAAACCAAATGGCATCACTTTCCAACAGAAAGTCCCCCAAGGGGTAATAAAGGCTATTTTAGCTTGATCTTCAGGAGCTATCCTGATCTAATTATAACCAAAAAATCCATCCATTAAGGATATCATTCCACTCCTAGCAATAAAATCAATGATCTGATCCATATTGGGAAGGGGAAAATCATCTTTAGGGCATGTAACATTAATATCTCTAAAGTCTGTACAAACCCTAACCTTAGTAGCTTCTTTCTTAGTTACTGGAACTACATTCGAGATCCATTCAACATAATCAATGGATTGTATAAAAATAACATTCAAAATTTTTTCTAACTCCCCTTTGACTAGTAAGGCCACTTTAGGATGCATTTTTCTAAGTTTTTGTTTAACAGGTTTAGCATCCGGGTGCACTACTAGGTGATACATAACTACAGAAGGGTCTAATACTGGCATATCTTCATATGTCCAAGCAAAGACATCTTCATATTATTTAAGAAATGCAATGCATTTATCCTATTTTTCTTGACTCAATTTTGATCCAATGTTGATTATGTGGGGGTTATCCTCGTTTCCAATGTTAATTTTTATGACATTTTCTACTTCCATGTGTAGATCTCTCTCAAAATTGGGTGGGGTGGGTGAAACACCCAATTATTGTAATTCTTACAAGGTTAGCTTGAATAATTTGTCTTGAGGAGTCATGGCCTCAAGCTGGGCTATACTAGGTATAGAGCCATAAAAATAAAATCCATTATGTAATAATTTCTTAACGGAGATGTCATGAAAGATATCTCCCTCCAACTCATTGTCGAATTCAATGATCATCTCAAGATAAGCTATAGATAGAATATTACATGTGAATGTCTTATTTATTAAACGCAAGGCATCGTGTTCATCCAAATAATTTTGGTAACATATAAGTTGGTCATCATCCTCAAATGAGAATGGCTGACCCTTACTAGGAAATGGGCCCACACCACATCGGGCGGGCCATGTTTCTACCTCAAAAGGTTATTTCATACCATTATGGAAAGGTACCAAACCTTTCCCTTTATATCCCAATTTCAGCATTATAGGTTTGGCTTTAATATACTCATTAGTAAAATAACATCGAGCATATCCATCATAATGAGTTCTAATGTTTCTGGGTATTCTACCCCAGTCATATCCCTTATAAATAAAGGCACAGCTCCCGAATTGGTAAATAATTCCCATAGGCTGTGGGAGGCCCAAGGTACAAGGAGATGGTGGCAAATTATTTAAAATAATAGAATCTTGCATATAAGCATTTGTTTCTTCTGATATAAAAATTTTAGATAGATCGGGTAAGAGTTCGTTAGTAAGAGCATAAGAGGTAGAAGGAACAATCCCTACGTCTTCTGATGTAGAAAATATGACTTTGGTGGATGTATATGGTGTAGAGGTGTCAATAGATGGGTCCATTATAGGTATGGAAGTTATAGGAGTAGAAAAAGAGACATTGGTTGTGAGATTAGGCTATTTCTTAGGTCCTAATGCGGTTTTTTCAGAAGATGGTTGAGCTATATGTGGAGGTGCAATTGATGGAGAAGAAGTAGATGACTTTGTGGGTGTAAGTTTCACACATTTATATGGATAATGAGAATTAGGATGTATGGATGACAGAGCAGGACAAAATTGAACTCTAATAGGTTCTGCCAATGCACACATATCAAAGGGTCTTGGATCACCATGAATGGTAACCAATTGATTATTAAATTCAAACTTAACACAATGATGTAAGATTTAGGGAACAACTCACATTGCATTGATCCAAGGACAACCCAAGAGTATATTGTACGGTGCAGGGCAATGTACAATAAACACGATCGTATCCAAGGTTCTTGGACCAACCTGCAATGGAATGGTAATAACTCCACATGTTTCTTGTGTTTCGTCATTGAAAGTTTTTATGATCATATCAGTTATTTTCATTTCCTCACTTCTAAACCCAAATATTTGGTAGAAGTCAAAAGTGCAGATATTTAAATATGAACCATTATCAATCAAAACTCATTTGACTGCTACATCTGCAATTAAAGCAGTAATATACAGGGGGTTATCTTTATATAAACTATGTTGAGGTATGTCTCTATCCCAAAATTCAATACAATCAACTTCAAGAGTTATTATAGTATTGGCCATGGCTTCAGGTTGAATGTATTGTGGTACCATCATCTGGCTTAATGTGAGCATTAATTCATCTCTATGTGTAGGAGATCTTAAAAGGTCCAAGAGGGAAATTCTAGCTGTAATATTTGATAATTGTTCATTAATATTATAAGGAGGTTTAGGTTGAACATTAAGCACATGATTCCATTTATTAGAAACCTTCAAAACAAATGGAGTTGATCCACCATTCTGAAATTTATCTTGTTGATAATTTTGAGCCTGTTGTCTAGTAACAGCTCCAATGGTACCCACAATATTATTCTACGGATGATGAATGGGTCTTGGTCTAGCGTTTATAGCTAGCTCATTAGAAATTAATCAGTGAGACAATGGTCTAGTAGTGAATCTTCTTGGAAATGGTTCTTCTGGAACCATATGACTTGTGATAGGATGAATAGTATCCAATTCATCTTCAGAACTATTCGATTGATTTGATGTGATTTACATATCACTCTCAATATCATATTCTGTATCACTAAAATCAGGTATCTGAATATTATATAGAGGCCTGGTTGTAACCATGGATAAAGTTGTGTCAAATATTTCCATATCATGAGTAGGTAAATGCCCACTAATAGTTCCTACATATCGGGCAGGAGGAGGGACATTATGATGCTCAATTTGATTAGCCACCTCCTTACCATGTTTTGGTAAAGGATGTTCAAAGATTTCTAATGACTGATTGGCATTCTGATTCTGGTTTTATGGGGTGTTCTGTTGAAAATTATTAGGAGGATTTTGCTTAGGTTGAAATGCTTGCACCTCCATCTCATTGTTATCAATCAAGTCCTGTATTTTATGTTTTAATCTTTTACAAGAGTTGGTAGTGTGTCCAGGTCCTCTATGGAAGTCACAGTGTAAATCTGCTTTGTATTCGGGTATAGTTGGATCAGGTTCCTAGATATTTGGTAATTGAATCAAACCTCGTTCTAATAATTGTGATAGAATAGTTGATAAAGGTTGATTTAACCTAGTAAATTCTTGAGGAGGTCTATCAGGAGGTTTTAGTACAAAATTCTCCACTGTCTTTGCAGCATTGAAATTAGCAATATTTATGCTATCAGTGACTCCATCACCCACAACTTGTTTATTCTTATATTGATTTTTGGAATTTTTCTCATCGTATTTATTTTTAAGTTGTCCTTTCGTAATGAGAGCATATTACACTCTTTAGGCTAAGTCTATAGCCTTATCGAAGGTGGTCAAGGTAGCAGTTGATAATTTATAAGATAGTTGCTCTTGCAAATTATTAATAAAGATGTCCAACATCTCCCTATAAGGTAACACAAAGTGCAATTTTCCTATCAATTGTCTCCACCTAGCTAGGAAATCAGTAAAGCATTCATATTTGTCCTATTTTAAGTTATACAAATATTTAATGGTCACATGTCTTTTGATGTAGGAACTAAATTGATGAACAAAAGACTCGGCAGTTTCTTCAAAATTCCTCAAATAATTAGTGGGTAATTGATAATACCATTTTAATGCCATTCCTCCCAAGATTTTCGAGAACATTTTTAGTAATAAAAAGTCATTGTGTGATATATCATGACAAGCTATCCTAAACATACGAAGATGCTCTATGGAATCTTCAGTTCCTTTATATATGGGAAGAACGGGCATAGGAAAATTTTTAGGATACGACTGTGCTACGACTATAGGATCTAAAGGCTGACTACACATCTCTCGATAGTCGTATGAGGGACAGTAGGCATCTATCTAGTCCATGCGGGAAACTAGCTGTTTCACCATGGTTTCAAGATTACTAGTTTGTCCACCATATTGGTTCGGTGGGACATAGGTATGGGATCTATGAGTGTATGATGGTGTAACATAATATTAGATGCTATATTGCTATTATGCAAAGTTTTGGTAGGAAGATTATTATGAAGAGGGTTTGTAATAGTATTATGTTGTACCCCAGATTTTTGGTAATTAGTGTTTGGTTTCATTTTGGGTTTTTGTTGATTTGAGGTATGTTGATCAAGAAATTGGCAAAATAGAGCAGTAAATGATGGTCTCTTTTGTGCGGGAATGACCCTAGGCTTGGTAACAGACGTTTTAGATTTTTGAGTAGCCTACTGTTGTTGCATGTTCTAGATCACAACTGCCATATCCAAATTGGATGGTCCAGCTTGATCACTCTCTTGATCAATAAATGACAAGGGATTAGTGCATGTTTGAAATACATCTTCTGGAGTTGCTTGAGTGTCACTAATTCGATCCTTGTCCATATGGGCTGCTCTATTAAAAACACCAATATTAGTATTAATGAACTTCTAGAATTGTTCCATGTTTTCAAAAGTGATAGCTCCTCCTTGAGACATTTTAGGGGATGAGGATCCTTCCTCTCTATTAGTTTCTTCTTGTTCATTTCCTACATCAAGCTCTTCTTCTTGTTGGTCTAGGATTTCTTCTTCCTAAAATTGGTCCTTAGGAGGGACATTTTGGTCAATTAATGGTCTTCCTAACCAATATTCATCTTCTTCGGTTTGTTTTCCATTCCTAAGTCTAGGCATTGTGCTACACTTAGGTTTTAGCAAATATATATACTTTTTTTTTATATTATATATATATATATATATATATATATATATATATGCGATAGGGTTTAGAGGTATATATTTTATCTATATACCTACTATAATACTTTAAAAAGAAAATGATTTATTTATTTTTTATATTATTATTTTGCGAGAATAAAAATAACAAACAACATGCTAGTTGCAAGAAATAACAATAGTAGAACTAATCACTTAGTTTTCTATGAATATTTTATGGATATCATTGATAGGGTCAAGTTCATCAGGAGTCATGAAATTCTCCTCTTCAAATTGGAAGTGGTTTTTCAAGAATTTGACAAAGTGTGCTATGGTAATATGATCTACTTCAGACTGACTTGTAAAAATAAAGTTCATGGCAATACTCTCGATACAACACAGCTCTAGGAATTCTATTCCATATTTTTCTATCCGTAAGAACGACTTCTTGATCCTCTATACGAGATAGAAATTTATGTACTACAACTGTGTTCTCAAGGTATTCCTCAAAGGTGTATAATTCAGAAGACACAAGTGCTCTTTTATCTGCTAACCACCTATGACAAGGTCTTTGAAGTTCATGATACAAAGTCACCTGATCAGGATCCAAGATTCTATCTAGGACAAACCTCTTAATTTTATTAAGTTCTATAGATATGTATTCAATAATACCCAATATCCTATCAAGTTTGTCCCACAAAGTTTGGGCTCTATTTGTTTGAGGTACTCTAAGCACATAAGTAATCTCTATGGCCATTAATTGATTTTCAACATTTATGGTGACATATTGTCTTCTATTATAATCTACCATCTAAGCATGATATGCAGATTTAATGGTTGTCTAATGATTTTAGATGTATTTAATAATGTGTTTTTTTTTTTGTATTATTTTGAAAAGGTGTTTTAGTTTCACGTCAGGTTCACCAAAATGTATCGCCCAAATTTTTTGCACCCTTACCTTTAGGCTAAAGGATCCGTGCCCGAAAGGGGGATGCGAGAAGGATGGGACAATACCTCGGATGGAGAGGCCCTTTGAAGGTTGCGCCTCTTGGGGGAGGGGTATAAGGGTGAATTTTTTATGGATGGTGGGGTTCACCAGGAAACTTTGAGTGGTAGTTTCCACATCTAGGTTGAGAATGGGTTTGATGTGTTCACTTTATGTTCAATCATTCAGATTCCTAGGTTGGCCAAAATGAATCTAAGTTATTCTATATAAAATTTCTGGTTTATATGAAGACAATAAACATAAATGAATCCTAAATACATAAAATATATAAAATGGAGAAGAGTGCACCTGATTTTTGATGTCTGATGAAGATTCTGAAGCTTGTAGGATTCCAGATCATCCCGGATATGACAAGATCATCTGTAATTGTACAGAATCATCCAGATCATAGGATATCATCTAAGATCAGCCAAGATCATCAACGACCTGATGAATTCATCAGACGAATTCGTTAGAACCTACAATCATGAAAACAGACACCAAAAACCAAAAATATAATTGCAAGAATGATACAAAATGATAGAAATAAGAATGTAAATGCTTAAATGATAAATCTAGATATCAAATCAAATAGGATGCAATGTTTTATTACTTTATTTTGAATTTTATCATGCAAATATGCTAAATGAGGTGAACTCCAAGATGAAGAACAAAAGTGAATTAATCTAATGCACAATTAAATAAGAAAAGAGATAGATAATGCAAACTCAGGGTTCTTATTGCCCCCAATTTGAATTATAGTCAAAATCATCTGCAATCGTACGATATCGTCATCGATCTCGTCAGGATTGTCCAAAATTGTGGTTGAATCGCCTGCGACGATCCGAGCTTCCTCTGGCTGAAACACAGTGAGATCCTGCAATAAAACTTGAAAACACAAATGTAAATGGTGGGGAATAGGATGTTCTAACACAGCAAAAGCTAAGGTTGCAGGGGAATGATCATCCAAGGGTATAAACTGGGAAAATACCAAGTTTATATAGGATTAGAGGGAGGTTAGGAGGTTGGGGATCATCCCAATCTGGGAGATCTCCAATGTAGGAATCTCCAACCGTGCAGACACACTTCTACCCGAGTTGGAGAGGTTGTTGAAACATAATCTAATTATGAAAATTTAGTTTTGGGATGAAATCATCTGGACATTCTGTTCCAGATGAATTCGTCCGATTTGGGACGATATAGTCAGATCGATGACGATATCATCCAACGGTCAAAACAAATTCTAAAAATGGCACAAAAAATGAGGTGAGCGGTTAACGGGCAGTTTTGGGGTTTAAAATTCAATTTTTTTATCTTTTATTGATGGTTTAACTATGCCAATTTTAGGGTGCTATAGCTAGCACCAAATAGATTATTCTTGAATCTTGTATGTTATGGATGAAAAATTAAAGAGATTTTTTATTATGTTGCTTATTTTTAGGCAATTTTATAATGTAAATAATATCTCTTAACTTTACCATGGAAGATTTAGATTTTTTTAATATTGGTTTTTGTGGATACCAATATTTTAATAATTTCATAGTCTATGCAAAATAACTATTATTGAATTTAAATTTTTAGTAGAGAAAGTAAGTTATAAAATATAGTATAGTTGGATTCTTCTGAAGTTCTGTTGTATTGTACTTATGTTGGTTAGTTGAGAAGAATTTATTGAAAATCAATAATTGGTTTTCGTTGGCATTCCTACAACATTGGGTTCCTCTATGTGTATTTTGCTATCCATTGTTTCTGTTTACTCATCATGCAAGGCTTTCTATTTTGGAGGATGAGGGAAATCCATGCCATTTCCACAAGCACAAGTTGATTTTGAACAAGAAGAAGCACAAAGGCCTATTTTTGACCAGAAGGTAACAATGTCCCAACTTTGAGAAAAAATGTTAAGTAAGCACAAAGTATTGTTCTCAAATTCTCAAGCACAATGCCTTTGTGTACTACTTCTCAAATGAAATGCCTTTGCACGATGCCTAAGGAGTGCAATACCTTTGCACCCTTCCTAAGGAGTGTGACACATTTTGATTTTTCAAACCTTAGTAGCAAAAATTTGGAAAAAATAGCTAAGTGTAGCTAGAGTTTTTTCGCTCTAGTTGAGGAGCACAAGGCAAATTTAGACTAAGAAGGAACACTTACCAACACTCTAGGAAGCTTCCCTCAAGTTCTCAGGTGCAAAGCACTTTCGCTTTAGGCCATAGTGCTTTGACCTTTGACCATCCAACTCTGGCATCCCTCCCAATGCAGCATGACGGTTTTGCTCCATATTCCAAGTGCAAGATAATTTCAAGAGTAACTGGCAATGCTTCAGCCTTTGATCTTTCAATGTCTACATTAATCCCAAAATGATAAGTTTTTTCTCTACATTTGAGGAGTGCAAGCCCATTTCAGGAAAAAAAATAATGAAACATGGGTAGGGATTACATCTAGCACACTTGTTTCAGTCTAGCTCACCCCACTTTAGTTAGAACTCGCCATAAATTATCCTCATCGATAATATGGGTTGCATCCTTATCTGTTCAAATATAGTTGGTCTATGAAGCTTTAAAACTTAACACATCTAGGATTTTAGAATCCCATATTTCACTAGGGCGGTCCCAACAAACGAGGAGATGACACCACTAGCTAGACCTGTCAAAGCATTGAAGGGGTGTAGCTACATTTTAGTGAGTCATCATCTTTGGCCCATGCCTCATTACTATTTTATGAGTGTTTATCCCTCAATTCCTATATTCTTTACCACCATGCTATGTTATTGGTGTGCATTAAATATTTCAAGCAGTAGAATTCTCTATATAAGCTAGAAATTTTATTATAAAATGATGGATGTTTGCTAGAAAACTTGATGTAACTTAAATTCTGCTATCAATACAGATAATTTTTGGCTCTAACTCTAGATTTCTATTAATGTGTATGTATTCTATTGCTTATTTTCTATTAAATTCTCCGCTTTGTATGTGATTTATTAGTATAATATCTAGATTTGACTTTCGATATAGGGTGAACACTGGAATAGCCATGGAGATTACGCATGTTAGATACCTAGTTTTAATTTATGTTAATTTTTTATATTGAATGCTATTTATTTGATGTATGGTTTTTTTCATGTTGTTAGTTCATCACCCCTATTATATTTGGCATGTGGCCATATTTCCCATCCCTTCCAGTCATTTTTTAATTTATTTCCTATTCTCTAATCCAAATCCCTCCAGTTAGAATAGCAAGGAAACCAACCCATCTCTGGATATTGGTATGGGAGGCATTTGTTCCTATCAACCTTTTAATTTTGGTCAGGCCTAGGGTGCATGAATAGATAATTTCATACCTAAGTTATATTTTTGACCAACAGTTTCTGGCATGCCCGATGGGACCCAACTTCCACTTCAAAAGTAGTATTAAGAAGTTGATTTTCATCTTATTGTTGTCAAATCCAAATATCTGGTGACTCAGATGAACTTAAAAACCTTCGAATATCTAAGACCATTTTAAAATACCATCTTCATGCACATGATATGGAGAGCTAAAAATATAGAAGAAGAAGTTGAGTTCTTCAAGCTTGACATCGACGCTATGGGAGAACATCCTAGAGTGGTCTGGTCAAACATCCCATTAGATGGGACATCTTCGTAGGAATTTTTGTTTCTTCACATACTCTAAATCCTCCTAGTACAACAACTAGCTTACCCTCGAATCTACCAAATTATTTGGTTCATTCAAATCCTCTAATTCAGCCAAGCACTTCGAGTGTTCTGGTTCGACCAGTTCATCCAAATCCTCTAGCTCAATGAAATGTTTCAATTCAGCCAACTGTTCAGTCTAATGTTCCAATGGCACAACCCCCACCCAGGTAGTTTTTGACCTAGAATCATTCGGGACCTCTTACCCTATAGGCTCAAAATCAAGTGCCACCTACAACATTGAAGGCTCTACCCACATTCGATGACACATTAAAGACTACCTCCAAGAATGTCCAAGGCATCACTGCACTGATGACCATCCACCAAATCATGATGGAAGACATCATGGTGAATCTACTCATACTCTCAATTAGATTTAAGCTCCTCTACTAGTACCTATCACTTTTGATCAACACCATCAATTCCTAGGACCCATTAGTAGAGCAACTAATTAAAGGGTTAAATGAGGTAGTATATCTATTTTTACTATTGCATCAGTTTAATACCATCCAAAGACATACTTAAGAGGAGATAGCTAAATTTAATGTCAAGTTCACTTGAACCTAGTAGAGAGTCACCATTGACCTTCAGCCCACTTTGGAACAAGCGACATTCTATTACTTGAGGGCTTTTCATTCTGACATTAGCATGAACATTAGACATGAAACATCATCATGTTCCTTGTCTTGTATGAGTAGGCCCAAAAGGATAAATATGACCTAGTAGCTATCATTAAGTTGCCTCTAAATACAACCATGCTTATTTACCTAGATTTCCCTCAAAACATGTATCCTAATGCATCTATTCCACCTACATCTTTGATGTACCCCAATCAACCGTGGAATACCAATACATAAAATTAGGCGGTATCTATATCGTAGTATCAAAAAACCACTATTACTCAACTCCCAACTTTGGTACCATTTCTTGCATTGCCTACACCGTTGGCACCATTTCCATTACTTGTGCCTTAGGCAACCTTAAATGTAGATCAGGTCAAAGAGTTGCAGGATTTATGTGCATATGTGAAAATGATTATGAACGAGATGAACATCATGAGAAGGAGGTAGAATGATCAAAGCTATAAGCCAAGGATATTTAATCACCCAATCAATAGGGAGAAAGCCTCCCCAACCGATAGGTCTCTTGAGAGAAACTCAATGACATTAGAAAGGGAAGAAGTTGGTTCATTCGACAGAGCTTATTGGTGCTCTACCTGCAATGACCCACATGGATAAGATACTTGCATGGTTCATCTAAAATATGTGAAAAAACTTGTAGATAGTGCACATAGTAGATAGGTAAATATATGAATTAGGGGAAAAATGGTGCACCTAATGAAGCTAAACAATATGCATCTATCGCTAGTGTGTTATGAGCATCAAAATGGAAGCATGCAAGTAAAAGTGGAAGATACACCAAATTGCAAGAAATGAAATAAAAGGAAGTTTTTTTCTATTAATTTGATGGTTCAAAACCATGGTTACATAGATGTCCCCTTGAGGGCTCAATATTGATACAATTGTTTACAAAATGATGGGTGCCCAAGGATCAAGTCCTTTCAAAGAAGCTCGCGTGCACTTCCAATGTCTTTCCTCGTACCCACAATTGAGGTGGGTGAACCTATGATGCCACCACTTTGTTATATGATATTGTGATCCTTCCTTATGCACTATAAAAACCTGCACCTACACACAAGGAAATCAGAATCATTAAATAGCAAGTGTGTATGGTGAAAATATGCAATCCCCACAGGCACTAAAAGACTAGAAAACATGAATATGAAATACGCCTATCTAAAAAAACTCCAAATGACTTGAAATTGCAGAGGTATATAAAATATATGGTTTTGGGAAGATATTACTAAAAATAGAACCGAAATTGCATCCGATGGCATGGCGTAATCGCAGTGCACCTTTCCAACCTACAAAACCCAAAGCAAGCAATTTCTGCCCCTAAACATATCCAAAATACATGAAACTTGGAAAGAATGCATAAAATGACATTTAAAGAGAACCCATATGGTAATATTTGCAAAATCAATAACAGTTTCATGTGCATCTCCAGATGAGCTCCGTAGACCTGCATAAGACCCTACAAAACACTAAAAATATGATATCTCACTCAATATAGCTCCAAAATGCATGAAATTTGGATAGAATGTTCATATACTAATATAGAATATAACTAAAAAATAATAGTAAATAAATAATGCATATATATATCCTCATCCTGGGGTGGTATGGTTGGGACTATCACAGAATGGGGACCATCTTGGGGTGGGATGACCACCAATTCTGCACTTATTTTATCACCAATTCCTCTGTGAATTGGTTAAGGACCTCCTAAATAGTGTTGTCATAAAATTTGGTGGTGAAATTCACTCATTTGATTCTAGTTTTGTAAACAAATTGTGCCTCCTAGATCACTCGCAAACCTCCTTCGCTAGGTAGAGATTCCGAGGGAAAAGGGCACAAAAGGGTGAGGGGAAATCTTGGCAGCACTTCATTGCTATGTCTCAAAACTCCTCTCTATATTTTGTGTGGAAAATTGATCCACTTTATAGCCAAAGGAGGCCTTTGGGAAAGAAGGCATGCGAGGGCATGCAGGGCAAGAGGCGCCATTTGGCCAACAGGGTGGCATGCATTGGAGGGGGAAGAGAATCTCCCTATTTGGCCTCTTACATGCAGTATGTCATAAGGATGCTACATCCTCTAACTTGCATGCTTGAATAGGTAGGGAAAATGGCAATTTATGGGTGCCATTTGTCCAAATTTGACTTTTTGGGAGTCAAACCTTGTGGTCGTCCCACCCCAGGATGGCCAGTTTGCCACCATCCTGGGGTGGGATGACCATAAACTGTGATCGTCCCGGGGTGGGACGGTCATGCCTATATGGCCCAAAATCTCCCAAAAGTGGGGTAGAGCCTCCCAAGAGTGGTTAGGACCACTATTAAACCTCTGAGGGTTGCCCAAGGGGGCCATATGGTGTCAATTGACCAGTGCTTTTGATTGCCTAATCGGATTGACCAGATTTTAGTGTCTACAGATGCCCCTTTTTGAGATGCATTGTGTGCAACACAATGCTGAGAAAAAATAGATGACTAAAATGCTGAATGATTAGGGTTATTCAATAACCTAACCAACTTTAGATGCCCCAATCATGGAAAGAGCATGCGTTCTTGAATCCTTGCTTCTGACGAGCTAAGGAACTTGCTTCAAGTACAACCTTTCATGGTTGATTTACTTGATCTTGGACATTTTTCATTCATGAAGTAGGAGGCCTGATTTTTCATGATTCTAGAATTCCAAGAATTTGTTTGATTTAAATTTGTGCTTGTTTTCTACCCCAAGCAAGGGCGTGATTGTCTTTGTCAAAGATTCATTGAACGAATGCAATTTGCATGATTGAGTGTGTGATTGTTGATTGTGATTATGAATTTGTTAAGTATGACTACCCCCTCAAGTGATGAGTCGATGAGGGAATGACTAGTGATAAAAGTGATGAGTCACTTGACACATATGACTTTGTTAGGGTTTCCTCCGAGTTTTACTCATTGAAAAATGGAGCATTTTTAGAGGATTTTGGTGATTTTGTTGATGTTTCATGGAAGAAATGAGTTGAAAACCTCATTCCCGTGGGGTGGTCCAGCCACAATGGCCTTATTAGGGATTGAAGTAGTAAATTTTCCATTTCTCCATGAGCAATTTAGGTTCATCTTGATCCTTAGTGAATTCCACCAGATTTGACCTATTTTTGGTGGGTTTTGGACCCTTTTTACTGCCTTTTGGGATGCTTTGAGGGTGTGAGGTCTAAGGACTCACTTTATTGTAGCCTACGGGTAGTATGATGTATATTTTTACCCCATACATATACACATACATATATATATATATATATATGAGATTTTATGTGGTTTATCATGTGTTTATTGCTTTATGAGATGTATGCAATGTGTTTATTTGCTTTATGATATGATGATGGATGTCTATCATGTATGCATATGTTGTAATGTGATTTGATTTGATTATATGTATTTGCATGGATGCATATTGAGATGGATGATGGATTGATCTAGATGATGAAATGTGTATACTATATGACATACTATGTTAGCACCATAGACTGTATAGAATTCATCAATTCATGTGTAATGTTGTCATGAGACTATATAATGGATTTGTGAATAATGTAAATTGACATATATGTGATAAAATGGAATGAATGATAGGATGTTATAGGATGTCTTTGAGGTTTTCATGAGACTCAAACACTCTAGTCAACTGGTCAAAAATTATATACTAACCATGCAAGACTTTTTGACAAGGTATGAATCTGCTAGGATGACCTAGATACTCAATATCCCTGTGTGTGCAAGTGAGTTCATTTTGTGATAAGCATAAGATTACCCCAATGCCAAATAGGATTAATGCAGCCCATATGTACTGAAGATCACCCTATGAGTAGCATGATCCTAGGTTTTGTACTTAGTTGGATTAGACCACTAGGTAGTATAGGCTACCAAAAGCTAGCTCATCCACATGCAAACATTGGTCTGCACACACACAAAAAGCTAATGTGATAGACATATCATCATGCGTAAGGATACTACCATTGCTAGGAAGGCTTGATGCCACCAAACCTGTAATGAGGATCACCTAATGGTTTGTCGAATGCTAAGAATTCCAGGGATTCAAGTTCAATACTCCCTTCTTTTCTTTTATTTGAATTCAGGGATATTTGCTCATATTTAGTGATGAAAATCACTATTTATTTTGTATTTTGTTTTCTTTGAGCAAGGGATTTGGGGAGTGGTGATAACCACTATTTATTTTTCTTTTGATTTTTACTTTTTGGGATTTTGATTTTGATAGTGGTGAAAACCACTATTTATTTTGGGGAATTGGGTAAGGAGGAGCTTGTCCTTTTGCCAATTCTCAACATTCTTGAACCATCCGCATAGGGGGATGAGCAGGATAAAATTTTCACTTAAGGTAACCTAGACCACTTTGTAGGTTTCATATTTCCTTGTGCAAAACTTGGATTTATTAGTGTAAATATGTGTTGGGATTTTGAAATATACAAGGTACAATCTAAGCAAGACTCTACCTCCTAAAAATCATGATAGCTTTCTACAAAATCTGAAAAGAAAACTAGAGATGGTTGAGTGACCAAAAACCCTAATGACATTCTAGAAAAAATGGCTAGGTGAAGGGAATGGACACAAATATGAAAAGTGGGAAATGTAGGTGGAAATGATAAGTGAAATATGGAATGATGTGAATGATGACTTGAACAACATTGATTTTGAATGATGACTAGTGTAAAGTCGTAGTGCTAGACATGTATGAGCAACTCTAAAATGCAAAGTGCAATGATGAGTATGCCTAATGCAATTGATTATATAATGCAATGGTATGCAATGTTATGAAATGCAATATTTTTGTATTTTTGATATTTTGATGATGTTTTTGAATTTTTGATTGATATATATGTATGTACATGTGACCAATGGGCTTATTGGGTGCCATTGGGGCATTTGGGGTGACCAAAGGGCTTATGGATGCCTTTGGGTTTTTGGGTTGACCAAGTAGTATTGGAGCATTTTGGGGTGACCTAGATGGTCATAGACTACCTAGGAGATTTTGGGTTGACCAAGTGGTATGTAGATACCCTTGGAGCATTTTGGGGTGACCTAGATGGTCATAGACCACTTAGGAGTGTTTTGGGTTGACCAAGTAGGTATGTAGATACCCTTGGAGCATTTTGGGGTGACCTAGATGGTCATAGACCACCTAGGAGTATTTTGGGTTGACCAAGTGGTATGTAGATACCCTTGGAGCATTTTGGGGTGACCTAGATGGTCATAGACCACCTAGGAGTATTTTGGGTTGACCAAGCGGTTTGTAGATACCCTTGGAGCCTTTTGGGGTGACCTAGATGGTCATAGACCACCTAGGAGTGTTTTGGGTTGACCAAGTGGTATGTAGATACCCTTGGAGCATTTTGGGGTGACCTAGATGGTCATAGACTACCTAGGAGTATTTTGGGTTGACCAAGTGGTATGTAGATACCCTTGGAGCATTTTGGGGTGACCTAGATGGTCATAGACCACCTAGGAGCATTTTGGGTTGACCAAGTGGTTTGTAGATACCCTTGGAGCATTTTGGGGTGACCTAGATGGTCATAGACTACCTAGGAGTGTTTTGGGTTGACTATGTGGTTTGGGGTAGAGGGGACAATGAAAATTGATCTCCCTTCTATGAGGTGTAAGCTTATGTGGTGCTAGCATCCCTCTGGGGTGAGTCGAATGAAGGTGAAATATTGGAGGATATCGTGGGTTGCGTATATCGATAGTGGTATTCCTATCACTCTGTTATAACATCGATCATATCCACAAACCCGTGGGAAGGTGGAGTAATGTGCACTTGATTAGGTTGTTCGACTGGATGGCTAGGTGTTGTGTTTACTTCATGTGAAGGTAAAGAGTCTTGGAAGACTCCTATCTGAAGTCCTTGCCTATCGATCATATCCTAGACTAAATCTCGAAAGATGTAGCATGTCTGGATATCATGGCCTATTTGTCGATGGTAAACATAATATGTGTTTTGCCTGTGTAGCTTTGATCTATGCTTATTAGGGTTCAATGGATGGATTGGGGGAAGCATGATTGCTTGTGCCTCATATAGTCGATTGAAGATCGATGCTAAGGGCTCTAACAACTGAGTATACTATCACCATGGTTGATGGCCTTGGTACCACCTCCCCATGCTCTATTGAGGGTTGACCATGGACTGTAAAGGAGGGGTTTGGTCTTGATAATCGAGGGGTTGAGGGTTCGAATTACTCAACCATGACTCGATGCTTGTGAGTCGATCCAAGATATGTCGTAAAGCATTTTGTTGTTGACTCACTTGTGACTCCAGGTTGTCTAGCCTATCCAAGATATAGTGTATGGGCAGTGTAGGTGATGATGGGATGTCTATTGAGGAAGCTAGATGACAATTGATAGGTGGTGTATCCCTGCCTGGCATGTCACCGTAGGACCATGCAAAGGCCTCCTTCTTCTCTATGAGAAGGGCTATGTAATCGGCTTGCTCTTTAGGGGATAGGCTTTCCCCTAACTTGATATATTGAGGATTCTCGGGATCTGAGCCGATATCTTTGTCAATCATTTGCTCGATTGACATATGCGACCCCTCCTCCAACTGGTGAGGAGTAGGGATCAGGTGAATGTCATCTGCTAGGTTTAGATCATCAATTGGAACCTTGGGTTCCTCCTCAACATGGAAGACATCATGAGTAGGCCTTGGAGAGAAATGAAATGGCTGTAACATCTCATCGCAAGACCAGTACTCAAAAGGTGATGGGGGAGAATTTCCCTGATCGAAGTCAATGGCCCCCAAGTCGAGGTGCAATGGCTTCAATGGGTTATTCGGATCTCGTAGGGGCTCGAATAGGTCTATGGAAATCATGTTTATGGATGGATGATTTCCCCTAGGTGGTAGAGGTGGAATGACCAGAGGTGGTTGGTGTGGCTGCAAGTAACCTTGCTCCTCTAAAGGTAGAAGTTGTCACTATATGGGATCATTTAATGGGAACATATGTAAATAGAACTCATGCTCATCATCTAGAGGGATGATCCATGCTTACTCTCCATCGGACTAGAAGAGCCTATGGATGCCACTCCATAGTCTGACTCATCATCAGATGTCCACTCATAAGGGGACCCTAGATCTTCTTCCTCACTATCATGTGGAAGAGTGTGCAAACCTTCACCTCTCTCGTAATATTGGATGACATCGTGAGGTGGGTCATCATATCCTAAGGGTATAGGGAAGTAGTCCCCCAGTGAGTAGACTCGATTGGGGTTGGCGTAAGGATCACGCACAAGCTCATCCCTAAAGTTGAGAGTCATGCGCTCTAAGCTATCTATGAGGACGTCGAGGGGCACAGGCTTGTTGTGTCCCAAACTAGACTTGTCATAAGGCATTTGATACTATGGCTGGTAAGGAACTCGGGTGCCTTGCTCATACAAGCCCAACCCATAACCATGCCAATTATAGAGATGAAGATACTTCATGGCAAATTCAGGGTTGGACATGTAGTTGATGTCCTCAAAAAAGGGCTCTTCATCCTCTTCCTACTATTGATAAGGCTCAATGCCATAGTCGAGACCCCCATAGATGAAATTTATTTGATTAGGGGGAAGACCAAGAGGTACGATAGTGCCTATGGGAAGATGAGGTCGACCCATGTCTTGCATCGACTTGATGGTAGGAGTGGCTGTGACATTCCTAACCATGTACTCTCCTAAATCGGTAGAAGCTAGATGCACTATGACCTATGGCTATGGAGAAGGAGGATATGGGAGCGAGGCTTGAATTGATTCAATGTTTGCCTCATGAGGTAGCTCCTCATCTACTGGGCTAGGAGTCTCACTGGTGGAGATGGTGGATATGGTCGGAGGGCTCTCATCAATAGGCCTCTTCCTCGTGTCTCTTGATGGAGGATTCATCGATGATGAAGGCATGTCTGGGGGTGCTGAATATGAGGATGGTATGGCATGAGATGATGATGGATTGAATGAAGGTGATGGTGAAGGAGTCAAACCTTGGCTGGATTCATTCGGTTGAAAATCCAGATGGGTGGATGGCAAGGTAGACTCAGGGAGCTGTTGCACCATGTTGTAGTACTTGAAGGGTTCTAGGTCCATGGGGATGACATGAACTTACCCTTCATAGGTGTATTTCAGGCACTGGTGAGCAATGGAAGGGACACACTTCATGTCCCTGATCCAAGGTCTGCCCAACAAGATATTGTATGCCATATCACCCTCCAAGATGTGGCATAGTGTCGGTATGGTCTTTTGTCCTACCTGAATGGGTAGGACTATTGTACCAACTATCGAGCATATGGCATCATTAAATGCTTGAAGGGTGTAGGTAGATGCGACAATATGGGATGCTGGGAGCTTCAGATGCTTGAGAGCTGTTGTAGTGATGATGTTGCTAGAAGACCCAGTGTCTATCAACACTCTCTTGTAAGGTGTTCCATTTACACATGCGATGATGTGCAAGGGGGGATCCACCATATCATTTGGAACTAGTTTAAGTTCATCTTCTCGAAAGGTAATCATCGGTTTCATGCATTGTCGCACATGCCCCACAAAATTATTGAAGGAGTTAGACTCTTGGGGCTGAAGCTCTATCACCTTAAGGATCTCCATTAAAGCTTCTCTATGAGGTGGAGATTGTTGAATGAGCTCATAGATGGAGAGTCAGGTAGATGTCATTCTCAAGATCTGAGCGAGCTTGCTCTTAATTGTGACCATAGGCCTAGGTGGGAGGCTCGGCACAAGAGGCGGTAAAGGCTGCGACGTTGAAGGAACATCGCTCTGAGCTGTGGGTGGTGTAGCTGGACTTGGGTACCACCTATTCCTCATTACAATGCTGATCATGTCGACATACCCTTGCTGAGGGGGTGCATGATGAACCTCATTTACCTAGGGCACTGGCTTGGCCTACTCCACATGGGCAGGCAAGGGGTCTTTAAACACCTCCATCTGTTGGTTGTTTGGTGCGATAGGGTTGTCTACCTGAAGGGCATTCCTATCGATCATGTCTTGCACCAAATGCTTGAACTTATAGCACATTTGCATGTCATGCCCATTTTGCCTATGAAATTTGCAATATAGGTCTTCTCTGTATCCTTTGGGCTTCGGTGCATTTGGGTCGATAGGTCAACTCTCAGGCAGATTGATCGAATTAGCTACTAAGAGGTGCTCAAACAATGAGTCCATAGACTCTGCAATGGGTGTGAACTATCGCTTGGGGTGACGCTATTGATTTTGCCCTTGACTATTTTGGTTGTCCTTGGCATAGTTCCCAGGTGTGGCCTGATAATTAGGCTTTTGAGGCGATGCAGGTTATGTTGGCCCTGGGATGCTAATGGCAACCTGATTCACTACTACTGGATTAGGCTACACTGGGCTATTCTTAGCATTCTTGTTCCACTCCTTCTTGCGAGGCTTCATAATCTCTCCCTCTTGAATCTTGATGTCTTCAATGGTCCTAGCTTGTGCTAGGGCATCTTCAAGAGTCGGATATTATTGCAGTTGCAACAACAAGGAGATCAGCTTTAGGTAGCTCTTGGAAAACATCTGAGTCAACTCCAACATGGGGAGTAGATATGGTAGCTTGGTGAGCAATGCTCACCACCTATTGCCATAATTTTCTATTGACTCATCATCATATTGTTTCAACCTAATGAGATCAGCCAGCATCGCCTTCCTCTTGGTATTGAAGGTGAAGTGTTCTAGGAATGCATCTACAAGTTGATCCAAATTATGGATGCTATGCTTTGGGAGTTGGGTAAACCACTCCATGGTTGGGCCAGAGAGGGTAGTCATGAATATCCACAAAAGCAAAGCATCATTATCCTGGATGCCAAAGCATTGACTCAGGAATTTGGTAACATGCTCCTGCACATCTTCCTCTCCCTTAAAGGTAGCCAACTGAGGCATCTTAAATTATTCTGGATAGGAAGGGGTAGGCACCAAAGGATGGAGGGGTTGACTACGTAGCTGGCGCAAAGTGGGATTTTGAGATCCAGACCCGAAGGTCTTGTTCTCTACTGACTCTAGGTGCTCTAGCAATGCCTTATATGCATCTGAGGATTTAATCTCCTCATCCTTGCTCCTATCCTATGGTGGAGGTCGAGGATCCTCAGGCCTATTTTGGGGTGGTGGCATGTCACCCCCCTACCTTGGTAAGGCATTTCCAAATATTCTACCTTTGGCTCATGCTCGGTGTAAGCCCCATAGGGCATCTCTCGAGCTGGTCTATAAAGAGGGGTAGCTGCCTACTGTGGGTGCCCTATGTTTGGCCTAGGAGGCAAGTCCCGATCTGGCCTAGGAGGTCATGGAGGCAACATTGGATAAGGCCTAGGAGACCTATCTTGAATGAGCATGGGTTGCCTCGGGTGGACTTCCTATCTATATGTTCTAGGGGTAGGGACCCTCTCATGTAAAGTTTTCTGGAATAGCTCGTTGGTCTGCCATTCGATTCTTTCTTTCTCAAGTTGATGCAAGCGGTCTAGTTGCTCTTTGTCTCATCGAAGCTACTTGAACTACGCTTGGAATTCCGCATATCTTGCAACCACTTGATTGATCTGTTCCACTATGTAGGGCCTAGGAGGCCTAGGAGTCTCACCCTGAGGCTGACCTCATTCAAGATAATCTATGATATCCATCGCATGCTTCCCTCGATCGAGGGTAGTCATATTTACTTGAGGTTCAAGCCTGAGCATATGCTCATTGTACTCAGTAGGTGTAGAGGCACATCGTGCTTGTGTGGTATACTGCTCTTGAGGATAATCAGGGATCTCCTCATGCCTTCCTTCATGAATGAGGAAGGGAAGGGTAAAGTTTGCTCACCCTGAGCGATGAGTATCATACTCATCCTATTGTCTAGGCTGCTAGACCCTATCAGGGTGATGTAGAGGTAAGGTATGATCAACCTGCTCTACCCAATGTGTGAAGTCATGCTCTGGCCTATGAATAGGCATGTCAGACCTATCAGGTACACGGATGCGTGGCACCACTCTATCTACTTGCGCCTCAGTGCATTGTTGCCTTTCATCAAGGAAGGCATGTGATGTGTCTACATACCAGGAACACTCTCCCAGGTAAGGTCCATCACCCATAGGGGTGTCCCGCATAGGGCTCCCTTGTAGGTGTGGTTCATGCCCCACTATTTTGGGACTTGGGTGAGTAGAGGCTCACCAAGGAGGTATGACCAAGTCCCTAGGGCTAAAGTAGAGATGACTCATGTCTCCTAGTCCACTCTCCATAGCTTCCACCCATGATTGGGCTTGGCTACGGGTGCACACCATTGTGACTCTCTACCAACCCTAGATGATTATCTCCTTTACAAATTCTTAATGAAACAACACACAAGAAAGGAAAACACTCAATAAAAACAAGTGATTATCTCTTTTAAGTTTTAGATGTGAATCCCTAAACTATTTTGTGTGTTTTAGATGTGTTGTTTGTAAAGGATGACCTTGTGTCACGTGTTTGAAATCTTGTTGGATGATAATATTGTGTTTAATTGGATTTCACCTGTATGCTCATAGCTCGACAACCAGCAATGAAAGTCATGGTCACGTAATCCAACCTATAATGTGTGGTGATGAAGTCCACACACGGTCAAGGAGCACAGGTCCTACCAGTTCCTCACCCAGTTCACCCATAGTCTGTGATATACCTCTCCGAAGAGAGATACATGCTATAACCCATGGGCTATGATGGATCTTGGAACTAGCCTTGGCAAAGAACAAGGTTCATGGGATTTGAGACAATGGGTGGAGATGAAAGCCACCTCATTGAACTCTACTAGTGGATGGTGATGAAATCCACCTCACTAGCATTTAAGTGAAGCATGGTGTGTGTGGTTATTTTTAAGCCAAAGAAAGTAAACAATGAAGCATTCGATGATCATTCACTAAATGCATGCAAAATGTGTGTTTTACTTTCAAAGAAGCTAGATAAAAAGAAACCTACAAGATGCAAACCCTAAATGATGGCCTACCCATTAGGTAGCCTACATGCAAGCAAACCATACAAGGGCATCATAACTTAACTTATTTTTTATTTTTCTTCTTTTTATTTTTTGCATTTATAAGAAAAGGAAACTATATTTCTACCTTTCTAGAAAACAAAGCATGCAAGAAAAATCAAATTTCAGCAATTTCTGACTGTGTAACAAAAAACCAAAAGTTCAGGCACCTACCTTATCGCTCGGGGAACCTACTATTTCTAGCATCTGAGCAGAAAAGGCTCTATTTTGTGGCCATCCCAGGGTGGGATGGCTACTAGTTTTATGGCCATCCCAGGGTGGGATGGTTGTGTGGCCATCCCAAGGTGAGCCAAGGAGCAGTCCAGAGGTCGTTTCAGGCCAGGACGGCCAGTACCTGCAACAGAAACCAAGAAAAAACTGAGGTTAAACCTTCAATTAAGCAATAGGGATAGGGTCCCACCATGATCACCACTGAAGTAGGGAAAAAATGGTGCACCTAATGAAGCTAAACAATATGCATCTATCGCTAGTGTGTTATGAGCATCAAAATGGAAGCATGCAAGTAAAAGTGGAAGATACACCAAATTGCAAGAAATGAAGTAAAAGGAAGTTTCTTTCTATTAATTTGATGGTTCAAAACCATGGTTACATAGATGTCCCCTTGAGGGCTTGTAGACACCTAAAACGCGTCATTTCGAGGGCGACTACTCATATGGACATGCTACAAAACCATATGAAGGATCTTGGATAGACTACAAGATAAAGCAGTGGTTCTAACCATTTAATTTAGGCATTCTGGTCTAAGTAGTATGAAGTGCAGCCCAGACCTATGGTCTCTAGTCTAAACCATGGTTGACACCTGTGGTCTACTGTCTAGACCACAGCTATGACCTGTGGTCTGAACTGGAGTTCAGTTAGGCCTTCCAACCGAGACAAATCTGTTGGAACGACGAAGAGATATAGAAGGAGGCAGTTAGAGGATAGAATATTCCAAAGACTTTCATCCCAAATGTCCTAACAAACCTTCTTGGTCTTGGCTTTTCCATGAAGCCACCCCTAGACCTAGGGGCATGCTACTAATACCCCCTCCAAAAGATGATGGAGGAGAGATAATTGGTATAGCGAAGCACTGGCAAATTATCGAGCAAGCTAATTGATCAAGAGAGTAGTGAAGCCCTGTAAAATTGCATAATGACATTGTGCATTTGAGAGCCCCTTTGCTATCCATTCAAAGACCAATTAGCCATGGATTCCCTAGGTTCCTAGGAGGATCAAGAAATGTAAATATGGGTGAACAAAGGCCCTTCACAATGATTTGACCACCAAATCTATCAGAGGACGACAAAGGTGACCCTTGAACATCAATTCGGACAAGGAGGTCAAGCCCATTGTCCCTAATTCTAAGGGTAAACACATCAGAGGTCAAACCACAGCTATCAACCATGGTTTAGAGTGCAAACTGCCCCCTCTCATCTATGGTTTGCAATAGGTTAGATATCACCTTACTTAGTTCACTTTTTACTGCATAGATTAGTCATGTTAGTCTTTTCATAGGTTTAATTGCATTTTTAGAGAAACTTTGACCGTAGGAAATATTTTTGATGTTTTATTGCTTCTAATTTGATATTTGTTCAATGCATCATGTGCTTATTCATGTCTTGTATGTTGTAGTATAATTCTTGATACAATTAGAATAGCTTAAAATCTTTCTTTATGCTTTCTTGTTTCATTAGTTTAATGGTATTTACATGTATGATTCTTTAAAGGGCCTCATCATGAGAGGCTATCAATCTCTGTAACCATGTGTTGTTGTTTCTTGTTCATAGGGAGAAAGGTGTAGAAAGGAGCCTATATCATAATACTTCCACATCACGAAAAAGGGGGTTAGCTCTACCCTACGGCAGTTTGTGAGTAATCACTAGAGCAACAAATAAGCGCGCCTACCCTGTTGAGGGAATTGGCAATTGTAGACATCTGTATCGTCTTTGGAGTGACCCTAAGGGGGAATTTTTGTAACTTGAGATCCTTTGAAATATCAATACAAGAAAACTTTACATTAGTTGGATTTCTTTGTTCGATTTGTGCATTTTTGTGTGGATCTTTGTGTTTTACGACGTTATAGATCAGTACACTAGCTGGGCAAGCGCTCCACGGTTATGTCAGATGGTGATCACGATGGAACCCTACAATTTTAGCCTATAATTATGACTATTATTGGCTTTTTATTTCTATAGGTGCAAACCGCAGCTTTCTACTGTGATTATTTTTTGACCCGCAACTATAACCTGCGGTCTCCACTGCAACCCGTAGGTCAAAACTGTGGTTCATTGAGGAAGGAGTAGAAAACAAGGAAATCAGTGGGCAACATAGCAAGAGCTAAGGTAGGTCCCAATTTTACCTTCTATATTGATACTTTCTACTCTACATCTTTCCAGAGTTCATCGAATCGCTGCAAACTAGCAACACAAATATAAGGGGTCAATGAAAAAGTCCTAGTTTGCATGCTTGAGATCCAATTTTTGTTTAGTAGAAAGGCATTGTTGGGAATAACAGACCTCTGAGTGTAGTATGCCCCTAAATACAGTGACCTTGATAACTATTGTGTGTCATTTGCATTCTTGAGATCCAATCAACAACCATGTCATTATAATTGTATCATCGAAATATCATGTAGGAAATTAGCATGCATTATTTCTAAACTTGAAACGTTCCTTCTTTTTTTCATGTACATCATGTAGGAATGGTCATTATGCTCTGTGATGCATTTGTAATTTTTGCAAAATAAAAAGAACCACACACACCATGTATCATCTAAACATCAGTGGCGTTGGGCTCTCACATCCAACCCTCTTTATTGAGATCAAGAATGGATGTCTTTACCACTTGGTTGGCTCATTTGAAATTGTATTATCGAGACCCGCTCATTGCCAAGGATGACCTAAGAACTATCCTATTTGTGCAAAATAGCACACACTCTTCTTCAAAAGGGTGTATCGCTACGCATGGTGTGTTGGGTGAGGTTTGGTAGTACCTATGCTACTTAATTGAGTATGGATGTCATTACCATATTTGTCTTGTGTGAGTATATAGGTGAAAGCCAATTTAACTGAGTTTAAAATCCAACAATATTTCAAAAAATTGAGAGTTTCTAACACTGATACAACACATTTGAAAAGAACATCAAATAGTTTAGGGCTCACAATCAAACATTTAAAAGAGATAATCACCATTTGTTTACATTGTTTGCATAATAAAATACATCTAGATGTCAGGAACACAAATGGTGAACACACAGGGTGATCAACAAAGATCTAGGACCGATTCCCATGATCAACCCCCAACTGGTTCACAACAACATGTGTCGAGTCCTCATACACATGAGCGAAATGAATGACGTTCGACTAGCATTAGAGGTGAAAAATCGACACAAGGAGATCCCATTGAGTGGACCCTCGATAGAGGAGCTTCAGTACACTCCTTTAGACACAATATTGAGTGCGGAGCTTCTTAGCATAAGGATGCTCTACCCCACGGCCGTTATGGAGACCACACTACATGCGCATCCACGGGATCGACCGAGGAATATGTGGTGCAGGGGACCAAGTTGATTCCCATACATACTAGGTCCATATGAGGTTCTAACTCTCGACTATTAGAGTATAGAAAAGTTAGAGATCCACCCATTTAGGGGCAAGAGGATAGGCTCACTTTCGAGCATAGGTCCACCCATACTCTCGCATGTGGCTCACCATGCAAGATCACCATTGATATATCAAAGGTGGGAGATAATGGAACACCACCGCATGAGTGGTGGAGGTCTAGATAGCTAGATGGTCTAGGTAGTATTCTTGAGTAGCTAATCTGCAAGCCTATAGATCCTCCCACTCATGCTTCAAGT
Organism: Wollemia nobilis; assembly: GCA_028583015.1. Lineage (NCBI taxonomy): Eukaryota > Viridiplantae > Streptophyta > Pinopsida > Araucariales > Araucariaceae > Wollemia > Wollemia nobilis. The sequence goes on along the minus strand of JAQPPZ010003361.1, from coordinate 4,542,678 downwards.
GAGCGTAGTGACAGTTGTATCAAGATCACTAGAGAGCATGGAGAGGATTCTAAGTTCCCTGATGTCACACGTCTACCATCCACACATATGTCTGATGGGTACATAACCCATAAGGTAGCTTGCATAGAGCACGTATATCAAAGGCCTCCTATGGCTGAACAGATCGACAGATCACATAGACTGGTGTATGAGAAAAGACGTAAGCTACTCCAAGATCAATTGGATGATGCTCGTCTAGAGAGGCAACATATTGAATATGAAAATATTCAAGTGCAAAGGCTCTTATGGTAAATATTATATGAGCAGCGCATGTGCGAAGAGCATATTCTAGCCTAGAAGGAGCACATAGAGTAGGAGGATTAGCTAGCCAAGGCTAGCCTATACCCTCTCAAGGAGCATAGAGAGCATGTGCATAGAAGGGTTGTGTCCCTAGCCGATATGCATGAGGAGCGAAGAGATGCTCATACTCATGTCAGTGCCCAATAGAGGGAGTGACTACCATCACTGAATGATCTAGGACAAAGGTAGCATGAGCACATAGATGTAGATAGATATGATTAGGGGTACCCTAAGAGTTTCCAAGTTAAGGAGGAGGAAGAGCCATGTCCTCCACCTCCCCCAAAGAAGACGTTACCTCCTATATTGCCTCCATGATAGCTTAGGGAGGAGGACTTTTTGTATTATAAGGTGTACAAGGTTTTGGTGGATAAGGTCAAAGCAATAGAGAGGCAAGGCATGACTATGCAAAATCTAACACTGAGGAAGATACACAACAAACCTCTAGACCCCTCGATGCCTACACCTCCATATCCCAAGCATTTTGATATGCCCTAGTTGGAAAAATTCAAGGGTGATGAGGATGCACAAGAACATGTTATGAGTTTTCTGGATGCTTGTTTCTAGATAGAGAGTCAAGATGCCTTGTTGTTGTGCACTTTCATTACGACACTTTTCGACCCAGCCCGAGAGTGGTTCAACCAGTTGAAGAAACATAGTATTACTAGTTTTGAAAAGTTAGCCGATGCATTTCTTGAACGCTATTCATTTGGCATCAATAAACAAGACAACATTTCCAATTTGGCTATGCTAGCTGAGCATGATGATGAGCCCATTGAGCAATATGAAAAGAGATGGCATAGAATTATGGTAAAGTTGCCATTCCCTATTCCTGTGGTCGAACTGACCTAAATGTTTACAAAGAGTTATGCCAAGCATATCTTGCTACTGTTGCAGCTACAACAATATCCTACATTCGAGGAATCTATGGCACAAGCTAGGGTGATCGAGGACATCAAGTTGCAAGAAGGTAGCTTGAAGCTCAAGACCAAGAAAGAGGGGTTTAAAAAGAGTACTATGAAACAACAGGGCAAGCAGGCCCACGTGAATCAAGTAGTACTAAATCTTGGAGGAGAAGACAAGGGATAGTAGAAGCCTAATTATCAGGCTCAACCTCCTCCTACGTGTTATGAGACACACAAAAACAACTATAAGGAAAAAAAAGGAGTGCCCACCTCACCAGTTCACACCCTTGACGAAATTGATGACTTTGATTTTTCATCAATTGTGCAAGGCCAAGGCCATATGATTTCTTGAGGTCAAATTAGTAGATCCGAATGTGCCAAAGTCAAAGTGGCATCAAGATGATTTGTTCTACATATTCCATAGAGTGAAAGGCCATGACATCGAGACATGTTGTTCCTTCAAACACATCATGCAGAACATGATAGAAAAATGAGAGCTAGTGATACCAAGCAACCCACAGGCACCTGATAATAGAAACATGGGGATTTTCAAGAATCCATTACTTAATCATGAGGCACCTTGTAACAATTTTGACCAGGTCAATCAAGTGTGAATCGAACCACTTACCTAGGGGTTCGTGGGCATGGTCAATTTTGTTACTAAACATGGGATATATGATAAAATGAATCGACCTCGTGATCCTATTAGAACACAAGCTACGCTGGATCAATGGCTAGCTCAGAACATTCCAAGCCCACTAGCTAGACATGTGGTGACCATAAGAAGCAATTTAGTTCAGAACTTGCAGACAACTCCTGTAAAGTTATCAATATATGAGCTTATTTAGAAGTCCCCTAGACATAGGGAGACTCTTATGGACATTTTGAGGTACATTGAGATACAGTCCCAAGATGCCCATGCATTTATAAATTTTGTGGGACATGTACAATAGTGTCAAGAACCCACGATATAATTTTAAGATCATGAAGTGAAGATGATTCCTACTATTATGGCTGACCCACCACTACATATTATCACATGTGTTAACCACATGCCTTTCAAAATGGTCTTAATCGACACTAGGTCCTCGATCAATATAATCACAAAAAAGAAACTGAGCCACCTCAAGTTACCCAAGTCATATATTGTGCCTACCACATTTACATTGAGAGCATTTAATGATGCTCTATGATCGACGGTTGGTACAATTGTTCTACCTATTCAGGTGGTACTCAAGACCATTTCTATGATGTGTCATGTGATAGAGGGTGCCATACAGTATAATATTTTGCTGGGGAGGCCTTGGATTCATGAAATGCATTGCATTCCCTCTATCTTGCATCAATGTGTGAAATACATTCATGAGGGACAAGTTCACATAGTGTCCTTGGATGAAGAACCATTCAAGTTTGTGAACTTAGCAAATTTTCCTGGGGGTTTTGTACTCTCATCGATGCACTTGGATATCCGAACTATCTCATTGGTTAATATTCCAATAGGTAAACTAGCAGTTCATTCTCAACCATCGACATATGTGTCAGAAATATCTAAGCATATGACTACAACTTCTCTAAAACCAACTGTATCGACGATGCACCGACAAGTCGAGAAGCTAAAGGTAAAATTAGGTGAGAAAGTGGAAAATCATGTGCCCAGACTAGTCACCAATGAGACTCCGACTCCCATGGATGTGGAAGAACCTCAAGACAAAGTCAATGAGGCACCTCAGCATAGCTTGCCTGCATCTTTAGCAGGGTCATCTGCACCGTAGGTGACTGTTCATCTGGCTAGCACAGGGTTGGGTGAGTATCTTGTGCAAAATGTTACTTTCGGACCTATCCTAAAAACTACACAAGAGATGGGTTGACCGCACGCCCATAGATTTATGATTGGATCTATAGTGTCATTGGGTGAGCCACCCAACCAAACAAACTTCGTCTACATAGGGCTGGATCAAGAACCCACCAAAATTTCCATAGATGAGGATGATGACGAGCCATTCACTATGAATGTGCATTATTTGTCCAACCCAAAATATGCCATACGCATTTTTAAGTCATATCATTGGCATGGGCATGGCATGGGTATTTTTGAACAAGGACATAGAACTCATGTACTATGTTAGCTATTGATAGGTTCAGGCTAGAGTTATAAGTATAGGGTCATGATGATTTCCTTGCTACATCCTTAGATCGCATGTCCTTGAGTCTGGGGGATGATGTGGATTTTACTCCATAACATCCTAATCCTTCCAACTATTGGAGGACTCACCAAATGATATCATTTTTTTCCATAGGACCACCTGATTCATACCATGACGGCCCTTAGAGGACAACCCCAGAGAAAACCTAGGTAATCAAATCCGTGGTGCTACCAACGACATTGGTATGCAAGGGTATGACCCCCATGCTATAGGCAATCTAGAGTTAGGAGATATTTGCGATGATGATGGAGAGGAGTCCACCTTCAAGATGAGTGGACCTAGTTATGATGCAGATGATGAGTCCTCAAACGATGATCAATTTGAAGAGGAAAGCAAGTCGACCTTTCCAGGTCCGATGTTCATACGCCATCTGCTACCTATGGAACAAGTGGAAGAGATGAATGAGTGCTTCATAGTCGATAGTGATTATAAATATGAAACAAAGAAGGCTTACTTAAAGCCTCACCCAATGAATCTCCCACTATGCATAGACACAATAGAGTGGCCCATCCATGGCAGTGACCACAATGATATAGATGAGAGGATCGATTCTAGGCTCGTGTATCTACAATATCTATTGCCTAGGGAATCTAAGCATGTTATGGAGGAAGTCCCTTCCAACACTGAGTTCTTTGAGGAAAGTGTAGTGCTAGTTTACATGGAAGTATCATATCTACGATCGTTCTATAAGATTTATTCAGATAGTGATGATAGCGACCGTAAAATCAGATACATGGGACCACATCTTCCTAATCGCTCCTTAGAAAATGGGGGGAGTGACGAATTGTATTTGTATAGTGATGATGAGGACTTAGTGGAGATGGCCTATTTGGGACCTCACCACTTATGCAACAAGCCTCCACCTAGAGGTCCCCCACCTATTACAACTATAGGTTTGCATCGAGAGATTAATCTCCATCGTAGCCTGAGGGAAAGAAGAGAGCTTGAAGAGAGGTATCAGGAACTCTTTCCTGATCTACCTACGTACGTGGAGCTCCTTGAGCCGAGAGATCCCATTCTATAGCTAGTGCACTGGGAGGATCTAGTTATATGGGCATCCCATAGAGAGGATCCGTTTGTTCCCGTACCATCCGAGCTAGATCTTGGGTATGAAAGCTATGCTCCAGAGATAGAGTTTTGTCTATTTGGATCCATTTTTTTTTTTTTTTTTTTTTTTTTTTTTTTCCTCCCCCTTCTCTTTTTTTTTTTTTTCTCTCTATTTTGTTTTTAACTGGTTTTTTTTTGGGTCTGTTGTTCACTAGTCCATCCTAAATATTTCTTCCCAAATGAAGAAATGTTGCAACCATTTCATTTCACACCAGGCTTGTGCTCATGATGTTTGTCATGCCGAGGATGCTTCCCAGGAGGAACATGTGAACCCATTTGATGACATCCATATGATTCCTATGCCTCACCAACTTGAGGAGGGATCACACATGTCAGTAGAGAAAACCTTCGATGTGGATATTGGTAAAGATCCCACCAATCCAAAGAAGGTTATATTTGGAGAGAGTCTCACTCTGGATGAGCATGATAGCATCATCCCTCTACTGAAAGAGAGACTTGATCTCTTTTCTTGGACTTACAAAGACATGCCGGGTCTAGATCTAAAATTGGTTACTCATAACCTTTTGCTAGATCTATCGAAGAAGCCAGTCAAGCAAAAACTTAGAAATATGCATCCAACAGTAGCCTTAATGGTGAAATATGAGTTACAAAAGTTATTGGACGTAGATTTCATCATCTCCATCGACTATCCAAAATGGGTGTCCAATATGGTGCCCATAGGAAAGCTAGATGGAAGGGTCCGTATTTGTATGGATTTTAGAGATCTCAACAAGGCAACACCCAAAGATTCATTTTCATTGCCAAATATCGATGCTCTGGTAGATGCCACTGTAGGTCATGAAATGCTCTCCCTTATGGATGATTTTTTTGGATACAACCAGATTCAGATTAAACCTGAATATCAACATAAAACCACGTTCATAATGCCATGGGGGACATTTTGCTACAAAGTTATGCCATTTGGTCTTAAAAATGCTGGTGCCACATATCAGCGGGCTATGACATATATCTTTCATGACTACATGCATAAAATCTTAGAATATTATATCAATGACTTACTAGCTAAGTCATTGCTATGAGCAGAGCATGCGGAGGTCTTAAGGAAGGTCTTCGATCGCCTGATAGAGCACAATGTCAGGTTGAATCCTAAGAAGTGTGTATTTGGTGTAACTTCAGGTAAACTCTTGGGATTCATCATTTCTAAATGAGGCATCGAAGTAGACCCAACAAAGTTCATGACTATTCTAGAGATGCGTCCTCCCACTAATATCAAAGAACTAAGAAGCCTTCAGGGAAAAGTAGCATCCATAAAGTGATTCATCACTCAATTATCGGATAAGTGTCAACCCATGAATCGATTGCTACACAAGGGGGTCCCATTTGATTGGGACAAGGACTACCAGGCAGCCTTTGCCGAGATTAAGCAATACCTAGAAATGCCACCAGTACTAGCTCCACCAAGGCCAGATGAGCCTTTTTTGCTATATATATCGGCAACCGACTTTGCATTAGGGACCATGTTAGCCCAAAAGAACATGCAAGGCAAAGAGCAAGCCATATATTACATCAGTCACACCTTGGTGAGTTATGAGTCAGGATATGCATATGTTGAAAAACTTTGTTTAGCAGTAGTGTTCGCTACCAAGAAATTATGGCATTACATGCTAAGTCATACCACATATGTTATATCAAAATAGAATCCTTTGCAGTACATGATGAGCAAGACATATCATAACACATGTACTACAAAGTGGATCATGCTATTGATAGAATTTGATTTGCAATTCATCAGCCAAAAGTCCATCAAGGGACAAGTCATAGTTGATCAACTGGCTGAGGCACCACTATCCAACAGTAGGCCTCTAACCATTGAGCTTCTATATGATGCGGTCTTCGTAATATCTGAAGCTCCCAAACCCGAGGAACCAAAGAATAATGTTGATATGACATTGTTCTTCGATGGTTCAAAGTGTGAGCAAGGGGGTGGTGTAGGAATAGTGTTTTTCATGCCACAAGGAGCTCCAATGCCCTTGTCATTCAAGTTAGACTTTTCATGCACCAAAAATAATGCTGAGTATGAAGCCCTACTTTTGGGCCTCCACACAGCCATCGCCATGGGTATTAAAAGACTAAATATTTTTGGTGATTCTCTGCTCATAGTCAACCAGGTTAAGGGGCTCTTTCAATGTCGATGTCCCATGCTAAAAGCCTACAAAGATCTTGTTGCCACTTATCTGGATAAACTTGAATGGTATGACATCGAGGCAATCCCTCGTTCATCAAATAGGTTCATAGACACCATGGCATATTTGGGGTCCTTGATCCCTCAGAATCCATCTGCTAATTTTACTACCATCCATGTTAGAATGCTCTCACACCCAACAACGAAGCGTGCAACCTTTGATAACAAAGAGTCAGTCAACATGATTGTCGTGGAACCAACAACTGATTGGTTTCGTAGAGCAGAAGACTTTCTTAAGCAGGCACCCTGGGAGTCATTGACTTCTCAGAGTCCTACGGGGAGTGGTACTACCATTCACCACAAGGTTGTTTCCCAGTCTACATTTGCAAAGCTAAATACGTAGGGGGAGCAAGTCATCTTAGTAGTCGAAGCTGAGGCTTGTCAAAGCATGATGTTGCAAATCCAAGACTTCCTAAAACTTGGTATGATTCCAGAAGGATTGTCGCATGCCGCAAGATGCACATTTAAATAGAAAGTAACTAAGTATGTCTTGATAGGAGACATTTTGTACTAGCACAGCTATGAAGGAGTCCTCCTTCGATGTCTTGAGCCCCAAGAGTCATCTTGGGCAATCTCAGAAGCTCACGATGGTACGTGCGATGGCCATTTTAGCGGCATGGCTATCATCAAACGCATCCTTTGCATGGGTTATTATTGGCCCACTATGGAGAAGGATTGCAATGTGTATGTCAAGAAATGCGTTAAATGTCAGCATCATGCTAATCTTATGCACTTGCCATCATAGGCCTTATAGCCCATTCAAGCGGCTTGGCCATTTGCTCAGTGGGGACTAGATCTGATTGGCAAGATTTCCCCTCCATCATCAGGCCGACATACATTCATTATCATGGCTACTGAGTATTTTACAAAGTGGGTGGAAGCCATTCCCCTCACAATGACCACTGGAGCTCGCATCACAGAATTTATTCTCGAGCATATCATATGTCATTTTGGGATACCATCCAAAATAATTTTGGATAATGGAACTTCTTTTAAGAACAAAACTATGTGGGCTTTAACGTCTAAATACCGCATTAAACATAGTTTTGCAACTCCATATTATCCACAAGCAAATGAGCAAGTTGAGGCCTCAAACAATACTATGGTAGCCATCTTGAAAAAGATAGTGCAAGAACACCACAAGGATTGGCATATACAGCTGCCCCTTGCATTATGGGCTTACAGGACTAGCATTCGGACGCCCATTGGGGCAATGCCATTTTCACTAGTATATGGCACTGAGGCCATTATGCCCTTAGAGTTGGAAATTCCAACTCTGGACATCGCATTGAAAGAGTTCATCGATGACGACACCGCGTGACAAGCTCACCTCGATCAATTGACGTTGCTTGATGAACGTCGCGTGAATGCCCTCGAGCATCTCCATGTTTATCAAGAGCACTTAAAATGAGCTTACAATATCAAAGTCCACTAGAGAGACTTTGAATTTGGGGATCTTGTGCTGAAAGAGAACCAACAAAACTTGAATTTTTTGCCTGACATGCGAGACAAATTCGCGGCTAACTGGCTAGGGCCTTACATCATATCTAAAAATATTGGTCTAGGTACCTATCACCTAATGTCGCTAGAGGGTGTGGAAGAGCTTGAGCCTCTCAATATCATCCATATTAAGGTGTTCTATGCTTGAGAGTGTAGTAAAGGCACCAAAGGCATCTGTAAGCCCTTTGGTCAACCCAAAAGCTCCGAGGGTTTTGTCTAAACCGCTCGGTCATCCCAAAAGGCCCCAAGCTCTCTAATTAAGAATATTTTGGTCAAGTAAAGGCACCAAAGGCATATGTAAGCCCTTTGGTCAACCCAAAATCCCTAAGGGTTTTGTCAAAACTGCTCGGTCATCCCAAAAGGCCCCAAGCTCTCTGATTAAGAAGCTTGGTCAAGTAAAGGCACCAAAGGCATCTGTAAGCCCTTTGGTCAACCCAAAAGCCCCGAGGGTTTTGTCTAAACCGCTCGGTCATCCCAAAAGGCCCCAAGCTCTCTGATTAAGAAGCTTGGTCAAGAAAAGGCACCAAGGATTTCCAAAAATTGCTTGGTCAACCCAAAGGCTCCGAGAGTTCCTATAACTTCTTGGTCATCCCAAAAGGCTCCACGCCCTCTTGCTGAGAGTTTGGTCAACTAAAAGGTTCCAAAGGTGGTTGTAAAACCTTTGGTCAAGTCAAAAGGCTCCAAGGATTTCTAAAAATCACTTGGTCAACCCTAAAAAGCTCCAAGGACATGTACTCATCGTTTGGTCAAATATGAAAGCTCAAAAACCTATAAAAATCAAGAAAAATATATAAAAGTCCAAAAAAAAAATTGATAAAGCTTAAAATCCAAAAACATTCGCATTTGCATTTTGCTTTTTCATTTGCATTCACACATGCATTTACATCATCATATTGCATTTAGGCATTTGTCATCCATTGCATTCCATAGTAGAGTGTAATGTGTTTATCAAAATTTTACAAACAGTCACACGTTTGTATGACAATCATGCACCCTTGCATTTATCATAATTCATTGCATTCGTACATGATACCTATTGTGGAGACCTATGTATGTATATTAAGTTTTCTTGTCACTCAACCATACCTAGTGGGTTCTTCAGATATTGTAGAAAGCTTGCTTTGCTGTTATAGACAAGGTCATTAGTTGGGATAGTGCTTCAACATATCAGAATCCCATCACTAAGCAAAACAATATAAAATCCTGCTAAGACGAGAGAGGATGAAAGCCGTGAAAGCAATCTTAGGTATTTAGAGAGATGGGTCTCACGACCTGCTTATCTTGCAAATAGTCGGTTTAGAAAGGTGTACTTTGGCAAAAGGACAAGAATTTCCCCTATAAATCCCAAAGTCACAAAGTTTAAATCCCAAGTTACAAAGTGCAAAAAGATACAAATTTCAAGTTCAAAATATAAAGTGACATAGTGAATCAAAAGCACTATAAAAATCCCTTGCTCAAAGAAAATGGTAATACATGGACTAACAGTGATTTTTATCACTACATCTGAGCAAGTAAGAAGGGTGAGAACTTGAATCCCTAGATTGTACACCTTTTGAAAGCCATAGAGTGATCCTCGATCACAGTAATGGGTTGGAAGAGTCCCGCCTACAATCGGAGGGGTAGTTCTATTGGGTGATCCCCAAATGTAGCAATGGGTTGAAAGAGTCCCGCTTGCATTTGGAGGGGTAGCCCTAATCAATTTGCAAGATGAGCTAGCTCTAGGTACTTAGGATTGTCTAGTTGTATAAGTCTAATAAAAGCTGAAACAAGGATGATACAATCGTATGAGGAACCCTATCTCACATATGGGTTGAAAGAGTCCCGACTGACATACGGGGTATGCTTACGATCTATCTAAAAATACTCACATGCACACACAGGGATTATGAATAGTTGGGTCTGTCATGGCAAAAGCCTTGTCCAATATAAGCCTGGTATAGTTAGTATGTGATTTTTGGAGAGGTCTACTAGGGTGTTTGAGTCTCAAGGAAAACCCCAAAACATGCTCCAATAGCAACAAAATACCAAATCTCATTAGACTACAGAAATACGAGTCATTCATTAATCAAAATGCATTTTACAAAGTACAATCAAACATATAAGATAGATACCGCATGAAGATCAGAAATGATGTTTAGACGACCACTGATTATATAGTACGAAATGACATAACCATTCATTAGCATGTCACCAATCCATTTCACTGCATTTCATAAGTGGGTGATTAATTGATTAAGTTCTTGTAATGAGAATTATCAATAATTTTGCATGATTGTTATACATTCTGTGGTGTCATATTTTAAAAATTGATATACATAGTTTACATTCATTCATTATGTTTTAAGTGATTAAAGCATACAGGTTCATCTCCATTAGATTATGATTTCGTACATAATGCATTACCATACATTGCATAGCATATCATAAACTGCATAAAATATATGCATGCCCACAAAGCAAAAATAAATATGCGTTAAAAATAAACATCGCATCCATCTACATACATCATGTGTCGCACATCTAATCATCTAGATCACTGCATATCATCATCATAAAGTAGAAAATCTATCTAGTGCATGACATCCATACATCACATCATATAAACATAGCATTTAAATACGCATTGCATCCATGTGCATCAAATAAACATAAAATAAAAAATTAATAAATACACATGTACACATAATGAGCCATAAAAGATCATATCATATATATATGTGTCCAAATGAGTACATAGGGAGTACAAAATTCTCGTAGGCTACAACTGTGTAGGTCCTCGACCTTACACACAAAATGATACATCAAAATTGTAGTAGGTAGCTACTATAAATTGGATCTAGGCTGCTCCCCCTGTACTGGAGCTCTCGCCGCCTCCCTCTACACTGTGCTCTAGAGCCTGCTCTCCTGGCTGACTTGGCACCTATGGTGGATCCTACTATGGATCCTGCCTACCTCCAAAGCCTAACGCACCCAGCACATGGGAAACTGGTAACTACAGTAGGCTAGTCCTCTGGCTAGAGGCCCCTGATGTCTGCCCTAGATCTCTAGCCCTAGCCTGTGACCTCATTGTGTGCGTGCTAGAGGACCTATGCATCCTCTCAGTATGGTGAGTCCTATGACTCGAGCTCATTGTGGACTGCCCTGAGGTCCTGGACCTAGTACACTGTGACTCTACTACAAAAGGATCCTCAAGAACCGGTAGCCCCTGCATCTCTATGTAGCCGACCAACTGATCAACATGGGCAAGTCGGGCTACGTGCATCTCATTGGTCCTCATGACCATACCATGCAGTCACGTCACCTCAGTAGTCGGATCTTGTATAGCTAGTGTACCTACTATTGGTACCATAGGAGACCCCATAATAGCCTGAGGAGGCCCCATAATAGCTCCCCTCGCTACTCGTGCAAGATCTCGCTCTACCTCTACTATAGTCTGTTGCACTTGTGCCAACTCTAGGGCAGTCTATAGTCTCTGCACCTAGGCCTCTACATCGGTAGCTCGAGTCATGAGCTCCTATATCTAGCCTTGCACCTCAGTCAGGCGCCACTTCCTTGTCAGCCACCTTCACCTCCAGAGTGGTGATGGTGGTATCTCTCTCTCTTGCTGCATGTGAAATCACCCAATATGACTCTACAAGTCAGCAACCTATGCTAGCAGCTGTCCCTCTACGCTATCAGGAGGGACCTCACCCTCCTCTAGAGCATCCTCCTCAGGGTTGATCTTTGGTAGGTCCTCAATGGTGGCCTCTACACCCCAACCACCCTCAGTATGTTGGCGCACCCTACACCCATCAGGATCTACCTCTACCTCTACTGGCTCTTGACCCAGAGGCTCGGTACCATGCCATCTAAATAGAGACCACCACCCATCATAGTCAGGCATGGTCCCAGCAGCCTCAACTCCCACCTCTTGGAAGTCATTAGGTGCATCTCCTAGTGGTGGAGGAACTATCAGTGGGAGATCCCTCTCCAGAGCTAGGCGTCTATACCTCAGGGGCATATCTGGCAGGTCCTGCACCATGTCAAACTATCGTAGGACACGAGAGAAAAATTGATACTCTCTCACCTCTGGCTTACGCCAGATGAGCCATCTGTCTCGGTGGGCCCATCGTAGCCACTCGTCCACCTCTGGCCATACAAGACAATCCATGTAGGGGCACCAGATGACATCCCCTGGCCCAAGTGCCATAAAATTGATGATGTAATGTTGTGTGTCCCCAGCATGAGCCCTACTGTGGACACCCTCCTCAGCACGAGGCCAACAGGTGGTGTAGCACTGATGAGCGGCATCTAGGGTAGTGATGCATAGAGGTAGGTCAATAGGATGCTCGATCCGGATATGCTACCACCCCCAGATCTATAGCAAAAGGTTGCAGTTGATGCCCTTACGGCTTCACTCCGTAATCTGGTATAGCTCTTGATAGAGCTGACATAGTAAAGTGCTCCCCTAGGCTAGCAGTAGTGGCTCCTCCATCGAGCTCTGAAGCACCCTCCAAGTAGGGGCTAGCATGTTCTAGGGAATCCTCACACTCGAGGAGTTTGGAAGGACAATCTGAATGATGAGGTGCATGAAAAGGGCCTCTCGAGCAGAGAAGATGTCATCCCGATACCAGTCCCCGATGTGCACCCCTCCATGGTCTACATCATCCTGTGCGTCGATGCTCTGATCATCGAATATGGTAGCAAAAATGGCATCCTTTATCATGTAGGTAGAGGAAATGATAGCCTCACCATCGATAGGGATCCTAAAGATCTTGTAGACATCCTCTAGTGTGATGGTCATCTCACCAGGAGGCAGGTGAAATGTGTTGGTCCGCGCATTCCAGCGCCGGGCCAACGTAGTAATATAGGCCTGATCTACCCTAATGGTGGGTAGATCCATGACATAACCAAACCCGACGGCTCGAAACCATGCTCGGTCATCATCCGACAAGGCCTCGTGGAGAGTCCTCATCAAGTCAGGCTCCCGCGCTCTAGAAGTTAACTTTTAAAAAAAAAAAAACAAAAAACATAATGTAAGCTAAATCTAGCTAAGTAGAGCTACAAAAAACTACAAAAAAAACAAAAAAAGCAATTGCAACTTACGATCCCAATTTGCAAATTGGGAACCACCTACAAATTGCGGTCCCCAATTTGCAAATTGGGAACCGCAGCTGCAACTTGCGGTCCCCAATTTGTAAAATTGGGGGCCGTAGCTGAAACCTGCGGTTCCCATTTTGCCACCTGGGAACCATAGCTACCAGCTGCGGTTTAGGAGCGGCACCCATTTTGGGTACCCTCCTAGACCACTAATGCATAAAAATTAAATTCTAATCTAACCTAAACTAGTGAGGTTCATTACCGATAGTTTAATGAGGTTCAATTTCTGCATTTATTAAGTGTGGTTTATTTTACTCATATGGAGTGTGAGGTCTCGGTTTCGAGTTACCTTGCCCGCACCCTACCCCTGGCTAGTCGATGGCTGATCAGGATCCACCATCAGGGAAGAACGAGTGTAAAGGTTGTTGAGTTTGACAACATTCCATATCAGGGAATGTCTTCTCTCTCTCAGAGCTCTCAAATTGCTCAAGGTTGTAGGAAAATAATGAAAAATTGCAAATAGGATTTCAATTTATAGGTCCTCCTAGTCTCTGTGGACCATAGCTAAAACCCGTAGTTCCAAAACTAGGGTTTTGCACCCGCAGGTCTGACCTGCGGTCCCCAAAATTTGATAGTGCACATCGTAGGCCATACCCACGGTCCACAACTAGTAATAAATGCGCTAAAAACCCACCGTGGGAAGGTCTAAAAAGGTAAATTAATGACTCCCAATGGATAAAAATCAAAATAAATGATCAAAATTGCAAATTTGGTGACATTAAAAGCACCAGGATCAATCCAATAAATGCAAAATTAAACAAAAAAAAATCATCAAAAAAATGAAAACCAAATGCGCCTCGTATTCAGTGATTTATCCTATAAACTTGGCGGTTGCAACGACTTGCGATCCATGCAATCCGACAAGATGAGTAAATCACAATAAGGACATTTGGGGTAAAATTGTCATTTCTTTTATGACATCTTTCAGCAAATCATCGACAATATGATTCAACACAAGTCTTCTTGAATTTGTATTATCTTGACTCTCTAAGATGGCTATCATAGCCTGACTGCTCCAGGGGAGAGAGATGTGCAAATACTACTAAGCGTTGCAATCATAAGCTGAACTAGGCCTCGCCAAGGCATTTAAACGTCTCAAATCTAAAGTTGTTCAGGATCATTCATTATGGTCAAGCGATTTTGTCGCTTCAGACATTGTCATTACCCTCATCGACTCGTCGCTTGAGGGGGTAGTCATAATTTCATGTCATAATCAAAATCAATAGAAGATCCCAGAGATCGTAGATCCCTTGATCTTGTCAAAATTGCGTTCGTCCTTGTGAATCATTGCTAACAACTATCATAAGCTTCCCCCTCTGCTTGGGGTAAATAGCAAATATGAAATTTTGTTTGTAGCTCTCATCCTTCGGTTATATAGGCCTAACTCCTATTGTAGCACCAAAGCTACTCGAATGTCTGATGATGAGTGCAGACCTTTCAAATGTAAGCCTTCCCACGTTGGAAGCAATGATTCTAGGATGCACGTCCTTTTGCTGGACCTGGGGCATCTAATGTTGATCAGACTAATGATCATCATAGAACCTATGGCATCATTTTAGGAGGTCTATTTTTCTCAACGTTGTTCGATCTCACAATGCATCTCAAAAGGGGCATCTGTAGACACCTAAAATGCGTCATGTCGAGGGTGACTACTCATATGGACATGCTACAAAACCATATGAAGGATCTTGGATAGACTCCAAGATAGAGCAATGGTTCTAACCACTCAATTTAGGCATTCTGGCCTAAGCAGTCTGAACCGTAGCCCAGACCTACGGTCTCCAGTCTGAACCATGGTTGACACCTACGGTCTGCAGTCTGGACCATAGCTATGACCTACGGTCTGAACTAGAGTTCAGTTAGGCCTTCCATCCGAGCCAAATCGGTTGGAATGGCCAAGAGATCTAGAAGGAGGCAGTTGGAGGACGAAATATTCCAAAGGCTTCCATCCCAACTGTCCTAACCAACCTTCTTGGTCTTGGCTTCTCCATGAAGCCACCCCTAGCCCTAGGGGCATGCTATAAGTACCCCCTTTTTTCAATAGAGAGGATAGAGAGAGAGATAATTGGTATAGCGAAGCGCTAGCAAATTATCGAGCGAGCTAATTGATCAAGAGAGCAGTGAAGCCCTATCAAATTGCATAATGACCTTGTGCATTTGAGAGCCCCTTTGCTATCCATTCAAATACCAATTAGCCATGGATGCCCTAGGTGCCTAGGAGGATCAAGAAATGCAAATCTGGGTGAACGAAGGCCCTTCACAGTGATTTGACCACCAAATATGTCAGAGGACGACAAAGGCGACCCTTGAACATCAATTCGGACAAGGAGGTCAAGCCCACTGCCCCTAATTTTGAGGGTAAACACATCAGAGGTCAAACCATGGCTGTCAGCCATGGTTTATAGTGTAGACCACCCCTCACAGCTATGGTTTGCAATAGGTTAGAGATCACCTTACTCAGTTCACTTTTTACCGCATAGATTAGTCATGTTAGTCTTTTCATAGGTTTAATTGCATTTTTAGAGAAACTTTGATCGTAGGAATTAGGTATTTTATGCGTTGTAGTGGGTAGGAGTATATTGGATCTTTTTGATGTTTTATTGCTTCTAATTCGATATTTGTTCAATGCATCATGTGCTTATTCATGTCTTGTATGTTGTAGTATAATTCTTGATACGATTAGAATAGCTTAAAACCTTTCTTTATGCTTTCTTGTTTCATTAGTTTAATGGTATTTACATGTATGATTCTTTAAAGGGCCTCATCATGAGAGGCTATCAATCTCTGTAATCGTGCATTGTTGTTTCTTGTTCGTAGGGAGACAAGTGCAGAAAGGAGCCTATATCATAATCCTTCCACATCGCGGAGAAGGGGGTTAGCTCTACCCCAAGGCAGTTTGTGAGTAATCACCGGAGCAACGTACAAGCGCGCCTACCCTGTTGAGGGCATTGGCAATTGTAAACATCTGTATCATCTTTGGAGTGACCCTAAGGGGGCATTTTTGTAACCCGAGATCCTTTGAAATATCAATACAAGAAAACTTTGCATTAGTTGGCTTTCTTTGTTCGATTTGTGCATTTTTGTGTGGATCTTTGTGTTTTACGATGGTATAGATCAGTACACTAGCTGGGCGAGCACTCCACGGTTACGTCAGGGCTCAATATTGATACAATTTTTTACAAAAGTATGGGTGCCCAAGGATCATGTCCTTTCAAATAAGCTCACGTGCACTTCTAATGTCTTTTCTCATACCCACAATTGAGGTGGGTGAACCTATAATTATACCACTTTGTTATATGATCTTTTGCTCCTTCCTCATGCACTGTAAACAACTGGCACATGCACACAAGAAAATCAGAATCATTAAATAGTAAGTGTGTATGGTGAAAACATGCAATCCCCATAGGCACTAAAAGACTAAAAAATATGAATATAAAATATGCCTATCTAAATCAACTCCAAATGGCTTAAAATTACATAAGTATGTAAAATATATGGGTTTGGAAAGATATTACTAAAAAAAGAACTAAAATTACATCTTATGGAGTGGCATAATCGCAGTAGACCTTCGAAGCCTAAAAAACCCAAAGCAAGCACTTTCTACCCCTAAACATATAAAATACATGAAACTTGGAAATAATATATAAAATGACATTTAAAGACAATCCATATGGTCATATTTTCAAAATCAATAATAGTTTCATGTGCATCTCCATATGAGCTCTGTAGACCTGCATAAGACCCTACAAAACACTAAAAATATGATATCTCCCTCAATATAACTCCAAAATACATGAAATTTGGACACCATGTTAATATACTAATATAGAATATAACTAAAAAATAATAGTAAATAAATCATGCACATATATGTCCTCATCCTAGGGTGGGATGGTTGGGACTATCACAAAATGGGGATTGTCCTAGGGTGGGACGACCACCAATTATGCACTTATTTTATCATCAATTCCTCTATAAATTGGTAAGAGACCTCATAAATAGTGTTTTCATAAAATATTGTGGTGAAATTCACTCAATTTATCCTATTTTGTAAAAAAATTACGCCTCCTAGATCACTCGCAAACCTCCTTCACTAGGTAGATATTCCAAGAGAAAATGACACAAAATGTGAGGGGAAATATTCGAAGCAGTCCATTTCTATGTATCAAAACTGATCTCTATTATTTTTATGGGAAAATAATCCACTTTATATCCAAAGGAAGCCTTTGGGAAAGAAGGCATGCAAGGGCATGCAAGGCAAGAGGCGCCATTTGGCCAACAAGATGGCATGCATTGGAGGGGGAAGAGAAACTCCCTATTTGGCATCTTACATGCAACATGTCATAAGGATGATGTGTCCTCTGACTTAAATTCTTGAATAGGTAGGACAAATAGTAATTTTTGGGTGGCATTTGTCCAAATTTTACTTTTTTGGAGTCAAACCTTGTGGTCGTCCCACCCCAGGATGACCAGTTTGCCACTGTCCCAGGGTGGGATGACCACAAACTATGACTATCCCAGGGTGGGACGGTCATGCATATATATCCCAAAATCTCCCAAAAGTAGGGTAGAGCATTCCAATAGTGGTTAGGACCACTAGTAAACCTTTGACGGTTGCCCAAGGGGGTCATATGATGTCAATTAACCAGTGCTTTTGATTTCCTAATTGGATTGACCAAATTTTAGTGTTTATAATATGATAAGGAAAACTAACCGTAATTGCATGATTCCCCCTATCGAGCAGGTTTCTATTCTGATGAGGATGGGTAAGAAGCCAATTGAGGTTGATCTATTTTATATGGAACCATTAAAGGTGCCTGCCAATCCCAAGTTGCCAAATGAGAAGGCACCCCCACCACAAGAAAAGGATCTTGTTCAGGTATCATATCTTCTATATTCCACATGATTAAGAGATTACCTACCTCCAAGGGTAAAAGGGATGACCCCTCAGTTGTAAGCTTCAACCTCCCAATCCTAAACTAAAGTGAGATATCAGGCGAGAGAAAAAATCAAATACCCCTTATTGACCAAGCACTAGATATTGGAAGCAATACAACAGTACCAAAATCAGTACAAAACTACTAAGGAGAGAGGCGAGTTTGGTGCCAGAGCATACAACATGATTGAAGATCTGAGGAAGAATCCAACAAAGGTAAGCCTCTTCAATGCACTTCAAATAACTAGTCAATTTTACCGGTTATAGGAATCCCTCAAGTCCATCAAGGGCAAGGGGAGGTCAACTCAGATCATCTTGACACAACCACTAACTAACTTTACCACCAAGAATAATAAGCCACTACCATTTTACTTGTCCCTCAAAATGGAGGGGTGGGTCATGCATAATTGTATGGCTGATTTTGGCTCTACCACTACTGTAATACCCAAGGTAGTATACAAAATCATGGGCATGGAGTACACCAAGAGTAGTCCCAGGGTGCTTCAAATGGACAAAAATCTAGTTAAGATAGTGGGAGTTATCAAGGACATCTTGATAACGTTGCATAAGATACCATTGATCCTGAGGACATCTCGATAATGTTGCTTATCAAGGGAATTCACTACCAAACTTGGAGGCTATCTATCTCTGGACTATTCATACCTGGAGATCCCCTTCAGAGGAAGGAGGATCAAAATTTTTAATGAAAAGCCCTCTACCTTTCACATTGAAAGGATCCAGGATGCGAAAAAATCCATGGACTCAGTCAACATCATTGATGAAGTAGAGGAAGTAGAAGAGAAGGTAGAGCTAATGGAGGAAGCTCTTGATGAGCTCCACATAGAGGATGAGTTCTCTATGCGTGATTTTAATGCTATGATAGAATCGAACATCAGGTGTTACTCGATTACCAAGCCTAAAAAGGCTAAGGTACCAAGTGATGAAGACCCCATGGATGATCAACTATGGAAGCTCTTCTTCGATGGTGCCCGATGCAAGAATGATGCTAGAGTAGGAGTTGTCCTCATCTATCCTTCCAGAAATCAAAAGACGTACTCGTATAGGATCACGTGGAGCTATACAAACAATGCTATCGAGTATGAAGACCTATGTTTTGGGTTATGAAAGGCAGAGAAGCTAAGAAATTATAGATATTCAAGGACTCAAAGTTAATATGCAACAAAGTGACTAATAAGTGTGTTGCCAAGCAATACTATTTGAAAGCATACCATAATAAGGTATGGGATATGCTTAAGTCCTTCTTGGCTCTCAACATTCAGTATATTTCATAGGAGTAGAATAAGCATGTTGATGTCTTAGCATCCATTGGAGCCAGATGCTCCCCTACCAAGAATATAATGCAAAAGCCAAAGGTAGTGAGGGTGATCTATAGGCCCTCGATGCCTGACAAGAACATTCATTGGTAGGTTTTTGATAGTGACGAGAATATCATCAATTTTTTGATTGATGAAGTAATAAATATCGAAGATAGAGCCCTCCATGAAGAAGAATATGAGGGCCTAATTTAGCTAAAGAAAAACCACCTCCCTAAGGGTTTGATCACCCTTGAAAGATTGTTCGACCAGGATGACAGGTCTCTCCCCCACAAGATTAAGGTGGATGTGAGAGAGTATGAAGAGCTTGAACTAGAGTCCAAGAAAATGATTAAAGTGGGAACTAATTGCACACCACTAGAGATAGAGCAAATTAGAACCCTCTATAAGGAATATCCAAATATTATCACCTGGAGCTACCGTAACCTAAAGGGGTATGACAAGTATGTCTTCCAACATACAATAAAGCTCCAGGAAGGAGTCAAACCTATCAGGCAAAAGCAAAGGCCTATCAATCCAAAGATAGAGATGTTGATGAAGATCAAACTCCTGAAGATGCTCGAGGCAAAAATTATATATCCCATAAAGAACTCTTCTTGGGTGGCAAATCTTGTCCTAATATGAAAGAATAATGGAGACATCCGCCTCTATGTAGACTTCTAAAACCTTAATCAGGCTTCACTGAAGGATCATTATCCACTACCCCAAATTGACCAAATACTTCATGTAGTGGTAGGAGCATAGAGATTCTCTCTGTTGGATGACTTGTTAGGGTATAATCAGATCTGGTTCAAATATGAAGATCAGTTCAAGACCGCATTCACCACCTAATGGTGCACCTTTGCCTACTAGCGCATGCTATTCGACCTCTCAAACGTTGGCACAACTTTCTAGAGAGCAATGGAATTAGCCTTTGGTGAGTTTCTCAATCACATAATTATTATTTATCTTGATGACATGACTATTTTTTCCCACAAAAGGGAAGAACACGGTCTACATTTACGATAGGTGTTTGAGAAATACCGAGAATTCAGGATATCGATAAACCTGAAGAAGTCAATTTTTAGGGTTAAATAGGGTAATCTCATAGGCCACATGATATTAGAGCAGTGACTAGCTATAGATCCTACCAAGATGGAAGCCCTCCTCAAGATACCTCTACAAGTGAGCAAGAAGGGCCTCCAATCCTTCTTTGGGTAGATTAATTTTGTTCGAAAATTCATTTTTGACTTCGCCCAAGTAGTTAAGCCGATGACAAAACTCCTCAAGAAGGATGTCTAATTTTTAGTGGATGGAGAAATGGAGGTAGGCTTTTAGAGAGATAAAGGAGAGGATCGCTCAAGACCCCATTATGGTGAACCTTGACTACTCCAAGGATTTTATCCTCTATGTTGTTGAAGAGTCGGAGAGCTAAGCAACTGTCCTTACCCAAAAAAATGAGGATGGGGATGAGCGGCCAATTATGTTCTCGAGTCAAGTTATCCTATCGCATGAGGAAAATTTCAATTTCATTGAAAGACAAGTCCATGTGGTGATGTGATCACTAAAGAAGTTTCATCATTTGGTCTCTCAGAGTAAGATGATAGTGTACATGGTACACCCAAACATTAGAAATTTCATCATCCAAGGCAAGATTGGCAACAAAAGGGTAGGTTGGATCTCCAAGATCCAAGAGTTTGATATAGAGTTTCAGCCCACTAAACTGGTCCATGGCCAAGCCTTATACCAAGAGCTTGCCTAGAGTGCCACCTCAGAAGTACAGCTTGCCAGTGGGATGATCCAGTGCAAGAGAACAACCTCGTAAATTGATCCTCATCTAGTAGAGATTGGATAAAAGACCTAGTGGAAAACTTTAGTACAGTATGGTACCCTTCTAACCTCAACTCTTCATATAGGATGAGGTTTAAGCTTTAGGCTTGCAGGTATGTGTTGCTGCCTAGCGGGTTGTTTCATCGAAACATAGATGGTGTCCTCTAGAGATGTGTTAGGGGGAAATAAAAATATAAAATATTGGAAGAGTTCTATTCTAGAATGTTCGGGGGCCATTTTTTGGGAAGGCCTATGGATTTGAAAATAATAAAAGTAGGCTATTATTGAACCATGATTTTTTGATACATTCAAAGTTAGCCAAAAGTGCGATAAATATCAAAGGTATGTCGACCACACTAGGAATGCTTCCCTACCCTTACACTCGATTCAGGTCAAAGCTCCATTTCAGCAATGGGGTTTAGACTTTATTGGGATAATAGAGCCCAATTATTTCGTAGGGCACAAGTATATCTTGATGGCTATGGACTACTTTACTCGGTGAGTAGAGGCAGTGCCCACTAAGCAGGCTAATTAGAATGTGGTCATCACCTTTTTGGAAGGGCTAATAACTAGCTTTGGGATCCCGGATGTGATAGTAACTGACAATGGCACCCATTTCATCGATGTCAAAATATGCACATTCACAAGTAAGTATGGTATCTACCTAAAAACTTCATCTAATTATTACCCGTAGGGTAATGGTTTGGTAGAGTCCACAAATAAGAACTTACTTAGGATCCTAAAAAGGACATTGGAAGACAACAAGTGAAGCTAGCGTCTGCTTCTTGACTTCACTTTATAGGATGACTTTATTTCTATAAAGAAAGAAAATAAGAAATTCCTATATTCCTTGGTGTATGGGAAGGAAGCAGTGCTTTCCATGCACATTGAATTGCCTATGTTGTAGTCTCTTCAATTATTGGATGGGGGAGATGAAGATTTTGACCCCATCAGCATCAAAATAGCCCAACTATTGCAGTTGGAGGAGGAAAGAGAAAAGGCCTACGAGGCTTTTATGAAGCATACCGAGACCACGAAAAATTGGTTCGATAAGAGGACCTCTAATAGGACCTTCCAGATTGGCGACTTGGTCCTAAAATGGAATGAGAAAAATCCAAGCCTAGAAATCATGATAAATTTGATGCATTCTAGGAGGGTCCATTTCAAATATTTGAGGTCCATTAGATTAACTCCTTCACCTTGCAAGATCTGAATGGGTTTAATCTTCCGTTATCAGTTAATGGACTTCATATGAATGCGTACTACCAGTGAAGGGTAGTATGAAATTTTTTATTAGCTATGTGCATATATATTTTTATTCTGTTGTTTGCTTGTGCATATCTTTTCCCCGGAGTATAAGTCTCTTCCCACCCTTCCGTACTATCAGTAGTGCAGTTTTGGCCAGAGGCCTAATTGGCAGAGGAATGGTGGCAAAGAGCCTAGGTAAGTATTATATTTTAGTTTAGTCTGCGCACTTTTTAGTGCGCCTAAGAAAAGGAGGATAGCAGCTTGCAAGTGCCCAAATTTAGAAAAGAGGATAGCAGGATTGCATGGGATGCTCGTTTCATCGTTCATATCATTATCTAGCAGAGCAGTTTAGCGCTAAGGAAGGCACCATGGAGAGGGGATGATTCACTCTTCTTTAGGGGTGAAACCCCCTTTCGCCCTAGCTAAGAGCATAGTGCCTTTTCGACGGTAAATCATGTGAAAATGCCTTGTTTTTTGAAAAGTAGTGCCATTTCAGTTTTAAGGAGGTAAAAATCAAATTCAAAGGATGTTGTACCCCTAATGCAATGTGCAAGTTAGTTTTACCCACAAGGACCAGCGCAAAACCTTTTCGGAGCCTGCCAAAGGTGCAACTCCCTTTGACTTTTCAACCCGTAGTGCCATCTTCGAGAAAAAAGGTCGTATGACCCTAAAGGCGTTTTACTCAAGTTTTAGAGCGCAAGGTAGTTGTGAAGCAAGAAACAATGCATTTCCCATTGACTTGTCAACACTGGAGCTTCTCCCAAAGTTTCAAATGTTGTTTCACCCCAGGGTAGGAGCGCAACTCCATTTCACGGTTCCAAGGAGTGAAAGGCACTTGTGCTCTCCCTCATGGCCAAATCCTAAGACATGAGCAATAGTTTATGAGTACCACATGTCAATAGGATATGTGAGGTGCTTGGAATGTTATTTTGTTCTATGGGCATAAAATTCAAATTCAATAGCTATTTCAGTATCTAGTTGGGCGAATGGCCTTTGCGCCCTCCATGACAAGCGAAATCCAGAATTAGTGCTTCTCCATTTTAGGATTTACAAGGATGGATGGGATTTGTACTTAGGTTTTGGAGTGAAAGCTATTTTTATCTCTTAAGAAATACATGAAGGCATCATTAAAGTAAGCTTTCATTCACTCTAAAGCATCAGATACTTTCTCCAATGTTGTAGGCATGTAGTCCAGTGCAATCTTGAGGATTTTTGGATCATGAAACAACTATTAAGGAAGGCAACACATCTTGTATCTCAAGGAGTATTATGGCCCAAACTGTTAGTTAGTATTGGGATGTGTGCTTTTCCACCCATCATGGTGTAGAAGATCTTCCACCTTCCTCCTAATCACTCTGAGCATTAACCCCACACTAGTGCCATTAATATGGTGGGTAAGATGTAGCCCTATAAGAAGGACATCACTGCACCTCAAGAAGATCTAGAGAAATCCTTAAGTAGTTACACTATTTACAATTGCTAGAATTTAGAGAGTGATTACTATCAATGAGAGGTAGAGCGTTTGATGATTGCAGGGTGCTATTATTTTCTAAGTGGATGCACTATTATTTTTAGATCAAGATTTTGAACGATTGATCAGTCAATATGGGCAAGAAAAACACTGAGCAAAAGAAGGAAAAGGCTCTGAAAAAGGTGGAAGGTGAGAAAAAGCAAAAAAAGGAAAAGAAGGAAAAACCACCACCACCTTCGCCTAAAGATGGATTGAGTAAAATTCGGGACTGCGTCCTCACCTGAGCACGTATAGAGAAGCTTCGTGGGAATGTTGAACTCATGATGACTAAGGTGTCTACCGAGAGCAATCGGACAGTCACCTACCACTCCTACCTATACTGGTACTTGTGCACACCTGTGCACCCTTGCCTGGAGCTAATTTGTGCAATCACCAAATTTTACGACCCCAAGACCAGGACAGTCCGAGATGCAAAAGAGAAAAGGTTGTTCTCCATCTTTGCCGAAAAGGTTCACGAGGCTTTCGCCTGTGGGCAAGGACCTCCTACTACTTTTATTATCAGAAAAATTAACACTGAGCAAAATGAGAGATACACCAACACAGTGCAAATGAGGCAGTTTATGGAAGCTCAGATGACAAAGAAGCCTACGCCTGAAATTTTGCCAAAACTCCCCAAATCCCTGAGGAGGTTCAAAAATCCTGACCTCTACTCCATGCTGGCATGGATCACCAGGCTCTCCATGGATGCCCAAGTGTATAACTGGTAGGTATCGATTATCGAGTGTATATCTCATGGAGAATTCTATTCTCCCGATGTCATGGCGCAAGTAGTTAAGCCTTTATTTTTTGATTGGGTAAACTAGGTGGCATGACAGCTGCATATCCAGCTATGCATATTGTGCAATGTGAAGGACATGATGTTTTTATGTTGCTTTCTCATGGCATGGTACTTCTACCACATGCATAGTAATTTTGCCTTCATCGCCAAGAACCACACCAACAAGGAAGGCAAAGTGCTCCCCATTTACTAGTGGACTCATAGTCTATCAAAATGCAAGTCATACTACAACTTCAAAAAATAATTCCTCGGTCTGACCTTGGAAATCATATATGGTTTCTGTGAGTGAGTTCTAAGGGGGATGAGAGACTATGTGATACAAAAGCTACTCGATGATATTTTTTAGCTAATGCAAGGCCTTGTTGTACGAATATTTAGGTTTATTGGAAAACATTTCTTGTTGTCATTCTATACAACTGAATACCTATTTGCCCTCAAAGTTTCTTGTCAATGTGACTTTGCTAATTATATGCATGACCACAGAAAAATAAAGCAACACACCTACCCTTGGCCACTCCACCTCGGTGACATTAAGGTATCGATCAATGGGTAGAATACCTTTTTGGTGGTAACACTATATGATTTTGGTCTAATCGACATTCCTCAATGGTGGAATTATGACCCACTAAATGTATTCAAAGACAATATTAGGATAAAGAACTTCCACTGCTATCCACACCCGGAAATAGAGGCACAATGCAACAACTCCTCAAGGCACAACCTTGAATGGCACGTGGAAATGATGATGTCCTTTCTCCCATGGCATTTATTTTTATATAATGGAGGTGGAGTATGACCTTGCATAGAACCCGACACATGCCCCCGACGATGAAGTTTTTAAGGCGATAAAAAAAAGTGTCAGGCTAATCAGATGAGAAAATTGCAAACTAGTAGATCATGAGGGTCCATAATGGAAAAGAAGCATCTAATCCAACACTTGTATTGGGTGATAATTTATCTAAGATGTATGACAAGCATTGTGAAACTTATCAGCCTATCTTATTTGCTAACATTATTCCTAGGAGTATCCAAAGCCCTAGTAAGGTTGAAGATGTGGTGGCAGTATTGAAACAACATGCTAGTCAAGAACCACTCATTAAGGATAAGGGAAATCAACTACTCCTAGAAGAGGAGGCCACTCCAAAGAAGAGGAACAGTCCTACTACACCTGTGCCCAAAAATGTTGCAAAGATACCTCAAACTAGTCCAACCCATCCCTTTGGTACAAATCCTCTAACAACATTAGCATCCATGGGAGGAGGCACTTCAAAAGTTGTCACTTTAGTGCAATAGATGTGACAGGCACAATGCAAAATCTAGTTCATAAATCTAAAGATAAATATATCAAAAAAAGGAGTGAGTCCAATAATGCAAAAGTTCACCACTCCAACTTTGGTGGTGTCTGATCCCGTAGGTGCATTCTCTATCCTTTTTTTCTCTCTTCTAACCCTCTGGTAACTTTCCCTTTTGATGTTGAAACCCTACTATATAACAAAATCACATTCAATATAACAAAATCACATTCAATATCCCTGTTGCACTTGCATCTAACCCTTTGTTTTAGTCACCACCCCTTTCTTACCTACCCCATATTTCTTTTTCATTTGATGTTTTTGTGTTTGTATCCAATGAATTCACTTTCCCAGTGACATCCATCCCTATCCTCAAAAATTTAGTCCATTCAGTTGCAGCATTCATTGTCGTAGTGGGTCCTAGCATGTCTTCACCCATTCCCTCTCCTCATTAGCCACAACAATGACCTCCCTTGAGATTTTACCCCCTGATCCTAACATCCTAGTTGTAGCCGTGCAAACCCCGACGTCTCCTAAGGTTGCTACAATCGCTGCCCCAACCGTTCTAGACTCATCTCTTGAATCCACCCCTCAGCGGGCTTTATTCCCCTTTGTGCCACTCTACAGAATGTAAGAGTCAATGGAGATAGAGTTGGAGTTTTGTGAAGAGGGCTCTATTGTAGAGAGTATACACCGAGGCACAACAAAACTCCTCAACCTGGCTTAAGGGCAAGAAGAGAAAGAATGCACAGGCACCGGCCCAAGTGGAAAAAAGGGCCATGTTTGACCCTCAAAATATGCAGCTCCACAGGATGGAAAAATTGCCCAAGGTCCAGAAGCCATTGGAGGAGATGACAATAGCAGACTACTCCTACCATCATACAATGGAAGATATGAGGACACTTGATCCCATGAAGAAGGTCAAAAACATCCATGTTGAGGTGGGATCCCTCTACTTCCACATAGAGCACTTCAAAATGCACTGCTATGAGGTTGAGGCCAAGAACATAGAATTTGAAGAGACCCTGGCGCTCACGAGGGCGCAGCTTGAGGAAGCATAGTCCAAAGCGGAGCAGTTGCAGCAGCGGGTAATCAGTCTGGAACAAGAGGTGGAAAACTACAAGAAAGAATCCGAGCACCACCTCAAGGTTTAAGAGGAAGCACAAAGATAGTTGTAGGCTTTGGATGCTTATTTCTAGGAGCTATAGGTCTAGCTGATAGCAAAAATATGGCAAGTAGAGGTATTATCAAAATATCAAGTTAATTAAGTGCATTGATGCTTCCTAATAAACTTCCATATCAGGGCATGCAAAGCCACAATAGTCTTATTATTCATCGATGAGGCCAAGTAGTCGGTCACCCATGGTGCTTCCATCATAGAGGATGATGTGAGGGATGTTGAATGATGGGTGGAGCTATCCATGAAGGTACAAAGACCTTGAGCTAACTCTAATGTGCTCACTTTCCCAGTTATGGGCAATCACAAAGATAACCTTAAAGTCTTTCTTCAGAAGGATGAAAGTAGCCCAAGAAGTGAGAAGACTATTGGACATGTTTGAGATGGAAAGATAAGTTTCTCTGATGTACTTTGAAACCCTCGCACAAATTGGTTTCCTAGGATTCACTTATGAAGGAGGCCACATTTTGACAAAAGATGAGCTGAAGTCAATTTATGACGCATTTGAAAAATATACCTCAGAGATTGATAGTTGGGAGGAGACTCTTTTAGAGCTTCAGGTGTTGTAGTTTTTAGCCAGGTTTACATGGATTTGGTGGACTTCAGAGAGAGGTTTAATTATACTAACATCAACCAGATAGAAGCCTTTAGGTACCTATTCAGAGAGCTTTGAGATCATGGCCCAATAAAAAAATATACCCGAGCCCTGGTCTAGACAACTTATGATTGTATTCATGAGCATATCATACCATCCAACCCCCATCAACAATATGATGATCATACGTAGTGCGAAGAAGATCAGGCTCAGGAAGAAGACCAAGGTAAAATCCATGATCCCTAATAAGGCAAAGGCCAAGAGTCTTGAGACAAAGAATATGAGCACCAAGATGATGTACCTAAGTGTGAGGAAGAGCAAGACGATGGGTACCAAGAGAAGGAGGAATAATAAAAAAGAGAGAAGTTGGAGGAAGAGTTTGCTACTACCAATGAGCATTCAAAAAATGAGAGTGATGATGAATCTGAGCCCAACAAATAGGTCCTAGGATCTCAACATTAATGTGAGCTCAATTTTCCCACAAGCCACCAAATATGTTGGTATTCCTACAACATTGGGTTCCCCTATGTATATTTTGTTGTCCATTATTTCTATTTACTCATCATGCATGGCTTTATATTTTGTAGGATGAGGGTAATATGCACCATTTTACTAGGTGTAGGTTGGTTTTGAACAATAAGAAGAGCAAAGTCCCATTTCAGACTAGAAGGCAACAACATCCCAGCTTCGATAAAAAATTTTAAGTAAGAACAAAGTATTGCACTCAAATTCTCAAGCTCAATACCTTTGATCGTTGCTTCTTAAGTGCAATGCCTTTGTGCACTACCTAAGGAGTGCAATGCATTTGCACCCTTCCTGAGGAGGGCAACACATGTTGAATTTTCAAACCTCAATAGGAAAATTCTAGAAAAAATAGCTAAGTGTAGCTAGAGTTGTTTCACTGTAGTTGAGGAGCGCAAGGTAAATCTAGACTAAGAAGAAGCGATTCCCATTTTTACTTTTCCACCCTAGAAACGCTCCCAATGTAGAAGTTATTTCACTCTGGTTGAGGTGCACAAGGCAAATTTAGGCTAAGGAGTGTAACTCCTATTGACTTTTCAACTCTGGTGCCACTCCCTAGGCTACAAGATATATTTTCTCCCCTATTCAATGCAAGGCACTTTTGCTCCCAATAAGCAGTGCTTTGGTGTTTGACTTTTCAATTCCAGCACATCTCCTAGTACTCTAGGCATCTTCACTCAAGTTCTTAGGTTCAAGGAATTTTTGCTCCAAGACATAGCACTTTGAACTTTGATCGTCCAACTCTGGCATCCCTCCCAATGCATCATGATGGTTTCACTCCATATTCTAAGCATAAGATAGTTTCAGGAATAACTGGTAGCACTTCAACCTTTGACCTTTCAATGCCTACATTTCTCCAAAAATAACAAGTTGTTTCATTGTATCTGAGGAGCACAAGCCCATTTTGGGCCATAAAATAGTAAAACATGGGTAGGGCTTACATCTAGTACACCTGTTTCAGTCCAGCTCTCCTCACTTTGGTTATAAATCCCCATAAATTCTCCTCATCAGCAAGACAGAATGCATCCTTATCCATTCAAATATAGTTGGTCTAAGAAGCTTCTAGACTTGATGCTCCTAGGATTTTAGAATCCCATATTTCACTAGGGCAATCCCAACAAGCGAGGATACAATGTGAAGAACACAAGCTTATACTGAGAGGGGGGGTGAACAATATAAGACCTCTTTTTACTTTCTCTATTTAACTTCAACTTCGCAAAGCAATGAACCAATAGCAATATCAAAGCAATGCATAAAGCAACACACAATGAGACACCAATTTTAACGTGGTTCACCCAACATGGGCTACCTCCACAAAAATTTTCTCTAAAAAGCTTTCTCAAAGTTCTTTGGGAATCCTTCCCAATTACAATGTTTATGAGCCTCAACCCAAAGGAGAAACCTTCCCCTACTCAAGTATTTATGAGCCTCTGCCCAAAGGAGAATCCTTCCCCTCCTCACGAATTTATGAGCCTCCTACCCAAAGGAGAATCCTTCCCCTCCTCACGAATTTATGAGCCTCCTACCCAAAGGAGAATCCTTCCCCTCAGCTCTGGAAATGATACTTCGAAGATCACCCGCCTCTTATTCCGCTAGCACGTGGAACTCCTTTCCATAGAAGACCTCCTGTCCTCAATGCTCAGCCTCAAGAGACCTCTCGTCCTCACCGATCACCTCCACAACAACTCATCAACCTGTACTAAACATAGTCAATCAGTCCAAGACAAGTCTTCCTCACTCGTCGATCTGTCCCAAGCTCAACTCATAAAGCTTGAACAAATCAATCTCTGCTGCACACAAGCCTTCTCAAAGACTTGTCAAAACTGTCCTCAGGTTCTTCTCAAAGAACCACTTCAACTTTGTCCTCAAGTCCTCCGCTAGGACCTGTCCAAATCAGCTCACAAGTCCTCCCTAGAACTTGTCCAAATCAGCTCACAAGTCCTCACTAGAACCTGTCCAAATCAGCTCACAAGTCCTCACTAGAACCTGTCCAAATCAGCTCACAAGTCCTCACTAGAACCTATCCAAATCAGCTCACAAGTTCATCAAGAAAAACTTGCTTAGCATGAACCCACAAAGAGAATTGTTAGAGACCCAATGTGATTCATCAACCTCATAGAAGCATAAAGAGAATTGTTAGAGACTCAATATGTTCTATACTTAACTCCCAATCTCAATCTCAAATCTCATAGAAACATAAAGAGAATTGTTAGAGACTCAATATGTTCTATACTTAACTCCCAATCTCAATCTCAACTCAATCTCAATCTCAAAAGAATAAGATAGATGTAGTATGCTTTTCTCAAGAACATGAAACACAACCCAACAATTGCCAACCATGCAATATCTCATATAACAATGATACTCATGTTCTTTCCACAACCAATATCTTTTCTCAACCAATTAGGGCTTTAACAACAATGCTTATAGACAAGGTTTAACCAACATCATTCAACTCAACATTAACCTTGAAGCATTCAACCAATCACTACATGAAAAGGAAACTAGTAGACATCCTTTTCCCTCCAAAGGTATTTGAACAAAACAACCACCAACATAAATCACCAATGCAAAGAATAACTTGCTCAAATCAATCTCAATGGAGTAAGCCCAAATCATGTATCAAGTAAAGCATTAACTTGATCAAAACAACCTCTATGGAAGCAACTCAACCATCAATCTCAAAACAGCCAACTAAGGGTTTCACCATCTCAATGCAAGTAGCAAGACTTACTAACATAAACCCTAGTGCAAAATGCTTCCTCTTCCTCAACCAGAATTATGCATTCACCCAAAAAACTCATCAATGATTTTAATGCATAAACAATCTTCAATATCCAGAAAATGGAATTACACCAACAAGAATACCTAGTAGACAACCTTTTCACTCCAAACTCAATTTCAGAAAATACACCATCAACAATATACATGGAAGAAGTTGCCCATACCTTTGTTTGAGGAAGAAGAGAATAGTTCTTCAACCTGTTACCAACACCACCCTCAACTTTGCCACCAAGTTAGGGTTAGATCATAAAAGTAACCACAAAAATATTTATTCCATAAAACACCTTATGACTCCAATCCTTAGAAGTCAACTACCAAAAATATAAAGCATACAAACAATATATCCTTTTACACCTTATTTCTCCAAATTAATTAAACCATGCTCAAGGAATAATAGCTTCTAAGCAAATCTCACTCAACAATCAAGCCAAAAATCTCAACCACACACTATCAACCTTATATCTCCAAAGAAGCATTTAACCTCAAAAATAATTTTAAATAAATCTGCCCAACCACTTCTTCTTTAACAAAAATGCAGATTTTATTTAAAAAACCTTACCAAAAAAAATGCTTCCGAAAATCGCGGGTCAACAGTGCCTCCAAAAAATCGGAGCACAAAAACTCTTCTCACACTCCACGGTGGGAGTCGAACGCTTGACCTCCCTTCAAGCGCCTTCACAGAACAATCGTTGCCACTAGGCCAACGATGCTAGCTTGAAGGCTAGCAAGAGTCTCCTTCTCCTTAACCCTTTGGCGGCGGATAAACGTGGCGAAAAAATGATAGCCGTAGCTTTTACTTCCCAACCTTTGCGCAATTCAAATTTCTTTCACACCTTTGCTTTGGACTATAGGTTATGGCTTATATAGCCAAACTTCCATGCTATGCACGACGTCGACGGGAGGATAATTCAAATTTTTTGAATTAATATTATTTTGGCACCTTCGAAACAACTTTAGGGTTTATGAAACCCTTTTGATTATTTAAAAATAATCAAAGGTCTTTTAGACCTTAGACCTTAGGTGGAGAACCCATTAAATTATTAAAATAATTTAATCACTAAATCAAATAAATAATTAATTAAAAAACCTTAAAAAGGTTTTATTAATTAAGTTATTTAATTAATAAGTGTCTCCAACCTTTGCATTAAGCTGAGAGTGGTTTTGAGAAAAACCCTTAATGCATCCACCTGGTTTTAATAAAAACCCTTAAACCTGCCATGGTTTTGATAAAAACCTTTTCATCTGCCACATGGAATCTCTCCGAAATCTTCTAGAAAATATTCTTTGGAATCTTCAACCTTTGAAGCCAATAAATCCTCTTGACATTAATGCCAGTTCCTTTTGACATCAATGACAACTCATAGACAAGAAGCTAGGATCTCAAACCCAAAATTGCCAACAATCTCCCCCTTTGTCATTGATGGCAAACCATGCTTCTCAACAACACCGAAACTCAAAACTCGTTGTATAGAAATCAGCTCCCCTGACTTGAGGCTCTCCCCCTTACTCATATCTCTCCCCCTTTGTCATCAATGGCAAAGGGTCACCTTTGGGGCTTGGGACTAAGAATGAGCCTCTTAGCTTAGTCCCTCCCCCACCTCCTGTTGAGGTGATTAATTCTGGGGTGGGAGTAAAACTCCCATTAGGCACTGATCTTCATCGTTGTCTATAGCTGCCTTACCATGTCTTCTCTTGTTCTCCTTGTCCATATTCCTGTTCCTGTTCATGTCACTATTGTTGTTCTTGTTATCATTCCTGTTCTTATCCATGTCTTGATTCTTGTGCCTGTTCATACCCATGTTCCTGTTCCTGTACCTTGGAATTTCAGCTCTACACTGTCTAGCTATGTGACCTTCATTGTTGCACTTATAACAACTAACAATGTTATTTCTTTGAGGCATACCCGATCTTTGACTCCATCTGTTCTCGACCAACCCCTGTTCCTCTTATTAGCCTTGCAATAAACAACCTTGTGCCCAAACCGTTTACAAGAGTAGCAATACCCTTGAAAGAAATTACCACCTCTGAATCTGTCATTTACCTTCCTCACTTGAGTCATGCAATGTGAAGCCATGTGACCAAACTTGTGACAAGCAAAACATCCGCCATTAAACTTTCCTTGATTTGACCTCTTAGGTCCTGTAAACTTTCTCCCCTTTTTTTGATTCCTGTTTTCTGATTCTGTGCATCTATCACTCAAGGACTCTTTTTCTGAAGTACTTTCCTCATCAGAACTCTCTTCCTTTCGGAATCTCTTACTAGATTCCCTAACAGAGTCGCCAACCTGCTCCATGTGTTTCTTACCAAAACCAAGACCTATTTTATCCGTTGTCCTTCTTTGATCTTTGATGATTGATTTTACCTTTTTTGTGCTATCTTCAAACCTCGTAAAGCTTCTCCTTGTACTCTTTAGTTTCCTCTTTCAAGGAAGCCACTTTCTGCTCCAACTCTCTACACTCAAGAACCTTAGACTCTAACTTATCCTTAAGTTTCTGTGTCTTAGCTATAGAGAAGTCAAGACTTTCTATAAGCTCATCTCTCTCAATACAACATTCATCCAATTTATCATTGAGTCTAGCATTCTTCTTTCTTTCCTTTTTCAAAGCACTAAGAGCACTAACAAGTTCAGCTTCAAGATCTACTTCACCATCCTCTATAACTTCCTCTATTTGTTTGCCTTTTGAAACATCAATGACTTTTTCAGATTTCTTATCACTAGAGGTGCTACCCTTTTCTAAAGCCATACAAAGATCTTCCTTACAATTTTTCGAAGCATCCTCATACATAGTATAACTAGAAATCAATCCATCATTTGTGCAATCATCCTCAAGATGTCCAAAATTTCCACATCTAAAACATTTCATAAGGACAAATCTATGTTTCTTTTCTTCTTCTTTCTCGTTAGGAACAACATCTCATTTCCAACATCACTTGAAGAACTTTCACTATCACTACTAGAACACTTACTTGCCTTGTCTAGGTAGAAACTTTTCTTGTGTTTGTGAGAGTACCTCTTTCCTTGATTGCTTTGCTCATATTTATTCTTCCTTTGATGCCCGTGCCTTTCATAATCCTTGCTCTTATAATCCTCGTTTATCTTCATCACTTTCATCCTTGGCAAGCAGATACACTTAGTAGCATAATGACCAAACTTTCCACAATTGAAACACTTGACATATTTCATACCTTTGTGCTTTCTTGAGAACTTGCCCTTCTTGCTGTAATATGCCTCTTCATCACTAGAAGACTCATCACTATCTTGAAGCTCTTTACCCTTGGATTTCTTGGTAGCCTTGAAAGCCGCCTCCTTCTTAACATCAACCTTCACTTGAGTTCTCAACTCAAATGCTGCAAGTATACTATGAAGCTCATCCTTTTTCAACTTATCCAAATCCTTAGCTTCCTCAATAGCAAAAATATTTTCACTAAATCTATTTGGAAGAGACCTCAAAATCTTATCACAAATATCATTTTCAGCAAGCTCAAGACCTAGTTCCTTCATAGAGTTAACAATCTCATCCATACGAAGCATATAGTCACTAATATTTTCTTCATCATTCATCTTGAGTTGTTCAAACATACCTTTGAAGTGTCTCAACTTGGCCTTTCGGACATTTGCATCACCTGTATGAACCACCTTCAACTGTTTCCACATTTCACTAGTTGTCTTGCAGTGAATCACCTTGGTAAGATCTCGCCTTCTATAAACCCTTCAGGATTGCATTCATTGCCTTTGAATTGCTATGATGTAGGAGCCTCTCTTCCTTAGTAGAAGGACCATGCTCAGGAATGGTATACTCATCCTCAATCACTTCCCAAACTTCATTTCCAAGAGCCATAAGATGAACCTTCATCCTAGCACTCCAAAGCCCAAAATCTGCCCCATCAAGAATAGGTGTTGCATTACCACTTGTAGATTCCATTGTGTTCTTTACAATATTTTCCTTCAAGCTGTTAAACTTTTTGAAGGAACCCGCTCTGATACCAATTGAAGAACACAAGCTTATACTGAGAGGGGGGTGAACAATATAAGACCTCTTTTTACTTTCTCTATTTAACTTCAACTTCGCAAAGCAATGAACCAATAGCAATATCAAAGCAATGCATAAAGCAACACACAATGAGACACCAATTTTAACATGGTTCACCCAACATGGGCTACCTCCACAAAACTTTTCTCTAAAAAGCTTTCTCAAAGTTCTTTGGGAATCCTTCCCAATTACAATGTTTATGAGCCTCATCCCAAAGGAGAAACCTTCCCCTACTCAAGTATTTATGAGCCTCTACCCAAAGGAGAATCCTTCCCTCCTCACGAATTTATGAGCCTCCTGCCCAAAGGAGAATCCTTCCCCTCCTCATGAATTTATGAGCCTCCTACCCAAAGGAGAATCCTTCCCCTCACTCTGGAAATGATACTTCGTAAGATCACCTACCTCTTATTCCGCTAGCACGTGGAACTCCTTTCCATAGAAGACCTCCTGTCCTCAATGCTCAGCCTCAAGAGACCTCTCGTCCTCACCGATCACCTCCACAACAACTCATAAACCCGTACTAAACACAGTCAGTCGGTCTAAAGACAAGTCTTCCTCACTCTATCGATCTGTCCCAAGCTCAACTCATAAAGCTTGAACAAATCAATCTCTACTGCACACAAGCCTTCTCAAAGACTTGTCAAAATTGTCCTCATGTTCTTCTCAAAGAACCACTTCAACTCTGTCCTCAAGTCCTCTGCTAGGACCTATCCAAATCAGCTCACAAGTCCTCCCTAGAACTTGTCCAAATCAGCTCACAAGTCCTCACTAGAACCTGTCCAAATCAGCTCACAAGTCCTCACTAGAACCTGTCTGATCCAATTCTTTAGCTCACAATAGTTCACTAGAACCTGTCCAAATCAGCTCACAAGTTCATCAAGAAAAACTTGCTTAGCATGAACCCACAAAGAGAATTGTTAGAGACCCAATGTGATTCATCAACCTCATAGAAGCATAAAGAGAATTGTTAGAGACTCAATATGTTCTATACTTAACTCCCAATCTCAATCTCAAATCTCATAGAAACATAAAGAGAATTGTTAGAGACTCAATATGTTCTATACTTAACTCCCAATCTCAATCTCAACTCAATCTCAATCTCAAAAGAATAAGATAGATGTAGTATGCTTTTCTCAAGAACATGAAACACAACCCAACAATTGCCAACCATGCAATATCTCATATAACAATGATACTCATGTTCTTTCCACAACCAATATCTTTTCTCAACCAATTAGGGCTTTAACAACAATGCTTATAGACAAGGTTTAACCAACATCATTCAACTCAACATTAACCTTGAAGCATTCAACCAATCACTACATGAAAAGGAAACTAGTAGACATCCTTTTCCCTCCAAAGGTATTTGAACAAAACAACCACCAACATAAATCACCAATGCAAAGAATAACTTGCTCAAATCAATCTCAATGGAGTAAGCCCAAATCATGTATCAAGTAAAGCATTAACTTGATCAAAACAACCTCTATGGAAGCAACTCAACCATCAATCTCAAAACAGCCAACTAAGGGTTTCACCATCTCAATGCAAGTAGCAAGACTTACTAACATAAACCCTAGTGCAAAATGCTTCCTCTTCCTCAACCAGAATTATGCATTCACCCAAAAACTCATCAATGATTTTAATGCATAAACAATCTTCAATATCCAGTAAAATGGAATTACACCAACAAGAATACCTAGTAGACAACCTTTTCACTCCAAACTCAATTTCAGAAAATACACCATCAACAATATACATGGAAGAAGTTGCCCATACCTTTGTTTGAGGAAGAAGAGAATAGTTCTTCAACCTGTTACCAACACCACCCTCAACTTTGCCACCAAGTTAGGGTTAGATCATAAAAGTAACCACAAAAATATTTATTCCATAAAACACCTTATGACTCCAATCCTTAGAAGTCAACTACCAAAAATATAAAGCATACAAACAATATATCCTTTTACACCTTATTTCTCCAAATTAATTAAACCATGCTCAAGGAATAATAGCTTCTAAGCAAATCTCACTCAACAATCAAGCCAAAAATCTCAACCACACACTATCAACCTTATATCTCCAAAGAAGCATTTAACCTCAAAAATAATTTTAAATAAATCTGCCCAACCACTTCTTCTTTAACAAAAATGCAGATTTTATTTAAAAAACCTTACCAAAAAAATGCTTC
Organism: Wollemia nobilis; assembly: GCA_028583015.1. Lineage (NCBI taxonomy): Eukaryota > Viridiplantae > Streptophyta > Pinopsida > Araucariales > Araucariaceae > Wollemia > Wollemia nobilis. Next base: position 4,505,059 of record JAQPPZ010003361.1, on the reverse strand, counting down.
CAAAAATCGTGGGTCAACAGTGCCTCCAAAAAAATCGGAGCGCAAAAACTCTTCTCACACTCCACGGTGGGAGTCGAACGCTTGACCTCCCTTCAAGCGCCTTCACAGAATAGTCGTTGCCACTAGGCCAACGACGCTAGCTTGAAGGCTAGCAAGAGTCTCCTTCTCCTTAACCCTTTGGCGATGGATAAACGTGGCAAAAAAATGATAGCCGTAGCTTTTACTTCCCAACCTTTGCGCAATTCGAATTTCTTTCACACCATTGCTTTGGACTATAGGTTATGGCTTATATAGCCAAACTTCCATGCTATGCACGACGTCGATGGGAGGATAATTCAAATTTTTTGAATTAATATTACTTTGGCGCCTTCGAAACAACTTTAGGGTTTATGAAACCCTTTTGATTATTTAAAAATAATCAAAGGTCTTTTAGACCTTAGACCTTAGGTGGAGAACCCATTAAATTATTAAAATAATTTAATCACTAAATCAAATAAATAATTAATTAAAAAACCTTAAAAAGGTTTTATTAATTAAGTTATTTAATTAATAAATGTCTCCAGCCTTTGCATTAAGGTAAGAGTGGTTTTGAGAAAAACCCTTAATGCATCCACCTGGTTTTAATAAAAACCCTTAAACCCGCCATGGTTTTGATAAAAACCTTTTCATCCGCCACATGGAATCTCTCCGAAATCTTCTAGAAAATATTCTTTGGAATCTTCAACCTTTGAAGCCAATAAATCCTCTTGACATTAATGCCAGTTCCTTTTGACATCAATGACAACTCATAGACAAGAAGCTAGGATCTCAAACCCAAAATTGCCAACACAATGCCACCAGCTAGACCTGTCAGATCATTGAAGGGGTGCAACTACATTTCAGTGAGTCATCGGATTTGGCCCATGCCTCATTACTATTTTATGAGTGTTTATCCCTCAATTCATATCTTCTTTACCACCACGCTGTGTTATGGGTGTGCATTAAATATTTCAAGCGATAAAATTCTCTATATAAGCCAACAATTTTATTGTAAAATGATGGATGTTTTCTAGAAAGCTTGTTGTAACTTGAATTCTGCTATCAATACAAATAATGTTTGGCTCTAACTCTAGACTTCTATTCATGTGTATGTCTTCTATTGCTTATTTTCTATTAAATTCTTTGCTCTATATGTGAGTTATTATTCTAATATCTGGATTTGACTCTCGATAGAGGGTGAACACTGGAATAGCCCTAGAGATTATGCATGTTAGATACCTAGTTTTAATTTCTATTTGTTTTCTATATTGAGTGCTATTTATTCAATGTATGGTTATGGTATCATGTTGTTAGTTCATCACTTTTATTCTATCTAGCCCGTGGCTATATTTCCCATCCCTTGTAGTCATTTATTAATTTATTTCCTGTTATCTAATCCAAATCCCCCTAGTTAGAATAACAAGGGAACCAACCCATATCTGGAGATTGGTACGAGAGGCATTTCTTTCTCTCAGTATTTCAATGTTGGCTAGGTCTAGGATGCATGAATAGATCATTTCATACCTAAGGTAGATTTTTGACCAGCAGTTTCCTAAGGTTTGAGTAGATAAAGGAATCCATTATTGAGAGAAGTATGGGATTCTCTCATTGTTTTTATAGAATGTATCTTGCATGGTTGTATGTGTTTTTGCATAGTGCATGTTAAGTTGCATATGCATTTTCATGAGCTATCCTGATCCTAGACTTCATGAGCAAGTTCATGGGAAAGATCATCAAGAGGAGGACCTCGAAGAGAAAGATGATTAAAGACCATTATATATTGAAATGTAATGATGTTAGTGAAGAAGTGCATATTTTTATTGAGTTAATGTATTAAAAATATACAATATTTTGATGAAGAAAAATAATGTTTTATCAATAGTATTCTTGAAATTTAAGATCTTGCTATATTTGGTTAAATGGAAGAAATGTATGTATGAAAGTAATTTTAGAATCTAGTGTATGGGTTATAGATATATTTCCTTTCAAACATTGGTTATTGTTTACACAGAAGATAAAGGAAATTTTAAATGTTAGTTTTATGAATGAAAGTATTTATATTTTAGCAAAGTGTTATGATGCATTTATTTATGTTCAATTATAGCACTTTATTTATTTTTAGAGATATAATATATTATTTTAGATGCTTAGACTCTTGGGTTGGAATGGGAATCCTTGGGCATGAATTTAGAGCCATATTAAAACCCTTGAGTCAAGAAGTACCTCAGAAATCCTGGGAGGAGTTGCGGTGATGCAATAACCAAGTATATATCTAGGAGGAGTTACGGTGATGCAATAACCAGATATTTGTGAATGATACACCTTGAATGGTGAGGCTTGGGTGTATCCAAAGTAGTGAGGCTTTTGGGAAGTCCTAAGTGATGAGGCTTGGACATATTCCTAGTGGTGAGGTCTAGGAATTATTCACAAGATAGTATAGTGGTGGCACCTTGAATGGTGAGGATCGGGTGACCATGCTCATTACTAGGTGAGTGGTAATAGCCTTAGTTAGCCCATGAAGGTGTGGTAACTAAGCACTAAGACATTATGCTAGAATAATCCTACATAGATGAACTTATGTAGGGTTAGGGAAAATATATCCCCCTTTAAGTGTTATGGGCCTTAAAGGATAATCCCTACGTCATGGTCAAGTTGTCCTATATCGATGAGGGTATAGGAAAGGTGGGGGGACCACTATTGGCATCCTTTCTAAATGGTGAGGTTTAGAAAGGTGAACCCCAAAAATATAGGATGTTGGCCACTCCTATCCACTTGAGTGTCATCTACAATGACATTGAACTCAAAATGTGGTTATGCCTTATAATACTAAAAAATATTAGGACTTCTTTGTGAACTATTCTTGTGAAAAAAATATCTCTCTTGGTTTGGTTTTGGTGGGTTGTTACAGTTGGTATCAGAGCTCTAGGTCATAGGACTAGAAGCTTCCATGGAGTGAACCTAGGTTGAGCCTTGACTTGATGTGCTACTTTGGGGAGACTTACTCTTCTAGGGACCTTAAGTTGATTTGGGATAAGATGGGTATTGCATACCATTTGGACCAATCAGACCAAGGTGTAAAAATCCTAGAGAGTATAGTTTCTTATTGGGGATGGCACCTTGCGGTGAGGCAAGTGTGACCATGATCATTATTAGGTGAGTGATAATGGTCATAGATAAGATGGAATTATATATATATTTAAGTGTGACCATGATCATTATCAGGTGAGTGATAATGGTCTAAGTTAGTTCATGGGGAGATGAAACTAACTAATTGTAAGTACAATTTGGGAGAAATTATAACTTATCCAACTCTTTTTTGTGGATAGGAGATGGCACCTATTTTGAGAGGAGGATCATCCAAGAAGGTGGGGTCAACTACATAGGAGGAAGCTATAGTACATCCCCAAAATAAGTTTAGAAGAACAATGGACTCTAGCAAGAAAACTAGAAGAACAATGGACTCCAGTAAGAAGTCTGGAAGAACAATGGACTCCAGCAAGAAAATTGGAAGAACAATGGACTCTAGTGAGAGGGTGGAAAACCTTTCTTCCATAGTTAAGTTTCTTCAAGAGTAGATGGAACAACAATAGAAAATGTTGGAAACACTAGTTAATCAAGAGACCAATAATAGGGATTCAGAGGGTAGATAAGAAGAGAATCTTGCTAGAGGAATCCATGAGGGTAAAGCTTGGATTGAGGTTGAGCTTGCCAAGGACCTTAAGAATGTTAAGGTATCTAAATTTAATGGAAGATAAGGGGGTGATGCAGTAGAGTCTTGGTTGAATGAGTTGGAAACTTTCTTTTCTATGAAGAATTACTCACCTAAAACCCAAACTATTTGGGCAACCCTTCATCTTCAGGATGCAACCTTAGAATGGTGGAACACATTCAAGGTAGGTAAAGGAATCCAAGCCATGGACCTTAAATGGGATAGTTTTGTAAGGGAATTTAAGAAGATATTCCTATCAGATCAGTTTTATGTAGAGAAGTTTGAGGAGTTCTCTATGCTCCAACAGGGTACATTGACTATGGAGGTATATTATCAAAGATTCGTTAAACTCTTGAAATATGTTCCTGAGTATGAGATCAATGAAAAATTGAAGGTGCATAAGTTCATCTTGGGGGTGGATCCTAAGATTTGAATAATGATTAATTTTCTCAAGCCCAAAACCCTTCAAAAAGCATATGATTTGGCTCGATAGGAAGAGACCAATCTACAAACCAAGAAGACCTTCTTCAACTATGGAGGGTTGACAGAAGTAGAGAAATAGGAACTCAAGAAGAGAAAGAGTGTTGGGTTTATGAAATGGGATAAGGAGAAAAATAAGAAAAGTAAAGGAAACCCAAAGTTTAGAAATAAGAACAATGGGAACCAAGGGAATTATAAGAAGAATTTCTAGAAGAGGGATAATTCAAAACCTTGACCTCATAAGCAGAATGATTCAGCTCAAAAAGAGGATATAGGGGATAAAAGGTAGGAAATATCTTAGGTACCCAGGATAGGTTGTTTCATTTGTGGGGGTCCTCATTATGCAAATAAGTGTCCCCAATGGCCAGAGTCAAGTAATAGAGCTAAGGAGCAACCACATCGAATCTATGCAGCCATAGGAAGTCAGAACCTAGATGGACAAGCAACTCCCATGTTATTAAATGGTAAGTTGTTCAATAAGAATGTTAAAGTTTTAATTGATAGTGGAGCTACAAATAGTTTTATTTCCACTAGTATTATTGGGGATATGCTGAAAAGACCTAGATTTTTGGCACAAGGGTGGAAAGTTGAGTATGGGTCTAGACAAACTTACTTAGTGGATCAATGCTTGCCTACGACCAAGATCACCTTACCCAATGGATCCACTATTTGGCACTTATATGTAGCACCGCTACATGCCTTTGATATTATCCTAGGGATGGATTGGTTAAAGGCTCATGGAGCCCTAATCAACTTCCAAGAAATATGGATGGACTATACTAATAAGGATAAGAAGAGAGTAAGGGTTCAAAGTAGGCAAGGGTCTTTTCGACCATATTTGTTGTCAACTATGCAACTAAAGAAGGCAATCAAAAGAGGTGGTATGTTGTATGTAGTAAAGATAAATGGCAAGATAGATGATAATGGGGATGAGGAAATATTTAAGAGACATCCAATTTTGCATGAATTTAGGGATGTATTTCTAGAAGATCTCCTAGGCCTTCCACCTTAATGTGAATTTGATTTCACCATTGAATTAATGCTTGGAGCTGAACCTATTGCAAGGACACCTTACAGAATGACTCCTATTGAGTTGCAAGAGTTAAAGGTGCAACTCCAAGATTTGTTGGAGAAGGGTTTGATAAAACCTAGTGTGTCACCCTGGGGTGCTCTAGTATTATTTGTGAAAAAGAAGGATGGTTCCTTAAGGTTGTGCATTGACTATAGAATGTTGAATAAGGTGACCATCAAGAATAGGTATCCTTTGCCAAGGATTGATGATCTCTTTGATCAACTAAAGGATGCCACTATATTTTCAAAGATTGATTTGAGATCAGGATATCATCAGTTGAGGATTCATGAGGAGGATACTCACAAAACAACCTTTAAGACTAGATATGGACACTATGAGTTCACAGTGTTGCCATTTGGGTTGACAAATGCACCAACAACTTTTATGAATCTGATGAACAATGTGTTCAGGAAATATCTGGATCAATTTGTTTTGATATTTCTGGATGATATCTTGATATATTCCCACACTAGAGAAGAACATGACCAACATTTGAGGTTAGTGTTAGAGGTGTTGAGGAAGAACCAACTTTATGGAAAGTTGTCTAAATGTGAGTTCTATGCCTCACAAGTTCAATATTTGGGGCATATTATATCTGCAAAAGGGATTGTTGTAGATCCTAAGAAAATTGAAGCCATTTTGAGTTGGCTTGCACCCACTAATGTGTCAGAAGTTAGAAGCTTCATGGGAATCACTGGTTATTATAGGTATTTTGTGAAAGACTATTCAAAAATTGCCTACTCTATTACCAACCTTCAAAGAAAAGGAAAAGAGTTCAAATGGATGGATAAGTGTGAGGCCACCTTTGAAACTCTGAAAAATAAGTTGACTACAACACCAATTCTTAGGATACCATATCCTCTTGGGAATTTTATAGTATGTATAGATGCTTCCTTAGAAGGTTTGGGAGGGGTGTTATCCCAAAATGAAGCTACAATAGCATATGAGTCCAAGAAACTCAAGAAGCATGAGTTGAATTATGCTACACATGACCTAGAGTTGGTAGTGGTTGTGCATGCACTAAAGGTCTAGAGGCACTATTTGTTGGGGAAACATTTTGAGCTAAGGATAAACCACCAAAGTCTAAGGTATATCTTTACCCAACCTATGTTGAATGCAAGATAAAGAAGGTGGATAGAGTTCCTAGCTGAATATGACTTTGGTATAAAGTATATCAAAGGAAAAGAAAATAAGGTTGTAGATACCTTAAGTAGGAGAAGGCATATAGTAGCATTGACATGGAGTCATGTAGACTTGATGGAAAAAGTAATGGAAATATAGTTATAGGATCAGTTTGCATTAAAATCTAGGCTAAAATTGAGGAAAATAAGGATTTTAACATAAAATATGGGCTTTTATGTTTTAAAGATAGGATTTTCATACCCAAAACTAGTGATTTAAGGAGAATTATTATGTAAGAGGTACATAGTTCTCCATATTCTACTCATCTAGGAGGTGCAAAGATGAGAGAAAACATGAAAAAGACCTTCTATTGGTTAGGAATGAAACATGATATTACTAGTTTCATTGCTAGATGTTTAGAATGTGTAAACATGGAAAATTGACCCATTAAGATAAGTAATTTTTCCTTAGTTTTCCTCTCAAGTTTCTAAAGGTCATCTTTGAGCCAAATTTTCCCCCACCAAATACTCTCCATTCCTCCCAAAACCTATACCATTCGATCATACACAAAAATAGTTTTTTGACAGTATACGCTTTGTCCCATTCTAACATCGTTTGGTCTTGTAAACTATATAAAAACTACACATGGGTCTAGATGTCTCGAAATCACAATCAGCCCTTGTGGGGTGAGATTTGGGAAATTTAGGGTTTTCTCTTAGAAAATCCTAAATTTTAGGATGACTTCTTTAGGGTTTTCCTACCTTTTTATTTTCTTCTTCAAAACATGTTATAAATAAAGGTGTTTGGATCCTTTTTTGGATAGAGGATGATGCCCGAGATACCCCAGATGTTCTCATAACTTACTCTCTTGTTTATGCTATCAATTTTATCTCAATATTTTTTGATTCTCTTGAGGATATCTTGTGTTCTACTATTTAAGAATGCTTTGGTGATGGTTACATCTTCTTGAAGGAGAGAAGATATCCCTCCTCTACTTGTGTTTCTTCTTTAAAGCTTCCAGGTTTATTCTTTTGCATTAGTCAAATTTTTTTTGTTTTTTATTTTGTCATGTTCTTGCCTTTATTTTAGGTTTTTAAATTCTCTATGTAAATCTCTAGTGAAAATATTAAATTTTTTATTTGATTTTATCATTCTATGTGATTGTCGTGTTTTTATGCTTTTTGTGTTTTAAAACCCTTTGTGTAAATATGCAGTGAATACATTAATTTGTTTATTTAATTTTATCATTTGTGTTATCACCCAAAATATTTATTTTTTTATTAATTTTTTAAAACATTTATTGTAATTAGGTTATTATTTTTTTACATTTATTTTGGGGTTTTAAAAATATTCATCCCCAAAACCCTAGGATCCACTTTACGTTTTTGTTGTAATTGTTATATTCTTATTTCTAGTTTTGTTCTATCATTTTAACATTCGGTTTTATTTACTTTGATCATATTAGATTGAAGGCAAGCTTTTGTCTTCCATGCCCTAGTTCTAAAATTGCATATTTATTCCATTTTTGCATTCACATCATTTTACATTTGCATTCATGTTTGTGTCTTTCATTGCATTTATCCAAAAGGTCAAAATTATATTTTCTTTTAAAGGTTGGCTAAAAGGACCTAGGGGGCTTGATTACTAAACCTTTGAGCACAATAACATAGTAGCATAAGTAGCCCTCCTAAAACTAACCATAGTTTTTTTTAGTGTCTTTATGAAGTTGTACTGCAGGTTGATGTTATCGAGTGTTCTAGACACAAGTGAAAGCTAAGGTCAAACTCTGAAAACAAGTGTCATGTTGTCAACTTGTATATTGTTTTTTTGTTTGTTTTTCATCTTTTATTTTTAAGTTTGAAATAAATAAAGGAACATTAATCTAAAATAAAGGAAAATAAAGAACAAACATTTTATTTTTTCTTTTAGGTATCTAAAGGAGAAGTGCATGTAGTTTGCATATAGGGCTTTAGTTTGTATGTTACATTCTCTTGGACCCTTGCCATAAAGATAAATATTTATTTTATTTAAGCAAAATTTGAGCTAAATTTTCCTCCACCAAATCCTCTCCATTCCTCCCAAAACCTATACTATTGTATTAGGCTCGAAAAGAGCTTTCCAATGGTATAATTTTTGTCCCATTCCAATATCATTTGGCCCCCCAAACTGCAAAACAATTGTACATAGGTCTAGTTGTATTGAAATCATTAGCATTTGTGGGGTGCAATTGTGGTAAGTTAGGGTTTTCTCTTAGAATTTCTAGCCCAAAATATCCCATAAAGATTTATTTGTGACCTCCAATATGTTCGATCTTCTCTCTTCTACTTGCGATCTCTCCATGACTTTCTTTTCTTTTATTCATCTTTCTCTTGTGTGATCTTGGGCTTAGCTACTAGTGGAAAGCAAGTGATGATGGATCATGGACAAAGGAAATTATCTTTAGCTCCATTAGCACCAAACGAGAGAGGCTTTCCCTTTGCATTCTTTAGCTTCAACCATTTTGCTTCTTCATTTTTGCTATAGCATAAGTATTTAGTTTTTAGTATTGCATTTCTTTTCAGTCCATTACTATTTTAGATATGGTTTTATTGGTAAGAGATCTGCCTTAGGTATGAAATATCTCATTCATGTGCCCTAGACCTGGCCAACATTGAAATGTTGAGAGGAAGAAATGCCTCCCATGCCAATATCCAAAGATGGGTTGGTTCCCTTACTATTCTAACTAGGGGGATTTGAGGATAGAGAGTAGGAAAGAGATTAAACGACTAAAAGAAATGGTAAATATGGCCATAGGCCAAATAGAATAGGGTTGATGAACTAAAAACACAATAAATTTACTGTATGTTGAATCAAATAACACTCAATATAGACAACTAACATTAATTAAAACTAGGCATCCAACATGCATAATCTCTAGGGCTATTCTAGGGTTCATGATTTATCAGAAGCTAAATCCAAATATTAGAATTCAATCCTATAGATAATACAAAGAATTTAATAGAAAATAAGCAATAGAAGACATACACACAAAGTAGAAGTCAAGATTTAGAGCTAGACATTAGTTGTATTGATAGCAAAATTTGAGTTACATTAAGATTCTAGCAAACATCTATCATTTTACAATAAAAGAGTAGGCTTATATAGATAATTCTACCACGTGAAATATTTAATGCACATCTACAAAACATGGTGGTGGCAACAAAGATAATATTTACAAGGAACTACAGTCATGAAATAGAAACTAGGCATGGATGGAACTGATGACTCCTTGAAATGTAGTTTAACCCCCTTCAATGTTCTAATAGTATTAGTTCGCTAGTGTTGTCTCCTTACTTGCTAGAACTGCAACCATGCAAAATAGGATCCTAAAATTCTAGAAGCATTGATTCTGGAATGTTCTTGAACTAATTGTGTTTAATCAAATAAGGGTACACTGACATTAGAAAATTCAAAATCCAAAGCGCTCGTTCTTGAAGTGAAAACACCTTGCATTGGGAAATAAAGTGCAAGATCTTTGCAGCCTTGGAAGACACGTTGGCTTTGAAAATTCTATAGCCAAAGCACTCCCAAACTAGAGCAGATAAACATTGTACTTGAAATTGGAGTGAAACAAATGGTAGTTTTGGAACAAAATGCATGCTAGCTAGGTGGCATCAGAGGTGGAGATAAGGGGACTTTCACACCAAAGGTGGTGCGTAGGGGACTTTCACACCATAAGTGGCGTGCATGGGACTTTTGCACAGGAAGTGGTATGTAGGGTACTTTCACATCAAAGGTGATGCATAGGGAATTTTCACACCAGAAGGGATGCGTAAGGGATTTTTGCACCAGATGTGCTTGAAAACTAGCCCAAAAATAATTTTTGGTGTTACAGCTTCCCGAGGCCATAACTTTTGATCCGTTGACCCGATCACCTATTGTAATATATTACCAAAAAGCTAACAAAAATATATACAATAGTAAAATATATAAAGATAATTTCATCTAATTTATCATCCTCTTTTAGGGCCTATAAAAATACCAAAACTTTTGCATGTGTTTCACTGATCTAAAGCTCCAGATGATTTCGTTGGCGAAGTGTGCTTCACACTTAGGAAAAAATTTATCAAAAATTTTAATGTGGCAAAAATATCAACATTTTTGGTAGCTCATGGGTATTGATATCACATCAATGCAAAGATCCCAGGACTTCAATCCATTGGGAAACAGAGTCACCAAAAATGTAGACACAAGAAAAAAGTACCTTCCACTTTGAGTAAGCCAGAACTAGTGATGCCAAATCATACCACTTTGCTTTCCCCAATTTATTTATCAAACGATCTATTTACATTATTTATACAAAATTTTACGACATGATTGGTATGTCACCACCAAAAAATTGGTGTTGAGCACCTACCCAATGAATCTGTAGTGTCCAAAATAGATTTGATTGTACTTTAGTTGATATTTGAAGTCTGGTTGGCCTCCCAAAGATTGCTCAGTTGCAAATAGGATGTAACATGGTAGGCTATCATGCATGCCAGTACTTATACAATTAATTATTAGCATGGAAAAGTGATTTACCATATGAAAGTCTTCTTTGAGCACTGGTTATAGTGATGGTTGGAGCCAATATCACTACTTTAGAGAGTCCACTAGCTATGGGCTCTTGAGTATGATTTCATCTAACTCCTTAGTGTAACAAAAATATTTTTATAGGTGAGAGGACTTCTATCCAAATATCCTCAGGATCAGCCTCCTTATGAGGTATGCTTATCAGGTTACTTGCATGCTATGCCTTGGGACACAAAAATGGTGCAAAAATATGCCCTCTTTGCTCTTAAAAATTAATGCTTGAGCTTGTTCCTCTTCTTGGCCAATCTCCTGATGGAAAATGCAAGCAATCATATTATCCATTGCTTGAGTAGTGCTTGCATATTCCCTTCATTCTCCTTGGATGAGATCTACCGCTTGAGCTCCACACAACTGCATTCCAGGTCTTTGCACAATTTGAGGGATCTTCCATTGAAAATACTACATGGGATAGATGAGAGCAGCAATTATCAAAGAGAATTATGGAAAGGCAGTTTCTCCCCACTATATTTTTCCTAATAGGAGTAGAAGTCGCTTCACTTGTACTACTTCTTGAAAGACTTGAGAGAACCTTTGTTCCCCTAATTACAGTAGGAGGAGGCTTATGTCTGGGTGAAAATCTTGAATATAGTAGAGGTGGGTCTGGGTAGGTGTCTACTAGATTTTCTCTGGAATTCTCTTCCAACTCCTCCAAAATCGAACATTAAAGTCCATGATTCCCTCAAGAGGTGCTCTCATGATGGTGGAGAGGTGCATCAAGAGTTGAAAGAGATCCTGAGAGCCATCAAATGTGTTTATGAGTGCTCTCACTAAGTCCTCCCATGAGCATATGCTATTACACCCGAGTAGTCTATACCACTATAGCTTCCTTCCTTCCAAATACAGGACCAAAATTATAATCATGACATCTTTGTGGGTTAGGCCATGAAGGATTGCTAGAGCAACAACATCTTCAAGGTGCTCTTGAACCATTCCCTTAGTGTCATTGTACTTTGTTAGGGTCTTCAAGGTACTTTTAGGAATAATATGCCAACTTTGAAGATTCAAAGGGCCAAGATCATCCCAGCTGGGATAGCATATCTTTGTCATTATAATAGTGGTCTACAGAGCTCACGGTCCTTGCCACTAAGTCAAAGTCACCAGGTGAAGATTATTTTCTCTGCTTGTGAGATCAAGGCTTCTCACCAAACCTTGATTCCTCTAAGGTGTCTTCTTTCAACATAAAAGGCATCTATGATCAAGAAATTTGGATCTTTAACTCAATAGATTCACCAAATATTTAGATTTGATAGTAATCAATATGAACATCTACTTCTTAATACTTATTTTGATGCTAAACATTTGCATCCCACCGGGCATGCCAAAAATAGTTGGTCAGATATATGCCTTAGGTATTAAATGTCTCATTCATGTGCCCTAGACCTGGCTAGCATTGAAATTTTGAGAGGAAGAAATACCTCCCATGCCAATATCCAAAGATGGGTTGGTTCCCTTGCTATTCTAACCAGGGGTATTTGAGGATAGAGAACAAGAAAGAGATTAAATTATTGAAAGGAATGGGAAATCCATAGGCTAGATAGAACAAGGGTGATGAAATAACAACATGATAACTTAACTGTACATCGAATCAAATAGCACTCAATATAGAAAACTAATAGAAATTAAAACTAGGCATCCAACATGCATATTCTCTAGGGCTATTACAGAGTTCACAATTTATTAGAAGCTAAATCCAAATATTAGAATTCAAGCCTATAGATAAAACAAAGAATTTAATATAAAATAAGCAATAGAAGACATACACACAAAGTAGAAGTCTAGAGTCAGATCCAGACATTAGCTATATTGATAGTATAATTTGAGTTACATCAAGCTTCTAGAAAATGTCCATAATTTTACAATAAAATAGCAGGATTATATAGAGAATTCTGCTGCTTGAAATATGTAATGCACACCTACAAAACATGGTGATGGCAGCCAAGATAATATTTACAAGGAACTACAATCATGAAATAGTAACCAGACATGGTTGGAACTGATGACTCCTTGAAATGTAGTTGAACCCCCTTAAATTTTTTGACAATATTAGCTCATTGGTGCTACCTCCTTACTTGCTAGAACTACCTCCATGCAATATAGGATCTTGAAATCTTAGAAGCATTGAGTCTGGAAGATTCCTTAACTAACTGCATTTAATCAGATAAGGGTGCACTGACGTTAGAAAAATCAAAAGCCAAAGCACTTATTCTTGAAGCAAAAATACCTTGCACTAGGAAAACAAAGCGCAACATCTTTGCAACCTTGGGAGATGCACTGGTGTTGAAAAGTCAACAACCAAAGTGCTCACAAACTAGAGCGAAACAACATTGTGCTTGAAACTGGAGTGAAACAAATGGCAATACTAGAATAACATGCATGCTAGCTAGGTGTCAGTAGAGGTGGAACGAAGGGTATTTTTGCACCAGAGGGGTGCACATGGGACTTTTGCACCAGAGGTGGTGTGTAGGGGACTTTCACACTAGAAGTGGTGTGTAGGGGACTTTCGCACCAAAAGTGGTGCGTAGGGGACTTTCGCACTAGAGGTGGTGCATAGGGGATTTTCACACCAGAAGGGGTATGTAGGGGATTTTTGCAGCAGAGGTGGTGTGTAGGGGATTTTCGCACTAGAAGGGATCCACAGGGGATCTTCGCACCAGATGTGCTTGAAAACAAGCCTGAAAATGATTTTTGGTGTTACAGCTTCCTCGAGCCATAAGTTTTGATCCATTGACCTGATCACCTATTGTAATATATCGTTGGAAAGATTACAAAAAGATCTACAATAATAAAATATTTAAATATTATTTCATACAATTTATCATCCTTAGGGCCCCATAAAATTCCAACACTTTTGCATGTGTTTCACTGATCTAAAGCTCTAGATGATTTCTTTGGCAAAGTGCGCTTCACACTTAGTCAAAAATTTATCAAAAAAATTAATGTGGCAAAAATGCCAACAGTTTTATTTTAATATTTGCATTTACATTTTTTATAGAATTCATTTTTGTGCATTCCTAGGAAGTTATTTTATTTTAGATAAGATTTTAGTTTATTTTTTACATTCATTTTTTGTGTTATAGAATACATTTTAGATTTATTTTGTGCATTTTTGCTACACTAGAATCTATTTTTGTATATTTATTGTAGTTTAATATTTAATATAAAATTTATTTTGCACGCTATTGCTTGTGTTTTTCATTTATTTAGAATAATTACATTTCTGTTATTTACATATGTATTATTATTTTTACATTTTAATTGCATTTAAAATAATTACTTTTCTGTTATTTACATCTGCATTATTGTTTTTATATTTTAATTGCATTTTAAAATAATTTCATTTCTATTATTTACATCTGCATTATAGTTTTTACATTTTAATTGCATTCTATTATTTACATTTGCATATTGTCTTTACATTTTAATTGTATTTAAAATAACTACATTATGTTATTTACATATGCATTGTTTTTTTTGGTATTATTACGAAAGGATGTTTTTGAAAGGAATCCCCCAACCTTTTAAGTCAACTCCCCCATGGGAGATAGACCATAAAACACAACTGTGTAAAAGAACCATCCTAGCTCATAAGAAAGGACACAAAAGATAAACATAAACACCACATGGAAATATTGCTAGCACCAAAAATAAGAAGGTGGATCCACAAACCAAAAAGTCAAAGTAGAGGATGAGATGAACATCACAATCATAGGGTGTGATATTCCAATAATTCAAATTACCATAAGTGCCAACACTTTTGAAATAAAGGTGATGTAACATACTAAAATGCCATTGATCAAATTCTTGACAGACTTTAAGAGAGTTTTGCATTAAGAATATTTAGGAGATCTATCGGGAAGTTATTTCTCCACACTGTAAAGCTAGGAAGACTAGTTTTAAGATTGGCCAAATGGTCAACAAGTGAATTACTCTCCCTTAGAATATGTGACACCTTGAATTTATTTAAACCTTGGAAGTACCTTCTCGAATCCCACATCATATTTGTGATATTCCAACTCAAATCAATAGTGGAATTAAGAATATTAATTACATTCTTCAAGTTCTCTTCAATCTCAGGATTCAGATATCTCAAATCAACTAGGATTTTAATACCTTGGAAAGTGGCTTGGGCCTCTACAAAGTGGGAATTTTGGAATGAAAAAATGCTCATAATATGCTGCAATAACTTCACCCATGCTATTCCTAATGATGCCACCTACCCCAACAATCTCAGGATTACCTTTTGATGCCCCATAAAAGTTCAATTTGAGCCAACCAATGGGAGGGCTACCATATCACAATATTCCTTGTATTCGACATAGGAGTCCTAGTGTTAAACCTTAGAAATCCCAACTTGGCTTCCAATAGAACTTTAGCAGGAGAACTCTTCAAGAAATTTCTCCCCAGATCAGGAAAAACGCATTGACATTCTCAAATGAAATCCACAAGATTTTGATACCTATTCTAAGAGCTTCTCTTTTGCAGTTTTTAAAATCCCTAGCAATTTGTTCTTTCCAAACACACCAAAAAATATGTAGCAGGAGGAAGCTCCACATACACTTGAGATGAGGGGTATTAAAGAGGGAGGTCCATTGTAGAATAAAGTTTTCCAAGGAATTAGGCAACACCCACTACACCCCCAACTTATCCAGAATGCAGACAAAAACATCACAAAAGAAGGGACATAAGAGCAAAAAATGAGTAGATGACTCCCAATAAACTTCACACAAGTAGCATCTATTTAAAATTTGCATACCTCTCTTAACTAGATTCTCAATGGAAATAATATTATTAAAGTCGACTAACTAGAAAAAAGGTTGATTTTAGGAGTTAGTCATTTTAGCCACATTCTCCTTACCAAAAATAAGCACAAAGCATTAGGATCAAGAAAATTATACACCACTTTGATAGTGTAGCCTCCCTCATTACCACCAGCCCAAATGATCCTATATTTGATATCTTTAGATCAGAGAACTTAAAACTGTAATTCCTTAGCAACAAGAGACCAAGCTTGTTGGATATCCATATCTCCAATCATCACTAGGAGTTGAGACCAATATTTTTTGACCATTCTCATGAATAATAAAATCAGCAAATTTAACATGGTCCAAGGCATGAGTGGCTATATCGAGAATACAAAATCTCTGGTCAGAAGAAAGGGGCTTTTCTCCCAACCACATATCATTCCAAAATTCCATAGAATTTTTATTTCCAATAATCCACCTACTAATGTTGTGTAGGAAGACTCTGTATTTTAAAAGACTTTGCTAGGATGCAGAACCTCCTTTAGGAAGTGGGTCTGAGAGAAAATTGACAAAATTGTATTTTACCTTAAGGATCTTCACCCACTCCACTGCTTCATTAAATGTGACTTTCCACCCCAACTTAGCAACTAAGGCCTTATTCATCTACTTGACTCTTTTTAAACCTATATCATCATACTTATTTTGGTAATAGACCTACTCCCATGAAGCTAAATGGAGATTACATTTCATCTTTGAACTAGCCCATAAGAAATATTTGAAGATACTTTCAAATTTGACAATGATATTTCCAGGAAGATTGAAGAGCAACATGAAATAAATCGAGATGCTTTGGAGAGTGCTCTACACAAGAACAACTTTCCCAGCCTGACTCAGTAATGCTCCCTTCCAAGTTGCTAATTTTTGTTGCAGTCTTTCGATGGCCAAAGACCAAAGAGAATCTTGAATCCTACCAGTAAACAATAGGAGACCAAAATAGACTACAAGAAAGGAGAAAATATGGTAGCCCAATATATTAGCTATTTTATGTTGGGGCTCAATCAAAGTATTTAAAAATATAAGCTACTATTAATAAAATTGATTTGTTGGCCTGTATATCTCTCATAGCACACCAAAAGATATTTAATTTCTCTCACATGGAGCATAGAGGTCAAACACGAAACCAGGGTATCATCTATAAAATATTTATGGGAAATTGGTCTACAAGATAAAGTAAGATTCAGACCTTCTATCATTAGGTTCAAATCTAGGGATCTTCCCAGGGCTTCCACCTTGATTATAAAAAGGAGTGGAAAAATAGGACCCCCTTAGAAAAATACCATGGTGATATTGAAAAAACTGGTAGGAGAGCCATTGACAAGCACCAAAAACCAAGCAATGGAAATACAGGCTTCAATCAACTCAATCCACTTGGAACCAAAGCCAAAATTTTGAAGAACTCTGAACAAGAAGGACCAAGACACACAATCATAGACCTTGTTCATATCAAGCTTAAGGAAGAATCTTGATCTCCCACTTTTATGAACCGAATGAATTAATTCATGAACAACAATAGCCCCATCAATAATTCGCCTTTCGACTACAAATCTACTTTGGATACCATCAATGAGAGTCGATAGGAGGGGTTTGATTTTATTAGCCAAAACCTTTTTCAAAATATTATAAACTGTATTGCACAAACTTATCAACCTAAAATATTTTTGGGTGGGTTTACCTTTTTTCATTTCTTCCTTGCACGTGTTGTTTGGGTTATCTTCTGCACGTGTTTTTTTGTTGTTTCGAGCGGGGTGGTACTGTCCCAGACTTCAATGTAAAAAAAAAATATATTTTAAATTTAAATTTTGTCCTTTAAGGCTATCCTTTAGCCTTTCCTAAAAGGATGTCCTTAAGCCTATCCTAAAAGGCTTTCCTTATGTATTTCCTTTGGATTTTGGTGTCCTTTCCTTTGGAATTTCTCTAGCCTTTTTTTAGTCTTATGACTTTCTATAATTAGGTTTTGGGATCCTTGATAAAAACTCGTTTTTAGTTTAATTTAACTTATCAAAAAAAAATTATCAACATAAAATCATTAAAAGACATGGCAATAGAAGATTTAGGGATCAAGACCAAAAAGGTGGAATTAAGGCCCTTCTAAATTGTCATTTTTGACTACATTGACCTTAAGGTATTGTAGACATCCTTCCCATAGATGTGCCAATATTTTTGGAAAAAACATGGGGGAAAACCATATGGTACCCAAGATTTTAATGGACCCATAACATCCATAACTTCTTTTATTTCTTCATTTGAAAATACTACTTCCAAGGAGGAATTCATTTCTTGAATGACTAGGCTAGAAATCAAGGCAAGAAGAGAATCTTCTGTTTGAATATCTCTTAGAGTGGTCAAACCGAGAATAGAGTCAAAATGAGGAATGACCTCTATTTTGATTTTGTCGATATCATTGGAAATTGATACAATGATTTGGTAATTTCCTTGAGGTTGTTATTTTTTGTTTCTTGTTCATGTTCTATTTTTAAGTTTGAAATAAATAAAGGAACATTAAACTAAAATAAATTAAAAGAAAAAACAAACATTTTAATTTCTATTTTAGGTATCTAAAGGAGTGCATGTAGTTTGCATATATGATTTTAGTTTGTATGTTGCATTCTCTTGGATCCTTGCCATAAAGATAAAGATTTTTTTTCTTGCAAGCTAGGGTTAGACTTCATTGAATCAAAAATCATATTAGGGTAGTCCTTGTATTATTGCATATTGTGTGTTTTGCATTGCACTTTATTTTTGTAGTTTCAATAATTTTAGAAAGACCAAATAAAATAGGTGTTTTCTTAATCAACACATCAAACATTTCCACCCCCAAACTTGGAACGAGTCCTAAAACCATTCTTAGTGAATCCCTTTTTCCTTTTATCCATCGAGAGTAGACACATAATATCCACTGCGATCATCTTGGGGATTCCTAGTGGATCCAGCCCTGAGAATCATACGTGGTGTACTATTTTTCCCCCTCTACATCTTTGGTGAACCCAATGTGAACGCACATCTGTAGTGGCCAAAATAGGAAGCATTTTTATTTTCTTTTCTTTTGTTGTGAAAATTTTAAACAAGACCACTAAAATTTATTATCTTAGATTAGAAAATATAATTAAAATCTTGTTTGATTCACATTTTTCCTTTTTAACATCCTCAAAAATAACACATCCAACATCTTATTCCACAGCCTAGCCTTGTGATAGGGTGTCACTTTGGTAGTGGGAAAGCCACATTAAAGACCCTATGAATCAAAGCTAGTCTATATCTAACGATAATACACAGTGAAGGGGGTTATCTATACCCATGAACCATCGAAAAAGGATTATTTTCATGTGTGCTTGGAAAACTAAAAATTTTAATCAAGATTAAAATTAAGCCAGTCTAATATCCATCATAGTTGTGGAATAGAGCACGTATTGCTCTTTAAAGAGTATATTGCTGAAAATAGTAAACTTGGTGAGGACTGGTAGGACTTGGGCTCCATCATGGCTTGGATTTCATCACCAAGCATCTGTATGTGGGAATCTAGGTGAAGGCCTTAATTTTAGACAAGTTCATTATACCTCTCCAACTTTCAACACCTGCTTGCAGTTATAATATTGAGGCTATTAGTCTTGCATATCTCACACTTTGGTTTTCAGTTGTGTAATCTAGTTTTCTTTTACATTTGCCCAATTAGTGGCCAAACAAGTAAAATCCTTCCTTTTGCACCTTTTGTTTTTCTTTTCAAATATAAGTAAGACCATTAAATTTGTTTGCATAGAGTTAAAACATGAAAATACTTTAAAAAATGCCTTTAGTGTGTATTTTTTTATTTTTAGATATATTTTTCTCCCTTGTCTTTCTCTTAATCCTATGGCTCCAAACCTTAGGACTAAGTGAAAGCTTTCATAATTTGATGTGAATCCTCAAAAGGATGATCAGATTGACAAGGAGAATCTTGATCTAGAGAGAAAAGAGGACTTGGAGAATAATTATGACATTGATCCTATTGAAGGTCCTCATGGTAAGCTCACCTTCAAATCATTTTATCATATTTGGAATTTCTATAAGCAACACAGGAAAGCATTGAATAAGGCCATGGATGAAGAGACCCCCCTCAAAGAGGTTGGGACATCTCATCATCAAACCATTTCTTCTCAAAAATTCACATCAATACTTTGTTTGAATCTTCTCATAATGTTAATCCATTTCATAAACCTACATATGCTACTACAAAAACCACTAATATTGGGGGAATTTTGCAACCTCCTCCAATTAGTAGCATACCCCAAAACAATGTTCAATTTCCATCTTCTTTCTAACGTTCCCTCTTTCAAATTTCCTTATATTGTTCCACCAATTGGGAGTTACATTCCATAGCAAGATACCACATATCATAACCCATACCACAACGGTGTTAATACCTCCAACATTAGCCAAGTTCCTTTTAGCAGACTACCTATAACTCTCCCCTAGGAAATCTGGGGGTATTGCACAACAACAATCCCAATATGCAAAGCTTGAAAAATATGGTGAAATAATTGGCTTGAAGAATAGATATGCTTCAAGCACCAAATTTCATCTATAACTATAAGGAAATGTGCAATCATCCCTTAGACCCTAATATCACCTCTAGGCCCTATCCTAAGCATTTTCCAATATCGGTTTTACCTATTTATAAGGGAATAGAGGACCGAAGTGAACATTTAAGGATGTTAAGGACATCATGCCATGATATTATATATGATGACATGTTTTTGCTAAAAATATTCCCTAAGGGGCTTGGTGGTATGGCATTGAAATAGTATTATCAACTACCTAATCATTCTTTGAGGAATTTTGAGGAAACAACAGAGTTGTTTGTTCAATAATTTGGAGCTTATGTGGAGAAAAAAATGACTTTAAAATATTTATACCTTTTGAAGCAAGGTAAAGATGAAAGTTTTTTGGACATCTTGTCTCATTGGAGAAGTCTAGTTGGATGATTAAGACACACCTTACCTTCTCGAGATATGCTTGAGATATTTATCAAAAATCTGCAAGAACAAATATCTTATGAATTGGAGACCACAACTATCACATCTTTCGACCAAGAAATATACTTAGCAAGAAGGGTAGAGCAATCCATTATTCAAAGAGGCCAACTCAATATACAAGAAGATAGAATTACTAATTCAAAATATAATAACAAGCACGTGGTAGGTGATGGGGTAATAGATAGTAGACCCATTAATAGTATTGTTAACTCCCTATAAAATATGGTGCTAAGCCAACCCAAAAAACCTCCACCAAGGAATTTCACAAAACTCAACTTACCTATGATGGTGGTTCTAAAACAACTTGTGGAAGCCAACATGATTGAGTTTCCTCCCATAAGGCAACTAGACACTATAAATACTTGGTACAAACTAGGATAACATTGTGACTATCATAGGATGGATGGGCACATGACAAACTCGTGTAGGAGATTGAAACATGTGTTTAAGAACCTCATCGTCGAAGGTCGCTTAATTTTGGAAGGTCCTCAACCAAATCCTCCAACAATAAATCAACCTCCTACGCAATAAACATCCACAACAAACCAAGACATGGGGATTTTTCAAGATCCCCTCCCTAGGCATGGTTAGCCAACAACCAATCATGTATCATATATTAAAGTGTCCCCTCCCTATGACCATATGGTTGGTCTGGTAGCAATAACCACAAGGAAACAAGTAAAGATGCAACCGACTCAACATTATCAATAGTGGATGAGTCCTTCATCCAATTTACCTTAAAAATCCACCTTAGTTTTGAAGAACCCTTCAAATAAGAGCACAATCTTAGAAAACCCGCCATTAGTTTTAAAACCTCAACCTAAAGTCTCCTTCGACATCCAAAAATAATTAGCCAATACCCTAGCTAAGATATCCCTTTTAGAACTTTTACAAACTTCCCCTATTCATAGGGAAGCTTTGTTGGAGCTTCTAAAACAACAATTTTTTCCTCAAGATATTTTATCTAGTTCTATAGCTAATGTTATAGGATCTCTTGGGGTGCATCACATCACATTTTTTGTATGATGATATACCTTCCTCTGACCTGCAAGAAGACTCTTCCCTCTACATCACTGCATTTTTTGGAGAAAATTTTGTCAAGCGAATTTTGATTGATAATGGATCTTCCCTTAATTCATACACATCAATTTTTCCAAAGCTTTGGACTAAAAGAGGGAGACTTAACTAAATTTGATGTTATCATCAAAGCTTTCAACAATGAGTTCCAAGAGGCTTACGATATTATATCCCTCCCTCTTAGGGTTGGACTTAATATTTTAGATACCTTGTTCTACGTGGTGTCTTGCCCTGCATCTTTCAATCTTCTTCTTGGACAACCTTAGATCCATGCGATGAGGATTGTCCCTTCCACTTATCATCAGTATTTGAAGTTCAAATTTAGGAATCAACTTATCACCATTTCGGATGATCCTCATTCATTTTAATATTATTCAATGGTTGAGCAAGCTCAATATAGTCTCAATCGTTATCCTTCAATCTCTATTTTATTTTGTCCTGCTCATCCTTCCTCACAAATCCTTGAGCAACTTGAAAATTTAAAAGCGAGGAATCACTCATCAATGTTTCATCACAATATCAAACCAATCTGGTTATTCAAGAACCTCTTCTAGATCTTTCTCAGCTACTACCTTCACCAAGGACTATGGTTTTACCCTATAAGAAAGGTGAAGTTGTACACATTGGCACGTGTACCTTTGTCTTCATAGGAATATCCCTCAAAGAAAATATTTGTGGTAGCAATCCTTTTCCTGTAGAGCATTATTTTGCCCATTTTTACTTGTCTAATGACTACCCACTTCCTAAATAGATCCTATCTAGCATGGGATATATAGGTAAAGGTTTAGGGCCACAACAAAAAGGCATTCAAGAGTCTTTGGGTGTCGACGTTTGGCCTGGGAGACGTGGCATAGGCTACACTCCTAATAAAACCAAACTTTACCATTTTATGATGATGATCACCTTATTACTTATGTTGAATACTTCGATCATCAAGGTTTGGAGTGGAGTGATGAGGATGAGAAACCGTATTTTCCCTTTGACATTCTATTTTGCAATGTTGTAACTTTGGTGCACCCTAATCCAGTGCCTCCTTGGATCGTAAAGAACTTAAAGAACCCATGAACATAATGCACTTAAAAGGTTACTATGCATAATTCATCATCATTTATCATATTACATTTAACTTAGTGATCATATTGCATTTTGATTGTTTGTTCATACTACATACTTGTCTGACATAGGTTGCATGATTTTCTTAACATTTTATCCATTTTACATTTTTTCTTGTCATAATTGCATTGTTGCTTGCTCATGACTGCTTGATCATATAGATTTTTGGGTATTTTGTGTCAATTGCAAGTGATGACACCTAATTATATTTTAGCTCACATGCATTGCACTTTCACTAAGGCTTTGATGCCTAGAGAAGTCCCCAACCTAGGGCACATGCATCACTTCTCTTTTCTTCTTCTATTCCTTGACCTTGAAATTTTTTACAACAGCCATCAATTTCTCTCCAAAGTCAAGGAATATTATTCTCCTTCGTGTATATCCTTACCTTGTTCATATTTTTAAAAATATTTTTCTCTCATCAAGACAAGGATATACATCCTTTTATCTGTGCATCTTGTTTGTTCATACTTTCCTTCTTGTAAAAACCTAGGTCTACTCACATGGTTGTCAAAACACAAATTCAAAATTTTGATAATTACAAACATAGATATCTCATATTTATGTAGATATACCAAACTTGGTATTATTACTTTGGCATAGAGAATCACACTTCAAGAACTTCTAACGTTGTAGATGGTGTCTTAAGTGCTCAGGACTGACCAAATTCCCATAATGGGTTACATTTTTAAGATATCCTTACTCATTTCTTGAGATTTATTGATCTTGGCATGGGGTTGCCCTTCTAGGAACCATAAAACCTGGATGGTTGGATGCACTAATTCCCCATATCAAATCATGGAGGACTTGGAATCACAATCATACTCTTATCCTTATTGATCCACTAACCTTGTCAATTCATACTTTGAGCTAGCATAGCTATGCTAGTGCCTGATTATTGACCTTCATATAAGGTTTAACCAGGGTCCACCAACACTTTGGATTTCAGACCAGATGCTTTAGGCCTAGCTCCGGTTGATAGTAATGCTACCCGTACCATCTATCGTTGGACTTTCCAACATTAAATCTGCTCCTAGATTAAGCCTTATTGGATATTCCACAACTGTATTAGGTTTGTGAGCATCCTCACGTACTACTTGTATGGTAACCTAGAATGACATCTCATACAATTGCCCTTTACTCTCAACAGCGTAGGACCACTATCCCTTTGGTTTGCTAGAGAATAGTTACCTTCAAAATTCAATAGTCACCATTGCAAGCTATCGGTGTTGGGTGAGTTCCATTCTTCTCGATAAGCACTATATTACAAATGACTTCACATTAGAAGAATCCGATACCCCCTTCTCAGAGTTTGTTTATGTTTCAATAAAAATTTCATAATTGTATGCTCTCATATTGGAATAGTGAGGGGTTTTTGTTGTTTTAATTATTTTATTTACTATACTAAGCATGATTTTAATTTAATAAATTTTAAAATTCAAGAGTAGAATCATGATTTCATAAAGAAATATTTAAATAAAAGTTAATTTCTAAAAGAAATAAATATAATTCTTGTTTTCACACACAAGTTTGATATTTTGCTATACTATTTTGCACATAAATTTAATATTTATTTATCTTTACTAAGGACTATTGTATGTAATGGTTCCTAACATTAGTCTTTAACAACTATTTAATTATTCTCTAATTTCTGTGATAAAGTGTTCTCTATATAAATATAATTCGATATCTTACCATGAATTTCCAAACACTAAGCTTTTTGTGCATGGAAAATTGAACCGAAGATAATTTATTTCATCAAAATCATTTACCCAATTAAAGCACAAAGATATTTTGACTCTACTTCTATTAATGCTACCATAGTTCTATGATCAAATATTCTTAGGACACTACCTCATTAAGCAATCCGAATAGAAGAACTTCTACGATAGTCACTATAGAGCTAGGTATCTTTAATTTTCTATGGATGTTAAATTTCATCCTCAGAGGACATATTTCTTATGGGACATAAAAAATCTAATATATCAATATGAAAAAACTACCTAACCTAGCTATTGTTATTGATACACCACTCTCTAGAGAAAACTAAAGTAAACCATTATTGATGCTCCTAACGATCACAAGTAATCATCATAAGTTCACTTGAGTTTGGAGTTACCAGCTATTAAATCATATACATGCTTTATGAAATTCCTTCAAAAATATGTACTCCCATACAATTTTAAATATCGAATGCCAAGAAAGCCCATATAATACCTATGTGGAAATAGATTTCTATTGAGCAATCATTTGACATGCTACGTTCTTCAACAAAACTTACTTTCAAATTATGTCTTTCAGAGGTAATCTAAATTGAAACAAATGCATATATTCAATTTCCATTTTGGTAAGTCCCAAACATAGACCCGGTACCTCCCTAAATCTCTAACATGAATTGATCTCAAATATCATGGCTGCAAAAGATGATATTGGACCATTCCTATGGTCATTTATTTTGCTGCCATACAAAGATAATATCGGCAGGGATACTTAGCAAAAAATAGTTATTTTCTTCAGAGATGATATGTTTTTTGATAATAAGTTATAAGGATTCTCAAATTTTTCCAAATTGTAAGTTCAAAAGACAATGAAACTAGAAAACGGGTTTGATTTTTAAAAAATTCATCTTATTCCTTCCTATTCAAAAATTTTCTGAAAGAGAACTCTACTTTAGATGTAATATGTAACCTTTTTTCAAAATTAATTACATACTGACGATGATGGCCAATTAGAAATTAGAAAATTCATAGCTAATAATACAAAATCATTATAAGTTCATGAAATTGATTAATGAGATAGCATATCATTCCAAAGCTATTTTTTTATAGCATTTACAGATGACATTTTCAGAGAGCAAAAGCCAAGTAAAGATGAACACACCATAGACTACAATGAAAATTTTGGTTCATAATATTAACTTAAAAATATTGGACTCCATGTTGTCATTTACCAACAATAAAGGTCATCCTTTAATATCCGTATAATAAAAAATATACTGCCTTCCTATACCGAAAAGAACCAGTACCTAGTTCTGTCGGTGAAACATTATGCATTAAGCCAATACATTACAAGATCAAGTAAAAGTATGTTCAACAACATAGTGACTCTTTGGAAGAGCTTAAACCATCAGAAAGGTTCCAAAAGGATGGAAGAGCAGAGACAAGTGTTTGAGAGTGGAAGGATCAACATGGCCAGGGATGTATGCATTTTTATTAAAATGAAGACATTATGCAAAATACAAGTATGCATCACTCATCAAACCTAGATGGTATTTCTTGATATACAGAGACTATGGTGTAACCCTTAATAAATCTAATTCAAAACCAAACAGCAGATACTATGCATGAAATACAAAGAAATAATTTCATTTAAATTTATAGGTATTTGCATTCCTTTCACATATTTTTTTTTTCAAAAATAATAAGGTTGCACATCAATTATTAACAACATTGAAAACAAAAATATAGCCAACCTTCAGTATGTTGTCAGCCAATGTAGAAAATGACATTCTCCTGAAGCTTCCAAACATAACTTAATATTTTTGTTAAACTCTCACAGTCTACATTGAATTGTGATTCCGAATTCCCAAATTAGTTTGTTGTCCTCAAATTTATAAGGAAACCAAATTATTTTCGGTGTGACACCTCATGGTCATTCATGCAAAAGACTTCTTCAAGAGATTGTTGGGTGGTCTATGCTTTCTTTCATAAATATTATTTCCTTAATGTATGATTAATTTATTGTTATTGTTTTATATAAATTTTATTATTATTTTTATAAATTTCCATATATTTATATTGTTTATATTAAAAATTTATTATTATTAATATTATATATTATATATATATATATATATATATATATATATTTAAATAAATTATTTCATTTCTTTTTATTAAAACAAGAAATATTTCAAAGACTACAAAAGACCAGTTTATCTTTCATCCAACAAGTAAAAACATTCAATCTCTCACAATCAAATACATGCAATAAATGCAACAGCAGACAGAATGACCTATATGATTTTTCTTTCAATGGGATTCCGTGTACCCATGGGCCATGGTGCATGATGCATGATATCATATCCCACCTTACCTGATGCTTCAACCACTTGTCTCTGCTAGGGGTGGGTGACCCTCCAATCGAATATTTTTTCTATCGCATGAAAACCTGCATCTACACCACAAAAGCTTATCATAGTATCACATTCTTCTAGTTAAAAGCTAATCAATTAGTGGGGATGTTACACTTCTTGATATTTTTATTATTAATATATCCTCATGAGATAGAATAGATACCACATGAATATCCTTTTGGTGCTTATACAACAACTGAATATCTTACACACATCTCTTAACTATCAAACTTTCAAAAAGGAACACGCACATGCATAATTATTTACTCTTTTTTTCCTATTTCTTCTATCTTTCTTCCAGTACATTACACACATGCACATTTACTTATCTCATATACTACACATACCTCACCCTTATCGGGTTACACTTCCCTTGACTCAATGGGCACCACACCCCATTATAGGATATGCTCCATGACCATTCAACAGTTATACACATCACACATCCTAGTGGGTAATCACCCCATAGTAGTCACTAGTGAGCACCACCCATAGCAGGTTTTTCACTCATATCTTGGTCACTAGTGAGCACACACCCATAGTGGGTATTGCTCCACCTATCCATTTTTGTGGGTACTACACCCCATTACAAGATCAACTCCATGGCCATTATTGTGGTCATACACAACACACATCCTAGTGGGTAATCACCCCATAATTGTTTCTAGCAAGCATGCACCCATAGCAAGTATTGCTCCACTTGACCATTTTTTTAGCATAACACCCTTTATGAATAGCTTTATAATAACACGTAAGGGACAACCTCCATCTTGGTCATTTGTGAATATACATCCTTACACGGTTCTGCTCTTTTTTTGCTTTCTTTATTTTGACATTTTGGATATTTTTCCCCCCTTCTTCTCTCCTCTTAATCTCTTCTTTTTTTCCCTTTTTATTTATCCTTTTCATCTATGCATTTCATCTTAGGTAGATTGCATTTCATGCATTAGTTAGATTCATTTTGTACCCAGTTACCATTGTCATGTTTTTGCTCTACTTGCTCTATTTTATTATTTTTTTGATTTACCTTATTTCTTTTACTTTTTCAAGTTTCTTAAGGAATTTTACATTAGGGGCATCCCATCCTAAGAGGCATTAACGGTAGTAATATCTCACTTTGTGTGTAAAAATATAAAGTGTTCACAATGATACTTTTCTGCACCGCCTCCTTTGTATAAACTCGACCACCCCTTTTTTGTGTTTTCCCATAGGTGTCTACATATTTCTTTGACACATTTATATGACATAAATACATAAAAGAGAGGGGAAAATATAGACATGTAAAATTAACCCATTAAGATGAGTTATTTTTCCTTAGTTTTCCCATCAAGTTGTTAATGGTCATCTTTGAGCTAATTTTCCCCACCAAATACTCTCCATTTCTCCCAAAACCTATACCATTAAATCTGGATCAAAAAGAGATTTCTGACGATATAAGTTTTATCCAATTTCAACATCTTTTGGTCCCCAAATTACAAAACAATTGTACATGGTTCTAGCTATTTCAAAATTGTAGTCGGCCTTATGGGGTGAGATTTTGACAAGTTAGTATTTTCTCCTAGAAAACCCTAAATTTTGGGATGACTTCTTTAGGGTTTTCTTACCTTTTTTTTATTCTTCCAAACCTCTTATAAATAGAGGGGTTTGTATCCCTTTTTGAATAGACGATGATGCCCGAGATACCCCAAATATTTTCACAACTTACTCTCTTGTTTATGCTTTCAATTTTCTCTCAATATATTTTGGTGCTCTTGAGGATATCTCGTGTTCTGTTGTTGAAGAATGCTTTTATTATGGTTACATCTTCTTGAAGGAGAGAAGATCTCCCTCCTCTATTTATGTTTCTTCTTCGAAGATTTTAGGTTTATTATTTTGTATTAGTCAAATTTTTTTTTATTGTTTTGTATTTTTTCATGTTTTAAAACCCTCTATGTAAATTTGTTGCTAAAACATTAAATTTTTATTTTATTTTATCATTTTATGTGATTGCCATATTTTTTTTGGTTTTTGGGTTTTAAAACCCTTTGTGTAAATCTGCAGTGAAAATATTAATTTGTTTATTTACTTTTATCATTCTGTGTTATTGCCCAAAATATTTATTTCTTTATTTTGTATTTGTTTATTAATTTTATAAAACATTTATTGTAATTAGGTTATTATTTTTGTACATTTGTTTTGGTGTTTTAAAATTATTCATCCCCAAAACCCTAGGATTTGTTTTACGTTTCTGTTGTAATTGTTATATTCTTGTCTTTGTTTTTGTTCTATCATTTTAACATTTTATTTTATTTACTTTGATCATATTATATTAGGGGCAAGAATTTATCTTCTAGTCCCTAGTTTAAAAATTATATATTTGTTCAATTTTTGCATTCACATCATTTTACATTTGCATTCATGTTTGTCTTTTACTACATTTATCCAAAAGGTTAAAATTATCTTTGCTTTTAAAGGTTATCTAAAATGACCTAGGAAACTTGATTGATGTGCCTCCAAGCATAATCACATAGTGGTATAAGCAGGCCCCTTAACACTAACCATCATTTTTTAGTGTTTTTGTGAATTTGTACTGCAAGTTAACGTTATCGGGTGTTCTAGATGCAAGTGAAAGCTAAGGTCAAACTCCGAAAATAAGTAAGTATTATGTGGTCAACTTGTAGATTATTATTTTTTTGTTTTTCATATTCTATTTTTAAGTTTGAAATAAATAAAGTAAAATTAAACTACAATAAAGGAAAAGAAAGAACAAACATTTTATTTTCTATTTTAAGTATCTAAAGAAGAAGTGCATGTAGTTTGCATATAGGGTTTTAGTTTGTATGTTGCATTCTATTGGAACCTTACCATAAAGATAAATATTTTTTTCTTGCAAGCTAGGGTTAGACTTCATTGAATCAAAAATTATATTAGGGTAGTCCTTGTATTATTGTATATTATGTGTTTTTCATTGCACTTTATTTTTGTAGTTTCAATAATTTTAGATGGACCAAATAACATAGGTGTTTCTTAATCAAAAAATTAAACATTCCCATCCATGCACTTGGAAAGATTCCTAAAACCATTATTGATGAAACCCTTTTTCCTTTTTTCCACTAAGTGTAGAGATATAACAGCCACCATGGTCACCTTGGGGCTTCCCAAGGGATGTAGTCCTAAGAATTGTACGTGGTGTGTTGTTTCCCCCCTCTACATAATGCTAAAAGGTTAAGGCAAAACATTAGCATCCAATAGGAAAATTATACCCACATGATATATCTACTCATAAGTGGTACGTTATATTTATGGATTTTATGGTGGGTTTACCTAAGACTAGGTATCAACATGATGAAATACTTGTGGTGGTAGGCAAGTTGATTAAATTTACACACTTTATATGGGGAACATCAATGATGATGCAATCATTATGGAAAATAGGTTTACGAAGGTAGTATTTAGGTTACATGGTTTTCTTAAGGTGATCATATCAGATAAGGATTCTAGGTTTACATCATAATTCTGGCATGTTCTTTTCCATATAGTAGGTACTAAATTGAATATAAATTCTTCTTACCATACAAAAACATATAGGTAAACAAAGAGGGTTAACCAAGTTCTAGAAGACATGCTTTGCATGTATTGCATGGATCAAAAGTCTAAGTGGGAAGAATTTTTACATCTAGTTGAATTTACATATAATAATGGATACCATGCATCTTTGGGAATGGCTCCGTTTGAGGCCTTGTATGGCAAAAGATCTAGAACACCTCTATCATGGGATAATCTAGAGGATTGTGTGGTTATTAGACCAAAAACTATCAAAGATATGGAAGAGTAGATCAAAGTGATTTGATAAAGGATCAAGAAAGCAGACGATTATCAAAAGAGCTATACTAATATCAAAATATAACCAAGAGAAATATTTGTAGGAGATAAAGTATTCTTAAGGGTAAGACCCATGAAAATTTCCATCAAGTCAACTAAGTTGGATCCTCATTTTTTTGGGCCTTTTGATATCATTGATAATATTATTTTAGTAGCCTATAGGCTCGCCTTGCTATCCAACTTGTCAAATATCGATGATACTTTATACATATCCTTATTTAGGAAGTATGTTGCTGATCCTTCTCATGTTTAGAATGTTTTAAAGTTGTATATGGTAGATCCCTCAACCATTTAGGTGCTATTGGTAAGGATTCTAGGATTTCATTCTAAGAAAATAAACCCTAGATCAATGTAAGGTCCAATGGGACCATTATTCTAAAAATTGTGCAACTTGAGAAGATGCTAAGGAAATGAGGAAGCAATTCCCATATTTGTTTGAATGAATATATATATATATATATATATATATATATATATATATATATATATATATATATATATATATATATATATATGATTTATTTTTAAGAAATAGAGGGGACTATGTTTAGTTAAATGAGGAGTATGTAACAACCATTCTTGGAAGTACTTGATCTTGAAACTTAATTTATGTATTGATGTGTGGATATCTAATGAATAATCTCATTTTATGTTATCAATATGTGTTGATAGTTTCACTTTATGCTTTGATTATATACTTTTGGAAAAATGGTACTGGTGATTAAATTTGTGGTTGTAATACTAGGTACTCTCATAGGTGATTGGTATGGGACAACCACCAGAGTTAAGAGAAAAAGAAAACTTATGGATGTCATTATCATCGACAACTCAAGGGTAAAAGAATACCCTTAATATAGGTGTATTGCATGCGTGTTTGTATAATTGAATGCACCATTGGGAAAGGAGGTTTTTATTAGCAAAAGATCCATCCTTAGTAGGTGGGTGATAATATTTTAGTTATCTTAAAATTTGCCTACTCAAGAAAAACAATATGTTTTGTATTATTGATTGCATTGGGATGCATTTACGCTTCTATTTTAAGCATAGGAATTGTTAATTTTATTAAGTTAGTACTAATAAGTGAGTTAATTAATACCTAATAATTCTTGAATATCGACATTAATGGTTAATATTAACAGTCGATGTTAATTAAATTAATCAGCTGAGTAATTAATTTAATTACATTAGTAATGATAGTAATTAATTTAATTAAATTTGATTTATAAGTATTAAAAGCTTTATATTAATAACATAAATATTGCATAAATAATAATTCATTGATTAAATAATAAAAGTGCATTTTTAGAAATATGGAAGTGGGGAATAAAGGAGCATGGAAATGTTGGCAACTTGGGAAAACCTTTTCAATGTTAATTTCTTGGAAATGTTGCATGAGGGGCATAACGACCATGTTGAATGATTAATCTCCCTGGCTCTTCAAAGGTATTTATGTTGCTTGATTGCAAAGTTTTTGGAGGGTTGCCAAAGAGGAAATAATATGGGAGCTAGAGAAGATGATTTCTAGATTTACTTTTGAAGGTATTTTTTTGGTTACTCTTGATATTGTATGTTGTTATACTTCTTACCTTCAATATTTATTTTCTATATATTTTTCCATACAACAAACTTGAAGGTGTTATCCAAGATTTTATTTGTCTAAAATCCATGGTTTATGTGGTTTTTAAATAGTTTAGATCAAATTTTTCTTTAGTTTGGATGATTAGAAAAGTTTGGTTTTCTTTTCATTGATTTTGGGAAGGCAACCTTTGAACTGATTTTAGCCTAGATAATGCAGTAAGATCCCAAGTTTATGGTTGTATCCAAGTGTTAGTTGTAGTTCTTTATGATGCTACTTTTTTGTGTATTTTGTTGCTACTTCATTGAACCATTGCCTAATTAAATTTTTATTGAAACCAACTTTATCTTGGGTGTTTTTTAATAAGTCATGATCACCTTGAGCCTTCTTTAGAATTTAAAGGAAACCATTGTTGTTTTAATAATTGTAATTGTGGTCCAAGGTTCAAATCTTGGGCCTCATCGAACTGAATGCTTGTCCCTTTCTTGGTGCTTTCAGTGGCATAAAAGGCTTAAAATAATTATGGTATGGTGGTTATAGGGGTGGACTACATGAAGAACTGTTTGATGGCTTCTAGGGTGGACAATGTAGAATACTATGGATGCCATAAAATTTGGATAGCCTTTTCAGATTCATGGCAGTTACTGATTGCACCTTGTAAATTCAAAAAAGAAAAAAATATAGTTTTGTGTTTTTCTCCCTGATTGGTGCATTAGGGTTAAAGGATTTACATTATAGGGGAAATCAAGATGTTTTCTTTAAATATATAATTATTGCATTCTAGATATTATGTTTAATTTTAGATTGTGATGATGTTTTTAAATTTTTAAATTGTGTTTTTGTGAAGTAAGCTTGTGCTAAAATGTAAGACAAATGTAATTAAAAATAATGTTATGGGGCTCTTTTAATTATGTTATGGAATATTTATGAAACATCTATTCATTTAAAAATATTTCTTTCTTATTGTGTGCATCACCCAAATTTTTATAATGTAAGCTAGCACCAAACAAATTATTCTTGCATCTTGTATGTTATGGCTAAAATTTAAAAAAGATGTGTTATTTTTTTGCTTACTATTGGATTATGAAGTTAGGCAAGTTTATAATGTAAATAGTATATCTTAACTTTACTATGGAAGATTTATATTGTTTTAATATTGGTTTTCGTGGATACCAATATTTTAATAATTTCATAGTCTATAGAAAAAAACTATTATTGAATTTGAAGTTTTATCTTTTATTAGTAGAGAAAGTAAGTTATAAAAAAAGAGTATAGTTGGATTCTTTTGAAGTTCCATTGTATTGTACTTATGTTGGTTAGACGAGAAGAATTTATTAAAAATTAATAATGGATTTTCTAAGGTTTGAGTAGATAAAGGAATCCATTATTGAGAGAATTATGGCATTCTCTCATTGATTTTGTAGAATGTATGTTGCATGGATGTATGTGTTTTTGCATAGTGCATGTTAAGTTGCATATGCATTTTCATGAGTTGTCCTGAGCCTAGACTTTCTGATCCAGTTCATGGAAAAATATCATCAAGAGGAGGACCTTGAAGAGAAATATGATTAAAGACCATTATATATTGAAATGTAATGATGCTAGTGAAGAAGTGAATATTCTTATTGAGTTAATGTATTGAAAATATATAAGATTGTGATGAATAAAAAAAAGTTTTATCAATAGTATTCTTGAATGTTAATATCTTGCTATTTTTGTCTAAATGGAAGTAATGTATGTATGAAAGTAATGTTGGAATCTAGTCTATGAATTATAGATTTATTTCCTTTAAAATATTGGTTATTTTTTACATAGAAGATAAAGGAAATTCTAAATGATAGTTTTGTGAATGAAAGTATTTAGACTTTAGAAAAGTGTTATGATGCATTTATTTATGTTCAATTATAGCTCTTTATTTCTTTTGAGAAATATAATCTATTATTTTAGATGCTTATAATCTTGGGTTAGAATAGGAATCCATGGTAATGAATTTAGATCTATATTACAACCCTTGAGCCAAGAAGTACCTTAAAACCTAGGAGTTATGATGATGCAATAAATAGGTATATATCTGGGATGATTTATGGTGATGCAACAACTAGATATATATGAATAAAATATCTTGAATGGTGAGGCTCAAGTGTAGCCTAAATAGTGAGGATTTTAGGGAATCCTAAGTGGTGAGTCTTGGACATATTCCTAGCGGTGAGGTCTAGGAATCATTCACAAGATAATATAGTAGTGGCACCTTGAACGGTGAGAATCAATAATCATGTTTATTTCTAGGTGAGTGGTAATAGCCTTAGTTAGCCCTTGGAGGTGTGATAACTAAGCACTAAGGCATTATGCCAGATTAATCCTACATATATGGACTTATGTAGGATTAGTAAAAAAACATCTCCCTTTAATTTTCATTGATCTTAAAGGATAATATACATGCCATGGTCAAGTTGTCCTATACTGGTAAGGGTATAGAAAATGTGGAAGGATCATTATTGTTGTTCTTTTAAAATGGTAAGGTTTAGAAATGTGAACCCCAAAAATAAAATATTTTGGCCACTCTTGTCTATTTGAGTGTTGTCTGCAGTGACATTAAACTCAAAATGTGGTTATACCATATAATGTTGAAAAAATAATATTAAGACTTCTTTGTGAATCTTTAATTAAAAAAAAAACTTCTCTTGGGTTGGTTTTGGTGGGTTGTTACATTATCCTTGTGTTAGACATTATTGTTATCTTATAATATTAGATTGTACTTACCAAATATTTATTTGTAGGTTGGAAGACATTGATGAATTGTGTATTTTGATGTAGTCAAGGTATTCAGACATTTGACTTATTTAGAGTTAAATTTGGAGCCAATAAAGACTTGGGCTAACATCATCTAATGTGAGGTTAATCTATAATTACTAGTGTATCACTATTGATAGGACATAACTATTATTAGGAGTCATCCTATAGATGATAAGGGAGATTATTGACCAAATAAGTGTATCATCATGAATATTACCAATATTGTCATGGAGTATACCATCTAAGCCTTTTCATATGGGAAAAACCCTTTTCATCCTACCAATAGAAAGATATCCACCATCTAGGAGAGTATAATCAAGATTTTTCTATCTAATAATATTCCCTCTTCAGACAATATCTAGAAGATAATTGTTAATGCTTATAAATGAATGCATCTAGAAGTGGCCATAAGAAGTTTATTGACTAGAGGTTGCTAACTTGTAAAACTATACGAACTTGAGAAATCGTCCACCTTTGTTGATGGAAAACAAAACCACCTCATTTTTAATTGAATTATTTTGGTATCATAGTATGATTCCACACTTGGGATTTTGTGAAGTGTGTAGAAGAAATGATGGCACAACATAGAAGAGGAAGACTAGGGACCTGACATTTAAAATAGATAAAATGCTAAGGGGAATTACAACTAGACTTGATGCAATCAAATCTTCTCAAAGGAGAGTTATTCAAGAAGAAGACATGAGTGATAATGAATAAGAAGTTGTTCAATAATAAATCTAAGATGAAGAGTAAGAGGAAGAACCAGAGGAAAAATTAACCCATGTAATTTACAATATAGGTAGAAATCCAAAGATAGAAACCCCATCATATAATGAAAGCTTGAATCTAGAGGAGCTCATAGACTAGATTACAAGGATGGAAAAATATTTTGCTTTTGAATCAATAGAAGACCCCAATAAGGCCTATATAAAGCTAAAATGGTATGTTGTGGTGGGACCATGTTCAAATTAAAATATAAAGAAAAGGAAAGGATAGGTTAAGACATGGGAAACAATTGTCACCAAAATGAATGCCAAATTCCTCCTATCATATTACCAATTGGGTCTTTTCAAGAAAGTGTAAAACTTAAGATAGAAATATATGAGTTGGAAGGACCACAAAAAGGAATTCTATAGGCTCATCATTTGGTATGGTCATGATTATCCATAGAATATGGAGTTAGTATGATGAGAATGAGGATGGTAGAAGAAGCCTACTAGTATGCCTTAAATGAAGAGGGGAATTAATGAAGGTAATAAAATAATAAAATAGGAAGAGTATAGTTCTTATGAGGATGAAGAAAAACAAGACAAAAAAAGCAGGAAGGAGAAGCTAGTACTTCTCATAATTATTTCAGCAAGAACAGTAGAGGAGGTGGAAAATCTTCATAAAAAATGGGTGGTTTTGGTAGAGGAAGTTGAGGATTCCTTGAAAAGTATTGTAGATATGGATAAGATGGTCATTGGGAATTTGAATGACCAATAGCACAACATAGTAATAATAAGGAAAAGGAGGTTAGGAACCATATTGAACAAGCAGAAGAAGAAAGTATAGCTTTATTGAAATATGCAGAGGAGCCAAAAAAAGGAGAATATATTATGATGAAGAGGGTGTTATTACATCCAAAAAAAAGAGAAATGTGAACCTATTTAAAGAAGAAATATTTCTAGAGAAGTATGCAAATTAGGAGGAAAATATTGCAAGGTTATTGTAGACAATGGGAGTATGTATAATTTAGTATCCATATATATGTTAGAGAAATTAGGGTTGAAGAGGAAAAAAATCCCAATCCATAAAATATATCTTGGTTATAAAAGGGACACCAAATCTTTGTAAGTGAATAGTGCAAGGTGGATTTTCAAATTGGATCTTACATGGATGAGGTCCTATGTGATATTATGTCTATGGATACTTGCCATGTGTTTTTGGGGAGACCTTAGAAATTTGACAAAAGGATATAACATGATGGTAGGGAAGATAACTATGGTATTGTGAAAGATGGTAAGAAGTATGTACAGGGTCTATTGAAGGATAAATATAAAATATAGGATAATGGTCCTAAAGTATATTTGATTTTAGGAAAATAATTTATGAAGGAGATGACAAAGAAGAAGGTGTGTTTTGTTTTGATCTCTTAGACAACAAAAGGTGAGATAAAATATAAGAAGTACGAGATTCCAAGTGAGGTGAGTGATTTTCTAGATTATGTAGAATTTTTGATAGAAGAATTATTAGATGGATTACCACCAATAAGGAGTATGAACCATCATATAGACTTCATTCCTAGATCATGTTTACCCAATAAGGCTACATATAGAATGTTACCAATGAAGAATGAGGAAACGAAGACACAAGTTTAGAAGCTATTGGACAAGGTATTGTTTAGAGACAAATTAAGCCTATGTGCAGTACCAACTATACTTACATAAAAGAAGGATGAAAATGATGCAAGTATACTGATTAAAGTACTATCACTAAGAAAACTGTAAAATATAGATTTTCATTGCATTGCATGAATGATTTGATGGATTGCTTAAGTGGAGCAAAGTATTTCATGATATCGATTTGAAGAGTGGCTATCATAAAATCTATATAAGAAAATATGAGTGGAAAACTACATTCAAGACAAAGGATGAATTGTAAGAGAGGCTAGTTATGCCATTCATATTGACAAAAGCACTTGGTACCTTTATGCAGTTGATGAACGAAGTGTTGAATCCATTTCTCAAGAAATTTATGGTTATCTATTTGGATGCCATTTTGATATTCAGTAAAAGTAAGGAAGACCATTTGGCACATTTGAGATTGGTCTTACAAATACTGAAGGATAGTCAACTTGAATAAATGTAATTATATGAAAAAGGAATTGGTATAATTGGGTTTTGTTATTTCATGTTGTGGCTAATCCACAACACACCCCAAAATTGGGGACCCACCTTTTTTGCAGGCTTGCGGACGAAATCTCGGTGACCCAGATGCTAAAAATGAAGAAAAGAGAAAAAATGCCTAAGTGTTGAAAGTGTCGCGAAATCGCGACATGTCGCGCCATCGCTGCCGAAAAATAGAAAAATGTCGCGATATCGCGACATGTCGCTCCGTCGCTGGAAAAAATGAAAAGGTGTCACGAAATCACGACATGTTGCTCCGTCGCTGCCAGAAAATGAAAGGTGTAGCGAAATCGCGACATGTTGCAAATCACGGTCAACGCAATCAACGACAGCACAAAGAGAGAAATACGTAGTGATATCATGACAAAAAGCAGTGGATGAGCACGAAGAGGGAAAAACGTCGTGAAATCGCGACAGGTTGCAGCCAAAGGCATGAAGTGTAAGAAATGTCACGAAATCGTGACAAAATCGAGCGAAAGGGTCCGAAGCACAAAAGCATCGCGAAATCATGACAGAAACAAGTCGAGGCGTACAAAAGAAAAAAACATCGTGATTTCACGACAGGAAAGCAGTGAAGGTGTACGGAACAAAAATGGTAGCGATTTCACGACAAAAAAGCAAGAAGGTAGTGCGAGCAAGAAAGACGTAGCGAAATCGCGACAGGTTGCGGTTTCGCGGCTCCGAAGCAGCGAAGTAGTACGGACAGAGGTAGCGTAGCGATTTCACGACGGAAAATTGGCAAATGTACGGAAGAGTAAAATGGTAGCGAAATCGCGACAGAATCGACAGGAGGACATGAAGCGCGAAATGGTCGCGAAATCGCGACAGCAAGCAGCAAAGCAGTACGAAAAAGAAAGGGCATCGCGATTTCGCGACGAAAAGCTGACCGAAGGCACGAAGTAAGAAAATGTCACGATTTCACGACAGCATGCAGCGAAGGTGTACGGAGAAGAGAAACGTCGCGATTTCGCGACAGAAGGCAGCATTACAGCTCGAAACGAAAAGGCGTCGCGATTTCGCGACAAGTAACAGCGAGAGGGTACGAAACGAAAAAGTGTCACGATTTCGCGACAGGTGGTGAGGAGATGGCCCGAAGCAGAAAAACGTCGCGATATCGCGACATGTCTCATTTTCGCTGTGCAGGAGGAGAAACGATGTTGTTGGTCGAAAACGTCGCGATATCGCGACATGTCTCATTTTCGCGGCCAGGAAGGTGAACGGGCTGCATGCTGTTTTGTCACGTTTTGCACGGGAAGACGTTACAAAAGGCACAAAAAACATGAGACACGTGGCATACAGGTGTTAGAGCTACAGAGGCGTTACATGCAGCGGCAGATTTCGAACGTTTCAGAATCGAACATGGAACAAAAGCATCGAAAAGGCAAGAATTTGAAAGGTCACATGCTTTGGAAGGTGAAACGAAGCGACACGGGGAGAACCGAAGAGACGTTTCGGTTAGTATAAAATCTGAAGCACGGATTGATACGAGGGTTGGAAATTGTTGCTTGCAGAGTTGCAGAGACAAGGGCTTCATGCCATTTTGGGCTGCACTTGGGCAATTTCCTTCATTTGTTCTGGATTTGTAAAACCTGGAACATTCCGTAATTGTAATTGATACATCATTTTAATGCAGAAATACAAAGAGTTGGCATTTCATTGATGAGAAAGAAGGAGTCATTTTTGCATGCATGATTCAATGTGTTATCTTTCCCTTTCATATTTCTAGGCTTATAGGTGAAGTTGAATGCAAGTGTTCTTGGTTGCTTCATGCGAATGCCTAAATCTGAAACTACAGTAGAAACCCTAGAAACCCGCACTTGGCTTATCTGAATTGTGTGAATTTGCGGGTTCGATAGGTTGGGTTGCATGCGAGAAACCTCATTGTCTTCGGTTTTATCAATCAAGATGGCAGTACTATGGACGTAGCTTAGTTGCATATTCATTTGCATTTATTTTTATTTTTAAACCCGTATTTATTTTCTGTATTTTAATTACAGTCATTTAAATAAATAATTGAACTACAGTGCCCCTTGTTAACATCCACTTGCAACCCTAAGGTATTCCCTGCATTTACAGTGAGCGGCATCATTGGTGTTTTAGAATCAACATAAGAGGAACCTTGGAGAAATTACTTTCTTTGCAAGTAGAGGATTTTGGGACTCAGATCCTACCGGAGAGTGTGCTTTCACAATTGGGTGAAAACACCACTCAACAGATTGGCGCTAGAAGGAGGGCCCGAATCGGTTTACTTTATTTTGGTTTTCATACATGAATAATATCGTTTAATTTAATTTTGAAATATTTTCTTAAAGCTCACAAACGGCTAAACTGCAGCTTTTGCTTTCTTTTGTTGTAGGTTTTCGCTGAAATAATCGGGGGTTTCATCAGGAGGCTGGACCCACCGCGTCGTATTGCAACTAGGTCCCAAACAACCAGGGAAACCATTTTTCATGACCTTACTGGTACTCCCAAGAGTAAAACCAAGCAAGTCGTAAGCTCACCAGTCACAAAAGACCTATTTTCTCCAGGGAACATCGAGTGGATCTACACCCATAATATCAGTTGCCACTAGTGTTCCTATTGTCAGCAATATCTCTACTGCTATTGTAGGTTTGTCTTCATCGATTTTGAGTCAAATGGCTCAAGCTCCCACAGCTCCTTGGTATGGAGCTAATAATACTCCTTTGAACATTGTTGGGGATATCCATGAAATCCCCAAGAACATTGAAATAATTTTGCCTAAATACAAACCAGATGGCCTAAGAACAATGAGAAGAACATATCCAAGCCTATAGGGATGTTTTAATTAGGCTGCAAGTTCAATATGAAGATGTGGCCTGCAGACTTTTCCCCATGAGCTTAGATCCAATAGCATATGAATGGTATATATGCTTGCCTACTGGTTCAATTACTTCTTGGACACAAATGGAAAATGCCTTTGTTAATCAATTTAGGTCACCCTTGGATCCCGCAACTATTTACAATCAGTTTATTACATGCAAAAGGGGCCAAGGGGAACCGATCGGAATGTTTAATCGAGAGATTCCAAAAGTGCTATAATAGAGCAATTAGGCACTTTGCCATCGATCCCGCAGTGGCTTTTGCAGATATATTTTGGGGCATTGGACCCCATGACAGCCATGTTTGCGAGACGTAATCCTCAGGTCACCACGCTGGCTTTAGCCTATAACGAAGCCATGACTATCGAGCAGCAAATGACACCACAGGGCTACGGGTTTACCCAGATGCCTGTGATGGGACAGTATGCTCCATATGGTCAAGCTCCCCAGGCAAATCAACTCATGGCACCACAAATGCCAAGCATGAATGCCTTCCCATATTAGCAATCGTATCCACCAGCACCTGCGTATGCACCCATTCCAATCCAACCAATCACATCCATTCCACCTGTCCCTGCATTTTTGCAGAACAGTCAATCAACTATGCAAGGAACTAGCCAAGTCAATCCTCAAGCCATAGTTCCTTTTCCAAATCCAACCCCGATTCAAAGTGTCAATCCATACGGGAATCAAATTCCTCAGAACCCGACCCAAATGTTGAATCAAGACCCCATCAATTATGCGAATCCAACGGGGGTTAACAACAATGTGATTCCACCGAAGGAGATTTATTCAGAAGTCGAAGAGCTCAAGAAATTAGTTCATAAACTAAGCAATGACGGGGTTCAACAGCAGAAGTATGAGTCCCATGCCCCTCACCCAAATCAAAATTTTAACAATAGAGGGAGGCACTTGGAACACCAAGCCAAACAATGGGGGAGTTCCCGCTCCCATTGCTAATCAATTAGATACTTCTGCAGGACCTAGCCAATCCAATTCTCTTTTGAATCTTTCAGATTTGGCGTGGGAAAGGGGGTGCAGGTTGCACAACACAAAAGAACACAATGAGAGAAATTGTCCTGAGATCGCTAGATACACTCATTGTCTTGAGGCACAAGTTGATGATTTGGAACTGGTATCAAATGAGGGTCCATCACAACATCAAGATGATAATATTATGGTGATGGAAACTGTATATCATCAAGAAGGTGAGAGTGAGGAAGAAGAAGACGAAATTCTGGAACAGGAGGTGCAAGCTTTTCGAGATTTTAGGAAGGGGAATCATGGATACCATTTGAGAAGTAAATCTAAAACCCCTAAAACTTCATCAACACCTCCAAACAACTCTATTCTTCCTCCCGATACTAAGGCAAATAATAATCCTCCCCCTCCACTCAGAAGAGAAATGTCTAATGATGTGCAGAAGACAGTCAAATTCGAAAAGCCAAACTATGACATAGTGGAGGATCTAAAGAAGTCCAAATCTAGCCTTTCGTTCTTGGACGCAGCTAGATTGCCAGGCCAAAAGGAGGCATTGATAAAAGCGTTGAACTCACCTGATCAAACGTGGAAAGGAAAAGGAGTTGAATCCCATCTCATTTTGCGAAAGGAGAGAAGGGATGTCCCGCCATTCTTGCTGACTCTGAGAATTGCGGGTAAGAATTTGCATAACTGTTTGGTGGACACAGGTGCCACGAGCAACCTCATGCCTGCAGAAATATGTAAAATGCTAGGCACTGCAACCTGTTTCATCCAAATGTACGATCCTGCAATTGGACCGTTCGAGAGGTAAATGTAGTGGGGACCCTATATGATGTCAAGATTCAATTGAATTCTGAACCCGGGGTTCGAGCGGGTTGTGGACATTACGGTGGTTAATATCCCAAGTAGGTATGGAATGTTACTTGCGAGGGATTGGATGAAAACTCTGAATGGCTATTTTTCAGCAGACTGCTCACATATGTGGCTACCATGGAAGGGAATTGCAAACCAAATCAGAGTGGAAAATGAACCGAGGCTTAAGGAGATTATAACAGATTTTAACAAGCCGAATGAAGTTCAATTTTCTGAGCCAGAACTAGGAGTTTATGCACTTGATGTTGAGGAAGCTGCTGAAGAGCCTAAGGAGGAGGCATGTCTTGGTAGCTCTTCTGATGAAAATGATTACACGTGGTTGCTCAGGTTCGATGGATCAAAATCTAGACAGGGAGCAAGAGCTGGAGTCGAGCTCACTGGCCCCGGAGGTAAACCATTATTAGCTACTTACAGATTGCAATTTCCTTGCACGAACAATGTGGTAGAATACGAAGCATTGATCTTTGGTTTACGTCTAGCATTGAGCAAACATGTTAAATGCTTGAAGGTTTTGGGAGATTCGAAGTTGGTAGTCAAGCAAATCAAAGGACAGTATACATGCC
The DNA here is from genome assembly GCA_028583015.1 of Wollemia nobilis. Taxonomy (NCBI): domain Eukaryota; kingdom Viridiplantae; phylum Streptophyta; class Pinopsida; order Araucariales; family Araucariaceae; genus Wollemia; species Wollemia nobilis. The sequence goes on along the minus strand of JAQPPZ010003361.1, from coordinate 4,461,533 downwards.
GTGATAGAAGGCTGAGCCTTTATAGAACTAGGGTTATGGACCTCATTGAGGAATTCGACGCATTCAATATAGCCCTTATTTCTAGGAAAGGAAATCGAATAGCAGACTCTCTTGCAGTCGCCGCGGGCATGTTAAACCCGGTTGATATAAAAAGATGTAAAAAGTTTTCTATTGAACTGGTTCCTTGTCCATCAATACCCGATAATGTAAAGAATTTCCAGGTTTTTGAAAGTGACAGACATATTTTCAAATTTGTCACGAACTCGGGTATTTTTGAAAATCAGGTGATTGATGAGGAGCAAAGGTGGCGGGATGAAACGAGAAGATGAAATTGAAGCTGCGTATCAATCCAACAAAATTCCTAAAGACGTGGTTTCATTGGAAAAGATGTTCGACATGGGATGCAAGACCAAGAAAGGAAAAAGAGTCCCACTCCCTAAAGATGCATGTGATTCAATTAATCTAGGGAGTGGAGACAATCCAAAGGAGGTGTACATAGCAAAGGCATGTAGAGAGGAAGAAAGGAGCAATATAATGCAGGCATTGAAACATTACATAGATTGTATTGCTTGGAACTACAATGAGCTGAAGACATACAACCAAAACATTATCACACATACCATCCCTTTGAAGCCAGACTCCAAGCCTTTTAGGCAAAGACAGCGAGTTGTTAACCCGCTATTGGAGCCTTTGATCGAAAAGGAGGTTAAAATATTATTGGAAGCGAAAATCATTTTTCCTGTTAGGCACTCAACCTGGGTGGCTAATCTCGTTCCAATGAGAAAAAGAGTGGAGAGATTAGGCTGTGCATAGATTTTTGAAATCTTAATAAAGCCTCTCAAAAATATAATTATCCACTACCATCAATCGATGAAATTCTACAAATGGTAAATGGATCTGAGATGATGTCCTTTCTCGATGGGTATTCTAGGTACAACTAGATTCTTATACATCCAGATGACAGGATGAAAACAGCCTTCACTACCAAGTGGGGGACATTTGCATATAAGAGAATGTCGTTCGGACTGTTAAATGTTGGTGCAACTTTTCAACGCGCCATGGATTATGCATTCAAGGGGCTCATAGGCAAATGCATCATCGTGTATGTGGATGATATCCCAATTTTCTCGAAGAAGAGAGAGGACCATGTCAAAGATTTAAAGAAAGTGCTTCAAAGATGGAGAGAACATGGAATTTCCTTAAATCCCAAAAAGTGCATTTTCGGAGTAATGAAGGAAAATTCTTGGGTCACATTATTTCAAAAGAGGGCATATCCATCGACCCGGAAAGGATACAAGCTATCCAAAACCTACCTCTCCCGAGTAGTAAAAAAGAATTGAGATCTTTCTTTGGGCAGGTTAATTTTGTGAGGAAGTTTATCTCTAGCTTTCCTGAGATAGCCAAACCTCTGAACAAGATGCTCAAGAAATATGTGGATGTAAAATGGAACGAGGAAAGTAGAGTGGCCTTCCAGAACATCAAAGATGCCATTTCCAGAGCCCTTGTCCTTATAATCCCGGACTACTCCAAGCCTTTCTATATTTATGCTTTTGCATCAAAACACTCCTTCGCGAGTGTCTTAACCCAAAAAGGCGAGGATAGTGCCGAAAAACCCATAGCATTTTTAAGTGCCCCCCTGAAAGATGCTCAATTAAGGTATTCGATCCTTGATAAGCAAATGTACGCACTTTTTAAAATGGTGAAAAAATTTAGGCACTACATTGTACACAGCAGAGTTATTGCTATCGTGCCCGACTCTGCTGTCAAGACCATGTTTTTACAAAATGAACTAGGTGAGAAAAGAGGGAAATGGATTTCCACCATCCAAGAATTTGATCTCGAAATCCAACCTATGAAACTAGTTCGAGGACAGGGACTGCGAAGGCGATCGCAAGAAAATAATCCGCAAATAACGAGGCCAATGCTCGAATACGAGAATACATTGCTAAGGATGACTGGTATGTTGATATTGTGCAATTTTTATTGATTGGTAAGTGTCCTTCTAATCTGAATTCAACACGAGAGAAGAGCTTTAAGGCTTAAGTCTATCAATTATCCGATGAAATCTGGTGTGCTTTACGGGAAGAATCATGAAGGTATCTACCAGAGGTGCTTGAACAAAGAAGAAGCCGCCAGGGTGTTGCAGGAATTTCACGGGAAACATGGAACTGGTCACGGTGCGGCCAACGCTACAGCACATCAAATCCTGAGAGTAGGATACTACTGGCCCCATATTTTCAAAGATGCACATGCCCATGTACGATCTTGTCATATCTGTCAAGTGGTTGCCAATAGAGAAAGAAATGCAGCCATGCCGTTACAACTTTGTAGTTGAAATGAGACCATTTGCACGGTGGGGACTAGATTTCATTGGGGTTATTAACCCAAATTCTTCTGATTCTCATAAATTCATATTGACGACTACGGACTCTTCGTACAAGGTGGACAGAAGCGATTCCTACTAAACATGCCACCACGGACGTTGTAATTAAATTCCTTGAGGACCATATTATAACAAGATTTGGAATGCCCAATTCTATTGTCAGTGACAATGGTAAAGCGTTTATTTCTACGCAATTTGCAGATTGGGCATATGATAACAAAGTGAGCTTAAAGTTTGCATCCAATTATTATCCTCAAGGAAATGGGTTGGCCGAATCTTCAAATAAGAATTTGTTGAATACCATTAAGAAGTTGCTTGGAAAAGAACCCACGGGACTGGCACAACCAATTGAAGTTTGCCCTTTGGGCGAGATAGGACCGAGTGAAAGAGTCCATAGGGAATACTCCCTATCATTTGGTCTATGGGCAAGACCCAATATTTCCTGCAAATTTGAAGTTGCGAGACCTTACATTTCATACAAGAGTACTTGGGGAGAGATGATCAAGTTGAAGCCAGGTCAAGTCATTTGCTGCACCTTGATGAAAAGAGAGAAGAGGCCATGAATCACATGAATAAACACCAGGAAGTTATCAAAAGATGGTTTGACAGAAGGGCCAAAGTTAAATCATTCAGAATTTCAGATTTGGTATTACTATGGGACAAAAGACATGAGGAAAAAGGGAATCATCAAAAGTTTGATTGTCTTTGGTTAGGCCCATATCAGATTTCGAGAGATTCTTGGGAAGAATACCTTCAGGCTAAAAAATTTAGAAGGGAGGAGAGATTTTATGCTACCGGTTAATGGGCAGATTTTAAAGCATTATTTTAGCCCTTAGGTTGTGAGATTTTTGATATTATTCTTTCGGTTTTGGTGGGAGTTTTCAGTTTTTGTTTTTATTGTTTAGGATTGTTAGTTTAGCTAGGATTTTGGTTGTGGATTTGATTTCAATTGACATGTTTTGTTTATTCTGATAAAAATAATAATAATAATAATAATAATAAAAAATAAATAATAAAAAAATGAGATGTCAACTTATGCTTAAGGTTAGGAGAATATGAAATATTGGAATTATCCTGTAAAAGCTCCACAAGTACCACAAGCATCTTAAGTTATATTGTTTGATTTTGTGATGCATGAAAGAGTCAGTTTTGCATGACAAATCATTTTCATTTGCAATTCAAGAGATAATGCATTCATGTTCCATCTCACTTTACATACATTTCATCTTAGTTGCATATGCATCTTAGGTACATATCATTTAAGTATGTCAATCCCTCTTAGGGTTGTGTTATAACATAAATGTAAGAGGCATCCTAAGGTTGGGAGGCTGAGTCTTGAGATATCTAGAACCAAGCACGTCTCATACATTAAAAAGGATCTTGAGCAAAATGATCATGACCTAACTTGGAAGAAAAGGTTGGGCGAAAGAGGTTTTTCATGTCTATCCTATTATGCAACATGATCCTTAAAGCAGTGGTTTTGACCACTTCCATAGAGCTTAAAGCCTAAAATCAAAGTAGTAAGGATAGGGTTAAATCCTCATCGAACTTAGGTTGAGGATCCAATTCCCCAAAGCTTTGATTTGACCTACATGGAGTAGTAAGGATAGGGCATAAATTCTCATCTCGCTTAGGTTGAGGATCCAATTCCCCAAAGCTCTTATGTCTCATTTCACAATAAATCTTGGATTGTAAGGATCGTACTATTTGTCCTCTGCAAAGGATGGGTAGTCATCCCCAAGGTCTAAGCAACAAAATTAATATTTTCCATCTACATCTAAATCTTGGATTGTAAGGATCGTACTACTTGTCCTCTGCAAAGGATGGGTAGTCATCCCCAAGGTCTAAGCAACAAAATTAATATTTTTCATCTAAAGTTTGGATTGTAAGGATCGTACTACATGTCCCTAGCCAGGATGGGTAGTCATCCCCAAGGTCCAAGAAGTAAAAAAATAAATTTTTCCCATCTCATATTTATATTGGATTGTAAGGATTGTACTACTTGTCCTCTGCAAAGGATGGGTAGTCATCCCCAAGGTCCAAAGAAATGAGGATAAGTTTTGGATTGTGGGGTTAGATATGCCCATGCATGGCATCATGTCTTGCCTCAAAAACAAGACCACTGATTGTCTAGAGGGTTAGACTAGCATGACCATTTCTTCCATAATTGGTTTAATTATTTTGCTCAAAGTGAGGTAATGAACTCTAAATCAGAATAGTAAGGATAGGGTTAAACTCTCATCTCGGTTGGTTGGGAGTCTGATTCCCCAAAGTTCTGATTTCACATTCACTTGCACATGGGTTCAAGATAGTAGGGACTCATAACCAACTTTGGGATACAATAAGGTAATTAATTAGTGGATCCTAAGAGGGTTTGGCAATCTTGAATGCTTGTACATAATACCAGAAGAATGACCATGCCTTTTTATGAAAGCAAAATCTCCTAGCACATTCATTAGGGTACACAAATCATTCACCATCTCACATATGCATTCATGCAAAACTGATAATGGAGTGTGGATCAATTTCAAACGATAGGAAAAGAAATTCATTGCACACACTGAGCTAATACTTGATGATTCTGATGATTCATGTACTTTTGATCTTTGGGCATTTGTTATATTGCTTATGTGCTAACACATGTTTTCGAGTTTGTGATATGTTTCAGGTTGGGTTCTTACTAAAAATGCTCAAGAGCATTTGACAGTGAAGTCGCCATTTGTTGTGGCTGATCCACAACACACCCCAAAATTGGGGGCCCACCTTTTTTGCAGGCTTGCAGAAGAAATCTCAGTGACCCAGATACTAAAAATGAAGAAAAGAGAAAAAAATGCATAAGTGTTGAAAGTGTCACGAAATCGCGACATGTCGCGAAATCACGACATGTCGCGCCATCGCTGTCGAAAAATAGAAAAACGTCGCGATATCGCGACATGTCGCTCCATCGCTGCCAAAATGAAAAGGTGTCACGAAATCGTGACATGTTGCTCCGTCGCTGCCAGAAAATGAAAGGTGTAGCGAAATCGTGACATGTCACAAAATTGCGGTCAACGCAGTCAATGACAGCACGAAGAGAGAAAGACGTAGCGATATCGCGATAGAAAGCAGCGGATGAGCACGAAGAGGGAAAAATGTCACGAAATCACGACAGGTTGCAGCAAAGGCATGAAGTGTAAGAAATGTCACGAAATCGTGACATATAAAGGTGAAAAGAAATCGTCGCGTTTCACGATAAACAAAAGGTGTACGAAACAAAAATGGTAGCGATTTCGTGACAAAAAGCAGGAAGGTAGTGCGAGCAAGAAAGACGTAGCGAAATGTGACGGGAAGAGGTAGCGGGATGTGAAGAAAATTGGCAAATGTATGAAAGAGTAAAATGGTAGCGAAATCGCGATAGAATCGACAGGAGGACATGAAGCGCGAAATGGTCGCGAAATCGCGACAGCAAGCAGCAAAGCAGTACGAAAAAGAAAGGGCGTCGCGATTTCACGATGAAAAGCTGACCGAAGGCACGAAGTAAGAAAATGGTCACGATTTCACGACAACATGCAACGAAGGTGTACGGAGAAGGAAAACGTCACGATTTCGTGACAGAAGGCAGCATTACAGCTCGAAAGCGAAAAGGCGTCGCGATTTCGCGACAAGTAACAGCAAGAGGGTACGGAACGAAAAAGTGTCACGATTTCGCGACAGGTGGTGAGGAGATGGCCCGAAGCAAAAAAATGTCACGATATCGCGACATGTCTCATTTTCGCTGTGCAGGAGGAGAAACGATGTTGTTGGTCGAAAACGTCGCGATATCGCGACATGTCTCATTTTTGCGGCCAGGAAGGTGAACGGGCTGCATGCTATTTTGTCACGTTTTGCACGGGAAGACGTTACAAGAAGGCACAGAAAACATGAGACACGTGGCATACAGGTGTCAGAGCTACAGAGGCGTTACATGCAGCGGCAGATTTCGAACGTTTCAGAATCGAACATGGAACAAAAGCATCGAAAAGGCAGGAATTTGAAAGGTCACATGCTTTGGAAGGTGAAACGAAGCGACACAGGGAGAACCGAAGAGACGTTTCGGTTAGTATAAAATCTGAAGCACGGATTGATACGAGGGTTGGAAATTGCTGCTTGCGAGTTGCGGAGACAAGGGCTTCATGCCATTCCGGGCCTGCACTTGGGCAATTTCCTTCATTTGTTCCGGATTTGTAAAACCTGGAACATTACGTAATTGTAATTGATACATCATTTTAATGCGAAATACGAGAGAGTTGGCATTTCATTGATGAGAAAGAAGGAGTCATTTTTGCATGCATGATTCAATGTGTTATCTTTCCCTTTCCGATTTCTAGGCTTATAGGTGAATTTGAATGCAAGTGTTCATGGTTGCTTCATGCGAATGCCTAAATCTGAAACTACGGTAGAAACCCTAGAAACCCGCACCTGGCTTATCTGAATTGTGCGAATTTGCAGGTTCAGTAGGTTGGGTTGCATGCAGAAACCTCATTGTCTTCGGTTTTATCAATCAAGATGGCAGTACTCTGGACGTAGCTTAGTTGCATATTCATTTGCATTTATTTTTATTTTTAAACCCGTATTTATTTTCTGTATTTTAATTACAGTCATTTAAATAAATAATTGAAAACCCATCAAAGCTCAGAGTCCATTGCAAATCCAAATTAAAGTGAACTACAGTGCCCCTTGTTAACATCCACTTGCAACCCTAAGGTATTCCCCGCATTTACAGATGAGCGACATCATTGGTGTTTTAGAATCAACATAAGAGGAACCTTGGAGAAATTACTTTCTTTGCAAGCAAAGGATTTTGGGACTCAAATCCTACCGGAGAGTGTGCTTTCACAATTGGGTGAAAACACCACTCAACATTTCACAAGAGGGGTTATAGATGGACCTTGAAAAGTTTAAGGCCATTGTAAATAGGCCATCACCAATAAGTATGCTTGAGGTTAGGATTTTATATAATTAAGAAATTTTTATAGGAAGTTTATCAAAAAAATATTAGGACTTGTGCATTGATTATGGATATCCTAAAAGGAGGAAAACATGAATTTTTGTGGACAACCATAGTATAAAGGAGTTTTTTAATCCTAAATAAGAATATAATGGAACAACCAACTATAGTTTTTTTGGATTTCAACAAGGTATTTTAGGTGGATTATGATGCAAGTGGAACAACGGTAAGAGTCTTGATCTAGGAAGGCAAGCCCATTGCCTATTTCAGTGAGAATATAAATGAGACAAAAAGGAAATACTTAGTCTACAACCAATATTTGTATACCATTGTTCAAGCCCTAAAGAAATGTAGGTATAATTTTATTCCAAAAGAGTTTATATCTTGTTCACAGATAATAATGCTCTATAGTTTATTAGAAACTAGAGTAAGTTGATATAAAATCATATGAAGTGGGTGGAATTTTACAAGTATATTCATTTGTCTTGAAATGTAAAAGTGGTAGCTTGAATTGAGTAGGTAATGCCTTGAGTAGAAGAAATTTTATGATAAACAATGATGCAAATCAAATTTGTTGGTTTTGATGCTATGAAGGAGCTTTATGCTAATGATTTAGACTTCAAGGAATCTTGGGAAGCGTGCAGTAATCCTATAGTAGAAGACTAGACACCATGGATTGATTATTTCATCTAAGAAGGAATGTTGTTCAAGGGGTATTGATTATGCATACCATGAATATCAATGAGAGAAAATTTGATAAGATAAAAACATAGTGGAGGACTTGCAAGAAATTTTAGGATAGATAAAACCATAAGGAAACTTGAGAAAAGTTACTTTTGGTTTAAAATGAATGTGGATGTAAAATTATTTGTGTAGTATTTTTGAGTTTGTCATGCAAATGGAATAAGTAAAAATATAAGTTTTTATCAACCATTACTAGTATTGAAGAGACCATGAGAGGATGTAAGCATAGATTTTATTCTTAGGTTGTTGAGGACACAAAAGGGTAATGATTTTATTTTTGTTGTTGATATATTATCAAATATGGCACCTTTCATACCTTTTATGAAAAGAATGATGCTACTTACATTTCCATATTATTCTTCAACGAAGTGGTAAGATTAAATGGATTACCAAAATGCATTATTTCAAAAAAAGATGTTAAATTTATGGGTCATTTTTGGTAAAATTTGTGGAAACAATTGGTTACTAAGTTGGGATTCAGTTTGGCATATCATCAATAAATGGATGGACAAATTGAATTTGTAAATTGGAGCCTTGGAAATCTGTTGAGATGCTTAGTTGGCAAGAAAACGAAGCTATGGAATACTATTTTGGCATAGGATAAATTTGCATACAATAAATATATAAATAGAAGTATAGGTGGAATCCCATTTCAAATTGTATATGGGATACACCCAAGAGGAGTAGATGATTTGTAAAAGACAACTAATTTATAGATACCAAATGCTATACAATAAGACTTTACCAATTACATTCATGATTAACATTAGGAGGTGAAAAATGGATTAGAAAATATTGCCCTAAAATACAAACATGTTGATCCCAAATGGAGAACATAAGAGCTTTAGAGAGGATATTTATTTTTGGCACATTTGTGGAAGGAGAGATTTCCAAAGGACACTCAATAAATTAAACTGGAAGAATATTGGACCTTATAAGGTCTTAAACAATTTTGAAACCAATGCATATGAAATTGAACTTCCAAATGGTATGGAAAATATGTTGATATTTAATATAGATAACTTGTACCCATATTATGAACACACTAGATATGATGATGAAGATCATACAAATGATATTTAAAAAATGGATAGTGTAGCTACCATAGAATAAACAAGTTGAAATTGAAGCAATCATAGATTTCAAAGTGATGAGAAGGACAAGAGCTAAGAAATACTATGAGTATTTGGTTAAGTGGAAGAACCAGGAAGTTGATGTTTTAACATGGATGAATGCTTTAGAGATCACTAAATATGGATTATCCATTGAAGATTTCAACAATGTTCATGAAATATTTCTATTACCTGGTGAGTATTATGTAGGAGCATCCATGTGGGGACTGACATAAGGAATAAACACATGATAATCTAGAAGGCCAACCATCTAAAGGACATTAGAAAAATCACCTAGTAGAAGTTGGAGAGTAACTAACTTCATAAGCCTATAAATTGGAAAGGGTTCAAGAGAGATAAGAGAGAGAAGGGGCAAAGGATAAGTGACAAAAAAATGTAATATGTAACAGAATGGATACAAATATGCATAAAGGCTATAATATGTAATAGCTATGAAGGTAAAATTTTAATAAAAATCCATTTCCAATCCTTATGATGGAAATTATTGTTCTTATTTTAGAATATTAGATTGTGCTTGCCAAATTTTCATTTGTAGGCTGGAAGACATTAACTAAATTTACAGGTTGATGTAGTCAGTGTATGTAGGAATCCATATGGTGAAGAGTTAAATTTGGAGCCGATAGATACTTGGTTCGATGTCATCTAAAGTAAGATGCCATCTAGAGCCATCCTGTAGAAGTTAAGGGAGGTTTCCAACCAAACAAGGGTGTCATTGTGAATATTATCAAAGTCGTCATGGGGTATGTTTTTTAAGCCCTACTATCTAGGAATAAACCTTGTAATACTACCAATGAAAATATATCCAACCATCTAGGATATTATTACTGATATTTTATCATCTAAGAGCCTACCCTCTTTGGAAACCATCTAAGAGATCATTGTAGGCACTGATAAATAGTGATGCCATCTAGAAGTGACCATCAAAAGTTTATCGACTTGTGAAACTATGCTGACTTGAGAAATCATACACCTTTTCTAATAAAAAATAAAACCACATTAATATTACTTCAAGATATTTAAGATTTTTTAATCCAAATTTTTATCCATTTTAACACATTATGAAACATTCTACTTAAAATATTATAGGTATGCATGCATCAATAATAATAATAATAGATATGGATATATAAGAACCAATAATAATAGTATGTACAATATATCTTATCCTAAGATACTATTCTTACATATTTATAATATGTTAAGTAGATCCAAATAAATCTTTAGGGACCTTAGTAGGCCTCTTAGTCATCATACTTTAGGGACTTTTTATCCATTATATTATTTTTGGTCCTATTAGTGAACCCCTTTTCCTCATCATTATGATCATATTTCTATAATGTATTAGTTAGGATGAATAAACATCAATATTAAAAATCCTATAATGGGCCTTATATCCATTATAGAATATGAGCCTTATTAATTTGATATTATGATTCATATGCACATTTAGACTTTTGTCCTTGATATATATTTAATGTAATAATTTATATTTTGAAATGCTAAGGACATCAAAATATCAATGCAACTCTTAAACAAATCCCTTAAATGATATACATTTGGTGTCTCATTTTTTTGATGGAAGTCTATCATAAATCATGTATTCTATTTTTTTTAATAAAAAATTTAAATCTAGTGTAAATTTGAGAACACACAAAGCCAAGCACTATTTTATGTCCATAAGAAAGTGATATCGTTTATGTGAAATTTTTATCATAAAAAGTTTCAATAAATTTTATCTATCAGTTCATCATTATATGATCAAATTCCATTTAATGCTAAACAATCCCAAACAATTGTATGAATTATATTCTATCTTATGATTAATATTAATTATAATTTGCTTAATTAACATTGTGAATTCTATATTACTATAGGTTTGATTGTGAATTCTATATTAGATTTTATAATATTTTAGGTTTGGCATTTAGTTAGGTACTTTTCTTTGTAGACACCAAAACCTAACCCTTCACAAAATCCATCCACACCACCAAACCTGCATAATAAAATAATATGCCTAAGTTTTAACTTAGGCATAATTTCCTACACATTATCCTATTTTCTAGATTTTGTAAAATCTAGAAAATATCCCGTAGGATACCCTGTCTATCCCTTTGACACGTGTCCTAGCCACCACTACCCCTACCCTTGCCACATATCATACACCTCACTCCACTCCCACCTACCCACTTGCCACATCTCCCTAGTTAAGTGATACAACCTAGGTGACTCACGCTAATATACCAGGAGAGGTGGTTTCCTAGTTCCTACCATTTAGCAACCTTGGATTGCCACCTATCCTTACCCTCATATCCCAAGAGCCTATAAAGGCTTTCCCATTTGATTAACAAGGAAGGACTTACAAACATACTATTACGTTACCAAAATCATGTGAGGAGGTCATCAACATCATCGAGGATAGAACCATAAAAGCTGAGGAGAGAAAAACCTGAACCTACTACCATCCAGTCCTAAATGTATCACCACATTTACACAAAATTAAATTCATCCTTGCATTTGCTAAATGCACCTTTGTGTTTGAATAGATCCAAATGTAGCCCTACATTTGCTCAAGAGAAAATTTTGTAAGCATTTACTTTAGTATTTTTGTAACTTTTTATCCAAATCAAAACGGGCCTCGCATAGTGTAGGACCTTCATGTGCAACTAATACTTTCTCTTGCTTGCATTCATACATGTGTAGGTGACAAATTTTTTAAACAACTATTGAATCTAAGATGGTTTGCAAGGATACTGAAGCCCATATTTCAATCTAATTGAAGCTGAAAAGAGCATCTACACTCCACCATTCAGTTGGGTTTTCCAAAGTGGCTTCACTCCTTTGTACCCATTGTAATTTAAATACAAGAAAACAATATTCTTTTTTAATAAGACCCCTAAAATTTGGGGCAAATTGCCATTGTAAAAAGAGGAGACCGAGGCTCCCAAAAATTTCAATACAAAAAGCACTTATATTTCATTGCAATCACTTGTTTTAATATTTTATTTTTTTATGTTGTCTTCTTTTTCTTACAAAATGGTGATCATGGTGGGAGTCCCAAAGGGTTCCTTGTGTTTTTACCTTGCTATTTTTACTTACTAATCTATGTATGTTTCTTGTCATAGGTTATTGGAAATATGTCATACGAAAATCAAAATATCCATATCAAGAGTTTTAGAGACTGTTTGGGCACTTTTGGACCTACACAAATGCAGCCTTGCATTTGGAAACCTGAGAAAATGCAGCCTTGCATTTGGGAACCTTAGCAAATGCAGCCCTACATTTAGGAACCTAAGAAAATGCAGCCCTACATTTGGGAACCTAAGAAAAAACAACCTTATTTTTAGGAGATATAGACCTATGTTTGGGAATAAAAAAAAGGAAAATCTTAGGCTTCTAGGTATGTAATTTGGACCAACTTCTCAGTTCAAATTTGCTTCTAAAATAAAATAAGGAAGTATTTTTGTTTTTTGGTTTTTTTTATGTTAGTGTTTATGTCATCTTAGCATTTGCATTGTTATAGGTATCTAAAATTAAAAAGGCATTCCAGATTGCATTAGGTTAATTTCATATTACAAAAGTTGTATTATCTGCATTTAAAAGTTAATTTGCATTCAGATGTGCATTTTTAGGGTATATTTTTGCTTCAGAATTACCTTGTTCTATTTTTGAGTTACAGTTAAAAACACAGAGCTATATTTGGCTAATTCCAAACACAATCATGTGTTTGATCAAACATGGACCTACGTTTGACTAGTCCCAAATGTAGCCCTGTGTTTGAATCTATGTCTAAGAATCATCTTAAGGCTTATTTGAAGTCTATTTTCTATATTTAATTTAGGTTTATATCTATTTTTTTTGTTATGTATATTTCTATCTATTTTTTATTGCACTTTAGGCATCGAAATTTGAATTGCATCATAGTTTGCATCTTTAAAATTCATTGTTTATTTATGTTACAAAACTTGAGAAAACCAAAAAAAACCACCACACACTTTACACATCACCATTTTGCACCTCTGCATGACAAGTGCAAGGAAAACCTTTTGAACAAGTTGGACTTCATCACCAACCATCAATAGAGCCCTAGTTAAAACCATAGTTAGCATGATAGTCACTTGGATTTCATTACCAAGGGGCTGGTCACTCTTGATGTTAGCTCAAGGTGGTCATTAGGTTAGAGGTCCTTTTACCATGAGGCTAAATAATTAGTGGATTGCAGTTATTTTTCTTGTCCAAGCATGCCCAAGTGTGGAGGGAAATTCATGTTTCAATTGGTATCAGGACTTAGATATTACAACCTCTTTCAGGAGGTAATTTGATTCCTTGGATTACACCCATCATCGAGTCATCCTTCAATAGAAGGATGGATTCGAAAACACCTTTTTAGATTTCATTTCATCACCTACCATTTATATTTTTTAGGCATAGGTTACATAAACACACCTAAACCCCAAAAAATCTAAAAACAAATCTACAAAAAACTTCAAAATTAAAAAAAAAATCAAATAAAAAAAAAAATTGTGAAAATGAAACAAAAATAGAAAACATTTGTTTGATTGTGTGTTTGTTTACTTTTCATTCGCATCACATATCCACACACAAACCTGCACATTCACCACCCCATATCACCCCTAGCTTATGGTAAATATATATATATATATATATATATATATATATATATATATATATATATATATATATATATATATATATATATATAAAACATAAATTAATCACAACAACATAGAGCAACATCTCAACACCTAAGTCTACTTGTCTTGGCTTTTCTTTCCTTCTCTTCTCTGTTTGTTTCCTTTATTTTTTGTCTTTCTCTTGGCAAAAATCATGCCCCATCCTTGTAGTGCATGATTTTGTTTTTTTCTCTTCTTCCAAAATTATACCCCATGCTTGTGAGGCATGAATTCATAAAATCATGCCCTGTAATTCTAATGTGTGACTTCTATCACTGTGGTGAGCTAGTAAAAATCATGGTTGACCCCAAAAATATGTTGGGGTCATGTGCGGTGATTTATTCCAAAAAATAAAAACACTTTAAAAAGTACTAAAAAACTAATCTAGCCTAGTCTAGAGGAATGATTTTAGTCCTTACCCATGCTCACTCCACTACTGCATCGACATCACCCCTTGGAATGGTTTAATTGTGTGTGGGTAGTGAAATTTATATTTTTCTCTTGAGCTCTTCTTCTCTCCTTCGTGCGGTGAAAGTGAATTAGCATTTTTTTGGTTTTTTATCTCTCATCTTTGGTGCCTTTTTCTATTTTTCACTCTACTTTTTGTGTCAACCATTTTGATTTTCCTCTAGAATCTAACATTCCTTTCAAAATCTGAGGGGGCATCCAAATTTGAGAGGCATTAATATCCCTAATGCCTCATTTTACTAAATGTCTAGAATGGTACCATTTTTTTGCACCACCATATTTTTCTAAACTAGCCACCCCTTTTTGTGTTCATCATTCTTCATCCATAGGTGTCTACACATTTATTTGATGCATTTATTAGGCCATAAATGCATCAAAGAGGAGGTAAAATGTAGATATAGAAAATTTACCTGCCCAACTGATTCATTTTTCCTACAACCCTTGAGAAGGCACTCAAACTTGTCTAAACACAAGTTTGGGCCTTCTTTATATTGGAAATATTAAACATATTGGTTGTCATTGATGTCAAAGGCAAAATGGTTGAGATTTATCTTCAAGGTTGAAATAATAAAAAGCAAGGAAAATATCTTCAAAGGATTCATGAGGTAGAAATATTGAATTCAAAGGGACAATAGTTGTCAAGGCAAAAGGATTTTCCATGGTTGTATTAGCAAGAAAAATACAAGGTTTCATTTGATTGAAAAGGATTTTCCATGGTTGTATTTGCAAGGAAAAGACAATACTTCATTTGGTTAGAAAAAGGTTTAATTTGTAAAGACCCAAAGGTTAAAAGTTTATGTGAAGTGAAAATACAACACTAAAAAATATATGAAAGTAAAATAATTTCAATGAACAAGAGACTACACAAAAGATGATTTATATTCAATAAATGGGGGATCAAAAAATTCCTTTTTTACAATATGTTTGTTCAAAAGAACTTATTTTGATACAATAAATACAGGTGCTAGGGTAATCTAAAATTGTAGCTAAAAGAAAAGTAGTGTCTCCAATGTATCTTGTTTCCAATATAATGAGTGGGCTGCTGGTTATCCGTAATCGGGCCACTCTAGCTTCAACAACTAATCAACAATCCTTGATGAATGCTACCTGATCCTACACACAAAAAAAAAATAGAGCTATTAGCAAACAAAATGGGGGTTCCACAGTGTGAACCCTTCGAAATTCAAACTAAAAACCCTAGATCTGAATAAACAAAACATGCAAAATCTAAATAAAATAAAATAAAAATGCATAAAATACTTACTTTGTTGTTTTGTTGCTCCATTGTAGATTGATGGTAGGATGCCTCGACGACACCTGATGATCTTATGTAGTAAGCTCAGGTCTACAGTTTTGGGGACATTAGGTGTTGTGTTGCACCTACAGAATGTAGTAGATGCTCAACAACACCTACAAATTAGGGTTAGATTTGCAGAAGAAGATCGGGGGGATGCGAAGGGCTTGGTGTATGAACGACAATGGAGGCAGTGGAAATGGGTTGTGGAGATGGCTAAAATCTAAAAATCCTAGGGCAAGCTAGGATTTTTGGGGGAGGTTATGCTAGGGCACAACTAAGGCAATGTAGGTCAAATTCACTCAGAAAGCAAGAGCTCCAATCAAAGCTAGTTCGAACCAATTAGCAAAAGTTCTAGGATTCAGGGGTTGAGCATTGAGAATGCTCCTATTTATTATTGAGCCTAGGGTTTTCTTAGGGTTTTAGCTTAACACTTTTTATTGTGTGGCTAATATTAAAGTGGATCCAAATGCTGATATTAAAATTTAGGTGTGACACGGATTATGGATGATGGACGACTAAGATTAGATCATATCGGATGGATGAGGTTAATTTGGCTTATAAATATATATTTTATAATAAATATATTAAAATATAATATAAAATATTATATTTAAATATAAATAATATAAAATAAACATAAATAAGTCAAATAGGGGTCAAAAAATGGTGGGAAAAGGCTAAAGTGGGCCATTGGATGACGGGAAAGGCATGGAGTGGTCAATTGAATGGTAGGAAAGGGTGATGGTGGACAAGTGGCTAGGATTTGGTGTCTACAGATGTCCCTTTTTGTACCATGTTGCATGAAATACAATATGGTACAAAAATACGAGACACCTGGTTAGATGTAGAAGCAAATTCTCTCTCTTATTGGATTTTTTTAGCAATAATTTTGAAGACAAAAGAATAAAGAATTTTGGAATTTGCATAGCTTACACCCTCAATTGGCGAATGAGATTACGAATGAATCTCACAAGCCAATTGAAAAATTTGTGCAAATGATGAATGATGTGATACCATTTTTGCCCCAACAGTGTGAAGGGGGTTGGTGTAAAATGTGATATGATGTGGATGATATGAATGATGTAAAATGTGATATGATGTGGATGATATGAATGATGTAAAATATGATACCATTTTTGCCCCAACTATGGTAGGGGGTTGTGTCAAATGTAGATGTCATGATCATGTAAGATGTGTCCCATCGTGGGAGGATTAAAATCAAATTTTGTTGCCCAAAATTTAGGGTGATTCAATGTTGTTGAAGAAAATGCCTTATTGGTGTCATTGAGTATGTAGGTTATGAAGATGCAGGATGACAAAGTCAACTTATGGGCCGAGTAATGACTATGGAAAAATCTCTGTACAATTCCATTATGGAACCAATCAACCTACCAGGCTTGCCTATCTTGTGACTATGGTAAAATGAATGAGTGATTGTGATATTAATTATCCATGTTTTCTTGCCCCATGGAAAAGGGCATCAATGACTGCTTTTGTGCAAATTATTCTTGGCAAGGTTTCACTCAAAATATGAAGTACCAAATATGATTGTGATATCGATCAAGGAGATAAGTGATGATGATGATGACCAAGTGTTCTTATGGTAATTCATTCATCTTACCAAATTGAATGGATGCAAATCACTTCAATCACCAAGTATATAGAATAAACCATTATATACGATATTCACTTGTAAATTTGAAATGTGTTGGAAGAACTAATGGTGGATTATGATAATGAAGGATTGTTGATGGAAGAATGTGATATGAGCAATGTGATGATGTCGCCAAAGAATGGTTGATTTTGCACTTTTTCAAATGGAAACAATTGATTCAATGGTCAAATCAACTCCAATTTTTGCAAAAAAATTTGTGGGATGATGAAGAATATGAAGTAGAGGAGTCGAGTGTTGGTTTTGTGAAAATTTGTATTCGTGTGATGTGTTTTGTAACTCAATTTGTGCATTTTACAAATTTGTATCGTGCTCAGAAAAATATGTGTGCAAAATAATTTTTGTTTTCACAAAATCTGAGTTTATGATGTGTATGATGTGTGGATGAAATTTGGTGACATTTTGAGGGGACAAGATACTATTTTGATTGATTTTATCTTTATGTAATTTTGGTGCCATGTGCCCTGCTACACTTGTGGTATTCTGTAGGCTCCCAGCTGTGCCTGGGTGCACCTATAGGTGCCTGAGCATGCCTATGGACCATAAGAACTATCATGTGCTTGAGTGTGCTTACTGTAGCTATAAATAGCTTGCAAGGCAGATTTTAAGGCTCATTTGTGCGCTTGAGAGTTTGTAAAGTTGCACTTGAGGAGAGAAGTGGATAGGTGAGGGAAGTGAGGTTGGTGGAAATCTACAGAAGAGATATGGCAACATAGGATGTGAATGTTTTTGGTGGAACTGAGGCATGATTTGCCCCGGTAATGTTGAAAAATACTTTATTTTTTGTGCTAAAATTTTGAAGTTTTTTTTTAAATTAATACTAATATAAAATGTTTGTTGCTACAGTTACGGGGGATTAATCCTCGACATCGGTTCTCTCCTCTCATTCCCAAGATGAGGAAGAAGATTACGGAGGGTGACTGGGAGCTTTTGACGAAGGTGGGTTTGGAGGGAGTGATTCATTTGGATGTGCTAAGGGCAGATGATGGATATCTCTCATATTTGATAAAGAGATCAGACTCAGATAGGGGGTCTTTTTAGCTATCGATTGGGGAGGCTACTGTCACACTTGAGGATGTATACTGCATCCTCAAGGTTCCAGTGGAGGATGTGAAGGTGACAGTTGAGCATGATAAGAATACAAATATGATGAAGATTTTTGGTGATCGATGGCAGGAGGTGAGGATGAGAGATGGGAGGATTTGCTATTTGAGCATGTACAAGGCTAAGGAGTTGGATGCACTCTCAGTCTTGATCATGTTCATGTTAGAAAATATAGTGCTCCCCAATAGCATGAGGTGTAGGTTCCCTTGGAACCTATTGGGATTGGTGAGTGACCTAATTACTAATCCAAGGGTGTATGCATGGGTTCCTATGTTATTGGTGCAATTATACTAGGAGCTATATGAGATTACACAAAGAGGGAAGAAGGGGATTGGATGCAGCTTCCTTATTTAGTGTTGAGTGTGGGATCACTTTAGTGTAGCTCATCTTGAGGGGTTACCTTACCAGGCATGGTAGATGGACGAGCCTTATTATAGGAGATGTACAGTGGCTAAGGAGGTGCAAATGAGTTGGAAGGTGCATACCAGCCAGTGGTATAGGGATATATGGATAGGGTTGACTTTGGATCAGGTGATATGGAGGCCATGGTGGGGAGTGAAGGGTGATGAGGAGAAACTATGGCGGGTGAGGTAGGTACAGTGGCTAGTTGGGAGGAGAGATGATGAGGTAGAGTAATTTCAATACTCGTGGGTGTTGAGTTAGTTCAATTTGCCTTAGGGTGTGCCTAATAAGCCAGTGATGTACCAAAATTAATGGGATGAGGTGGGGCTTCGATATGTAGATCCATGGAGAGTTTATATAGAGGATTATGAGTATTTGGAGGTCTCAGATGTAGACGTTGTATGAATGACCTTAGATTACATAGCATGGTTTGGTACCCAACCAGTATGGGTGCGAAAGGTGGTGATGGGTGCAGATGTGACAGTTACAAAGTCAAGGATGACTCTAAAGAGGATGAGGTCTCAGTGATTGATGGGTTGGAAGAGATTAAGGGGAGCATCACAGTATAATATTGAGATGGATCTAGAAGAGGATGAGGGGGAGTATGATGAGGAGATGAAAGAGATATATGAGGTGTCCAAGATGCAGGCTAAGATGGAGCAGCTTTGCAAGGAATGAGAGACTACTTTGGAGGCTCATAGGGAGTCTCTGATAGGATGAGATGTGGTCATAGTTGGGTTGTAGGCTACCATAGCCTGAATGGAGTCGGAGTGGCTAGCAGATAAGGCTGATGTGGGTGATCAAGAGATGATCACGAGGCTCTAGGTAGAGATATTGGTGAGAGATAATCATCATAAAATTGACTTACGGTGACTATAGGCTAGCAAGACCTATGCACACACTTTATAGGATTTGTGCATGGCTTATCATATTACTTTGTTGTATCCTTCATCATCCTCTAGGATTGAGTCATCGAGGCATAATATATCTACACAGATTTCTAGGTCTATGGATCCTACTAGGTCTTAGGGGTCCTCTCATGGACATTAGCTTAGTGCTTAGATGCACTTTTGTATGAGCCTTGGTGCTCCATTGTAGTATTTTTGGAACTCATTGTACATGTGATATTATATATATATATACATGGATTTTATGTTTGTGTTATCTTTTGTGTGAATGTTTTATGAATGTTCTATGGATGATTAATGCAAGCTAAATATGATGTGTATGCATAGTGCTTATATGGATGACTAACACAAGCTAATCATAATGTGTATACATAGTGCTTATGTGGATGATTAATGCAAGCTAATCATGATGTGTATGCATAGTGCTTATATGGATGATTAATGCAAGCTAAATGGTAAATTTATGGATGATTAATGCAAGCTATATGAGGGGAATGCATGATGTTCAAATGATCATTTATAGTTCAAAATTTTGTTGGCCATTTTTGTTCATTATTTTGCAATCGGGGGCACCAAACTTGGTGGCTTTATGCGGGTTTATCCATGATGAAGACATGGATGCTAACATGGAAGACGATATGGATGTTGATATGGAAGAAGATATGGATGTCGATATGGAAGACTAAGGGATTTTTAGAGACTCAAACATACTAGTGTTATCAACCAAACTCACTAAAGTTTGTCTAAATTTCTTTACGACCAATGTGTGTGCAAGTGAATTTCATGTACCAAATCTTAAGCATGACAATGACTCTAGGAAATCAAGAACCAATGTGTGTGCATGTGAATTTCATTAGCCCATTATGATTAAATTAGGCATGACCTATTATGGAAAGGACCAAGAAGCTAGCTTGTCCATATGTATGGTCAAAGGTCTCCCTTTTTGGAAGAGAGACATGTCATCCCGCATGAGCTTACTCCACTTCCAGTCAAGCGTCTATAGCCCCGATGGAGACTCAATCCATAGTCCATTGATATGATATTTAGATCTTGGGAATGACTACATAAATTTTTGATGGGAATGTAGTACAATCCTTACAGCTTTAGGGATCTATGGTGTATGTATAAAAAATTTTTACTTTCGATAGAGCTTTGGGGAATCATATTCTCAACCGAAGTGTGATGATAATGTGACCCTATCCTTACTACTCTATTTTTTGTGTTTATATTTGGAGAGAAACTATGATAGTGGTTAAAACCACTGTTTTTGATTTTGGACTATGTTGCATGATAGGACAAGCGAGGAATACCCTTTTCACTTCAAGGTGCCACCCAAGTATGGTGTTATCCGTCTTTGACTCAAAATGTTTTTAAGCTGTGAAGAAGTGTGGTTGGTGCAAGATTGTTTTTATAATCATTTGATAAGACTCAATATTTTCTTAATATGGAAAAGTTCTTTTGGTCCTAAAGAAAATTGGACATCTTTTTGGAGGTTGCTAGACACAAGTGGCTCAGTGACTGAAAACTTGGGGTTTGTGATTTTTGACAAATGAGATTGTTGGCTTATGATATTGGAGAAAATTGCATAAATTCCAAAAATGGGTACCCTCAATTGCGGAAACTTAACTTTTTTTATTTGGCCATATCATCACTACTATAGAAGATCATTGAACGAGGGAGGGATGAATGCAATTTGCAAAATGAAGGGATGTAGTGAAATGCCTATGATATGTAAAATGTAGTGGAATGCATGTGGAATGAATGCAAATGGAATATGTATGCAGTATGTATGAATGTAATGAAAAATGCATGTAAATATGCTTATATGTAAATGCAAGATGTATGCAATGGAAAAATTCTTATGTGAATGATCTATTTTTTTGTTTGTTTATTTTTTTTAGCCATGTATATATATACATATAAACATCATATTGACAATAAAATACCTTCAAATAGATAACATTAAGTGGTTCGAGTTCCTCCACTCCCTCTAAACTGGCAAGTCTATATGTACCAGTACCCACTTTTTGGGAAATTATGTATGGACCTAACCAATAAGCTACAAATTTGTCACAAAAGTATGGTAAAGCATTAGTGTTTTGTTGGTTCTATTTAAGTACAAGATCTCCTACTTGAAATTCATGAAGATGGGCTTTGGCATTGTAAGCATGCTTTAGGCGCTCTTGATAAAATCGTAAGTATTCTAGTGCATTGAATCACCTCTCATCAAGAAGAGTAAGTTGGTCAAGACATGCTTGTCTAGAGGTGTCATCATCTATGAATTCTTGAAAATAAATTTACAAGGAGGGAATCTCAAGCTCAAGAGGCATGATAGCTTCAGCTCCATAGACCAAGGAAAATGGTGTTTCTCATGTTGATGTTTAGATGCTTGTTAGATAAGCCCATAGTGCCAAAGGAATTTTTGTATGCCAGTCTCTATAATTTTCATTAAAAAGTTTCTTAAGAATAGCAATCAAGGTCTTATTTGTAGCTTTGGCTTGTCCATTTTCTTGTGGGTAATAAGGAGTCGAGAAACTATGTTGAATATTATATTTCTTACAAAGTTATTGAACATCCTTGTTCTTAAAAGACTTGCCATTATCAAAAATTATTTTAGAGAGAATACCAAAACAACAGATGATATGGTGGAGTATGAAATCCATAATTTGAGGTCCTATAATACTGGTTAGAGGAATGGCCTCAACCCACTATGAAGTATTCAGTGGCCATGATGATGAATGTATGTTGTCCTAAGGAATGAGGTGAAAATTTTCCAATTAAATCTAGGCCCCATTGTGAAAAGGGCCAAAGGCTTTGGATAGGTTGTAAAGCTTGTGATGGTACATGAATTAGATTAGCGTGTACTTGAAATTGCTTACAATTTTTTATATAGTTACAACAGTCGCATTCCATTATGGGCCAATAATAACCCATGCATAAAATATGCTTTACAATGGCAATTCCACTAAAATGGCCACCACAAGTACCATCATGAGCTTCAGCTATGGCTCTTTGAGCCTCACTTTTTTTGAGACAACAAAGAAGGATTCCATCATAACCACATTTATACAACACATCTCCCAAGAGAATAAAATGGGCTACTTTTTTCTTGAAAGAGCATTTTGTAGACCGAGACATATCAGATGGGAGTGTTCCAAATTTTAGAAAGTCCACTATTTGGCTTGACCAAGACTCATATGGTTCTAAATGGATAAAGCAAATGTCTTTTTCATCCTTAGGATTAGTACGGACAATGGTTGCTTTAGATATTTTTGATATTATTAGGGGTTGTACCTCTCCTAAGTCATCTTTTAGAATCAATTATCCAAGAGAGGCCATCACATCTATAAATCTATTAGTTGAACGAGGCAAGTTGTTGATTTCATACCATTTGAATATTGAGAGCAATTTCATTGCTACTTCATGATAAAGCTTAATGGTAGGTTCTTTGCATTGGTATTCTTCGATTACCTATTTGACAACAAGTTGAGAATCCCTAAATATCCTAATATGCTGGATGCCCATAGCTATAATGGATTGAAGATCTAAGATTAAGTCTTTGTACTCTATAGTGTTATTTGTGCATGGAAAGTCTAGCTTGAATGATAAAGTGATGGGTATCCCATGAGGTGTATGAAAGACAACTCCAGAACCTTGACCTTTATTGCACTTAAATCCGTCAAAGAATAAGGTGATATCGACATATTCCTCCAAAATTATATCTTCTTCTAATTCAATGATATAAAATACCAAATCATTTGGGAGCTCTATAATAAAAGGATGATAACTAGGTAGTGGATCTTTCACAAGTTGATCGGCTATAACCTAACCTTTAATAAATTTTTAGCTTCGAGATCAAATTCTATAAGGAGCATTATCCATTTAGTGGTATGAGTGTTATTGTAAGTGTGAGACATCATATAATGCAAAGGATTTTCTCTAGCTATGACATAAGTTGTATGGCTAAGAATATAATATCAAAGTTTCATAGTGGCCAAAACCACTACTAAGCATAACTTCTCTACATAAGCGTATCGGATTTCATAACTTACCAATGTTTGATTAATGTAATAAATGGCTTGCTATCGATTTTGTTCATTTTTCTATGCAAGCATTGTCCCTAAATCAAAGTCTATTTGTGAGACAAATATAGAAAGGGACCTTCAGACGAGGAGGATCTAAGACTAGCAGAGAAGCTAGGTATTGCTTGATGTCATCGAAGGCTTTTTGACATTCATCTATCCTTAAAAATGGCACCCCCTTTTATAGCAGGTAATTGAATGGCCTACATTTATCAGAATGTTACACAATAAAATATCATATTGATTGAATTTTTCCTTGTAAACTACGCAATTCCTTAATTTTATTTGGGGGAGGCATTTCCATGATGGCCTTGACCTTGTTTGGGTCCACTTCAATGCTCTTTTGGAGACAATGAATCCTAAAAGTTTAGCTGAGATAACACTAAAGACATACTTTTTGGGATTTAACCTCACCTTATGTTCTAGAATTTGGTCAAAATTTGTTTCCAATACACTAATGTGCTCTTGTTGAGTTTTATATTTAGACAAGAAATCATCCACATAGTCTTCGATAATCTTATGCATGTAATTGTGAAAGATGTAAGTAATGGCTTGTTGATAGGTAGCTCTTGCATTTTTGAGGTCAAAGGGCATAACCTTGTAACAAAATTTCCCCCAAGGTGTTATGAATGTTGTTTTGTGTTGGTCATCAGGATTTATATGAATTTGGTTGTATCCTAAAAAACCCTCCATGATGGAAAGCATTTCATGGCCAGCGCAAGTATCGACAAGAGTATCAATGTTTGGGAGAGGAAATTCATCCTTAGGACATGCCTTACTAAGATCTCAAAAATCAGTGCAAACACGTATCAACCCATTAGGCTTACAAATGGGTACCATGTTTTAAATCCACTCAGGATAGTCAATAGGAACAATTAAATTGATGTCTAGAAGTTTTTATCTTCGTTGACTAAGAGGGCCATAGTAGGATGCATCCTTCTAATCTTTTGTTTGATTGGTTTTGCATCGGGATGTAAGGTGAGGTTGTGAACCACAATAATAGGGTCAATACCAGGCATATCCTTATAGGACCATGTGAACACATCTTTCTTATTCTTTATGAGGGTAATTAATCGCTCTTGTTCATTGGATGATAGGCTTTTTCAAGCTTAACAATTTGGGGATTATTAGGATCTGAACTAAGGTTCACTTTAATGGTATCTTTAGTAGACATATGTGAACCTTCCTCAAGTTGATGTGGTTTTGGGATCAGATGAATGTCATCTAAGATGTCATCCAACTCTTCTTGCTTATCCTCATCTAAATCTGCCTAAAATACATTAGGATTATTGGTAGAAGATGGAGGTCAAGGTGGAGGGGAAGGAGGAATGTAGTTGGCAGAAGCCCTTAACAATTCCTTGAATAGGAAAAAATCCAAAAAGGAGGGTGGGGAATAAATCCAGTCCATGTAAACAAGGCTTATGTCAATTGGAATTGGTTTAGCCAAATTGTATGAATTGTAGAGTTGGGTGAATAAGTTAATAGGATTCATACTGACTTAGTAGGATATGGTTTGGAAGAATGGAAGGGTGGGATTATTGGATTGGAACCAATGTTGAGTCTTGTTAACCCTATATAATAGCAATAAAACATGAAATTAAATGCTTTGTACATGCAAAGAAAGATTTTCTTTTATTTTGTTTTGAATGCTTTGATTTGTTTTTGAATTTTTTAATGTTTTGATTTTTTTTTTTGAATTTTTGTTTATGTACATATGTTATAAATTTTGGCTTGGCTAAATGGATCAATGGAACTTATGTGGGGGTGGTTAACCAGGTGGGTCAGTTTGTTCTTGTGGAAGAAGCAAGTGAAATATGGGATGATGGATGGGAAACAGTCTGTGGTAAAACTACACCTGTTGGGTAAGGGGAACAATGGGCTAAAATTCATTTTCAAAATCATTAGAAGCGTTGGACATAAGTTCATACTCGTCATAAATTTCATCATTGAAATCTAGTAGTGGGTAGAAAAAATTTAACAGATCTTCTTCTTCATTGAAGTTAAGCTCTTGAATATCTTGTTTAAGAGAAGTGGCTAAGGAAAATGGAAGGGGGGCTTTATCTTCTTCATTGAGTCTAAGAATTTGGAAAGCTTCCTCAAGGAAATTAGTTGAGGAAAGCGGGATATATTCCAATCCTAAACAATAATGTGCTTCTCAATATGGGAAATCAATTATGTCATGTATCTCTTGTTCATGGGAACCTAGACCTTGACCTTACCAATTGACTATATGAAAGTAACGAGATGGAAATCCCGTCATGTTTTGTATGTTGGCACATCATGGTTTTTTTGGTTCTTCGGGAGGATTTGCCTCAATTTAGGAATCAATTCGTCCATAGACAAATTTAATACTATTAGGAGCATAACTCATATCATAGATAGTGCCTATGGTTAAAGGAGGGTCTCGTGGGTGACCAAAATCCTTGGTTGTAAGGATGGAAAGTGGGGTAATGTTAACATCTTGGACCACGTATTCACCAATACTAGGACTAGTAATGTGGACCTCAAATTAGGATGAGGTGGTGGATGATGTGGAAATGGATGGCTCAGGATTGGAGGTGGCTATGGAAGGTGGCAAGGAGTTGAATATTTCACACTCCAAAATTTTGACTTGTGAAACATTAGTTGATGCAAAAATATTGGGTGATGGCTTAGAATTAGAAGAAGGTGGATGAGTCAATGGTGATGAAAAATAAATGGTCATGGAAGAAGGAATGGTTGAGGTGGATGATTTGGTGAAAGTGGATTTAATTTGACCACATGTACAAGAATAAATAGATGATTGAGGGGGTTTGGTGATAGGTAACTCCTCAAATATAGGAGCTTTGGAAGAAGATGTGGATGGATTAGAAAATGAAGGGGATGGATTCAAATATGAAGTGGACAGGTTAAAATATGATGGGGATAACAATAGGTGGGTGGAATACAATATGGATTCATAGGGGTTTGAAATGAAATTGCAATAATTGAAAGGTTCTACGTCTACGAGGATGCAATGGACTTGATCATCATGAACGTATTTTAAGCATTGGTGGAGAATTGATGGAACACATTTCATCTTCGTTATCCAAGGTCTACCAAGGAGTAAATTATACGCAATGGCCCCTTCCAAGATGTGGAACATAGTATGCAATTTTTAAACCTCTACTTCCATGGGTAAAAAAATAGTGCCAACTGTGGTACACAAAGCATCGTTAAATGCTTTTAGAGTGAATGAGAACTTGGAAATATGGGAAAGCAAAATTTTGAGGTTGCTAAGGGTAGCAGTAATGATAATGTTGATGGATGATTTGGTATCAATTAAGACTCTCTTAAATGGATTTTTGTCTATCAAGACCATGATATGCAATGGAGGATCTATGAATTCTGAGGTCATTGACTTTATTTCAAAGTCATAGAAGGTGATGGATGGATCCATGCATGTTCTAATGCTCCCTACAAAGTTGTTGAAGGTATTAGAGTCTTGAGCTTCAAACTCAATGGATTTAAGAATTTCCATTAGGGCTTCTCTATGCCTAGGGGATTGTTGGATGAGCTCATATAGGGAAAAATTGGTTGAAGCCATATTCAAACTTGTAGTTAACCTGATGCTTAAGGATACTGCTGGTCTTAGAGGATGAGGGATGGTCTGATTGGGTAGACTATAAATATGGATTGGTGAGGATGGATTTGGAGAGGTTTGAATGGGCGATGGATTTGAAGGTTGTATGTTTGGTCGATTTTGCCTTTGACCTCTTGTGACCACATGGAATACTCCTACAAAATTTTGGTAATGTTGAACATGATTAACTTGGTTAGGAGGTGTGTGATGATTGTTACCTCCTATATTAGTTTGGGCCTCTTCATGGTTGGGGAGAGGTGTTTGAAAAAATTCCAAATTCTAATTTTGTGGAGCTAGGGGGTTATCTACCTTAATGACCCCCAAGTCTATGAGATCTTGAATGATATTCTTAAAAACATTGAAAGTGTTAATATCATGACCATTTTGCCTATGGTATGGGTAAAATAGGTGTTTCTTATAACTTTTGCTATGTTTGGTAGGGTCATCGGGTTTGATTTCTAGTAAATCCAACTTGTTTGTTTCATACAACATTTGAGATATGGAAGAATACGACTCTGTTAAAGGAGTGTATTGGCATTGGGGTCGAGCGTATTGTTAATAGGAGGGGTTTTCCACAGTTGGTGTTGTGTTTTGTATCGTGAGTGCTTGATTTACCAATGGGACCACATGATAAGCAATTTTTTGTGGTTGTTGCAGGGGTTGTTGAGCCATTACGGGCTGGCTCATCACCTCTTGATTTACTTGATTAGATGGACTAGCCTAAGAGGCTTGTGATGACTTTTTTTGGCCTGATTGATTGCTTCTAAATTGGCCCTTGTTTTACCATTATTTATTTTTTAGGCTTAATTATGCCCTCTTGGATTTTTATTTCCTCAATGATGCTAGCCTGTGCTAAGGCTTCTTCGAATGAACGATAGGTTTGATGTTAAAGCATCCAAGATATGGGTTTTAAGCAACTCTTGGTAAATAATTTGATGATTTCATCCATTGGAAGGGAGAATGGTAATTTGGTAATGATTGTCCTTCAACGGTTTCCAAAGTCATAGATAGGTTCATCATCCCATTGTATTAAGGCATATACATTTGATAATGAAATATTATTTTTGATGTTTAGGACAAAACACTCAAGGAATAGGTCAATAATTTTGGAAAAAGTATAAATACTATGAGTTGGTAACTGATTAAACCACTCTATGGCATATCCTCCTAATGTTTGAGGAAATATTCGGAGCATGAGAGCATTATCGGTTTGAATCTGAAAGCATGCATGAACAAATGAGCTAACATGCTCCTTAGGATCCTCAGTTCCCCTAAATTTGTCAAACTTCGATAATGTAAAGTCTGTTGAAAATGGTAGTGATGGTATCGAAGGATGGATTGGTTGATGGATCGGTTGGCTTAAAATAGATTTTTGGATTTACCTTCCAAGAGTGTTTTGCATCAACTAATCTATTTGTTTTATCATGGCCTAAATCCTAATATCTTCCCTAGGAATGTGGAAGCCTTGGATAACCTGATGATTTGGAGATGGACTAGAAGAAAAATGTTGGAGAGTGATTATATGGTTGTGATGAAATTGATTGGTTTGAAATTGATGGGGGGAATATTGATGGTTGAAAGGAGAATATTAATGAGGAAGAAGATTTTAGAATAATTTATTGGGTTGGCCAGAAGAAATTGTGATTGGAGGGGTTGGATTTTGAATTGGAGATGGATTAGGGATGGACACCATCGAAGATTGGGGTACCCAAGTGGAATTTTGGTTATCCATGGTTGGTTGGGTTGAAGTTATAGGAAGTGAAGGATTTTTTTTGGTAGATAAGATACTATAGCATTAATATCAGGTTTTACAGGTTGACCCAAAACCTTTTACAAAAATCAGCTCAGGGCTGTTGATGAACATATCCTTACTAAGGATCCTATATATGTAAAATCTACATGCCGCCAAAGCCATTACATTTGGTAAGGCACATAGCCTGTTATAAAAAATAAACTTCCCATACAACATTTTGGGTATACCTCTAGAAAACACACATGCATCATAATTACAAAAAAGAATCAGACACAGATTTCTTCCTTGAGACAATGGAGAAAAAAAAAACTGCAAACACACATAGCAGAGTACTAAAAAAAACTCTCGCAAGCTCTGTATTGACAGTTACTCTTAATAATTCTTTGGTAATTACTTTGTTCTGTATATGACATGCTTTGGTACCACATACTATCTTGGCCAATCAGCCTTGGATAAGTGAACCTGTTGGCTAGATTTATGGCGATGGCTATTTGGTGGTCCACGTGGCTTTGGTTTGAAGTCTTATATTTTCATTTCTTTCCTTCGATATGATTATCAACCAACCTCAAATTACTCAGATGAATAGGAGCCATGTTATCTAACATGTGACTGTCCCCATTAGTCTTTGTGGTATTTCCAAGTAGCATCCATGAAGACTGATAGCTCAAATAATTTTTATTGTGAGTCCAATTCAAAAAATATATGGGAATACTCCTAGCCTTCGAACTTATAGTGCCTTACCTATTGGTAAATATAACTATAATTATTGGAGTTATTGTTGAATAAGCTCCTCTATTTCACTCGGGACACTATGTTACCATTTGAAAATTTTATCACCATCGACACCCAAATTGGCCAACTTATCAGCAATTTTGTTAGCTCCCCGAAAGACATGTTGGGATTTTATGTCATGTCTTCCCTGGAAAAGGATCCTAGCCTCTTCAACAATTTTTTTAATCCTCCAAGGAGGTGTTTTCCAATTATTGAGGAGATTTATAACATGCATAGAGTCTCCTTATACAATCAAATTTCCTTCTAAGTCTTGAGTCATTTGAAGGCCTCTCCACATAGCTCTAGATTCAACTTCTTTTGTTCATCCTTGTTCCCAAATATTCAGAAAATTCAAGCATCATATTCCCATTATGATCTCACAGAATTCCACCAACGCCTACTCTTCCAGGATTGTCCTTAGCTACTCCATCAAAGTTAAGCTTAAACCAAGTCGTAGGAGGTGGAGATCACTTAACATTGGCTCTAGGGTTGACTACCCTAGGCACAGACTCATCTAACAAGGTTAAGCTTAAATATTGAGCAATCGTGGTCTCCTGCAAATGAGGTTTATAGCTATCAAAAGGGATAAGGTTCACATTCTCATTGGCAAAGGATAGGATCCTAGCAATGATAGTTTGATGATCATGGATAGACTCATTAAAGACTCTATGGTTCCTTTCTAACCACACCTACCAAAGATAGTGATTGAGATAAATTTTCCACATGTATCTATGTCTTTGGTTTGAAAATGGGCAAGGCCACTGGATGAACAAATCAAGTACGGTGACTGGTTTAACCCATGAAATATTGAAGGCCTGAAAAACCCCACTTAGGATAGTCAAGGAAAAATGGCACTCAAGGAAAATGTGATAAATGGTCTCCCAAGTAGCCCTGCATAGATAAAAATGATTATCTAGCATTTTGATGTTGTAGAAGTTATATGTTCATGAGACTCGATATATCCTGAAGTTGTTGTTCAAACATGGAAGAAATTGATAAGGTCGTAGATAGATTAGATGATGTAGGTATGGATGTGGATGGATTGGAGTAAATAGGCATGGGGTAAGTTGCACTTGATGTGGCAATTTGAGAGGTTAGTACCTGTAAGATAGCATTAACATACTCCTCATACAAAGGATTGAAATAGGTTTGGGTATAGACATATGGAGGATGAGTATTAAAAACACTTGGATTTTGTTGGGTTGGACTAGGAGAAGAGGGCATACCATATTCATAAGCAGAATTAGGATATCCTTGGGTGGGGTTGGATGGACAGGATGTAGCAAATTTTGGTTGTTCAACATAGTCTTGGCTAATGGGTTCTAGGACATAGTTAGAAAACCTATCCATGTCAATTTGGGTGGATGGCTGCTCAATGTTTTGGGGAATGGATCTCTTTGTAGGAGAGATGGGTGAATGGTCCTAAATGGACTAGGTTGGATAGAATTAGAAGGGTTGGCTACTGAAGTAGTAGGTGTGTTTGTTATATTTTCCATTAAATTATTTTTATTTAATATCTTTGTTTTATTTCGAGTTAGAACCATAAAATAATTAAATCAAAATGCAATTTTAGGATTGTCAAATTAAATCTCCAAAACTAAAAAATAAAGATAAAGAATTTAGAAACAAAGAAAATAATAAATCCTAAGTTTCACCTTGTATGGCTTACCTTATTCATTGATTATCTCTGTTTAGTGTAAATTCTTTTTAGAAATGACAGTTTTGTGTGTTTGATGTATCATAATCTTGCTTAATGAAAAATAAATGTGAAAAACTATGGCTAGATGGGGCAACGAGATTATTTTTGGTGATGAAATCCAAAAAAAAATCTCGAGGGTAGTCCTAAGGTGTCTAATGGTAGAGATTGGTGGATGGAAATGATTTCCACTGTCACCAAATCTCAAGCAATGGTTGGTGATGAAATCCAGCCACTATTGTTTAAAGTGCAACATGTTGTGTGTGATTAATTTTAAACTTTTCTATTCTTTATTGTGATCAAACAATGTTAAAGGTAATATATTTCACAAATCTAAATTAGAATCCAACACATAAATGCAAATTTCTTCTAAAGAGTGTGAAGTACACCACTTAAAACCCCTTACCTAGATAGCAACCAGAGGGTGCATCTACCTCTCTACCAAAGGAGTCACCCAAGGGCAGAAATAATTTTTGCATTTAAGTATTGTTCCTACTTAAATAAAATAAGCAACCCTTAACTCCTAAGATGCAAATTCTAATTGATGCTTTTTAATTTCAAATGCAAACAGAAATATGCAAGAATTATTTGAATTTGCAATTCTTTTTCAAAATAGAAAACTCAAAATATGTGATGACTGAATGCACAAATGCCCTAGATGCAATCTAAAATGAATTTATTTCTAGATTACTTAATGTGTGTTCATTTTAAGTTTAAAATATGAAAATAAATAGCGCAATAATAAAATACATAAAAAAAGGAATTGAAATAAAATGACTGTAGGGCTTACCTGAAAGCCTAAGCTCTACTTCAAATTACTTCCAAGCATAGCTAGGCACCTGTGTAGGCGTAGAAGGGTGCCTGTGGGGATCAGTAGGTGGCATAGAGTGCCTGCACACCTTCTACAAACTATCATAGGTTCTTCTAGAAACCCTAAATCGAAAAGTAGAACCCTTGTGGGGTCCCACCATGATCATCATTTGTGAAGCGAAAATATGACACTAAAGCATATATGAAAGTAAAATAATTTCAATGAATAAGAGACTACACAAAAGATGATTTTTATTCAATAAAATGAGGTGGAGCTAAGAAACTCCTTTGTATAATCTATTTGATCAAAATAACTTATTTTGATACAATAAATATAGGTGTTGGGGTTCTCTGAAACCCTAGATACAAAAAAAGTAGTGTCTCCAATGTATGTTGCTTCCAACAGGATGACTGGGATTTTGGTTGTCTGTAATAAGACCACTCTAGCTTCAAAAACTACTCAACAATCCTTGATGAATGCTACTTGATCCAACACACACAACAAACATAGAGCCATTAGCAAACAAAATGAGGGTTCCACAGTGTGAACCCTTTGAAATACAAACTAAAAACCCTAGATATAAATAAATAAAACATCCAAAATCTAAATAACATAAAAAAAAAATGTATAAAATACTTACTTTGTTGTTTTGTTGCTTCGTTGCAGATTGATGGTAGGATGCCCCAGTGGCACTTGATGATTTTATGTGGCAAGCTCTGGTTAGTGGCTATAGGGATAGAAAGCATTGTGTTGCACTTGTAGAATGTAGCAGGTGCTTGGAAACACCTGTGGGATGAGGCAAGCACTCAACAACACCTATGGATTAGAGTTAGATCTATAGAAGCGGATCGTGGGGATGGGAAGGGCTCGGGGAATGAACAATAATGGCAATGACAGAAATGGGTTGTGGAGATGGCTAGAATCTGAAAATCCTAGGGCAAGCTAGGGTTTTTGGGGGAGGCTATGCTAGGGCACAACTAAGGCAATGTAGGTCGAATTCACTCAGAAAGCAAGAGCTCCAATCAAAGCTAGTTTGAACTAGTTAGCAAAAGTTCCAAGATTTAAGGGTTGAGCATTGAGAATGCTCCTATTTATTATTGAGCCTAGGGTTTTCTTAGGGTTTTAGCTTAACACTTTTGATTGTGTGGCTAATATTAAAGTGGATCCAAATATCGATATTAAACTTTAGGTGTGACACAGATTATGGATGATGGACAACTGAGATTAGATCAGATCATATGGCTGAGGTGAATTTGGCTTATAAATATATATTTTATAATAAATATATTACAATATAATATAAAATATTATATTTAAATATAAATAATATAAAATAAACATAAATAATTCAAATAGGTGTCAAAAATGGTTAGAAAAGGCTAAAGTGGGCCATTGGATGGCGGGAAAGACATGGAATGGCCAATTGAATGGTGAAAAAAGGTGATGGTGGACAAGTGGTTAGGATTTGGTGTCTACATTTTAAATTATAATATTTATATATTTTAATATTTAGATTATTATAATTAAGTAAAATATTTAAAATTTTGGGCAACGAAGGTTCAAAATGAAAAGTTTTTAATAAGCGTCGATGTCAAAAATTGAAGTGCAAGAAACATGTATATAAAAAGCATAAATTATTGCAAGGCAATAGTAAGGTTGGATGCATCGTTCGAAATTTGAAATTCACAATTTGTTCATGGAGGCAGAGAGGAAATAAAGGTCAAAAGTGCATGTGTTTCAAAGTCAATTTCACAAGTCAAATAGGGAGAGTGCATGGCGTAGGTTTCATCCAATTAGTTAGCTCAGATGGTAGGAAGTCCCTATGCTAAGTCATGACAAAGAGGAGGTCACGGGTTCAAGGTATGGTAGGATAATTTTTTTGTTGAAGACGTTTTACATTATGGAGGAGTAGAAAAGGTGTATTGTGCACCAAGGTTGTGTGGTCAACTAGCCCACGTGGTAGCCTAGCATTGGGCTACGACGTGGGCCAGAAAGAGGTGGTATGTTCAATTCGTGGTGGCTGCAAACATAAAGATAAATTTTTGAATTAAATTTTCTAAGGTATGCGCTCCATTCGCTTGCATTAGGAAGTCAAGGTTAAAATTTTGTTTTATATTTTGAGGTCAAAAGGAGAACGTGGAATTTAAATTCAGATCTCTGGTTGTGAAATGTGCATGAGATAAAGTTGATATTATGATTTACTCCTTGAAATTAAGAGTGCATTAAAAATCATTTTATCTCAAGTAGGAGGTATAAGGTGTATGTGGTAATTTCAATATTGTAATTTGTGCCTTGTAATGGTAATTGTATTGAAAATTACTTTATGAAAATAGGAGTCATAAGTTGTATATGGTTGATTTAAATAATTGTAAATTGTACCTTGGTTTGTTAAATGCTATAATAAATATTGTGGTATGTTGAGAATTATTTCTTGTGAAATAAGGAGTTATAAGGTGTTATTTTTTTTGGTAAATTAGATTATATTAATTCAAAAAGGGCATTTGAAAGGTGCCCTATCACCTTTTACATCAAGGAACCGAGAGGAACACAACAGAGAAAAAATGAATCCCTTCAAATAGACCAAAACCCTTTAGAACTGAAAGGCAAAAAATAGAAAGGCTAAAATCCATTACAGAAAGGCTAAAAGCCATTACAATCCTTCAGTACAGAGGAACAAAAAGGAACACCACCAAAAAAGGAACATAGAAGATCAAGCTAGAGCAAAACAACTGCGCGCCCATAGACCAGAGGAAGAGCAGTGTGGCCAGGAACAAAACCCACATAAAGAAAAAGACACCATCAAGGAAGGGCGTCAGTTTGCAGCAGATTGTGAACATCAATTTCTAGAACATTGTCCTTCGCCTCCTCCTTCAGGTTTTCTTTGTCCTTTGAAGTTTCCTTCAGATTTTCTAGGCATGCATTTTTAGCAATTTTGACTACCTCATCTTCATTAATGCCCCCTTTGACATCGAAAGGGGGTCCAACAATAGAAACCATGGAGGAACCATTAAAACTCTCATAGAAGAAGAAGAGGCTGAGATTATGCCTCTATTCCTTAAGGCTAGCAATGGCTTTACCAATGGTGATGTAAGCAGACTCCAGATGGATGATGGATGCATTAGTAGCATGGATAACTAATTTATGAAGGAACTTATCAACAATATCAGGCAAAACATACTAAGCTTTAGGAGGTTTGCCTGAGATGGACGGAGGGGTTTCAGTTACTTCCTTAAGCTTCAGTCGTTGAGAGCTTCTTACAGGGGTTGTTTCAACTTTGATTTTCTTCCTAGCAGCAGAGTGAGGCTTGTCATTTTTTATTTTTCACTTGGGATTAGAAGGTTGGGGGCTAGGAGTAGAGGATGAATTATCTTCTTCAGACTCAGGATTGGGAATGTTGCCATTGGGAAAATGAAGGAGGAGATAACGGTAAAGGACTTTGAAGAGCCCTTGATGACAGGGAAGGACATCCTCCTTTTTGTGGGTGGTTGTAATGGTGTAGTCGATGGACCAAAAAATTGTAGTAGGAATGTTCATGGCTTTGGCTTCATGAAAATGATTCACATAGGCAAGGTGAATACAACACAATTGAGAATCTGGATTATCGCAGGAAAGATATTGCATTACAGGAACAAGAATTTGCTGCAAAGGAGGGGAGAAGTGTTCACGATACAGACCTTTATTGTAGTTCTTATAAATCTCAGAGTTCTTCTAAAAATATCAACTCAGCCTCCCAGTTGTGTTTGTTGCACCGAATAACCTTGCCCTCCAAGGGTTGGCCTGTCAGGCCCGCCAGCAACTCAAAGGAGATGTGAAATTGGACACCATGAATTGTGACAAAACCCTTATCCTAGGAATCTACAAAGGCCTTTGTTATGTTGTCATCCACCCCGGTAAAAATCTTAAAGAATTCAATCAGAGCATTGTTGGTTTTGTCAGTCCACAAGTCACAAACCAGAGGATTGAGCTAGAGCACAGTAGGCTCAATGTAAATGGGTTTGCGCTCTTTCATGTTGACAAAAAGGGAAAAGGATAGAGGATGGTTAAGGAAAAGGAACATACAAAATAAGACTAGAGAGGGAGAAATCACTAGGAAGATGAACAAGGCATGCATAGGCTCAAATAAAAGGATGGTGTTGCCTTGAGAACATCTGCTTTGGGACCATGAAAGCATTAGCACAAATGGAAAGAAATATTTGGCAAGCAGGGATTGGCTAGGGTAGAGGTTTGGTTTGCAAATCAAGATTAAGTTATAAGTCCAGCCAATCATTTGGCGACACTCTAAAATGACTATTTGGCAAATCGGGGTGCATGAAAGGCTTAACCACCAAGATATCCAAACACAGGACCCCGAAAGGCTTGGGATGATCACCAAATTGAATGTCGGGAGGAGCCTTCGATCGAGAAGGCTGAAGATGGTTCTCAAAAAAGTAATATTACTCATATCAAAGTACACGAGATTAGAATAATTACAACTCATGTGAAGATTTACCTTGGGGTAATAATAATAAGTGGTAACCCGAGAATGATTAAGGTTCTTGAAAAAAATAGCGTAGAAATGAAAACTAGGCCTTAGGGGAACGTGTATCCAAACTCCCAAGAAAGGCAAGGTGGTTGAATGAAGACAAAACCAAAGATCTAAAAAGTGGGTCTTGGGGATTACAAAGGACAAAAAAAATTGATGACTAGGATTGATAGGCAAATTAGTTTTCATCATGGATAACGTGATTTTGGTCCTTCCTTTGAGATTGGTCCCATTTAAGAAGATCATCTACTTCAGGGGGTAGACTGTCTATCCACGTTAAAGGACCTTGGGCAATGACCCCAATATTAGCCAGCTTATTAGCAACTGTATTAGCCTCCCTGTAAGTATGTTGGATAATGCAATTATGTTGCCTCTGAAGGATTTGCTTGCAGTATTCAATGGTTGATCTGATCCTCCAGCTGGAAGGCTTTGAGGACTTTAAATAATTGATGATATTTAGGGAATCACCCTCCACAACAATGTTTCCTAGAATATATTTGATAAATTGGAGGCCTCTCCAGACAGCCTTGGCCTCAGCAGAGTGATTAGTAGTAACACCTATCGGCTCCGAGTAAGCAAAAATAGAATTTCCTAGATGATCACGGAGGATACCACCGGCCCCTCCATTCTCGAGATTTCCTTTGGCCGCTCCATCAAAATTAAGTTTAACCCAACCAATGGGAGGAGGAATCCACTTGACACTGTCTCTAGGATTGGAAGGATTAGCACTATTGAGATTATCCAAAATTATATTACAAGACTTGAGGATGTCTTTCTCAAAAGGAGGACAAGGATGTGGGTTTAGTGGAGCAGCAAGAACATTTTCTACAGCACAAAGGATGATTTTATTAGCAATGTACTCAGGCTGAAGAATTTTCTTGTCAAAAACTCTACGATTACGTTCGAGCCAGACTTGCCACAAATAATGTTGGAGGCTAAATTTACACAATCCTTTGAGCACAGGATTTTTAAAAGGATTAGGCCACTGATAAAAAAGTTCAACAATGGAAGGAGGATTGGCCCAAACCAAATGGAATATTTGAAGAAGCGTATTAATAACCATCCTTGAAAAGGGACAAAACAAGAAAATGTGGGACGTGGACTCCCAATTGGAAAGGCAAAGGTGACATCTATTAGGTAAAGTGAGTCCCTGTTTCATGAGATTCTCAATAGTTAGAATGCGATATTGAATACAGAGCTAGGATAAGGAAGCAATTTTGGGAATCAAATATTTAGTCCAGACAAGCTTGAAAGGCAAAGGATTATCAATATGATCAAGGGAAAGCAGGTACGCAGTTTTAACAAAAAAGTCCCCAAAATCAGTGGGTTCCCAAATGGGAAGGTCCTTAGAAATAAATTTAGGGATTTTGAAGGAGGAAAGAAGATTATTTAGGTACAAATATTCCTCCTCAAAATTTGGAACATTGACCTCTTTCCATCTCATGACTCCATTAACTGAAACTATAAAATTAGTCACAAGAGGACCAAAAAGTTGCTTGGTAGAATTGATGATCCTTTAAAGCATGGGATTCTGGTTGAGAGGATGACTGCCAAACCACTTATCTTCCCAAAAAAAAATGGACTTGCCATATCCAAGTTGCCAATGGGTCCCTTTTTGCACCAATGGATGAGCTTCACAAATGGACTTCCAAAAGGCAGAACCACAAGAGGGCACCTGACCGTGCAAAAATTCCACATTTTGAAGATACTTCCTTTTTATTATTTTGACCCAATCAACCCTCTCATTTGAAATGATTCTCCAAACCTACTTAGCGAGGAGGGCAAGATTTAGTTGGGATATCCATCTGAGACCTAGACCTCCCTGATCTTTAGGTTTGCATATTTTATCCCAAGCCACCAAATGAAATCTGTGTTTGTTCTCAGTACCTGACCAAAGGAATTTTTTTTGAATTTTCTCCATTTTGCTATAAATAGAGGTTGGGGATTTGAATAAGGATAGGAAATAAACATGAATGCTTTGAAATCAAGCCATGGTCAAAGTAATTTTTCTAGCTTGAGATAGGAGGTTTCCTCTCCAGGTGGTCAGCTTTTTTTGAAGTCTTTCAATGACATTGTCCCACAGGATTTCTTTAGTATTTTTGATGAACAGAGGTATTCCAAGGTATGAAGAAGGTAGATTGCTGATAGGACAATAAAGAATGTTAGCAATCAACTGTTGCCTTCTCAATGGAGTATTAAGGAAGTACAATTTACTCTTCTAAAAATTGATTCTTTGATCGACAACTTCTTCATAAAGGATAAGAATATGTTTGATGATTGTAGCTTCATTGACAGAGGTGAAGGTAGACAAAAGGGTATCATCAAAAAATTGTTGATGAGTGATAGGACTACATTGTGAAGTGACTTGAATGCCAAAAATTAGATTTACCTCTTTAGCTACCAATATAGACCTACCAAGAGCTTCAAAAACAATAATGAACAAGAGAGGAGATAAAGGATCTCCTTGTCTTAGTCCTCTACTACTTTGGAAGTAACCAATGGGAGAGCCATTAATAAGAACAGAAAACCAAGCAGAGGAGATGCATCCTTTGACTAGTGAAATCCAATTGGAGTGAAACCCAAACTTGTGAAGGATGGCAATAAGAAAGTCCCAACTCAGTCTATCATAAGCTTTGTTCATATCAAGTTTAAGGAGAAAAATTACCTTTTTATTGAGGGAACTAGAATGAATGGCTTCATGAACAGATATTATGCCATCTAAGATGGATCTGCCTTTAATAGAGCTACCTTGGTATTGATTTATGATAATAGGCATGACTTCTCTCATATGGATAGCTATCGCCTTGGTTAAAATTTTGTAAATGACATTACACAGGCTGATAGGTCGAAAGTCATTAAAGCTAGTAGCATTGGGGATTTTTGGTATGAGAGCTATAAATGTGGAATTGAAGCCTCTGGGGATAATCTTGGAGCATTGAATTTCTCTAATGGTTCTACACACATCATTACTAACAACATCCCAAAAAGCCTAAAATAATCTGGGAGGAAAACCATCAAGTCCAGGAGCTTTGTCAGGTTTCATTGAGAAAAGGGCATCCTTGATTTCCTCATCAGAAAACATAGCATTTAATTTGTTGTTAATGTCATCAGTAATGAGTTTGGGAATGAATTGAAGAAATAAATCTTTAGCAGCTCTAGAGTTGGGTCTCTGTTCCTCTTGCAAAAGTTTTGAAAAGTGGTTATGACCTTCAGACCTGATTTCCTTTATATCATTCTCCATTCTACCATCTTGCCTATGGATTTCTTTAATCCTATTGTGGCTGCGATGTCTCAACATTGAGACGTGAAATAATTTTGTATTGGAATCTCCTTTTTTTAACCAGATATCATGATATTTTTGTCTCCAAAATATTTCTTCACATTGGAGGATATTATGATATTGAGCTAATAAGTTCCTTTCATTTTCTCTAATTTCTCCTGAACAATCACCTTTTCCTTGCCTTTCTCTTTCTATAATGTCAAGCCTATTGATGATGTCTTGTTTGTTCTGGAAGAGGTTTCCGAAGACATCTCTATTCCATATTTTCAAATTTTCCTTGATATTTTTAAGTTTTTGTGCCAACACAAAGGAAGGAGATCCTTGGAAGTTAGATTGCCACCACTGTGTGATTATTTCTCTAAAATCAGGATGAAGCATCCACATAGACTCAAACCTGAAAGGAGTTTTGAAAAGCTTAGGATTGTAGGTGTCAAGGAGAATAGGACTGTGGTCAGAACCAATTTTGAGTAATGATTGAAGATTTGCATCTCCCCAAATGTTAATGGCTTCCTGAGAAAAAATAACTCTATCAAGTTTAACCTGAATTAATTGGGTACCACATCTTCTGTTTGACCAAGTAAACTGGTTTCCTTTGAGATTGACATCCATGAGATTTTGGTCACTTATGAATTGCTGGAAGTCCTCCATACTTCTGGAATAAGAACCAACTCCTCCTTTCTTGTCAGAAGGAAAAATGGGAGTATTGAAGTCACCAATGAGAATCCAAGGAATATTTGCAAAGGCCCTTCAAACATTAGCAATATTGTTCCATAAACGGGCCCTACTAGTGATGGAATTTGGAGCATAAATGTTGGTAAGGACCCAATGAAAATTGTTGTCTTTGTCAAAAAATAGAATTCTCATCATCTCATCACAGGAATGAATAATGTTTCCTTCAACTAGGTTAGGATTCCAAAGACATAAGAGACCACCAAAGGCTCCATTAGCTTTGCAACCAAGATAGTCACAATATTTCTAGATGTGATTACTAATCTGTTTCTCAAAAGCATCTCTGATTTTGGTTTCTTGGATAACAAAAATTGTGGGTCTTATTTCTTTCCTTAATGATTTAGCTATTCTTTGTTTGGCTAAACCATTAAGGCCTCTCACATTCCATGAGAGGATCTTCATTTAGAAGATTTTTTGGCTTTCTTTCCTCCCTTTCC
Source organism: Wollemia nobilis (assembly GCA_028583015.1). NCBI lineage: Eukaryota > Viridiplantae > Streptophyta > Pinopsida > Araucariales > Araucariaceae > Wollemia > Wollemia nobilis. Next base: position 4,420,083 of record JAQPPZ010003361.1, on the reverse strand, counting down.
AGATGGTTGGGGAGGTTTGGTACACTTTGGGTCTTCCTTAGAAATGATGCCTATGGAAAAAAGCATCTTTTGGACACCATTAGCAATATCTTCATTAGTTCCTTGTTTCCAGTGATCAGAATTAGAGGGTCTACCTCTTTTTTTTTCCACGCCACAGTCAATAGGAGATTTCTTATGACTCCTGGTGATTTTAGGACTGAAATTTTGTACAACAAGGCTAGAAGGTTCCAAGAAGGAAGCAAGAATAGAAATATTATCAACCAGAGGCTGGTCTGGATTGAAAGCTTCCAGAAAGGAGCTTTTAGCATGAAAAGGTTCATAGTCAGACTAGCCCTCCAACAAATGGGAAGGACTATTAGGAATAGATTTGAATTGAGGATTAGGATTTTCAACTGTATCTGTCATATGATCATCCTCAGGATTTAAATCACCAAGAATTTGGAATTGATTAGGCAGAGCAAAAAGACTCACCTCATTGGCCTTTGCATCTGGAGAAGAAATATGGTCCCTTTTCTCGCCTGGAAGATTGACGGGAGAGAAGTTGCCCACAATATCTTTTTTCCTTTGATATTTAACCAGCCTGAAGATAGCTCCTTTGGAAGGATGAAATCTTCTATAATATTTTCTGAGCGGAGTCAAAACATCCTTTCCTTTGTCACGATTGGGACCAGGCATAGCTTTAGTAGGGGAAGCATGTTTGTTGAACATAAAACATTGAGCGCGCAAATGGCCTTGAGTATGACAATGAATACAAAAATAAGGGTTATTTTCGTATTCAATGGCCTGCTTGAAAAGGCAAGACCCACACTCCAGCTCCACAAAAGTTGGTAAAGCAGAAGCAAGGTTAGCTTGGATGCACATGTGGGCAACATGCATTCTTGACCTTGAAAGAGTGACCCTGTCAATCAGAAGGAGGTCTCCAATTGTGGAAGCAATAGATTTGAAAATAGGTTCCCACCAAAGATGCCAAGGGAGATTGGGAAGCCTAACCCAAATAGGAGCAAAGTTTATACTTTGGGTTTCAGGGTCAAAATTAGGCGACCATTTCCTCAGGAAAATACTTTTAGTGCCAAGGAACCAAGGTCCTCTAGAAAGGATAAAGTCAGCGTCTTCTTTGGCGGTAAGCCTTATACCAAAAAACCCTTTGGATAGGCCGACAATATGGAGGGAACCTTTAACCTTCCATATTGGGGTAGCCCATCACCTAATGACGTCAAGGCTAGGGTTGTCACCCACAACTTTACCAATGAGGGAAACATATTCCTCAACAATGAATTGTTCAACAATACTGGCAGGGATTTTGACTTTGTTACCCACGACCTCAAAAGGAGGGTTGGAGGTATCCAAGGAGGAAGACAGGACAACCTAAAATTTTGGCAAAGGAAGGCTTGGAATGCCCCATAAACCCAGCTAGGAGGAACATCGTCAGCCCAACGAGAGGGAACACACTCAAAGGTAGGAGAAGGCCCACAATTGAGGGAAGGAAGCGGAATTATAGAGTCCTTAATCCCAGAGGAGGCAACATAACTAACTCTTGGAGCAAAAATTCTCGGTAGAGGGCCCGAGAAAGAAACATGAGCAGGCTTCTCCAACACATGAGAAAAGTTGACCAAAGGCTCAGTGGAAGGAGGATTGAGGATAACACCAATAGAGGCATCAGTAGCAACAACATCCTTTCTTCCAAAAATTTGAATTTGGTTGTTCCCACCTTCAAAATTTTGAATTTCAAAGGACTTAAAACCAGAAATAACAGTCATTTTGAATCTATCTTCACTGTGATATTCTCGTTTTATTATTGTATTTGACATACACCTATGCTTATCGAGTTATAAGGTGTTATTATGGTTCAATTTTTATTGTAATTTTTGTATGGTGGAAAAGAAATTTGAGGCATTTTTTATTAGTGTTAATGCTTCATTTTTGAGAGATCTACTAACCAGTTTTGAAGTAGCACTTTGAAATGGAAATTCTTTTGAGAATAGGTTTTGAGGGTACATCTTCATCAAAGCAAGTTGAGAGGTATGGTGATATTATTCCTTCTTTAACATGTTTGTTTGAGAATATATTTCTAAATTATAAGGTGGAGATAAAAGGTTTGATTAGTGTGCATTACTAGAAATATTTGAGCTAAGGGTCAAGAACAAAATTATGCTTTATTATTGAATGAAATTGGAAACAAATGTGCTAGGGTTTGAGAATAAATTAAGCATTGGTTGAGTGTCATTGAAATTGAATGTGCAAGTGTTAGAAATCAAATTTGTGAAGCTAGAGTGTGCATCATTTTTTATTGTGGGAAATACATAAGAAGGTCAGTTATCAAATGCTAGACTAGAGCTTCCTTTAGAATGTAATAAATGTGAGATATGTGAAAGCAATAAACTTAATGAATGTGAAGAACATATTGAGCATTTTTCAGTGCATATCATTATCTATATGTTCAAGAGGTTAAAATAATTTTGGATAGAATATGTTTGATGTGCTTTGATCAAAGTGATCGGTTGTAATAGCTTACATTTAATTTATCAATATGAGGGTAAATCAAGGTTAGATTTAAAGAATATAAATCCAGTATATATTGTACCATGGGGATCAATGCTAAGATTAGTTCAGATTTATTTTCAGTTTTAGGTGTTTGTAGAAAAATAAATAAATAGAAATTAAATTGTGTAGGAATGAAAACAGAATGCAATTTATGATTTATGCAGTAACTATGATAATTACCTATTAATGAATTATTCTAATAGTAATTGCCTATTGGTGAGTTTAACTATTTTTTTTTTTTTGGGTGGTGGCCACAAGGGGTAAATAGACTGTGACCACGAGGGAACCATTACATAACATATCCGCAACATGTGAGGCGAGAGATTAGAACCTGGGCCTCTCAGCAACTAGAGAGGTTTAACTACCCACATGCTCTCCAACTCCTCTACATGGGCGGATAACTATTGTTGAGGATAACTAATAGTAATTTCCTATTGATGAGTATCCTCGCGTAGTTAGTTTTATTTATGTATTCTGACTTTATATTATAGAGTAATGCAATTTACTTTATTTTATATTCTGAGGTTAATTAACTATTTCTAACCTATTTTATGGGTGAGAGCTTAGGGACTGGATTTAGGAGTGGGCCCTGCCTCCTAGAAGATAGTGTAAGTCTTTCTCCCCTATTTTACTTTATCTCGGTAACTAGAATGCATAATTACTACTAACATCATTCTATTTTATGAATGCAATAATATATAGTTACAATTACATAAATGAAATTAAATAAAAAATACAAATGACACAGTTACCATATGCAAAGAATGAAGTGCTACTTTTATTACTATAAATTCAAATGTACATGTTGGCACAATTCTTTAGAAAATGTATAGACCTTAGACTTTTCAACATTAGAACATTGGACATTAGACCTTTTCAAAGGTCTCCCTATGTAATTTATATTATGACTTGTACAATTCTGAATAAAATCTTCCACGTATTTTGCCATGTGGATTTGTGGACTTATGATGCGACAACTATGTACTAACCAAAATAATCTAAACTAATATAATTCATATTCTTGCTTGGACTTGGTAAACATATTGAATGCTCCAAGTGGCAATATGTAACCTAAATTAACAAAGAAACACTAACTTTAATATTTTGTAAGATATACACTATAATCATGTCCTTTATTATTGAAAAAAAGTATAACAATCGTGTGTCTAAATATAGTCATATTAACAAGATTCCAATTATACAATATCTACAGAATAAAGTAATAAAAACTTTATTAATCACAATATTATCATGGATAATATGTGATAAACCAAATATTATGCTAACTAGAAATACTTGGCTACCATGTGAAAACGTCATGGTTCACTGATGTGGCACATAGTGTTAGTCAACGAACTTAGTCATCATTTGGTAACTGCTAGTAAAAATATCCTTCAGTAAAAGTTGGTAAAAATATCCTTCAATAACTATTGGTAAAAATATCCTTTAGTAATTGTTGGTAAAAATATCCTTCGATAACATACTTCAGTAGCTACCTTCTATAACGTACTTTAGTAACTATCTTCTATAACATACTTCAGTTACCATTTTCTGTAACAATAATCCACCACTGTTCTATCATCACACCTAGGTTTCCTTCATCCTTTGTTCTTACGTCCATCCTTTTGCATCCAAGATACATCCTAAAGCTTATGCTTGCTGCATTATTCATTTGTGAAACATTCTTGAAGACCTTGCTTACATAATTACACATAACTCGAATGTATTTTACATAAAACAAACACATTTATCTAAATTTAACTGCATTTATCCTTTTATTGACAAATTACAGAAATATACAACAACTACTTACATAAAATATATTATAATCATCAATTAAACATAAGAATGAAACATTTTGCTATAGGAATATATGTCAAATATACTCTCATAATTTTCCCCCAAACTAAAATCTATGCATGTCCTCATGCATATGGAGAAATGAGACAAACAGAATATAACAATTTTTACACATATATCAATGATCTTTGCAAATAAATGAAGGATTAAATTTAATCAAAATTCATATTGTCTTTTCAAAAAATTATTTGCAATTCACAAAATAGGACATCATAATTATTTAGGAATGAACAAACAAACATCAAACATAATTTCCAGAAAATAATCATTGATACTGAGAAATGAATATTTCCATAAATACGTAAAATAACTACAACAAAATACAGTGTTTTAGGTTTTCCAGATCATTTTCATGACAACCTACATAGTATAGAATCTATCAATCAGATCAAAGTGCTGAATTCTATAGTTGAAATGAAATATTTTGGGTTGTCATGTATCATTCTGATAAAAATATAGATTCTTCGAAAAGAAAAAAAAAATGACTTCTAAATTTCTTATAACAGAACAGTTTCATCAATCGCATACAATACAATTCATATGATCATATTCAAGGAATAGTTATGTGATATAATAGTCTTCAACATAATAATAATAAATTTTTAAGCTTATCTTACTATAATAATGTACTAAAACTATGATCATAGATATCAAACTTGTATTACCCAAAATAGTTTCACAAAAAATGAAGACATTCACAGTACTTTATTAGAGGCATAGATATATATATACTACTTAAAATATTTATAGACAAAGAATATAAAACACGTTATAGATAATAATATCAAAATAAAATTTTGAAGTCTTAGAAATTAGAAAATATTAAACATTTTTTCAGTGTAGTTTAGTTTATTTGACTTATGTCTGTCAGGTGGAGATCCTTGAAGAAGGTGGTCTCGGCTAGGGTAATCTACGTTCTTGTTTTACTCATTTTACTTGCACTTTGGCTTTATATTTACCCACTAGTGTCTCAACCATGATAGTCTTGATATGCTCAACTTCATGAGAATCCTCCTTTCGCTCTACATCCTACGTTTGAGTTCCTCAACTGATGTAAAAATAATAGTATTCATTGTTTTAATTTTTAGGGGTATTTTGACGTTCAAGACAATATTTCTAGGTGTGGTTCCTATCTTGGTGGGAGAAACCAATTTCTTAGGTTGATTTTACTACATAAATATGATGAGCTAGTGGGGACTCTCTTCCTCAAGGATTTTAGAAATGTCAAAGGATTTATTGGCATAAACTACTTTACTAAAATTCATAGATTTCTTTATATTTTTACCATAGGTGGATCTTTTTTTTAGGAAAACATCGATAGGTGGTATTCGGTTGATATAATCAATGGGTTTCATCACCCTATCTGTTGAAAGTTATTTAATCATGTCTATCTAGAGGGCAAGGGCTCACTAAATAAGTTTAGAATGCTCTATGAAATCCTCTCACAAATTATCAATTTTTATTTCTAAGATAGTCTTTTGTGCCTGAAGGTGGGATAATATTTCGACAATCATCTCAGGTGTAGGTAAATCAGACTCATGCCCTAGTGTATCCCTTTTCTCATGAGTTTTGGCAGTATTTTTTTGACACCTAATTTTTGGTTGGGTTGGTTTAATGGTTTTAGCAGGTTGGTATTTATGTTTTGTACAGTTAGATTATTCCTCCTAACTATCGAATTCATGTTCTTATTTAGTCGAATTATCTTCCTCAAACTCATTCTCAATGGATTCAGAGTACTCTGGCAGGTTAGATTCTTCAACTATATGGTTCCAAGCAACTTTGACTTCATGAGATTTCTTTAAAACTATTAACTTAATCAGGTCATGATGTGCAAGTAGGTGCAATTTGGGTTCTTCTTAGGAATTTTTATGCTTAACTCACAAAGTGTAGACTTTAATGATTGAAAAAAAAAAGGTATATTGATAACACAATCACTATTTTCAAGAAACTTTAAATTCATTAACATAGATGGTAGGCTATGCAGGTGGACATACGTCCTTCTAGGGTAAAAAACTTAATAATCAGGATGATTGCTTCCTACCATATGAGGGGGGTGAGGAAGTAGCCAAACCCTTAATCCAACCTTCATTATATCGGATAATAGTAAATTTCTCACCAAATTTAGCTACTAGTTGGGTGACACTTTTAAAGGTGGTTTTTTAGTATGGTAACCCTACTTTCGGTAGACCTAGTACCTCAAAAATTAAGCTAGGGTTAAGGTCAAATTGAATGCCTCCAAATTGGGTGGTCATCCTATCAGGGTCACAATTTAGGATAAATTGTTTAGCCACACCCTGGTCATGCCCTCTAAATTTTGTGAGAGACTCCCACCATCTGGATTTTTGGAATAACTCGATTATAGAATCACTAGGGTTCTATGTTTCAACCAATGACAGTTCACTATATTTCTAAAATATAGAGTGAGGTATAGCAAATTTTAGGGTTTTTAGGGTAGAAAGGGGTAGGTAGAGTTTTCTTGTTGAATAATCTATAGGATTAAGCTTGACTATACCATTTTTGAATGTATCTTTGATTTCATAGGGTCCTAGCCATCTGGTCCTCAATTTACCTTGAAAGTATTGGTAATGAGAATCAAACAACAAAGTCCAATCTCCTGATTCGAATGTGCATGGTAAAATGTGTTCATCATGCCATTTATTTCATTGCTATTGGGTTATTTCAGTCCTATGTAATACCTCTAGTCTCATTTCATCCATAATGTTTAACTTTTCCAATCTATATTTCTATGCTTTGTTCAAACTCATGTCAAGTTGTACCGTTGTGTGAATAGTTTCTATATCAAATTTTATAGGCATGATGGCTTGTTTTCCATAGACCATTTCATAAGGTTATAATCCTATGGTGGTTTTCAAAGTTGTATTGTATTCCCATACAACTTTTTTTAATCTCTCAGCCCAATCATCCCTATTAACAATTATAGTTTTTGTAATGATATTTTCAAGTTCTATGTTCATAACTTCTACTTATCCATTGGATTAAGGGTGGTATGGTGATGTTTTCTTATGTTTTATTTGATAGGTATCAACAAAATGTTCAGTCACTTTGGAGATAAATTGGGTTCCATAATCTGAAACTAACTCTCTAGGTGCTCCAAAGCGTTGCATAATTTTTTCATAAAGGAAATCAGCAACTGGTTTAGCTTGCGCTCGTGGTAAAGCTTTGACTTCAACCCACTTAGTAACGTAATATGTACACACAAGTATATATTTATTATCTTTGCTTGGAGGATATATTGGTATAAAAAATTCAATTCCTCATTTCTCGAATGGTTTAAATACTACTTACGAAACCAAAGGTATTTCCATCGAAGGAGTAGGCTTACTAGCTCTTTGACAAGCATCACATCTATCAACAAATTTATGGACATATCTATTCATGGTAGGCAAAAAATAACCAATTTGAATTATTTACTGACTATTCTTTGGGTGGCATAATGGCCTCCACAAGGTTCTTCATGTGTTACCCTAATGATGTCATATACATCATCTTCTTGCACACATCTCCTAATTACTTGGTTAGGACATCTTCTAAACAAGACTCCATGAATCCACATATAAGGAGTGCTTTGACGTATTAATTTTCTACGCTCATGTAGTGTATAGTTTTGAGGTATTTTTCTTGTTACTAAGTAATTTACAATATCAACATACCAAGGGGTAAAAATAGAAAGAGCAAACAAATATTCATCTAGGAAATTATCAGGAATTAACTTGTCATCATCAAATATTTGCATACGAGATAGGTGATCTACGATGATGTTATATTTTCCTGTCTTATCTATAATTATGAAATTGAACTCTTGTAGAAAAATAAGCCATATAACCACCCTACCTCATACTGTCACTTTTTTCATTAATTATTTAATGGCAGAGTGATCAGTGTGAACGAATACTTCATACCCTGTTATGTAATGTTTAAATTTATTAATGGCATGAACTACATCTACAAATTATTTTTCAATAATAGTGTAATTAAGCTCGACTCCATGCAAATTTTTACTTACATAATAGATAGCATAAGGTATTTTGTTCTCAACTTATTGCAATACTACTCCTATTGCGTAACCCAAAGCATCACAATGCATATGGAATGGTAATTTCCAATTTTGTCTTCTTAGGATTGGAGTAGTAATCAATTTATCTTTTATAAATTCAAAGGCTTCTTGACATGATTCAGTCCAATTGAATTTTCTTTCTTTAGTTAAGAGCTTAAGCATGGGAGCAACAATTTTACTAAAGTCTTTAATGAACCTACGATAGTATCCTGCATGTCCTAGGAAATTTCTCACCTTTGTTTATATTTTCAGAGGTTGAAGGGTTTGAATAACTTGTATTTTTATAGTATCTACTTTAACACCTTCTTATGATATGTAATGTCCTAGAACAATCCCTCCTCTCATAATCATGAAACACTTTTCATGACTCAAAGAGAGGTTTTGCTCATGATATCTAATCAAAATTTTTGGTAAGCTTGACAAGGTTTCTTCAAAGGTATTATCGTAGACTGTGAAGTCATCCATGTAGACTTCTACATGCTCCGTTTATTAAATCAAAAAAGATAGCCAAACCTACTCTTTGAAAGGTGGTAGGTGCATTGCATAATCCAAAAGGTAAGACTTTATAAGCATAGGTGCCTATTGGACATGTGAAGGTTATCTTTTCTTGATCTTCCTTAGCTATGGAAACTTGATTATAGCCACTAAACCCATATAGAAAGCATAAATATTTCTTTCCATCCAATGTATCAAGAACTTGATCAATGAATGGCAAGGGAAAATAGTCCTTCTTCATTACCTTGTTTAATTCTCTATAGTCCACACAAATACTCCATTTGCCATTCTTTTTAGGGACTATCACAAGAGGTGATACCCATTAACTGTCGAAAATTGGATTTATAAATCCTACCTTAAAGAGTTTAATGATTTCTTCCTGAACCATGTATTTTATAGTTGGATTCAATATTCTTTGAGTTTTTCTTATTGGATAACATCCTTCTTGGATAAAAATACGATGGGTACAAATATTTGGATGTATCCATTTCATATCCTCATATTTCCATGCAAATGCTGATTGATATTCCTTAAGCATATCTATCAATTGTGACTCTTGTATGCTTGTGAGCTCATCACTGATATTCAAGATCCTTCTTGGTTTGATATCTATTTGCTTGCATTTCTCTATGTTTGCATCTATTCCCATTAGTTCATGTTCAAGAATATTTAAGTAACAGTCATATGGTATCATTTGTTGAGACTGACTTGTGCTCACTTCATTAATAGCCATGGTAGATTTGGATGAACAACCATTGTCTTGAATTTGATCCTTGCTTTGATTTCCTAACAGTAATGGTAATGGTCCCTTGACCTCTTTTTGAAGATGTTCACTCAGAACATTTATTGATAAGGTTTGGATTTCATCAAAATCATGAGGGAAATCATACCAAAATTATTTTGTAAACTCATCTTCTATTGTTGATTCAGGGAATAGGCTAATTTCTTTAGTATTTTTACCATCATAAATACTCATATTTCCTATTTTACAGCGAATGTAAGCATCAAATATTGCAAGCCATGGGCACCCTAAAATTAAGGAATATCCCCCTAAATTTTTCTTAGGTTGTAAGACTATAAAGTTTACATGGTATTCCCATGAACTTATGGAGACTATAACATCTTCTAGTTTTTCCTTTGGCTTGATAGTAGACCTATCTATGAGTTGGATTACAATAGAAATTGATTGCAATTTATGTAACCCTAAATATTTTACTGTCTCTTTAGTCATGATATTAATAGCAGCTCCCAAATCGACCAAGAAATTTTTCAAGGTTATGTCACCAATGTGCACCGTGAGTATAGGTTGATGTGTTGTTATTATACACATCATTAATTATCAATGAATTTGTCAATCCAGGGCAGTGTACAAGGCTATCTATGGAAGAAGGGGTGAACAAGGTTATAACTTAGGTCAATTTGGAACAACAGGTCTTATTGGCGAAACCGATTGTGTGGGGGATTTAGGATTTTCCTATCTCTAAATTGCATAGATTAAACCTTAATATAGTTGCAAAAATGGAAACTAATCATTAACTGTAGAAATGAAATCCTAATTACAATTACAGAAATAGACCTAATTATGTTGTAGAAATAACAGTTACAGAATTAGAAATCTGATTATAATTGTAGAAAGAAAATCTATTTAATTTTGCAGTAATGGAAACATAATTATAGCATGAAAATTAAACCCTTTCAATGCTTTGTAACAAAAGGTTGTCAATCTTCTGTGCAGGGGTTGACAGCAAAACACAAAATGCAAGAAATTATAGAAAACAGTAAATTTTGGAAATGACAATCTACAATATTTTGAAAGCTTGCTGAAAGTGGAGATTACAACCAAACCATTAATCACAAGATCATCCTAATCATAAAATAAACTAATATTACAAATACTGTTATCTTTTTACAAGGAAATGAAATGACAAGTTCTACAACTCATTCTGCTATAGCAAAATCAGAATAAAAACCTACTGTTAGTCCTCCTCCTAGGTTTGGAAGTGGCCAGCATCCTTGTCCAGAAGAAGGTATGAGTCTCTCTCTCTATAGATCTTATTCACACTCATTTACAACAATATGAATAGAAATAGTGCACTTTATTGATTGAATAACATGATTACAATAATTCTGCTGAAAACTTGTTACAATACTGTAACATTCACTTTTTTTATTATTTCTTATTTTCTCCTATACTTACTTCTCTACTCTCTACTTCCCTACCTTTCTTAGCTCAACCTTAATGGGAGCCATATTTATAGATGTCCTAAGATCTACTTACAAACTGAGAATATCTCAAAATATTTAATCCTATTATGCTGCAACATTTCTTGGGTTTATCCTAGAAGAGGATCAAACTTGATCTTTCCATAAATGGTGGCTTTGGTCAGCAAGGATGACAAAGTTAGATGGGAGATATTTTCCCTTACCCTTTTCAATCTTTCTTTCCCTTTTTCTAGCATCATAAATCGGTCAACAAGTCAAAAAGCACATTCTATTTTCATTCTAAAGATAAGTGGCTCATTTTGAAGAGACTACAATTCTCATTCCGAAGATCCACTCATTTCGAAGAGACTGTGTTTTCTCATTTCGAAGATGTCTATTCATTTCGAAGAGACTTCAAAATGAACAAATGTGTGCTCTTCAAATGATTTCCTCTACATTTCTTAGGTGGGTTATCTCTCAGGATCAGATTTCAATGGTCTTCATCTCTTTCCATATGTGAATTCCATGCCTTGCCATTCATTGGCAGCTGGCTGGAATTTACATGGAAAAACCAGTTTTTGCTACACAGTAATAGTTTGCTTGCACTGTTTTCTATATTTATGTAAAATAAATGCTTGAGACATATCAAAAAATGATTAGTGAAATGTTGCTATCAACCTAAGCATATTTCTCATTTAGCAAGTCATAACAAAATAACATAAAACTATGCAAAAAGCTATAAAAATCAGAATATAGTATTTCAAATACATTGATCATGCAAACAGTTAATAAACAACATATTGAATCAAATTAACTAGCATATCAGATTAAACATAAGAGTTTTTAGGCAATTTCAATGTTCAAAACATGCTATGATTGAGGCATTTTTAGGCCTCATCATTTTCTCCCCAACTTATATTAATGCACGTCCTCATGCATTCTATTGGGCTATTGAATCGCATATGTCCATGTTCAAATTCCATGACCTATAGAACAATTTCTTGCCTATATAATATCCCTTGTTCTCCTGAAGGTTTATGAGACATTCTTCAAACTGTTCATCAGGTTGAGCATCTTCTTCAAAGTAGAATGGAACTAGAGTAATAATGGTTGGAGGCCTAAATCTAAGACCTATCCAATGATGTTGCATGATTTCAATTAGTTGTATCACTCCTTCTACCCTTCTTCTGGACCATTCTAAGTTGATGGGGGAGACGAGTTCTCTTTTCTGTAAATACATGGAAAGTTCAGCTCATATTTTTCTATAGATTGATAATGCTAGAACAAAATTATCATTAGAGAAATTCTAAAATCTGGTCACACGGTCCCTCAAATTGTTCAAGTACATCCTCTTTACATCATCCCTGTTCATCATGGTGAAGTGTTGTCTGGTGATAATTGGGTGATTTGGCTGAACTGCTCTGACTAACAATTCAGTTCTTGATTCAATTTCTTTATTCTATATTTTCTCCTAGTCCTAATAAAAGTGATTTTGCAAAGTGGACATGAATGTCCTCAATTGAACATCTCCTATGTAAATTTGAGGGTGAAATTCTACTTCTTCTGGAATAAAGAATCTGTGTAAAAATAGTTCACATAGGAGATTTTTTTGTTCTATATGGCTGTCAAAATATGCTTCCAGGAAATCTACAGTTGTGTCCAATTTATATGGGAGTCTTGAGCTAATCCTCATGACCTGCCATCTGAGGTATTTCTGCTTCAGAATAATACTGTAAAATCTGGTCGACCATCTGAATTGGACCAAAAACTCAGCAATCTGACATAAATCAGTCACTTTTTATTTTAATGCCTGGATCTCTATTTCCTTTGCCTCTAGCTATTTTCCTTCCAATTTGAATTTTTCAATCTTAGCGACAAGCTTCTCATATTTGATCACCCAACTGGCTATGTCTGCATTATATTGTTATAGGGATACAATATTAGGTGGTCTAACTATAGGTGGAACTCTAGGTAGCAGATCTGCCTGAACCCATTTTTCTACCACTTCTACTGGTTGATCATCTATCAACAATTCTACATGTTTCCCCTTTTCTGCTATTTCTACTAGTTTATCATCAAACAGTAATTCTACTTGCACCCCCTTATCTACTATTTCTACTGAAGGTGTAATAGTTTGAAATACAGAGACCTCAATAGAAGGAGTACTTACTTGAACAATTTCATCTGTCTTGCTTGGATTGTTCCTATCTTTGGTGACTCATCTCCAGTATCTTTTTCTATGTTCTTTACCAATTCTGAAGCATCTTCAGAATGAGAAGGCAATACTTCAGAATGAGAAGTCACTTCTTTAGAATGAAAGGGTGTTGCTTCAGAATGACCACCTATGTCTGCCTCAACAAAGTCATATGCCCTAGATAAATCCATAAGTAATTGAGCCAAATGATCCTCATCAATGGATATAGTTGGCTATTTTTTAGACTATGACAGCCTTTTCTCAATTCTGCCACTTCTTGCTGTAATTTTGCAAATTTTCTTTCTTGCATCTCAATGATGTTTTCTTTTTCTTCAATCCATCTAGTTTGTGTTTTGGCAACACTTCTTGCTACTTTTAGCTATTCTGTGATGTCTTCCTCCTCTGTTTCTGCTTCAAAATCTGATGCAGACAAATCAGCTATAGTTGGATGCTCAACAACTATCTCTTCTTCTACAACATATGTCTGCTCTTGTTCAACTTTTGGTTATTGCCTACCATGTTTGATATGGTTTAAAATTTTGAGATGATGCCTTGATAACAGTACATACTACCCTTCACAGGTTAGAAATTTGATTACCCATGTGGCCACTTCATCCCAAGGTTCCTGTAGGTTGGCCCTTTTTACCCCCTTGCATGTGTTGTTATGTGTTAAATATTCTGGCTCCCTATCATTTTCTTCTAGAAATTGATTAACTATATTCACCAATGTATTTTTGCCAGATCTATAAAATTGGAAGACCTTCTAATGAAAGCTTAGTAATTCGACTCAAAACTTTAGGGGTTACCTCAATTTTCATTTCATTAATGTGTGCCCAGTTTTTTATGAATGTGTGGGCGAACATGTCGGCAAAATCCTCAGAGGACCCATTAATCTTATCCAAAAATGGCATAAGCCCTCCATATTAAAAAATCTACAGCACTTATGGATTCTCTCGGAGGTGGGTGGTATCTACTAGTTCCATTTTTGTCTTTCACCCCATTTTCCTATTTGGGTACATTAAAAACCACTCACTTCTGCTACTATTCCTCTACTGGATCGCTAGTTTCTAGTGTTTGTAGACTTGCAGGGTTTGGTTCCAGGTTTTCAATTGCCCTATTTTTCTTCTTTGAAATGAACTGTAATTGCAATACTGTACCTCATAATCATTTTGCATTAGCAAATATGTCTTCAGAAGTAATGGTGGCACGTGTTTCTATTTTTGCTTCGAACACATGTCCGTTAATGGTTGCACAGATGTCCTTGCCATCATATCCACCTTACATGTCCGTTAATGGTTGCACAGATGTCCTTGCATGTTTATTAGCATCAAAAAAATGGTGGCATATTATTGGTCACGTCCCCCGTGATTCTGGTACTTTCTAAATGGGTGTAAAAATAAACCACATCCTAACTGACATGTGTTCATTTATCGTATATAGTCAAAAGAATTTTTACTTAATCGTATATTGAATGCCATGTGGAAATGTTATATTGAATGCTCTTTCCTAAGATTATGATTTATTGCAAAAACAATACCTCATTTCGAAGATTATGATTTCATTCTGAAGATCATGCTTCTTTGCGAAGTCAAATCCTTATTCCAAAGATAAATCCTCATTTCGAAGACAAATCCTCTTTCCGAAGATCAGGTTGCATTGCGAAGGCAAATCGTCATTTCGAAGAACTTCATTTCGAAGAAAAATCCTCATTCCGAAGACAAAGCTTCATTCTGAATACAAAGTGTAACATTCATTTTGTTGTCATTTCGAAGACAATTTCAATCTAAAGACAATACAACAATTAATCTGAAGAAGATAGCAGACACTGTTTTTGGCATTTTTGTTCTGAAGATTAGGCAGAAATCAATATTCTCATTCTCAAAAAATGTTTTAAGTATGCAAACTATTATAGATACCTTTTATGCTAATGGTTAATTGTTATATACTATATACCAATCATTTACAATGAAGAAATGTAAGAAATATATACCTGATTAAAACAAGTTAATGCAAGTTTTGAAGAATGACTGCTTTTGTTGATGTTCTACTGAGATTTTTACGTAATATTTCAAAACAAGTGCAGTTGGTGAATTTGTACAATGATGATTCAAAAATTTTCAAAGTTATGCATGCCAGAAAATTGGTTTTCATGCATAACAACCCAGTAGTGCCTTAGAAAAGGTTTTCACTACTGAGTTATTCATTTTTCTCTCTTATTTTTTTTTTTCTTGTTTTCCTTTTTTATTTATTTTACCTCTCCTTTTCTCTTTTATTTTATTTTTATTATGATTATGCCCATGAAGGAATTCATGTTTTCCCTGAAATCATACCCATGAAGGAATTCATAATCAGAATTTATTCATCTTTTTGTTTTCTTTTTTTTCTAATTTTTTTTGTATTTTTTTGCTTTTTCTTGAAATCCATGATCATGCTGATTGTTTTGAAGTGGAAGAGGAAATCTCTTCCACCTATTGTGTATCCAAACTATCAAGTTACTGCAAGAATTCCTCTTTAGTAAGAGGTGTATGGTACACCCTAAGGTGATGTCCATTTACTACCAATCTTCTTTGTGACCCATCAATAGGAGATAGACGAGCTACTCCATTGTCAAATACCTCTTCAATCTGGTAAGGTCCAAGCCATCTGGTTCTCAGCTTTCCAGGGAAGTCCTCATAGCGAGAATCAAACAACAAATTCCAATCTCCTTGTTGAAGTTTCCTCTGTTGAATGTGATAGTCATGCCACAACTTCCTCTGCTCCTGAATTACTTCAGTTTGGTGCAGAGCATCCAACCTAAGTTCATCCAATGCATTCAACTACAGGATCCTGTCTATCTGTTCCTATGACAATTCAATTCCAATTTCCAATGTTGCGCGCAATGTTAGTAGCTCAAATTCAATAGGTAAGAGGGGATTTTTACCAAAGACTAGTTCATAAGGTGTGAATCCAGTAGTGGATTTCCAAGTAGTATTGTAAGCCCAAACTGCTTTAGGTAATTTATCTAGCTAATTTTTCCTATGAAAAGCTACTATTTTTATCAAGATTCATTCTAGTTCCCTGTTTGTTACCTCAACCTAGCCATTTGCTTATGGGTGGTAAGGTGATGATTTCCTATGTTTGATTTCATATAATTCTGTAAATGCATCAATGACTTTGGATGCAAATTGGTGTCCTTGGTCTGTGGTGATAGACTGTGGAGCTCCAAATCTCTTAAAAATATGAGTATACAAGAAATCAATGACCTTCTCTTCATGAGCATGTTTGAAAGCATGCACCTCTAACCACTTTGTCAGGTAATCAGTGCATACCATAATATGCACCTTTCTTTGAGAATGTGGATCAATAGGTCCCACAAAATCAAGCCCCCACCTCTCAAATGGCTCTAAAACCAATTGATGTTGTAGTGGCACTTCATTTGTATGAGTGGGTTTCCCCATTATTTGACATGCATCACAATGCCTGATGTAATTTTTTACATCCTTGTGAAGATATGGCCAATAATATCCTGTCCCTAAAATTTTCCTAATTGTGCTTTTTACAGAATAGTGTCCACCTGAGGGTTCATCATGACAAGCCCTAAGGATATCATATACCTCATCATTTAGGATGCACCTATGTAACACATGGTCAGGACTGCACTTAAAAAGTATACCCTTAATCCATTCAAAAGAAGAACTTTGTTTGATCAATTGTTTTTTTTGTTTTGAAGTGAAATGTGGAGGAACTTTCCCTGTGACCAAATAATTGGCTATATCTGCAAACCAAGGTGATTGGACTGATATAGCAAATAATTTTTCATTAGGAAAAGTGTCCTCAACTAATTTCCCTTCATCTGTGTTCTGCAACCTAGACAAAAAATCTACTACAATATTAGCTTTTCTTGGTTTGTTGATTATTGTGACATCAAATTCTTGCAGCAATAGTAACCAATAAATAATTCTTGCACTTACCATAGGCTTATTCATCAAATACTTAATGGCTATGTGATTTGTGTGAATAAATTTTTGATAACCTGTGATGTAATGCCTAAATTTATTGATGGCATAAATTATTGCCAAGAACTCTTTCTTAGTTGTGGTATAATTTTTCTCAGCTCCTGTCAAATTCTTTCTAATGTAGTAGATGGCATAGTGTTCACCATTGTCAATTTGTCCTAATGCTGCTCCAATTGCAATATTAGAAGCATCAGCCTGTATGTGAAATGGTAATGTCCAATTAGGTCCTCTTAACATAGGTGGAGTTACTAATTTCTCTTTTAGAGCTTCAAATGATTCCTGACACCTTGCAGTCCAGGAGAATTCAGAATCTTTAGTCAATAGGGCAAACATGGGATTGGCTATTGTGCTAAAGTTAGGAATAAACCTGCAATAAAAACTAATGTGTCCTAGGAAGCTTTTGACATTAGTCTAGGTTTTAGGAGGAAGAAGATTTTTGATAATTTCTACATTCTTTGGATCAACCTGGATTTCTTGAGGAGAGATGTGATGACCAAGAACTATTCCTTCCTCCATCATCATAAAACATTTGTCTGGATTCAAATATAACTAGTATGTTTCACAGCGAGTTAAAAATCTATCAAGGTTTTCTAATGTAAAGTCAAAATTTTGTCCACATACTGTGAAATCATCCATGCATATATCAACACTGTTGGTAGTCAGATTTGAAAAAATTGCTAAGATCGCTCGCTAAAATGTTGTTGGGGCATTACACAAACCAAAAGGTAAAACCCTATAGGCAAATGTTCCCCATGGACAGGTAAAGGTCATTTTTTCTTGATCTTCAGGTGCAACCTGGATTTGATTATACCCACTAAATCCATAAAGAAAACAAAAGTATTTCTTTCCAGCAAGGGTATCTAACACCTAATCTATGAAAGGTAATGGAAAATGGTCTTTGTGTGTCACTTTGTTTAGTTCTCTATAATCTACACATACTCTCATTTTTCCATTTTTTTTAGGAACTATAACCAATGGAGAGACCCACTGGCTATCAGAAATTGGGTAAATGAATCCTACCTCCAGAAGTTTTTCAATTTCATCCTTTACAATATCCCTTAAGGCGAGATTCGGTCTTCTCCGGGGTTGTCTTACGGCTTGACTTCTTCGAGTATAAATCCTGTGGGTGCATATATCGGGGTGAATTCTCGACATATCCTTGGAGTCCCACGCAAAAGCATGAACATGCTTCGCAAAACTATTATCAACTTTGTTTCCTCTTCCCTAGTGAGCCGACTATTAATGTTCAGTAATTTGCCTAGCTGGACTTCTATTTGTTTTGTATTTGGAAGGACTGAACTCACTTCTTCATACCTGGTGATTAGGGAGTTAAGAGGGCAATAAGAAGTTTCTATTTTATTGATTTTTAATGGAAGCATATCTTGTATGGAATAATTATAAGGGAAAATTAGGTGATGATGCCACCCATGTGGTAGTGAAACTGATGTTTCCTGTGATAGTGCAGATGGCTCACCTTTAGAATTTTGGTTCTCCTCATTCCCTAACAACTGATGGATATTTACTGCTTCCTCTTCTAACCCTTGTTCATGTAGAACATTTATTAGGATAGTTTCATTCTCTAAAGTTTCTATGTCATGGAGGTCTTTTGTGTGTTCCCTTACTACCAAGGTGGCTAGTGTGGAAATAACCTCCTCTAATTCTTCATCTGAATTAGGAAACCATAACTGACCTGAAAATTTGTTGGAGGGTATTGCAGGAGGATACAGATAAATATTTTTTAGATCAATACCATTTGAAATAGTCATTTTTCTAGATTTGCAGTCTATGAAGGCTACTACAGTTGCAAGCCAAGGTCTTCCCAGAATGATGGGATATCCATGTGCTGAATTTTTTGGTTGTAAAACCAAAAAATCTGCATATAATTGCCAAGAAGATACTTCTATAGAGACATCTTCAATGATACCTTCAGGTTTTGCAACTGACCTATCAGCCATTTATAAAACTATAAATGTGGGACTGAGATGTTTGAGTTGTAATTGTTCCATTATATCCTTGGTCATGATATTTATTGCAGCTCCAAGATCTACTAAGACATTTGATATTGGTACTGAGCCTATGGTAACTATGATGACTAGACTCCCTGGGTCACTATACTTTGGAGGTACTAGTTTTCCAGACAACAGATCAACTATCTTTCCTTCAACCTGAACAGTCTTGGGAAATGCTTTCTTTTTTATTCTTGCTCTTCTAATGCACAAATATTGGACAATACTTTTAATCACTGGTATATCCTTAATGGCTTGCAATAAGGGTAATGATATAGTTAAATTTCTAAGTTCCTTGACCAGGTCTAACTCAAAATTTTTTGCTCTGGTATTGAATCTTTCAAGATATGGAATTATCTTTGATGAAGGTAATTGTTCTACTTGTGGTTCTATTTTTTCTTCTTCTTTCTCTATTGTTGGTTTAAATCTAACTAGTTCCAAAGATTTTTGCTCTTCATTTTCATTTATTTTAATTGAAATGGGTTCAGGTACAACTTTTCCTGAATGAAGTTGGATGTTACTACAATCAAGAACATTTATTTCAACATTTTCTTCAGCTTCAGCCACATAGACAGGGGATGTTCGTCTCATGTTGTTTGGATTAGTGACTGATTGAGTCTGGAAGTTGAGGTTGTTTCACCTATTGTGTTTACTGTGGTTGGTTCTATTTTTCTTGAAAATTTTGATTAGGTGCAGGCAACAAATGCTGAGTTTGACCTTAATTTATTTGCTGCCTTGGATAGGACTGGTATTGCTAACTCCATTGTGGTTGATTTTGCATCCAATGTAGATTAGTCTAATTCTGATTCCAGGGTGGGTTGTTTTGATTCCATGATGGATTATTCTGATTCTAGGCTAGATTACTCCAATTTTTTTGTGGCCATTCTTGAGAATTTATCCATTGAGAATAATTCCAAGGATGTTGGGGTGGTTCTAATTGTCCCCAAGGCATAGTCCAAGGATTATGCCCCCAATTTATAGGAAAACGAGGGGGATTTTGGTTCTGAGAGAAATTTCCCCCTTGTTTTGGTATAACATAGTTGAGTTCCTCAGTCTGACTCTCTAACATAGTTTTGAGTTGTGGTAGCAGGTGGCAATTATCAATCAAATTTCTTCTACATTTCTCAGGTGGGTTATCTCTCAAGATCAGATTTCAATGGTCTTCATCTCTTTCCATATGTGAATTCCATGCATTGCCATTCATTGCAGCTGGCTAGAATTTACATGGAAAAACTAGTTTTTGCTGCACAATAATAGTTTGATTGCACTGTTTGCTAGATTTAGGTAAAATAAATGCTTGAGACATCAAAACATGATTAGTGAAATGCTGCTATCAACCTAAGAATATTTCTCATTTAGCAAGTCATAACAAAATAACATAAAACTATGCAAAAATCTATAAAAATCATAATATAGTATTTCAAATACATTGATCATGCAAACATTTAATACACAACATATTGAATCAACTTAACTAGCATATCAGATTAAACATAAGAGTTTTTAGGCAATTTCAATGTTCAAAACATGCTATGATTGAGGTATTTCCAAGCCTCATCATAGGTATTCTAGGATCTGTGTATTTTGGTAATAACCTACCTCTCGTTATTATCTCAGATAATTGTCCAATGACTTGAATAATTTAGACTTTATTCTTCTTTTTCCTTCTTTAATTTGTACACATGTTTTTAATGAGCTTGGAATAAATGGGTATATCCTTGATAACTTGTAACAAAGGGATTTTGATAGTAACATTTTCTAATTCCTAAAGGAAGTTAAAGGTTGGCTTAGGTGGTTCTTTTGGTATTGTAATTCTTTGAGGAAAAGGTACCTCTACTTCCTTCCTTTGAGGAATTTGGGTTTCTTGTTGTTTTGTTGAAATGTTTTCTGGTGAATTTTCCATTTCCTTTTCATTATTATCCTAATTTTTGAACAAATATATAGTGGGGTTTTCAAGTTCTGTGAGAGTTACATTGTTTTCCAATACTTTTCCTGATCTCAATTGAATTTTTTGACAAGGTACTATAGATATAGAACACATCTCACTAGTTTCATAGGTGTTGTGGCTGCTCCATTTTTGTTTTTGTATTTGGATGTTTGCGGTTCATTTTGAGCGTTTGATGCTTCACTTTATTTTGGGTTTACAGTTTTCGTCAAATTGAGGTCGACAATTCTTTATCGTCAATTTGTTGTCGATGACTTTTTATCATCAATGACTTTTATTATCGATGATATTTTCTTGTCGATGGCATTTTGTTGTCGGTGATATTTTCTTGTCAACAACATTTTTCTTGTCAACGATATTTCTCATCGATGATTTTTTGTCGTCATTTTCTTATCGACAACTTTTTGTCATCATTTTTTTGTCTACATCTTTTTGTTATCAATTTGTGTCGATGATTTTTTTGTCAAATTTTTGTCAACGATTTTGTTATTAGCAATTTTATTGCTAAATTTTAGTGTTGCTCTCATTTGCATGTTTTAATGCAAATAAAAATAAAAATAAAAAAATTATATATTTTAGATATATAAGTATTTGAATAAAATAAAATAAAAGATATAAAAAAAAAAAAAAATTAAAATTAAAAGTTATCTACATATATATTCATATATATATGTTACAAAAGTTATGTTACAAAATAATAATAAATAATAAAATATTCATATATATATATATATATATATATATATATATATAAAACATAAACATAAAGAATAACATTATTAGTTGTGGTGTGGGTGGGTGTCTCCTTGGTGGAGTTATTGTAACAGGTTGGGGGATTCTTGGTCAAAACCCATCTCTTAATATTACCCAAAAAAAAAAAAAAAAAAACATAATATTATGCACATTTTAATGGTCGTTTATTGTTCACTTATATATTAAAAGTATGGCTTTTGTTTGCGCACCGCAGGTTACCAAAGGTTAAGGCGAATGACATGGAAAGCTCGGCAGCGAAACAGCATAAGCGGCAGGAGACCAACGACAGTAGTAGGATTTTCAAAGGCCAACACAACAACACCATGGCAGAATAACGTGACCATGCATTGATGAATAGTGGAAGTATTGACGTGGGTTTTAGACTGTTAAAAAGGTAGCACTGGAGAGGGATTTCGAAACCATCAATGAGGCTGACCCTAATCAAATGGCATCAACGAGGTCGATGAATTTTTGGATCCATAAGTTCCCATCATTAACTCGCATAAACATAAATTTTTCTGTGAGGGAATGTTAATAGAAATATCCAGATGGTGCTGCATGAATTATGGATGATTTGGCAAATGGCAGATGTGGAAATGCTGCCAGACTCAGACTCGGCTACAAAGGATCAAAATGACATTGATGCATATCTTGAGAGCGTCAACAGGATAGTAGGTTTATCAGTATGTAATGAGGACATTCAGATGGAAGGAAGACCTAATTCATTGGGTCATATTTACAAAATAAAAATATGGATTGTTATATGGCAGCTTTTAGAAGTTGTCGAATGATCCTTTGTCTGTGATGTTGGTTCGGGTATAGTGAATTTCGAATGAATCACACTCTTGATGCGATATGAGTTCCATGATATACGAAGACCAAAACAACAGGGTAATGATCACTACACGATGATGAAAGCGGTGAATACACAGTCATGGATAAATGCCAAGGACCTGATTCGATAGCGGAGTGAGTTGATCGGCCATGTCGAGGAGCTGAATGCAGTGTTGGTTTCACTCGACAAGGCACCTTCTCAGAGAGGTTGGTAGGGATGTAGCCACCGGAATGTCTTGGACAATGTTGCATATATTTCATACGATGAAAATCTGATGGACATCACGACCAAAAAACAAATTTGATGGTGGTTAGAGAACACACCGGCAGCCAATGACAGTGTCTAAGATGCTTTCATGACGGCTATAATGCGGTGAGGTGAGCTACGAAAGGTAACAGTGAAATATATATGGCAGCAGCTACGGAGTAACACAGTGCACGACATGAGGACATCAGATGCATAGGAATCTTGTGGAGACGTTGTTCTCTACATCAAAGGAAGTCACCGACAACCAGAGGCCTCCACATGAACCAAGCAACGGTAATATCAATGATAATATGGTAACATTGGATTGAGCGGTTCTAGAGGTATAGAGACTACGCGTATGGCCGAACGTGGATAGGAAGATGTGCATAATTTGTAGGTTCATGGGTGATCTAAGACCTAGACAACGTAGAGGCAGTTGTGGGGCCTGAATGGATATATATCCAATGGTTCAAAATGCAGTCGACGCAGAGATAGCAGCAGTGAACTCATGGGAAATTACAGATGAAGTAGCAAGTTTGACCGGGAGTCGACATTGACACCAGAGCAGTATGTGGATTTAATTTGATATAATTTTTTGTTTCAACCGAGCTAAATACATAGGAGTATAAATGAACGGATGAACGCCATCGACGATGCGGAGTGCGAGATCACGATCCTTACGATGAGGGTGAAATATTATTTTTAATCACTTGTATATACGTGGACAAAGTTTGATATGGACAACAGGAATGTCACTGAGGCTTGTCACCAGATATTTGAAAATGGTAATAGGGCTATGCGTGGAAGGATTCACGTAGATATGTAACGGACTCGGGCAGAATCAAGGTATGCGTAGACTGAGTGCAATAGCAGAGTTTAGAGAGCCATACATCGAGGGTTTCATCATACACAATGGTGAACATGTATAATAATTGTGATTATCGAAGGATGAATACATTAAATCCACTTGGATAAAATTTGCCGACGATGATAAGTCAATTTAGCATCAATGAGTGGATACCGAGAAAGTGTAGTGGTCGAGGATCATTGCCTTGAAATGTGCAACTTGGTATTTGCAATCCCTTACCGTATAATATAGCCAGCTCATTATCATTTACAAAGGTGTGATGATGGGGTAAGACATAATGGGTATTAATTCATGGAAATTCACATTTCAAGCAAATCGAAGAAAATGATGTGTTTCATAACGGATGCATGATGAAAATTGTACGCGTGGATAAATGTGTTTTTAGAATTTTAATGAAGGTAATGAATGTTGATGGTTATGAAAAAAAGATTGTATGGATCAAGGACAGTGAACAGAAAGACAAAACCCCATCGAAATAGAAAATGAAGGGTCTTTCATTGGAAGAGGAAACGAAGAGACCTATCTAAATTTTTTAAATACTGCAATGCAATATTGTAAAAGGGGCTGGATTTTTTTTGGCAAGGCCAAGCACTGCCAAAATGACTGTGTAAAACATGAAATATTTTTAACGTTAAAGTTGTCTTTCAGAAATTTAGACTTTGTTAGCAAGAAAGAAGGGGAAATTTTTTGCATGCTAGATTTTAATTGTATATTTTTCCTTTTTTAGTTTTCAAATTTGTAGATGATGTTGATGCCATTTTGGGTTATATTAGGTGAATATTTGGAATCTGGAATTAATTTTTGAATCCCTAGGAGCTAGCACTTAATCTATTTTGGTTGTGCAATATGCAGGTTGAATAGATTGGGTTGCATGCATGAGTTTCTCACATCTTCGGTTTTGCAGGACGGGGTGCTATCAAACTGATGGAGCTTTGCATTTCTGAGTTTTCAGCATTTAGTTTGTTGCAGATTTTTATTTTTTAGTTTTAAACTTTTATTTTCAGATTTTTTTTTATTTTCAGGCATTAAAATAAAAATTAAAAAAATTCAAAATCCAAAAATAATTATATGGCTGTGAAGAATGACGTAAAATCTATCATACACAACAGATTCCGACTCATTCCGAGGTCATTTCGATTTTATATCAATTTTTGAAAATTGCTATTTTTAAGGATTTAAATTCATTTTTTTCAAGTTTTGGAGGCAAATCAGATTTTTAAATTTTGCATTTTCATTTATAAGCCTATGATGACATTTCCTTTATGAAAATTTCAATTTCATTGAAGGGGTTATGTTTATGGCATTTCACAAGATACCATATTTGGAGCAATAAATACACCTTTCTTCATGAAAAATCTGATTTCATTATTTTACATGTTATATTAAAAGGCTGTTATTTCAAAGCATGAAATTACTTCTTCTTTATGAAAATTAATTTCATTTAAGAGGGATAATTCATCATGACATTATGAGGCTAATATTTTCAAGTAATAAATTGGTATCTCTTTATGAAAATAAATTTCATCAAAGAGGAACAATTTATCCATTGTATCAAAAGCTTACTTCATATTCATGATAGAAGCTACATTTAATGGATATTTTAATCATATTGAATGCACTTTCATAGATAGCTATTTCATGCTTAAAGTAGGATTTAATGCAAGATAAAAAACTTGTTTAAAATCTACTTAATCCAAAAAGATAAAATCAATCTTAAAACATCCAAGATAAAAGGAATTAAGGCTACATCATGGTCATATGAGGGCCAATGCATATTTACTTTCATTTTGGTTTCATGAATAATCATTAAAGTAGCATGGTAAAATAAACCAACACATGCCCCTTGTTTACAGTTACTTGCAATCACTAAGATATTCCTAGCATTGAATTGATATATTTTTATTGAGATTACTAATACATACATGCAAATGCTAATATAGCAGAGACCTTGGAGAAGTTATTTTTTTTTACTTCTTTGTAAGAGAATTTTTTGGAGTCCAAAACCTAAGGGAGAGTGTAATTTCACAATTGGGTAAAATTACCACTCAACAATAGGCTTGTTGAATGTTCTTGTTGTTGTTAAGATTAGGGATCGGTTGAAGAGGATGTTGCTTAGGAGGATTAATATTATTAACTGGAGGTGGAAGAAGTCTATTTTGAGGGGCTTGTACCCTAAATTGACTTTGAAAGTTTTGTTGTTGTGACAGATTTTGAGACCAACAAGATCCTCCTTGGTTATATTGGCCACTAGTATTCCAATTATTTTGATTGGACATTCCTTGATTCTATGGTGGATTTACATAGGTATTGGCCATAAAGTGGGCCTATGGAGGTGTGTTCCAGTCTTGATTGTTTAAATAAGAATTCCATTTTTCCCAGTTTGGTGCATTATACCATTGATTAGGCCTTTGTGAGTTGGAATAACTAGGGTTTGACCAATTTGGTGGTCCGTTGAATGGACCATTTCATCTTTGGGCTACAAAATAAATATCTTCTACCTCTTTGACTTTAGGTTCCTTTATGGCAGCTTTAGCATCAGAGATGCATTTGCAGTTTTCAGTTTTGTGACCTTTATCACAAATTTTACAAGTAGCAATATTGGAAATACTGGTAATATTGAGAGGGCATTCCCTTAAATTGTTCTTTTGCCTACATCTATGACAGTAAATATCTTCATTGTCTTGTCCCTTTGGCTTTTTATCCATTATATCCAAATATGTAGTCAAGGTACTTAACAAATTAGTTTTCAACCCTTCCAACATGTTTCCAATTTCTTCTCTCGTCACTCCTCCTGTAGATATATATTTATTAGCCCTTAAAGGTTTGTTTCTTGAATAGTTTTTGCAAAGGTTCACAATATCTTCAAAATCCATATGATGGATATCTCCTTTTACCATGAGATTTAAAACCTCGAGGACATCCTCCTTTAGTCCCTTTAAAAAGATTTATGTTAAGATTTCTTCATCAAGGTCTATATTTACCCTAGACCTAAAAAATATAAATCTCTCAAGGTAATCCTCCAAAGATTTTTCTTCTTTTTGACTCATGCAGAATAGCTTCACTTTCTTATCCCTAACTCTACAATAATCTTTATATCATTCAAGGAATAACTATTTTAATCCATGTTCTTCATCCCATTGATTATAAATATTTTCTCCTAGACCCATGAACCATCTTAAAGATACATCTTTAAGAGTAGAGGGAAACAACTTTAGCTTTTATTCATCGGTAGTGTAAAAGTAATCTTGGCACACTACTTCAAATTCAAAGAGAAAAGCATCTGGATCTTCGTGTGGTTTCCCATGAAAGGTGGGTAATACATAAATATAGACTGCCTTACGTTCTCTTGTTGTCCCATTTGTATGTAAGATTGGGAAGGCAAATGTCTTTCTTTACCCATTTCTTCTTTGGTCTTTACTCTATATTTGTTCATTCTCCTTTGGTTCTCTTATACTTCTCCTTGCCCACTTTGTTGGTCAGCCATAACTAAATGTAATACTTCAATAATTGGACCAGGTATGGGTTCAGTAAAAATAGAAGAAGGATCTATGTGATTGTCAAATTCTGGTTCAAGTAATAAGTATGATTTGGGATCTTGTTAAAGGATTTCTACTTGATTGGTTGATTTTGTTGTTTCAAATTCTTCTAACTTATAAATTCCAAGCTGCCTACTAAAGTCTCTTTGGATATTTCCTTTTGAATTTTTAATTCTTATGAATCCTTCCTTAGAGTCTCTAGGTTTTCTCATAAATTTTCTAAGTTTCTAATTTTTGCAACACGTCTAATATTCCTTAAGTAGTCTATGAATATTGTTGATTGGATCAAGTTTTTTGGGTGACACAATTACCATATGCAAAGAATGAAGTGCTACTTTTATTGGAAATTTAAATGTACATGCTGGCGTAATTCTTCAAAAAATGTACAGACCTTAGACTTTTCAACATTAAAACATTGGACATTAGACCTTTTCAAATGTCTCCCTATGTAATTTATATTATGATTTGTACAATTTTGAATAAACGCTTCCACGTATTTGGCCATGTGGAGTTGTGGACTTCTGATGCGACAACTATGTACTAACCAAAATAATCTAAACTAATACAATTTTGATTCTTGCTTTGACTCGGTAAACATCTTGAATGGTCCAAGTGGCAATATGTAAGCTAACTTAACAAAGAAACACTAACTTTGACATTTCGTAAGATATACAATATAATCATGTCCTTTATTCTCAAAAAAAAGTATAACAATATTGCGTCCAAATCTAATCATCTTAACAAGATTCCAATTATACAATGTCTATGAAATAAAGTAATAACAACTTTATTAATCACAATATTCTTATGGAGAATATGTGATAAATCAAATATTATGCTAACTAAAAATACTTGGCTGCCATGTGAACATTTCATGGTGTCACCGATGTGGCATGTAGTGTCAGTCAACGGACTTAGTCATCCTTCGATAACTGCTGGTAAAAATATCCTTCGATAACTACGATAAAAATATCCCTTGATAACATACTTCAGTATCTACCTTCTATAACGTACTTTTATAACTATCCTCTGTAACATACTTTAGTTACCATATTCTGTAATAGTAATCTGCTAATGTTCTATCATCGCGCCTAAGCATCCTTCATCCTTTGTTCTTACATCCATCTTCTTACATCCAAGATACATTTTAAATCTTGCGCTTGCTGCATTGTTCATCTGTAGAACATTCTTCAACACCTTTCCTGTATAATTGCTCATAACTCAGATGTATTTTACATAAAACAAATACATTTATTAGATTAACTATATTTATCCTTTTATTGAAAAATTATAAAAATATACAACAATAACTTACATAAAACATAAGGTCCAAGGGCTTGGTTCAACGGTTAAAGCAATTCTTTGAAGCGGGGAGACCAGGGTTTCATTCCCTCGGGCCTCACCGTACTGAACGCCTGTCCCCGTCCGGGTGCGTCAGCGGCGTAAAAGGTTCAAATTATCGGGGCATGGTGGTATAGGGGCGGTCTGCATGAGGATCTGTGTGGCGGCTTCTGGGGGTGGACTGCGCAGGAAAATTGTGGCGGCTTTCTGGTCGGCTTGCCCGGACTCGTGGCGGCTATCGAGTCCACCATGTTAAAAAAAAAAAAAAAAAACTTACATAAAACATATTATAATCATCAATTAAACATAAGAATGAAACATTTTGTTATAGAAATATATGCCAAATTTCCTCTCATCATAAAGCATGTGATATGAGCAGGTTTTGAGCATGTGATATGAATAAATTTTGAGCATGTGATATGAGCAGGTTTTGAGCATGTGTTAGATTAAATTTGAGGTAGATTTGAGCAAGTCTTATGAGAAGACTTAAAGAAAATTTGGGATAGATTTGAGATAGATTTGTGCATGTAATGTGTGCAGATTTAAGATAGACTTGAGACAGATTTGTGCATGTAATGTGTGCAGATTTGAGATAGAGTTGAGACAAATTTGTGCATGTAATATGTGCAGATTTAGGATAAAGTTGAGATAAATTTGTGCATGTAATATGTGCAGATTTGAGATAGAATTAAGACACATTTGTGCATGTAGTGTGTGCAGATTTGAGATAGATTTGAGACAGATTTGTGCATGTAATGTGTGTATATTTAGGATAGAGTTGAGACATATTTGTGCATGTAATATGTGCAGATTTGAGATAGAGTTGAGATAAATTTGTGCATGTAATGTGTGTAGATTTGGGATAGAGTTGAGACAGATTTGTGCATGTAATGTGTGCAGATTTGGGATAGATTTGAGACAGATTTTTGCATGTAATGTGTGCAGATTTGAGATAGAGTTGAGACAGATTTGTGCATGTAATGTGTGTAGATTTGAGATAGGATTGAGACATATTTGTGCATGTAATGTGTGCATATTTGGGATAGAGTTGAGATAGATTTGTGCATGTAGTGTGTACATATTTTGAGGTAAGTAGAGAAGTGGGGACAGAGGTCTCCTATGGATAGAGGTCCACTAGCTAGAGCAGTGGGGATAGAGGTCTCCTGTGGATAGAGGTCCACTAGCCAGAGTAGTGGGGATAGAGGTCTCCTATGGATAGAGGTCCACTAGCCAGAGTAGTGGGGATAAAGGTCTCCTATGGATAGAGGTCCACTAGCCAGAGCAGTGGGGACAGAGGTCTCCTATGGATAGAGGTCCACTAGCCAAAGTAGTGGGGACAGAGGTCTCCTATGGATAGAGGTCCACTAGCCAGAGAAGTGGGGACAAAGGTCTCTTGTGGATAGAGGTCCACTAGCTAAAGTAGTGGGGACAAAGGTCTCCTATGGATAGAGGTCCATGAACTTGAGCATAGGGGATTGATGTCTCCTTTGGGTTGGTGCCCATAAATATTGTAATAGGGAATTGGTTCCCAAGATATTGGTTGAGGAAATTTATAAGAAATATTTTCTTCGTGGACGTAGCCCACATTGGGTGAACCATGTTAAATTTGTGTCTCTCATGTGTGTGATGATTTATGCATTGTTTCATTTACTGCATTGATATTATTGTTGTTATCATTTGGAAAGAAAAGTAAAATTTGGTCTTATATTGTTCACCCCCCTCTTAGTATAAGCTTGTGTTCTTCAATTGGTATCAGATTGGGTTCCTTTGAAAAATTCTAACAGCTTGAAGGAAGATCTTACAGGAACACAGATGGCTTCTTAGAATGGATCTTCAACAAATAAGGCTCCAATGTTTTATGGGAATAATTATGCTTTTTGGAGTATGAGGATGAAAACTTATTTGATGGCACAAGGATATGAAACATGGCAATCTGTTGAGGATGGGTTCAAACCTACAACTACTCCTCCCATAGATAAGGATGGCAAGCAACTATATGTAAATAATGCCAAGGCTATGAATGGAATATTAAGTGGATTACGTGAATCAGAGTTTGTAAAATTTATGCAATGCAAATAAGCAAAATAAATCTGGGACAAATTGAAGCAAACATATGAAGGAGATAGTAAGGTTAAGTTGGAAAAACTTCAAACTCACAGGAGGAGGTTTGAAGAGTTGAAGATGAAATATGAGGAAGACATTGCTAAATACTTACTTCATGTTGATGAGGTTTTTAATACCATGCATGGACTTGGAATGGATATTGAGGACTCTAGTGTTGCTCAAAAAGTATTAAGATCACTCCCTATGAGGTATGATGCAAAGGTTTCAGCAATAGAAGAGATGAAGGATCTCGATAAGTTGACAATGGATGAGTTACATGGAATTCTCATAGCTTATGAGATGAGGACAAAAAAATATCAAAATTCCAAGAGAGAGGTAGCATTCAAAGTTTCAAAGAAGACAAAATATAAGAAACCAGAATCAAGTGATGAGTCAAGCAGTGATGAAGAAGCTAACTATGTGAGAAGAAATAAGAAGGACTCAAGAAAACACAAAGATATAAATATTGTGAAATGTTTTAATTGTGGTAACTTTGGTCACTATGCATCTAATTGTCCACAAGCTGGAAGTAGTAGTAGTGAAGAGAAACATGATTATAAGAAAAAGGAAGAAAGAAAATTCAGGTATGAAAAGAAAAATAGGTATGGTCAAGGTAAGCATGAAAAGAAGATTTTTCAAAGGCACAAGAAGAGTTTCTATGTTGAAGAAGCAAGCAGTGCTTCAAGTGACAGTGATGAAATTTTCTCAAATAGTGAAAAAGAAGAGATTCTATTTTTGGCAATAGAAGAGGAAGAGGACATTCCTATTAAAGATCAAGTAGAAGATGTTTCTGACCAAGTAGAAGAAAAATAATATGCTCCTATAATTGAAGACCTAGAGGAAGATTCAAAAATAGAAGAAGAAGCCACAATTGACCTAGAAGAGGAACTTATTGTTGCTCTTAGAGAGTTGAAAAGAGTTAGAAATAAGAACTCAAGACTGAAGGCTCAAGTTCAAGAAGATGAGGAAATAAAGGAAAAGCTTCTACAAGATCTCAAAAACTTAAAATTTAAGGCAAGGAGATTTGAAGAAGTTATGGTTGAAAAGTTAGAGGGAAAAGAGTTAGAATGTGAAATATTAGAACATGAAGTGGTTTCTCTAAGGATGGAAGTGAAATATTCTAAGGATAAGTTGCATAGGTTTGGGAAAAGTTCAAAATCTTTGGATAACATTATCAAAGCACAAAAATCTTCATTTATCAAAATAGGACTAGGCTATGAAGAAGGTCAAGAGGTACAAAAAGAGGAGTCAAGCTCAAAAGAAAAGAAAGTCTCAGAGAAAGAGATTGAAGAAGAACCTAAGACCTATGTTGATAAGTTGAGGAGTGGAAGCATCATTGAGGAAGAAAACAATGCACAAACAAGAAACATGGATCATCACAGAGAAGGCAAAGAAAGGACCAAGAGGAACTTCAATTCATTTGAATATGAATATTACTTTCAAGGTTATTGCTACTCATGTAATCATTTTGGTCACAAAGCTACACATTGCAGGGCTTATGGAAAGAATGATTATGGCTTCACCAAGAGGAACTTCAATTCATTTGAAAATGAATATTACTTTCAAGGTTATTGCTACTCATGTAATCATTTTGGTCACAAAGCTACACATTGCAGGACTTATGGAAAGAATGATTATGGCTTCACCAAGAGGAACTTCAAGTCATTTGCACCTTCCAAGAATCACAACATCAGGTGTTACAATTGTAGTAATTTTGGGCATAAAGCAAGGTGGTGTAGAACAGAGTTTCCAGAACTTCCAAAGACAAGCAAGGACAGAGATGATCAAAAGGTTCAAAGAGGTATAACTTCAAAGGTATGGAAGAAGAAAGTTGAGAAAGGAGAAGAGCATTGTAAGTTGGGAGTAGTCTTACTCCCACCCCAAAATTGATCACCTCAAGGAGAGGAGGTGGTGAGGGGGTTGAGCTAAGAGTCTTATTTTTAGCCCCAAAGGAGCCCTTTGCCATTGATGTCAAAGGGGGAGAGTTTTAGTAAGGGGGAGAGAAATAAGTAAGGGGAGCAACTTCTCGGGGAGCATATTTGGAATCCAGTGGTAGTAAAAGGAAATATTTTAGAAGGGTTGCCATCAATGACAAAGGGGGAGATTGTTGGAAATATTAAGCATATTGGTTGTCATTGATGTCAAAGGCAAAATGGTTGAGATTTATCTTCAAGGTTGAAATAATAAAATGCAAGGCAAATATCTTCAAAGGATTCATGAGGCAAAAATATTGAAGTCAAAGGGACAATAGTTGTCAAGGCAAAAGGATTTTCCATGGTTATGTTAGCAAGAAAAGATAAGGTTTCATTTGATTGAAAAGGATTTTCCATGGTTGTATTTGCAAGGAAAAGACAAGACTTCATTTGGTTAGAAAAATGTTTAATTTGCAAAGGCCCAAAGGTTAAAAGTTTAAATTATAATATTTAAATATTTTAAGATTTAAATTATTATAATTAAGTAAAATATTTAAAATTTTGGGTGGCGAAGGTTCAAAATGAAAAATTATTTCTAAGCGTCGACGTCAAAATTTGAAGGGCAAGAAACATGTATATAAAGAGCATAAATTATTGCAAGGCAATTGTAAGGTTGGATGCATCGTTCAAAATTCAAAATTTGCAATTCATTCATGGAGGCAGAGAGGAAAGAAAGGTCAAAAGTGCACGTGTTTCAGAGCCAATTTCGCAAGTCAAAGAGGGAGAGTACATGGCCTAGGTTTCATCCGAGCAACTAGCTCATACGGTAAGAAGTCCCTGCACTAAGTCATGGCAAAGAGGAGGTCACGGGTTCAAGGTATGGTAGGGTCAAATTTTTGTTGAAGATATTTTACATCATGGAGGTAGTAGAAAAGGTGTGTTGTGCACCTTGGTTGTTGTGTGGGTAGCTAGCCCACACGATAGCCTAGCATTGAGCTAGGGCATGGGCCAGCAAGAGGTGGTAGGTTCAATTCACGGTGGTTGCAAATGTAAGGACAAATTTTTGAATTAAATTTTCTAAGGTATGCACTCCATTCACTTGCATTAGGGAGTCATAAGGTTAAAATTTTGTTTTATATTTTGAGGTCAAAAGGACAATGTGGAATTTAAATTCAGATTTCTAGCTGTGAAATGTGCATGAGATAAAGTTGATATTATGATTTACTCCTTGAAAGTTTGAGTGCATTAAAAATCATTTTATTTCAAGTAGGAGGTATAAGGTGTATGTGGTAATTTCAATATTGTAATTTGTGCCTTGTAATGGTAATTGTATTGAAAATTACTTTATGAAAATAGGAGGCATAAGGTGTATGTGGTTGATTTAAATAATTGTAAATTGTACCTTGGGTTGTTAAATGCTATAAGAAATATTGTGGTGTGTTGAGAATTATTTCTTGTGAAAGGAGTTATAAGGTGTTATTATGGTTCAATTTTTTATTGTAATTTTTGTATGGTGGAAAATAAATTTGAGGGGTTTTTGATAAGTGTTAATGCTTCATTTTTGAGGAGAAATTTAATGTGGATGATTTGAAAGAGAGATCTACTAACCAGTTTTGAAGTGGCACTTTGAAAGGGAAATTCTTTTGAGAACAGGTTTTGAGGGCACATCTTCATCAAAGCAAGTTGAGAGGTATGGTGATATTATTCCTTCTTTAAGGTGTTTGTTTGAGCAAATATTTCTGAATCATAAGGTGGAGATAAAAGGTTTGATTAGTGTGCATTGTTGGAAATATTTGAGCTAAGGGTTGAGAACAAAATTATGCTTCATTGTTGAATGAAATTGGAAACACATGTGCTAGGGTTTGAGAACAAATTGTGCATTGGTTGAGTGTCATTGAAAGTGAATGTGCAAGTGTTAGAAATCAGATTTGTGAAGCTAGAGTGTGCATCAGTTTTGATTGTGGGAAATACATAAGAAGGTCAGTTATCAAATGCTAGACTAGAGCTACCTTTAGAATGCAATAAATGTGAGACATGTGAAAGTGATAGACTTAATGAATGTGAAGAACATATTGAGCATTTGTCAGTGCATATCATTCTCTATATGTTCAAGAGGTTAAAATAATTTTGGGTAGAATATGTCTGATGTACTTTGATCAAAGCATGTGATATGAGCAAGTTTTGAGCATGTGATATGAGCAAGTTTTGAGCATGTGATATGAGCAAGTTTTGAGCATGTGTTATGATTAAATTTGAGGTATATTTGAGAAAGTCTTGTGAGAAGACTTGAAGTAGATTTGGGATAGAGTTGAGACAAATTTGTGCATGTAATGTGTGCATATTTGAGACAGAGTTGAGATAGATTTGTGCATGTAATATGTGCAGATTTGGGATAGAGTTGAGATAGATTTGTGCATGTAATGTGTGCAGATTTGAGACAGAGTTGAGATAGATTTGTGCATGTAATGTGTGCATATTTGGGATAGAGTTGAGACAGATTTGTGCATGTAATGTGTGCAGATTTGGGATAGAGTTGAGATAGATTTGTGCATATAATGTGTGCAGATTTGGGACAGAGTTGAGACAGATTTGTGCATGTAATGTGTGCAGATTTGAGACAGAGTTGAGATATATTTGTGCATGTTGCAGATAGAGTTTGAGATAGATTTGTGCATGTAATGTGTGCAGATTTGAGATAGATTTGAGATAGATTTGTGCATGTAGTGTGTGCATATTTGGAGCAGAGTTAAGTAGAGGTGTGTACCAGATTTGGAGGTGACCAGAGCAGTGGGGACAGATGTCTCCTATGGATAGAGGTCCACTAGCTAGAGTAGTGGGGACAGAGGTCTCTTGTGGATAGAGGTCCACTAGCTAGAGTAGTGGGGATAGAGGTCTCCTGTGGATAGAGGTCCACTAGCCATAGCAGTGGGGATAGAGGTCTCCTGTGGATAGAGGTCCACTAGCCAAAGTAGTGGGGATAGAGGTCTCCTATGGATAGAGGTCCACTAGCCATAGTAGTGGGGACAGAGGTCTCCTATGGATAGAGCAGTGGGGACAGAGGTCTCGTGGATAGAGGTCCACTAGCTAAAGCAGTGGGGACAGAGGTCTCCTGTGGATAGAGGTCCACGAACTTGAGCAATAGGGGATTGATGTCTCCTTTGGGTTGGTGCCCATAAATATTGTAATAGGGAATTGGTTCCCAAGAGATTGGTTGAGGAAATTTATAAGAAATATTTTCTCCATGGACGTAGCCCACATTGGATGAACCACGTTAAATCTGTGTCTCTCATGTGTGTGATGATTTGTGCATTGTTTCATTTACTGCATTGATATTATTGTTGTTATCATTTGGAAATAAAAGTAAAATTTGATCTTATACTGTTCACCCCCCCTCTCAATATAAGCTTGTGTTCTTCACTTTCCCCTTATCCCCCCTCTTTTCCTAGCTTGATCGAAATCACGATCGCTCCTTATAGGCCATGATTTTGATAAGTTAGGATTTTTGTTGGAAATATTGAGTACATTGAGTTGGCATTGATTCCAAAGGGTACATGCGGTAAAATAATGTGATGTCAAAGGTGCATGATAGTCAAGAATATTCTACATGGGTTTGATAGCAAGACTCACAAGAAAGAAAATTATTGAAAGAAAAGGGTTTATAATATTTATTTTTTAAATATTATATGAAGGAAAAAAAAAATTCAGAGTGGTTTTAGAAGGTAAAGTTTAAGTATAGAGGGTCAAAGATTTAAATAAAATTCTTGTGGGAAAAAGGTTTGAAGGCAAAAGGTTCAAAAAGGAAATATTGTAATATTTATTAAATATTATAATATAAAGTTATAAACCCTTGGCGCCAACTTATTTTTTAAATACTCTCATGCAAAATCGTGTGCTGACATTTCAATCCAAGAATAAGTACATATAAATAAGGGGATAAAACATTTCATTTTTTACCAAGCACTAATGATATATTTTGATTATTATTCAATGCAAAAAAAAAATTAATACTTTTGTGATTCGAAGGGCTAAGTTAAAATTTCCTGCAAACGATAAGAAGACGACAATGTGTTTGAAAGGTGTGCATGCGACTAGTTAATGACATATATTGTGAGAACTTGAGACTTCCTATACAACTGGGATAGACCAAATGGTTGTGTGACTTGTATGAGCATTGATAGGAAGGAGGTCATAGGGTCAAAACCCTTGGACATCATTTTAAAGGTTGTGCTAAGTTTTTTGATCTGTGCACTGAGATAGGGACATCTTTGTGTGGGCATGTCCTTGGTTCCAACCACCGTAGTAGTGCAGTTGGTTAGGACACTTGTGATAGTGCTATTATGGTAGAGGTCTACGGGTCAAAACCCGTGGAGTGTGTTTTGCTTGGCATTGATGGCAGTGTTGATTTTTTGGTAAGTGCTAAGGTTGCTTGGCATTGACGACAGTGATAATTTTTTGTGAGCGCTAAGGTTGCTTGGTGTTGACGGATGTGAATGAGCACATGAAGACTTTGAGAAAGGTAAAGTAAAATATTTTTATTATTGTTTAAAGCTTGGAGTTATAAGGTGGTTTTAGTGATTTGTATATTCTGTTATTGTGAGTTGAATATTAGGGTGTATTATTGAATGTCATAAGCTTGGAGTTATAAGGTGTATTTACTGATTTATATATTTTGTGTATTGTAAGTTGGATTTGGGGTGTTTTTTGAATGATAAGTTAGGATTTATAAGGTGTAAATTGATTTATTTCCAAGTGTAATTTTTGCATTATAGAAAAAGGGATCCTAGGGTTTTAGAAGCTTATTCTTGAAAGATTAAAGAGGAGAAATAAGGCATTGATTTTATAGATTTATTATGGACAAATTTTGGAAAGATTTGAGTGGATGATGTTTTTATCTGTGCTAGAAGTTGAAATTCACTAACCAGATTTCTTGAAGGATCAAAAAAAAAAAAAAAATTGAGACAGGTTTTAGAGGCACATCATCATCAAGACAATTTTTAGAGGTATGGTGTTTTGATCTCATTCACAAGGTATTTTTGATTAAGAAATATCTTGTTGTCATATGATTGGATAAATAAATATTGAATGAGTATACTTGTGCTAGATTTTGAAAACTATTTGTGCTTCATTGTTGAAATAAATTGGAAACACTTGTGCTAGGGTTTGAGAACTATTTGTGCTTCATTGTTAAAAGAAATTGGAAACACTTGTTCTAGGTTTGAGAACTATTTGTGATTCATTGTTGAATGAATTTGGAAACACAAGTGCTAGGGTTTTTGAATTAAGCTTGTGCATTAACCTTGAATGATATTGGGATAAATTTGCAAAGGTTAGAGAGCAATTTTATGAAGCAAATTGTGCATTGGTTTTGAGTGATAATGGAAATGAAAATGCAAGAGTTATAGGTTAATTTTGTGAAGAAAATTTATGCATATTCATGATTGATTTTTTGAGTAGATGAAAAGAATAGACTTGTGGATTGTTCATAATTGACATTGTGAGTAGATGAGAAAGACTTATGCATTATGATTGGTCTTGAAATAAATGTGGAACTCAGCAATAACCAAGTCGGTTATAAAGTGTTAGACTAGAGCTACCTTTAGAATGCAATAAATGTGAGACATGTGAAAGCGATTGACTCAATGAATGTGAAGAACATATTAAACATTTTTTAGTGCATATCATTATCTATATGTTCAAGAGGTTAAACGAATTCAAGGTATATTATGTATAAACTGCTTTAGTTGAGGAAAGCACTTTGAAGAATAGATAAAGCATTTGATGACATGATTATGCAATATAGATAAACAAGTTTTGTATACAAGGTTTAGAACATATTTGAGAATATATTATGAGCATATTTGAGTATGTGGTATGAGCAGATTTGAGCATATGTTATGAGCAGATTTGAGCATATGTTATGAGCATATTTGAACATATGTTATGAGTAGACTTGAGTATGTGTTATGAGCATTTTTTAGTATGTGTTATGAGTATATTTGTTCATATGTTGTGAGAATATTTGGTCATATGTTATGAGAAGATTTGAGCATGTGTTATGAGCATATTTGAGCATGTGTTATGAGCAGATTTGAGTGTGTGTTATGAGAATATTTGAGCATATGTTATGATTAGATTTGAGTATGTGTTATCAATAAATTTGAGCATATGTTATGAGCATATTTGAGTATGTGTTATGAGTAGAGTTGAGAGTATGTTTTATGAGTAGAGTTGAGAGTAGATATTGGTGAAAATATTTGTGCAAGCCTTGAGTATATATTTGGAGAAAATTTGAGTAGAGTTGAAAGTAGGTTTTGGTGAGCAAATTTTTACAAGTATTGAGTGTAGGCTTGGAGAATATTTGAGAAGATTTGAGAGCAGGTATTGGTGAGAATATTTGAGAAAGCCTTGAGTGTAGGATTGGAGCAAATTTGAGTAGAGTTAAGAGTAGGTTTGGGTGAGTAGATTTATGTAAGCCTTGAGTGTAGGCTTGGAGCAGATTTGAGCAGAGTTGAGAGCAGGTTTTGGTGAGCATATTTGAGTAAGCCTTGAGTTTAGGCTTGGATTATATTGTAGCAGAGTACAAAAGAGGGGATTAAGATCCTCGGTGGATAGAGGTCCATGAACCAGAGTAGAGGGTATTGGTTTCTCTTGTGGATAGAGGTCCACGAACTAAAGTAAAGGGGATTGAGGTATTCGATGGATAGAGGTCCACAAAATAGAGTAGAGGGGATTGGTGTCTCCTATCGATATATATCCACAAAATTAAGCATAAGGGATTGGTGTCTCCTTTGGTTTTGTGCCCATAAACATTGTAATAGGGAATTGTTTCCCAAGATATTGGTTGAAGAAATTTATAAAAAATATTTTCTCCATGGACATAGCCCATATTGGGTGAACCACATTAAATCTATGTCTCTCATGTGTGTGATGATTTATGCATTGCTTAATTTATTGCATTGATATTATTTTTGTTATCATTTGGAAATAAAAGTAAAATTTTGGATCTTATACTATTCACCCCCTCTTAGGATAAACTCATATTCTTCAATTGGTATCAGAGTAGGTTCTTTTAAGGAAGCCTAATATCTTTAAGGAAGATCTTACAACAACACACATGGCCAAGAAATGCAAAATAAGAACCATGATACCATACCCTCCTAATAAGGAAGGAACACACATATACATGAAAGAAAAGTAATATGCTCTAGTAATTAAAATCTAGGAAAATAGAGAGAAAGAGGAAACTATGGTAGACATGGAAGAAGAATTTTATTTTGCTCGCAAAGAGATTGTTACTCTAAAAGGTGAAGTGGAAACATTTAAAGAAACATATTCAAGTAATGAATCAAGCAGGATAAGAAGGAATAAGAAAGATCCCACAAAAACACAAATGACTCATCATGAGTATAAGTTTGTGTTCTGTGTTAAATGTGGTAAAATTTATCACTATACAGCTTATTATCCATAAATTGGGTATAGTAGCAGTGAAGATAAATAGGAATACAAGAAAAATATAGAAATAAAATTCAGTTATGAAAATAAAAATAGGCATAGTCAAGACATGTATGAGAGGAAGATATTTTTTGAAAATAGCAGTGATGAAAGTCTCTCCGATAGTGAAAAAAAGATGCTCCTATCAAAGACCAAGTAGAAAAGAAAGAAGATGATCTTGTTATTGAATATCTACAAAAAGAGATAGATTTAGAAAAGAAAGAAGCTACATTTGAAATGAAAAAGGAACTTGAAGACCTAAAAAGGGAGAATTTAGGATTAAAAACTCAAGTACAAGAATATGATAAAGCAAATTCAAAGCTTCTATAAGATCTCACTAACTTAAAAGTTAAGATTGAAGAGGCAAGAAGAATTAAAGAAGGAATGACTGAACAATTAAAGGCAAAAGAATTAGAATGTGAAATATTAGAACATGAAGTGGTTTCTCTAAGGATGGAAGTGAAATATTCTAATGAAAATTTACATAAGTTTGGGAGAAGCTCAAAAACATTGGATGATATTCTCATGGCACAAATATCTCCATTTATCAATACTAGACTTGGTTTTGAATAAGGACAAGGGAAACAAGAAGAAGAGTCAAGCTCAAGTTCAAAAGAAATAGAAGAACCAAAAGTGATTGAAGAAGAACCTAAGACCTATGTTGATGTGTTGAGAGGTGATAGTATCAAAGAGGAATCAAACAATGCACCATCAAGGAACAGAGATCATCACAAAAAAAGCAAAGAAATAATAATGAGATCAAGGTAAGATGAATATTTCTTCCAGGGTTATTGTTACTCATGTAATCAGTTTGGTCATAAAGTTGTGCATTGCAGGATTCATGGAAAGAATAATTATGGCTTCACTAAGAGGAAATTCAATTCATTTGAAGATGGATATTTATTTCAAGGTCATTTCTACTCATGTAATCACTTTGGTCATAAAGCTATACATTGTAGGGTTTATGGTAAAGATGATAATGGCTTCACCAAGAGAAATTTTAGATTATTTGCACCTTTCAAGAACTACAACATCAGGTGTTACAATTGCAACAATCTTGGGCATAGAGCAAAATTGTGTAGAACATAATTTCTAGAACTTCCAAGGATAAGCAAGAAACAAGGACAACCAGAATATTCAAAGAGGTATGAGCTCAAAGGTTTGGAAAAAGAAGATTGAGGAAAAATAAGAGCATTGTAAGTTGGGAGTAGTCTTACTCCCATACCAAAATTTAATCACCTCATGGAGAGGAGGAGGTGTAGGGGCTATGCTAAAATATCTTATTTTTAGCCCCATGGAGCCCTTTGCCATTAATATCAAAGGGGGAGAGAATTCAATAAGGGGGAGAGATTTCAGTAAGGGGGAGCAACTTCTCAAGGGGAAATTTTTTGGAATCTAGTTGCACTAAAAGAATATTTTTTGTAAGGGTTGCCATCAATGACAAAGGGGGATATTGTTGGAAATATTGAGTACATTGAGTTGTCATTGATGTCAAAGGGTACATGAGGCAAAAATAATGTGATGTCAAAGGTGCATGATAGTCAAGAATATTCTACATGGGTTTGATAGCAAGACTCACAAGAAAGAAAATTATTGAAATAAAATGGTTTATAATATTTATTTTTTAAATATTATATGAAG
Source organism: Wollemia nobilis (assembly GCA_028583015.1). NCBI lineage: Eukaryota > Viridiplantae > Streptophyta > Pinopsida > Araucariales > Araucariaceae > Wollemia > Wollemia nobilis. The sequence continues at coordinate 4,378,043 of JAQPPZ010003361.1, read as the reverse complement.
GACAAAAAGGTTTAAGAAGTTTTTTTGGGACAAAAGTCTAAAAGAGAAGAATAATTATAATATTTATTAGAAGGACAAAGAGGTTTAAGAGTTGTTTTAGAAGGTAAATTTTAAAATAAGAGGGCCAAAGTTTTAAATAAAAGTCTTGTGGGACAAAGGTTTGAAGGCAAAAGGTTCAAAAGGAAATATTATAATATTTATTAAATATTATAATATAAAGTTATAAATCCTTGGTGCCAACGTCTTTTTGAAATACTCCCATGCAAAATTGTGTGTCGATATTTCAAGTCAAGAAGAAGTGCATATAAATAAGGGGACAAAACATTTCATTTTTCACCAAGTGCTAATGATATATTTTGATTATTATTCAATGCAAAAAACATTTTAATACTTTTGTGATTCGAAGGGCTAAGTTGAAATTTCCTATGAATGGCAAGAAGAGGACAACATGTTTGAAAGGTGTGCATGCGTTTGATTAATGATAGATATTGTGAGCACCTGAGACATCCTATCCAACTGGGATAGAATAGATGGTTGTGTGACTGGCGTGAGTGCTGATAGGAAGGAGGTCGTAGGGTCAAAACCCCTAGACATCATTTTGAATGTTGTACTAATTTTTTCGATCCACGCACTGAGACAGGGACATATTTGCATGGGTGTGTTCTTGGTTCCAACCGCCACGGTAGCACAGTTGGTCAAGGCACTTGTGATAGCATTGTTGTGGCAAAGGTCTATGGGTTGAAACCTATGGAGTGCATTTTTCTTGGCATTGATAGTAGTGTTGATTTTTTGGTAAGCTCTAAGGTTGCTTGACATTGACAACAGTGATAATTTTTTATGAGCGCTAAGGTTGCTTGGTGTTGATGATTGTGAATGAGTGCACAAAGACTTTGAGTAAGGTAAAGTAAAATATTTTGATTATTGTTTAAATCTTGGAGTTATAAGGTGGTTTTAGTGATTTGTATATTCTGTTATTATGATTTGAATATTAGGGTGTATTGTTGAATGTCATAAGCTTGGAGTTATAAGGTGTATTTAGTAATTTATATATTATGTGTATTGTAAGTTGGATTTGGGGTGTTTTTTTGAATGATAAGTTAGGAGTTATAAGGTGTAAATTGATTTATTTCCAAGTGTAATTTTTGCATTATAGAAAAAGGGATCCTAGGTTTTTAGAAGATTATTCTTGAAATATTAAAGAGGAGAAATAAGGCATTGATTTTCTAGATTTATTGTGGACACCTTTTGGAAATATTTGAGTGGATGATATTTTTATCTATGCTAGAATTTGAAAATCACTAACTAGATTTCTTGAAGGATCAAAAGAAAAATTATTTTGAGATAGGTTTTAGAGGTACATCATCATCAAGGCAATTTTTAGAGGTATGGTGTTTTGATCTCATTCACAAGGTATTTTTGGTTAAGAAATATATTGTTGTCATATGATTGGATAAATAAGGATTGAATGAGTATACTTGTGCTAGAGTTTGAAAACTATTTGTGCTTCATTGTTGAAATAAATTGGAAACACTTGTGCTAGGGTTTGAGAACTATTTGTGCTTCATTGTTAAAATAAATTGGAAACACTTGTGCTAAGGTTGAGAACTATTTGTGCTTCATTTTTGAATGAATTTGGAAACATGAGTGCTAGGGTTTGTTAATCAAGCTTGTGTATTAACCTTGATTGATATTGGGATAAATTTGCAAAGGTTAGAGAGTCGTTTTGTGAAGAGATTTGTTCATTGATTTTTAGTGATATTGGAAATTAAAATGCAAGAGTTATAGATCAGTTTTGTGAAGAAAATTTGTGCATCTTCATGATTGATTTTGTGAGGAGATGAAAAGAACAGACTTGTGGATTATTTATAATTGACATTGTTAGTAGATGAGAAAGACTTGTGCATTATGATTGGTCTTGAAATAAAGGTGCAACTCAGGAATAACCAAGTTAGTTATCAAGTGCTTTACTAGATCTACCTTTAAAATGAAATAAATGTGAGACATGTGAAAGTGACAAACTTAATGAATGTGAAGAACATATTGAGCATTTGTTAGTGCATATCATTCTCTATATGTTCAAGAGGTTAAATGAATTCTAAGTAGAATATGTCTAATATACTTTAGTTAAGGAAAGCACTTTGAACAATAGATAAAGCATTTGATGATATCATTATGAAAGATATATAAAAAAGTTTTGTATACAAGGTTTGGAATAGATTTGAGCATATGTTATGAGCAAATTTGAGTATGTGTTATGAGTATATTTGAGTATGTGTTATGAGAATATTTGAGTATGTGTTATGAGCATATTTGAGTATGTGTTATGAGCAGATTTGAGTATGTTTTATGAGCATTATTGAGCATATGTTATGAGTAGATTTGAGCATATGTTATGAGCATATTTGAGTATGTGTTATGAGAAAATTTGAGCATGTGTTATGAGAATATTTTAGTATGTGTTATGAGTATATTTGAGAATATTTTATAATAATATTTGAGCATATGTTATGAGTAAATTTGAGTATGTGTTATGAGCAGATTTGAGTATGTGTTATTAGCAGATTTGAGCATATGTTATGAGCAGATTTTAGTATGTATTATGAGAAGAGTTGAGAGTAGGTTTTATGAGTATATTTGAGAGCAGGTATTCGTGAGTATATTTGTGCAAGCCTTGAGTATAGGCTTGGAGCATATTTGAGAAGAGTTGAGAGTAGGTTTTGGTGAGAATATTTGTGCAAGCCTTAAGTGTAGGCTTAGACTAGATTTGAGGGCACGTATTGGTGAGAATATTTGAGCAAGCCTTGATTATAGGCTTGGAGTAAATTTGAGCAGAGTTGAGAGCATTTTTTGATGAGTATATTTGTGCAAGCCTTGAGTGTAGACTTGGATTAGATTTGAGTAAAGTTGAAAGCAGGTTTTGGTGAGCATATTTGAGCAATCCTTGAGTGTAGACTTGGAGTATATTGTAGTAGAGTAGAGTATAGGGGATTGAGGTCTTCGATGGATAAAGTTCCACAAACTAGAGCATAGGAGATTGATGTATCCTGTGGATAGAGATTCAAAAACCAGAGTAAATGGGATTGAGGTCTCTGGTAGATAGAGGTCCACAAACTAGAGTAGAGGGGATTAGATTCTCCCATGGATACAGTTCCACGAACTTGAGAATAGGAGATTGGTGTCTCCTTTGGGCTGGTACCCATAAACATTGTAATAGGGAATCGGTTCCAAAGATATTGGTTGAAGATATTTATAAGAAATATTTTCTCCATGGACATAGCCCACATTGGGTGAACCACATTAAATTTGTGTCTCTCATGTGTGTCATGATTTGTGCATTGCTTCATTTACTGCATTGATATTATTGTTGTTATTATTTATAAATAAAAGTAATTTTTTTGATCTTATACTATTCACCCCCCCTCTCAATATAAGCTTGTGTTCTTAAATTTTCTCTTAGAAACCCCATTTTTTGGGCCAACTCTCAAGACATCAACCCTCCCCTAGGTTGTCTTTTCATATTCCTACCCTTTTGCCCTCTAAACATAAATATGTAGAGGGGGAAAATTGTGCACTGCATGTGACTGTCAACTAGTTCTATTGGGAGCTGAGGTGATTGTAATGGTTTTTTTTATTCTCTACACTCAGTGGAGAAAGGAAATGGGTTCACTAAGAATGATTTTAGAACTCGTTCCAAGTCTAGGGTGGGAATGTTCAATGTGTCCAATTAAGCAATCACCTATGTTTGGTCTTTCTAAAACTAAATTAAGACAATAAAAGAATGATACAAGATCCATAAGATGCAAGAAGACAACGACTAACCCTAGTATAATTCTTGTATTCAATGATTTGTAATCCTAGATTGCAAGAAATAAAAAATTATGTTCTTTGAGCAAAGGCACAAGTGAAATGCACAAACAAGACTAAACCCTAAGATGTAAAATAAAATGCTCTTTTCTTTTAAATACCTAAAATGTAAATCAAAATTTCTTTTTCTTTTCCTTTTACGTAATCTATATTTGAAACAAAAATAATAAAAGACACAACAAAAATTATCCTAAAGCTTTACCAAGGGCACTTATCTATTTTAGCATTTGATCCAAGCTTTATCTTGCATCCATAATATCCCATAGCTTCAACCTACAAAACAACTTCACAAAAACACTAGAAAATATGGTCAACATTTGGGGGCTTGCTTAGGCCATTGTATGACTATGCTTGGAGGTGCAACAATCAAGCCCCCTAGATCCTTTTAGCTAACCTTTCAAAATAAAATGATCTTTGACCTTTGGAACAAACACAATGAGATATAACAACATGAAATAGTAAATGATGTGCAAAGTTTGAACAAGAATACAATTTCTAAACTAGGGTTTAGGGATAAATTGTTGTCCCAAAGCTAATATGATATACAAGAAAAATAGAATGATGGAAAATAGAATATAATTAAAATATAATGTAAATGATGTTATATGCCTTAAGAGTAGTACGAAGAGCATACCTAGGGTTTAGGAACAAATCCTTACCCCCAGATTTAACGTAGCCAAAATTATGCCCTGTATGGGGTGACCATGATCTCGAATCTACTGCCATTGTGCCCTATAAGTACAAGGTATGATTTCACAAAATAATAAAAAAAGCAACAGATCGATGTGAAACAAACAATAATAAATGTGAGATTAACAATCTATGAATGCAAATAAGAAAATATAACCTGATGACAATGAAAAAGTAGACAAAAGGATGAAGTTCTCCAAGATGGTAGAATATATCTCAAGGCTCCATCACTTGACTACCAAGGGCAAAAAAATAATAGCAAAGCACCAAGAGAGAACACTACAAAAACTTGGTAGCACTTGGAAGAAGCCTTTAACATATCACCTTTACAAAAATTGCTTAGCATCAAAATTTACTTGCGAAATCACTTGTTAAGAAAAAGGATCCAAAATATCTATTTATAAGAGGTTTCAAAAGAAAAATGGGTAGAAAAATGCTATGGGAGGACCGACCTTAAATAATTTGGCTTTAAAGTTCGGTCTTTTAAAATAAAATCCTAACTTGCCAAAATCGTGCCCTGTAAGGGCCAATCGCAATTTTGATAAAACTAGGAGAAAAAGAGAGAAGAGGGGAGAAGAGAGGTCCAAACTTACCTTTGGGCAAGTTGAAGGGTCTCTCTAAGGTTCTAGGGAAAATTACCCACTTGGGTGGTGTTAAGTGATACATCTACCCAATTTGCAAACACATACCAACAACTAGGACTCATTCGGGATGTCCTCTCTTGAAAGAAAATAATCACTCCCCAAGGTTTTATTAAGGTTGATCTACCATGGTAAATTCTTATCAAATATTCTAAATCAAAGCATGAGAGAAGGGAATCATATGGATAACTCAAAGGAACATATAACTATTAACAAGGGTGAGTGTCAATTCATTGTTTAAACTTGTAAAACATAAATCTAGCTTAATATTTAGCTAATTCTTAGAATACAACATTTAGTATCATGGATTACATCAATAAAATAGAATAGAGCAAGGTTCTAGGATTTCTACCTTAAAATTCATCAAACATATAATATTCATTGCATCATAATCATAATATTCCAAGCACATAGTAAATATTACTTTGAAACTTACAAAAATGTAGCACATAAATCACGTAAGGTAAGCTCTAGAAATTGAACTTGATCTAATCTACTCCTATTCTAAACAAATTTCAAAATAAAATTCTTAAAGGAAAAAATTAAACAAGCAATTGAATCTTGAAGATTTAAATTGAATCCATTGAAGCAACAATCTTGAAAATCAACCAGCCTTAGCCCGATCAATATTCACACAATATAAGACCAAGATAGTGTTATATTTAAAGGAAAGAAAGAACAATATACTAGAATTGACTTAAATGAGACCACCATTAGCATGCGTAGATCACACCAAGAATTCTAATACATTGCATTAATAAGATGTTCAATGATTACACTCAGACTTGCTTGCATCAGGTGATTGCAAGGATAACTCTCCAAGTTACAATGATAGGGGTGCATATGCTCATCAAACTAACAAAGAAAATAAGAAATTCCTAAATATCTATCACTAAAATGGTATTTGACCCTTTGAAATGGGGTCTTATTGGCTATTTATAGCCTTACAATTTAAATTTTTAATGCTTTACAGTTGTATTTTGGTGGTTTATAATTGAACTTCAATGGTTTATAGTTGGATTGATGAGCTATCTCCTAGATGATGTGTCAATTTATGGTTCTTCTTGGTTTGGATCTTCAATTTCATCCATTTATTTTTGCAATTATTTGTTTGGCCAAGCTATCAATCTTCAATTATTGAGCTAATATATCTGTCAAGCATCAAAGAGTTTCCAAAATTCTATCCAGGTTCAATGAATTTAGCCCCAATGTTTTATCTTCCCATATATTTCATGGATTGGTTCAGTCACCTGTAAAACATAAGTTCAAAATTCAATTTAGAACTTTAGCCACAAAAAAATTATATTATTACTATTATTAATATTATTATTGCTAAAGTTGATGATTATTAAATTTAATGAATTAATTTTCTAAGATACATTATATCTCATTTTAATTTTTAATTTTACATTATTTGTTAATGTTTTAGCTTTTAATTTTTATGTTCAAATTATTAATCTTTGATACTAAAGTTAAATTTCAATTTTAATGCCAATGTATTAAATCCAACTCTAATGTCAAAAAATTATTAAGATTAATTCATATTTATCATCATTATTATTATTCCTTTTATATCTTTAGCTCCAATATTTTAGACTTAGGCTTTATTCATATCATGATATATTTATATCTCCATGGTCTAAGGTTTTATTTTTTTATTATTATCCTTTCTTATCCCTTGTCAAATGTTTGCTCTTCGATTTATTTTTCATTTCACGTTAAATTTTAACCCTCAAACGTTGAACAAGGTGCAGCAAAAGTATTGTCATTGTTGTCAACACAGACAGAAATTGATGCAGTTGAAGCAATGGACAAGAATTCTAAAGTCAGTCAGATCAAGTACAGTGAATTTGCAGGAAAACAGAAGTGACCCAGATTCAGAAATTTGCAGAAAAAGACAAGTAAGAAAACGGTCGCGATATTGCGACATGTTGAGAGGTCTGAAGGCAGAAAGAAAAATGTCACGATTTCGCAACATGGCCAAGGAGAGAGAAAATGCATGCCAAATTGTCGTGATTTCGCGACATGGCCGAGGAGAGAGAAAATGCATGCCAAATTGTCACGATTTCGCGACATGGCCGAGGAGAGAGAAAATGCATGCCAAATTGTCGCGATTTCGCGACATGGCCGAGGAGAGAGAAAATGCATGCCAAATTGTCGCGGTTTCGCGACATGGCTGAGGAGAGAGAAAATGCATGCCAAATTGTCACAATTTCGCGACATGGCCGAGGAGAGAGAAAATGCATGCCAAATTGTCACGATTTCATGACATGGTCGAGGAGAGAGAAGGTGCAAGAAAAATTATCGCGATTTTGTGACATGTGTCGGGTAAAGGCGTAGGCAATGAAAAATGTCACGATTTTGCGACAGGATTGGAGTGGAAGCAACAAGGTGAAAAAGGTGTAGCGATTTCGTTGCATGAAAAAATGCATGGAAACAAAGGTGTAGCAATTTTGCTGCATGACAAAATGTATGGAAACAAAGGTGTAGCAATTTCGCTACAAGTCAAAATGCAAGGCAACAAAGTTGTAGCGATTTCGCTACATGTCTTGTTTTCGCTAGTGCATGGAGCAAGAGTTGTACGAAAGTGAAGAACGTCGCGATTTCGCGACATGTTCCAATTTCACTACTGCATGAAGCAAGGATTGTACGAAAGCCAGAAACGTCATGATTTCACGACAAAGCTGAGCATGACGTCGACAAAATTGAAAGTGTCACGATTTCACGATAGGGTGAAAGAAAAGCCGCTGGAAGCCAGAAGCGTCACGATTTCGTGACAAAGATGAGGATGACGTCAGCAAAAGCTGAAAGTGTCGCGATATCGCGACAAGTTGCAAAAGAGACCTCAGGAAGCCGAAAGCGTCACGATTTCACGACAACATTAAGTATGACATCAGCAAAAGTTTGAAGTGTCACGATTTTGTGACATGAACAGAGGAAAAGCTTTCAAAATCCAAAATGGTCATGATTTCACGACAGCAAGGGCATGAAGGCGTACAGCTACAAAATGTGTCGCGATATCGCGACAAGTTAGTATTTCATGGTCAACAGCCCAAAAAAATTCAACTGGGCAGAAATGTCACGATTTCGCGACAGGTAACAGTTGTGCAGGTAAAAGCCGAAGGAGCATGCAAGATGACATGTGTCGGAAAAAGCATACAGGAAAATCATGCAGCCAGTTACGTAAAAAGTAACTGATGTTAGATCTGCAGTTACACATTGATAGGTGTTAGACATGCACTAGAACAACTGTATATGCACGATTGAAAAGCATTCAAAGAATAAAATATGAAGGATCGGAAAAGCTTTCAAAAATACGTATTTGCAGCATTCAAAAAGTCGTATTTGCATAATTCAAACAGCCAAATATGAAGGATCGAAAAAGCTTTCAAAAAGACGTATCTACAGCATTCGAATAGCCGTATTTGCAAGGATTCGAACAGTCGCTTATGAAGAGGAGAAAAGAATTTGAACAGCTCAAGAATGTCATTCAACTGCATGCAGGATTGAAAATTTATAAAAGACAAAAATTCCCGATGAGAAAAAGGGGTTATGGTTATAAAAGGACAGTCGTGCAGAGAATAAGGTTGCTACTGTTAGAGGGAAATTGCTGTGAAAAGAGGGTTAGAAGAGAGCCAAGAGAGAAATTAGCAGAGCCGTGAGAGTGTGCAGAGTTTGTTTAATTGTAGACCAGTCAAGATCGTGTAATAAGTGAAGAAATGTTTATGTCATTTTAAATTGCTTAGAATTGCAGTCCAAATTGGTGCTTGGTACTAGGGGTTGGTGCTCCTATCTGTTGCAGTAGAAAACTAAGGGGTTGGTGCTCCTTCCAGGTAGATGCTGGTAAAGTGTTTGTAAAATTGGTATTTTGCAAAGAATAGATTTGGATTGGAGTCCAAGCAGTCATTTTTGAGGAGTAGCCAAATTGGTGAACCTCGGTATATTGAGTGTTGTGGTGTGCTCTATTGTTCAATTTGCTTTTCTAGTTTTCAAGTTCTCTTTGCTTCATTTTTAAATGCTGTAGATATTAATATTAATAGTTACACTGATTCACACCCCCCTCTCAGTGTCATTGTGTGAATATCATCAAATTATAATGCTCCGATACTGAATTAAACTTCAAGGCAATATTTTAATTATATTAACCTCAAACTAGAGTTTTACTTTTAATATTTCGTGTGATCGGGAATTCAATCAATCAATTATTATTGGTGGGGTGACTCAAGCAATAAATTCTTATTTGGGGAGGTGACACAAGCAATCATACCTGATTTGTTGAAAAATTGTACAAAAACTAATTACATCTTTCCTAAGGTTTTGAGGGTATAATTATCATTATTCATCCATTAGACTTTATAATTCTATAGTTTTAACCCCTTTGCTTTTGATTAATTCTTTCATGAAATTATCCCCCTTGCCTAAGGTTTTCATGACTTAATTTTCATTATTATTCGTTCTTCTAAGCCTAGGGTTTTTAATTCCTTGATTAAATTATTTTTAATAATGTTTTTGGATCCACTTAAACTCTCCCAACTCGATTAAATAATTTTTAATAATGGTTTTGGCTCCACTTAAACTCTCCTGACTGAATTAAATGATTTTTGATAATGTTTTTGGCTCCACTTAAAATCTCTCAACTTTGCTTGACTGAGAGATCTGATGGCTTCCAATTGGATGAAGATTCAATGGTTAATATTTATCCAAGTCAATTTAAATGGATGGCTCTATTGCACTCAGCTGAGAGATTCAATGGCTTCTGATTGGTCAAACCCATTTTTTACTTTTGGTTAAAGCTCAACTTTTGACTTTTGAAACCAACCCCTTGGATCTTCTTCAAGGCATGTAATTCATTGAATTATTAGAGATATACTGTATATTTAATTTTTTGACCTTTATTTTTGAAGACTGATTTATTAAATGCTGAATCTCAACTTTTAAAAATGAGCCCTTGGATTTCTAGCAAAAAACATAAGGCATTTATCTCTATGAGGATGCTCAAATTTTACTTTAAAAGGGGACCTATGGTAGACTTAGGTATTAGCCTTATTTTAAAGTTTTAAATTCAAATCCTTTAGACTAGCCAATCATATTGCATCACCCAAGTCACCTACTCCAATTGAATGTGAGCACTCGAGATAGCCACGCCAATTAAATCTCATCATTCCTGGCCAATTGGGTGTGGTCAGTTCACTCGCCTGTGCCAATAAGAATACAACCTTCAACATGATTTTTGATATAGATTTTAGGTATCCTTTTAGGGGCATAATAATCCCTAGGGAGGCCTTCGACTTATTGTTATCATGGTGCAATGGGCGCATGGATTTATTATTGCTCGAAACTTAGGTTTTAAGCCTTATATAAAAGGATTTAATCAAATTAAAGTATGAAATTTAGAAATTATGAATTAACCAAAGTATTAGCCATTGGTAATTAATTGACCTTGGTGCTATTTTGGGACCTAACAATCTGAATTTAAAATATGAAATTTGGTGCTTTATTTCCCGTAGTACCAAAATTAGGTCAAAATTCAAAGTGCCTATATTTTTATAAAACTTCCCATGTCTATAAATTTGCCAAATGGGTATCCAAATCTGTTGAGAAAGTTCAAACATTCATTATGGATAATGAAACTGATATTTTTAGATAAAATTAACATCAAATTTTCTACAAATCTAGTATTATTATATAGATAAGCTCAAGATCGTTCCACCAGGCTTTAAATCACCTCAAACGGAGATTTCCATCAAAAGTTATGGTAATTTTAGTTTTGTAGTAAATTTAGGGCAAGATGACAAAATTTAAAGAACCCTAAAATTGAATTTAATATTTTGAACCTTAGGATAAAACCTTTGAAATTCAATTTTCTAAAGTATTCAATCTAAAATAATGCCATTGAAATGCAAATATTCAAAAATATTAATGCAATCAATTTCAAAATATTCTATATAAGCAATTTCAACACCTTGATGTAAGCAATTTCAAAAATGATGTAAGCAAAGTTTAAAATCTTGATGTAAATAAAATTTTAGAATTAAAACCAAAATTTCAAGTGGGTCCCAAATTGGGGTAAGTTGTGCAATAGACACAACAAGTGGATCAATTTTCCATGTCTATATTTTTCCTCCTCTTTGATGCATTTATGGCCTAATAATTGTGCCAAAGAAATACGTAGACACCTATGGGCGAAGGATAATGAATAGAGAAGGTGTAGATAGGTTAGAAGAAAGGTATGGTACAAATTTGTGTCATTTTGGACACTTTTATATTTTTGCATGCAAATAAAGGCATTAGGGATATTAATACCTCTTAGGCTAGGGTGCCCCCTCGATTTTCTAAAGGAATTTGAAATTCCTAATAAAACTTGAAATGGCAGATGTAGAAGAAGAGAGAGTGAAAACAATAAAAAATAAAGGAGATAGAAGGATGAAAGAGGAGATAAAAACAAATGAAATAATTTTTTAAAGCATGATAATCACAAACATAATCAATGCAATGGAAAAATGATCCTAACTAAATGAATGCAATATGATATGAACAAAGATGAAAAGAAAAGAGGGGGTAAAGAAAATAAGAAGAAAAAAATGACGAAAGGAGTAAGAAAAATGAAAGAAGAAATTTTTTTTCCAAAAAAAGGTCAAGAGGAGAATAAAAACAAGGGAAAGAAAATAGGAGCGGAACCTTGCAAGGATGTATGCTCACAAATGATCGAATGAAGGTTGCCCCTCACTTGTGGCAATGAAGCTATATTGTATGGATGTTATACTTGTAAATATGGACAAGTGTGGAGCAATACCCACTATGGAAAAATATCTTAATCTTGTAGACCAAGGCATACAAAGAAGTGCTTGTAGGTATTCACACACTGGTATGATAGGCCCATAGGGCTAGATAAAGCTAGATATACTAGTCATGACCAGTCTTACTAACCAACTTCTTGAGGACTTTGATCAATGATTTATTGGATGCTTCAACTTATCTATTACCCTGAGGGTAATATGGAGTTGACCACTTGTGTTGAATATTGTACTTAGCACAAATTTTATGGACATATATATTCTTAAAAAAAGTACCATTATCAAAATAATCATCAAAAGAATCCCAAACCTACAAAGGATTTGGTTGAAGATGAACTTGGAAACCTAAGCTTCAATCACCATAGCCAAGGGCATGGCTTTGACTAATTTAGTGAAGTACTCTATCATTGTTATGATAAAATTGTGACCACCTTATGAAATTGGGTTACTCTTTCCGATGATTTCCAATCCCCACATGGATAATGTCTAAGAGGAAGAAATAACCTAAAGGTGTTGAGAAGGAGCATGGACAAGATTTTCATGGTGTTGACACTTGCAGCATTGGAAATGGTCATATGTATGTTTCTCCATAGAATGCCAATAGTACCCCATCTGAAAGAGATTTTTAGTAATGTCATTGCCACTGAAATGGCCTCCACATGATCCTTCATAAGTCTGACTAAGAGCTATTTGGGCTTCATCAAAGTTAAGGCACCACAAGAAGATACCTTCATAATAACATTGGTATAAAGTATTTCCAATTATAACAAATTGATATGATATTTTGCATAGAATATTAAGTTGATTGTGATCTAAATAATCAATAATCGATCCATATTTAAGAAAATTAAAGATTTCAATATACCATGGTTCAAATTGGGAAGCTTAAATGGTCAAAACATCTAACAATACAATACAAGAACAAAGCAACATGGGCTCCCAAAGTTATCTAACGATAATCAAAAATTGATCATATTCCAAATTTAAAGGGAACAAGGATGTAGTAGTGGCCATGGCATATACATGATGGTTGGAGGATCTAGGGATAGACTCTATGGTCACTTGACTAAACATAACAAAAGCTTGGTGATATTTTCTTTATAAGATTGTATCTTGTCATCTCGAGTCTAATAGACATCATTAATTTGATTCAACACAAGTTGAGAATTAACAAAAACTAAAATAAATCTAACCTTAATTGTTAAGATTACTCTAAGACCAAGGATCAAATATTCATATTTTATAGTGTTGTCCATGCAAGAGAAATTAAGCTTGAAGGAAAGGGGTATGAGCTATTTTTGTGGGATAACTAGAGTGACTCTAGCACTAGCACCCTTCATGCAATGGGCTCCATCAAAAAAAAAGTCCAAGACTCTGTCTCTTTAGCCTCTATTCCAAATCACTCATCAGGAGGGTCTTGAAGAGAAGGATTATCTTGATCCTATGATGAAACATTGATTAATGGTCCCTCACTCACCTTTAGATTTTTAGGTTGTTTGGTGATGTGAGATAAAGAAACTAATGGACATAAATTGAGATCATATTGAGCTTGCTCAACTTTTGAATAATATTGGAATGGATGAGGGTCACCCATAATGGTGATAAGTTGATCTTTGAATTCAAATTTTAAACATTGATGCAAAGTAAAAGGGACACCCCTCATCGCATGAATCCAACTACAAGAAGAAGATAAAAATAGGCTAAAATTGACCCATGTCAATTTACCCTAAGTCAAAAACATTCAAAAAATTAATTAAAACTACTTTCTAACCTCCTGCCTCGATTTTTGCACTCGTATCAAGTTTATTTCTAACCTCCTGATGATATCGACTCTATTTGAACGATATCGGTTGTCCGATGCGATATCAGACTTCATTGTACGAAATCGGATGTCCGATCTCATCCAAAACTAGAAAATGCCCAGAATAACAAAATGACAAAATTTGTTGTAACCTCCCTTGTCCGTACCTGGCCAACGGTGCAGACGTTACGGTATCGGATCAACCGATATCATCCAGATTGGGAGAGATCATAACTCCCCTTATTTTTTAGCCCAACCCCCCTAACTCACCTTGCCTATTTAATCCAGGCACTCTCCCTAGATTCCCCCTGGCTCTCAATCATTCTCGCATCCTTAGTATTATAGTGCATATTGCTAGTTTCATATTTTTTTGTAGGTTTGAAGATCCAAAAGTGCGCATCGGGTGGTACGATACAATATCGGACGTCCGATATCATCATAACAAGTCCGATATTGCCTACAGATCACTTGGGGGCACCTTCAGACCTTTGTTTGCATTTCTAATCCTTCTATTTTGTATTTACAAGATTACATATATTATTTATCATCTCATCTAAGCATTAATTTCATTTATCATATCTGGTGTTCACCATCATATCATTTCATTCTATTATTTTGCATTTATAGCATAGATTCACATTGTTTCTTTTCAAGCATTGCATATAATGAGTTTCATATAATCTAATTCATGCTTAATCAAGTTCATATTATGCTACAAATCTATGTTTTTGATGTCAATCTATGAAATTATAGGTTTATACTCAGATCGGACCTATCGATACCAGATAGGATGTCCGATATCACCTTGCAAAGTTCGATATCACCTATAGCAAGCAAAAATATTCAACATCAACCATCCAGATTGAGTAAGATCATGAAATTTCTTTAATAATTAAGCATTGCATCTGTTTATCTTCTGTAATCTATTGTGTGTTGTATTCATTTGAATCAAAATTGCATATAGTATAGGTTTAGTTGCATTTGGCCAAACTAGGTGAATGTGAGTGAATTAAAAGGAACACATCAAACAACTCCCAACCTAGGCATGGAAACTACCATATAAATATTTCCTGGTGAACCCACCCAATTCATCGAAAAATCACCAAAGAGGGCATGACATCAAGTGCCTCTCCTTTGAGGTGTAGACCTATCATTTTCCCATTCCCCTTCTAGGTATGGATCCATTAGCTTGAAGGAAAGGAGTGCAAAAATTTTAGAGCTACATTCTTTGGTGAACCCGACGTGAACTACATAAGCATCATTCTGATTTAAAACATAAAACATAAAATAAAAAAATAATATCATTAGTTAAACTTGCATATTTTTAGATTCACCTCTTAAATGGTAGATACCAATATAGGAAAATCTGCAATCATAGATATTAGAGCACTATTATCTACACAAGAAATATCTTTAGTGGTTGAAAACTCTAGTATCCCATCTCAAGAATAGTGGGCTGAACTTTGGAAGAGACTTGACATCATAAAAGCCAACACACCAAGACTTAGTCAAATCAAGAGATTCAACATAGCTAGAATCCTGGGACCCGATAACTCTTCTCACTACTTTGATATTCAAAGATCATGTGAGAGGTGGTTAGCTGATAAGAGAGCAAGTATATCTTCATCTATCTACACTTTTGAAGATTATCTTGAAAATGCCATAATTGTACATCGATTTCTTGCACACATAGAAGATCAAGAGATAGTTTTGGAAAACAAAAGAAGATATCAAAGAACTCCTAGAGTTGTCCATTTTCATGAATATTGTCATGAAATATATTTTTATTCTCAAGATTCTAAAATTGATAGCATTACTATAGCTCACTTTGTCAAATTCCTAAAAGCAAACTTTCAATTTGAAGAAGAGCATTATATGACTCCTGAAGAACTTGAACCTATCAATGACATTTATAAACTATTTTAGGAAGATTAAGTTTATTATCTAGAATATTATAATTTTTATTTTACTTTATTTTCAAAATAAAAATAAAAAAATAAAAATATAATATATATCTACATATCTACAATATTTTATATAGGTATATATATAAATATATACCAAAATTAAAAAATATATATATATATATATATATATATATATATATATATATATATATATATATATATAAAAATAAAACACCCTAAAGACAAAATGCCTAGAATCTTGAGAAATGGTAAACAAATAGAATCTAACTTCGTAGAAGAGCTAGATCAAGAAAACCTTGATGATAGGGTACATATTGAAGATGATAAGCTCACGGAACAAGATGAGGATGATAATAAAGAAGAGGAAGTAGAAGATCCTACCAAGCCTTTAGTAGACCCTCAAGGCAATGTTAGTTTTAAATCTGTCCAACACTTTACTGAATTTCTAAAAAGCAATATAGATGAAATCAATCATGTGTTAAAGATAGAACATTTACTCCCAATAGGAGATTATTCAATAGAGGTCGCTATAGAAGCTACTTTTTGACTACATGCAAATCCATTGACATACATAAATAGAATAGATCAAGATCAAGCTGGTCCATCTCAAAACATCAATCAAAACATAGATTTGAACACTCAAAAACTAGCAACACAATCTAATTCCAAACAAAAATAACATTCTTCTTCCTCTCAAGCTCTTAATCAACAAGCATCTACATCACAAAAGGCTAAGAAAATACAAAATTCTAATCATTATCAATAGAAAATTCAGCAAAATGCAATTCCATATAAACTTCATAATACTCTTCCTACAAATACTTTACATAATAGTGTTTCTACTAGAAATCCTTATATGACAACACAACCATATCATCAAATGCACAATAATATGATAACACAAAATCAATTTAGTGAGCAACCACAAGGACTTGAAGCTATAGTCAAACAATTAGCTTCACGTCTAGATCAGATAGATCCTTATCATCCCTCATATAGTTATAGAGAGATGTGTAGTCAACCATTGGATCCTATTGTTGTTGCTCAACCTTATCCTAAACATTTCCCCATGCCAGTCCTTCTGATATATAAAGGGACCGAAGATCCTATTGAACATCTTCGTATGTTTAGGATAACTTGTCATGATATTTCATATGATGATTTGTTGTTACTAAAAATGTTTCCTAAAAGTCTCGGAGGCATGGCTTTAGAATGGTATTATCAATTACCAACTAATTCTTTGAGAAATTTTGAAGAAATAATAGAAATGTTTGTTCATCAATTTAGTGCTTACATAGAAAGACATGTTACCATTAAAGATTTATATAATTTAAAACAAGGAAAAGATGAAAGTTTTGCTGAATTCTTAGCTAAATGGAGATAACTTCTAGGGAAATTACACTTTGCTTTACCTCATCGAGAAATGTTAGAAATCTTCATTGGTAATTTACAAGAATAGTTATCTTATGAACTTGCTACTACTACAATAACTTCTTTTGATCAAGCTATAGACTTAGCAAGAAGGGTAGAAGAAGCCCTTATTAGAAGAGGATAATTCAAGAAGAAGGATGAAGATAAATCTTCCAAAAACCAATATAAAAACAAACAAGTAGTTGGTGATGGAGTTACTGATAGTAGAAACACTCCAAATATCAATACTATTGAAGCTATAAAGAAATTTGTATTAAAGATTCTTGATAAACCTCCATGAGAATTCACAAGATTGAATCAACCTTTAACCTTGATTTTACCCCAATTATTAGAAGAAGGTTTGATACGATTTCCATAAATACGACAACCAGATACCACTTTACCTGGATATAGAGATGATTTACATTGCAATTTTCATCGAGTGGATGGACATTCAACCAACTCTTGTAAAATATTAAAACATTTGATACAAGATCTAATTGATAAAGGTACAATGGAAGTAGAAAAATTCCCTCCAAACAATAATCCTCCAAACAATGCTCAAAAGCAACAAACTCAAAATGCTAATCAAACTTTAGACATCTTCCAACATCCTTTACCCAATCATGGTAAAGAAGTTGTGAATCAATTAGAACATCACAATGTTCCTCCTCCAACTCGATATGTGGGAACCATTAGCAATTTCTTACCATATCAAAATCTACAAACTTCTTATGTGCCTACTCAATCTACAATCACAATTAGGCCAATTCAATATTTTCAATCTTCATCTTCAGAAGATACAAGAAGTAACTCAAAAAGTGAAAAGAAAGTGAAATAGACATTACTTCTAATAATTCAAATAGTTCTAAAAATGAGTCAGACCCAATCCTTCCTATCATAGATTTATTAGTTCTAGAAGAACCATTTCCTAGAAGAATGACTACACACCCTTCCTCTCAACAAATACTTTCAATTGAACAAGCAGTGAATGCTAGACCTCACTTTGGTCACTCATAAAACAACAACATTGTGGGTACTATTGGAGTTATCACTAGGCAACAAGTTCAAAATCAAAATTCTCAATCACAAACTCAAACAACTGATAAATAAAGACCTCCATTTGTGTTAAAAGCACCCATAAAAGAAAATAATTTATCAAAACCACAACAAAAACCTCCTTATGATATTAATGAACAATTAGCTAATACTACATCTAGAATTTCTCTTTTAGATCTCTTAAGAACTTCATCTATACATAGAGAAGAATTAATGGGTACCTTAAGCAAAATGATGGTACCTCAAGACATAGAACCTACTGTTGTGGTCAATGTTGTAGTTTCCCATGGTACAAATTATGTAGAGTTTCATGATAAAGACATTCCTCCTCAAAGTATGTATAGAGATAATCCTTTATATATTACAACCTTAATTGGGGATGTGGGTGTCAAAAGAGTCTTGATTGATAATGGTTCATCACTAAATATATGCACATATGATTTCTTTCAAAGGTTTGGATTTAGAACTAAAGATTTAAAAAGAACTAAAATGATTATCAAAGCCTTTAATGATGAAACCCAAGAAACTTGTGGAGTATTGTCAATCCCATTGCAAGTTGGTCCAAGAATTTTAGATATGATCATGTTTGTTGTATCTTGCCCTACATCATACAACATTCTTCTAGGTCGACCTTGGATTAATGCAATGAGAGCAGTACCTTCTACTTTACATCAATGTGTTAAATTTGAATTTAAAAATCAATTGGTCACTATCCATGGTGACCCTAGACCCTTTGATATGTGTGCAATGGTAGAACCAATCGGTGTCCCATTTTGTCCTGCTTTATCTTCAACAAATCCTACCCCTCCTAAAGATCCTCCTTCACAAACTAAACCCACATCATCTTGTACCATAACTAAAATAGATAATCCTTCTACTTCATATCCCCTTTCAGATGAAATTTTACCAGATTTATCTACAATATTAACAACTTTAGAGCATACTAATTTTGCTACACAAGACTCCATTGTCTTATCCCAATTACCACCATCTCCTCGAATGATGGGCTTGCCATAAAGGCTAGGAAGCATCTATCATATAGGGAGTTGCACCTTTATCTATGTAGGGTATGACCCTGGCAAAATTAATATTCAAATGAGCTTTACATTTGATCAAGATGGTTTTGCTCGATGTTATTTTTCTCATGGATATGTGAAGTCAAAATAAATGATGTGTAACATGGGTTATAAAGGTAAAGGTTTAGGTCCTTTTGAAAATGGTATATATGAACCTTTAGAAATAGAGGAATGGCCTGCCCGATGTGGTATTGGCTATATCCCTACAAAAACTCAACCCTTCCCTTTTGATGATGATGACCATCTTGTGACATATGAAGAATACTTAAAACATCAAGAATATTTAAAAGCAAGTAAGAAAATACATTTTTGTAACATGTTGTCAATAGCATATCCTAAAATGATTGCTTCCTTGGATGAATGTTTAGAAGGAGATGTTTTTCACAATATTTCTCTTGAAGAAATTTTGAGGAATGGATTTTTCTTTGATGGGTCTATACCATGTATAGCCCACATTCAAACAACTACCCCACAAGATGAATTAGCTAAGTTAAATTTGGAGGAACTCCAAGAAATGGGTGTCTCACCCACTCCTCCTAATTTTGAAAGAGATTTGAATATTGTAATAGAAGATGTTCTACAAGTCAACATTGGGACTAAAACCAACCCTCGCTTAGTTAAAATTGGAGTTGAATTAAGTGAAGAAAGATAAAGTCAACATATTGCATTTCTCATAGAATATGTTGATGTCTTTGCTTGGACATATGCAGATATGCCTAGCTTAGACTCTTCTGTAGTCATGCATCATTTAGTGGTGCACCCAGATGCAAAACCTGTAAAACAAAAACTTAGAAAAATGCATCCTAAAGTAGCATTGTTAGTTAAATATGAATTACAAAAACTTTTGGATGTTGACTTTATTCAAGCTATTGATTATGCTGATTGGATATCTAATGTCGTTCCAGTAACCAAGAAAGAAGCTACTAAAATTAGAGTATGCACTGATTTTAGAGATATCAATGTTGCATGTCCTAAAGATGATTTTCCTCTTCCTAATATGGATCAAATTATTGATTTTATAGTTGGAAGTGGAATGTTATCCCTTATGGATGGGTTTTTAGGATATAACCAAATTCGAATAGCTCCTGAAGACCAACCTAAAACTGCTTTCATTACACCTTGGGGAACTTTCTGTTGGAAAGTAATGCCCTTCGGTTTAAAGAATGTAGGTGCAACTTATCAAAGAGCTATGACTTATATCTTTCATGATATGATGTACGACATTCTACATGACTATGTGGATGATATCATAGCTCACTCAATTAAAGAAGAAGATCATATCACTAATCTAAGATGAGTATTTGATAGACTTAGAGAATATAAAATTCGCCTAAATCCAAATAAATGTGTATTTGGAGTAAAATATAGAAAATTGTTAGGAGTTATCATTTCTATGCATGGCATAGAGATAGATCCTATTAAAATTAAGGCTATCATTGATATGCCACCACCTAAAAATATATCATAATTAAGGAGTTTACAAGGTAAACTTCAATCTATCCATCGCTTCATTGATAAATTGGTAGATAAAACTTGACCTTTTCTTAAGCTACTTAAGAAAAATATCCCATTTCAATGGGATAATGAATGCCAAGAAGCATTTGAAGCTCTTAAGAAATATCTTCTTACCCCTCTAGTACTCGTTCCACCTAGACTAGAATGCCCTTTTATCTTATATATTTTTGCTTCTAAGCTTGCATTAGGAGCAATGTTGGCTCAACTTGATGATGATAAGAAAGAACGAGCCACTTATTATATAAGTAGAACATTAATAAGTTATGAAACTCATTATACACCCATAGAGAATATTTGCTTGGTGGTTGTGTTTTCTACACAAAATTTATGCCATTATATGCTTAGCCAAAAGACATTTGTCATTGCTAAATCTGATCCATTAAGATATCTTATGAGTAGACCTTACTTATCAGGATGCACAACTAAATGGGTTCTTGCTCTAAGTGAGTTTGAACTCACATTTATTGGTCAAAAATATATCAAAGGCCAAGTCATAGCTGATCAACTTGTTGCTGCTCCTCTTGAGTCTACTCATCCTTTAAACATCGAATTTCTTGATGAATGTCTTAACTTAGAAGAAGATCATTCTAAGTCTTGGTCCTTATATTTTGATGGAGCTAGATGTATGAGTGGTGTAGGTGTAGGCATCATATTAATATCTCCACAAAAGCAACTTATTCCCTTATCATTCAAACTTCAATTTTCTTGCACAAATAATATTATAGAATATGAAGCTCTAATCCTTGGGTTACGAGCAACTTTAGCTCTAAAAATCAAAATTTTATTAGTCTTTGGAGATTCCCAACTCATGATAAATCAAATTAATAATGTATATCAAACATGATATGAGAAACTTCATCCCTATAAGGATTATGTTTTAAAGCTTATCTCTTTATTTGAGAAAGTAACTCTTGAGGCTATCCCTCGTACTAGCAATCGTGTTGTAGATGCCATGGTAGTTGTCGCTTCTCTATTACCTTTAGAATTGGATGATGAATATGCTATGATCATCATTCATCAACTTCAAGAGCCTACCTCATATAAATATTGTTTGGAACCTTTAGATGTGTTTTTAATTAATGAGATAACTCCAAAACCTTGGTATATAGATATTTTTAACTTTCTTCAAAATGGGACTTTTCCTGAAGGATTAGATAGAAACCAACATAGGTTGTTACGTAAGTGAGTTGTTCACTTTGTGATTATTGGAAATACTTTATATAAAATATCTTTTGAAGGTATTATTTTAAGATGTCTCAATTTAGATGAGTCTAAGAAGGCATTAAGTGAAGTCCATGATGGATCTTGTGGAGGTCACTTTAGTGGAAGTGCTATTGCTAAAAAACTCCTACGAATGGGGTACTTTTGGCCTTCCATGGAAAAATATGCCAATGATTATGTGCACCATTATGACAAGTGTCAATGACATGCAGACCTTGTTCATGCTCCTACTCAAGAACTTCAAGCCATATCCTCTCCTTGGCCCTTTTCCAAATGGGGCCTAGATATCATTGGCAAAATCAATCCCATCTCTTTAGATGGCCACAAATTCATCATAATAACAACAAAATATTTTACAAAATGGGTAGAAGCTATGCCACTAGCTTCTTGCATAGGATTCCAAGTATCTAAATTCATTTTTAATCAAATTATTTGTAGATTTGGGATTCCATCAACACTTATTTCTGATAATGGAACATGTTTCAAGAATAAAGATATTAAGAAACTTTGTCAAAAATATAAAATTCAACATCGATGGTCCACTCCATATTATCCACAAGGAAATGGTCAAGTTGAAGCATCTAATAAAACTTTGATCAAGATTTTAAAAATATTGGTTAATAAATCAGGTCGTGATTGGCATATTCAATTATATCCCACCTTGTGGGCTTATCGAACTAGCGTTCGCACTCCTACAGGCGCTTCCCCTTTTGTCTTGGTTTATGGTGTTGAAGTCGTCTTCCCATTTGAGTTAGAAGTTCCTTCTTTAGCTCTTCTACTTCAAGATGTCAAAGTAGGAGATGAATATCATGCTGGTAGACTAAGTCAGTTGGAACTTCTAGATGAAAAGTGCATTCATGCTTTAGAACATCTTCATGCTTATCAAGATAAACTTAAAATATCATATTCAAAGAAAGTTCATAATCGATATTTTGAGATCGGAGATCTAGTTCTTAAAGAAAATCAGAAAAATACTAATGCTAGAAAAGACCTTAAAGGTAAATTTCAACCTAATTGGCTTGGACCATTCATCATCACTACAAAATTTGGATCTGGTGCATATCGCTTGGCTACTTTGGATGGAAAATATCTCAAAGAGCCAATGAACATCATGCATCTAAAGAGATATTATGCATAAAAGCAAAAGTTCCATCATTGTATATAATTGTAAATAGCTTATTCATATATTTAGTTTGCAATTATTATCATATCACAAAACAACCAAAAAAAAATAAAAAATATATGAAAATTTTTCCAAAAATATGTTATAGTAAGTCATCATTTTGCATCATTGTTTGTTGTTTTCCAAAATTCAAGTTATATTTTATTTTCTTTCGGATAAACTCAAAATTTATCTTGAACCACTCACCTAATTCACATTTTTACTAAATCTTGATTTTGTCATTTTGATTATAAATCTCTCTTGAACCAAAATCACTATTACTTCATTAAATAAAAATTTTGAGTTTTGGGAACTGGTCTTGCTACTTTTTGAACCAAGAACACATTTTCACATCTTAAAATGATTTTTGCAAATTCGAAAAATGATACTACATAGTAGTCTTAGTTCCTTAAGCGAAAATTTTCCCTTGCTATCCTATTATGCGCATGGTCTAGAATACTGAGAATTGGAAAAAGGACAAGATCCCCCTACCTAAATAAAATCCCTTGCTCCTTGTCTAATCTGAGCAAGTATCCCAAAAAATAAAAAGAAAAAAAAAGAAAAAAAAAAAAAAGAAAAGAAAAAAAAAAGAAAGAAAAAGAAAAGTAGTTTTACTACAAAAGCAATAAAATCCCCTTGTTCAAAAATAAAAATGAACAAGAATCCCTACTCAAAGAAATCAAAAGAAAAGAAGGGGGTAATGAGCTTGAATCCTTAGAATTCCTTAGTTATTTGAACACCATGGGGTGATCCTCATTACAGGTTAGGTGGCATCAAGCCGGCTTGGCAATGGTGGTATCCTTATGCATGGTGACATGTCTATCACATTAGCGACCTTCTTTTGTATAGACCAATGTACGCTTGTGGATTAGCTAGCTTTTGGTGACTTGAATTACATAGTAGTTCAGTACAATTGCATGCATAAAATCATGGTTAATGAATCTTTCACTTGCACACACATTGGTTCATAAAAGTTGGCTTGTATCATTACCTCACTCAAAATTGGTAAATCAACTTCACAAAGCACACACATTTGATCCTTGAGATATTTTGTATCATTATGTAAATCAATATGGATAATGAACTCACACATCACACACTGGTTCTTGATAAATTTGACTTTATCCTTGAAATAATTTAAAATATTTCTTTGAAATTTTGCTAGAAAACATCAGTTTGTAACCATTTGCATTAATCCCTACAAATCACTTCATTTTAGAAATTATAGTATATATATTGTCTTCAAAATTTTCAACATGCAACATAATGATTTATTTTCAAATAAACATTGCATTTTAAATCACACATAATCATTTTATCATGCATTTGCATTTTGACTTCGCGATGATGGTATAATTCCTAGTAATAACTCTCACTTCAAAATTCATACTAGGAATTCTATGCCTAGCAAGTCATCCTTCCCAAATTTTCATGCTTAAATCACTTTATATCTCTCACAAATACAATCTTTATCAACCTATTTTCTCAAAATCAATTTCTCTTAAAACAATCGACATCCTCTTTCATCATCATAAGCCTCAAGGTTACTCTTGAGCCCACAATATTTTTGGTATTAGCAATACAAAACTTCCTCACAATAGGATACACTTCATGACCTAGCGAGCATTGATCTCCACCAATGGTCATATAATAACACAACATCCTTTTGAGGTTCATTGCTAATCCATCAATTTTATCACTTCACAAAAACATCTTTTGACCTTCAAAAATACTTTATAAAATCATTTTCCTTTTATGTTAAGCATGATAAAAAATATTCAAAAATCAAAGCATGATTACAAATATTATGTAACACAACCATCATAAGAAAATACAATAAATCATCCACTAAATCAAATCATTCAAAGTTGCATAGACAAAAAGGATCAATATATATATATATATATATCAAAATATAAGTACAAAATGAAGTTAAAATGGTATGCCACAATCTCCAAAATTGGTATACTCAGTCACTAAGGGATATAGTACAAAAACTATCCTAGTCTATCATCCCTATCATCCTCTTGAGCCTCTAGAGCTCTGAGCCTCATCATCCCCACTAAGGGGTCATGGTGGTCAAAACTCTACCACCCCTATAGTATTAGCCTTGGTATTGAGCGAGACATTGATCTCGAGTGGCTTGAAGTCACCAAATCCATAGGTAATGGTTGTCTCTGATCTACAAGCACTACCACAAAGTACAATCCCTGATAAAAACCTACCTACTAAAGAGCCTAAGCTAGCTCATCCCTTGAACCTCTCCTCCCTGATCGAGTTAACTGGGAAGATGTCAGAGTAAGACCCTAGCTCCTTGAGCCACCTGAGCCCATGCCTGTGTGAGATCTACCTCTAAAGTCTAAACTCGAGTCTTCAAACTCATGTTCTCTACCATAGAGCTACCATATCACTGCTCTCTCCCTCCTCTATCATCACGCCCTTCTCGGGTGAATCAGGTCTCACCTCCTATTGAGGAGATGCTCTCCTCTCCTCTCTCCCTCCACTAGACCCATCTCTTATCCCAGTAGCCCTCTCTGATCTAGATGATCCTCTAGATCAGATGCCCTCCCCTAGTGTGAGGCCTCTCTCTCCTAGGGGGTACCTGTGTCCTCTACTACTATTGAAAGTGCATCACTATCGAATAACCTGCTCTACTACCTGATGGATCGCACCCCTTGACTAGTAATTTGTGTGGGATGAATGCTTGCATACCACTACGGATATCTCGTAGTCACTCCAACATCATCCCCCTCTATCATGGCCACCACATCATCATCTAGATGAGGGTCCATAAATCGAGCCATGTTTAGAGCACCACTCACTATCGTGGTCTCTCGTGTCACCCTAGAAAATATGACATCCCTAGTCATAGGGATATCCTACTACAACCCAAACTATCATAGAACTTGGTCTACATGGTGCAGCTCCACCTCACCCTACTCCATCCAAAGCTAGATAACTCACCTCATGTGAGCCAACTCAAAACCATCCTCTCCCCATCTTGGAAGCTCTCTCCAAGGCCTCCATCGGATGTCACCTATAGTCAACTCATCTATCAACCTCCTCGCTATGTCGAGGCTAATCCACCCATGGTGTCCTCTGTGCAAGTACTAATAAAATACTCTAGGTCTCTCATCTTCCACCCCTATCAATGGTAGCCCTACAGGTCTCCTAACTACTATGTGCTCCCAACACCATACTTATAGGAAAGAGGTAAGCACCAATGCTTTACCTCCTCTGTATACAACCCTATGGAGAGTCTTGTATAACTGACACAAAATGTATGGACCCCATGCAAACCATACCCTGATCCCTCATGTTTGAAATGACCTCTACTAGAGTCCATGGTAGGTGGCAACCATTGAGATGGCATAATAGTAGCCCTACCATCGTACCACTAAGAACCACTATCAGTCTAGAGACCCCATCTATCTGGCCAAGTCTCTCAATGCTAACTCCACCCTTCTTGAGCAAGAAGCTTGGATCCCTAGACAATCATTGCATTACTTAGCCCTTATTTCTAGATGTAGCTATAAACATACCCTTGATAGGCACCCTAAGTATCCTCCAGATATCCTCTAGTGTTGGGGCCATCTCCCTCATCGATAGCCAAAAATATGAGGATCCTTACTAGAGATTTGTGGCATCTCTACCACATGTCTCAATCTCATAGCCTCTAGAGTGTCCCTCTCTACATCTATAAGGGCACTCAAATCTTCTTGGAGACCACCGTATCTCCACTCCTTGTTCTTCAAAATTGGTTTATGTTAACAAAATAAAGCAAAAAAAATCAAAATTAGTAATCAACTAAAGTAATCGGACCTTAATTTTCAATATCAAACTTAATTGTTCAATATCGACCCTATTTTGATGATATCGTATTCTTCGATATCATCAAAATTTGACCGATATTGATAAAATCGGACCTATTTTGATGATATCAAAAAATCTGATATCATCAAAATAGGGCTGATATTGCCAAAATGGCCCGATATCAATGGATTGCACGATAGATCGTGCCCTAAAAATCTAAATTTAACAAAAATTAAATGCTAAAACATAAAAATTTCTAAGCTAAAGAGGTTTATGATCCTTACCCTTATGCTCCTTGTCCTCGTTCGCACCTCATCCACTCGGTGTGTGACCTCGACCATTTTCTCTCTAGAGCAAAGTTTAGTAGTAGTAAAAAGAAAATGAATTAGGTTTTACCCTAACTTTTCTATTTTATTCATTTTACCCTAAATTTAAAAATTTCAAGTTTTCCACCAAATATAGAATTTGGCGTAAAAACTCGAAGGGGGTATTATACCTAATGCAATTATAGTAAAATTTGAAACTTCAACAATTTTTGCAATAAATTTTTGTTTTCTCGTAAAATGTGTCATCTTTTTCTTTAACACATTTTTTTCAAAAATGTGCTAAAGAGGAGGCAAAATGTAATAGGCTAAAATTGACCCATGTCAATTTACCCTAAGTCAAAAACATTCAAAAATTAATTAAAACTACTTTCTAACCTCTTACCTCGATTTTCACACTTGTATCAAGTTTGTTTCTAACCTCCTGATGATATCGGCTCTATTTGAACGATATCGATGTCCGATCCGATATCAGACTTCATTGTACGAAATCGGATGTCCGATCTCATCCAAAATAGAAAATTCCTAGAATAACAAAATGACAAAATTTGTTGTAACCTTCCTTGTCCGTATCTAGCCAATGACATGGACGTTACGGTATCGGATCAACCGATATCATCCAAATTGGGAGAGATCATAACTCCCCTTGTTTTTTAGCCCAACCCCCCTAACTCACCTTGCCTATTTAATCCAGGCACTCTCCCTGGATTCCCCCTAGCTCTCAATCATTCTCACATCCTTAGTGTTATAGTGCATATTGCTAGTTTCATATTCTTTTGCAGGTTCGGAGATCTGAAAGTGCACATCGAGTGGTACGATACAATATCGGATGTTCGATATCACCAGAACATATCCGATATTACCTACAGATCACTTGGGGGCAATTTCAGACCTCTGTTTGCATTTATAACCTCTATTTTGTATTTACAAGATTATATATCTTATTTATCATCTTATTTAAGCATAAGTTTCATTTATCATATCCGGTGTTCACCATCATAGCATTTCATTCTATTATTTCACATTTATAGCATAGATTCACATTGTTTCTTTCAAGCATTGCATATAGTGAGTTTCATATAATCTAATTCATGCTTAATCAAGTTCATGTTATGCTGCAAATCTGTATTTTTGGTGTCAATCTATGAAATTGCAGGTTTTTGACTAGATCGGACCTACCGATACCAGATCGAACGTCCGATATCACCCTGCAACGTCCGATATCACCTACAACAAGCAAAAAGATTCAACATCAGCCATCCGGATTGAGTAAGATCATGAAATTTCTTTAATAATTAAGCATTGCATCTATTTATCTTCTGTATTCTGTTGTGTGTTGTATTCATTTGAATCAAAATTGCATATAGTATAGGTTTAGTTGCATTTGGCCAAACTAGGTGAATGTGAGTGAACTAAAAGGAACACATCAAACAACTCCCAACCTAGGCATGGAAACTACCATACAAATATTTCCTGGTGAACCCACCCAATTCATCGAAAAATCACCAAAGAGGGCACGACATCAAGTGCCTCTCCTCTGAGGTGTAGACCCATCATTTTCCCATTCCCCTTCGAGGCACGGATCCATTAGCCTGAAGGAAAGGAGTGAGAAAATTTTAGAGCTATAGTATCCAAGATATTAGGTCTGAACCTAAGGGGGAGATATACAATGTTGCAAGCCTCTTGGGACTCATTTTTGAAAGCTTTGATGATCATATTGAATTTAGTTAAATCTTCCTCTTTTAATCCAAATATTTGGAAAAATTGATAAGTGCATAAATTGAGGGAAGAACCATTGTCTATCAAAATCCACTTGATATATGTTTCTCCAATAAACACAATACTATAGAGGGTAGAATCCCCTCATGGGTCTAAGGAAGGAATATTGTCTTCCAAAAATGTAATATGATGTATCCCAAGAGAACTTACAACATCAACTATGGCACTAGGGAAATGTTTGAAGGAACAAATTATTGTTTGAGGAGCTCCAACAGGGTTTCCCTATGAATAGGAGAAGTTTTTAAAATTTCTAAGAGGGATATCTTAGATGGGGTACTAGATAATTATTTTTTAATGTCACAGGAGAATTTATATTATGGCTTCAACACCAAAGGTGGGTTTTCTACTCTCATGCTCTTTTTTTGGGTACTCTTCAAAAATAAGGGTGGTTTTGAAGATGGGTTGGATGAAGAAATTATATCCTATTGAGAATATTTAGTTATTTTAATTTTTGTTTGTTACCTTATGGTTATTTCTATCCTACCAACCATATTATCATAGGGAGGAGGCACATTCTAAATAACACTTGATTAGTAGCTTGTCACCCATGCTTAGGGAGGGGATCTTGAAATATCCCCATATCTTGATTTATTGTGGGTGCTTGTTGTGTAGGAGGTTGATTTTTTATTGGAGGATTGAGTTGATAGTCTTCTATAACAAGGTTTCCTTCATCAATGATGTCCTAAACCACATGTTTCAATCTCTTACGATAATTGTTCAAGTGCACCTCTACTGTATGGTACTCATAGTGTTGGCGAAATTTATATCAATTGGTTGTGGTATAATGTGAGGAAACTTAATCATGTTAGCTTTTAGAGCTACTTTAGTACCACCATCATAGGTATGTTGAGTCTTGTGAAATTCATTTGTGGGGGTTTTGGGGGTTGGCTAAGAACCATATTTTATAGGGTGTTAACAACACAGTCAATAGGCCTACTATCTATTGTTAGCTTTTTATGCTATATATTTAAGGAAATGCAACCACAAGAACTAAAATGATACATACAATATTAAATATATGATAATTTCAATATACTAAGAAGGAAAAACTCATAATAAAATTCTATAATAACTCATAAAACTGCCATTAATGAAAGCTAACGAAAATAGGATGTTCATACAATGTGGAGATATCAAATGCTCTATGCTTCATACAAGTTCTATATTGTGTCTAACTTGTATTCTACTCTCCTATATATTCTCTACTATCCTTTATGCTTTTTCTATTATCTATAAAATTCCCATATATAATGAGATATGTCTCTCGGCCTTTCGCCTACCTATGACTTTTCATATTCCTATTCTATGACTCATGTACACATGGACTACATATACCTTTACATCATCAAGTATTTTGCACATTCTAATAACACTTGTGCATTTATTACATTGCATAAATAAAATACTCAAACCTTAATCTAAGGCAAACTCCTACTCTAAATATGTACCCTAGGTGGTACATTGACATGTATCAAATAATGTAATATATTCCAACACCCCCGTATTACATTATTTGGTTATTGAAGACTTTAGTCTTCAATACAGTCTCCTTTTTTGGTTTTGGAACTTGAGATCTTCTTTTCTACTTTCTTCATTGTACTCTCTATCTGTATCCTAATCAAGTAAATAATTAGTATCTTAATCTTATTCCTTTAGTTCACTTTGATCCGTATTCATCTTGAAAGAATTTTCTTTCATCCTCATATTTTCTTTTTTGTCATGATTTCTCTTTCTTCTTCTTCTTTGTTTCTACATTTTTACTAGTGATATATCTTCTTCATGGTGATTTAGTATATTATCACAATAGTGTTGGATAGGATTCAGTATTTCATTGCTAATATGTTCATTTTGTTTCATGTTTTGAAAGAATTAAAAAATAATTAATGATATATATATCATCAAACATTTTTCTGATGTAAATATAATTATATTTTTAGTATTCCATCAAGATTTGAAAAGTACTTTATGAATATAACCAAATAAATATTATAAAATTTCCTTATTTTGCTTCCTTGATAAAAAAAAAAAAAATCTTTCTTTTTAACTAGTAGACAAATACTTGTATCCATCAAAAGTATCTATTAAGTTTTGCAAATAAAATTTCAATTCATGAAATAGTTCTTCATTATTGAAATGATTCCTCACTATTTTATCCATACTTCTAATTTAATCTTTGAAGTGGAATTCCTTATAGCTTCCCATTATTATGTATTGAGAATAGTTTTGATAGAATATTTTAATCTTAATAAACTGTCGAGTTTAAATACCTTATGACTCCCTAATTTAGAGATCACAATCAATGAATTCTTTTCAATTCTTAAATTTGTAGGATACCCAAAAAATTCTAATGTTCAATAAATGATTTTGACAAGGGTTTAATTTTTAAAATCTCTAGGTAGAATTTTGTTTAACTCCCTATTATTTGAGTATAAGATCAAATTTGATATACTCTTTTAAATTTGTCAAGTTTTGTAGAAAACTTTGTATATCCCAAGTGTTTTGAATATACTATGGTCTTGATAAAGTGCTTAGCTATCTTAGTTTTCCTTTGAGTTGAATCCCTTTTATCTCCCTAATTTTCAACTTCTATTCTTCACCTTATTTCTCCATAAATGTGAATAGAAAACTAAAGATAATTTTAATGCACTTTCAATTGATAAATTTTTCTATCTTCAATACTTTAGAGTTGGATTTCTTATGTCTCATTAATTTGAGAAAGAGGCTAATTTCAATCTAGTATTCGTACTTTTTAATAACTTTATGTAGTGTTTCATTTTTTAATAGTAAGGTTTCTACATTTTAAAAACCTACATTGGTATTGAACTCCTTATAACTCCCTAAATAGAAATTTACAAATTAAAGGATATTTGCAAATTTAATGTTTTAAATTCATTGTAGAAAACCTTATTCCTCCTAGTTAAATTATTTGCAAATATTTCAATACTTGAATTTCAAATAATACAATTTCAAAAGGTTCTCAAGTTAAATTCTCCTTACTTTAATAGTCTTTCAAATCAATCAATAAATCATCTAAGGTTGTAAATTACCAATTTATTTTCTTATATATCCATTTAATTAATTAGCTAAACTTAAACTTAGTGTTGATAAATCTTGTGCCTCCTTGACCTTTATGAAATACAATAGTATTTAAATATTAATATACCTTATTGGGGGTGAGGTGATACATATTGGTCTGCTACTCCTTTGACTACAACTTGCACTCTAATTAGGTGTTGTTCTCATCTCAGTATTCAATACTTACATGATGTTCTTTCACTGCATTTATTGCTCTTCCTTGTGTATAGAACTTTCTTCAACTTTAACTAGCCTCCTTGTTCTTCCTCTACATTATCTAACCTTGAATATGCATTGTTGCCAGATTGGGATCTTCAAACCTAACTATATTCTTTTTTTTTACGTGCCAAATGACACCCAATTTATTCTTTGGATGTAACTTCTTGTTGCTCTACCCAATTAGGTGGTGTTATGGAAAAATAGTTTTTACTTTATGACGTGTTATCCTTTCTCAATGAGCACTAGTTTGAAGCATTTTCAATGACTATTGGTGCACTTCAACACTTCCTCCTTGGTGGTTTTTTCACCACTTTGCTTGATAGCTTCTCAAAATTATTCTACCAGATACAAGACTCTTTACTTTGGTAAAATCGTTGCTTCTTGCTTTATTTATCTTCCATAAGACTTGTACCTTTATCCTTGCTTTGGTTCTATCCTTATATTATATTTAACTTCTTTATTTTATTGTAGGTTTTAATCCAATGTGGGCACTACCTTCTTGGAGTTTTAGTGTCTTACTTGGTTTCTTTAGACACCTTGAATATCTTTGAGCACTTATTCAACTCTTTCCTCTTCACTTTGTGGCTTCTCCTCTTCCACTTGGTGATTCTACCACTAATTGATGCAACTTTTTGTGCCTCTTTGGTGTCTTTAGACACTTTAACTCTTGCCTTTATTTTTTATACTTTTTAAAAACTCAAATGTGGTGCTTTTAAAACTATAAATGAATATGTTTTAATTTAAATAATATACCTTATTTCACCAAAAATATTTAGACCTTTTTGTCTCCTTTTGTAGCTTGCCTTCTTGCCTCTTTTTTTTTCGAACTTGTTCAAACTTCTCAATTTTTTAGCTATCCTTGTGCTTATCTTGCTTACAAGACCCGATTTTGTCTCCTTTTGCTTTAATAATACTGCACTTTGTTAGCTTACAAAAATAACATTCACTATATAACTTCTTCTCCTTATTACTCCTATTTCAAGCAATATTTTAACTCTATATTTTTTTGTTTGTATTTTTTGAGTTCTGAGATGCTTGAAGACCTTTAACTTAAACTCTTTATGCTAACTTTAATAACTCTAATATGATTCTTTAAAAAACTTTAAAATAGATTAATGTGAATATTCAAATAATGAAATTTTTTAGCACCAATACTTCATACCTATTCACCTCCTCTTTGTATCTACTCTTCTATGTGATTTAGTTCACCTTTTTGCTGACCCAAATTTGTAAACTTTTTAGCTCTCCTTTATTCTCAATTGTTGCCTCAACCTTATCAATATTTTAGCTTCAATTCTTTATGCTTGGTTTCCCTAAACTTGTCAATATTGTATCTTTGATTGCTTCCTTCTTTTGCTATCAAGCCTTTCTTTAATTGGCTATTCAAGGGTACTCCAAAATATGCCCAAATATTCTTCAAATTGCAGCTTTATGTCACCTTCAATTTGCTGTCATGTGACTCTTCAATTTCTGCTATAAAAACCAGCATTCTTCTTCACAAATCAACCTTCAAATATTTTATTACTATCCTAAAAACTCTCAAATCTAGTGGCCTCTTCTAACTTATTTCTCCTCCAATCTCCTTGTTGAATTATAACTTCAAATTAGGCCTATTTTTTGGCCTCCTTCATAAGAATATGAATGTCTTGAGGTCTTCTAAATCCTTTCCAAAGTTTACCAAATCCTTTTTTCCTTTTGGGCTTGTTGTCATATGGTGATAATTGTCCCAAATTATTCTTTATCATGAGTTTCTCCTTGCTTTCTTCTTCTTTCTTGAGCTTTCTTCAAGTCTCCTCCAATGGTCACTTATTTGACTTTCTTCAATAGGTATTTTCTAGCCTTCTTATTTCTCCTTCCAAGTTTATTTGAGACCTCTTATCTTGGGTCTTCAAATTATGCAGATTCTCAAATATTCAATAGGAATTTTCTTAGTCCTTCTCTATCTTCAATTTTCAATCTTCTATCTTCCAAATCTGGAAGTTCTTCAATAGGACCTCTTTCTTGGGTCTCCTCCTAGAGTTGCTTTCTACTTTCTTCAATCTACAATCTTCAATATTCTATGAGGACCTCCTTCTTGGGTCTCCTTGATCTCCAATATCCAATATTCTATAGGACTCTTTTGACCTCTTTCTCTCTTCTCAATCTTCAATCTAGAATATTCAATCTTCAATTATGACTTCTTATCTTGAGTCTCTTCTTTTTTTAAAATAGAGTCTTCAATCTTCAGGCTTCATTGGGGACCGTCTTCTTGGGTCTCTTAAATATTCTACCTCCAATATACAATGGGGTCTTCTTTCTTGGACCTCCTTAATCTTCAACATCTATTTTTACAAAAAATAACTAATCCTTACATGAGAAAATCACATAGACTTTTAGGATCAAAGATAAAATTCTTCTTTATCCATTGTAGGAATATTCTCAACTTTTGAGAACTAATTTTCTACAACAAAAACTTATATAATAGCAAGTAAATCCATGAAAATATCTACATCTCTATAAGTCAATAAACATCAATAGTTATCCTTGAATCTAGTTTAAGAAGAGATCTTTGTTGAGTCCTAGTCTTCACAAGTTTTCTTGCAACCCTATGGAAATACTTTAGCCAAATACCAATTTTGAGTATTCTGGAAATGAAATCTCTCTATATCCTCTCAATATATTTTGTGGCTTTCTCTATCTCCTATCAATCTACCTTCTGCTTTGATACCATTGTTAGATTTTGATGCTATATATTTAATGAAATGCAACCACAAGAACTAAAATGAGACATGCAATATTAAATATATGATAATGGTAATATACTAAGCAATAAAAGCTCATAGCAATAAAAGCTCATAATAAACTTTTGCAATAACTCATAAAACTACAATTAATGAAAGCTCATGAAAATAGGATGTTCATACAAAATGTGGAGATCTCAAGTGCTCTATGCTTCATACAAGTTCTACATTGTGTCTAACTTGTATTCTACTCTCCTATCTATTTTCTACTATCCTCTATGCTCATTTTTATATTATCTATAAAATGCCTATATAATGAGATATGTCTCTTGGCCTTTCACCTACCTATGAATCTTCATATTCCTATTATATAACTCATGTACACATTAACTACATGCACATTTACATCATCAAGTACTTTGAACATTCTAACAACACCTATGCATTTATTACATTGCATAAAGAAAATACTCAAATCTTAATCTAAGATAAACCCCTAATCTAAAGACGTACTCAAGGTGGTACATTGGCATGTATCGAATAATGTATTATATTCCAACATCTATTACCCCATGACCAACCACATTTTTATTCTTATACTATATTTTATTGGTCCTATAATTATTTATTTTAAGTTGTCCTCTTCTAATAAGGGCTTGCGCTACCCTTCTTTCTAGATCTATTGATTGATCAAAAGATGTGATAGTTATTGTTTCTAATTGATAAGATATTTGTTCTTGTAAATTCTTAATAAATATCTCAAGAATATCTTTAGGAGGTAAGGTATATCTCAAGCGTCCAACTAGACTCCACCAATGAGACAAAAAATCTAAAAATATTTCATATTTTTCTTGTTTTAACATGTAAACATCTTTCATAGTCACATTCTTTTCTATATATGCCTTGAATTTTTGAACAAATATTTCAATTGTCTCTTGAAAATTTCTCAAGTAATTATTGGGTAATTGATAGTACCACTCTAATTCCATGCCATAAATACTCTTAATTAATATCTTTAGTAATTGAAGAACACAAGATTATACTGAGGGGGTGAATAGTATAAAATCACTTTTTACTTTTCTTTCTCAAACAATATTATGCAATATATCAATGGCAATATCAACACCAGTAATAAAAGTAATACACAAATCACCACACACAATAGAGACACCAATTTAATGTGGTTCACCCAATGTGGGCTACTCTAGGGAGAAAATATTTCACTAAAATTTTCTTAACAAATATCTTGGGAATCCTTTCCCTATTACAATGTTTATGGACCTCTATCTAATGGAGACACCAATCCCCTAATCAAGTTTTTATATCTCTATCCATAGGATACACCAATCTCCTCAGCTGGTTTGTGGATCTCTATCCATAGGAGAACTCCTTCTCTTCTCTAATTGGTGATCCTCTAGAAGACTAATACCTCCACTACACTGGCTTGTGGATATCTCTCCACTCAAGACTCCTATCATCACTTAAAAGACCTCTATCCTCACTACCCTAGATAATGGATATCTATCCACTTGGAGACTGCTATCCTCTGCATGGTCACCTCCAAATATTGCTCTCAACTCTATCTCAAATTTTTACAAAACATAGTCCTTTGGTATAGAACAAATCTACTCAATATCTATCTCTGATATGCACTAAACACAGTATTTCAGTCTAGCATAAATTTGGTCAATATTTGTCTCTGATATACACTAAACACAGTCCTTCAATCTAGCACAAATTTGCTCAATATTTATCTCTAGTTTGGCATAAACTTGTCCTCAAATCTACACCAAAATTTATCCTCAAATCTATCCTCAAGCCTTAACACAAAGCTTGATCCAATCACAAATCAACTCTGCTAGATCTACCCCGAACCTTAACTCAAGGTTTTAACAAATCAATCAATCAACTCTACTCACAAATCTTCTCAAATACTTACCTCAAATATATCCACAAGTCCTCTCTAGAACTTGATCAATCTTCTCAACAATTCTTCACCAATACTTATCGTAAATCTGCTCAAAAATTCCTCACTAGAACTTATCTAATATTCTTAACAAGTCTTCACTAATACTTACCTCAAATATGCTCAATAAGTCCTCACTAGAACTTGCTCAATCTACTCAACAAGTCTTCACCAAGACTTACCTCAACTCTACTTTGTAAGCTTCCACAAAATCTCACATAAATCTATCCTTAAGCTTTCACAAAAGCTTTCTCAACTCAACTCAATCTATCACAAAAAACCTCTTCAATCACACAAATAAGTTTCACACAAAATATTATTTTAATCTCACAAAAATATATAGAGAATGGTTAGAGACTCAATATGCTTCCCACTCATAACAATGCTTAATCACTTTCAAACTCTCTTGTTAAACCATAGAAACATATATAGAATGGTTAGAGACTCAATATGTTTCACACTCACAAACACTCAATCACTTTCAATCTCTCTTGCTTAACCACAAAAACTTATAGAGAATGGTTAGAGACTCAACATGTTTCACACTCAAAAACACTCAATGACTTTCAATCTCTCTTCCAAATTATATCAAAACATAGAACAATTTGTTTCACAGAACTTAAACTATCACTCCAAAACTTCCAATCAACTAAGCTCAATCAACTCCACTCAACCATTCACTCAATGAAAGCTTAGTCAACAATGCTTATCAAACAAGGTTTCTAGCATTAACTTTTATTTCAAAAAACCTTCATCAATCAACATTGGATATCTCAAAACCAAACTCAAAAATGCTTATCAAAAAATCCTTTTCACTCCAACTTAGCATTCACAACAACCATCATATTTCACTCACAATGAAGATATGCCCATACCGTTTGTTTGATAAATTTTTGACCTCAAAACCTATCTCAATCACAATAAACTCTTTACCAATATCAAAGGTTAGGTAGCAATATCTTCTCAAAAATTCACTCAAATGATCCCTCAAAATATTTCACCATACATAGCAATAAATCTCTATTACACCTTATAATCTCCACACTTCAAAATAAAAGCCACCAATTTGTTTAAATAAAATAATCACAATAAATTTTTTTATGAAACCTTAATTCTTTTCTCAAGTATTTAACACATCATAGCTTATCCCAACAAAAATATATTTTCCTTTTTCTACCTTATAACTCCTATCTCAATTAACTTTATCAAAAATAATAATAAAATAATTATTCCTTAAAACCTTATAACTCCCCTTAGCAAAAATTAATCATGCCACCTTAAACCTTAGAAGCAATTTAATTTTCCAAAAATTAAATACCTTTGCCTTCGATAGGATTCAAACTCCCACTTGCGCCTCTACAATGCCCTAGTCATTGCCCACATTCCATGTGAGCTAGGCGCTCACCTTAGAAGCAAAAAGTGCCTCGTGTGCTTTATTGCTTTGCCTTGGTGCCAAAACCAAAAATGTGAACCTCTACCAAAATGTAGTAGTTGGGTTTTGATCACGGGACCTCCTGCTTTTTAGTGCCCTAAGCACACAGCAACTTACCATTGGCCCAACCACCATGGTTTTATTTGAGGCTCCAAGCCTCCTTCCTCTTATTCCTTCGATGACTACCACTCAAGCAAAAACATTGTCCTTTTCTTCCATGCAATTCATAAATTTTTGTATGCACTCTGAAATATTCGATCAAAGGTGACTTTGGGTATTCCAAAGCACATGGTATTTATAATGTGTTGTCCTTCTTGACACATTGGTGGATGAGAACATTAGTCGACGTTGGCACCATTTAACTTAGTCACTTGCCCTTGTAACCCTAACCTTAGGGTTATTTACTTAAATTAAACCATAAACTAATTTATAATTTATTATAATTAATTTAATAACTTTAAAGTTAGTTAAATTAATTTATAATGAAATTATTATAATTAATTCAAATCTTTAGGTCTTAACCTTACACCTTTAATATTATAATACAAGATTATAATATTATTTTTCTTGGGCCTTCCTTTTGCTCTTTAGACCTCATCTGACCACCTTGAATATTATAATAGGAAACATTATAATATTATTTTTCCTTAGACCTAGAAGCAATATTTATCTTGCACTGATTACTAAAATTGAATCTTGACATCCTTCCTTTTGCACTGCTCACTAAAACTGATTCTTGAAATCCTTCATTTTACACAGCTCGTTGAAATTGACTCTTGATATCAATGATAATAAATCTTGCTCATATTTCCAACAATATCCCCTTTGTCATTGATGGAAAACCATTTTCCTTTTATCATTTCCTTTAGCATTTTCTATTCTTCTCCCCCTGGGAAACTGCTCCTCCTGATTGAATTCTCTCCCCCTAACTCAAATCTCTCCCCATTTGTCATCAATGGCAAAGGGTCACCTTTGGGTATCAGGGATAAGAATGAGACACTTAGCTTAGCCCCTCTCCCACCTCCTCTTAAGGTGGTTAATTCTTGGGTGGGAGTATTTCTACTCCCAACATGCACTGATCTTTTCCTTTGTCCACTTTCTTCCTCATCTTATCCTTCTAATTCCTCTGACTATTCCTATTCCTGCTTGTCTATGGAATTTTTGCTCTACACCACTTTACTATATGCCCATAATTATTGCACTTATAACACTTAATGTTTTTATTCCTTAAAGGTACAAATATCTTGAGGTTTCTCTTGGTGAAGCCATATCCATTCTTATCATGAACCCTGCAATTTACTACCTTGTGACCAAACTGATTACAAGAGTAGCAATACCCTTGAAAAAGTTGTCTATTTTTTAAACTTCCATATTCCTATATTTCATGTGTCCTTAAATGTGTAACTTTATGCCCAAACTTGTGGCATGAGAAGCATTGTCCATTGAAACTACCTTGCCTTGACCTAATTGGTCTCTTAGTCTCTTCTACCCTATGTTGTTTCCTGTTCCATCTATTCCTCATTTGTGTGTTGTTCCTTTTCCTGTTAAACTTTATGTTGTCCAACTCATCCTTAGAAGTCTCACTTTCTCTTACACTCTCTTATTCTAATTTTTCTTCTTCTTCGAAGTTGATATTGACTCCTCTTCTTGTTTTCTTTGTACCTATTCATAACCAATACCTATTTTGTTTGACAAAGATCTTTATACCTTGATAATCTTATCCAAGTTCTTTGAGCTTCTCCCAAACCTGTGTAACTTGTCCTTAGACTCTTTTACTTCCTTCCTTAGTGAATCTACCTCATACTCTAACCTTTCACATTCTAAAACCTTTGCTTCTAACTTCTCTTTGAATCTCCTTGTCTTAGCTATTGAGTTGGTTAGATCCTTTATAAGCTTTCCTTTCTCTTCATCACATTATTGAAATTTAATCTTGAGTTTTGAGTTTTGCTTTCTTACCTCCCTTAATGCATCAAGGGCATGAATAAGCTCACCCTCAAGATCAAATTCTCCTTTCTCTAATTCTTCCTCTATTTTTTTACCTTTGGGATCATCTTAATTTATTTATAATTTATCTTCAATAGGATCACCTCCTTCTTCTTCTATTGCAAAAAGTAAACTTTCTTCTGGCCCTTCAAGTGTATCTTCATATTCATCATCACTAAAACTGAATGCATTCCTTACACAACTATCTTCCAGATGACCAAAGTTACCACATCTAAAATACTTGAGAATCATTGGTGTCCTTTTTCTAACATCATATTTTTCTTTTGCTAGAAATAGTACTTCATATTTATCATTATCTAAGGAACTTTCATCACTATCACTTGAGCTCTTACCTACCTTGTCTACATAGAAACTCTTCTTTTTTTTGGTAGATAAGATACTATAGCATTAATACCAGGTTTTACAGGTTGACCTAAAACATTTTACAAAAATCAGCCTAGGTTTGTTGATGAACATGTCCTTACTAGGGATCCTATATATGTAAAATCTACATGTTGCCAAAGCCATTACATCCGGTAAGGCACATAGCCTATTATCAAAAGGAAAATTCCCATACAATATTTTGGTATACCTCGAGAAAACACACCTACATCATAATTACAAAAAAATAAACAGACACGGATCCCTTCCTTGAAATAGTGGAGAAACAAAAAGCTGCAGACACACATAGCATAGTACTAAAAAAACTCCCACAAGATCTGTATTGACAGTTACTCTTAATAATTCTTTGGTAATTGCTTTCTTCCATATATGAAATGCTTTGGGACCACATATTGTCTTGGCCAATCAACTTGGGAGAAGTGAACCTGCTGGCTAGATTTATGGCAATGGCTATCTGGTGGTCCATGTGGCTCTGGTTTGAAGTCTTATATTGTTGTTTCTTTCCTACCCTATGATTATCAACCAACCTCAAATTACTAATATGACTAGGAGCCATGTTATCTGACATGTGACTATCCCCATTAGTCTTTGTGGTATTTCCAAGCAACATCCACCAAGACTGACAACTCGAGATTTTTATTATGAGTCCATTTCAAAAAAGATACGGGAATACACATAGCCTTTGAACTTATAGTACCTTCCCTATTGGTAAATTTGAATATCATTCTTGGTATTATTCTTGAATAAGCTCCTCTAATTTGCTCAGGATACTGTGTTCCC
Source organism: Wollemia nobilis (assembly GCA_028583015.1). Lineage (NCBI taxonomy): Eukaryota > Viridiplantae > Streptophyta > Pinopsida > Araucariales > Araucariaceae > Wollemia > Wollemia nobilis. Next base: position 4,336,390 of record JAQPPZ010003361.1, on the reverse strand, counting down.
ATTTGAAAAGTTTGTCACCATCGACACCCAAATTGGCCAGCTTATCAGCAACTTTGTTAGCTTCTCGAAAGACATGTTGGGCTTTTTTGTCATGTATTCCCTGGAAAAGGATCCTAGCCACTTCAACAATTGTTTTAATCCTCAAAGGAGGTGTTTTCCAATTATTGAGGAGATTTATAACATGCATAAAATCTCCTTCTATGATCAAATTTCCTTCTAAGTCTTAAGTCATTTGAAGGCCTCTCCACATAGCTCTAGCTTTAGCTTCATTTTTTGTCCTTATTTCCAAATATTCAAAAAATGCAAGCATCATATTCCCATTATGATCTCACACAATGCCGCCAGTGCCTACTCTTCCAGGATTTTCCTTAGCCGCTCCATCAAAATTAAGCTTAAACCAACCCGTAGGAGGTGGGTACCACTTAACATTGGCTCTAGGGTTGACTACCCTAGGCACAAACTCATCTAACAAGGTTAAGATTAAATATTGAGCAATCGTGGTCTCTTGTAGATGAGGTTTACGACTATCAAAAGGGATAAGGTTCACATTCTTGTTGGCAAAGGATAGGATCCTGGCAATGATAGTTTTATGATCATTGATAGACTCATTAAAGACTCTATGGTTCCTTTCTAACCACACCGTCCAAATATAGTGAGTGAGAAAAAATTTCCACATGTATCTAAGTATTTGGCTTGAAAAGGGGCAAGGCCACTAGATGAACAAATCAAGTACGATGGCTAGTTTAACCCAAGAAATATTGAAGGCCTAAAAACCCCACTTAGGACAGTCAAGGAAAAAGGGCACATAAGGAAAATGTGATAAATGGTCTCCCAATTAGCCCTGCATAGATAACAATGATTAGTGATACAAATACCTTTACGCATCATATTATCAATGGTTAGAATTATTCCTTGGATAACCAGCCATGAAAAGACTGCAATTTTTGGAATTAAATTTTGTATCCAAACTAAGTCCTTTTGGAGAAAAAAATCCTCATCATAAAGTAGAAGCTTGTAAGATGATTTAACAGTGAACTGCCCATTTTTTGTAGGAGCCCAGGTCACTTGATCTTCCTTGGGTCTCATGGGGATAAAATGTTGCCCAAGAATGTTACAAAGATCATTTGATTCTACTTGAAATCCCTGAATCCTTATTTATTTCCACTTCATTCTACCTCTATCCTCAACCATATAATCGGAGACTTTTCTAATAATGATTTCTTTCGTGATATCTCTGATTCATGCTAATTTAGGATATTGCGTCAGTGGTTCGTCCTTAGCCCACCTATCATTCCAAAAATTTATCCTCTCACCATTGCCTAAAACCCATCTTAAACCTTTTTTGATGATTTCCTTACAATTGATAATTGCTTTCCAAAAATTAGAACCTCTAATTGGAACTAAGTCACTTAGAAATTCTATATTTTGAAGATACTTTCATTTTATGATAGTTGTCCATTCATTTTCTTCACTAGAAATGAGGTGCCATGCCTGCTTAGCTAGTAAAGCTAAATTCATATGAGCAATTCTCCTCAGACCTAAGCCCCAATTTTCCCTGGGTCTGTACACTTTGGTACATACTACAAGGTGTATCCTTTTCTTCTCCTCTGATCTAGTTCATAAAAATTATTTTTGGATTTTCTCATTTTTTTGGAAAACCTTCACAGGGGATTTGAAAACGAAGAGAAAATATACCGAAATGCTTTGAAGAGAGGCCTTAGTGAGGTTCAGCTTTCCTGCTTGAGATAGAAGATGACCTTTCCATCCAGTAAGGTTTTTTTTTAATTCTTTCAATAACTCTGTACCACATTGACTCTCTCGGAGAACCAATGAAAATAGGGAGACGAAGATACAAAGTGGGGAGCTTTGCTATATCACACCCTAAAAATTTTGCAATCCTTCCTTGCCTCTTAATGGGGGTTTTCAAGAAATATAACTTGCTTTTACTTAAATTAACTTTCTGACTAGCAGCATCCTCGTAGAGTTGCAGGATGTATTTAATTCTTTTGGCCTCAACCACCGATGACTTAGTCAATAGAAGGGTATCATCGATGAATTGTCCTAGTGAAACTCTTCTTATACCTTTGGAAAAACTTCTTTTCTTGCTTACCTTGTCCATACCTACTTTTATTTTGGTACCTGTGTTCTGCTATTTCCTTGTTCTTATGATCATGTTTTTCTTCATCAATGCTATTTCTAGCCTCTGGACAATCAAATGCATATTGACCATATTTTCCATAATTGAAACATCTAACTAATTTCATACCTTTATATTTTCTTGAGTCCTTGTTCCTTCTACCATAATTTACTTCTTCATCATTGGATGACTCATTGCTTGAATTTGACTTCTCACCCTTTGTATTCTTAGTAACTTTGAAGGTTTCTTCCTTCTGGGGAATAGGTTCCTCTTTTATTCTCATCTTAAAATCTGTGATAATGCCATTTAATTCATCTCTTTTCAAAATTTCAATATCTTTTACCTCTTCTATAGCTAAAATATTTTCACTAAACCTTTTTGGAAGTGACCTTAAAATCTTATCACAAACATATGTTTCATCAACCTTAATCCCAAGTCCTTGCATGGAGTTAACAACCTCATCCACACGAAGTACATATACCACAATTTTTTCCTCATACTTCATATTTAGGTCTTCAATTTCTCTCTTAAATTTTTACAACTTTACCCTTTTTAAATTTTTATCTCCTTCATATATGCCTTACAACTTACTTAAAATTTCCTTTGCTGATGTGCAATGCATAAATTTTATAAACTTTATTTCACACAAACCTCTCAAAATTCCATTAAATGCATTTGAATTGTAATGATTTAGAATCTTACCATCTTTATCTATAGGTGGAGTTGTTGGTGGTATGTATCCATTCTCAACTACTTCCCATATTTCATTTCCAAGTACCATTATATTGAAACTTCATCCTTGTGCTTCATAGTGCATAATTGTTTCCATTGAAAAATGGTGATGATTCCCTAATGATCCATTCTGGGAAACCATATGTGTTCTTGTAAGCTTTTCCTTAAAGCTATTAAGCTCTTATGAAGGAATCCGCTCTGATACCAGTTGAATAACATAAGCTTATATTGAGGGGGGAGGGATGAACAGTATAAAACCACTTTTTACTTTTCTTTCTCAAACAATATTATGCAATATATCAATGGCAATATCAATAGAAGTAATAAAATCAATGCACAAATCACCACACACAATAGAGATATCAATTTAACATGGTTCACCCAATGTGGGCTACTCCACGGAGAAAATATTTTACTAAAGTTTTCTCAACAAATCTCTTGGGGATCCTTTCCCCATTATAATATTTATGGATCTCTATCCAAAGGAGACACCAATACCCTAATCAAGTTTGTGGATCTTTATCCAAAGGAGACACCAATATCCTCAGCTGATTTGTGGATATCTTTCCATAGGAGAACTCCCTCTCCTCTGATCTAGTCGATGATCCTCTAGAAGACTACTACCTCCATTGCACTGGCTTGTGCATCTCTCTCCATTGAAGACTCCTATCCTCACTTAGAACACCTATGTCATCACTACACTAGCTAATGGATATCTATCCACTTAGATACTACTATCCTCTGCTCTATCACCTCAAAATATTGCTCTTAGATCTGTCTCTAATTTGTACTAAACACAGTCTTTTACTCTAGCACAAATTTGCTCAATATTTGTCCCTGATCTACACTAAACATAGTATTTTGGTCTCGCATAAATCTATTCAATATCTATCTTTGATCTGCACTAAACACAGTCCTTTAGTCTAGAAAAAATCTTCTCAATATCTATCTCTGGTATGGCACAAACCTGTCCTCAAATATACACCAAAATCTATCCTCAAGCCTTAACACAAAACTTGATCCAATCACAAATCAACTCTACTAGATCTACCTCAAACCTTAACTCAAGGTTTGAACAAATTAATCAATCAACTCTTCTCATAAGTCTTCTCAAATTCTTACCTCAAATCTATCCACAATCCTCTCTAGAACTTGCTCAATATGCTCAGCAAGTCTTCACCAAGACTTACCTCAAATCTACTCAACAAGTCCTCACTAGAACTTGTCCAATCTGCTCAATAAGTTTTCACCAAGACTTACCTAAAATTTGCTTAACAAGTCCTCACTAGAACTTGCTCAATCTACTCAATAAATATTCACCAAGACTTACCTCAACTCTGCTTTGTAAGCTTCCATAAAAGCTCACATAAATTTATCCTTAATATTTCACAAAAGCTTTCTCAACTCAACTCAATCTATCACAGAAAACCTATTCAATCACACAAACAAGTTTCACATAGAATCATGTTTTAATCTTATAGAAACATATAGAGAACGGTTACAGACTTAATATGCTTCTCACTCATAACAATGCTCAATCAATTTCAAACTCTCTTGTTCAACCACAAAAACATATAGAGAATGGTTTGTTGGAATATTACCATTAGTAAAAGGTTAAAAAAATTGTTTTTACCTTGGGTAAAGGTAACTTACCTTTTACCTTACCTGGACGGCGATGGACGGCGAGCATTTGGGCGGCAAGAGAATTCTATTCATCTTTCCTTTCCCCCAATTTCTCCTTTCCCCCTTTCTTTCTCAAATAGGTTATTTACTGCCTATTTAATCTATGTAACCTAAGTTTTAATGTTAATGCAATTAATCCTTTTTCGTCCACACTCACCTTTCACATTTGGTATCAGAGCGGCACGATTCCCGAGGCGATGGGGCCCGTAGTTCGAGGCGGCGGCATGGATCCCGAGGCAGCCCACAGGAGCCGAGGTGGCACGGATCTCGAGGCGGCCCGTAGGAGCAGTCCGACATGTTTCTCGAGGCGCTGGAGGAGCTGGACGAAGCGGCCCGCAGGAGCAACAGATCCGCATGATTCTCGAGGCACTGTTGACGTGGCGCATGATTCTCGAGGCACGAGATTGACGTGGCATGATGCATGGCGACGTGTGACTGGCACGTGGCCCGAGGTGTGGTGACGTGGCACTGGCACGTGGCCCGAGGAGTGGTGACGTGGCGATCCGTGAGGTGTGGTGACGTGGCACTGGCGCACGGCCCGAGGAGTGGTGACGTGGCGATCCGCGCGTGCATCGGTGGCAAAAGGATCCTGCGGCGTTAGTGACTGCCCGCAGGCAGTCAAAGCACTTTATGTGCTTAGCTCTTTTTAAAGAGCTTTTACATCGCCCTACGGGCGATGTGGGACTAAAGTCCCAAGTAAAATCAAGCTTCGCGCCGAAGCGCGAAGCCAACATTAGCTTCGCGCTCGACGCGGAAGCTAAAGGGCGGGGAGCACGCATTGCTCCCGGATCAGCCTCAGTAGCGCGGCGGCTACCCTCAGCCACGACACCCGCGAGGTCGCGGGGATCGACTCTTGGCGGGGTCAATAGATAATTAAATTTAAAAAAAAAAAAACTAAGGAATAGTTTAAATTTAAAAAAAAAAATAATTTTTTTTGTGTGTAATTTCCTAAGAGGAAATATCTGTTCATTAGTTTTTTATAAAAAAAAAAAAAAATTTCAAAGTTGATAGAAATTTCCTGAGAGGAAATAATTGTAAAGTTTTTTTTTTTAAATAACTTTGAAAGTTAATTTTTTTTTTATTATTTCCTAAGAGGAAATCTTTGTAAAAGAAAATTTCTAGGAAATTTTCTTAAATGATAAGATCGGATGGATGTTATCATGCCCTCTGCAAGTTGTTATTGAAAACAAACCACGAAAACTTTGATAGGCACGTGAAAACACTAGGACTTAATACGGTTTTTCACGGTTGCAAAACGCGGTTATTGCACACCGGAGAAATCCTGATCAAGGATACGAAGCGATTCGGAAGATAACTCCTTTGGCGGCGAATTTGAACAATCCGACACGAGTTGCAATTGCTTCACAAGTATCCGAATATACTCATTATAGTAATTCGGTTGAAATCCTTCAACCTCCTTCTCCTGAAATAATATTGATCAGTGACGATGATGAACAAATCACTGACAATTTTGTAATTGCTTGAACAACAAGTGTGAGTTGTTTATGATTGTAAATCAAGGAGGGCTTGATAGTTTGTAAAGTCTTTTTTGCAATAAGACTATAAAAGAGAGGTTTCTTGTTTTAGTAGATAATAATGGGATCACATAATAATCTACCAATTCTCGAATTCGGTGGGGATAATTATGAGTATTGGTCCATCAAGATGAGGACATTACTCATTGGAAAAGGACTATGGGATATTATTGAAGACGGATACATTGCTCCAACAGATTGGACTACTTTAAGTGCAAATGATAAGAAGATCTACAAAGATGCACGAGAAAAATAATTCTTTTGCCTTATACCATCTTCAAGCGGCATTAGATCCTAGTATCTTTCCTAGAATTGCATCTTACTTAAGCACTACGAGATGCATGGAATGCCTTGAAAGAAGGATTCCAAGGAAGTGATAAAGTAAAGCAAGTCGGGCTTCAGACTTTGAAAAGAGATTTTGAAAATCTCAGAATGAAGGAAAATGAAAGAGTCGGAGACTACTGTGTACAAGTCAAAGCGATGAGTTGATATGATGCAAACTTTAGGTGAAGACACAAAAAATGAAACAATTGTGAAGAAAGTGTTGCGAACACTTCTTCCTAAGTGGAATCACATTGCTATCATAATTGAAGAATCCAAAGACCTTTCTACTCTTACATTTGATAGTTTGATTGGATCATTAACATCACATGAAGAGCGACTTCAAGGAGCCCCTTCAACAAGCTATGGAGGTGATGACAAAGCCTTCACTTCGAATGAAACTGCAAGACGAGAACAAGGAAGAGGCCGAGGCGAGAGGACAACAACAAAGAGGCAAGAGCCAAAGCAACTCCTACGAGAGGAGGTAATCAAAACAGAGGTGGAAATCAAAACAGAGGAGCCAATCAAAACCAAAGAGGCAATGCAGCCCATGGAAATCAAGGACGAGGAAGTAACAAGACTAAAACAGACTTGTTTCAATTGTGGGAAACAAGGTCACTTCGCTCGTGATCGCTGGTCAAAGTCTTCAAAAGATCAAAGCGAGTCAATATGGCTCATTCTACGAAGAAGAAGAAGGTCCATCAAACCTTTTTCTCTCTTATGGACAGCGAGATCAAAATCTAAATGATACATGGATTTTGGATACTTGGTTGCTCCAACCACATGAGTGGCAAAGAAAATCTCTTTGCTACATTAGATTCAAATTACAAATCTCATGTTAAGTTAGGGGATAATAAATATTTGCAAGTTGAAGGCATTGGAGCTATGGCCGTTCCAACAAAAGAAGGCCTTAAAAATGTGAATGACATATACTATACTCCACAACTACAACACAATTTGTTAAGTGTTGGCCAAATGATGGAGAAGCATTACAAATTAGTTTTTGATGAAAGCAAATGTACAATCTTTGATAAAAACAATTGTAACCGGGTCATCACAGAAGTACCTATGACAAAGAATAGGTTGTTCCCTCTAAAATTTGGTGAGCCAGGGGGAGCTCAACTTGCAAACATTGCTATTACAAATCCAAGTGAATTGTGGCACTTGAGATATGGTCACCTCAATTCCGCTAGCTTGAAAATGTTAATATCACAAGCTATGGTGACAGGACTACCAAAAATTCCAGAACATAAAAAGGTATGCGAAGCATGTGCTTTGGGAAAGCACTCCAGAACGAAGTTTCCAAAAGGCCGAGCGTGGAGAGCAAGCTATCCTCTTCAGCTAGTACATTCGGACATCTGTGGTCCAATGCAAACAAAAAGTCTTGGAAACAATTCTTATTTTCTAACATTCATAGATGATTATTCTAGAATGTGTTGGCTCTATTTTTTGAAACACAAAGATGAAGCATTTGATTGCTTCATAGACTTCAGAAATAATGTAGAAAAGCAAAGTGACTACTATGTCAAATGTCTTCGCACTGATAAAGGAGGAGAGTACTCCTCAAATGAATTTCTTCATTATTGTAAGCAAAATGGGATAAAAAGGCAGTTCACCACTGCCTATACCCCACGGCAGAACGGTGTGGTTGAGAGAAAGAACCGCACCCTTGTTGAAATGGCAAGAACAATGCTTCAGGCAAAACATCTCACAAACGAGCTATTGGGCAGATGCAGTGAGAACAAGTGCATATATTCTAAATAGAAGTCCGACTTCTAGTTTAGATGGTATCACTCCTTATGAAGGATGGTACGGTAAGAAACCAAATGTCAAACATTTCAGAGTATTTGGTTCTTTATCTTATGCACACATTCTTGAGGAGAAGAGAAAGAAGCTTGATCCAAAGAGTCAAGCATGTGTTTTTGTAGGGTATTGTGATTCAACCAAAGGGTATAGATTGTACAATCCCACGACACATAAAATCATTATCTCCAGGGATGTAATTTTTGATGAAGGGGGAGAATGGGGTCATAAAAAATTTGTTGATTTTGACTCTAATTCGGACAGTTCTACATTAGTACCTCCCACATTGGTACAACCCAAGAAAAGCAGTGGAAAAAGTCCTCCTCCACAAATTCCACATCAGGAAACTTCATCAAGTACATCAAGTGGTACACCAAGTCCAAGAGGGACTTCTTTGTTGGCACCACCAAATTCTCCAAAACGATTTCAAAGATCAGTAAGCGCTCCAAGCCCGATGGATATTGATTCGGTTTCTCAAAGGAAAGAGACAAATAGAGGAAAGCGCATACTACGAGTCATCCATCTACTCAAATGTTGGATAGGAATTTCCAACAAAGATACACTAGGAGTCAAGCTAGTGAGATGGATGACATTTTGTCAAGACTTGAAAATCTTCAAATGTCAGGGGATGATGAGTCTCATGAACCAAGGGGTGATGTAGTCAATTATGCTTTGTTGGCTGCTGCACAGCTAGAACCTTCTAGCTATGAAAAAGCATGCATTGAAAATATATGGCAAGATGCCATGGAAGAGGAAATATCCTCAATTAAAAAAAATGATACTTGGGAGCTTGTGAAGCTTCCCAAGGGAAAAAAATGTGTTGGATGTAAATGGGTCTATAAGACCAAATTCAATGCTTGATGGAAGCATTGAAAGGCACAAGGCAAGATTAGTAGCTAAAGGTTTTACTAGAAATATGGAATAGATTATGAGGAAACCTTTGCTCCAGTTGCTCGACAAGAAACAATTAGAACTGTTCTTTCCTTGGCAGCCCATAAAGGATGGAAAATTCAACACATGGATGTGAAAAGTGCATTTTTAAATGGATACCTGACGGAAGAAGTGTATGTTCAACAACCTCAAGGTTTCCAAGAACCAGGAAAAGAGAACCTTGTTTATAAATTAAAAAAAGCACTTTATGGCCTCAAGCAAGCACCAAGAGCATGGTACTCACGAATTGATGGCTATTTCAGCAAATATGGTTTCACAAAAAGCAAGAGTGAACCAACACTATACTACCTAAAAAATGGAGTAGATATCCTCATAGTTTGTTTATATGTGGATGATCTAATATTCATGGGTAGTAATAATAAAATGAATATGGATTTCAAAAACTCCATGATGAATCAGTTTGAGATGAAGGATCTCGGATTAATGAGATACTTCCTAGGAATGGAAGTACATCAATCAAAGAATGGGATCTTCATATGTCAACAGAAATATGCTCATGACATGATCAAGAAATTTGCTATGCAGCAGTGCAAATCAGTTGCAACACCAACTTGGACATGGAATCCAGCTAAGCAAAGAAGATGGAGCACCAAAAGTTGACTTGACCAATTTCAGAAGCATGGTTGGGAGTTTAATGTTTCTCACCAACACTAGGCCAGATATACAATATGTTGTTTCTCTTGTATCACGGTTTATGGCATGCCCATCCGAGCTGCATCTACAAGCAACCAAACGAATTTTACGATATGTAAAAGGTACATTGGATTTTGGAATCCATTACCACAAGTCTAACTCTGTGAAGTTATTTGGTTATAGTGACAGCGATTGGGGCAGTAATATAGATGACAGAAAATCTACATCAGGGAAGCTGTTTTAGTCTAGGTTCGGGACTAATAACTTGGAGTTCCAAGAAGCAATATGTTGTAGCATTATCATCTACGAAGGTGAGTACATAGCCATTACTCATGCCGGTGCTCGGATCCTCTCGGTTGAGGAAAATCCTTGAAGAGATTGGCGAAAAACAAATTGGTCCAACCAAACTGAATTGTGATAATATTAGTGCCATACAGTTGGCATATAATCCGATCCACCACAAAAGGTCAAAACATTTTGATATGAAGTATCACTTCATAAGAGATATGGTGGAACAACAGACAGTTGAGCTTCAATATTGTAGCACTTTGGATAATCTAGCAGACATCTTTACCAAAGGCATGGCTAAAGCTCAATTTATAAAGTTGAGAGACTATATAGTTAGTCCTCTCAACTTTAAGGGGGAGAATGTTGGAATATTACCATTAGTAAAAGGTTAAAAAAATTGTTTTTACCTTGGGTAAAGGTAACTTACCTTTTACCTTACACGGACGGCGTGGACGGCGAGCATTTGGGCGGCAAGAGAATTCTATTCATCTTTCCTTTCCCCCAATTTCTCCTTTCCCCCTTTCTTTCTCAAATAGGTTATTTATTGCCTATTTAATCTATGTAACCTAAGTTTTAATGTTAATGCAATTAATCCTTTTTCGTCCACACTCACCTTTCACATGGTTAGAGACTCAATATGTTTCACACTCACAAACACTCAATCACTTTCATTTTCTCTTGCTTAACCATAAAAACATATAGATACTGGTTAGAGACTCAACATGTTTCACACTCACAAACACTCAATGACTTTCAATATCTCTTCCAAACCAAATCATAATATAGAACAATTTGTTTCACATAACTTGAACTATCACTCCAACACTTCCAATAAACTAATCTCAATGAACTCTACTCAACCATTCACTCAATGAAATATTAGTCAACAATGTTTATCAAACAAGGTTTCTAGCATCAACTTTTATTTCAAAAAACCTTCATCAATCAACATCGGATATCTCAAAACCAAACTCAACAATATTTATTAAACAATCATTTTCAATCCAACTTAGAATTCACAAAAACAATCAATATTTCACTCACAAGGAAGATATGCGCATACCTTTTGTTTGATGAAGTTCTGACCCCATAACCTATCTCAATCACAATCAAATATTTTGCCAATCTCAAAATTTAGGTACAATATCTTCTCAAAAATTCACTCAAATGATCCCTCAAAATATTTCACCATACATAGCAATAAATCTCTATTACACCTTATAATCTCCACACTTCAAAATCTAAGCCAACAATTTTTTTAAATAAAATAATCACAATAATTTTCTTTATGAAACCATAACTCTTTTCTCAAGTATTTAACACATCATAGATTATCCCAACAAAAATATATTTTCCTTTTTCTACCTTATAACTCCTATCTCAATTCACTTTATCAAAAATCACAATAAAATAATTATTCCTTAAGTTTAAATACCTTCGCCTTCAGTGGGATTCGAAATCCTTCTTGCACCTCTACAACACCCTAGCCATGGCCCACATGCCACACAAGCTACATGCTCACCTTAGAAGCAAAAAGCACCTTGTGCGCTTTATTTCTTCACCTTGGTACCAAAACCAAAAATGTGAACCCTCTACCAAAACATAGCCACCGAGTTTTGATCGTGGGACCTCCCACCTATTAGCGCCCTAAGAACACAACCACCTACCATTGATCCAACCACCATGGTTTGCTATGAGACTCCAAGCCTCCTTCCTATTATGCCTTCAATAACTACCACACAAGCAAAAACATTGTCCTTTCCTTCCATGCAATTCATAAATTTTTACATGCACTCTCAAAGATTCGATCAAAGGTGACTTTGGGTTTTCCAAAGCACATGGTATTTATACCAATGTTCTATCCTTCTTGGCACGTTGATGGATGAGAACATTAGTCTATGTCGATACCATTTAACTTAGTCACTTTCCCTTGTAACCCTAACCTTAGGGTTATTTAATTAAATTAAATCATAAACTAATTTATAATTTATTATAATTAATTTAATAACTTTAAATTTAATTAAATTAATTTATAAGTTAATATATAATGAAATTATTATAATTAACTTATAATTAATTTAAATATTTAGGTCTTAACCTTAGACCTTTAATATTATAATACAAGATTATAATATTATTTTTCTTGGGCCTTCTTTTTGCTCTTTAGACCTCATTCGACCACCTTGAATATTATAACAGGAACAGTATAATATTATTTTTCCTTAGACCTAGAAGCAATCTTTCTCTTGCACTGATTACTAAAACTTACTCTTGACATCCTTCCTTTTGCACTGCTCACTGAAACTGACCCTTGACATCCTTCCTTTTGCACTACTCACTAAAACTGACTCTTGACATCAATGACAACAAATCTTGCTCATATTTCCAATAGTAACAACATGTCATCATATATGATATCATGGCATGTTGTCCTAAAAATTCTTAGATGTGTAATTGGATCTTCTGTTCCCTTATAGATAGGCAAAACTAGCATGAGAAAATGCTTAGGATAAGGCCTAGAGGTAATTATAGGGTCTAAGAATTGATTTCACATTTCTCTATAGTTGTAGGTAAAACTAGGATGTTGAATCATATTCACTCTAGAAACCAATTATTTCACTAGATTAGTTAAAAATTGCATCTCAAGATTGTTATTGTGCAATGCCCCTAGGTTCCCTAAGGGAGGGGTATAGGTAGGTTTTTGAAATGGAACCTGGTTGATTTTGGAGGTATTGACACTGTTAAAATGTGGATTGTGATATGTGGTATCTTGTTGTGGAGGATTAATATTTGTTGGGATAGAAGTATGAATGTTGAGGTTAGCAGAATGGGGAGTAAATTAAACCTTGATATGCACTACTAGTTGGAGGGACTTATAGAACCCTTCCAATATTGGTGGTTGATGAGGAAACTGAAGTAAAAATACACTAACTAAATATTATTGCCAAGGTGTGCTTAAATATCACTATTTACAACCATAATCTTCCAAATTAGGAATATGCTTAACCATAAACTATGACTAAGCACTCAAAAGCAAATTGTTAACTCTTACTAAGCTAACAAATCCAATCCAAATACTATGTCATCCAAATGTATTGATATTTACAAATTGGAATTGGATATTATTAAATCACACCTAGACTTAGGACTTAATTAAATAAGTAAAAGCTAACACTTAGTCTAGAACACACATTCTAACTTAAACTTAGGACTTAGACTTTAGTAAATGATAAAATAAACTAAGCCTAATAAATAATAGCCTAGATCTAATGATATCCACATCATCCCTCTCCACCATAGAAACATTAGACTTTAATGCGTTTACAATAGGGTTGAGAGGGTGAGATACAACATGTTGAAAACAAAGTTGATTGAGATGTTGAACAATGTAATTGCGGCCACGAGTCACAATCGATGCTAAAGTAGAATTTTGTGGTACATCTCGATCACCAATCTATGTAGGATCTTGATGAGGTAAGGATGAAGTACCAGTCTTCTACTATAGAGCCGATGTAGTTTAGTGTAGAATAGGAATCGATGAATATGGAAATTAAGAAGACCGCTCTAAAATAGGAGGAAGAAGAGTAGGAGTAGCAGTAGGAGGTGTTGATGAAGAACTCGCCTCTGTAGGAGGAGGTAATGCAACTAAATATGATGAAAATGTCACGTTGGGAGGAGGTGGTGTAGTGGAAGCAAGTGTGTCATAAGGCCTATTGAAGACTAAGGCTATCTTCTCTAGTAGATAACAACAAGGTATAATTATGATCGATGGTTGGGAATGAAGAAGAAATTGCCTATGTTTATGATGCAAAGTATAGGTCTGATGGTATGCATCATAAATAGCCGTTTTATTAAACTGATAGGATTGACCAAGAATAAGACCACAATAGTCTATGGGAGTCACATCACAGGTGACTCTATCCATATAAAGAGACCCAAAATCAAATAACATAGTGTAAGTCTTTATGATGTATGAGTTAGAATCTGTATCCTTCTATCCTAATGAATATGGACAAGGATGTGGTTCCATAGGCAATTTGAGCCTATTGATAATATATTGTGCAATCAATTTTTTTTGTGATCCATTATCGATAATGTAATCCATAAAGAAGTCATGAGTGAGGTGGGATTTTGTGATAAAATATGATCATGACCACCTTTTTGATGCAGCAATGTAATTTTGTTCAATTTACTTCTCAATTCATCATATGCTCGCCCTTCTCCCATAACCTCAATGGGACCCTTTTAGGGTTCCTCCATTATAGGTTGTGCAAGTAAGTTCTTATGCTTCCTAAAATACTCAGATTCTAAGTGTCCCTGTCTCTTACAATGATTACAATATTTCCTTGAATTATAATAAGTAGGGGAAGAGGAGGAAGAAGAAGAACTAGGATAATAATAAGGAGAAGAAATAGAAGGCATTTTGGCCTTCGAAGACTATTGTTGATTTGAAGAGTGAGAAGCTTCTTGTGCCCGAGTGGAAAACTTCTCTTTGGCCAACTGTGCATGGTTGAAGGCCGCATAAATTTATATATTTGAGCTCCCTATACAAGTACTCTTTAAGGCCACTTATAAATTATGCAATCAATTCGTTTGTAGTATCTTTCATGTGAAGAAAATTTTGTAATTTGTTGAAAGAAGAAACATAATCTGGCACAGACATATTAGAAGTTTGGTGTAATCTACATCATTTTACTCTCAATTATTTGGTATAATCAGAAGGATAACATGAATCTTTCAATACTTGGACCAATTATTCCCAAATGGTAATGGAATTTTGATCTTTTTGTCTATCCATTATGACTACTTTTGCTAACCCACTCAATTTGAGTTTAGCAAAAGGAAATTGATCATTGACAGAAACTTTTTTGTATGAAAACCAAGTTTCCATGTCCATGATCTGGCTATTTAATACATCAGGGTTTTGAGACCCATCATACAAATTGACCTCACATTTTGTATAAGCCTTAGCATCTTTAGTGGCTTGTCCATCAAGAGCACAATGAACTGAAATGTCATCCACTTTGTTGACCAAGTGCTCAATAGATTCTGCCAAGGCAATCATTTGGTCAACTAAATCGGATGCAATTTTTGATCTAGTGTAAGCCAGATCTATTACAAAAGAATAGCATCTCCTAATATATGACAAGAACTCTCAAAATTTTACCTTCTACAAGAGGGATTACTAAAAGTTATAAAAATATATCCTCCCTCTTTAAAAATTTTGTGCCTTATTCCCAAGCAAAAATAAATATGATTGTTTTTACAAAAATTTTGGGAATAAAATAAAAACAAATTGGCACAAAAAATAATTTAATTAATAAAAATTAATTAATTTTAATTGGTAGCAAAATAATCAACACCCAAAAAATTGGTTTTTATCTCTATCAATTCAAAAGCAAGATGGGCACTGCGATAGGTCAAAAAATAAATTAATTAATAAAAATTAATCAATTTTAATTGGTATAAAAATAATCAACCCACCAAAAAAATGGTTTTTATCTCTACCAATTCAAAGGTAGGATGGGAATTTTAATTGGTAGCAAAATAATCAACCCCCAAAAATTTAGTTTTTATCTCTACCAATTAAAAGGCAGTATGGGCATGGTGGTAGGTCAGGTCTTAGAAAATATTCAACGGGCTTTCATGCACAACTATGCTCTAGCCAACCCCTCATGGGCTGGCTACACCAAATTAGGCACCTCACACCTTATAAATATTTTGTGCAATCCCACAAGATATATGTGGGACTAAAAACCTACAAGGTGGTGAAAATAAAATTTTGTTATTTCTAAAATCCATGAATGCCACGTGTCAGGTTCACCAACCAATGAGCATGGCCAATCAAGAGCACAACACCATGTAATAATATTTTAGAACATCCAAATGTCCATTGTAGGTATGGGAAGCTTTAACAAGCCTCATCCAGTGTGAGTTGGCTATTTAAACTATGGCGAAGGACATTATTTTAAAATTTCCTATGACCTTCATGTCCCCAATGTGAGACTAAACCTCCCAGTGCTTTTACTATTACCCGCTCATCGAAAACTAGGAAATTTGCTAGAAAGTGGAGTCAGGTCAACAAAAACGTTTGGTATTTGCTTGAGCATCATCAAAAATGGTTGAAATATATTAAAATTTTGGAACACTCCAAAAAAATGTAGGGTGCATGTCCACAAATTCCTAGAACCACCAAGAAATGCAATAAACGTTGGACATTTTGAATCCCTAATTCAAGTTGTCATTGATGTCAAAGGTGCATTATCATTAATGTTCTATAAAAGCAATGAAAGGATCATGGGCTCTAAGTTATTGGATAGAAAGATTGAAGACCCACTTTTTTAGAACAAGAAGTCACTTGTTTTAAAGATTTAAATTATTAAATATTTATATTATTTAAAATAAAGTTTTAAACAATTTAAATTTAATAGTTAAAGTCTTAGAAGTAAGTTGGGTGCCGAATATTCAAAATGGCTGGGAGCCACATGTAAAGTCAAACTTCTTTACCGACATCATTTCTAAATAAGTCGTCGACATCGTTTAAACATTGGATATTATATAAAAAAAATATAGAGCCATATAGTTAACCTTTGCCAACATATGACATGATATTAAAAGAACAAAAGTTATATAAAAATATGGAGTCCAAAGTTTTGAAATAGAGGAGTGATTGCGGGAGATCCGAAAAGAATTTCATTCTAAAGGAATGATTAGTGGAGATCCAAAAATAATTTCATTCAGGATGGTGGACACAATCTTTCGAAGATTGAATACGATGTATCTCAAATGCATGGAAAACTAGGGCATATATTCTAAAAATATGACACAAAAAAATCTGTTTTCACGAAGACATTATTCACAACATGGTATTCGAGGAGAGTAGACACGTCCTATGAACTATTTTGTTGAGTTCATAGTTTTCAAGGTTGGTAACCTGGCAGACAAAATAAGTAGTAACCTTCAGGTATATGATAGTACTTGCTTCAGAAGAAATAAAAAAATCTTGCTCACTCCATTGATTTCATCTGCTAAGGCAGCAGAGTTGGTTGTGGGCTTGAGTTTTGACACAGAGGTCTTGAGTTCGAGTCTATGTGGCAAGAGAAGATTAAAATATTTTTATTAATCACCAGTTAGTATAAGTTTTGTTGGTTAATTCTCAAAGCAGCAAAGTTATTTACCAAAGTATGAGGACTAAGTGCTATAAAAGCATGTAGCCTAAGTGGCAATCGTGAAGGGTGCTTTGTTGATGATGAGGTGTAATTTCGAGTCTCCTTGTGAGGGTGCAATGATTGTCAAACCTTTTTGATGAAATGAAAGGTATGCCAAAAGGATAATTTTTATATGTTTAATTATTTTACCAAGGATTAAATCTATGTGCTTGGCATATAATATTTATGATTTGCCCTAGGAGAAATAAGGGTTATCATACATTTTAAGAAAAAGAGATATTTTTGGTGGTTTTCTTTTTGAAAGTATATCATATTATATATCGTTGGAAAGCTTATTTCAAGGGCTATTTGATTAACTTACTTAGAGGGATAAATAAGGTGTGTAAAGAGATATTTCTTATTTTGAGTAAGGGTTTTCTTTAAAAAGCACTTTGGTGGATGTTAAAATAAAGTAGGAGTAATAAGGTGTTATTTTGATAATTATTGTTGTAATATTATTCAATATATCTAACCCTTGTTGAGAGTTGAAAAGAAAAGTTTTGTTGAGCATGGCAGATTTTATGAAATACTTCTTGGCATCAAAAATGTATAGGCACATTCTCCTATTGATTGATTGTGGTGGTTGATTTCTAAAATATCATTGGAGAGAAAAGGATTGTAGTGTGGTTTCCTTTTAAAAATGGTTGGTTGAATGCTTCAAGGTTTTCCGGTTTGAGAGTTGTGTTTAAACCTTGTTTATAAGCATTGTTGTTGAAGCCCATTGATTGTGATATGAACTTGAACTTAAGATATAGAAGAACATGAGTATCATTTTTATGTGAAGACTTGTGATTGAGCATTGTTGGAAACATTGTGAGGTGGTTTATACATGCTTGGACTAGGGTTTGTGAGAAAGGATTGATCCTTGAGGTGATTGGTTGAGTTGAGTTGATTAAGCCTAGTCAAGTGGATGCATATGGTTTTTCAAGTTCCTAGAAACAATATATTCAATATGTTTCTATTGAGTTGAGATTGGGATTTGAGTATAGAACATATAAAGTCTCTAAAAATTCTCTTTATGCTTTTGTGAGGTTGATTTGAGTTGAGATCATTGTGGATCATTGTTGTTATCCATTGAAGAGTACATTTCCATTCATTGTTGAGTTCATCTTTGAGCTTTACCTTGATAGAGTTGTGGATGAGTTTTGAGTGCTACTTGAGCATGATTTATTGAGCCTTTGAAGAAGGCCTTTGCGATAGACTTGTGGACAGACTTGTGGCAGTTTGTGTATGATTATTTGAGCCTTTGAGAAGGCCTTTGTGGATAGTTTTGGGACACATTTGAGGATATATTCATGGATATATTTAGGGAAAGTGCTTTATGATATTGGTAGAGCAAATTTTGATAAGTTCTTGGTGAGATTTTTGGAGAAAAATTGGGCAAGTTCTTGGTGAGCTTGCTAGAGCAGATTTGGGTATGTTCTTGGTCAGCTTGCTTGAGCAAATTTGATAAGTTCTATGTGAGCTTGTTAAGCAGGTTTTGTGTGAACCTATTGAGGAGGTTCTATGTGAGCCTATTGAGTAGGTTCTTATTGAGCCTATTGACAGAGCTTTGGAGGTGATAGAGTATAGAGGATAGAGTCTTAGTGGATAGAGATTCAACAACTAACACAGTTGAAGATAGATCTGAGTGAGGAGTCTTCAAGTGGAGATATGTCGACCAGTCAGTTCAGCTGAGAGACAGAGTCTTCTAAAAGATCACATATCCAGAGTAGAAGGGGAAAGAGTTCTCCTATGGAAGAGATCCACAAACTTTAGATTAGGGGATCAACATCTTCTTTGTATAGAGATCCATGAAAATTGTAATTGGGAGTGATTCCCAAAGAGATTGATTGAGAAAGTTTTAGTAAAATATTTTCTTCATGGAGTACCTCACATTGGAGGAACCACGTTAAATATTGTGTCTCAATTATGTGTGGTGACTTGTGCTCTTGCTTACTACTACTATCTGAGTTATTCATGCACACTACTATGTTTGGTTATTGCAATTAAGGACATTAATTGATATTGGTTTGGAAAGAAAGTAAAAAGTGATCTTATATTGTTCACCCCCTCTTAGTATAAGTTTATGTTCTTTAATTGGTATCAGAGCAGGTTCCTTCGAAAAGGCTAATAGCTTTAGGGTAGATTCTACAAGAACACAGACGGCTTCACATAATGGATTATCTACAAATAAGGATCCATTGTTTGATGGTAACAATTATGCATTCTAGAGCATGAGGATGAAGAACTACTTGATATCACAAGGATATGAGGTATGGAAAATGGTTGAAAAAGAGTATAGGGTTGAAGGTGATCCCGAGGAAGATAGGACTACCAGTAAATTGGTTGAGATAAATGCAAGAGCAGTGAATTGTATTTTGAGTAACGTGAGACATATTTTGCAAAGGTCATGGTATTTACTTCAGCTAATGAGATGTGGACCAAGTTGAGGAATACCTATAAAGGATATTCCAAGGTAAATTTTGTAAATAAATATTACTACATTGTAGAAGCAAGTGATAATTTAGATTGCAGTGATAAAGATCAGTCAGATGAATAAGAATGTACATTCTTTGGAATAAGTGAAGAAAAGCAAGAACACATATTCCTAGGTTTTGAAGCTAAATAAGAATAGGAATCGATGAATATGGAAATTAAGAAGACCGCTCTAAAATAGGAGGAAGAAGAGTAGGAGTAGCAGTAGGAGGTGTTGATGAAGAACTCGCCTCTGTAGGAGGAGGTAATGCAACTAAATATGATGAAAATGTCACGTTGGGAGGAGGTGGTGTAGTGGAAGCAAGTGTGTCATAAGGCCTATTGAAGACTAAGGCTATCTTCTCTAGTAGATAACAACAAGGTATAATTATGATCGATGGTTGGGAATGAAGAAGAAATTGCCTATGTTTATGATGCAAAGTATAGGTCTGATGGTATGCATCATAAATAGCCGTTTTATTAAACTGATAGGATTGACCAAGAATAAGACCACAATAGTCTATGGGAGTCACATCACAGGTGACTCTATCCATATAAAGAGACCCAAAATCAAATAACATAGTGTAAGTCTTTATGATGTATGAGTTAGAATCTGTATCCTTCTATCCTAATGAATATGGACAAGGATGTGGTTCCATAGGCAATTTGAGCCTATTGATAATATATTATGCAATCAAATTTGTTTGTGATCCATTATCGATAATGTAATCCATAAAGAAGTCATGAGTGAGGTGGGATTTTGTGATAAAATATGATCATGACCACCTTTTTGATGCAGCAATGTAATTTTGTTCAATTTACTTCTCAATTCATCATATGCTCGCCCTTCTCCCATAACCTCAATGGGACCCTTTTAGGGTTCCTCCATTATAGGTTGTGCAAGTAAGTTCTTATGCTTCCTAAAATACTCAGATTCTAAGTGTCCCTATCTCTTACAATGATTACAATATTTCCTTGAATTATAATAAGTAGGGGAAGAGGAGGAAGAAGAAGAACTAGGATAATAATAAGGAGAAGAAATAGAAGGCATTTTGGCCTTCGAAGACTATTGTTGATTTGAAGAGTGAGAAGCTTCTTGTGCCCGAGTGGAAAACTTCTCTTTGGCCAACTGTGCATGGTTGAAGGCCGCATAAATTTATATATTTGAGCTCCCTATACAAGTACTCTTTAAGGCCACTTATAAATTATGCAATCAATTCGTTTGTAGTATCTTTCATGTGAAGAAAATTTTGTAACTTGTTGAAAGAAGAGACATAATCCTGCACGGACATATTAGAAGTTTGGTGTAATCTACACCATATGACTCTCAATTATCTGGTATAATCGAAGGATAACATGAATCTTTCAATACTTGGACCAATTATTCCCAAATGGTAATGGAATTTTGATCTTTTTGTCTATCCATTATGACTACTTTTGCTAACCCACTCAATTTGAGTTTAGCAAAAGGAAATTGATCATTGACAGAAACTTTTTTGTATGAAAACCAAGTTTCCATGTCCATGATCTGGCTATTTAATACATCAGGGTTTTGAGACCCATCATACAAATTGACCTCACATTTTGTATAAGCCTTAGCATCTTTAGTGGCTTGTCCATCAAGAGCACAATGAACTGAAATGTCATCCACTTTGTTGACCAAGTGCTCAATAGATTCTGCCAAGGCAATCATTTGGTCAACTAAATCGGATGCAATTTTTGATCTAGTGTAAGCCAGATCTATTACAAAAGAATAGCATCTCCTAATCTATGACAAGAACTCTCAAAATTTTACCTTCTACAAGAGGGATTACTAAAAGTTATAAAAATATATCCTCCCTCTTTAAAAATTTTGTGCCTTATTCCCAAGCAAAAATAAATATGATTGTTTTTACAAAAATTTTGGGAATAAAATAAAAACAAATTGGCACAAAAAATAATTTAATTAATAAAAATTAATTAATTTTAATTGGTAGCAAAATAATCAACACCCAAAAAATTGGTTTTTATCTCTATCAATTCAAAAGCAAGATGGGCACTGCGATAGGTCAAAAAATAAATTAATTAATAAAAATTAATCAATTTTAATTGGTATAAAAATAATCAACACACCAAAAAAATGGTTTTTATCTCTACCAATTCAAAGGTAGGATGGGAATTTTAATTGGTAGCAAAATAATCAACCCCCAAAAATTTAGTTTTTATCTCTACCAATTAAAAGGCAGTATGGGCATGGTGGTAGGTCAACCGCCATAGGTAGCAACTCAAAAATGCATAGAGGTCAATATAAATGCAAGTCCATGATGGCAGGTCTTAGAAAATATTCAACGGGCTTTCATGCACAACTATGCTCTAGCCAACCCCTCATGGGCTGGCTACACCAAATTAGGCACCTCACACCTTATAAATATTTTGTGCAATCCCACAAGATATATGTGGGACTAAAAACCTACAAGGTGGTGAAAATAAAATTTTGTTATTTCTAAAATCCATGAATGCCACGTGTCAGGTTCACCAACCAATGAGCATGGCCAATCAAGAGCACAACACCATGTAATAATATTTTAGAACATCCAAATGTCCATTGTAGGTATGGGAAGCTTTAACAAGCCTCATCCAGTGTGAGTTGGCTATTTAAACTATGGCGAAGGACATTATTTTAAAATTTCCTATGACCTTCATGTCCCCAATGTGAGACTAAACCTCCCAGTGCTTTTACTATTACCCGCTCATCGAAAACTAGGAAATTTGCTAGAAAGTGGAGTCAGGTCAACAAAAACGTTTGGTATTTGCTTGAGCATCATCAAAAATGGTTGAAATATATTAAAATTTTGGAACACTCCAAAAAAATGTAGGGTGCATGTCCACAAATTCCTAGAACCACCAAGAAATGCAATAAACGTTGGACATTTTGAATCCCTAATTCAAGTTGTCATTGATGTCAAAGGTGCATTATCATTAATGTTCTATAAAAGCAATGAAAGGATCATGGGCTCTAAGTTATTGGATAGAAAGATTGAAGACCCACTTTTTTAGAACAAGAAGTCACTTGTTTTAAAGATTTAAATTATTAAATATTTATATTATTTAAAATAAAGTTTTAAACAATTTAAATTTAATAGTTAAAGTCTTAGAAGTAAGTTGGGTGCCGAATATTCAAAATGGCTGGGAGCCACATGTAAAGTCAAACTTCTTTACCGACATCATTTCTAAATAAGTCGTCGACATCGTTTAAACATTGGATATTATATAAAAAAAATATAGAGCCATATAGTTAACCTTTGCCAACATATGACATGATATTAAAAGAACAAAAGTTATATAAAAATATGGAGTCCAAAGTTTTGAAATAGAGGAGTGATTGCGGGAGATCCGAAAAGAATTTCATTCTAAAGGAATGATTAGTGGAGATCCAAAAATAATTTCATTCAGGATGGTGGACACAATCTTTCGAAGATTGAATACGATGTATCTCAAATGCATGGAAAACTAGGGCATATATTCTAAAAATATGACACAAAAAAATCTGTTTTCACGAAGACATTATTCACAACATGGTATTCGAGGAGAGTAGACACGTCCTATGAACTATTTTGTTGAGTTCATAGTTTTCAAGGTTGGTAACCTGGCAGACAAAATAAGTAGTAACCTTCAGGTATATGATAGTACTTGCTTCAGAAGAAATAAAAAAATCTTGCTCACTCCATTGATTTCATCTGCTAAGGCAGCAGAGTTGGTTGTGGGCTTGAGTTTTGACACAGAGGTCTTGAGTTCGAGTCTATGTGGCAAGAGAAGATTAAAATATTTTTATTAATCACCAGTTAGTATAAGTTTTGTTGGTTAATTCTCAAAGCAGCAAAGTTATTTACCAAAGTATGAGGACTATGTGCTATAAAAGCATGTAGCCTAAGTGGCAATCGTGAAGGGTGCTTTGTTGATGATGAGGTGTAATTTCGAGTCTCCTTGTGAGGGTGCAATGATTGTCAAACCTTTTTGATGAAATGAAAGGTATGCCAAAAGGATAATTTTTATATGTTTAATTATTTTACCAATGATTAAATCTATGTGCTTGGCATATAATATTTATGATTTGCCCTAGGAGAAATAAGGGTTATCATACATTTTAAGAAAAAGAGATATTTTTGGTGGTTTTCTTTTTGAAAGTATATCATATTATATATCGTTGGAAAGCTTATTTCAAGGGCTATTTGATTAACTTACTTAGAGGGATAAATAAGGTGTGTAAAGAGATATTTCTTATTTTGAGTAAGGGTTTTCTTTAAAAAGCACTTTGGTGGATGTTAAAATAAAGTAGGAGTAATAAGGTGTTATTTTGATAATTATTGTTGTAATATTATTCAATATATCTAACCCTTGTTGAGAGTTGAAAAGAAAAGTTTTGTTGAGCATGATTCCCAAGGCACTGTTGATGTGGCGCATGATTCTCGAGGCACGATATTGACGTGGCATGATGCATGGTGACATGTGACTGGCACATGGCTCGAGGTGTGGTGATGTGGCACTGGCACGTGACTCGAGGAGTGGTGACGTGGTGATCCGTGAGGTGTGGTGATGTGGTGCTGGCGCACGGCCTGAGGAGTGGTGACGTGGCTATCCGTGCGTGCATCGATGGCAAAAGGATCCTGCGGCGTTAGTGACTTCCCGCAGGCAGTCAAAGCACTTTATGTGCTTAGCTCTTTTTAAAGAGCTTTTACATTGCCCTACGGGTGATGTGGGACTAAAGTCCCAAGTAAAATCAAGCTTCGCACCGAAGCGCGAAGCCAACATTAGCTTCGTGCTCGACGCGAAAGCTAAAGGGCTGGGAGCACGCATTGCTCCCGGATCAGCCTGGTAGCGCAGCGGCTACCCTTAGCCCTGACACCCGCAAGGTCGCAGGATCGACTCTCGGCGGGGTCAATAGATAATTAAATTTAAAAAAAAAAAAACTAGGAATAGTTTAAATTTAAAAAAAAAAAAAAAAAAAAAATTGTGTTTAATTTCCTAAGAGGAAATATCTGTTCATTAGTTTTTTATAAAAAAAAAAAAAATTCAAAGTTGATAGAAATTTCCTGAGAGGAAATAATTGTAAAGTTTTTTTTTTTTTTTTTAAACTTTGAAAGTTAATTTTTTTTTATTATTTCCTAAGAGGAAATCTTTGTAAAAGAAAATTTTTGGGAAATTTTCTTAAATGATAAGATCGGATGGATGTTATCATGCCCTTTGCAAGTTGTTATTGAAAACAAACCCTGAAAACTTTGATAGGCACGTGAAAACACTAGGACTTAATACAATTTTTTCACAGTTGCAAAACGCGGTTATTGCACACCAGAGAAATCCTGATCAAGGATACGAAGCAGATTCAGAAGATAACTCCTTTGGCAGCAAATTTGAACAATACGACACAGTGCAATTGCTTCACAAGGATCCGAATATACTCATTATAGTAATTCAGTTGAAATCCTTCAACCTCCTTCTCCTGAAATAATATTGATCAGTGACGATGATGAACAAATCGCTGACAATTTTGTAATTGCTGAACAACAAGTGTGATTTGTTTATTATTGTAAATCAAGCAGGGCTTGATAGTTTTTAAAGTATTTTTTGCAATAATACTATAAAAGAGAGGTTTCTTGTTTTAGTAGATAATAATGGGATCACATAATAATCTACCAATTCTTGAATTCAGTGGAGATAATTATGAGTACTGGTCCATCAAGATGAGGACATTACTCATTGGAAAAGGACTATGGGATATTATTGAAGACGGATACATTGCTCCAATAGATTGGACTACTTTAAGTGCAAATGATAAGAAGATCTACAAAGATGCACAGAAAAATAATTATTTTGCCTTATACCATCTTCAATCAGCATTAGATCCTAGTATCTTTCCTAGAATTGCATCTTACTTAACTACTACAGATGCATGGAATGCCTTGAAAGAAGGATTCCAAGGAAGTGATAAAGTAAAGCAAGTCGAAGTTCAGAATTTGAAAAGAGATTTTGAAAATCTTAGAATGAAGGAAAATGAAAGAGTCGGAGACTACTGTATACGAGTCAAAGCAGTAGTTGATATGATGCAAACTTTAGGTGAAGACACAAAAAATGAAACAATTGTGAAGAAAGTGTTGCGAACACTTCTTCCTAAGTGGAATCACATTGCTATCATAATTGAAGAATCCAAAGACCTTTCTACTCTTACATTTGATAGTTTGATTGGATCATTAACATCACATGAAGAGCGACTTCAAGGAGCCCCTTCAACAAGCTATGGAGGTGATGACAAAGCCTTCACTTCGAATGAAACCGCAAGACGAGAACAAGGAAGAGGCCGAGGCAAGAGGACAACAACAAAGAGGCAAGAGCCAAAGCAACTCCTACAGAGGAGGTAATCAAAACAGAGGTGGAAATCAAAACAGAGGAGCCAATCAGAACCAAAGAGGCAATGCAGCCCGTGGAAATCAAGGACGAGGAAGTAACAAGACTAAAACAGCTTGTTTCAATTGTGGGAAACAAGGTCACTTCGCTCGTGACTGCTGGTCAAAGTCTTCAAAATATCAAAGCAGTCAATATGGCTCATTCTATAGAGAAGAAGAAGGTCCATAAAACCTTTTTCTCTCTTATGGACAACCAGATCAAAATCTAAATGATACATGGATTTTGGATACTGGTTGCTCCAACCACATGAGTGGCAAAGAAAATATCTTTGCTACATTAGATTCAAATTACAAATCTCATGTTAAGTTAGGGGATAATAAATCTTTGCAAGTTGAAGGCATTGGAGCTATGGCAGTTCCAACAAAAGAAGGCCTTAAAAATGTGAATGACATATACTATACTCCACAACTACAACACAATTTGTTAAGTGTTGGCCAAATGATGGAGAAGCATTACAAATTAGTTTTTGATGAAAGAAAATGTACAATCTTTGATAAAAACAATTGTAACCGGGTCATCACAGTAGTACCTATGACAAAGAATAGGTTGTTCCCTCTAAAATTTGGTGAGCCAGGGGGAGCTCAACTTGCAAACATTGCTATTACAAATCCAAGTGAATTGTGGCACTTGAGATATGGTCACCTCAATTCCGCTAGCTTGAAAATGTTAATATCACAAGCTATGGTGACAGGACTACCAAAAATTCCAAAACATAAAAAGGTATGCGAAGCATGTGCTTTGGGAAAGCACTCTAGAACGAAGTTTCCAAAAGGCCGAGCGTGGATAGCAAGCTATCCTCTTTAGCTAGTACATTCGGACATCTGTGGTCCAATGCAAACAAAAAGTCTTGGAAACAATTCTTATTTTCTAACATTCATAGATGATTATTCTAGAATGTGTTGGCTCTATTTTTTGAAACACAAAGATGAAGCATTTGATTGCTTCATAGACTTCAGAAATAATGTAGAAAAGCAAAGTGACTACTATTTCAAATGTCTTTGCACTGATAAAGGAGGAGAGTACTCCTCAAATGAATTTCTTCATTATTGTAAGCAAAATGGGATAAAAGGCAGCTTACCACGCCTATACCCCTACAAACAGAACGGTGTGGCTGAGAGAAAGAACCGCACCCTTGTTGAAATGGCAAGAACAATGCTTCAGGCAAAACATCTCACAAACAGCTATTGGGCAGATGCAGTGAGAACAAGTGCATATATTCTAAATAGAAGTCCGACTTCTAGTTTAGATGGTATCACTCCTTATGAAGGATGGTACAGTAAGAAACCAAATGTCAAACATTTTAGAGTATTTGGTTCTTTATCTTATGCACACATTCCTGAGGAGAAGAGAAAGAAGCTTGATCCAAAGAGTCCAGCATGTGTTTTTGTAGGGTATTGTGATTCAACCAAAGGGTATAGATTGTACAATCCCATGACACATAAAATCATTATCTCCAAGGATGTAATTTTTGATGAAGGGGGAGAATGGGGTCATAAAAAATTTGTTGATTTTGACTCTAATTCGTACAGTTCTACATTAGTACCTCCCACATTAGTACAACCCAAGAAAAGCAGTGGAAAAAGTCCTCCTCCACAAATTCCACATAAGGAAACTTCATCAAGTACATCAAGTGGTACACCAAGTCCAAGAGGGACTTCTTTTTTGGCACCACCAAATTCTCCAAAACGATTTCAAAGATCAGTAAGCACTCCAAGCCCGATGGATATTGATTCGGTTTCTCAAAGGAAAGAGACAAATAGAGGAAAGCGCATACTACGAGTCATCCATCTACTCAAATGTTGGATAGGAATTTCCAACAAAGATACACTAGGAGTCAAGCTAGTGAGATGGATGACATTTTGTCAAGACTTGAAAATCTTCAAATGTCAGGGGATGATGAGTCTCATGAACCAAGGGGTGATGTAGTCAATTATGCTTTGTTGAATGCTGCACAGCTAGAACCTTCTAGCTATGAAAAAGCATGCACTGAAAATATATGGCAAGATGCCATGGAAGAGGAAATATCCTCAATTAAAAAAAATGATACTTGGGAGCTTGTGAAGCTTCCCAAGGGAAAAAAATGTGTTGGATGTAAATGGGTCTATAAGACCAAATTCAGTGCTGATGGAAGCATTGAAAGGCACAATGCAAGATTAGTAGCTAAAGGTTTTACTCAGAAATATGGAATAGATTATGAGGAAACCTTTGCTCCAGTTGCTTGACAAGAAACAATTAGAACTGTTCTTTCCTTGGCAGCCCATAAAGGACGGAAAATTCAAAACATGGATGTGAAAAGTGCATTTTTAAATGGATACCTGACAGAAGAAGTGTATGTTCAACAACCTCAAGGTTTCCAAGAACCAGGAAAAGAGAACCTTGTTTATAAATTAAAAAAAGCACTTTATGGCCTCAAGCAAGCACCAAGAGCATGGTACTCACGAATTGATGGCTATTTCAAGCAAATATGGTTTCACAAAAAGCAAGAGTGAACCAACACTATACTACCTAAAAAATGGAGTAGATATCCTCATAGTTTGTTTATATGTGGATGATCTAATATTCATGGGTAGTAATAATAAAATGAATATGGATTTCAAAAACTCCATGATGAATCAGCTTTGAGATGAAGGATCTCGGATTAATGAGATACTTCCTAGGAATGGAAGTACATCAATCAAAGAATGGGATCTTCATATGTCAATAGAAATATGCTCATGACATGATCAAGAAATTTGCTATGCAGCAGTGCAAATCAGCTGCAACACCAACTGGACATGGAATCCAGCTAAGCAAAGAATATGGAGCACCAAAAGTTGACTTAACCAATTTCAAAAGCATGGTTGGGAGTTTAATTTTTCTCACCAACACTAGGCCAGATATACAGTATGTTGTTTCTCTTGTATAATGGTTTATGGCATGCCCATCCGAGCTGCATCTACAAGCAACCAAACGAATTTTACAATATGTAAAAGGTACATTGGATTTTGGAATCCATTACCACAAGTCTAACTCTGTGAATTTATTTGGTTATAGTGACAGCGATTGGGGCGATGAATATAGATGACGGAAAATCTACATCGTGGAACCGTTTTAGTCTAGGTTCGGGACTAATAACTTGGAGTTCCAAGAAGCAATATTTTGTAGCATTATCATCTATAGAAGTCGAGTACATAGCCATTACTCATGCCAGTACTCATATCCTCTGGTTGAGGAAAATCCTTGAAGAGATTGGCGAAAAACAAATTGGTCCAACCAAACTGAATTGTGATAATATTAGTGCCATACAGTTGGCATATAATCCGATCCACCACAAAAGGTCAAAACATTTTGATATGAAGTATCACTTCATAAGAGATATGGTGGAACAACAGACAGTTGAGCTTCAATATTGTAGCACTTTGGATAATCTAGCAGACATCTTTACCAAAGGCATGGCTAAATCTCAATTTATAAAGCTGAGAGACTATATAGTTAGTCCTCTCAACTTTAAGGGGGAGAATGTTGGAATATTACCATTAGTAAAAGGTTAAATAAATTGTTTTTACCTTGGGTAAAGGTAACTTACCTTTTACCTTACTCGGACGGTCGTGGATCGGCAAGCATTTGGGCGGCAAGAGAATTCTATTCATCTTTCCTTTCCCCCAATTTCTCCTTTCCCCCTTTCTTTCTCAAATAGGTTATTTACTGCCTATTTAATCTATGTAACCTAAGTTTTAATGTTAATGCAATTAATCCTTTTTCGTCCACACTCACCTTTCACATGGTTAGAGACTCAATATGTTTCACACTCACAAACACTCAATCACTTTCATTTTCTCTTGCTTAACCATAAAAACATATAGAGACTGGTTAGAGACTCAACATGTTTCACACTCACAAACACTCAATGACTTTCAATATCTCTTCCAAACCAAATCATAATATAGAACAATTTGTTTCACATAACTTGAACTATCACTCCAACACTTCCAATAAACTAATCTCAATGAACTCTACTCAACCATTCACTCAATGAAATATTAGTCAACAATGTTTATCAAACAAGGTTTCTAGCATCAACTTTTATTTCAAAAAACCTTCATCAATCAACATCGGATATCTTAAAACCAAACTCAACAATATTTATTAAACAATCATTTTCAATCCAACTTAGAATTCACAAAAACAATCAATATTTCACTCACAAGGAAGATATGCGCATACCTTTTGTTTGATGAAGTTTTGACCCCATAACCTATCTCAATCACAATCAAATATTTTGCCAATCTCAAAATTTAGGTACAATATCTTCTCAAAAATTCACTCAAATGATCCCTCAAAATATTTCACCATACATAGCAATAAATCTCTATTACACCTTATAATCTCCACACTTCAAAATCTAAGCCAACAATTTTTTTAAATAAAATAATCACAATAATTTTCTTTATGAAACCATAACTCTTTTCTCAAGTATTTAACACATCATAGATTATCCCAACAAAAATATATTTTCCTTTTTCTACCTTATAACTCCTATCTCAATTCACTTTATCAAAAATCACAATAAAATAATTATTCCTTAAGTTTAAATACCTTCGCCTTCAGTGGGATTCGAAATCCTTCTTGCACCTCTACAACACCCTAGCCATGGCCCACATGCCACACAAGCTACATGCTCACCTTAGAAGCAAAAAGCACCTTGTGCGCTTTATTTCTTCACCTTGGTACCAAAACCAAAAATGTGAACCCTCTACCAAAACGTAGCCACCGAGTTTTGATCGTGGGACCTCCCACCTATTAGCGCCCTAAGAACACAACCACCTACCATTGATCCAACCACCATGGTTTGCTATGAGACTCCAAGCCTCCTTCCTATTATGCCTTCAATAACTACCACACAAGCAAAAACATTGTCCTTTCCTTCCATGCAATTCATAAATTTTTACATGCACTCTCAAAGATTCGATCAAAGGTGACTTTGGGTTTTCCAAAGCACATGGTATTTATACCAATGTTCTATCCTTCTTGGCACGTTGATGGATGAGAACATTAGTCTATGTCGATACCATTTAACTTAGTCACTTTCCCTTGTAACCCTAACCTTAGGGTTATTTAATTAAATTAAATCATAAACTAATTTATAATTTATTATAATTAATTTAATAACTTTAAATTTAATTAAATTAATTTATAAGTTAATATATAATGAAATTATTATAATTAACTTATAATTAATTTAAATATTTAGGTCTTAACCTTAGACCTTTAATATTATAATACAAGATTATAATATTATTTTTCTTGGGCCTTCTTTTTGCTCTTTAGACCTCATTCGACCACCTTGAATATTATAACGAGAACGTTATAATATTATTTTTCCCTAGACCTAGAAGCAATCTTTCTCTTGCACTGATTACTAAAACTTACTCTTGACATCCTTCCTTTTGCACTGCTCACTGAAACTGACCCTTGACATCCTTCCTTTTGCACTACTCACTAAAACTGACTCTTGACATCAATGACAACAAATCTTGCTCATATTTCCAATAGTAACAACATGTCATCATATATGATATCATGGCATGTTGTCCTAAAAATTCTTAGATGTGTAATTGGATCTTCTGCTCCTTATAGATAGGCAAAACTAGCATGGAAAAATTCTTAGGATAAGGCCTAGAGGTAATTATAGGGTCTAAGAATTGATTTCACATTTCTCTATAGTTGTAGGTAAAACTAGGATGTTGAATCATATTCACTCTAGAAACCAATTATTTCACTAGATTAGTTAAAAATTGCATCTCAAGATTGTTATTGTGCAATGCCCCTAGGTTCCCTAAGGGAGGGGTATAGGTAGGTTTTTGAAATGGAACCTGGTTGATTTTGGAGGTATTGACACTGTTAAAATGTGGATTGTGATATGTGGTATCTTGTTGTGGAGGATTAATATTTGTTGGGATAGAAGTATGAATGTTGAGGTTAGCAGAATGGGGAGTAAATTAAACCTTGATATGCACTACTAGTTGGAGGGACTTATAGAACCCTTCCAATATTGGTGGTTGATGAGGAAACTGAAGTAAAAATACACTAACTAAATATTATTGCCAAGGTGTGCTTAAATATCACTATTTACAACCATAATCTTCCAAATTAGGAATATGCTTAACCATAAACTATGACTAAGCACTCAAAAGCAAATTGTTAACTCTAACTAAGCTAACAAATCCAATCCAAATACTATGTCATCCAAATGTATTGATATTTACAAATTGGAATTGGATATTATTAAATCACACCTAGACTTAGGACTTAATTAAATAAGTAAAAGCTAACACTTAGTCTAGAACACACATTCGAACTTAAACTTAGGACTTAGACTTTAGTAAATGATAAAATAAACTAAGCCTAATAAATAATAGCCTAGATCTAATGATATCCACATCATCCCTCTCCACCATAGAAACAGTAGACTTTAATGCGTTTACAATAGGGTTGAGAGGGTGAGATACAACATGTTGAAAACAAAGTTGATTGAGATGTTGAACAATGTAATTGAGGCCACGAGTCACAATCGATGCTAAAGTAGAATTTTGTGGTACATCTCGATCACCAATCTATGTAGGATCTTGATGAGGTAAGGATGAAGTACCAGTCTTCTACTATAGAGTCGATGTAGTTTAGTGTAGAATAGGAATCGATGAATATGGAAATTAAGAAGACCGCTCTAAAATAGGAGGAAGAAGAGTAGGAGTAGCAGTAGGAGGTGTTGATGAAGAACTCGCCTCTGTAGGAGGAGGTAATGCAACTAAATATGATGAAAATGTCACGTTGGGAGGAGGTGGTGTAGTGGAAGCAAGTGTGTCATAAGGCCTATTGAAGACTAAGGCTATCTTCTCTAGTAGATAACAACAAGGTATAATTATGATCGATGGTTGGGAATGAAGAAGAAATTGCCTATGTTTATGATGCAAAGTATAGGTCTGATGGTATGCATCATAAATAGCCGTTTTATTAAACTGATAGGATTGACCAAGAATAAGACCACAATAGTCTATGGGAGTCACATCACAGGTGAATCTATCCATATAAAGAGACCCAAAATCAAATAACATAGTGTAAGTCTTTATGATGTATGAGTTAGAATCTGTATCCTTCTATCCTAATGAATATGGACAAGGATGTGGTTCCATAGGCAATTTGAGCCTATTGATAATATATTGTGCAATCAAATTTGTTTGTGATCCATTATCGATAATGTAATCCATAAAGAAGTCATGAGTGAGGTGGGATTTTGTGATAAAATATGATCATGACCACCTTTTTGATGCAGCAATGTAATTTTGTTCAATTTACTTCTCAATTCATCATATGCTCGCCTCTTCTCCCATAACCACAATGGGACCCTTTTGGGGTTCCTCCATTATAGGTTGTGCAAGTAAGTTATGCTTCCTAAAACACTCGGATTCTAAGTGTCCCTATCTCTTACAATGATTACAATATTTCCTTGCATTATAATAAGTAGGGGAAGAGGAGGAAGAAGAAGAACTAGGAAATAATAAGGAGAAGAAATAGAAGGCATTTTGGCCTTCGAAGACTATTGTTGATTTGAAGAGTGAGAAGCTTCTTGTGCCCGAGTGGAAAACTTCTCTTTGGCCAACTGTGCATGGTTGAAGGCCGCATAAATTTATATATTTGAGCTCCCTATACAAGTACTCTTTAAGGCCACTTATAAATTATGCAATCAATTCGTTTGTAGTATCTTTCATGTGAAGAAAATTTTGTAATTTGTTGAAAGAAGAAACATAATCTGGCACAGACATATTAGAAGTTTGGTGTAATCTACATCATTTTACTCTCAATTATTTGGTATAATCAGAAGGATAACATGAATCTTTCAATACTTGGACCAATTATTCCCAAATGGTAATGGAATTTTGATCTTTTTGTCTATCCATTATGACTACTTTTGCTAACCCACTCAATTTGAGTTTAGCAAAAGGAAATTGATCATTGACAGAAACTTTTTTGTATGAAAACCAAGTTTCCATGTCCATGATCTGGCTATTTAATACATCAGGGTTTTGAGACCCATCATACAAATTGACCTCACATTTTGTATAAGCCTTAGCATCTTTAGTGGCTTGTCCATCAAGAGCACAATGAACTGAAATGTCATCCACTTTGTTGACCAAGTGCTCAATAGATTCTGCCAAGGCAATCATTTGGTCAACTAAATCGGATGCAATTTTTGATCTAGTGTAAGCCAGATCTATTACAAAAGAATAGCATCTCCTAATCTATGACAAGAACTCTCAAAATTTTACCTTCTACAAGAGGGATTACTAAAAGTTATAAAAATATATCCTCCCTCTTTAAAAATTTTGTGCCTTATTCCCAAGCAAAAATAAATATGATTGTTTTTACAAAAATTTTGGGAATAAAATAAAAACAAATTGGCACAAAAAATAATTTAATTAATAAAAATTAATTAATTTTAATTGGTAGCAAAATAATCAACACCCAAAAAATTGGTTTTTATCTCTATCAATTCAAAAGCAAGATGGGCACTGCGATAGGTCAAAAAATAAATTAATTAATAAAAATTAATCAATTTTAATTGGTATAAAAATAATCAACCCACCAAAAAAATGGTTTTTATCTCTACCAATTCAAAGGTAGGATGGGAATTTTAATTGGTAGCAAAATAATCAACCCCCAAAAATTTAGTTTTTATCTCTACCAATTAAAAGGCAGTATGGGCATGGTGGTAGGTCAACCGCCATAGGTAGCAACTCAAAAATGCATAGAGGTCAATATAAATGCAAGTCCATGATGGCAGGTCTTAGAAAATATTCAACGGGCTTTCATGCACAACTATGCTCTAGCCAACCCCTCATGGGCTGGCTACACCAAATTAGGCACCTCACACCTTATAAATATTTTGTGCAATCCCACAAGATATATGTGGGACTAAAAACCTACAAGGTGGTGAAAATAAAATTTTGTTATTTCTAAAATCCATGAATGCCACGTGTCAGGTTCACCAACCAATGAGCATGGCCAATCAAGAGCACAACACCATGTAATAATATTTTAGAACATCCAAATGTCCATTGTAGGTATGGGAAGCTTTAACAAGCCTCATCCAGTGTGAGTTGGCTATTTAAACTATGGCGAAGGACATTATTTTAAAATTTCCTATGACCTTCATGTCCCTAATGTGAGACTAAACCTCCCAGTGCTTTTACTATTACCCGCTCATCGAAAACTAGGAAATTTGCTAGAAAGTGGAGTCAGGTCAACAAAAACGTTTGGTATTTGCTTGAGCATCATCAAAAATGGTTGAAATATATTAAAATTTTGGAACACTCCAAAAAAATGTAGGGTGCATGTCCACAAATTCCTAGAACCACCAAGAAATGCAATAAACGTTGGACATTTTGAATCCCTAATTCAAGTTGTCATTGATGTCAAAGGTGCATTATCATTAATGTTCTATAAAAGCAATGAAAGGATCATGGGATCTAAGTTATTGGATAGAAAGATTGAAGACCCACTTTTTTAGAACAAGAAGTCACTTGTTTTAAAGATTTAAATTATTAAATATTTATATTATTTAAAATAAAGTTTTAAACAATTTAAATTTAATAGTTAAAGTCTTAGAAGTAAGTTGGGTGCCGAATATTCAAAATGGTTGGGAGCCACATGTAAAGTCAAACTTCTTTACCGACATCATTTCTAAATAAGTCGTCGACATCGTTTAAACATTGGATATTATATAAAAAAAATATAGAGCCATATAGTTAACCTTTGCCAACATATGACATGATATTAAAAGAACAAAAGTTATATAAAAATATGGAGTCCAAAGTTTTGAAATAGAGGAGTGATTGCGGGAGATCCGAAAAGAATTTCATTCTAAAGGAATGATTAGTGGAGATCCAAAAATAATTTCATTCAGGATGGTGGACACAATATTTGGAAGATTGAATACGATGTATCTCAAATGCATGGAAAACTAGGGCATATATTCTAAAAATATGACACAAAAAAATCTGTTTTCACGAAGACATTATTCACAACATGGTATTCGAGGAGAGTAGACACGTCCTATGAACTATTTTGTTGAGTTCATAGTTTTCAAGGTTGGTAACCTGGCAGACAAAATAAGTAGTAACCTTCAGGTATATGATAGTACTTGCTTCAGAAGAAATAAAAAAATCTTGCTCACTCCATTGATTTCATCTGCTAAGGCAGCAGAGTTGGTTGTGGGCTTGAGTTTTGACACAGAGGTCTTGAGTTCGAGTCTATGTGGCAAGAGAAGATTAAAATATTTTTATTAATCACCAGTTAGTATAAGTTTTGTTGGTTAATTCTCAAAGCAGCAAAGTTATTTACCAAAGTATGAGGACTAAGTGCTATAAAAGCATGTAGCCTAAGTGGCAATCGTGAAGGGTGCTTTGTTGATGATGAGGTGTAATTTCGAGTCTCCTTGTGAGGGTGCAATGATTGTCAAACCTTTTTGATGAAATGAAAGGTATGCCAAAAGGATAATTTTTATATGTTTAATTATTTTACCAAGGATTAAATCTATGTGCTTGGCATATAATATTTATGATTTGCCCTAGGAGAAATAAGGGTTATCATACATTTTAAGAAAAAGAGATATTTTTGGTGGTTTTCTTTTTGAAAGTATATCATATTATATATCGTTGGAAAGCTTATTTCAAGGGCTATTTGATTAACTTACTTAGAGGGATAAATAAGGTGTGTAAAGAGATATTTCTTATTTTGAGTAAGGGTTTTCTTTAAAAAGCACTTTGGTGGATGTTAAAATAAAGTAGGAGTAATAAGGTGTTATTTTGATAATTATTGTTGTAATATTATTCAATATATCTAACCCTTGTTGAGAGTTGAAAAGAAAAGTTTTGTTGAGCATGGCAGATTTTATGAAATACTTCTTGGCATCAAAAATGTATAGGCACATTCTCCTATTGATTGATTGTGGTGGTTGATTTCTAAAATATCATTGGAGAGAAAAGGATTGTAGTGTGGTTTCCTTTTAAAAAATGGTTGGTTGAATGCTTCAAGGTTTTCTGGTTTGAGAGTTGTGTTTAAACCTTGTTTATAAGCATTGTTGTTGAAGCCCATTGATTGTGATATGAACTTGAACTTAAGATATAGAAGAACATGAGTATCATTTTTATGTGAAGACTTGTGATTGAGCATTGTTGGAAACATTGTGAGGTGGTTTATACATGCTTGGACTAGGGTTTGTGAGAAAGGATTGATCCTTGAGGTGATTGGTTGAGTTGAGTTGATTAAGCCTAGTCAAGTGGATGCATATGGTTTTTCAAGTTCCTAGAAACAATATATTCAATATGTTTCTATTGAGTTGAGATTGGGATTTGAGTATAGAACATATAAAGTCTCTAAAAATTCTCTTTATGCTTTTGTGAGGTTGATTTGAGTTGAGATCATTGTGGATCATTGTTGTTATCCATTGAAGAGTACATTTCCATTCATTGTTGAGTTCATCTTTGAGCTTTACCTTGATAGAGTTGTGGATGAGTTTTGAGTGCTACTTGAGCATGATTTATTGAGCCTTTGAAGAAGGCCTTTGCGATAGACTTGTGGACAGACTTGTGGCAGTTTGTGTATGATTATTTGAGCCTTTGAGAAGGCCTTTGTGGATAGTTTTGGGACACATTTGAGGATATATTCATGGATATATTTAGGGAAAGTGCTTTATGATATTGTTAGAGCAAATTTTGATAAGTTCTTGGTGAGATTTTTGGAGAAAAATTGGGCAAGTTCTTGGTGAGCTTGCTAGAGCAGATTTGGGTATGTTCTTGGTCAGCTTGCTTGAGCAAATTTGATAAGTTCTATGTGAGCTTGTTAAGCAGGTTTTGTGTGAACCTATTGAGGAGGTTCTATGTGAGCCTATTGAGTAGGTTCTTATTGAGCCTATTGACAGAGCTTTGGAGGTGATAGAGTATAGAGGATAGAGTCTTAGTGGATAGAGATTCAACAACTAACACAGTTGAAGATAGATCTGAGTGAGGAGTCTTCAAGTGGAGATATGTCGACCAGTCAGTTCAGCTGAGAGACAGAGTCTTCTAAAAGATCACATATCCAGAGTAGAAGGGGAAAGAGTTCTCCTATGGAAGAGATCCACAAACTTTAGATTAGGGGATCAACATCTTCTTTGTATAGAGATCCATGAAAATTGTAATTGGGAGTGATTCCCAAAGAGATTGATTGAGAAAGTTTTAGTAAAATATTTTCTTCATGGAGTACCTCACATTGGAGGAACCACGTTAAATATTGTGTCTCAATTATGTGTGGTGACTTGTGCTCTTGCTTACTACTACTATCTGAGTTATTCATGCACACTACTATGTTTGGTTATTGCAATTAAGGACATTAATTGATATTGGTTTGGAAAGAAAGTAAAAAGTGATCTTATATTGTTCACCCCCTCTTAGTATAAGTTTATGTTCTTTAATTGGTATCAGAGCAGGTTCCTTCGAAAAGGCTAATAGCTTTAGGGTAGATTCTACAAGAACACAGACGGCTTCACAGAATGGATTATCTACAAATAAGGATCCATTGTTTGATGGTAACAATTATGCATTCTAGAGCATGAGGATGAAGAACTACTTGATATCACAAGGATATGAGGTATGGAAAATGGTTGAAAAAGAGTATAGGGTTGAAGGTGATCCCGAGGAAGATAGGACTACCAGTAAATTGGTTGAGATAAATGCAAGAGCAGTGAATTGTATTTTGAGTAACGTGAGACATATTTTGCAAAGGTCATGGTATTTACTTCAGCTAATGAGATGTGGACCAAGTTGAGGAATACCTATAAAGGATATTCCAAGGTAAATTTTGTAAATAAATATTACTACATTGTAGAAGCAAGTGATAATTTAGATTGCAGTGATAAAGATCAGTCAGATGAATAAGAATGTACATTCTTTGGAATAAGTGAAGAAAAGCAAGAACACATATTCCTAGGTTTTGAAGCTAAATAAGAGGATGTGACTATTGAATAAAAACATGAAGAGCTTGCCATAGCTATTGAGCAATCAGATAGCTACAAGAAAGGTCTAAGGATACTAAAATGCTTCATATGTGGAGATTTTTGGCATATAGATGATGATTGCACATACTACAACAATTACAACAAGAAAAGTGTATTTGAAAAATAAAGTAGCAGTTCTAGTGATAATTCCAGCAGTAGTGAAAACAAATAAGTCTCATTTTTGGTAATAGAAAAGGAAGAGGATGAGCCAAGTAAACAAAAATCATAAATCAAAATGTTAAAAGAAGAATACAAGAATCTTGAAAACAAGATTCGAACAGATGTCAAAATTAGAGAAGAACTACTTCAAACAATCAGTAATCTCAGAGAAGAGCTTCAAAATTCAAAAAGGATAGAAGAGAGGATGAATGAAGAGCTAATGGTAACAACGACAAGACATGAT
Organism: Wollemia nobilis; assembly: GCA_028583015.1. Taxonomy (NCBI): domain Eukaryota; kingdom Viridiplantae; phylum Streptophyta; class Pinopsida; order Araucariales; family Araucariaceae; genus Wollemia; species Wollemia nobilis. The sequence goes on along the minus strand of JAQPPZ010003361.1, from coordinate 4,296,732 downwards.
ACATTAGATGAAAATATTAAAAAAGGAGTGGAAACTTATTTTAAGGTTGTATCTTACTTCCAAGAAAAGTCACACTCAAAAGGAAAGGAAGTTCTAAAGATGAAAGCAAGGAAGAACATAACATTTGTGAGGAAAGTTCCAAAGTTTCTATGGATCCAAATATTCAATTTGGTTCTTGTTTTGAGCTAGGTGAATCAAGTTCAAAAGGAAAATAAATTCTTGAAGAGAAAGGCAAGGAAGAGGTTTTAGATGCTACAAAGAAGGTTCAAGAATACAATGCACAAGTTGAAGATGATCATAAGGATAATGATCAAGAAAGGTATGAGGAACGAAGGCATGAAAAAAGGCCTTTTCAAGGATATTGTTTTTCTTGTAATGGATTTGGACACAAGCCTATACATTGCAAGATCCATGGATCAAACAAGTTTTATTTTTCTAAAAGAAACTTCAAGGGAAGAAGGTATGGTTTTCAGGGACATTGCTTCTCATGCAATAGGATTGGTCATAGAGCATTTTAGTGTAAAGTAAATGAGCAACATGGTTTTGGTTTTAGATCTATACAATCCAGAAGTCATGGTTATAATGGTCATGAAAACAGAGCTTCACAATACAGGGTTTAGGAAAGGAATGGATATGGAAATTATTTTAAGAATAATTTCAAGACATGGGCACCATCCAAAGTCTAAAATATCAAATTTTTTAATTGAAATAACTTTGGGTATATTGCAAGATGGTGTAGGACTCAATTCCAAATAGGTTCAATACAAGAAGATCAAGTAATTCATCAAGAGAAGGATATCAGAAAAACATGGAAGGAATTTGATAGAGGAAAGAATCAATGTAATATGGGAGGAAAGGTACTCCCACCCCAAAATTAATCACCTCAAGAGAGAAGGTGGTCAGGGGGCTATGCTTAAGAGTAATATTTTTTAGTCCCGTAGGTGTCCCTTTTGCCATTGATGTCAAAGGGGAAGAAATTTGAGTAAGGGGGAGAGCATTGAGTTAGCGGGAGAAGTCTCCAAAGAGAATATTGAGTTAGGGGAGCAACCTCCATAGGTGAGCATTGAGTCAGGGGGATCAAAGTACCAGGGGGAGCAGAAAATAAGGTCAGGTTTTAGTAAAAGGATAAGAGTTGACATCAATGAAAAAGGGGGAGATTGTTGGACATTTTGAGTCCCTAAGTCAAGTTGTCATTGATGTCAAAGGTGCATTGTCATTAATGTTCTATAAAAGTAATGAAAGGATCATGGGCTCTAAGTTATTGGATAGAAATATTGAAGAGCCACTTTTTTAGACCAAGAAGTCACTTGTTTTAAATATTTAAATTATTAATTTTTTTTTTTTTGTATTTACATGGTGGAATCAGTAGCCGCCACGAATCCAAATAGTCTATCCAGCTTTATCATTGACAGAAACTTTTGTGTATGAAAACCAGGTTTCCATGTCCATGATTTGGCTATTTAATACATCAGGGTTCTAAGACCCATCATACAACTTGAACTCACATTTTGTATGGGCCTTAGCATCTTTAGTGGCTTGTACATCAAGAGCATAACGAACTGAAATGTCATCCACATTGTTGACCAAGTGCCCAATAGTTTCTGCCAAGGCAAGCATTTGGTCAACTAAATCGGATGTCATTTGTGATCTAGTGTAAGCCAGATCTATTACAAAAGAATAGCCTCTCCTAAGCTATGACAAGAACTCTCAAAATTTTACCTTCTACAAGAGGGATTACTAAAATTTATAAAAATATATCCTCCCTCTTTAAAAATTTTGTGCCTTATTCCCAAGCAAAAATAAATATGATTGCATGTACAAAAATTTTGGGAATAAAATAAAAACAAATTGGCACAAAAAATAATTTAATTAATAAAAATTAATTAATTTTAATTGGTAGCAAAATAATCAACACCCAAAAAATTGGTTTTTATCTCTGCCAATTCAAAAGCAAGATGGGCACTGCGATAGGTCAAAAAATAAATTAATTAATAAAAATTAATCAATTTTAATTGGTAGAAAAATAATCAACCCCCAAAAAATGGTTTTTATCTCTGCCAATTCAAAGTCAGGATGGGAATTTTAATAGGTAGCAAAATAATCAACCCCCAAAAAGTTAATTTTTATCTCTACCAATTAAAATGCAGGATGGGCATGGTGGTAGGTCAACCGCCATAGGCAACAACTCAACAATGCATAGAGGTCAATATAAATGCAAGTCCATGATGGCAAGTCTTAGAAAAAAATCAACAAGCTTTCATGCACAACTATGCTCTAGCCAGCCCCTCGTGGGTTGGCTACACCAAATTAGGTACCTCACACCTTATAAATATTTTGTGCAATCCCACAAGATATATGTGGGAATAAAGACTTGCAAGGTGGTGAAAATAAAATTTTGTTATTTCTAAAATCCATGAATGCCACATGTCAAGTCCACCAACCGAGCATGGCCAATCAAGAGCACAACAACCAAACAACACCATGTAATGATATTTTAGAACATCCAAATATCCATTGTAGGTATGCAAAGCTTTAACAAGCCTCATCCAGTGTGAGTTGGCTATTTAAAATATGGTGGACATTATTTTAAATTTTCCTATGACCTTCATGTCCCCAATGTGGGACTAAACCTCCCAATGCTTTTACTATTACCCGCTCATCGAAAACCAGGAAATTTTCTAGAAAGTGGAGTCAGGTCAACAAAAACATCTGGTATTTTCTTGAGCATCATTGAAAATGGTTGAAATACATTAAAATATTGGAACACTTCGAAAAAATGTAGGGTGCATGTCCACAAATTCCTAGAACCACCAAGAAATGCAATAAATGTTGGACATTTTGAATCCCTAATTCAAGTTGTCATTGATGTCAAAGGTGCATTATCATTAATGTTCTATAAAAGCAAGGAAAGGATCATGGGCTCTAAGTTATTGGATAAAAATATTGAAGGCCCACATTTTTAGACCAAGAAGTCACTTGTTTTAAAGATTTAAATTATTAAATATTTAAATTATTTAAATTAAAGATTTAAATAATTTAAATTTAATATTTAAAGTCTTAGAAGTAAGTTGGGCACCAAATATTCAAAATGGTTGGGCACCACATGTAAAGTCAAAATTCCTTACCGACGCCATTTCTAAAGAAGTCGTCAATGTCGTTTAAACGTTGGATATTATATAAAAAAAATATATAGATCCATATGGTTAACTTTGCGACATATGACTTGATATTAAAAGAACAAGAGTTATATAAAAAGATGGAGTCCAAGGTTTTAAAATAGAGGAGTGATTGTGGGAGATCCGAAAAGAATTTCATTTGAAAGTAGTGATTAGTGGAGATATGAAAAGAATTTCATTCAGGATGGTGGACACAATATTTCGAAGATTGAATATGATGTATCTCAAACGCATGGAAAACTAGGGCATATATTCTGAAAATCTAATGACGCAAAAAAATTTGTATGCACAAAGACATTATTCATAACACGATATTCGAGGAGAGCAGACACGTCCTATAAGCTATTTGGCTTTCACATTTTTTGAAGTTGGTAACCTGGAAGACAAAAGAAGTAGTAATCTTTAGGTATGTGACAGTACTTGCTTTAGAAGAAATAAAAACTTGTGCTCACTTCATTGATTTCATCTACCAAGGCAGGAGAGTTGGCTGCGGCTTTAAGTGTTGACACAGAGGTCTTGAGTTCGAGTTTGGGCGGCAAGAGAAAATTAAAATATTTTTATTGATCACCAGTTAGTATAAGTTTTGCTAGTTAATTCTTGAATCAGCATAGTTATTTATCAAATTATGAGGACTAAGTTCTATAAAATCATGTAGCCTAAGTGGCAATCGTGAAGGGTGCTTTTTTGATGATGAGGTGTAAGTTCAAGTCTCCTCGTGAGGGTGCAATGATTGTCAAACCTTTTTGATGAAATGAAAGGTATGTCAAAAGAATATTTGTTATATGTTTAATTATTTTACCAAGGATTAAATCTATGTGCTTGGCATATAATATTTATGAGTTGCCCTAGGAGAAATAAGGGTTATGATGCACTTTAAGAAAAAGAGAGATTTTTGGTGATTTTATTTTTGAAAGTATATCATATTATATCGTTGGAAAGCTTATTTCAAAGGCTATTTGATTAACTTGCTTAGAGGAAGAAATAAGGTGTGTGTAAAAAGATATTTCTGATTTTGAGTAAGGGTTTTATTTAAAAATAACTTTGGTGGATGTTAAAATAAAGTAGGAGTAATAAGGTGTTATTTGGATAATTATTGTTGTAATATTATTCAAGATATCTAACCCTTGTTGAGAGTTGAAAAGAAAATTTTTGTTGAGCATGGCAGATTTTATGAACAACTTTTTGGCATCAAAAAGGTATAGGCACATTCTCCTATTGATTGATTGTGGTTGTTGATTTCTAAAAATCATTGGAGAGAAAAGGATTGTAGTGTGGTTTCCTTTTCAAAAATGGTTGGTTGAATGCTTCAAGGTTTTTTGGTTTGAGATTTGTGTTTAAATCTTGTTTATAAACATTGTTGTTGAAGCCCATTGATTGTGATATGAACATGAACTTAAGCTAGAGAAGAACATGAGTATCATTTTTATGTGAAGACTTGCGATTGAGAATTGTTGGAAACATTATGAGGTGGTTGATACATGCTTGGACTAGGGTTTGTGAGAAAGGATTGATCCTTGAGGTGATTGGTTGATTTGAGTTGATTAAGCCTAGTCAAGTGGATGCATGTGGTTGTTCAAGTTCCTAGAAATAATCTATTCAATATGCTTCTATTGAGTTGAGATTGGGATTTGAGTATAGAACATATAAAGTCTCTAAAAATTCTCTTTATGCTTCTATGAGGTTGATTTGAGTTGAGAATATTGTGGATCATTGTTGTTATCCATTGAAGAGTACATTGCCATTCATTGTTGAGTTCATATTTGAGCTTTACCTTGATAGATTTGTGGATGAGTTTTGAGTGCTACTTGAGCATGATTTATTGAGCCTTTGAAGAAAGCCTTTGGGATAGATTTGTGGATAGACTTGTGGCATTTTGTGTATGATTTTTTGATCCTTTGAGAAGGCCTTTATGGATAGTTTTGGGATACATTTGAGGACAGATTTGTGGACTGATTTAGGGGAAGTTATTGATGAGATTGCTAGAGCATATTTTGATATGTTCTTTGTGAGCTTGTTGGAGCAGAATTGGGCAAGTTATTGGTGAGCTTGCTAGAGCAAATTTGGGCATGTTCTTGGTGAGCTTGCTTGACCAGATTTGACAAGTTATGTGTGATCTTGTTAAGCAGGTTTTGTGTGAGCCTATTGAGAAGGTTCTATGTGAGCCTATTGAGCAAGTTCTTTGTGAGCCTATTGATAGATATTTGGAGGTGATAGAGTACAAAGGATATATTCTTAGTGGATAGAGATTCAACAACTAGCACAGTTGAAGATAGATCTGAGTGAGGAGTCTTCAAGCGGAGATATGTCCACCAGTTAGTGCAGCTGAGATACAGAGTCTTCTAGAATATCACATAGCTAGAGCAGAAGGGGAAAGAGTTCTCCTATGGAAGAGATCCATAAAATTGCGATTAGGGGATCAACATCTCCTTTGGACATATATCTATAAACATTGTAATTGGGAGTGATTCCCAAAGAGATTGATTGAGAAAGTTTTAGTAAAATATTTTCTTCGTGGAGTACCTCACATTGGAGGAACCACGTTAAATCTTGTGTCTTAATTGTGTGTGGTGACTTGTGCACTTGCTTACTACTGCTATATGATTTATTAATGCACACTACTATGTTTGGTTATTACAATTAAGAACATTAATTGATATTGGTTTGGAAAGAAAGTAAAAAGTGATCTTATACTGTTCACCTCCCTCTTAGTATAAGTTTGTGTTATTTAATTGGTATCAGAGTGGGTTCCTTCAAAAAGGCTAACAACTTGAGGGCAGATTCTACAAGAACACAGATGGCTTCATAAAATGGATTATCTATAAATAAGGCTCCATTGTTTGATGGTAATAATTATGCTTTCTAGAGCATGAGGATGAAGAACTACTTGATATCACAAGGATATGAGGTATGGCAAATGGTTGAAAAAGAGTATAAGGTTGAAGGTGATCCCGAGGAAGATAAGACTACCAGGAAATTGGTTGAGATAAATGCAATAGCAATGAATTTTATTTTTAGTGGGCTATGTGAGACATATTTTGCAAATGACATGGTATGTATTTTAGCTAATGAGATGTGGACCAAGTTGAGGAATAGTTATGAAGGATATTCCAAGGTAAATTTTGCAAATAAATCTTACTACATTGTAGAAGCAAGTGATAATTTATATTACAGCGATAAAGATCAGTCAGATGAAGAAGAATGTACATTCTTTGGAATAAGTGAAGAAAAGCAAGAACACCTATTCCTAGGTAATGAAGCTAAAGAAGAGGATGTGCCTATTTAAGAAATACATGAAGACCTTGCCATAGCCATTTAGCAATCATATAGGTACAAGAAAGGTCTAAGGATACTAAAATGCTTCATATGTGGATATTTTGGACATATAGATGATGATTGCACATACTACAACAATTACAACAAGGAAAGTGTATTTTAAAAAGAAAACGGTAGTTCTAGTGATAATTCCAGCAGTAGTGAAAATAAATAAGTCTCATTTTTGGTAATAGAAAATGAAGAGGATGAGCCAAGTAAACAAAAATCATAAATCAAAAGGTTAAAAGAAGAATACAGGAATCTTGAAAACAATATTTGAATAGATGTCAAATTCAGAGAAGAACTACTTCAAACAATCAGTAATCTTAGAGAAGATCTTCAAAATGCAAAAAGGATAGAAGAGAGGATGAATGAAGAACTAAGGGTAACAACGAAAAGACATGATACATTAGATGAAAATATTCAAAAAGGAGTGGAAACTTATTTTAAGGTTTTATCTTACTTCCAAGAAAATTCACACTCAAAAGGAAAGGAAGTTCTAAAAGATGAAAGCAAGGAAGCAGCTAACATTTGTGAGGAAAGTTTCAAAGTTTCTATGGATCCAAATATTTAGTTTGGTTCTTGTTTTGAGATAGGTGAATCAAGTTCAAAATGAAAATAAATTCTTGAAGAGAAAGGCAAGGAAGATGTTTTAGATGCTACAAACAAGGTTCAATAATACAATGCACAAGTTGAATATGATCATAAGGATAATGGTCAAGAAAAGGTATGAGGAACCAAGGCATGAACAAAGGGATTTTCAAGGATATTGTTTTTCTTTTAATGGATTTGGACACAAGGCTATACATTGCAGGATCCATGGATCAAATAAGTTTAATTTTGCTAGAAGAAACTTTAAGGGAAGAAGGTATGGTTTTCAGGGACATTGCTTCTCATGCAACAGGATTGGTCATAGAGCTTTTTAGTGCAAAGGAAATGAGCAACATGGTTTTGGTTTTAGATCTATACAATTCAGAAGTCATGGTTATAATGGTCATGAAAACATATCTTTAGAATACAGGGTTCAGGAAAAAAATGGATATGGAAATTATTTTAAGAATAATTTCAGGACATGGGCACCATCCAAAGGCTAAAATATCAAGTGTTTTAATTGCAATAAATTTGGTCATATTGCAAGATGGTGTAGGACTCAATTCCAAATAGGTTCAAGGCAATAAGGTAAAAAAGGTTCAAGACAAGAAGATCAAGTAATTCATCAAGAGAAGTATATCAGAAAAACATGTAAGGAAGTTGATAGAGGAAAGAATCAATGTAATATGGGAGTAAAGATACTCCCACCCCAAAATTAATCACCTCAAGAGAGAATGTGGTGAGGGGGCTATCCTTAAGAGTAATATTTTTTAGCCCCGTAGGTGTCCCTTTTGTCATTGATGTCAAAGGGAGAGAGATTTTAGTAAGGGGGGAGCATTGAGTTAGGGGGAGCAGCCTCCAAAGAGAGTATTGAGTTAGGGGGAGAAGCCTCCATAGGTGAGCATTGAGTCAGGGGGAGCAAAGTCCCAGGGGGAGCAAAAAAGGAGGTCAGGTTTCAGTAAAAGGATAAGGGTTGCCATCAATGACAAAGGGGGAGATTGTTGGACATTTTGAGTCCCTAAGTCAAGTTGTCATTGATGTCAAAGGTGCATTGTCATTAATGTTCTATAAAAGTAAGGAAAGGATCATGGGCTCTAAGTTATTGGATAGAAATATTGAAGACCCACTTTTTTAGACCAAGAAGTCACTTGTTTTAAATATTTAAATTATTAAATATTTAATTTTTTTATATTTACATGGTGGAATCAGTAGCCGTCATAAATTCGGACAGGCTATCCAGCTTTTTATGGTCACCATAGTATTTTGTGTTGTCCGCCCCGAAAGCTACCACATAGATCTTAACGTAGTCCGACCCTATAACCACCATGCCACAATCATTTTAAACCTTTTACGCCATTGAAAGCACCAAGAAATGGAAAAGCAATCAATTCGACGAGGCCCGAGATTTGAACCTTGGACCTCCGTCCCCCTTAAGGGTTTGGATGAACCAATTGGTCTACACCTCAGACCTAATATTTAAATTATTTAAACTAAAGTTTTAAATAATTTAAATTTAATAGTTAAAGTCTTAGAAGTAAGTTGGGTGCCAAATATTCAAAATGGCTGGGCACCACATGTAAAGTCAAACTTCTTTACCGAAATAATTTCTAAAGAAGCCGTCGACGTCGTTTAAAAGTTGGATATTATATATTAAAAAAATATAGATCCATATAGTTAAACTTTGTCGACATATGACATGATATTAAAAGCACAAGAGTTATATAAAAATATGAAGCCCAAAGTTTTGAAATAGAGGAGTGATTGTAGGAGATCCGAAAAGAATTTCATTCAAAAGGAGTGATTAGTGGAGATTCGAAAAGAATTTTGTTCAGGATGGTGGACACAATATTTCGAAGATTGAATATACTGTATCTCAAATGCATAGAAAACTAGGGCAGATATTCTAAAAATCTAATCATACAAAAAAATATGTTTGCACGAAGACATTATTCACAACACGGTATTCAAGGAGAGCAGACATGTCCTATGAACTATTCAGCTGAGTTCATATTTTTTGAGTTTGGTAACTTGGCAGACAAAAGAAGCAATAATCTTTAGGTATGTGACAATACTTGATTTAGAAGAAATAAAAACTTATGTTCACTTCATTGATTTCATCTGCCAAGGTAGTAGAGTTGGCTGCGGGTTTGAGTGTTGACACAGAGGTCTTGAGTTTGAGTCTGGGTGGCAAGAGAAAATTAAAATATTTTTATTGATCGCCAGTTAGTATAAGTTTTTCTAGTTAATTCTTGAATCAGCATAATTATTTATCAAATTATGAGGACTAAGTTCTATAAAATCATGTAGCCTAAGTGGCAATCGTGAAGGGTGCTTTTTTGACGATGAGGTGTAAGTTCAAGTCTCCTCGTGAGGGTGCAACGATTGTCAAACATTTTTGATGAAATGAAAGGTATGCCAAAAGAATATTTGTTATATGTTTAATTATTTTACCAAGGATTAAATCTATGTGCTTGGCATATAATATTTATGAGTTGCCCTAGGAGAAATAAGGATTATGATGCACTTTAAGAAAAAGAGAGATTTTTGGTGATTTTATTTTTGAAAGTATATCATATTATATCGTTGGAAAGCTTATTTCAAGGGCTATTTGATTAACTTGGTTAGAGGAAGAAATAAAGTGTGTGTAAAGAGATATTTCTGATTTTGAGTAAGGGTTTTATTTAAAAATAACTTTGGTGGATGTTAAAATAAAGTAGGAGTAATAAGGTGTTATTTGGATAATTATTGTTGTAATATTATTCAAGATATCTAACCCTTGTTGAGAGTTGAAAAGAAAAGTTTTGTTGAGCATGGCAGATTTTATGAACAACTTATTGGCATTAAAAAGGTATAGGCACATTCTCCTATTGATTGATTGTGGTTGTTGATTTCTAAAATATCATTGGAGAGAAAAGGATTGTAGTGTGGTTTCCTTTTCAAAAATGGTTGGTTGAATGCTTCAAGGTTTTTTGGTTTGAGAGTTGTGTTTAAATCTTGTTTATAAACATTGTTGTTGAAGCCTATTGATTGTGATATGAACATGAACTTAAGCTATAGAAGAACATGAGTATCATTTTTATGTGAAGACTTGTGATTGAGCATTGTTGGAAACATTATGAGGTGGTTGATACATGCTTGGACTAGGGTTTGTGAGAAAGGATTGATCCTTGAGGTGATTGGTTGATTTGAGTTGATTAAGCCTAGTCAAGTGGATGCATGTGGTTGTTCAAGTTCCTAGAAATAATCTATTCAATATGCTTCTATTGATTTGAGATTGGGATTTGAGTATAGAACATATAGTCTCTAAAAATTCTCTTTATGCTTCTATGAGGTTGATTTGAGTTGAGATATTTGTGGATCATTGTTTATTGAAGAGTACATTTTCATTCATTGTTGAGTTCATATTTGAGCTTTGCCTTGATAGAGTTGTGGATGGGTTTTGAGTGCTACTTGAGCATGATTTATTGAGCCTTTGAAGAAAGCCTTTGGGATAGATTTTTCAACAGACTTGTTACATTTTGTGTATGATTTTTTGAGCCTTTGAGAATGCCTTTGTGGACAATTTTGGGACACATTTGAGGACAGATTTGTGGACAGATTTGTGGATAGATTTAGGGAATTTTTTTATGAGCTTTCTAGAGCATATTTTGACAAGTTCTTGGTGAGCTTGTTGGAGCATAATTGGGTAAGTTATTGGTGATCTTTCTTGAGTTTATTTGGGCATGTTCTTGGTGAGCTTGCTTGAGCAGATTTGACAAGTTCTATGTGATCTTGTTAAGCAGGTTATGTGTGAGCCTATTGAGCAGGTTCTATGTGAGCCTATTGAGTAGGTTCTTAGTGAGCCTATTGATAGAGCTTTGGATGTGACAGAGTACAGAAGACAGAGTCTTGGTGGATAGATATCCAGCAACCATCACAATTGAAGACATATCTAAGTGAGGAGTCTTCAAGTAGAGATATGTCCACCAATCATTGCAGTTGAGAGATAGATTCTTCTAGAAGATCACATAGCCATAGTAGAAGAGGAAAGAGTTCTCCTGTGGAAGAGATCCATGAACTTGAGATTAGGGGATCAACATCTCCTTTGGATAGAGATCCTTAAACATTGTAATTGGGAGTGATTCCCAAAGATATTGATTGAGAAAGTTTTAGTAAAATATTTTATTTGTGGAGTACCTCATATTGGTGGAACCACATTAAATCTTGTGTCTCAATTCTGTGTGGTGACTTGTCCTCTTGCTTACTACTGCTATCTGAGTTATTAATGCACATTGCTATATTTGGTTATTGCAATTAAGAACATTAATTGATATTGGTTTGGAAAGAAAGTAAAAAGTGATCTTATACTTTTCATACCCCCCTCTCAATATAAGTTTGTGTTCTTCAAGATATCCATCAAAAAATCTATGAAATGCATCAATGTTCTAGAGATTATTCAAGGTACACAACAAGGTTTACCAGAGTTTGTCTATGAAACACTTGTAATCATCAAAAAATGCTCTAAAACTGAAAGGGTGTGCTTCACCACTGGGAAACACAAAAGAGACACCCATGTGGGATGATGATTTTCTAGTCGTCAGAGGGTCATCATAGATGGTTTGAAGCCTCAGATTAAAATATGTCAATCATATGCTTGGGAGAAAATCAAAATCCACCAGAATTCAATGTTGAAGTCTGCAACTCCATCTACAGGGCGGGTGTATGTGTCCATCAGAATATGGTTTCTAGTTCACAAATGGCCTGATCATTAGCACCAAGGTGGCATGTCGGTAGTGCTCGAGGTTGACAAACTGAGGGTGGCCAACAAAGGGCTAGTGAAGATCGAGGAAACTACCTAAAAATATAGTGGATCACATTGGATTACCTTTATAATAAAAATTTAAGAATGACTTATAAAAATTTAAATAATAATATTAATATTATTAAAATATTAATATTAATATTTAATTTTAAACCTTATTATAACCTTATTTGATAAAAACAAGGTGCAATAGAAGTCAATCTTCACAAATTTGATGCATGGAACCAAATATACTTCAACTAAGCTAACACATACCAATTTTGAACCTAAAATTGATAATTTTGAGGAGAATTTGCAAAAGAAGTATGAATCTAATCCTATGCAAACTAGAGCTTCTTAGACAAACTAGGATCCTAACTAGCACAAGCCTATTCATAGGCTCTACTACCGATGATGAGGAAACTGAATTAAAAATACACTAACTAAATATTATTTCCAAGTTGTGCTTAAATAGCACTATTTACAACCATAATCTTCCAAATTAGGAAGATGCTTAACCATAAACTATGACTAAGCACTCAAAAGTAAATTGTTAACTCTCACTAAGCTAACAAATCCAATACAAAGACTATGTCGTCCAAATGTGCCAACATTTACAAATTGAAATTGGATATTATTAAATCACACATAGAATTAGGACTTAATACTTAATTAAATAAGTAAAAGCTAACACTTAGTCTAGAACACACATTCTAACTTAGACTTAGAACTTAGAATTTAGTAAATAATAAAATAAACTAAGCCTAATAAACAATAGCCTAGATCTATTGATATCCACATCAGTGGTTACAATAGTGGCATATGTTAGTTTATGTAATGGATTACCATGATATGAATATTCTGATAATGGATTGGTGTGATCATTCTAAGGAAAAATTATTTGATAATGAGAAGCCCTAGATCCCTCAAGTCAGGTTTCCTCATCCATAGCCTTATTCAAGGTATCTCTATTATATTTTTAGAAATTCTAGATGTGATAAAATGATTTAAATATAAGGTTCCCATCAAGGCCCTTAATAAGATCAAGGTCATTACAAGCTTCTTAATTTTATTTCTCTTCTATATTAGGATTATCTCTATCAATCTGATCATATTTTTGAAGGATCTCATCAGATTTTTAAAGCATTTACTGACTCCTAAGGAATGGATCCATTAGGAGAAATGAGAGGATAAAGGAGAAAACCAAGGAAATACACACACAAGAGAATTCTTAAGATGTTTTTATATATTTTCTATTCTAAACAAATAAAATTGGTGGTCTTATTAAAAAATTTCAAAATAGAAGCAAAGGAACAAGCTTTCTATTTTGGCCACTAATATGTGTGCTTCATGTCAGGTTCACAAAATATGTAGAGGGGGAAAATTATGCATTGTGTATGACTCTCAATTGGATCCGCTAGGAGTCGAGGTGACCACATTGGATATTATATTCTCTACACTTGGTGGACAATGGAAAGGAGTTCACCAGGATTAATTTTAGAACTCATTCCAAGTTTGGGTGGGAATGTTTAATATTTCCAATTAAGCAATCACCTATGTTTAGCCTTTCTAAAACTAGACTAAGAAAATAAAATAATGATGCAAAACCCACAAGATGCAATAATACAATAACTAACCCTAGTATTATTCTTGTATTCAATGATTTCTAACCCTATATTGCAAGAAATAAAATTATTTTTCTTTGAGCAAAGGTACAAGTGAAATGCACAAACAAGACTAAACCCTAAGATGTAAACTAAAATGCTCTTTTCTTTTGAATGCCTAAAATGTAAATCAAATATTTCTTTTTCTTTTCCTTTTACTTAATCTATATTTGGAATAGAAATAATAAAAAAACACAAAAACAATTAGCCTAAATATTTACCAAGGATACTTATCTATTTTGGCATTTGATCCAAGCTTAATCGTTTGTCCATAATATCCTACAGCTTCAACCTGCAATTCACAAAAATACTAGAAAATATGGTTAGTGTTTGGGGATCTACTTAGGCCATTGTATGACTATTCTTGGAGGCATGACAGTCAAGCCCCTAGGTCCTTTTAGATAAATTTTCAAAATAAAATGTGAAGAACACAAGATTATACTAAGAGGGGGGGGTGAACAGTATAAGACCACTTTTTACTTTTTCCTTCAATTCAACTTTCAATTCAATATTATGCAGTGAATAGATAGTATTATCAATAGCAGTAATCAAAGCAATGCACAAAACACCATTCACACTAGAGACAAAAAAAATTATGTGGTTCACCCAAAGTGGGCTACTCCACGGATAAAATCTTTGACTAAATTTTATCAATCCAACCTCTGGGAATACCTTTCCCTATTACAAATTTTATGGGCACCAACCCAAAGGAGATACCTTCCCCTAGCTCTTCTCTGCCTGGTGATCCTCTAGAATACCTCTACCTCCGCTACCCTTAGCAAATGGAACTCTATCCATAGAAGACACTTGTCTTCCCTGCTCTGGTTGGAGACCTCTGTCCTCAACTCTATCACCTCAAAGCTGGTCCTCGAATTTGCACTAAACACAATCCTTCAATCTAGCACAAATGTCCTCTTTCTCTTTCTTTGATCTGCACCAAACACAGTCCTTTGATCTGGCACAAATGTCCTCTTCCTCTGTTCTGCACAAAACACAGTCCTTTCCTCTTATTGCACAATAACAGTTGCACTTGATCGAACATCGACCTTTGCACCTCTGTGCAATCATAGCAGCATCGTCTTCGCGCACTCTGCTTCCTTGCAATCTCTCTCACTTAGAAGATTCGAAGAAATGCACTCGATATACTACTATCGAATTTCTCACTCTGCTTCTCAACGATCGAACTTCACCCCCGCACTCTATCTGTGAACGTCGCTCTTCAAACACACACTTCGATCGATTCGACATGACTCAATCTCTGTGCACCGTAGAATTTACTTGTGCAAGTTCGATGCACTGCAATGCTCGAAACAACCCTCCTTTTATAGCATAAATTTCAAGATCAAAACTTAAACTATAGTCGACTGTTACCCTAAACTTCGTCGGCTGCACAACCCTGAACTTCGTCAGCTCAAATTAAACTCTATCGGCTTCAACTGCCTCTGGTTCTGTAGATTTTCCCGTGAAACTACAACATGTCGTGATATCACGACACCTTTGCTTGTCGTACACCTTTTGCTTGCTGTCATGATATCGCGACACTTTTGCTTCTTTTGACTTCCTTTTTGTTTTTGTCGTGATATCGTGACACTTTCTGCTTCTGCTGACATCATCTTCACTTCTATCATGAAATCGTGACCCTTCTATCTTCATGGCCTTCTTCTCTGCTTTTATCATGAAATCGTGACACATCTACCTCTGCTGACGTCATATTCAATTCTATCACAAAATCATGACCCTTCTATCTTCATGGCCTTCTTCTCTGCTTTTATCGTGAAATCATGACACTTCTCCTATAAAAGACCTGCTTCCAGTTTCTATCGCAAAATCGTGACACTTTCTCCATCGATACGCTGCCATCTCAAGCTGTCGCAAAATCATGACACTTTTTGCATCCATAAGCTTTTCTTTCATCCTGTCACGAAATCGTGACGCTTTCAGCTTTTGAAAGCTTTCCTTGCAACCTATCATGAAATCATGACGCTTCTCATTTCAAACTCTTCCCTTAGCTGCATGTCACGAAATCGTGACAGTTCTCACTTCGAGCATTTCATCATGTCATGAAATTATGACAGTCCTCACCTCGACCTTTGCAGCATGTCACGAAATCATGACATTTTTCATGTTACTTTCTCTCTCTTCGAACTTGTCGCAAAATCGTGATAGTTCACACTGCGGACTCTCTTTTCTGCATTATGTCATGAAATCGTGACACTTTTTCTTTTGGACTCTCTCTCCTGCAGTATGTCACGAAATCATGACACTTTTCCTTTTGGACTCTCTCTCCTATAGTATGTCACGAAATCACGACACTTTTTCGTTCGTACAACTTTCTTGGCAATGTGTTGCCAAATCGCGACACTTTTCCTTCTCTGCCTTCCTGCATTTTTTGAGTCACGAGAATGCGACATGTCGCGAAATCGTGACACTTTCCATCTTGCTTTCATTCTCTGCCAACATGTCACGAAATTGTGACAGTTTTTCCTGCTTCTTCTCTTTCTTCCAACATGTCGCGAAATCACGACAGTTTTGCCAGCTTCTTCTCTTTCTTCCAACATGTCGCGAAATCACGACAGTTTTGCCAACTTCTTCTCTTTCTTCCAACATGTCACGAAATCATGACAGTTTTGCCAGCACTTTCTCTCTCCTCTAACATGTCGTGAAATCGTGACAGTTTTGCCAAAACTTTCTCTCTCCTCTAACATGTCGCAAAATCGTGATAGTTTTGCCAGCACTTTCTGTCTCCTCTAACATGTCGTGAAATCATGACAGTTTTTCTTGCCTGCTGCATACTTTTTCTAACTTGTATTTTTCTTTGATATTTTGCAAATGGGCTACTCTGATCTTCTTGAAAACTCACTGTCCATGCTGTAACCTTCATCAAAACAAATTCTTTGACATCAAATTAGAATCATTCAAAAGCTTCTTGACATCAATGACAACTTCTACACTTGAGCAAAGGCAATGTACCCAAGGTACCCAAAATTGCCAACAATCTCCCCCTTTGTCGTTGATGGCAAACCTTTACTGAAACACATCTTAAGAGCCAAAATTGAAACCAACTGTGCCAAAAACTTGAGAATCTACCTTTGAAGTTTTTCTCCCCCTGACTTGAAGCTTTCCTCTTCATTTGAAGCTCTCCCCCTTACTCATATCTCTCCCCCTTTGTCATCAATGGCAAAGGGTCACCTTTGGGGCTTGGGACTAAGAATGAGCCTCTTAGCTTAGTCCCTCCCCCAACTCCTGATGAGGTGATTAAAATAGGGTTGGGAGTAAACCTCCCATTAGGCACTGATCATCATCAGCGTCTAAGACTTCCTTGTCGAGACTTCTCTTGAACTCTGTCAATATTTTTGTTCTTGTCACTGTTCTTGCTCTTGTTTTAAGAACACAAGCTTATACTGAGAGGGGGGGGTGAACAGTATAAGACCACTTTTTACTTTTCCTTTCAAACAACTTTCAATTCAATAAAATACAGTATAAAGATAGCAGTAACAACAACAGTAATCAAAACAATGCACAAAACACCAACCACAAAGTGACACAACAATTTACGTGGTTCACCCAAGGTGGGCTACTCCACGGATAAAACTTTCCTCTAAAAGTTATATCAAAGTCCTCTGGGAATCCTTCCCGATTACAATGTTTATGAGCCTCGGCTCAAAGGAGATACCTTCCCCTAATTTTGCTTTGCTGGTGATCCTCTAGAAGACCTCTATCTCCTCTGCCCTTAGCAAGTGGAACTCTATCCACGAGAAGACACCTGTCTTCCCTGCTCTGGCTGGAGATTTTTGTCCTCAACTCTGTCACTGCAAAGCTGGTCCTCTTATCTACACCAAACACAGTCCTTCAGTCTGGCACAATTTTCCTCTTCCTCTATTATTTTTTGCACTTGGTCGAAAGCAACTTTTCACTGTCTGCGCAACTACAGTAGCACAGTCTTCTCAAAATACAGCAGCACTATCTTCTCAACTTCTATGCAAACACAATAGTGCAATCTTCACAAAATGCTACAGCACTATCCTTGCAACTTCTACGTAAACATAGTAGCGCAGTCCTCACAAAATACAGCAGCACTTCGGCTATCGAACTCCTCACTTCTATGCACTATCTCTAAATGTCACAATACCAATAGCTTCTACTCCTTTGCACATCCATCGTAGCACAGTCTTCGCATACTCTGCTTTCTTTACACAGCTTGTGTAAATACTGCAACACTTGATCGTACAACTTCTATGCCTATGTGCAACCACAACAGCACCCTCTTCGCACAGTCTGCTTCTCCTCGATCGAACTTCTTCCCACACTCTGCTTCTGCAAAAATCGCACTTCAAACACACACTTCGATCGATTCGATACGACTGCTCTTTGCGTACAGCAGACTTCTCTTGCCCAAACTCGACACTCACATTCGATGCTTGAAACTCAAAAATAGTCCTCCTTTTATAGCAATAATTCATGATTAAATTCTTGATCTTAGTCGACTGTATATCCCTAAAACAATCGTCGGCTGCACAACCCCACACTTTGTTGGCTCAAGGTTAACTTCGTCGACTTCAATCGCCTCTGCTGTTCTATAGCTTTTCTAGCGCGAAACTTCAACATGTCACGATATCGCTATGCCTTTGCCTGTCGTACACCTTGTATTACTTGCTATCACAAAATCATGACACTACTGCCTGTCGTGTGCCTTCTTTGGTTTGTTGTCATGAAATCATGACACTACAGCCTGCCATACACTTTCACTAGCTTGTTGTCGTGAAATCATGACACTGTAGTCTACCTTACACCTTGCTTTAGCCTATTGTCATGAAATTGTGACACTCCCTGACTTTGCTGACGTCATCATGTCTTTTGTCGTGAAATCATGACACTGTAGTCTTCATGACCTTCCTCTCTGCTTTTGTCACAAAAATGCGACACTCCTTCCTTTTGCTGATGTCATCATCATTCTTGTCGTGAAATCA
Organism: Wollemia nobilis; assembly: GCA_028583015.1. Classification (NCBI taxonomy): domain Eukaryota; kingdom Viridiplantae; phylum Streptophyta; class Pinopsida; order Araucariales; family Araucariaceae; genus Wollemia; species Wollemia nobilis. Next base: position 4,278,242 of record JAQPPZ010003361.1, on the reverse strand, counting down.
CGACGCTTTAGTCTACAAGGCCTTCTTCTCTGCTCTTGTCATGAAATTGCGACACATTTGCTTTTGCTGAAGTCATCAACAACTCTATCGTGAAATCACGACATCATCTCCAACTGCAAGCTGCTATCTCAACCTATCACGAAATCGCGACACTTCTGGCTTCCGTATGCTTTCTTCACTGCCTGTCACAAAATCATGACAGCTTACACTGCGGACTCTTTCTTCTGCACCATGTCACGAAATCGTGACATTTTTTTGTCCGTACAGTCTCCTTTACAGAATGTCGCAAAATCATGACACTTTTCTTTCTCTGCCTTCCTGCATCGTTCGAGTCCCAAAAATGCGACATGTCGCAAAATCGTGACAGTTTTGCCTACTTTGCCTCTGCCTTCCAGCATGTCGCGAAATCACGACAGATTTGCCTGAACTTTCTCTCTCCTGGAACATGTCGCAAAATCATGATAGTTTTGCCAGATTTTCTTCTGCCTTTTGGCATGTCACAAAATCACGACAGTTTTTCCAGTGCTTTCTCTCTCCTGAAACATGTCGCGAAATCGTTTCAATTTTTCCAGCCGCCTGCATACTTTTTCTAACTTATCTTTTTCTTGATCTTTTGCAACTGGGCTACCCTGATCTTCTTGGAAACTCACTGTCCATCTGAAACTTTCACCAATACACATTCTTTGACATCAAACCATATTGCTTCAAGGCCTTCTTGACATCAATGACAACATCTATACTTAGAGCAAGTGCAATGTACCCAAGGTACCCAAAATTGCCAACATTGTTCTCATCCCCGTTCTTGTCCATGCCTTGATCCTTGGACCTATTCATACTACTATTTCTGTTCCTGTACCTCGAAAGTTCAGCTCTACACTGTCTAGCTATGTGACCTGCATTGTTGCACTTATAACAAGTAACAAAGTTATTTCTTTTAGGCATACTTGTTCTTTGAGTCCACCAGTTCTGACCAAATCTGTTCCTATTATTTGTCTTGCAATAAACTGCCTTGTGCCCAAACTGTTGACAAGAGTAACAATACCTTTGAAAGAAACTAACACTTCTAAAATTGTTGTTTACCTTCTTCATTTGAGCCATGCACTGTGAAGCCGTGTGACCAAACCTGTGACATGCAAAACATCTACCATGAAATATTCTTCTGTTTGACCTCTTGGGTCCTGAAAACTTCTTCTTCGCATTTAGAATTCTATTTTCTATTTCTGTGCATCTATCACTCATGGACTCTTTCTCTGAAATACTCTCTTCATCAGAACTCTTTTTTTTTTTAAATCTCTTACTAGATTCCCCAACCTGTTCCTTGTGTGGTTTAACAAAACCAAGACCTGTTTTATCTGTTGTCTTTCTTTGACCTTTGATAAGTGATTTAACCTTTTTGGAGCTTTATTGAAACCTGTACATCTTATACTTGTACTCTTTAGTTTCCTCTTTCAAAGAGGCCATTTTATGTTCTAGCTCACTATATTCATGAACCTTAGACTCTAACTCATCCTTGAGTTCTTGAATCTTAGCTATAGAGAAATCAAGATTTTCTATAATATCATCTCTTTCCATGTAACATTCATCTAACTTATCCTTGAGTTTAGCATTCTTCTTTCTTTCCTTTTTCAAAGCACTAAGAGCATTAGTAAGTTCACTTTCAAGATTCTTTATTTGCTTGCTTTCTGAATCATCAAAGCCTTTTTTAGATTTCTTATCACTAGAGGTGCTACCCTTTTCAAAAACCATACATGCATCTTCCTCATAGTTTTCTGAAGCATCCTCATACATACTAGCAACCAATTCATTATTTGTGCAATCATCCTCAAGGTGACCAAAATTTCCACATCTAAAACATTTCTTGATAATGAATCTATGTTTCGGTTCTTCCTCCTTTTTTGAAATGAACAACATCTCATTTTCATCATCACTAGAAGAACTTTCACTATCACTGCTAGAACACTTACTTGCTTTGTCTAGGTAGAAGCTCTTCTTGTGCTTGTGAGAATGCCTCTTTTTGTGATTTTTGTACTCATCTTTGCTCTTCCTGTGATGCTTGTGCTTTTCAGAATCCTTGCTCTTAGAATCCTATTTATCTTCATCACTTTCATACTTGGAAACAGTACAGTCAGTAGCATAATGACCAAACTTTCCACAATTGAAACATCTTATATTATTCATGCTTTTGTGCTTTCTAGAGAACTTGCCTTTCTTGCTGTAATATGCCTCTTCATCACTAGAAGACTCATCACTCTCTTGAAGTTGTTTGCCCTTTGATTTCTTAGTAGCTTTGAAAGCTGCCTCTTTCTTGACATCAACCTTCACTTGAGTTCTCAACTCAAATGCTGCAAGTATACTATGGAGCTCATACTTTTTCAATTTATCTAAATCTTTAGCTTCCTCAATAACAGAAATATTTTCACTAAATCTATTAGGAAGAGATCTTAAAATCTTATCACGCACATCATTTTCAGCAAGCTCAAGACCTAAGTCTTTCATGGAGTTAACAACCTCATCCATATGAAGCATGTAGTCACTAATATTTTCATCATCATTCATTTTAAGATGTTCAAACATACCTTTAAAATGTCTCAACTTGGCCTTTCTGACATTTGCATCACCTGTATGAACCACTTTCAGTTGATTCCACATTTCACTAGTTGTCTTGCAGTGAATCACTTTGGTGAGATTTGCTTTCTGTAAGCCTTTTAGGATTGCATTCATTGCTTTAGAATTTTTGTGATGTAGGAGCCTATCTTCTTTAGTATATGGACCATGTTCAGGAATAGTGTACCCATCTTCAATAACTTCCCATACCTCATTACCTAGTGCCATTAGATGAACCTTCATCCTTGCACTCCATAGACCAAAATCTGATCCATCAAGAATAGGTGCTGCATTGCCACTTGAATAGTCCATTGTGTTCTTTGAAAGCTTTTTCTTCAAGCTTTTAAACTTTTCAAAGGAACCGGCTCTGATACCAATTGAAGAACATAAGCTTATACTAAGAGGGGGGGTGAACAGTATAAGACCACTTTTTACTTTTTCCTTCAATTCAAATTTCAATTCAATATTATGCAGTGAATAGATAGCAGTATCAACAACAGTAATCAAAGCAATGCACAAAACACCATTCACACTAGAGACACAACAATTTATGTGGTTCACCCAAAGTGGGCTACTCCATGGATAAAATCTTTCACTAAATTTTATCAATCCATCCTCTGAGAATACCTTTCCTGATTACAAATTTTATGGGCACCAACCCAAAGGAGATACCTTCCCCTAGCTCTGCTTTGCCTGGTGATCCTCTAGAAGACCTCTGCCTTTGCTGCCCTTAGCAAATGGAGCTCTATCCATAGAAGACACCTGTATTCCCTGCTCTAGCTGGAGACCTTTGTCCTCAACTCTATCACCTCAAAGCTGGTCCTCAAATTTGCACTAAACACAGTCCTTTGGTCTAGCACAAATGTCCTCTTTCTCTTTCTTTGATCTACACCAAACACAGTCCTTCGATCTGGCACAAATGTCCTCTTCCTTTGTTTTGCACAAAACATAGTCCTTCGCTCTTATTGCACAATCACAGCTGCACTTGATCGAACATCAACCTTTGCACCTCTGTGCAATCACAGTAGCATTGTCTTCGCACACTCTGCTTCCTTGCAATCTCTCTCACTTAGAAGATTCGAAGAAATGCACTCGGTATACTGCTATCGAATTTTGCACTCTGCTTCTCAACAATCGAACTTCACCCTTGCACTCTATCTGCAAACGTCGCTCTTCAAACACACACTTTGATTGATTTGACACGACTCGATCTCTGCGCATCGCGAACTTTACTTGCACAAGTTCGATGCACTACAATGCTCGAAATAGCCCTCCTTTTATAGCATAAATTTCAAGATCAAAACTTAAACTATAGTCGGCTGTTACCCTAAACTTCATCGACTGCACAACCCTAAACTTCGTTGGCTCAAAGTTAACTCTGTCGGCTTCAACCGCCTCTAGTTCTGTAGCTTTTCCTGTGAAACTACAACATGTTGCGATATCGCGACACCTTTGCCTATCGTACACCTTTTTTTGCCTACTGTCGCAATATCATGACACTTTTGCTTCTTTTGACTTCATTTTTATTTTTGTCGTGATATCATGACACTTTCTACTTTTGCTGACATCATCTTCACTTCTGTCGTGAAATCATGACCCTTCTGTCTTCATGGCCTTCTTCTCTGCTTTTGTCATGAAATCGTGACACATCTGCCTCTGTTGACGTCATCTTCAATTCTATCATGAAATAGCGACCCTTCTATCTTCATGGCCTTCTTCTCTGCTTTTGTCGTGAAATCGTGACACTTCTCCTATAAAAGACCTGCTTCTAGTTTCTGTCATGAAATCGTGACACTTTCTCCATCCATACGCTGCCATCTCAAGTTGTCATGAAATCATGACACTTTTTGCATCCATAAGCTTTTCTTTCATCCTGTCACAAAATCACATTGCTTTCAGCTTTCAAAAGCTTTCCTTGCAACCTGTCACGAAATCATGACGCTTCTCAAATCAAACTCTTCCCTTAGCTGCATGTCATGAAATCGTGACAGTTCTCACTTCGAGCATTTCATCATGTCATGAAATCATGACAGTCCTCACCTCGACCTCTATAGCATGTCGTGAAATCATGACATTTTTCATGTCACTTTCTCTCTCTTCGAACTTGTCGTGAAATCATGACAATTCACACTGTGAACTCTCTTTTCTGCATTATGTCGCAAAATCGTGACACTTTTTCTTTTGGACTCTCTCTCCTGTAGTATGTCGTGAAATCGTGACACTTTTCCTTTTGGACTCTCTCTCCTACAGTATGTCATGAAATCATGACACTTTTTTGTCTGTACAACTTTCCTGGCAATGTGTCGTGAAATCGTGACACTTTTCCTTCTCTGCCTTCCTGCACTTTTCGAGTCGCGAGAATGTGACATGTCATGAAATCGTGACACTTTCCATCTTGCTCTCCTTCTCTACCAACATGTCGTGAAATCATGATAGTTTTTCCTACTTCTTCTCTTTCTTCCAACATGTCGCGAAATTGCGACAGTTTTGCCAGCTTCTTCTCTTTCTTCCAACATGTCGCGAAATTGCGATAGTTTTGCCAGCTCTTTCTCTCTCCTCTAACATGTCATGAAATCATGACAGTTTTGCTAGCACTTTCTATCTCCTCTAACATGTCGTGAAATCGTGACAGTTTTGCCAGCACTTTCTCTCTCCTCTAACATGTCATGAAATCGTGACAGTTTTTCTTGCCTACTGCATACTTTTTCTAACTTGTCTTTTTCTTTGATATTTTGCAAATGGGCTACTCTGATCTTCTTGGAAACTCACTGTCCATGCTGTAACCTTCATCAAAATAAATTCTTTGACATCAAATCAAAATCCTTCAAAAGCTTCTTGACATCAATGACAAATTCTACACTTGAGCAAAGGCAATGTACCCAAGGTACCCAAAATTGCCAACAAAATGATCTTTGACCTTTGGAACAAACACAGTGAGATATAACATCATGAAATAGTAAATAATGTGCAAAATTTGAACAAGAATGCAATTTCTAAACTAGGATTTGGGAAAAAATGGTTATCCTCAAGCTAATGTGATATGCAAAAAAAAACAAAATGATGGAAAATATAACATAATAAAAATATAATTTAAATGATGTTATTATGCCCTAAGAGTAATACGAAGAGTAGACCTAGGATTTAGGAACAAATCCTTACCCCTAGACTTAATGCATCCAAAATCATGCCCTATATGGGGTAACCATAATCTTGGATCTACCAAAATCTTGCCCTATATATATGGGGTACAATTTCATAAAATAAGAACAAAAGTAATAGATTGATGTGAAACAAAAAATAATAAGTGTGAGATTAACAATCTACAAATGCAAATGAGAAGATGTAACTTGATGGTAGCAAAACAATAAACAAAAGGATGAAGACCTCCAAGATGGTAGACTTCCCCTCAAGGATCCAACACTTGACCACCAAAGATAGCAAAAAAACAACAAATCAATAGGAGAGAACACCACAAAACCTTGTTAGCACTTAGAAGAAGCCTTTAACAGATCACCTTCACAAAAATTGCTTAGCATCAAAAATTACTTGTGAAATCACTTCTTGTTAAAAATAAGGATCCAAAACCTCTATTAATAAGATGTTTGGAAATAAAAATGGGTGGGAAAACCCTAAGGGAGAACTAACCTTAAATAATTTAGCTTGATAGTTGGGTTTTCTAAGAGTAAATCATAATTTACCAAAATTGTGCCCCATAATGGATGACCACGATTTTGGCAAAACTAGGAGAAAAATAGGGAAGAGGATAGAAGAGAGGCCTAAACTTACATTTGAGAAAATTGGAGGGTCTCTCTAAGGTTCTACGAAAAATTATCCACTTGGGTGAGTCAATTTTCTATGTCTACACTTATAAATAAAGGGTTTGGATCTTCTTTTTCCCTAGAACTACTAGAAGTTTTCTAAGTGATCCTAAGTTCTGAGAAGAATTATTTCAAGTGATCAATTCTCTTGGCAAGAAATTATTCTAACAAGATCAAGTGTCTTCTAGTGTTTTGTTGTTGCTTTTTATTGTTGATTTACGACTCTTGGTGGATGAGTTTGGGAGACTTGAGGAGGATTCTACTATTTTATGGAGGTCTTCATCCTTTTATTCATTATTTCACTTCCCACCAGGTTTATTTTTGCATTTTGGTATTCTTAAATTCATTTATTCTACATTTTAAATTCAAATTTTTATCCATTTGTCATTTTTATATTTTTGTTGCAAAAGTGTGCCCTTTCCACACAAGGTATAATTTTGGTAGAATTTGAAATTATGGTTGCCCCTTATGGGGTGCGATTTTGGATTTGTTAGGTTTGGGGGTAAATTTTCACTCCAAAACCCTCAATTTGCACTTGCATGTTCTATTTAGACCATAATATTGTTTTTTGTGTTCTATTTTTGTACTATTTCATTCAATTGCATTTTGTCTTCTTTGTTTCTAAAGAGGTCAATAAAAACTTTTGTTTTTGAATGATCAGCTAAAAGGACCAAGGGGGATTGACTATTGTGCCACCAAGATTTGTCTTACAGTGGTCTAAGTAGGCTCCCAAATACTGATCAAATTTTTTAAGGTTTTATGAAGCTATTTTCCAGGTTGTGAAGTTGATGGACACATATGGATGCAATTTAAAAGCTAAGGTCAATCGTCAAACCAAATTAGTGCTCTGAATTAATCTCTTATATTGTGTACTGCTTGCTTTCCATTCATTTCTATTTTAAAACCTAGATCATAAATAAAGGAAAAATATTTTTTCATGCACTAGGTATTTGAAATAATAAAAGCATATAGTTGGCACTCTAGATTAAATCTATTTGTGCATTCTCTCAAACCCTTACTCAAAATATTTATTTTACAAGTTAGGGTTTAGTCATCATCAAAAATCAAGAATCATCCTAGGGTTAGTCTTTGTTTTCTTGCATTTCTGTTTGTCCTACATTATTCTTTCATTTTAATATATTAGCTTTTACAAAGGTCAAACATAGGTTTTTTCTTAATATACACATAAAATTTTCCACCCCAAACTTGGAGTGAGTCCTTAAACCATTCCTACTGAATTATTCGATCCCCAAGCCCTTGAGTGTAGAGAATATAACACACCCCCATAATCACCTTGGCTTATAGAGGATCTAGCCAAGAATCATATGTGATAGGGCAGTTTTCGTCCTCTACATATTTGGTGAACCCGATGTGAATTATAATATGAACCAGAGGGTAGAAGATGAAGATATACAAATAGGAATTTAAAGAAGTATAAGTGGAACCCAAAAAGAGTCTTAAAGTTAGAGTGTGTTGTTTTGACAAAGAAATAATTGAACTCATGTCTTTGCATAGACAATACTAAGATATAATAGTATGAAGTTATGATGATCTCTAGGTCTATATAAAAGATGTCATCCAACATACTATAGAGCTAATACCCAATGCCAAGTTGTTCAAACAAAATAGAGGCTATTCAATGTAAAAATAAAGTCCATAATGAAACATGAACTTCTCAAGTTGCTCAATGCTAAGATTATATATCCTATTAAATTCTCCAAATGGGTAGAAAACCTGGTTCTGGTGAGGAAGAAAAATGGAAACATCCGCCACTATGTCAATTTTTAAAACCTCAATAAGAATTTGTTAAAAAAAATTATCCCTTGCCATAAATTGATCATTTTTTGCAAGTAGTAGGAGGAGAATAAAGGTTTTCACTCCTTGATGGATTTTATAGCTACAATTAGATATGGGTTAAATATGAATACTAGCATAATATAACCTTCACCACCAAGTGGGGTAGTTTTGCATATCAAATAATGCACTTTGTCTTATTCAATTCCTAGTAAAATTGCTAGAGAGCAATGCATTTTGCTTTTGGAGATTTGGTTAACAAGATAATTATATTATATTAGGACTATATGAGAATATTTTCTCATAATAAATAGAAGAATTGGGATACCCTGGAATGATCACTTTCTCTGAGTAAAAAAAACTCTATAATCCTTTTTAGACAGATCAACTTTGTCTAGAAGTTTATCTTCAATTTTGCGTAGATGGTCAAACCTATGATAGATCTTCTAAACGATAATTTTGTATTTGTATTTACCCCAGATAGAAATAAGGAATTCGAACAAATTAAACAAGAAATAACACAATCCCTAGTTTTAATCATCCCAAACTATAGAAAAAAATTATTTATATGTCTACAGATATAAAGGCAATTATGATGTAGTCTTAACTCAAAAATATGTATCCAAGAAGAGCATCCAATATCTTTTATTAGCTAAACACTTCATGACTATCAAAGGAACTAGTAATTCATTAATAAATAAGTGTTTACTATCATGAAGTCATTTAATAAGCTTAGACATTATTTGTCTTAGAGCAAGACATTGGTCTATTTAGTGCATCTATATATCAAAAACTTTATTATTTAAGGAGAATTAGGAGAAAAAAATGCTATATGGGTTGCTAAGATATAATAATATGACAAACTAAGCTAGTGAGAGAAAGAGCTTATGTGAGCAAATAGCTTTCCCAATAGAACCAGAACTTAACCTATGTTAAGGAGATAACTTAACAATAAAATATAGGAATGAGGTTTATGTAGAGGAAGTACATTGGGCTACTAAATTGACAAAATATTTTCAAATTTATAGATGCATGGAGGGATTGAATGCCTCCAAAATATGTATATACAAACTTTAGGCTTTAATAAATGTCCTATTTCTAAAGGGATTGTTCATAGATAATTTTTATGGAGTCCTTTGCTGGATAAGACTAGAACAAGCTAAAAGGGTGTTATAAGAATTCCATCTAGGCTTCTTTAGAGACCAATATTCAGGTCAAACTATCACAACCAATATTCTATGGGTTGGATATTATTTCCTATAGTATTTGTAGATCCTTTTAAAATAGACAAAATCTGTAAGAAATATCAAAGGTTCATCAAAAAATGGAAAGCCTTAACTTCCCCTACAATGAATCATATTAGAGGAACCCTTTCAGCAGTGGGGGCTTGACTTCATTGGAGTCATAAAACTAAATTTATCTATCAGAGACAATTTTATTATAATAGAAACTGATTATTTTACTAAGTTGTCATAGATAGTAGCAATGGAAACAATAGATCAAGATACCATGATTGATTTTTTGGAGATATTGATAACAAGGTTTGGTATCCTAGCCACTATAATAATATATAACAAACTTGCTTTCATAGGTGCAAAACTTATAAATGTTTCAAGCAAGTATGGTATCTACTTAAAGGCATCCTCTAACTACTATCCATAAGGGAATATATTAGCATGATCTAATAAAAATAATTTTCTAATAATAATCAAGAGGATATTCAAAGAAAATAAAAAGAGTTGGAACTTAATGCTAAATAAAGCTTTTTAGGAATATCACATCATAGTTAAAATAGCACTAAAAGCCTCACCATACTCATTAGTTGATGATAAAGAAGATACCCTATGCCTGCACCTCGAATTACCAATAATGAAATTGATAGATAAAGGAGAATTTTTGGATATCAAAGTAGAAAAAGTCTAAATGGCTAAGCTATTTTTATTAAAATAGAAATAAGAGAAATCTTATAACAACCTTTGGGAACATCGAACCAAAATTAAGTGGTGGTTCGATAAAAGACCATATTTCAGGATTATCAATTGGTGATTTAGTTCTTAAGTGGGATGAAGATAGAATAAAATTGGGAAATCATTAAAATTTTGATTCATTCTAGTCTAGACCTTATCACATCACTGTAAAACATGATTACAATATGTATGAGATAGTAGACACAAATGACCAATTTTTTCCAATTTTGGTAAATGACCTACATTTAAAACACTTCGTGTGACGTGTCACCAAACCCATAACATATGTACATAGAAAATAAAAATATAATAAGCCATGATAATTTTGAATTGCGAAAAGTTGATTTTTTGAATAAAGCTAGCCAATGACAAAATTTTAAATAACACACACCCATTCATTGAGAAACATAGTTATCACAACTCAATAAGTATATAGAGGCATTCATACATTCCCAAGGAACACAAAAGCTGATATTATATAAAAACAAATCATGTACCAATATACCACATTAATTTCACTAATGATTTTTTTTGTGATACATAAGAAAAGCTTTAAAAAATAATTTTGCATGAAAATTTCTAAATGTGAGAGCATCAAGATTAAACAAAGTGCCCTAAGAAAGAGTTATTTATAGCCTTGCATGTGAATAATGGTCGTTTCCATTAGTAGATATTAGTGTAAAATAATTGTAAAATGAAGCTCCATGACCATAGCCAAATATGCTAAAAATTGTTCCCAGTAGAAGGGAACACTCAGAAGAGCACAACAAGAAAGAAAGTTTAGAAAGAGCTAAAGTTGTTGCAAGATCACACAAGCAAAATCCAAGACACAAAAATTACTCTCTAGTCAAAATGCAAAGTTATCTAATAGGGTGTCAAGTAAATATTTTAAATAGTTTCACCAAATAGCCTAGGTGTAGTAGCATGGCACTCATATTTATTCTCATACATGCATAATCTAGTGCATTCCTACCTAGAGTTAGTGCTAGTAGTATTGGAATACTACAATTCCCAAATGTGAGCAATCTAGAATAAAGAAGGCCAAGTAATTTTTGACCTTACACCTAAGATTTTTGTTTATGCATTTGCAGTGGGTTCTAAACCTAGAGTGACCCCTGAAACCTTTATTTTTGAAGAAAAAAAAAAGTATATGACCCTAGAAACTATAAATATGGGGGTAAAGGCATAAAATTTTGGCTTGACCAATAATTGCATCACCCTATGTTTGGAAATGTCCTTCAAAAAACCCTAATTCAAATTTTTATTTTAACTACTCAACCATTTTCTCCATGTTAGCTATAGTTTTTATTCTACAAATAGAAAATATGTCTATGAATACTAGTTTTCCATGGCCTTTGCTATCATAAATACCCACCATTTTGACACAACCTACATAGACCAATCAAAATATCCCCTTTTATTTGATTAGGTCTACTTTTTATGTGAAAATTGCATGCACAACTCATAGATTTATAGATATCAAATTATTCAGATACATGTTGCATCTAGCCTAGTTGTTCTTATACAACATATTAAATAGCATGTATTGTCTACTAAATAGGCTAAAACCACAAGGAAGAAGTATGGTAATGGTATATTTGTAACAATCCAAAACTATCAATCCATTTTTTTTAAAAGGAGCACTAACATATAATGGCTCATAAGGTAAGCACACTTAATTTCACTATCTCAGCATACAAGGCTTCATCACATTTGAGTTCCAAGTTGTTATAGATGATACTCAATGGATAGGAGTGGCCAAATCCTATGGTTTTTTTAGGGTTCACCTTATTAAACCTACTTGTTTAGGAAGGATGCACAAAGTGGTTCCACCCACCTTGGTATGGGACCATATGACCATGGTGTAGGGATTATACTTTAGGACCTACACACCTAAATGGGGATGCTTATTCCCTAACCTAACTCCAAGTCCATATAGGTAAGTTAATTAGCATAGAGTATTTGTGATTAGTTACCATGTCTCCATGGGCTAACTAAGATCATTACCACTTTTATGACAACTGACATGACCACCCAATCCTATACGATCCAAGAGGTCACCAATATTATCTTTTGAATTATTTTCCTAATGACTAGGTGGGGCACACTCAACCCTGCATGGTTGAGGGGTGACAATTCACAAGTACCCTTGTTATTGCATTCTTGCAACTCCTCCCAGATTTGATATTTATGGATTACTAGAGTATATTTCATACCCCACCCAAGGATAGATAAATATTATCGCATTTACCAATCATTTAAACAATGCACTTAGCATAATAACAAGCAATACATAAACCATAAAATTTGAAATGCATTTCAAATTTACTGCATGATAAAGATAAAATCAACCATTAAATTTATTGCATTTCCTTATCTGTCATTATAATTTCTTATTTAGGCATGTTTGTTGTTATTTCTACCATTATCCCTTGCTTTTGCATTTGCATATTTGGTATTTCATGTCTATTTTTGTGATTGCAGGTTTCTGACGAATTCGTCTGATTTCAGATGACCTTCTATGATTTGGGATGATCTTGAGCAATATCAGATGATTACGTACAAACTGAGACGATATGAACTGCTACAAGACTCAAAATCTCCATCAGACATCCGAAATCAGGTATGATTTCTTCTAGTTAGCATATTCTCTATTATTTGCATCCATTTATATTTTCTATACTCATTTAAATCCGCATTGGCATATAGAATAGATTAGATTCATATCAGCCAAACCTAGGAGTTGAATGATCAAACATAAAAATGAACACATCAAACACACTATCAACCTAGGCATGGAAATTACCATTCAAAAGTTTCCTGGTGAACCCACCATCCATAAAAAATTCACCCTTATACACCTCCCCCGAGAGGTGGGACCTTCGAAAGGCCTCTCAGTCCGAGGTATTGTCCCATCCTTTTCACATCCCCATTCCGAGCATGGATCCTATAGCCTGAAGGTAAGGGTGCAAAAAATTTGGAGCGATACATTTTGGTGAACCCGATGTGAAAACAAAACCTTTTGAAAACAAAAAAATATATAAATGTATATGTATACAAGAAAAAAAAAAAAATATATATATATATATATATATATATATATATATATATATAACAAACTCATCATTTCAAGTTTGTATGTTTTAGATTCAATTCTAAATAGTAGATATTAAATATCACTTTTAGAAGTACTAAAGAAACCATGATTTTTTACTCAAATCCATATGAGCCCATCAGTAATGTTGGAAGAATTCATCCAAATACATTTGTTGATTATGACCAATCTCATCCCTATTCAACATCACCTCCATCACACTTTTCTCATTTAACCCAACAAGATAATCCCTTTTCCAATCCTCTTCATAATGATATTATCTATTCTCCCATATATCCATATTATGTCTATCAACCCACATATAATCCTCCTCCATCCTTTCAATATTCTTCTTTCAATACAACACATCCATTTCAACAAGAAAATACTTATTCTTCCAATCCTACCATGCACTCACATCATACTTCACAATCTTCCTATCATCATTCTACCCATAACAAAGAAAAGAGAGGTAAGAAACCATTAGGTCCTTTTATGACTGAACTCCTAAGGCACATATCAAAAACCTTCATCACGTACATTTACAAAGCTTAATCAACCAATGGATATAATTCTCAAGCATTTACTTGATACAAATAAGATTGAACTCCCTTCCATAAGACAACTTGATACCATAGCAGATTGGTTTAAACCTGAGCTACATTGTGAATATCATAGAGTAGATGGACATATGACACAAAATTGTAAAGATTTAAGATGTGCAATTCAAGATTTGATTGATAAGGGTCTTTTTAGTATAAAGGAATTACAATCTACAACTGATTATAAATCTCCATTAAACAATCAAACTCCTACACAACAAATACCAATAATCAATCAAGACATGGGGATATCCCAAGAACCCCTATTCAATTACCAACAATAGGAAACCAATCGAATATTGCATGTTAATGTGTCCCATCATGATGATATTACTAATATTTTAATAGAAACTACAAATGAGCAACCTCAAGTTCAATCAACTCAATCCGATATTCAAGATATGGTTTCCTCATTTGACCAACCTTCAAAACTATCTTTGGCTCTATAGAATGATCCAAAATGGAATGTAAGCATAGAAAGCTCATCTTTAGAATCAAAATCTCAATCTGAAACCCACTTTGATAACCAACAACAAGTGATTAATCCTCAAGAAAAGATATCCCTTTTAGAAGTATTACAAAGTTCTCATAAGGAAACTTTGTTCAAGATACCTAGACAATAATTTGTTCCTCATCATATTTTCTCTAAGAACATAATTAATGGTGTAAACCCTCTTGAGGTTAACCATATTTCATTCTATTATGAGGATATTCTTTCCTCTACTCCACAAGAAGACTACTATCTTTACATTACATGATCTAGTAAAGAAACACCTGTTAAAACTATCATGGTAGATAATGGCTCCTCTCTTAATTTATGCACTTATCAATTATTCAAAAAAATCAAAACAAAGGAAGAAGATCTTAATGAATCAAATGTTATTATAAAATCTTTTAACAATGAAATTCAAGAAGCTCAAGGTACTATAATTTTTTCCCTCAATATTGGATCCAAGATCCTGGATACTTTGTTTTATGTAGCATATGGCCCTTCATCTTATAACCTACTTCTCCAGAGTCCTTGGATTCATACGATGAGGGTTTTCCCTTCCACTCTTCACCAATATTTGAAGTTTGAAATTGCAAATAAAATTGTTACCATACATGGTGACCCAAAACCATTTGAAGAATATTTAATGGTTGAAACATCAACTTCTATACATTCTCTATTATCACAATTATCTTCTATCCATCACTTTTCTTCATCCATATATGATCATCCTTGTTTATCAAATAACATCCATGCATATATTTCACATATGCTCCCTCCATCTTATCAAGATTTGGAATATAGTGATAAAAATGAAGAACCTTCTTATCTTTCTGATATTTTATTTTGTAACATGATTGATTTTCCACATACAAAAGTCAAATCTTTTGCTACATTATTTTACATTATAACAAAGCTTTTGTTATCGCTACCTTTTATTCATCACCTTTTGTTCTTACCTTCATCACAACCAAATTATCCTTCAAAACCTCCTTTGATTTTGAAGCAACCTTAGACATGCTATACTCAAATAACCTTGTATAGTGTATATAGATCATCTTGTATATACCACCAATTTCAATTCATAAATTAAAATCAAAATACAAAAAAATCAAAATCCTCAAAATCTTCAAAAAATACTAATGCAACTAAAAGCCTTAAAGGTAAATTTGAGCCCAACTAGCTTGGACCATATGTCATCACTGCTAAATTTGGATCAGGAGCATACAAATTATCTACCTTGGATGGTAAAGAACTTAAAGAACCTATGAACATTATGCATCTTAAATGTTACTATGTGTAAAAATTGGTCATTCCATCATTGTATATATTTGTTTTGCATATTATTTCCTTTTTAGTCACTTCTTTAAAACATTTCCAAAATAATCACCTTGTATTTCTTTTAATTTATCACTTAAAATTAAAAACATTCAAAATCATCAAAATCTTCAAAAACATCTTTTATTTTGTACCTCTCAAATTGTGAAATGTTGCAGTTATATTTTTTGTTATTTTGGATAAATTAGCATTTATTTGGAATCCCGCACTTTCACATTCACATGTATAAATATCTTGATTTTATTTGGTATGATTATTCATCTCTCTTATATCAAAGTCCACAGTTGAATTAAATACAATTTTGAGCATAGAGAACTGATCTTGTTATTTACTTGAACTAAGTATATCTTTTCACATTAAAATGATTTCATTGCAAATTCGGTATGATGCTACATAGTAGAACTGGTTTCCTGAGCGAAAAGTTTCCCCTGCTATCCTATCATGCACATGGTCTAGAATCTTTGAGAATTGACAAAAGGACAAGCTCACCCCTACCCAGAATAAAAATCCCTTGCTCTACAGCTAATCCGAGCAAGTATCCCTAGCATAGGAAGAAAAGAAAATTTCAAGAAAAAAGAGAAAAGGAAAAAGGGTTATTTTATATCATCACCACAATATTTCAGCATTATCTCAGTATCAACCACAAATACAAAAGTACAAAAAAAAAAAAAAAGCAAAAACGCAAAAGCAAAATGCAATAAAATCCTTTCCCTACCCCTTGAAAAGAAAAGAAGGGTGAATGAGCTTGAATCCCTGGAATTCTCAATTATTTGAAAACTGTGAGGTAAGCCCCATAATAGGTGGTTTGTGCCCAACCCACTTGGCCTTGGGTAATCCCTAACATGGCGATATGTCTATCACATTAGCGACCTTCTTTTTTACAGACCTCTGTCAGCTTATGGATTAGCTAGCTCTGGATAACCTAACATACATAGTAGTCTGGTACGGTTACATGCATATAAATCATGGTCAACGAACATTCATTTGGTCAAGGCAAATTACTTGTATCAAATTATCTTGCTCAAAATTGGTGAATGAACAATACAATCGCACACACATTTGTATTTGAGAGATTTTGTATCATTATGATAAATCAAGATCGGTAATGAATTCACATTTGCACATGAGGATTCCTTATAAAATCTACATTTGTCTTTGAGATAGTTTAAAATATTTCTGTAATTCTCTTCGAAATAAGCTTAGCCTTTTTTTCCAGAATTTTTGTTTTGTATCAAAGCAATTACATACACCTTTTTACAAAATCAAAATCTCAAAATAATAATTTCCAATAGAATTTTCATATTATTATTTATCACAAAAGTCATAAATTCATCTTGCAATAAAACCAACAATCTATTTTCTTCTTTGGATTTCGCAATGATGGTATAAGTCTATACCTATAATTCTATGCCTAGCACAAACCATTGTTCTAATTTTATGTTCCATTTATTATAAAACAAATTCATCAAAACATATGACTTGCATCATTATGTTACACAATTATGCTTTACAAACAAACAAACACCTATTCTATTTCATGACATTATGTTCATTATTCAATATTGCGACCATGGTATAAATTCTAAGGAATTGTTCAAAATTTTATCACACTTAGGATTTTATGCCTAGCACAATCATATTTTAGTATTGCATGCATAATTTTTTATGAAAATCTGAAAACAAATCATCAAACCATCATTATCTCCATCATTGCAACACAAAGTCTTAAGACAGACTCTTAAGCACTCTTACTTTTAACAATATTTCTATACTGGGATTAGCTGAAGAACATGAACTTATACTGAGAGGGGGGGGTGAATAGTATAAGATAAAACCATTTAATAATTTTAATTTCAGATAGCAGTGTCATCAACATAACATTAAACAAGACAGAAAGCATCACACATAAAAGACCCATTTTAACGTGGTTCACCCAAGGTGGGCTACTCCACGGATAGAAATTTTCCTCTAAAAGTTATATCAAAACCTCTACGAATCCTTCCCGATTACAATGTTTATGAGCCTCAGCCCAAAGGAGACACCTTCCCCTAAATCTGCTTTTCTAGTGATCCTCTAGAAGACCTCTATCTCTTTTGCCCTTAGCAAGTGGAACTCTTTCCACGGAAGACACTCGTCTTCCCCGCTATGGTCGGAGATCTCTGTCCTCAACTCTGTCACAACAAGCTGGTCCTCTTTTCTACACCAAAACATAGTCCTTCGGTATGGCACAATTTTGTCCTCTTTCTTTGTTCTTTTTGGCACTTGGTTTGGAAAAAAATTCTTCACTGTCTGCACAACTACAGCAGCACAGTCTTCTTAAACTACAACAGCATTCTCTTCTCAACTTACAGCAGCACTTGATCACTGTTAGTTCTTCACAACCGTTCGCAATTATAGCAACATCTACTGTGCACACTTTTCTTTCTATTACCCAAACTGTGTGAACACAATCGAAATCACAATAGAATCTTCTCTGCACAGTCTTCTCATAAACAACAACACATACTTCGTGTATACAACAACACAAACTTCTACACTTAGAAGATTCAATGAAACGTACTTTGATGCTGCAGTCGGACTTCGCTCTCTGCTTTTTCGATTGCAAACCTTGCTTGTCGCACTAACTTTGTGAATGCCATGCTTCGAAAGCACACATAAATCCACACACAAAAATGCTCAAACAGTCCTCCTTTAATACCCACAATCTCAAGATGAAATCTTGTTCTTTAGTCGGCTGATCAATCTTTTAATACGTCGACTGTAAAACCTTATCCTTCGTCGACCAAGGTTAACTTCGTTGGCTTCAACCACCTCTGATGTCTTGTAGCTTTTCTCATGCGAAGCTCAAACATGTCGTGATATCGCTACGCCTTGGTCTGTCGTACACCTTCTTTGGTTTGTTGTTACGAAATCGCTACACTACAACTTTTGCTGATGTCATCGCAAATCTTGTCACGAAACTGTGACACTCTAGACTTCACTGCCTTCTTCTCCGTTGCTATCATGAAATCGTGACACTATAGCCTTTGATGATGTCATCATGAAACTTGTCATGAAATTGCAATGCTCTAGACTTCACTGCCTTCTTCTCCGTTGCTGTCGTGAAATTGCGACGCTACAGCTTTTGCTGATGTCATCATGAATCTTGTCGTGAAATCATGATGCTCTAGACTTCACTGCCTTCTTCTCCATTGTTGTCATGAAATCACGACGCTATAGCTTTTGCTAATGTCATTAGCAACTCTGTCGTAAAATCGTGACACCTCTTGCTTCTTCATCCTTTTCTTGGTTTGCACTAGCGAAAATGAAACATGTGAAATCGTGACATTTTTTGCATCCATAGGACTTCTTCGAAACTTGTCGTGAAATTGCGACATTTCATGCAAATCAACACTGCCAACTCAACTTGTCGTGAAATCGCGACACTTTCTGCATCCGTACAACTTCTTCAAAACTTGTCACGAAATCGTGACACTTTTTGCCCGCTATGCTTCTGCCTTCCTGCATGTCGCAAAATCGTGACAGTTTTGGCTAAACTTTCTCTCTCCTCAACCATGTCATGAAATCGTGACACTTTTGCCCGCTTTGCCTCTACCTTCCTACATGTCGCGAAATCGTGACTTTCTCTCTCCTCAAACATGTCGCAAAATCGTGACAGTTTTTCCAGCAGCCTGCAAACTTATTCTACTTCATATTTTTCTAGATTTTTGGCAACTGGGCTACTTTGATTTTCTTGGAGACTTACTGACCAACAGAAACCTTCAACAAAAACACATCCTTGGACTTAAAAAAAAATTGCTCTAATAGTTTCTCAACATCAAAAACAACATCTACCAATAGCTCCTTGACATCAATGACAACAACTAAACTTAGGCAAGGGCAATGTACTCAAGGTACCCAAAATTGCCAACAATCTCCTCCTTTGTCATTGATGGCAATCCTTATCTAAAACACATCTTTCAAGAGTCAAAACTGAATTCAATCTCTCCAAGTTTTGCTCCCCCTGAATTGAAGCTTTCCTCTTCTCTTGAAAAACTCTCCCCCTTACTTAAATCTCTCCCCTTTTGTCATCAATGGCAAAGGGTCACCTTTGGGGATTGGGACTAAGAATGAGCCTCTTAGCTTAGTCCTTCCCCCATCTCCTGATGAGGTGATTAATCTCGAGGTGAGAGTACAACTCCCAATTTCTCCCTTAGATACTCAAACATATCTTTTGGAAGGGGTTTGGTGAAGATATCTGCAATTTGCTCTTTAGTGGGTACATATTCTAGCTTGACCTACTTCTCTTGCACTTTTTCCCTTAGAAAATGATACTTGATAGAAATGTGCTTCGTCCTTGAGTGCATTACCGGATTTTTAGAAATACTTATGGCACTTGAATTATCACAAAGAATAGGAATAGGTTGTTCATGCATGACTTTGAAATCCTTCAAGGTTGTTTTCATCCATAAAACTCGAGTACACCCAGCCACTGCTGTTATGTATTCAACTTCTGCTGTAGATAAGGAAACTGAAGGTTGTTTCTTACTTAGCCAGGAAACCAGACTCTTTCCCAGAAAGAATGCTCCACCACTAGTGCTCTTCCTATCATCAATATTGCCTACCCAATCTGCATATGTATAGGCTGTGAGGGTGAAATTACCACCTTTGGGATACCAAAGCCCAAAATCCACAGTGCCATTCAAATATCTGAATATCCTCTTGACTGCCATAACATGAGATTATTTTGGAGCTGCCTGAAATCTTGCTACTAATCCAATGGCTTGCATGATATTTGGTCTGGTAGTTGTACTATATAGTAAAATGCCAATCATAGATATGTATAATTTCTGATCTGCTGCTGGGGATTCATCATCCTTACTCAGATTGCACCCTGTAATCATTGGAGTACATACAGGTTTGTTGTCCATCATCCCAAATTTTTTTAACATCTCTTTGATGTATTTTTCTTGAGAAAGAAATATACCATTTTTTGATTACGCAATCTGTAGTCCTAAAAAGAATGACAGCTCTCCAATCATGGACATCTCGAATTCTTTTTGCATGGTGTTGGCAAAAACTTTGCACATCCGAGTATTATTTACCCCAAAAATAATATCATCGACATAAACAACTATGATAATCATATCATCACCTTTATTCTTAATGTACAAGTTGCAATCTGCCACGCCTTTCCTGAACCCTTGTTCATGAAGATACTCGTCAAGTCTTGAGTACCAAGCCCTGGGTGCTTGCTTTAACCCGTACAGTGCCTTTTTCAGTTTACACACATAGTCTGGCTGTTCTGAAAGAGACACACCTTCTGGATGTTCTACATAGACTTCTTCATCCAACACTCCATTTAGAAAAGCAGACTTTACATCTATTTGAAACACTTTCAAAGAATTGAAACTAGACAGGGCCAAGAACATTCTGATCGCTTCAATATGAGCAACAGGCGCAAATGTCTCTTCAAAATCAACACCTTCGACTTGAGCATACCCTTTACAGACTAACCTCGCTTTGTTCCTGACAATCTTTCCATCCTCATTAAGTTTATTTTTGAAAACCCATTTTGTGCCAATGACATTCTTATTCTTAGGTCTTGGAACCAAGTCCCAGGTTTCACTTTTCTCTATTTGATTTAGCTCTTCATCCATTGCTTGTACCCAAAAATCATCTGTACATGCTTCACTGAAATTATTTGGCTCAATATAATATAACAATGAAACATTTGCAGATTCATGTGAATAAATGACTCTTCTTCTCGTTTTCCTGCTATTTGGACCGATGATCAAGTCTTTGGGATGATGTTTCTAAACATACCATGAAGGGGTTTTGGGAAGCAGCTGTTGTTTTTCCTCTACTTCATCTAACACTTCTCTGAATTCTTCTTGACAGATTCCATCACTGAGTTCCTTGACTGGTTCTATTATTCCTGTCTTTTCATCTACTGTCACATTTATGCTCTCTACAACTATATGAGTTCTTTTTTTGAAGCATCTGTAGGCCTTAATTTTGCTGGAATATCCAAAAAAAAATTCCCTCATCACACCTAGGATCAAACTTACCTGGATTTTGATCTTCCCTTCTGATGAAGCACTTACTCCCAAACACTTTGAAGTGTTTAACTATAGCTGGTCTTCCTTTCCATAGCTCATAGGGAGTTTTATGATGATTGAATCTGAGTTGAGCCCTGGTAATGATGTGGACTGCTGTATTTACTACTTCTCTCCAAAAACCATCTGAAAGTTTTGACTCATCTAACATTGCTCTCGCCATATTTTCAACAGTTCTGTTTTTTCTTTCAACTACTCCATTTTGTTGAGGAGTTCTTGCTACTGAATATTCTCTTTTGATTCCATGTTGTTCACAGTATTCCACGAATTCATTTGAAGTGAACTCTCCTCCTCTATATGATCTTAAGAATTTGATTCTCTTGTCAGTCTCATTTTCAATCATTTCTTTAAAAAATTTAAAATTTTCAAAAGCTGTAGATTTTTCTTTGAGAAAAGTAACCCAAGTCATTCTCGAGTAATCATCTATAAACAACATGAAATAGCTATCTCCTTGAATGCTCTGAGTTCTGGTAGGACCACACATTCATAATATCCAAGGGTTTGGACGAGGAATACCCTTTCGATTTGAAACTGGTTCTGGTCTGTTTACCATGTCGACAAGGACCACAAATGATGTTTTGAGGCCTTTTTATTTTGGGAAAGTCTCTAACTGCTTCCTTGTTACTAATACTGACCAGATTATCAAAACTCAAATGTCCCAATATTTTATGCCACAACCAACTCTCATCTTCTTGAGTTAGAAGGCATTTTTCTCTTTTTATCTCGCTCAGCATGTAAATATTGTTTGGAGTCCTTGTAGCTTTAGCAATAAGCTTTCCATTTAATTCTTTACTTATATCACATCTATCAGAAAAGAAAGATACTATGTGCCCTTGATCACAAAATTGACTCACACTAAGCAGATTATGTCTTAGCCCTTCTACATGAAGCACGTCTTCTGTTTTGGATTTCCCATCCAAACTAAGAGTTCCTTTACCACAGATCTTTGCGGACCTGTTATCTCCAAAACTGACTGTTCCTCTGGTTGCTTCTTTTAAAGATAGAAATTTTCCTTTTTTGCCAGTCATATGTTTTGAACAACCACTATCAAGATACCATTTTTCTACTTTGTCTTGAGCATGAAAAGCAGTTTGAACTATCATTGACTTAGATTCTATCACATTATTCCTTTTTGAGACCTCAAAGCTAAATTTATCCAAGCTGCACATCCTTGCTATATGCCCAAAATTCTTGCACTTGTAACACATGATATTTTTATTCATAAGAGGTGCAAATGAGTTAAAATTTTCCTTACTATGACTCTTCAAATATTTATTGCAATGCATAGCTATGTGACCAAATTTTTTACAAGAAAAACAATATCCATGGAAGGTATTATGTAACCTGTTTTGATGCCTTGGAAGTTTGTTCTTCTTGCGATCAACTGGAATCCATTTCTCTTCATAATGAAGATTGTTCTTGCTTGAAGATCATGTTTCATACATGGTGATGCCATCCTTCTTTTCACATGTAAAATTCTGTCTGAGAGTTGACTATTCTAACTTTACTCTAAGAGACATAATCTCTCCTAGTTTCTCACAATCAGCTACTTTTTCTTTTAGAACTTCTGTTAGAACTTGTTCAATCTTCTTCCCTTCTTCAGCAAGAATTTTGAAATCTATAATATGTTGAGCCAATTCTGATCTTGCTATCTCTTTTTCTTGACAATGCGGCTTAAGAACAGAATTCTCTTCCCTGAGTTTCTCAAGCTTTCTCAAGGTCAAGAAGAATTCACTCTTGAGATCGAATTCAAACTTTTCTGATTTTACATGTTCCTCTGTTAGATCCTTCTCCAAGCTGTTAGGCTTTTTCTGGAAAGACCCACTCTGATACCAATTGAATAACATGAACTTATACTGAGATGGGGGGTGAACAAGTATAAGATAAAACCATTTAATAATTTTAATTTCTGATAGCAGTGGCATCAACATAACATTAAACAAGACATAAAGCATCACACATAAAAGACCCATTTTAACGTGGTTCACCCAAGGTGGGCTACTACACGGATAAAACTTTTCCTCTAAAATTTATATCAAAACCTCTGGGAATCCTTCCCAATTACAATGTTTATGAGCCTCAACCCAAAGGAGACACCTTCCTCTAAATTTGCTTTGCTAGTGATCCTCTAGAAGACCTCTATCTCTTTTGCCCTTAGCAAGTGGAACTCTTTCCATAGAAGACACCTGTATTCCCTGCTTTGGCTGGAGATCTCTGTCCTCAACTCTGTCACAACAAGCTGGTCCTCTTTTATGCACCAAAACACAGTCCTTCGGTATGGCACAATTCTATCCTATTTCTTTGTTCTTTTTGACACTTGGTTTGGAAAACAATTCTTCACTGTCTGCATAACTACAGTAGCACAGTCTTCTTAAACTACAGCAGCATTCTCTTCTCAACTTACAGCAACACTTGATCACTGTTAGTTTCTTCACAACTGTTCGTAATTATAGCAGCATCTACTGCATGCACTTTTCTTTCTATTACCCAAACTATGCGAACACAGTCGCAATCACAACAAAATCTTCTTTGCACAGTCTTCTCATCAACAATAGCACATACTTCGTGCATACAATAGCACAGACTTCTACACTTAGAATATTCAGTGAAACGTACTTTAATGCTGCAGTCAGACTTTGCTCTCTACTTTTTTGATTGTGAACCTTGCTTTTCGCACTATCTCTGTGAACGCCATGCTTCAAAAGCACACATCAATCCACACACAAAAATGCTCAAACAGTCCTCCTTTAATACCCACAATCTTAAGATGAAATCTTGTTCTTTAGTCGGCTGATCAATCTTTTAATACGTTGGCTGTAAAACCTTATCCTTTGTCGACCAAGGTTAACTTCGTCGACTTCAACCGCCTCTGTTGTCCTGTAGCTTTTCTCATGCGAAGCTCAAACATGTCGCGATATCGCTACACCTTGGTCTGCCGTACACCTTCTTTGGTTTGTTGTCACGAAATCGCTACACTATAACTTTTGCTGACGTCATCGCAAATCTTGTCGCAAAATCATGACACTCTAGACTTCACTGCCTTCTTCTCCGTTGCTATCACAAAATCGTGACACTACATCATTTGTTGACGTCATCATGAAACTTGTCACAAAATTGTGATGCTCTAGACTTCACTGCCTTCTTCTCTGTTGTTGTCACGAAATCACGACGCTACAGCTTTTGCTGATGTCATCATGAATCTTGTCATGAAATTGCGATGCTCTATACTTCACTGCCTTCTTCTCCATTGTTGTCATGAAATCGCAACGCTACATCTTTTGTTGATGTCATCAGCAACTCTGTCATGAAATCGTGACACCTCTTGCTTCTTCATCCTTTTCTTGGTTTGCACTAGTGAAAATGAAACATGTCGTGAAATCGTGACATTTTCTGCATCCGTACGACTTCTTCGAAACTTGTCACAAAATCACGACACTTCCTACAACTCAACACTGCCAACTCAACTTGTCACGAAATCGTGACACTTTTTGCATCCGTACAACTTCTTCGAAACTTGTCGTGAAATCGTGACACTTTTTGCCTGTTGTGCTTCTGCCTTCCTGCATGTCATGAAATTGTGACAGTTTTGGCCAAACTTTCTCTCTCCTCAACCATGTCACGAAATCGTGACACTTTTGCCCGCTTTGCCTCTGCCTTCCTGCATGTCGTGAAATCGTGACTTTCTCTCTCCTCAAACATCTCACGAAATCGTGACAGTTTTTCCAGCAGCCTACAAACTTATTCTACTTTATATTTTTCTGGATTTTTGGCAACTGGGCTACTCTGATTTTCTTGGAGACTTATTGACCAACAGAAACCTTCAACAAAAACACATCCTTGGACTTAAAAACAAATTGCTCCAATAGTTCCTCGACATCAAAAACAACATCTACCAATAGCTCCTTGACATCAATGACAACTAAACTTAGGCAAGGGCAATGTACTCAAGGTACCCAAAATTGCCAACATTAGCTTGACGACCGAGTGAGTAGCGACTCCATGAAATTGTCTATAACAGCGACAATGTCCTTTGAAATTATTGTTAGAAGTCTCTTTTCATTTTTTTATCAAATCACACCACCACAACCAATTGTTTATATCAGATTATTTCATTTAAAATCTTCCAGCATGACATCAAATTATAATATTTCAAACACGACATAATTACATGAATCATCAATCCAATAAGAAAAAAAATTCAAAAATTAAAGCATCATAAAAACATATGAACAAGTCATATCATCAAAAATAAGATCATATATATACATCAAAAAATTATATACATCATATCAAAATTGGATTGGTATGCCACAATCTATATCCTGGCATACTCAATCCTCTCAAAAATCTCTCCAAAATTTATAGTCCATCAGCACCTAGCCTTTAGAAGCCCTCGAGCTCTCAGCCTCATCTCCTCTCCCACCCTACCATGGAGGAGGTGGTCCCATAGAGGTCTAGGTTGTATCTCGGGTCCTCGTTGTCGATCGTGAGGATGTCCTCGTCGATCCCATCATGATCGCCTCTGCAATAGGGGCTGGCAGTGGTACCCTCTGGTTCTATGGAACCATGTGATAGTATAACCCCTGGTAGAATGCAGTCTGAGCAATAGACCACGATAGATCATCTCTGCTCACCCCTCCGCCCTGAGCTCTGAGCTGTGTAGCCTCATCCTACAATATCTGCACCTAAGCCCAAAGGTAAGCAACCTCAGTTTGGAGAGCCACTATCTCACTGCTCTCCCTTGTGTCTACACCCTTGCCCTTATCAAGCAATGGTGGTCTCTCACCCTGCTACAAAGGGAGTCCCTCCTCCCTCCGTCCTGTCTCCCATGGCCTTTATGGAGCCCATGCCATCATTTGGTGTCTCTCCTATGGGATTCATCACTGCTGTCTCTTGTTGTGACCCCGCGCTACCTCAATGGCAGCCTAACGCTGCCTCCCCATATATCGCACAACCATGTGCATCAAACCCTGCACCCTCATCATCTGAGGAAGGCAGATGCCTGTGTACCAGGCATCATAGCCATCCACAACCCTAGTGTCATCACCATCCATTGGCTGGAGGTGGGCATCGTCCACGTCCTGACTCTAGAATATTTACATATCTGGAGCCCTGCTCGATGTAGTATTATCTCGAACAGTCTGGGAGTACTCGTAATCCCTGAGAGAAGGGATACCCTGCTGTAGACTGAACTATCACAGTACTCGGTCATAGCAGTGGAGCTCTACCTCTCCTCGCTCCATCCTCAGCCAATAGACTCGCCTGATGTGATCCAGCTCTTGCCCATCCTCTGCCCACTCGGGGTGCTCTCACCATGGCCTCTAGGTGATCTGGTCCAAGATGAGGTTGTCTAGCAACCTCCGTGACATCAGTAGATCTATCCACCGCTGTGACCCCCACTACAACCACCAATATAAAACCCAAGGCCTCTCTCGGTCAACCCCTATCAATGGGAGCCCTACCAGCATCTACATCGCAATGTGCTCCTAGCACCAAACCTGCAGTAGCGATGTCAAAACCAGACATCGACCTCCCTTGTATATGACCCCATGTAGGATCCTATACAAGCGGCAAAGAACAAAGTTGCCCCATGCAAATTTGTGCCCGTGGTCTCTCATGTCATAGACTATGTCTGAGAGCACCCACGATAGTCTGCATCCACTCTGGTGGCACAGGCATCTGCCGTAGCGACTCGATGTTCACTCTGCCCTTCTCTAGGGCGAAGCTCAAGTCTCCCATGAGCCTCATCATCACCTGGCCTTGATTTGCCACAGGCATCATCATCCATCCTTGTATGGGGATCCTCATTATCCTCCATACATCCTCTAGAGTGGGAGCCATCTCCCCTGTCGATAATCGAAAGCAGGATGATCTCGGATACCATCTCTCTGCTAGGGCTGTCAGTAGCCCTATGTCAGTCGGTACTTGTGGCATCTCTGCCACATGCTGTAGACTGACCTCTCCAATTTGGTCATGATCTGCCTGGTCAAGCATGTCTATGTCATCTCTTAGCCCACCGTATTTCCATTCCCGACTCTTTAGTAATCCCTTCTACAAAACAAACAATAAAACAACAAAATCATTAATAATTCAATCATTCAAATTAAACAACTTAAAATCAAGTTTTAAAATGATAATCGTCCACTATTGGTCAAAATTGTCCTTTGTGAGGATGAAATCAACTCCAATTTTGCAACTTGGGAATCACCTCTTGTTGGACGAAATCGCCCCTAATTCATCAATTTTGTCGTAAGACGAAATCGATGATCTAGGGAAGATTTCGTTGAAATCAGGACGATTTCGTCCCAATGGCGTCGGCCTAAAAATGGACGCGATGCCCCAAACAATCAAATTTAAATCACAAGTATTGCACAAAGTTAAATTAAACCTAATCTACAAGGATTAGATCCTTACCCGTAGCTCGCGCCAAACCTCTGTCGCTCTGTGCACTGTCTCCACCATTTTTCTTCTCTGCAGAATTCTGGAACAGTAAAAAAATGAACAGTACAAATGAATTAGGGTTTTCCCTATTTTCTTTAAATTTATTTAAACATCAGCATTTTAAAATTTTAATTTTTGCTTTTTCGCATTTTTACCTCAAACGTTCGATTTGGGTAAAAACACGGAGGGGGCACCATAGTCAGCATTCGTACGATTCGACCAAGAATCGTTGTCTAAAAAATTGAGTATATTTTTGCTTTCTCGTAAAACGGGAAAAACTCGTCTTTAACGCATTTTCTTCATAAAATTTGCTAAAGAGGGGGCAAAATGTAGCACCCTAAAATTGGCACGGTTAAAACATTAGTAAAAATATAAAATATTAAAATTTGAATTTCAACCCCAAACTGCCCGTTAAATAGCCTTTTACCCGCTTTCCCCATTTTTTGTGCCATTTTTAAGATTTGTTTTGACCATTGGACGATATCATCGCAGATCTGACGAAATTGTCCCCTATCTGACGAATTCGTCTGGAACAGAACTTCTAGACGATTTCGTCCCAAAACCAAATTTTCATAATTAGCTTCTGTTTCAACAGCCTCTCCGACTCAGGCAGAAGCGTGTCTGCGCGGTTGGAGATTTCCATGTTGGAGATCTCCCAGATTGGGATGATCCCCAACCTCCCAAACCTCTTCCTAATCCTATATAAACTAGGATTTTTCTAGTTTATCCCCCTGGCTGGCTGACTCCCCTGATTCCCCCGATTTCCCTTGCCTCCTTGCTTAATTATTGCTTGCATTTGGTATTTTGCATTTCTTTGTTGCAGGAATTCTACTGTTTTTCATTCAAAGCTATCTTGGATCGTCGTAGACGATCTCGGACGATCTCGAACGATTTCATACAATTAGAGGCGATCCTGACTGTAGTTCAAATTAAGAGCAGTCCGAGTTTAGAGTTTGCATTTTCTTAAGTTTTTCTACATTTCCAGGATATATCTCTGCACTGTTTTAGGTTATTTTGTTTTATGCATCTTGGAGTTCACCTCATTTAGCATAACTGCATGATAAAGATAAAATCAACCATTAAATTTACTGCATTTCCTTATCTATCATTATAATCTATTATTTAGACATGTTTATTGTTATTTCTACCATTATCCCTTGCTTCTGCATTTGCATATTTGGTATTTCATGTCTATTTTTGTGATTGCAGGTTTTTGATGAATTCGTCTAACGAATTTGTCAGATTTAAGATGATTCTGTCTGATTTTAGATGACCTTCTGTGATTTGAGATGATCCCAAGAAATCTCAGACGATTACATACAAACTGAGACGATCTGAACTACTACAAGACTTAGAATCTCCATCAAACATCAAAAATCAGGTATGATTTCTTCTAGTTAGCATATTCTTTGCTATTTGCATCCATTTCTATTTTTTGTACTCATTTAAATCTGCATTAGCATATAAAATAGTTTAGATTCATATCAGCCAAACCTAGGAGTTGAATGATCAAACATAAAAATGAACACATCAAACACACTATCAACCTAGGCGTGGAAACTGCCATTCAAAATTTTCTTGGTGAATCCACCATCCATCGAAAATTCACCCTTATACACCTCCCCCGAGAGGCGGGACCTTTGAAAGGCCTCTTAGTCTGAGGTATTTTCCCATCCTTTTCACATCCCCCTTCCGGGCACGGATCCTATAGCCTGAAGGTAAGGGTGCAAAAAATTTGGAGCAATACAGATAATATATTTTCAAACATAACATAAAAATTTCATGTAAGATAATCCCATACTTCTCTTTAAAATGATTTCTTAACTATCTCAAGTCTCAAAAATCATTTAATAGTTTCTCTTTCAAAACCAACATGCATTAATCCATTGATTCCTTAACTATCACAAGTCTCAAGAATCAATAATAGTTTCTCTTTCAAAACTAAACTCAAAAAATAATCCATTGATTCTCAATCCACAAAGATCATTAATTAGTTTCTCTTTCAAATCCTAAATCAACATTTAAAACAATACAAGAGAATACCATACTTATCTTTGTAATGTTTCTCTAACTCAAAAGAGTCTCAAAAGTCATTACATAAAGCATGCTTTAACTTTAACTTTTTATACAACAACTAAAGAAAGGATTAAAGCAACTTGTTCTAACATAAAGCTTTCTTTAACTTTAACTTTATTTACCATAACTAAGAAATATTAAAGCACTTAATCTAACATAAAGCTTTCTTTAACTTTAAATTTATTTACCACAACTAAGAAATATTAAAGCACTTAATATAACATAAAGCTTTCTTTAACTTTAACTTTATTTACCACAACTAAAAAAGATTAAAGCACTTAATCTAACATAAAGCTTTCTTTAAATTTAACTTTATTTACCACAACTAAGAAATATTAAAGCACTTAATTTAACATAAAGCTTTCTTTAACTTTAACTTTCTTTACCACAACTAAGAAATATTAAAGTACTTAATCTAACATAAATCTTTCTTTACCTTTAACTTTCATTACCATAACTAAGAAATATTAAAGCACTTGATATAACGTAAAGCTTTATTTTTCATAAGAGAAACCTAATTACAATAATTACTTTCTCATAAAGAAACTAAATCTTAGTAAAAACATTAAATAAAATACTTCAAAACAAGACGGTCATTAAACTCTGCCAAACTTCATAAGTTACTAAGGAAAGGAATACAAAATCAATACAAGAGAAGCCCATACTTATCTTTATAATGATCCCTTAATACACATGGATCTCAGGAATCATTATAGTTTATATCTCAAATAATAAAAACTTTATAACATCAACCCTTTCGAATTTAATATACTAAAGCACTCAAGATCACTTTATTATACTAGAAATAATCAAAGCATTATAATTCTTTAAATACTTTATTATACTAAATATAATCAAATCATTCATATGCTTTAAATACTTTATTACACTAAATATAATCAAAGAATTTATAATACCAAGCATAAAGGGAGCTTAAACCTTAATTAAGATACAACCCATGTCTAACAAATGAAGTTACCTTTAAAATAAAACAAGAAAGGTATTTAATAAAACCTTTACAAATAGGTAAACTAAATCACCCACTAGATTTAATAAAAACTCAAAGGTTTTTCACTCCACAACACAAAACATAAGAGGATGTTATTTATAAGCAACATAGAGCAACCAGAGAATCAATACAAGCTACACTCTTCAAAGCTAAAAGGAATATTAGCACAATGTGGGTTTTGTTATCCAAGGTATTGACTCAAGGAGTTACACACCTCCCTATAAGTATACAAAGGAGAAAAATACAGCAAAACCTAAAGATATGACTAGATTCCTACACATGTTGATTGTAAGGTTGCATTGGAAAATGAACTAGCCACCAATGTTCCAACAAGGAAGAACAAACCCAAGTGTGGGAAAAAATATCAATACATTGACTGGCCAAATGCCTACGCTATAAAAGGAGATACACAATATAAAAAGGACCTCAAAGCACTCAACTCAGGTTACTAGACACAAGAATCAAGTCTTAAGGGAACTCTAGCACAACCACGCTCCAAGGAGTTCAATCTAAAATCTTAGGCAGGAAGCAACAAGAAGCAAACAACTAACACACATGGTCGAGCTTAGCTAAAACACAAAGATGCAAAAAATAAGCTAAACAAAGCATGAAGAAGAAAACACCTACAAACATTGAGATTCCTCTAAAAGTGCTACTAAAATCCACCACTACTTCCTTCCCATATGTTTAAGCTCCTCCTTTTTTGATAACCTCTTCTCTTTAGGTTTAAAACCCACCAAGAAAGAGTAACCTCTCCCTAATAAGCAAATGGAGGTGGTCGATCTCAAAACACCCAAGACAGTGTTTCACTTAGAGATGCTTGCCACCCTAGATGATGTTGTGCTTTAAGAGACATTAATGCCCTCAAGCAAGTGTTTCCCATCACTGTTTAACTCTTCCATTAAATTTTTTCTTTTTAAAACAATAGTCTAATTTCAAATTTTATTAACTCTCCTGAAGTTTAAACACTTTACCTTATTTCTCTAAGGTATTAATATTAATACTTTAATAATTTAAAAAAATCTTACCAAGCTTATGCAAACATAGGCAAGCATAGATTCATACTCAACAAGGCTTCACACCAATGTTTTATCCTTAAATGAATGATCTCTTTTAAGATAGATTGATGTTATCATTTCCAAATTTAAGGAGGCTCATTGCAAGTAACTTTCTTAAGGGTAATTTTTCACATTACCGTGAGCTATCGATGAATACATCATCATCATTTCCTTAAATATATATCTTTATAGGTGGTTCTCCTATATGCTCCCATTGAAGAGAGCACTTGATCCTGCACCCATAAATATATCAACAATACCACATTCCAAGACCAAAAGTATGAAAACATCTTATCAAAAGACATCATAAAAATGTAGCTATACCATTATATAAACACATCAAAACATAGCTTACTATCCATAAGGAGTTTTTCCAAATATGGGTGTTACAAGACTAGACACATCTCATTAGAGCTTCCAATCCCTACTAAGATTTTAACAAGAAAAGTTTAGGCCTAACATTGAAGCTCATATATGAAAATTTACCTCAACTATTTTAAGGGGCAATAAAGAAGCTAAAAACCCCTCAGCTAGAGGAAAGAGATTGGTATTTTTTGATAGAAGGAACAATGATCAAAGTGCATGGATTTATGGTTAAACCATTTATACTACCCTACTATGTCACAAACTAGATATTTGGTATGGAATTCTATCAACAAGTGCATGAAAAAAACAAATGCTATGGAATTGACATAAAAAAAGTTAGCACATATGAATTGCCATTAAATTTTGAGCCTATTACATTGACAACAAGAGGAAAAGAAAAAGTTCTAAAAGCCGTACTTGAAAATTTTATATTACATGAGATATCACACAAATAGAAATATGATCCAGAGGGTCAATTCAAAGATAATCTATTAGTACAAAATACAATAAAGCCCTTACACTCAAACATATCAATTGGATTGATATAGACCAAATCTAAAATAAATCTAAGGTTAATAACCTTAATTGGCATGTAAGAAAAATGTAGGAGTTTCCTCCTTGGAGATACTTCTATGACATAGTGAATGATTATGATCCAGAGAAAAATAAAGATCATGTTTTAACTTAGAACAAGATAAAGGCAATGAAAGAGAAACTAAACTAGTTAGAAGGGAAAATTTTAGAATGATGGATGCTTAGATGCAAATGTGAATTACAAAATTTTAGATTTTAGCTGGCTATAGATAAATATTTCTTAGACAAATATGATAAGAAAATAAATACTTAGAAGCCTAAGGAACAACCACTTCAACCCAAAGTTGTTGAAAGTGATGGGGAAGAAGAATAAGATGAAGAATCTCCTACAAATTAATAAGAAGTAGTAGAGATCAAACAATTATATTTTAGGGAAGAACATGCTAAATATATGTGAGTTCTAGGCAAAAAACAAGCCAAAATCCCAAAAACAACAATTCTAGAGAAACAAAAACCCTAGAAATAACTCCTAAATCATACCAAGAAACTTCCCCATTCACCCCAACTAAATTCTAATAATAAAAGTACCTAGAAGGTGCAAAAATGATAGGTAAAATGGGCTATACCAAAGATAGCTTAGGGAAAATAATATATAAAGTATAAGAGCCCTTACAAGTGTAGAAAAGGCCAATAAATCTAGCTTTCAGAGATCACATTACTGAGTCTAGAAAAAATAATGTTGTATAGACCACTACACAATTTATGCTAGGATCACCAAAGCATCAGATTCACCCAGGATAAGAAGCAATGGTTGAAACCATGTCAAAATTTAGGATAAACCATCGAAATAAATGGTGAGTTTGATAAAACCCTATAAGCATTCCTACAAAATAAGGACACCATTGAAAAACAAGTAAAATTGGTACTAGCTATCTTGATAAAGGATATACTCCTCACCAAGATTATAATCTCATAATCCTTCAACCTCATAACAAGGGCAAAAGGTATCAAAAAATAAATTATCTTATCTAAACCAAGAATAAAGGGAGCAAAGAAATCTAAAAGCTAGAGTGTTGTTCTAGTAATACAAGGGGTAATCACACTAGCTATATAGCAACCTAAAATAGGAGGAACATGTATGATTTCTCAAGTCTCTACAAATATTTCTACTCCTATTATCCCTTCTAAGGTCTCCTTCTCTTCTCTCTCACCACCATGTTCTTCACCAAGGCAAATCACCCAAGAAGAAACAACACCTAATCTGTGACACACCATTTCCACCCCATAAATAAAAAACTCCAATGGATATATTTTCAACAATTCAAAAATTCCTTCATCTACATTTATCATTCTCCAACCCATATTCATGATATTACTGTATTTCAAACACCCATCCATAGTCACCATCTATAAACTCAAACCAATAGACCAAAATTATCAAAAATGGTGGAAATAAAAGTTTCCAAGAAAAGAAAAGAAGGGGGCACCTCCAAGGCTAATGAATATGGTTGACCTAGACACATATCAATAGATACATGTAGTATATATCCCAAAATATGATAAAACGAAGTCTCAAATGGTATCAAAGGACTATAACATGTTGATGCAAGAAATAGACATTATCAAAGTTCCATTGGAGGACACATTGCATAGTACTCAAACTCAAGTTAGCACAATGTACCTCTAGGGTGATAAGCTAAGAAACAAATGCAACAAAATGGAAGTAAAATAAAGAGATTAGAAGAAATTATAAAGGAAGAAAAAAATGTTAAGTCATTGCAAAATTATATCCACAAGCTATGACAAACCCTCATGAAAGCCTCGACTCAGGAAAATTTACAAGAAATAGATGGAAATATTCAACCCTTGCAAGTGCAAGTATAGAACTTACAATAAGAAATGGATCAAGAAAATAAATAGACCCAATATTCTTGTTTCTTTTGGGATATGTTAATATAAATAAAAATGAAAAGATGTAATAAGATCCTCCAAAAGTCCCTTAAAGTATATCCAATTATGGACTACTTGGTGTTCAACAAAGAAGTCACTAAGACTGCAAAGGTAGACTTAATAGAATCTCAATCTAAGATAGAAGACAAAATAGAAAAAATAGAGTGCTTTCTTAGATTTATAAGAAAAATATGTGATTTGCTATGGGTAGTTGTGACAAAAAAAAGTGGAACAGACAATATATTTTTTGTAATCTAATAGAAGGAAACATAGTAGTCTTGCAAGCATGCAAGATGATGGACAAGTTAATAATAAAAGCTAAAAAAATGATGGCCCCAACAAATGAAGCCATAATTCTTGGATTTCCAAGGTTCTAGGATGAACAACTCCAATCTCGCACTAGGGAAGAACTCTAAGACCAAATAGAACTAATTGTAGGAAGCAAGGAAAAATTCAACCAATGGCAGATCCCATCATAAATGATCAAGTTAGTGGAGTTTTGAGCAACCTAAATACAATACAAGACAAAATATAGGAAATGGCCAAAATATATTATGACACATCATATACAAGTCTTTTAGGCTATAAATAATTAATGATAGAGTAAATACAATCAAATATATGACCCTAGAAACATGGAAAACCACATGCCAAGTATTGCAAAATATTGAATATATATACACTAATGAAGAAGCCAGTGAAGAAGAACAAGAGGAGTCAATAGAAATAGAACATGAACAAATAAGGAAATATGAAGCTATATAAGCTCTAGTTTTTGAAACTATAAGGGTAGAATTTTGTCAGAAGATAATTTATATGCAAAGGTGGGAAAAGGATATATATGGACCATAACATGATACCTCAACACCCCAATAATACAAGCAAATATGAAGTGCCCAAAAAATAAATATCTAGTTGGTGAAGAGCTATTAGTTAAGAAAAATCAAAAGTGTATATAAGTATTGGGAAAGTGTATCTTCTCAAAAAGTACATCCATAGTCATCACACAAATTTTTTGGCATAGCTACCAGAAGGCTACAAGGAGAACATCAATCTTAGGATAAAATAAAGTAGTTTTGGAATACAACTTGAGGCTAAGTAAATGACTAGATCACATGCATAGTTCAAGAGGATCCAGAGAGACCTGTACAACATTTCACAACATTGAAGAATACTTTTTGTAAATAATAAGGAATCAAAGAGAAATAGAAGGCCATAGTCCTCAAGTGCCTAGAAAATTTACCCAAGGTATTTTTATAAGATCTAAAGAAACTTCTAGCTTTTTTATATAGATATAGAAGGGGTGTTGAAAAGTCCTCAAACCTTTTACAAGAAGAATAATGTCAAGCCTACAAGATTGTCAAAATATGTAAGAAAATAAGAGCAGTCTATGCAGGGATCCAAAACCAACCAACAAAACCTAGCAACTACAGAGCTGCCCAAAAACAAATTGATATCCCACACTCCTAAATAACCACCAACCCTAGACCAACAAAATTAAATAAGAGAATCCAATTCAACAGAAACCAATTTCTAAAAATTCCCCAATGGAATTTGAATTCAAACAAATCGTTGACCTCACCAAAAGAATGGGAAAGCACCCCAAGGAAAAAATTTCATCACAATATTTAAGAGGCATCAAACAATATATTCTTCTTCTACATGATATTTCTCTCTCTAAATGGAAATATTAGCCTAACTTAACCCCAAATTTGATAAAAAATCAGCACTTTTGATACCTTCTCTAAAGGTATTCCTGACTTGAATTCTTTCAAATTTTGAAAAATATTTTAGCTTCCTTGATGAAACTGGAGATGTTCCGACTAGGTTTTTGATCATCCAAAAAGGCCTTGACCACATTCAAGGAATCCCCTTCAATAATGATCTTTTTACAATTCAAAGACTCCATTAACATTGTTAATTGGTACAATGCCCTCACTTTAGAAAATATGAAAAGTTTGATACTCCAAGTTCTCTACAAATGCAAGGAGAATCTCCCCATTATGATTCCTAAAAATGTCACCTACACCTATAGGCCTATAATTCCCTTTTGATGCCTTGTCAAAATTGATTTTAATCCAATCCTAAGGTAGGGGTTTCCATTTAACAAAGGCTATAATATTATCTGGGGGTTCTATCATTCTAACACTAATTTTAAAACCCAACTTCTTCAAAATATCAATATTTGTAACCCCTCCATGACTAGGAATAGAGTTTGTATTTCCCACATTTTCAATAATTATCATTAAAACTCTAAGCCAAACTTACTTAGCATATCTCTCCATTTTTTTGAAATATATTTTATCTCTTCTTCCAAACACCTCAAAGGAGGTGAGGGAGGCTGAATGACCAAATGGAACCTAAGATAGGGTTTGCAAATGGAGAGACCCACTTTTCAATAGCATCTGATAACAAGCCAGGAGACACCCAAGAAACTTCCAAAAAAACATCAAGAAATAAAGCACATCCCTTGAAAAAGGGCATTGGAAAAATAAATGATTGGAGGATTCACCTAATTTTTTGCAAAGCAAGCACCAGTTCATAATTATCATTCATATTCTTTGTAGATTATCCACTGTAATAATTTTATTGTGATAAGCCAACCAAAATAAGAATTTTACTTTTGGTGTTAGATATTTAAGATAAATTTTATTGAAACTAGGACCTTCTTTCGAGGCATTAGAAGTAATCTTATAGATTGACTTAACTAAGAAAAAACCTTCACTTTCACACTTCCAAATTAATATGTCTTTATCATCTATGTTCTTAATAACTTGCAGCCTTAACAAATCTTCAAGGAATTCAAATTATACAGGCTAAGATATTTCCAATTTTTATCCCCTATTCAATTTACATATAAGCAACCACCTTATAGCTAATCATAGCTCTAGCTATGGGTTTAGCTCTAGCTATTTCTTGGGATAAAATTAGAGGTTGATCTTGGATCCAAGGGTCCTTCCATAAGTTAATCAAATTTCCACTACCTAGAATTCAAATATAACCTCTAGGAATGATGCTTTTCTTTTTCAGAATACTAAGCCAAAAGATAGATCTTGAGGTTGGGTAAGGATTATTTAGGAATTTATAATTGGTTGATACATATTTTTCAAACACACTATTCACCCAACCAATAGTTTCCAAGCCTATTTTTCCATGAAGGCTTCATTCATTAGCTTGACCCTTCTGAAATCTAGACCCCCATATTTGATTTCTTTAAAAATTTGTTTCTAAGAGACAAGATGAAACATTTTCTTATCCTCTGAGCCAAACCATAAGTAGGACTTCTATAGCTACTCAATATTTTGAAATATTTTTATTGGGGCCTTCAAAATAGAGAGAAAATAAACTAGTATGTTTTGGAGGATTCTAAACTATTTTTGGTGGCTTCACTTGGCCACTAAGTATTGCATATTTTTGTGCATGAATAGTGTCTTTAGACACTTTGATAATTTTTTATTTTGTGCCCTTCTCAAGAACACAAATAATAATTATTTTGAGAGTAACAAAATAGTGCAAATGAATCTAATAAACTTTCTTTTAATGCACTAACAATTTCACCTTATCACTCCAATCAACTCTCAAATTAATGCACTTAATAAATTTACTACAACTAATCAAGAATAATCTAAAATGAATCTTCAAGAATTATTCTGCAATTTCACTACAATTAATATTGTAGGACTTAGTCTTCTTTTTATTTTTCTAAAGTATATGATAGGTAGTTGATAGATGTAGTTCTGAAATCTAATCAACTCCTAATTAATATGCAAATGAACCTTAAAAGGAAATTTTCTTTTTTTGCACTTTTGAAGGCTATAATCTAATTTTTCTTCATGTAATTTTAATCCAAATTAAGGTGCTTTAAAAAATCTTATAAGTAATCCAATTAAAAAATCTATTTGCACCAAAATTTGCTTACTTTTTTAAAATCTTATGTAGCTATTTTTTTGCTTCTATAGAGGATGTGGATCTTGGTATCTAAGATCACTAGGTTGCTGCTTCGAGTAGGATCTTGAAGTTATTTGTAGACTATCCTGAATAACTCCTTCACTAAAAAATGATCTTGAACTTTCTTTCACGATACTAATATTTGGTGGCTTGTTCTCCTCTTGTGGTATCTTTCTTCTATTTTAGATTTGGATAAGTCTTTTTCTCTAAATCAATGCCTTCTTGCTATGAGAGGAAATCTTCAAAACTCTTGGATTTGGTGAGCTTCTTTTATCTTCAAGTCTTATTGTCAAATTTTGAATTCAAGCAGGATCTTCTTCTCAAGATTCTGAATATCTTGATATCTTCACTAGATTCTTCTTTTAGGATTTGGCACTCCTTACCAAATTCTTCTTCTCAAATTTGGCACTCCTTGCCAAATTATCCTTCTCTTGGGCTTGTTTTTAGATGGCGATAATTGTCCCAAGTCCTTCACTATCAAGGGATTCTCCTTAGTAGTGGATTTCTCCAGTGATTTATTCTTTGATTATTTATTCAGTAAGGCTCTCCTAGCCTTTTACTAGATGCTCGTTGAGACCTTCCCAAGGTCTTTAATATTGCAGCTTCTACTAGTCTTCCTTGATATATTCTCTTCAACCTTGTGCTCCTAGAAGTGTTGGTGGTGAGATATTCTTCTGGATCCCTGATTTTGCTACTTCTGGATGCGAGCAGGACTCTCCTAGTCCTTCTTCTTCTTCCAAGACTAGAATTTCTTCAATGAGATATTCTTCTAATCTCTTCGATTTTGCTTCAGGTGCTAAATTGATTTTGAAGAAGATACTCTTCCTAAATTTATTGTAGGAAGTTTCCCAACTCACTGAATAATATTTCCCTGCAATAAAATATTAGTACTAAAATATTAATCTAATTCTAAATCAAATATCCTCTTCAAATTATTCTTTAGGATCAAGGCTTTTGTGGCATTTTTCAGTATCTAGGCTTATGTGGCCTTTTTCAGTATCAAGGTTTCTATGGCCTTTTTAGTATCAAGGCTTCTATGGCATTTTCAGTATCAAGACTTTTGTGGCTTCTTCTTCAAGGCTTCTATGGCATTTTTAGTATCAAGGCTTCTATGGCCTTTTCAGTATCAAGACTTTTGTGGCTTCTTCTTCAAGGCTTCTATGGCTTTTTCTTCAAGGATTCTATGTCATTTTCTATATCAAGGCTTCTATGGCCTTTTCTTCAAGTGTGAAGTTATTTAATATAGCAATGGAGATATTCAGTCTCCTAAATTCACCATGACTCTTCTATAGAAGTCTTCTTTCACAGTATTCTTCTCTACACAATGAACTAATATTTACATTATGAAGGCACATCAACCTTTAGGCAACAAAGTTGGAGTCTCCTAGGTTTTTGTTGTAGTAGGAGTCCCAATAATCTAAGAATTATTTTTCTACAACAAAATAAACTTTGGGAAATAGTTAGAAAATTCTAGTATCTCGAATGATCTTCACTAGATGATTTATCAATCTAGTGGATTGAATGTCGAGTTCTAGTCTTCACGAGTTTTTATTACAACTCTATGGAAAGAATCTAGTCAAATGTAATCTTAGTATTTTTGGAACTGATATTTATTTCAATCCTCACTTGGGCTCTCTCTAATTCTACCACCTAGACTCTTCTAAGATTTTTTTATAGTGGTTGGTCCAGCAACACGTTAGGTTGACAAAAAACTCAGGCTCAATAATGATGGTGGTTTTCCTATTGATCTACTATGGCTAGATCTACCATGGTTATTATACCACTATTATATTTTGATGTAATGTGCAATGGGATATAGAAATCACAAGATGCAGAATAATATGAAAGAAAGTAAATTTCCTAGATGACTGAAATATGTTGTAAATAGAAATGACATAAAATAATACAATGTAGCTATGGAAAAAATGAACACTCCATTAATAAAGCTATTGAACTACATTGCACCCATCACCATTATATGGTGATATATATAAAATTGTTCTACTACCTATGAATATGCTCTAAGCTACTCTATTTGACTATATCCCTTGACTCTATGTCTGTATTACAATGAGGCCCTTCTTATATAGGAAAATAGGTTCCTTGGCTGACACTCTACTTAGTTGTGCAAGGGATAACTTGCACATTGACACTTGTGCATTTATTACAATGTCTGAAGTAACTATATAACTTCCCCCTAAAGAAATATAATGTCCTAAGTATGTACCTTGAAATATACATTTACATGATCCAAATGATAGAACATAATCTATTTCTAACAAAAATCATGTTATCTAAGGGGATGACAACAACAAAGTACTTTTAAAACCTTGATTTTATCTAAAAATATATCTCTATTACAAATAAAAGAGTTCAACATCACTGCAAACCCCATAATAGATTCAAAATCACCTAGAAATATCTCTTTCACTTGCATTGCTTCTATCAAAAACTATAACCATCATGGTACTTTCCAATCATTCAAGCTTAAGATGTTGAGCCTGGAAATTATGTCTTTGATAAGTAGTTGTAGTGGACAAGTAATTATTAAAAGAAGATAATTGAGGATCTATGGACTAGATTAATGACACACATGATCCAAAGGTGCAAGACCATATCTAGACTAGCCACATCAATAATGTAGCCATTTAATTGGTATAGAATATAAAAATAACATTCTTTCTCATGAGATATTCTTGCTATGTTGTTTCTAATAGACCTGTAATAGAATTTTTAAAATCTTGATCTACAAGATTCATGTAGTAGCTTATAAGTAGCTCAATGCACCTCATAATGAGTGTTGATTTTGTAATATTTTCTTGATTGTATACTGCTAGAGTTAGAGTATATTACATCATTTGGATCATGTAAATGTACCACCTTAAGTACATAGTTAGGATAGGTGATTAATTTAGGGGGAAGTTATCTAGTTACTTCAAGCAATGTAATAAATGCACAAGTGGCATTGTGCAAGTTATAATGTGCAAGGTGTCCTCTTGTACAGCTAGGTAGAGTGTTGGTCAAGGAATCTATCTTCCTATATAAATGGCCTCATAGTGGTAGATTAGACATCAAGATCATAGGAAGTTCATGTTAATCTCTTGGTAGCAGTACTCCTGTATGGAGTACAATGTAGCTCTTTAGCTCATATTAATGGAGTGACCATTTCCTCCATATTACATTGTATTTCCATAATTTCTATTGATAGTATATTCCAGTCATATTGCAATCTCACTTCCTTTCATTTTTACTTTATTTGATTAGGACTTGTGCTAGATCTCTTCATTATATATATATATCCTTAAAAGCTAATAGTGGTATCAAAGTCATGGTGAATCAAGATAGGAGGACCTGCATCCATAACAAGAGAAATACAGTAGATCAAAAGGAATAGGGAGAGTTACCATTACTACTATTGACCTGCATCTTTGCAAACCATATCTTCCATTGTGCGCCACTGCATGCAAAAGTTACCATTGGGAATTAATTCATATAAATAGCCATAGTAGTCAATAGGATTAGAAAAGTGAGGACTAAAATAAATCTTAGTTGCAGAAATTTTGATATTACATTTGGCTAGAGTCTTTCCATAGAGTTACAAAAAAACTCATGAAGACTATGACTTAGCATTCAAGCCACTATATTGACAAATCAACTAGTGAATATTATGTTCACCAGAATTATAAATTCTTCAATTCCAGTTTCTAACAAATTATTGCAGGAAAAGGAGATACAAGAAAATTTTTGGGAAGCTTCCTAAAAGAGATTTAGGAAAAGTATCTTCTTAAAATTATTCTAGCACTTGTAGTAACAAGGAAGAAGAGTGAATATTTCAAAGACCTCGAAGAAGGTCTCATTACAAGAACTACAATCCTACAAATTGCAAAAGTAAAAAAAAAGCTATATAAGCCTTAGAGCAGACTCAAGGAAAAAGAGACTCCAAAAGTTGAGTCAAGGAGTAGATAAGAGATTGGTGATATCCATTCAATATCAATACCTATAGATTGTAGAAGCAGAAAAGTCCATAGAAGCATTGATCAAGAAAAAGGTTGTAGAAGCCTTAATTTTGAAGAAAATTTCAGAAAAAAATTCCTGACTTAGAATATCAATTCTTGACTTAGAAGAATACTCCAAAGTAGATTTCTTGAAGAAAACTTCAAAAAATAAATTTTTGATTTAGAATAATTCCTGATTCATAAGATAAATTCATAAGATAAATTTTAGAGAAATTTTCCTGATTCATAAGATAAATTCCTGATTCAGAAGAAGACTCCAAAGAAGATATCTATGAATAAAATTCCAAAAGAAAATTTTAGATACAAAAGAAAAGTTCCTGATTCATAAGAGAACTCCAAAAAGGATTTATTGAAGAAGACTCCAGAGAAGAGTTTGAGAAATAGGAGATTGGTAATCTCCTTTATTGATTAAATGTTTCCTTCAAAAGTAGCAAAATTAGAGATATAAGAAATAATATCTGATCACCAACACTTCTAGAAGTAGAAGGTTGAAGAAAAGGTCTCAGTTGGAAGACTAGAGAAACAAAAATATAGAAGACCTTGGAGAGGTCTCAAGAAGTTAAAAGAAGTAGGTTTGGAGAGCCTTTTTGTAGAGCTTGTATAAGCATAGTTAAAAGAGAACCTAGGAGAACTCATTGGAGAAGTCCACTACCATGAGAAAGCTCCTTATAGTGAAGCACTTGGGATAATTTTTGCCATCCAAAAACAAGCCCAAGAGAAGACGAATTTGGCAAGAAGTGCCAAATCCTAGAAGAAGAATCCAGTGAAGACCTCAAGAAAATTAGAATCTTGAGAAGAATATCCTATTTGAAGTTAAAATTTGACAAGTTAGATAAAATAAGCCTACCAAATCTAGGATATTTGGATATTACCTCTCATAGCAAGAAGGTACAATTTAGAGAAATAATTTCTCTTAATCTACAATAGAAAGAAAAAGATCACTAGAAGGATCAAGCCACCAAATCCAAGGCTCAAGATAGAAAGTTTGAAGCTATTGTTTGGTGAAGTAGGAAGTTATTTTGGATAGCCAACAAGAAAAGTTATAAATTCATCCATCTATTACAAGGTAGCAACTTGGTGAATCAGAAACACCAAGAGCATCATCTACAAAAGACATAAAAAGGTAAGTAACTTGGATGCGATTAGGTTCATTGATTAAACCTCAAATTAGATTATTATAAAATTCCATTAAGGCTCCATATTCAAATTAAAAGCTGCAAAAGAATAGATTGCATTATAGTATTCAAGAAAGTGCAAAAATAGAGAATTAAATTTAAGGATTATTTGCACTTTAAATAGGATTTGGATATTTTTAAAATAAACAAACTATAATCTACCTATTTGCTATGTATAAATCAAGAAAAGTATATCCTACAATATTTATTGTAGTTAAAATTTACATAATACTTATTAAGGGTTCATTACAGATTACTCTTAAAATTTGTAGAGAATATTAAGTGCATTTGAAATTATTTTGAGAGTTTATTTACAGGAGCAATAAGGTGATATTATTGTTACTATTAAGTGTATTATTAATCCATTAATACTATAGTAGTTATTCTTAACTAGTTACTCTCAAAAATATTATTTTGTGTTTATTGATTGTTGAGGATCAAGAGCACAAAAACTAGTAGATTAATCAAAGTGTCTAGAGACACTATTTTGTGCATAGAACCTACAGTATTTCATAGCCCAAAGAAGCCACCAAAATCAGATAATATTCCTCCAAGGAGTGGATA
This sequence comes from Wollemia nobilis, assembly GCA_028583015.1. Taxonomy (NCBI): domain Eukaryota; kingdom Viridiplantae; phylum Streptophyta; class Pinopsida; order Araucariales; family Araucariaceae; genus Wollemia; species Wollemia nobilis. Next base: position 4,233,300 of record JAQPPZ010003361.1, on the reverse strand, counting down.
AGAAAGCCACCATTAAATCAGGAATAGAAGCTTCAAATCGAGACTTGGTGAGTCTCAAGATTCAAAGTGCACTAAAGGTTATTTACATAAAAGTGTAGAAATTACTTCTACAAAAATAAGATTCTATATACATGGTTACAAGCTTGAGTATATTAGAAAAATATCCAAGAAAAAGTAGAGAGGTGTCTAATCAAGGATACAACCTCAAAATCTTGCATTACCTAGAAGGAAGTTGTCATAAAACTAGAAAATAATAGATTGCAAAAAGGAGGTGCAAAAAAAGTATTTTATATACAGAGTTTCTTACATTTTTTAATTTTGCATACGTAGGAAAAAGGGCAAGATTTTAAGTTCCTCAAAGGCACAATATTCTTAGGGTAAAACAACCCAAGGTAGTCGTATAATAGCACACTCCATGCAAGGGAATAGAGCCTCTCAAAAGGCTCATATCTTCTATGATTTGGACAACCAAACCTGCAAGCAAATAAAACACAATACAAAGAAATGAGGAGCATTATATTCAAGGGCAACATTATCTAAAAAATAATTTTATAACATGTTGAAAAATAAGGCACAAAATATTACATTGGATGTACATCCAAGGAGAATCATTTGAGTACTTCGAAATCCCCCATAGCATTGCTTGAAGCCTTTAATATCATTGTCGAATCCTAGCTCCAATACTCCAAAGGCGTTGCTCTCTACTCTAGTTGGAACCAACTCATTCCAAGCACCATCAAATAAAGAAAGATCTGGTAGTATTGCATTGATAATAAGGGTATTGCAAATATACATTGAAGAAGTGTTACTAAGAAATATCATGCACAAAGGAAGGTGACACGTGTCACCTACAAGGAAACATTAGCAGTTCCCACATGAACACCCATTCGTTGCAAGTATGACCAAGAAAGTGTTACAAGAAATAAGGTTGGTGACATCAAGAAGGTATGAGCGTTCATCCAATACTATAACATATGTTCGAAAAAAAGTTACAAGTGGCATTAAGCATTTTTTCATCCCTCAAATGCTCAAAGACAATCATCGTGACACTTGTCACACATATCGAGATTCTTCTTCTATTAAAGTTACCAAATACCAAGGATATCATAAATACACATAGCACATTTGTAGCTACCTAAGTTGCAATGTGGAAGAGAAGTGAAGAGCATTAAAATATTTGGTCAAGACATTCAAAGGAGGTCAAAAGTCTAGGGTTGAAGCTCCACCTTCCAAATATCCAAGCCAAGGGAGAATCAACATACACCATAAGCTATAGTGCCCAAGGAAAAGGTATTAAAGAGGATTTTCATATACGTTCGAAATCTATGCCAAATACATAGGGAGTAAAACACTAAAGGTAAGGTTTTTACCTTATCAAATTTTCTTTCATTAATAGGGAGTCATTAATATTAAGAGAAATCAATCATATTTAAAAGTGATATTTTAAGGGAATATATATATATATATATATATATATATAGCCTAATATTTGCAATATTAAAACATAGGATAAATAAGGGTTTCTACTTGAAAATTTAAAATTGCAAATATTATTGTTTTCTAATATTCCATATTAGGGAATCATAAGAAAATACTACATCAAAGTAGGTAATTGAAAATTACAAAAATTAAACATTAAATTATTAAAGGCTATAAAAGGAGGTTTATTAAGAAAAATCAAGAGTTGGAAATTAATTGGTATACTTGTCTCAAAACACATAAAAGGGATAAAATAAATCCAACTATTAAAACCTCATCAAAGTAGAAAGTGCTTAAATTCAATAGGATTAATAAGGTGGAAAAGAAGTTGAATTTTTCTATTGAAAAAACTTTACAAAATTAACTCAAAATTGAACTATTATTATCAAAAACACTTTATCTATCATATAACATATCCAAAATTACTAGGGAGACATAAGGCATTCTACAAAACTTGATAATAATAGAATTCATCAAAGATTATCAAGTACTTAATCCATCAAGGAGTCATAAGGACATCTACAAGATAATTATTCAATAATTAAATCAAACTAGGGAGATATAAGGAAGCCTACAAAACCTAAGCTCTATAAAAGTTCCATTAGGCTTCCAAGGAGCTATAAAGATGACTACTAGCACATTAAGCTATTCACTTAGAATTGGAATGAGAAAAATACTAGTATGGATTAAAAACGTGGTTGGTAATACAATGGAAAATAAAAAAGAAAATAAGAATCAATAAGATGGGAAATAAGTTTTGAAGCACTTAGCTATAGAAAATTATATTCTTCTAATGAAACTAATGATAACTATAAAAACACAAAATATCACATTCAAAAGGGAGAAGAAAAGGTAGATCAATAGGACACATAGAAAGGAGTAAAAATGAAATAGCTTCAATCATGCACATAAGGTTTAAGGATCTAGTCAAGGATATAGATAAAAATGATATCCCTAAGATATATTACAAAGAAGCCCGAACATCTATATTGTGCACCTATTGCAATAAATACGGTCATGAAAATATCAATTTTTGGAATTTCCATCCATGTAAATACTATGAAGGGAAAAATCACTCATATTTCTTCTGCTACTATAAATACAAATACTATAAAAGCCACGAAGAAATATTTCTACACAAAATAGATTGCTATTTTCAAAATTTTACTCCAGAAGCATCTACTAACAATGAGCTCAAGTTTGATACTTATGAAGGTCAAATAGATAGGTCATACAGGAATCCAAAGGATAAAATATGAAGCAATTTTGATCCACTTCAGATATACCAAATCATAAGATCACTAGTTCATCAAAGACATATGATGTCAAAGAATATAGAATTGGAAAGGACAAGAAGCTATAACATAAATACTGAAGTAGCAAAAGAAGGACCACATCAAGGTGAAGACCATTCTCAAGAAGAAAATCCATATTAAATATTGAAACCTTAAATACCCAAATAATGTAATATAGGGGGTGTTAGAGTTAGAGTACATTGCATCATTTGGGTCATGTAAACGTACCACATTAGGTACATAGTTAGGATAGGATATTAATTTTGGGGGAAGTTATCTAGTTACTTCAAGCAATGTAATAAATGCACAAGTGGCATTGTGCAAGTTGTAATATGCAAGGTGTCCCCTTGTACATCTAGGTAGAGTGTTGGCCAAGGAATATGTCTTCCTATATAAAGGGCCTCATAGTGGTAGATTAGACATCAAGCTCATATTAAGATCATAGGAAGTTCATGTCAAGCTCTTGGTAGTAGTACTCCTGTATGGAGTATAATGTAGCTCTTTATCTCATATTAATGGAGTGACCATTTCCTCCATATTGCATTGTATTTCCATCATTTTTATTTGTAGTATATTTCAGTCATATTGCAATCTCACTAACTTTCATAATTACTACATTTATTAGGACCTATGCTAGATCTCTCCATTGCATATATCCTCAAAAGCTAACATATACTATATGATGGGTGTTACCAATTAATGAAAAGTAAAGTTGTTTGGCCTCCATCGTGATTGTGTTTTCAAGTTTTTGTAAATGAATGCTATGCTTTAATACATTTTTGTTACACTTTGTGATTAGTGAATTCTATTAAAGTGAATTTTTCTTATTGGATTTCTAATTAGATTAATTTTTATAGGTATTTGGAATGTTTAGGGCATATAGCTAGTGCTTAATAAATTCTATAAATATCTTTAGTTATGGTTGGTTTATTAAGTTACAATCATATTTAGTTGTGTAAGAGTTTTATGATATATGAATTTAGTGTTTTGCTATACCTCATCCATCCTTCAAGCAATTTCTAAACCCTCGCCTCTTTTTAACCTTTTGATTTATTTATTTAGTCTTAAACCCTTGTTTCAATTTTGCAATTATTATAAGGATCCAATCTTGTTGGAGAATATTACATTATTTGGTACATGCTAATGTACCCCCATGGTACTTTATTGTACAAATGTAAATATGTAATAGACTAGGGTTTGTGTCTATAGTTTAGATGAGTGATTTATATTTCCTTTTTATGTAATTTGATCAAATAATATATTTATAAAGCATGGTTCTTGATTCTAGTTAATGGAACAAATGCTGGTTACTTTCAAAGTCACTGAGGAATTCGGTAGGGAGACCCTATCAGCCCCATGTTATTCATCATTGTGGCAGAAGCTTTAGGTAGAACCATAAAAAATGCTTGCATTTCAAGGCTAATATCAGGAATCAAGGCAACATCTCTCACTAGGGCTATTTCTCACCAACAATTCGTCGATGATACCCTTATATTGACTAAGGCATTAGTGGTTGAGGCTAAAATAATTAAATACATCCTGCAACTCTACGAGGACACTGCTGGTTAGAAAGTTAATTTCAGTAAAAGCAAATTATATTTCTTGAACACCCCCATTCAGAGGCAAGAAAGGATTGCAAAAATTTTAGGGTTTGATATAGAAAACCTCCCCACTTTGTATCTTGGTCTCCCTCTTTTCATTGGTTCTCCGAGAGAGTCAATGTGGGACAAGATTATTGAAAGAATTCAAAAAAAACTTGCTGGATGGAAATGTCATATTATATATCAAGCACGAAAACTGACCCTCACTAAGGCCTCTCTTCAGAGCATTCCAGTCTATTTCCTCTCTGTTTTCAAAGCCCCTGTGAAGGTTTTCCAAAAATTTGAGAAACTCCAAAAAGAATTTTTATGGACTGGATCAGAGGAGAAAAAAAAGATACACCTTGTAGAATGGACCAAAGTGTGCAGACCCAGGGAAAATGGGGGCTTAGGTCAGAGGAGAATTGCTCATATAAAGTTAGCTTTACTAGCTAGCGGGCATGGCATCTCATTTCTGGTGAAGAAAATGAATGGACAGTTATCATCAAACGAAAGTATCTTCAAAATATGGAATTTCTAAGTGACTCAGTTCCAATCAGAGGTTCTACTTTTTGGAAAGCAATTCTTAATTGTAAGGAAATCATCAAAAAAGGTTTAATATGGGTTTTAGGCAATGGTGAGAGGATAAATTGTTGGAATGATAGGTGGGCTAAGGACGAACCACTGACGCAATATCCTAACTTAGCCCGAATCAGAGATATCACAGAAAAACCCATTGGCAAAAAATTCTCTAATTATATGGTTGAGGATAGAGGTAGAATGAAGTGGAAAGAAATAAGAATTCAGGGATTTCAAGTAGAATCAAGTGAGGACTTTAACCCCATGAGACCCAGGGAAGATCAAGTGACCTAGGCTCCTACAGAAAATAGGCAGTTCACTGTTAAATCAGCTTACAAGCTTCTGCTTGATGACGAGGATTTTATCCTCCAAAAGGACTTAGTTTAGATAAAAAAATTAATTCCAAAAATTACAGTCTTTTCATGGCTGGTTATCCAAGGAAGAATTCTAACCATTGATAATATGATGCGTAAAGGTATTTGTATCACTAATCATTGTTATCTGTGCAGGGCTAATTGGGAGACCATTTATCACATTTTCCTTGACTGTCCTTTTTCCTTGACTGTCCTAAGTGGGGTTTTTCAAGCCTTTAATATTTCATGGGTTAAACTAGCCACCATACTTGATTTGTTCATCCAGTGGCCTTGCCCCTTTTCAATCCAAAGACTTAGATACATGTGGAAAATTTGTCTCAATCACTATCTTTGGCAGGTGTGGTTAGAAGGGAACCATAAAGTCTTTAATGATTCTATCCATGATCATCAAACTATCATTGCCAGGATCCTATCCTTTGCTAACAAGAATGTGAACCTTATCCCTTTTGATAGCTGTAAAACTCATCTGCAAGAGACCATGATTGCTCAATATTTAAGCTTAACCTTGTTAGATGAGTCTGTGCCTAGGGTAGTCAACCCCAGAGCCAATTTTAAGTGGTCTCCACATGCTACGAGTTGGTTTAAGCTTAATTTTTATGGAGAAACTAAGGACAATCATGGCAGAGCAAGCATTGGTGGTATTGTACGAGATCAGAATGGGAATATGATGCTTGCATTTTTTGAATATTTGGAAACAAGGATGAACAACAAAGCTAAAGCTAGAGCTATGTGGAGAGGCCTTCAAATGACTCAAGACTTAAAAGGAAATTTGATCATAGAAGGAGACTCTATGCATGTTATAAATCTCCTCAATAATTGGAAAACACCTCCTTGGAGGATTAAAACAATTTTTGAAGAGGCTAGGATCCTTTTCCAGAGAAGACAAGATAGAAAATCCCAACATGTCTTTTGGGAAGCTAACAAAATTACTAATAAGCTGGCCAATTTGGGTGTCGATGGTGATGGATTTTTCAAATGGGAACACGGTGTCCCGAGTGAAGTAGATGATATTATTCAACAAGAATGACAATAATGATATGTTGAGCAAGGTGCAGCAAAAGCATTGCAAAAGTATTGTCATTGTTGTCAACACAGACAGAATGGTGCAGTTGATGCAGTTCAGAGGTCAGTCAGATCAAGTGCAGTGAATTTCAAGGAAAACAGAGGGGACCCAGATCCAGAAATTTGCAGAAAAAGACAAGGAAGAAAACTGTCGCGATATCGCGACATGTTTTCTGTCGCGATTTCGCGACAAAATCGAGGAGAGAGAAAATGCATGCCAAATTGTCGCGATATCGCGACATAACGGAGGAGAGAGAAAATGCATGCAAAATTGTCGCGATTTCGCGACATGGCTGAGGAGAGAGAAGGCGCAAGCAAAATTGTCGCGATTTCGCGACAAAAAGGATGAGAGAGAAAGTGCATGAGAAAGTGTCGCGATATCGTGATTGGAAGAAAAGCACTAAGGGCGCAAAGTGTCGCGATATCGCGACAAAAAGGAGGAGAGAGAAAGTTCATGAAAAATTGTCGCGATTTCGCGACATGCTGGAAGGAAAGAGGCTAAGTTGAGAAACTGTCGCGATTTCGTGACAAGTTTGGAGCAAAGGCGTCAAGGACGAAAAGTGTCACGATTTCGCGACAAGTTTGAAGAAGCAGCGCCTAGGATGAAAACTGTCACGATTTCGTGACATGTTGGAGGCAAAGCAGCAAAGTGAAGAAAGTGTAGCGATTTCGCTACATGTCTGAGTTTCGCTGGCAAAAGCAAACAAAAAGTACTAAGTGAAGAAAGTGTAGCGATTTCGCTACATGTCAGACTTTCGCGGGCCGAAGCAGACTTCAGATGCCTAAGCACAAAGTGGTAGCGATTTCGCTACAAGTCCAAGATGCAAGGCAAAGAGTGGTAGCGATTTTGCTACAAGTTCAAGATGCAAGGCAAAGAGTGGTAGCGATTTTGCTACAAGTTCAAAATGCAAGGCGAAGAGTGGTAGTTTAGTTCAAAATGAGGAAAGATGTAGCGATTTCGCTACAAGTTCGAAATGCATGGCACAATGGGGTAGCGATTTCGCTACAAGTTTGAAACACAAGGCACAAAGGTGTAGCTACTTCGCTACAAGTTCAGAATGCAAGGGAGATAGGTGTAGCGATTTCACTACAAGTGCAAAACACAGAACAAGATGGGGTAGCGATTTCGCTACAAGTCTAAGCTTAGCAAGTAGAAGCAAGAGGAAGTTGCAGCAAAGAAAAATACTAAGTCAAAAGAGTGTAGCGATTTCGCTACATGTAAGGTTTTGCGGTTGCATGAAGTGAGAATTGTACGGAGGCTGGAAGCGTCGCGATTTCACGACAAAGCGAAGATGACGTCAGCAAAACTGAGAAGTGTCGCGATTTCGCGACAAGTTGAAAGAAAAGCCGCAGGAAGCCGAAAGCGTCATGATTTCACGACGAGAATGAAGATGACGTCAGAAAAACTGAGAAGTGTCACGATTTCATGACAAGTTGAAAGAAAAGCCGCAGGAAGCCGAAAGCGTCGCGATTTCGCGACGAGATTGAAGATGACGTCAGCAAAACTGAGAAGTGTCACGATTTCGTGACATGTATCATTTTCACGGAGGCAAGCGAAGGAAAGTGCAGGAAAGTGGAAAGCGTCACGATTTCGCGACATGTCTCATTTTCGCGGGTGTATGCCGAGTAAAGAAGGAGGCTGAAAACGTCGCGATATCGCGACATGTAATGTTTTCGCGGTTGCATACAGAAAGGAAGTCTAGGAGACAGAAGACGTCGCGATATCGCGACAAGTCAGTTTTTCGCAGTCAACATACCAGAGAAAGTCAAATTGGAAGAAATGTCACGATATCGCGACAGGTAATAGTTTTGGCGGGAAAAAGCCAAAGATGCATGCACAGTGACAGGTGTCGAATAAGCATGCAACCAGTTATAGTAAAGTTAACTTGGGTCAGATCTGCAGTTAACTGGAGTTACAAGTGAGAGTTTCAAGACAAGTGCATTTAAGAAAAGAACGGTTGTTGCAGGGTCGTGATACAACATGACTGGGAAAGGTGGTAGTTACATAGGGAAGCTACGGAACTAAACATTAAAGACAGAACAACTGTCACAGGGTTGAGTATACCGAGAATCAATTACAGAGATTTTTTTGTTGTGTATATCAAGAAGATACAGTCGAGTGCAGAAGTAAAAGGTAACTACGAGAACTCAAAAAGGGAGAAAGAAGAACAGAGCGCCGAGATACGCAGTAAAAGGTGTCAGAACACACAGAAAAATGTTGTCAAAAAAAGGCCATCAGAATGTACAGAGAAGAATGTCAGAATTGGACAGAAAGAAAGCGGCTAAATGGCAGAACGTGTCAGAGAGGGTTTGACACATTGTTCGTAGCCGAAGATGCATGTAAATTAGGAGGGAAATTCGAACCGTTTGAAATTGAGCCGTTCCAAGAAATCAAATATAAGACTCGAACAAGCCAATAGTTAGAAGGTTACTGCAACTATGCTTTATTGAATATATCAAAAGGCGTGGTGTGGTAAGAGTGTTGCATGAACAACAGCAAGAGAACTGAAACCTGCACATTTTTCTTGTAAAAATAACAGAGAGGTTTTAGATTTGAAAAGAAGATATTGAGTCTCTAACAAGTCTCTTTATGCTTCTGTGAGATAAAATTGTATGAGCTATAGACCAGTGAGGGTCTTGTAAACGTGAAGGCATTTTTATGTCAATTTATTTTGCAAAATAGAAATCCAAGTTGGTGCTTGGAAAAAGGGGTTGGTGCTCCTTTCTGTTGCAGCAGAAAAATCAGGGGTTGGTGCTCCTTCCAGTGGGTGCTGGTAAAATAATTGTAAAGAGTGAATCCTTGCAAAGACTGGATTTGGATTGTAGTCCAAACAGTCATTATTTGAGGAGTAGCCACATCGGTGAACCTCGTTAAATCTTGTGTTGTGTGATGCTCTTGTGTGATACTTGCTTTATCTATTTTTAAGCTTGCATGTTTAAGTTTTAAGAGTTGCAGATTCAAGTTTTTAAATAGTTACACTGATTCACCCCCCCCTCTCAGTGTCATTGTGAGAATATCAATTGGTATCAGAGCCAGGCACCTGTACAAGCTTAATCAGCTAAGGTGATCTTGGAAGAAACACAATGGCCGATGGTGAAGGTTTTTCTTCTAACAAAGCTCCTCTGTTCGATGGAACAAATTATTCTTTCTGGAGACTCAGGATGCAGACTTATCTATGTGCATTGGGTTATGACATTTGGGAATCTGTTGAAAATGGATACACCATACCCACTGTTCCTCCAACAGATGCGGCTGAGAAGAAAAAGTTTGAGAACAACTCGAAAGCCAAGAATGCTATTATGTGTGGATTAGTAGAAAGTGAGTTGATACGCATCATGAACTGCAAATCTGCTAAAGACATATGGGACAAACTGCAAAGCATTCATGAAGGAGATAGCAAAATCAAGGAAGCTAAGTTGCAAACACATCGTGCCTAGTTCAAAGCATTAAAGATGACCGATGATGAGAACATTGAAGCCTATCTCGCTGAGAGTAAATGGAATCATCAATGCAATAAGAGGACTCGGGAAGAAATGGAAGATGCAATCGTTGTGAAGAAGGTACTAAGAACTCTCAATAAAAGGTTTGATGCAAAGGTTTCTCGCCATAGAAGAAGCAAAAGATTTAAATTTTTTCAAGTATGGATGAAATGCATGGTTCTTTAACAACGTATGAAATGAGGATTGGACAAACTAAGCCCTCAGACAGAGAAGCAGCTTTTCAAGCACAGAAAAATATAAAATCTAAACAAGAATCTGAGGAAGAAGAATCTACAGATGAAACTGAAGCAAATTTTGTTAGAAAATTGGTAAAGGGAAAAGGAAAGTACAGAGGTAAGCTGCCGTTCAAGTGCTTTAACTGTGGAGGCATCGGGCACTTTGCAGCAAAATGCCCAATGAATGAGAAAAACAGAAGTGATGAAGGGACACACCAAGAAAGAAATGTCTGGAAAAAGAAACCACATTTTAGAAAAAGGAACTTCAAGAAGAAAAGCTTCATTTCAAAGAATATTGACTCTTCTGAAGATAGTTCCAGTGAGGACTCAAAAGAAGAAACTGGTGAAGCCTTGTTCATGGCTTTTGAAGAACAGAGAACAGAAGAAACCCAGGAGTGTGAAGAAAAATTAGAGGATGAGGCTGAGATAGATCCTGGAAGGTGAGTTGGTTGCTCGCACTTGAAGAGTTAAGTGCAGAAAGGAAAAGAAATAAAAATATTTCAAGGAAATTTGAGGATGCTAGCAATTTAATAATCAGTTTGAAAGTACAAACTAAAGAATATAAGAAAAAGTCTAAAGATTTTGAAGCACAGCTAACCGTGAAAATAAATGAGTGCAACAAGCTAGAAGAAGACATAGTTGGATTAAGGTTGCAGCTAGAAGAGATGAATCGGAAACTGAGTTGTCATCATAAATTTGAAGACAAGCTTCTACGAAGTCTGAATAAAATGTTAAATGATCAAAGGCCTACGGGTATCAAATTTGGGTTGGGCTTTGATGAAGGAGAATCCTCAAAGGACTCAAAGGTCATGAATCGTAGAACCAATAAGGAATAAAGACAAGATCAGGGTTGATCAAGACAAACCGTATCAAGCAAAAGAAAACAATAAGTCCAAGCTTGAAAGGAGTTCTGCAAATGATGGATTTACCAAAGTCACATATCAAAGAAGAAGAAGACCCATGGCTCCTACTACAACATGGCAACAACCATTACCCCGGTACACTCGTTCCTTTTCTGGTTATTGTTTTAAATGCAATGCATATGGTCATAAAATCTCAAGTTGTAGATATAATGTAGAACAAAGAAATTTTACTAGTAGAAATATTTTTTCTCCTTTGATAGATTATGTTGTAGAATGTTATAACTCGTCATAACTTCGGACATATTGCAAGGAATTGTCGTAGCTCTTTTGCAGGAAATAAATACCAGGGAAGAAAGTATCAATCAACTGGATCAAAACAGAACAGAAAATTTCTCGAAAAACTGTCACAAGCCAATGAAAGGGAGAAGGTAAAGCAAGTGACCAGATCTGCTGTCAAATCTCGAGTGGAAAGAAAAGGAACAACCGAAGAAAGACAAGGAATCTCTGATCGTTCAAACAGCTCTCAAAGCACAGAATAAATCTGCTCCTTGGATTCTCGGATAGTGGATGCTCCAGTCACATGACAGGAGACAAACAGAAGTTTGATAAGCTACAGACATACGAAGGTGGTTCTGTGAAATTCAAAAACAATGATGGAGCAAAGATAGTGGGTAAAGGATCAGTTAAGTTAAGTGACGGTAAAATCAACTCTAAGGAAGTTCTTTTTGTGATAGGTCTGAAGCATAACTTACTGAGTGTAAGTCAAATTTGTGACAGAGGTCATGAAGTAATTTTCAAGAAGGAGGGTTGTGAAGTAAGAAAGACAAAAAATGGAAAGTTAATAGCCACTGGATCGAGAACTTCTAGAAATTTGTATACTCTCTCGGAGACTTCTGAAGGAGCCTGCTTGGTTGGTCAAGAAGAAGAAAATTGGTTGTGGCACAAAAGACTCGGTCACATAAGCTTTGATAATCTGGTAAAAATCAGCTCGAAAAGAGCATTAAGAGACATTCCCACTATTGGTAAACCATCAAACAACATTTGTGAGTCATGCCAAAAGGGGAAGCAAACCAGATCTACTTTCAAAGCAAAAGAGTATTTCACAAGCAAGTCGTTAGAACCGATTCACACTAATTTGTGTGGACCCATGAGGACAGAGAGCATAAATGGATACAAATATTTTATGCCGTGTATAGATGATTTTTCCGTAATGACATGGGTACTCTTTCGAAACAGAAATCAGAAGCCTTTGAGATGTTTAAAACCTTCAAAAATCTTGTTGAGAATCAATCTGGAAAAAGAATTAAATGCTTGAGATCTGATAGAGGAGGAGAGTTTATTTCAGATGAGTTTGCAGAATTCTGTGAAAAACATGGAATAAGAAGACAGTTTTTAGCAGCAAGAACACCTCAGCAGAATGGAGTAGTTGAAAGAAAGAACAGAACTGTGCAGGAAATGGCAAGAACCATGTTAACAGAGAGCAAAATTGCTGACAAGTTCTGGAAAGAGGCAGTTCATACTGCAGTCTACATTCAGAATAGATGTATGTTGAGGCCGCATGAAAGCAAAACACCTTATGAACTGTGGTTTGGCAAAAAGGCTACAGCAAAATACTTCAAAGTGTTCGGCAGCAAGTGTTACATTAAAAGAACTGAAGGCAATCTTGGCAAGTTTGAAGATAGAGTTGATGAAGGAATTTTTCTTGGTTACTCAACAAAAAGTAAAGCTTACACATGCTACAACAAAAGACTAAAGAAAATTGTGGAGAGTGCGGATGTGAAGGTTGATGAAGGCAGGAAACAAGAAATCAGCAATAATGAAAACTACCCAACCTATGAAGAATTTATTGAAGAAGATGAAGATCAAGAAAAGGAAGAGAGACAAAAATCAGATTCAGATGATTTGGAAAGAGAAGAAAATAGAAAATCAAAAATAGGAAGCTGGCAAAAAAATCATCCCAAAGAGCAGATTATTGGGGACCCTACAGTTGGCATTCGGACAAGAAGAAGAGTAGTAAATAACTATTCTCCGTTATCCAGTATTGAGCCCAAAAATATTATTGAAGCAAGCACAGATGAAAGTTGGATGGAGGCAGTAAATGAAGAACTAGATCAAATTGAGAAAAATAATACCTGGGAATTAGTACCAAGGCCTGAAAATAAAAACATAATTGGTACTAAATGGATATTTCGAAACAAATTGAATGAAGACGGACAGGTTGTAAGGAATAAAGCAAGATTAGTCTGCAAAGGATATGCTCAAGTTGAGGGGATTGATTTTGAAGAGACTTTTGCACCAGTGGCCAGACTTGAAGCAATAAGACTATTTTTGGCTTTAGCAGTTCATAGAAATTTCAAAGTTTATCAGATGGATGTAAAATCAGCATTTCTGAATGGAAATCTTGAAGAAGAAGTATATATTGAACAGCCTGATGGTTTTCAACTCTGTGACAATCCTAACTTTGTTTGCAAGCTGAAGAAAGCTTTGTATGGCTTGAAACAAGCACCTAGGGCTTGGTATGCGAGATTGGACAGCTATCTCACTAAGCAAGGATTCAAGAAAGGTATGGTTGATAGCAACTTATATATCAAAACTAAAAATGGCAATTTTATTGTCCTTGTTGTTTATGTAGATGATATAATATTTGGGAGCAGCAATGATGAATCATGCAAAGACATAGCAAACAAAATGCAGAAAGAATTTGAAATGTCTATGATTGGTGAACTTTCATACTTCCCGGGATTGCAAGTTAATCAAACTGAAAAAGGGATTTTTATTTCTCAAATTAAATATGTGAAAGAAATGCTGAAAAAGTTCACTATGGAGGATAGTAAGCCTGTTAGCACCCCCATGACAACAAGCTGCAAGTTGAGCAAGGATGATAAATCTCCAGATGTTGATCAAACAATGTACAGATCTATGATTGGGAGCCTACTGTATTTGACAGCCACAAGACCGGATATCTTACAGGCAGTTTGCATGGTTGCAAGATTTTAGGCTAGTCCAAAAGAAACTCATGTGACAGTTGTGAAAAGAATTTTTAGGTACCTCAAAGGTACTATGGAGTATGGCCTATGGTATCCAAAAGGAAAGGACTTCACTCTTTTTGCATATTCTGATGCAGATTGGGCGGGATGTATTGATGATAGAAAAAGTACAAGTGGAGGAGCATTTTATCTTGGAGATAAATTGGTGGCATGGCACAGCAAGAAGCAAGAATCGGTCTCTCTATCCACAGCCGAGGCAGAATACATTGCAGCAACAACATGTTGTACACAAATATTATGGATGAGACAAACACCGAAAGATCTAGGTATTCACTTCAATGAGCCCATTTCAGTCAAATGTGATAACACTAGTGCAATCAACATTTCAAAGAATCCGGTCATGCATTCCCGCACCAAACATATTGCAATCCGGTATCATTTTTTGAAAGATAAAGTTGCAGAAGGCGAGGTCAAGTTGGAGTTTGTTCCAACTACAGAGCAAGTAGCAGACATATTCACCAAACCTTTGCCCAAGGAAGTTTTTGAATACCTTAGGGGTAAGTTGGGAGTAGTCACACTTCCCAAGCACTGACTAGCTATGGGGAACACATTCTCGTGGGGAGCATTAAAATTATTTATGCTCGAGAATGTTGTGCATAGACTCAGGGGGAGTCTGCAGCAGCCCTTTGGTATTATTGGCAAAGGGGGAGAAGAAATTGAGCAAGGTTACAGTGTGTTGCCAACAATTCCAAAGGGGGAGATTGTTGAGCAAGGTGCAGCAAAAGCATTGCAAAAGTATTGTCATTGTTGTCAACACAGACAGAATGGTGCAGTTGATGCAGTTCAGAGGTCAGTCAGATCAAGTGCAGTGAATTTCAAGGAAAACAGAGGGGACCCAGATCCAGAAATTTGCAGAAAAAGACAAGGAAGAAAACTGTCACGATATCGCGACATGTTTTCTGTCACGATTTCGCGACAAAACCGAGGAGAGAGAAAATGCATGCCAAATTGTCGCGATATCACGACATAACGGAGGAGAGAGAAAATGCATGCAAAATTGTCACGATTTCGCGACATGGGAGGAGAGAGAAGGGAAGAAAATGTCGCGATTTCGAAAAAGGATGAGAGAGAAAGTGATGAAAATGCATATCGAAGAAAAAAGATGTCGCGATATCGTGACAAAAAGGAGGAGAGAGAAAGTTCATGAAAAATTGTCACGATTTCGTGACATGCTGGAAGGAAAGAGGCTAAGTCGAGAAACTGTCACGATTTCACGACAAGTTTGGAGCAAAGGCGTCAAGGACGAAAAGTGTCACGATTTCACGACAAGTTTGAAGAAGCAGCGCCTAGGATGAAAACTGTCACGATTTCGTGACATGTTGGAGGCAAAGCAGCAAAGTGAAGAAAGTGTAGCGATTTCGCTACATGTCTGAGTTTCGCTGGCAAAAGCAAACAAAAAGTACTAAGTGAAGAAAGTGTAGCGATTTCGCTACATGTCAGACTTTCACGGGCCGAAGCGGACTTCAGATGCCTAAGCACAAAGTGGTAGCGATTTCGCTACAAGTTCAAGATGCAAGGCAAAGAGTGGTAGCAATTTTGCTACAAGTTCGAAATGCATGGCACAATGGGGTAGCGATTTCGCTACAAGTTTGAAACACAAGGCACAAAGGTGTAGCTACTTCGCTACAAGTTCGGAATGCAAGGGAGATAGGTGTAGCGATTTCGCTACAAGTGCAAAACACAGAACAAGATGGGGTAGCGATTTCGCTACAAGTCTAAGCTTAGCAAGTAGAAGCAAGAGGAAGCTGCAGCAAAGAAAAATACTAAGTCAAAAGAGTGTAGCGATTTCGCTACATGTAAGGTTTTCATGGTTGCATGAAGTGAGAATTGTACGGAGGCCGAAAGCGTCACGATTTCACGACAAAGCGGAAGATGACGTCAGAAAAACTGAGAAGTGTCACGATTTCATGACAAGTTGAAAGAAAAGCCGTAGGAAGCCGAAAGCGTCACGATTTTGCGACGACAATGAAGATGACGTCAGCAAAACTGAGAAGTGTCGCGATTTCGTGACAAGTTGAAAGAAAAGCCGCAGGAAGCCGGAAGCGTCGCGATTTCACGACGAGATTGAAGATGACGTCAGCAAAACTGAGAAGTGTCACGATTTCGTGACATGTATCATTTTCACGGAGGCAAGCGAAGGAAAGTGCAGGAAAGTGGAAAGCATCACGATTTCGTGACATGTCTCATTTTCGTGGGTGTATGCCGAGTAAAGAAGAAGGAGGCTAAAAACGTCACGATATCGCGACATGTAATGTTTTCACGGTTGCATACAGAAAGGAAGTCTAGGAGACAGAAGACGTCGCGATATCGTGACAAGTCAGTTTTTCACAGTCAACATACCAGAGAAAGTCAAATTGGAAGAAATGTCGCGATATCGCGATAGGTAATAGTTTTGGCGGGAAAAAGCCAAAGATGCATGCACAGTGACAGGTGTCGAATAAGCATGCAGCCAGTTACAGTAAAGTTAACTTGGGTCAGATCTACAGTTAACTGGAGTTACAAGTGAGAGTTTCAAGACAGTGCATTTAAGAAAAGAACGGCTGTTGCAGGGCCGTGATACAGCATGACTGGGAAAGGTGGCAGTTACATAGGGAAGCTACGGAACTAAACATTAAAGACAGAACAGCTGTCACAGGGTTGAGTATACCGAGAATCAATTACAGAGATTTTTTTTTGTTGTGTATATCAAGAAGATACAGTCGAGTGCAGAAGTAAAAGGTAACACAGAACTCAAAAAGGGAGAAAGAAGAACAGAGCGCCGAGATACGCAGTAAAAGGTGTCAGAACACAGAAAAAGGTTGTCAAAAAAGGCCGTCAGAATGTACAGAGAAGAATGTCAGAACTGGACAGAAAGAAAGCGGCTAAATGGCAGAACGTGTCAGAGAGGGTTTGACACATTGTTCGTAGCCGAAGATGCATGTAAATTAGGAGGGAAATTCGAACCGTTTGAAATTGAGCCGTTCCAAGAAATCAAATATAAGGCTCGAACAAACATAGAAAGAAGGTTACTGCAACTGTGCTTTATTGAATATATCAAAAGGCGTGGTGTGGTAAGAGTGCTGCATGAACAACAACAAGAGAACTGAAACCTGCACATTTTTCTTGTAAAAATAACAGAGAGGTTTTAGATTTGAAAAGAAGATATTGAGTCTCTAACAAGTCTCTTTATGCTTCTGTGAGATAAAATTGTATGAGCTATAGACCATTGAGGGTCTTGTAAACGTGAAGGCATTTTTATGTCAATTTATTTTGCAAAATAGAAATCCAAGTTGGTGCTTGGAAAAAGGGGTTGGTGCTCCTTTCTGTTGCAGCAGAAAAATTAGGGGTTGGTGCTCCTTCCAGTGGGTGCTGGTAAAATAATTGTAAAGAGTGAATCCTTGCAAAGACTGGATTTGGATTGTAGTCCAAACAATCATTATTTGAGGAGTAGCCACATCGGTGAACCTCGTTAAATCCTGTGTTGTGTGATGCTCTTGTGTTATACTTGCTTTATCTATTTTTAAGCTTGCATTTTTAAGTTTTAAGAGTTGCAGATTCAAGTTTTTTAAATAGTTACACTGATTCACCCCCCCTCTCAGTGTCATTGTGAGAATATCATGATAGTTGAATTTACCAACACAAAAGGCACTGTAAGTTCGAAGGCTAGGAGTATTTCCATATCTTTTTTGAATTGGAATCACAATAAAAATTATCTGAGCTATCAGTCTTCATGGATGCTACTTGGAAATACCACAAAGACTAATGGGGACAGTCACATGTCAGATAACATGGCTCCTAGTCATCTTAGTAATTTGAGGTTGGTTTATAATCATAGGGAAGGAAAGAAAAGGTAATATAAGACTTCGAACCAAAGCCACGTGGACCACCAGATAGCCACTGCCATAAATCTAGCCAGCAGGTTCACTTCTCCAAGGCTGATTGGACAAGATAGTATGTGGTACCAAAGCATGCCATATACGGAAGAAAGCAATTACCAAAGAATTATTAAGAGTAATTTTCAATACAGAGCTTGTTGGAGTTATTTTTAGTACTATGCTATGTGTGTCTACAACTTTTTGTTTCTCCATTGTCTCAAGGAAGGGATCTGTGTCTATTTATTTTTTGTAATTGTGTGTTTTCTCGGGGTATACCCAAAATGTTGTATGGGAAGTTTCTTTTTGATAACAGGCTATGTGCCTTACCGGATGTAATGTCTTTGGTGGCATGTAGATTTTACATATATAGGATCCTTAGTAAGGATATGTTCATCAACAGCCCTGGGCTGATTTTTATAAAAGGTTTTGGGTCAACCTGTAAAACCTGGTTTTAATGCTATAGTATCTTATCTACCAAAAAAAAAGAGTACAATTGTGTATTGAGAGAATGTGCAAAAGTGTCATATATGTAAGTATGAAAATTTGTAATATGAGGATGTGCACAAGTGTCTTGTATTAGAAGTGCATGTAGGAGAGTAAGAGTCATGTAGAAGTATGCAAGTGTCATAGAGTTAAAGTATGCATGTAAGAAGAGAGTGAAGAGTCTAGTATACAAGTGGCAAGATGAGAAGCCAAAGGTCAAGAATAGGAAAGGTTGCATATCCCGAATATGTGAGGAGTACAATTAAAAAGTATTGAGGAGTCATATTATTATGTCCATATTATGGAGACAAAGCTCCATACAATGTAATGGAATATAGTCTGTAGTGATCACCACATAACAAGCACTGATAATAAATCTTGTATATAGATTTTGAATAATTCTATTGTAAGTATTCTTCATGCATGTACATGAATTATTTTGGTCATTTACATTCTACTATATATATATGATTGTTCATATATTTAATTCTACTCTTTATTGTTGATATTTAAACCTATAATATTGTGGCTTAATTATATTGGGACCTATGGAATTTTGAAAAAGGCTTAAAAACCAATAATGATATTAGAGCTACCACTTAACTCTATCCATTTTTTATAGAGTTATATTTTAGTCCCCATAATATTGGATTTTTTCCACTTTTAAAGTATTGAAGACTTAGACTCTATTTTTATAGGTCTAATTGAGTAGATATTAATAGGACAAGGAAAATTCACCATGATTTAGATGCTAGGGTCTTTCTACTTGGTTCAAGGAAAACTAGTGAAGACTAGGACTCGACTAGAATTGATTAAGGGCCAACTTAGAAGAAAGTTGATGTGTAGGAACATTCAAAGTCACCCTAATAATATTTTAAATTCTCTAGAAAAGGAGAATCGTTATTTAAGATTGAGAGATCCAACTCAAGATAAATTTAGATGGGAGAGGACATTCATAGTCACCCCAATATTGATTTGGATTCTCTATAAAATGGGAGAATCATATTGTTCTTCTATAAAATGGGAGAATCATATTGTTCTTCTATAAAATGGGAGAATCATATTGTTCTTAGGTGTGACCTAAGACATCAGATATAGATTATAAATATTGATAAGCACCGAAGATTTTGGATATTAAGAAGCATCCAAGCTTCTAGAGATTGAGAAGCATTAAATATTCCAAGGATAGAGAAGCACCAAAGCTTCCATATATCAAAAAAGTATAGATAAGAGAATCAATATAAACTTCCTGAGAATAGATAAGAGAGAAGATATCAATACTGATAAGTATAGATAAGAAGCCTCTAGAGATATAGAAATATAGATATTCAAATCCCATGGGTTTCTTCCCTTTATACATAATTTTAGGGGAAGTGATCCCACCCTATCCATGGAATTCACTAATTTTTGGTATAATGGAAGGGTGACCCTTCGAGGTATTCTCTTTAAAGTCACCATTAACCTGCTAGTAGAAATCACTAAATTTATCAATGATGGTGACATAATACATCATGATAAGCACTCAATGGTAGCTAAGCTTGGAAATTTTAGAGATAAAGGAAAACATATCACTAAGGAGAATAGCGGCATCATTAGGAAATACCTTCTCGCACCTTAGAATAGAGTCCTCATTCCAATTATGTAGTACTTCACCATTGATGAACCAAAATCACCCCTTAGGAGCTTCCACATGGCTTTCCTTAACCACCTAAGGGACATCAAGGTGATCAACATTGCTGAGTATTTGTTTGATCCATGCAGCTATATATTTCTAGCATTAGGGAGGGCAAGGCTTCTCATCCAAAGTATCAAGGGATTCATATGATCATCTACAAGCATGTTATCCAACCTTAATCTCAAAGACCTTCTCTATCCATTATGGGTAGCCATGTTGACCATCCATATGCTTCACCCTTCATCCAAAGGTCACCCCAAGAGGAATACCCATCCAAATTTGAGGTGAATGTTGTAATTGTAGCTTTAGACAATGCGGGTAAGAAAAAATTCATCTTCGGATCTTCTGAAACCACACCCTCCCCTTGTCACTGCTTGACCAAGAGAAAATATTCTGGGGCTAAACTCAAATAATTTATTGTTAGGAATCAAGACAAAGAAATTCCTATAATATATCCTCTAAATCAAAAGAAGTAGAAGCTAGAAGTTGCTCCTAGCCATATGATCCTCCTAAAGGATAGCCTTTCCCCTAGTGGGACTTCTGCTCAATCATAATTTGGTGATAATTTTGACCCGATGACCAACCTGGTATCAAATTATCTCCTCTAAGCCATGAAGGTTATCAATAGGATCAAGAACCAAAAGGTAGCCATCCAGGAAATGGATACTATTCAAAATGTTGTTGGTGGGAAGCAATACCATCTCACAATATATGAGTAATTTGGGTGATCCCGTCCTACTTTGGTGCTTGAGTTCCTTTGTTTTATCTATTTCTTGGTTTGATGGTACTCCATACCCTTGGCCTTTATTTTGATCTTTTTTTTGTCTCAATTTTTTGAGGTCTTCCCATGTAAGATACCCCCCTTTGTCTCTTACATTGTAAAATATTTGGAGATCCTTTCAAAAACCCCTTTTATCAATAAAAAGAGAGGGTTATTGCAATACAATTGTTTACATATGAATACCATCACAAATAAGCATTATAATGAAATAAGAGTTTTCACTCTTGAGGCAAATAATTTTGATATCATATATGATATTAGAATGGCTTTTTGATATATTACCATTAATCATTATTTCCTGAGTATTATTTTAAAGAAAAAGGAGGTAAATAGTTTTATTTCTAGAGTCTTACTAATTTATGTAATATGGTATACAAAATTCTCAATAAGTGATTATAAAAATCTTTTAAAAAACTTGTTTATATTATCATTTTAATGAACAACTAGGATTTATTCAAGAAAAAAACATAAAATTATCTTAGCCATAAAAATCTATATTCCCTAATTAAAATAGGCATTTAAGATGATTATAAAAATAGGTATGAATAAGGCTTATGATAAAGTCAACTAAAAACCAATTTCTAAATTCTTATGAAATTTTATTTCTCTAAGAATTGGTATGAATGGATTTATTAATGCATTTCATGTCCAAAATTCTTGATACTAATTAAGCGTGGTCCTAGAGGTATTTCAACCACCTTTAGTTTATAACAAAAAAGCCATGTATCTTCATATATCTTTGTCATTATTAAGGTATCTTGGTAGATATCAAATCAAATAGACATGGTTCTCTTGAACTTATAATTAAAGTATCTTCATGTTGGATTTCATAGTATCTTCTAGAAATAAACGGAATCAACACATTGTCCAGTATTGCTACAAAATAAATAAATAAAAACAATGCACATGATATAAAGGGGTTGTCCATGGAGACCAAATAATCTCACTAAAGGAAAATATAATACACTTCAAAAAATTATCAAATGGTTGGTATTATGGGGTATTTATATCCAATTACAAGTTACCTTTTGATCAAAGTTAAGAACTAACCTTTAGATTAAATAATAAAATACAT
Source organism: Wollemia nobilis (assembly GCA_028583015.1). NCBI lineage: Eukaryota > Viridiplantae > Streptophyta > Pinopsida > Araucariales > Araucariaceae > Wollemia > Wollemia nobilis. Next base: position 4,211,440 of record JAQPPZ010003361.1, on the reverse strand, counting down.
CAAAAAAACTTTACAAGGTTTACAAGGGCCCAAAGGGATTACACGTTTAATCACAATACAAATTTATTCATGGCCTTTAAGTGAATCTTGACCACAACATACTCAAAATCCACCTTAAGTTGAATGAGGGACATAGAGAGAGACCCTTACTAGTCATCCCCCTTAAGGGATACCCTCCTATTCCAAGTAGATTTCATATGCACACAAAAGAAATGTCAAGCATGACCTTGGTTACAATATCCACTACCTACCCTACTAAGGACACAAAAACTAGATCAAGAAACCTATAAGCATGGAGCCATTGCAATTAGTGCATCAAAATTTTAATGTTTAATGAAATGCTATATTATGTACAAGCTAAATGGTGTGCTTATTATCACATTAAAGAATTATAAGGTAGGAGAGGAATACTCATTTGCTCTTATCAAAATCAGAGGTAATTAAATTTTATAATGAATACTAGTTTGATATGTATCTCTAATGTATTTTAATATCCTCTTGGTTATGATCTAGTGCCTCTCTCAAGATGCCTACATGTACCTAGAACAATAGTTGACAACAAATGTAATATCAAGTTACATGTGAGTAGGTTAGAGAAGACCTCCTACAAGAGATTGATATAAAGTTTCATCCACCAAAGGAGTCAAGCAATTAGCTTAAATCTTAAAGTCTAAAATAAAGGATTCTAAGATCTAAGAAAGCTTTTAGAAGTGGAAAATGAGCTCTAGCAATTTTTTCCTCTGAACTAGGGTTTCTGGAACTTCAAAAATTCTTGGGCATCAGGTGGGTTTCCGTAGTGTTTTTCTGGTTACTATGGATCTGAAGGCAGGTCTGTTGTCCCAGGAGGGTCCAATGGGGACTCCTTCGGATCCTCTCATAGGGAGAAAGAGCTCTTTTGCGGACTTGTTAAAAGATAATTCTCCATCCTCTAATGACGAAGCTCAGAGAAATGCTCTTCATACGCTCTTCAAGAACACTGGAAAGAGATCAACAGGCCAATGATTCAATGGATGCCTTCCGCAGTCCGAGTCAAGGCCAAAGATTGTCATCGAGCCAAAGATGGTCGAGGACACAATCTTATATAGAGCCAACCATGATCTGATCTATAAATTCATGGGTATTCACCCTACCCTAAATTTCTTGCATACCTGGGTCAGGCAAAACTGGGAGCCTCATGGTGAGTACTCCTTATGGTTTATTAGCAATGGGTATTTCATTGTTAGTTTTTCTTCTCTGGCCGATAGAAATAGGGCTTTTGAAACGGAAAAGAGGAACCATGGTCCGGTAGGGTTATTTGTTTAACCCTGGAGAGTGGGTTTCGATCCTCATATTGAACCCACGGCTGTCCTAGTTTGGATCCATTTGTATGCTCTTCCAATGGAGTTTTGGGGTGAGCAGGTTCTGGAAATGATCGACAAATCCCTTGGAAGACATTTGGGTGTCTCCAAAGACACCATATAAGGAAACACAACTATTTTTACAAGAATTTGTGTGGAAATGGATATTAACCAGCCTCTACCGGTTGAGGTGGAACTTGAAATGGCAGGACTTTCTTGGATTCAATAGCTATATTATGAGGCTCTGCCCTTCAGATGCAGAGTTTGCCATAAATATGGGCATTTGGCCTGATTTTGTCCAAACAATTTGAACACAAAAATGGAGGCCCTGCTTGGAATGCCAAATCTCCCCAGGGAGGGTAAGTCAACTCTAACCAAAGAACCAACCAATACTCCTCAGGGTAAAGAGGTTCAGAAATATGGCTTTGAACAACCCAAAAGAAGGAGAAAGCAAAAGAAAAATGGTAAGGAGCAAACACAACTCAAGCCAGCCAATAGGTATGAAATTTTTAAGACACTAGTGGACCAAGAGGATCAAGTTATGGAAGGAGTGGATGCGAATATTGAAGACAATAACATCCATGCTCAAGCTTCTCCTTCATCTCCCACCATCATAGAATAGGTAATTGAGTACATTGAGTTACCACAGTCAGAGAATGCAGGGGCATTGATAGTGCACACCCAAGCGCAGCCAATAATCAAGGATGTCAGCATGGGAATAGCAAAAAAGAACAGAGAAAGGCCAACCCTAGGGATAACTCAGGTGGAAAAGAGATAAAAAAATAGCAGCTCTCAAGGAGTGGGTAGAAAATCAAACAAGGACCTGCTAGCAGTGCAAGGAGACAAACTGGTCACTGGAGGATCGGTGAGGACAATTGATTCTTACTGCTCTCAAGGTTTTCAATGATTATACAATCATGGAATGTGAGGGGTTTAAATAGTAGAACCCATCAATCTGCTATTCAAATACTCTTAGGAAAATGCAAAACAAATTTTTTTCTTATCCAAGATACAAAAATGTCGTTAGATCTTATGTGTAAAACAGTTAACAGAATCTGGATAGGCGTTGGTCATATGGATGTGGCTGCCCAAGGTGCCTCAGGGGGGATTGTTACTCTTTGGAACTCTCTAGAATGGACTGCAATAGAACATATAGCTTGGAGGGGTGTTCTCACATCTCACTTTAGGAATAATTTCACAGCTGAACATGTTTTAATAACAAATTTTTATGGGGCTCAAAATCTTGATGGCCAGAGGCTCCAATGGAAAGCTATGCATAACATGAGGACCTCAAGGGAAGATTTAGATTGGATTATTGTTGGGGATTTTAATTCTAAATTATCTTCTAGAGATCAGGAAGGGGGTACCCCAATTTTAGACCCAGGGGATCAACTTCTGATTGCCCAAGTCCAGGATTTTCACTTAGTGGATATTAAAGGCCCTGGAACCAACTTTACTTGGACTAACAAGAGGAGGGAGCCACATAGCATAAAGGTAAAGCTAGACCATTTTCTGGTTTCAGAGGAGGCATTTGTAAAATGGAATACAAAATTCTAGATTTGGAGGGTCTAGTTTCATATCACTTTCCCATTTTGTTGGAGGGAGGGATTATGATAGGGCAGCATCACAAACCTTTTAAATTTGAGAATTTTTTGTTACAAAAATAGGATCTTCAAAATAAAATTCCACAGTGGTGGGAAGAAGGTCGTCTACCTTTTTGGAATACAATTTTTAGATTCCACAAGCAGATTCATTATGTCAAAGCTCAATTGAAACAATGGAGGCAAGCTAACAGGACAGAATTCCAGCTCTAAAGAGCGCCTTTGGTGGCTAGATGGGATGAGGTTCAAAAACACTTTAGGGAAGGAACTATTACAGAGCAGCTCAAAACCGAGGATGATGCCTTGCGTAAAGCGATTGAGGACATTGATAACCAAGAGGAGACCTACTGGAAACAGAGAGCAAGAACCACTTGGTTATTAGAGGGTGATAGAAATACCAAATTTTTCCATCGGTCTACCTGTGCTAGGAGACAGATGAATAACTTGAAAGCTCTTCAAGATGATAATGGACACTCCTTTGATACTCTTCCTGGTATGCATTCCCATTCAATGGATTATTTTTCTAAACTTTTTAAGGAAAGTATGGAGCAAGATGTAGAGGCTCAGAACAAAGTTATTGATGTCATACCCTCTGTTATCTCTGAAGAAGAAAATCAGACCCTTCTTAAACCCATTGATAGAGAAGAACTAAAGAATGTGGTCTTTGGAATGAGCACCGAAAAATATCTAGGACCAGATGGCTTTCCAATTGAGTTTTTTCAGGCCTTTTGGGATACTTTGGAGGAGGATGTTTTGGTCATCATAGAGGAGTCCAGAGGAAATAAAAGAATGCTTAAGGCATTAAATCATACCTTCATCACTTTAATTCCAAAAGGGGAGGAGGGGGTTCATATTTCATATTTTAGACCTATTGCCTTATGCAATGTGATTTATAAAATAATCACAAAGGTAATGGCTGAACGGCTAAAACCTCTTTTACATAACATTATCTCCTCAGAGCAAGAGGGTTTTGTAGAGGGTAGGCAAATCTTGGATGGGGTGGTTCTTGCTCAGGAGGCAATCCATACAATGCAAAAATCTGTTAATAAAGGAATGTTCATTAAATTAGATATGTCAAAGGCTTATGATAGGGTGGAGTGGAGTTTCTTGTCAAATATGATGGCAGCCTTTGGTTTCTCTCAAGACTGGATAGATTGGGTCATGAGTTGTGTTTCTACGTCGTCTTATTCAGTGTTAATCAAGGGTCTTCCCTCGCAACCTTTTGGAGCCTCTCGTGGTCTTCGTCAAGGGGACCCTTGCTCTCCCTATCTTTTCCTCATTTTGGCTGAAGGATTAGGTAGAATTTTCTTGAGGAGAAGACATCAAGGTTTGCTGACAGGTATCAAGGTGGGGGAGGAATTTTTGACTCATTTACAATTTGTGGATGATACAGGATTGGTTGGAGTGGCCAGATTCAGGGAAGCAAGAGTGATCAGAGATACACTTAATGTCTACCTTAGGGCTTCAAACCAAGTCATCAATGATAAAAAATCCAAAGTGGTTTTTCTCAATATTGATCAAAGGCTACAGGATAGAGTTCTAGAGATCTTGGGATTCACAAGGACTTCTCTTCTAGTGGTTTACTTGGGGGTTCCTTTGCATTTCAAAAAACTAAAAATAGATATCTGGAAGGATCTTTTGGATGGTATCAAAGATAGAATGAATCATTGGTCTCACAAATGGTTAAGCTATGGGGGTAGATTAACTTTTTTACAGTCAATAATTCAGGCCATGCCAATTTATAAATTCTCTATCCTGGCTACCCCACATACTATATGGAAAGAGTTGGACAATATGGCTAGAATATTTTTATGGGAAGGAGTAAAAGGAGAGAGGAAATGGGCCTTAGTTTGTTGGGATAAAGTAACCCAGCCCAAGGAAAAAGGAGGGTTGGTACTAAGAAGATCCAAGCTAAATAATAAAGCTTTGGCTGGAAAGCTATACTGGAGGTGGATTTCTCAACCAACTTCCTTATTCAGTAGAATCCTAACTAGTAAATATTTGGGTCATGTTAACCCCAATGAGGTGGGCCATTTCCCTTTGGATGGTCCTGGATCCCTAGTGTGGCAAGCCCTCAAGATAGGTTCTCAGGTTGTTAAAGATCGATTATTTTGGAAAGTTGGGAGAGGGGAGAAGGCACATTTCTGGACAGATTCATGGGATCAGTACCCACCCATCATTGTTGAATTTATTGAATTTCAACCAATAAAGACAACCATTGAATCCAAGGGATGGGTCCACATTGAAAGTTACTTCATCACTAGTCAGCTGGGGGAGTATAATTTTAAGCAGTTTAAGAAGTTGGAGGAGTGGCCAATTTCAATCCCTTCGAAGTTGGCACCCATCATGACTAAAATATTGTTAGCAAGATTTCTCACTGGTAGAGACGAGGAGGATGAATTAGCTTGGGGCTATGGGAGCCATGGTGTCTATACAGTGAAGGATGGATATGAGAAGATCCTCCCTGAGCCTCCCCCTATTCATTCCCGGTTGAGGATTGGAGAAAGATTTGGCACTCCAAGGGCTGGCCAAAAGTAAACTTTTTTGCCTGGCAGTTTATGCACAATGGAATTCTCTCTTTTGAAAATCTCAGATGTAGAGGAATCATTGGTCCATCTCAATGTGTATTATGCTACAAGAACGAGGAAACAGCTGATGACCTAATGTTTGAGTGCCCTTTCATGTAGTAGATTTGGAAGCGATGGCTTTCTTGCTATAAAATTCAAGTTAATGGTGACTTGAATCGGACTAATATCTAGAAAATATGGAAGAGTGGTAGATTTAAATCTAAATCTCTTCGAATTGGTTGGGATCTTGGAGTAAACTTCATTTGGTGGCAAGTGTGGCTGGAGAGAAATGCTAGAATTTTTAGAGAAACTTTTTCCTCGTTAGATGGAGTTTGGCAGGTCATCTGGAGCAAAGTCACAGAAATTGTAGCTCTCTATGCTATAGAGTAAACTCAGGTTGTTACTGGGCTAATGGAAGATGGAGTTGAAGAGCAAGAGGGACAGGACAGAGCTAGTTGGAAACCACCACCAGAAGGCTGGATTAAAATTAATACTGATGGAGCTGCAAAGGGCAATTCGGGTAGTGCCAAAATTGGAGTGGTTTTTCGGACTCATGATGGATCAGTGCTCTATTAGGAACTGCAAGGCTTGGGAAGAGCCACAAACAATGAAGCAAAAGCTGTAGCTATCAAATCAGCTTCTATTTGGGCAGTGAAACAGGGCCACAGGAGGATCATTCTTGAATCAGATTCTCAAATAATGGTTGGAGCTCTTGATTGCATGAGGAACTTTTCTTTGAAAGCATGGAGGTTGAGGATTCTTGTCACTCAAATTAAGGAATTATGGAAGGAATTAGATGATGTGATTCCAGTTTATGTGAGTTGAGATTTAAACAAAGCGATCGACTTCCTGGCTAAGATGGGTGCTGAGAAGGAGGCAGGGGTCCAGCTTCACAGTGACATGGCTATTGAGGATGAGGTGATTAGGTAGGGTCTTGAAAGGTCCTTGAACCAATGATCAAAGAAAAAGCAAAGGGAGGTAATTTGTCGTGATATCATGACATGTCGCACCGTCGCGATCGCTGGAGGAAATTTGTCATGATTTCATGACATGTCGCACCATCACCATCGCTGGAGGAAAGTTGTCATGATATCGCGACATGTCATGCCGTCGCGGTCACTAAAGGAAAGTTGTCACGATATCGTGACATGTCGCACCGTCACGGTTTCTGGTGGAAAGTTGTCACAATATTGTGACATGTTGCACCATCACAAAACATAGGAGGAAAGTTGTCGTGATATCGTGACATGTTGCACCGTCGCGGCCATTGGAGGAAAGTTGTCACAATTTCACGACATGTTGCGTCGTCGTGGTCGCTGGAGGAAAGTTGTCACGATATCGTGACATCTTGCGCCATCATAGCCGTTGGAGGAAAGTTGTTGTGATATCATGACATGTTGCGCCGTCACGGTCATTGGAGGAAAGTTGTCGTGATATCACGACATGTTGCGTCATCGCGGTCGCTGGAGGAAAGTTGTCACGATATCGTGACATGTTGCGCCGTCGCGATCGTTGGAGGAAATTTGTCGCAATATCGTGACATGTTGCACCGTCACGATTGCTGGAGGAAATATGTCACGATTTCATGACATGGTGCATCATCGCGGTCGCTGGAGGAAAGTTGTCGCGATTTCGTGACATGGTGTGTCGTCGCGGTCGCTGGAGGAAAGTTGTCACAATATCGTGACATGTTGCACCGTCGTGGTCGTTGGAGGAAAGATGTCGTGATTTCATGACATAGTGTGCCATCGCAGTCGTTGGAGTAAAATTGTCATGATTTTGTGACATGGTGCATCGTCACGGTCGTTGGAGGAAAGTTGTCATGATTTCGTGACATGTCACTTCGTCGTGGCCAGGGGAGGAAAGTTATCGCGATATCACATGTTGCATTTTCACGACCAAGGGAGCTAAGGTGTTGCGATTTCGTGACATGTTGCTTTTTCATGGCCAAAGGAGAAAAGGTGTCATGATTTCGTGACATGTTGCTTTTTTACGGCCGAGAGAGAAAAGGTGTCGTGATTTCGCGACATGTTTTTTTGTGGCCAAGAGAGATAAGGTGTCGTGATTTCACGACATGTTGCATTTTCACTGTCAAAAGAGAAAAGGTGTCATGATTTCATGACATGTTACATTTTTGTGGCCAAAGGAGAAAAGGTGTCATGATTTTGCGACATGTTGCACTTTCGTGGCCAAAGGAGAAAAGTTTTGCTATTTTGCGACTTGTTGAGTTTTTGTGGCCAAAGGTGGAAAATGTCGCGACTTCGCGACATGTTGCTTTTTTGAGGCCAAAGGGGAAAGGTGTCACGATTTCTTGACATGTTGCTCATACACGGCCTAAGAAGAAGATTTGTGTCACGATTTTGTGACATGCTGCTTCTTCTATTGTAAGATTGTGCTCTCTCTGAGTTCGGATGGGAAGAGTCTCTTCCCTTTTGGTAACTGCTCTTTGTGTTAATACAAGTTTTTTCAAAATTTTCAAAAAATAAAAATAAAGGATTCTAAGTAGTGTTGTGGCCATTGCACAACTTACCCCAATTTTGGGGACCCACTTGAAATTTTTAGTAGATTGGACTAATGGGATATCATGATGCATTTTGTTCCTCACAATTGACCCATGATGCTTCTTCTTGGATATCAAAATAAAGGGGTCATTTTGGCTAATAAAAATGAGTGTTGCCTTTTGTTTGGTGTTATTGTCTTTATTTTTCATTTATTATTTTATTTCTTATTGTTAATGTGTTGATTTTTATTGTCCATTTATTGTTGACAATTTTTTATTGTCAATTTGTTGATTTTATTGTTGACAATTTTTTATTGTCAATTTGTTGATTTTATTGTTGATAATTTTTATTGTCAATTTGTTGATTTTATTGTCACCTTTTTGTTGTTAGATGTTATGATAAGTTTAGTTTTAAATTTTTTAGTTTTAAATTATGATTAATTTTCATTAAAGTTTTTAGTTTTAAATTAGGATTAATTTTCATTAATCAATGGTTTCCATATACCCTCTTGATTTGAAATTTATGGTTTATGTTTCGCACATGGAAGACCCACGGGAGCAATCCAAGTGAATAAGGAAATGTGAGAGCACACATCATGAGGGCACGTGGTGACATGAAAGTGACCAACAAGGAAAGGTGAGAGCACATAGTACGAGGACATGTGGCGATGCGAGAGTAGTCAACAGTGTGAGGTGACATTCAACACAGTGCAAGGACATTAGGCTGCCCAAAGGTAGCTAACGTAATACTGGTAGTAGATTGCATTTAAACTATAACATAATACTATGGGTCTGACTATCAATTAATAAATGCTCTGCTATTAATATAAAATCATGCTTGCACAATGGACTAATAATATAATTGCAAATGAATGAATAATGTAATTTCAAAGGAATATAAATCAGAATAAATTCACCTCTTCAAGGAGGGTAGTTCCCCGTCATGAAGGCAATATGTAAAATCGCAAGTGAAACAAATAAGATGATAAAATATAGATCCCAAATTTAATTTAAATCAAGTCATATATATATTAAAAACTTCTTCCTAGGAAACATAGCCAACAACTATGTTTGGAACGTAACATGACTCCCCTCCTCAAAAAGCTTTGTCCTCAAAGCTAGAAATAGGTTCCCATGTAGCATCTTCTTTGGATAAGTCCTATCATTTGATGATAAATTATTGGATGTGACGATATCTCAGTGTGCGTGTTATGGTTTATAAAATTTCTTCTGTCTGGATATATATACACCCTTCTTCATCAAGCACTGGTAATTTTGGTTGAATCACCTTCTTGAGACAGAATACATGAAATATTGGATGTATGCATGAGTAATGAGGTAACTCTAGTTGATATGTTACTTCCCTAATGTGACGCATAATTCTACAAGGACCATAAAATCATGGAACCAACTTCTGACTTAACTTGATCTTCAGTGACAATTGTTTGTAGGGTTGTAACCGCAAGAACACCATATCACCAATATTGAATTCTCTTTTTGAATTATGTATGTCCTGTTGTTGCTTCATACGATTCTATGAGTGGACCAAATTGTCTTTGAGAATGATGAGCATTGATTGACGTTGCTGAAACCAATATCTACTTGGACCACTTTGGAGGATCCTAGTACATAATATGCTACTTTTGATGGTTTAATTCCATACAATGCTTCAAAAGGAGACATCTTGATGGAATAATGATAAGAAGTGTTGTACCACCATTCTACCAATGATAACCACTAACTCCATCGATATTATTTATCATAAACAAAACATATTAGGTAGGTACCCAAATATTTGTTAACTACCTCTGTTTGACCATATTTTTGTGGATGGTATGCAGAAGACATATTTAATTTGGTACCACTAAGTCAAAACAATTATCTCCATTAATTGCTATTAAATATGGGATCTCGATCACTTATAATATTTTTGGGCATTCCATGCAATTTGAAAATGGAATCCATAAATACCTTAGCCACTTTGCTTGCTAAAAATGGATGTTGTAAATCCTGAAAGTGAGCATATTTGAAGAAGCAATCAACTACCATGAAAATTACTATTTTACCTTCTGAATTAGGAAGACCTTCAATAAAATCCATGGAACTATGTTCCCACTAACAATCTAGAATGGGTAAGGGTTGAAGCAATCCTGGTGATTTGACTATTTCTCCCTTATTACGTTGTCATACTTCATATTCAGCTACCCATTGCTTGACCTCTGCTTTTAATCCTTTCCAACAAAAGGATTGTTTAACCCACATATAATTTTTCAAAAAACCTGAATTTCTTGTTGATGTAGAAGCATGTGACTCATACATAATCCTTAATTTTATTGTCAAATTATGTGGAATGTAAATGTGATTCTTCTTTCATAATATATTGTCATCATAGGAGAAAAGAGGGTGCTTGGATGAACCTATTGACAATTCCAGAATTATTTGAGTTGTTTCACTATTGGAAAACCATTCTTCCTGTAACTGAGACACCCATTGAGAACAAGGACTAGAAATAGCATTGATGACCACTTAATATTTGTATTTTCTGGATAATGCATTAGCTACCACATTTTCTTTCCCTTTCTTATACTCAATAACGAAGTCATATCCCAATAATTTAGTCAACAACTTATTTTGTTATGGATAAGAAAACCTTTGTTCTAAAAAATGCTTGAGACTATTATGATCTATTTTTATAATAAAATGACTATTGATTAAGTAGTGTTTGCATTTCTCCACTGCATGTAGAATAGCCAACATCTCTTTTTCATGTGGATATTCCCAAATTATTTCTTGAAAGTTGTTTACTGTCTAATTCCAAGGGATGACCTTCCTGCATTAATACTGACCCAATACATGTTCCTGAAGCATCACATTCAATGATGAATGGTTTGTGAAAATCCAGAGTTACCAAAACTAGGGTAGTACACATTGCTTTTTGAGAGCCTAGAAGGTTTGAGTGGCTGCTTCAGACCAAATAAAAGCATCCTTCTTTGTGAGTGTTGTGAGAGGAGCTATAGTTTTACCATAGTTATGGATAAATTTGTGATAATATCCAGTGAGACACAAAAAATCACAAAGTTTCTTGATGGTTTTAGGTAAAGGCCAATTCTGAATTACCTTAATCTTATTGGGATCCACTTTAACACCTTCCTGAGATACTATATGACCTAGGTACTCAACTTATTGAACACCAAAAGAGCATTTAGATCGCTTGACAAACAAATTTTCCCTATGTGGATATGAAGAACTCTTCCCACATGTGATAAATGATCCTTCCAGGATTTACTATAGATGAGTATGTCATCGAAGAAGACTAGGACAAATTTCTGGAGGAATGGATGAAATACATGGTTCATGAGACTTTGGAATATATATGGGGTATTAGTGAGACCAAAGGGCATGACCAAGAATTCATAATGACCTTCATGAGTCCAAAAATGTTTTGGGAATATCCTCCTCCCTAACTCTGATTTGGTGAAACCTTGAACATAAGTCCAATTTGGTAAAGAATTTTGCACCATGTAGTTCATCTAAAAAATCATCAATGACAGGAATAGGAAATTTATCTTTGATGGTGATATTGTTGAGAGGACGAAAATCTGGACACATACACCAATAATTGTCTTTTCGACGAGAAAAAACTACTGGTGAAGTATAAAGGCTAGTACTATGATGGCTGACACCATGTTCTAATAGTTCTTGGACAATATTCTCAATTTCTATTTTTTGGGGTTGGGGATATCGATAAGGATGACCATTAGGTAGAAGACTTCCAGGAACAAGGTGTATGGCATGGTCATGGGATATTTTGGGTTGTAGTCCTTTTGGTTCTTGAAAATCCTCCTCATAGTTGGCAACAATGTTTTGGAGATCTTCTACTTGGATTTCTAGCATATCCTATGCTAACGTTTCCATGCAATTAATTTGGCCTATGAAACCGTAGCCATATTTTATTAATATCTTTTCCATGCTATGTGAACTTACTATTTTTTATGGAGGTGTTGGCATTCCTAGAAGGATAATGGTCTTCCCATTCTCTTGCCATTCCACATAGTGCTACTTGTAATTAAAACCAACCGTGGTTTCCATTTTTTCCATCCATGCAACACCCAAAATAACTTATAAATTCCCTAGTTCCATGATAAAAAGCGGACCATACCAAGTTTAACTACCCATTTGTAATGAAATTGAAGAGGTCTTACCTAGGTATTGAGAAGTTTCCCTACTTTTAATTCTAACTTGAAATCTATCTTGACTCGAAGATTAGATGTGCAAATTTAATGCCCTTGCAATTTTTGCATCAATAAAATTGTGAGTACTTCCTGAATCAATTATTATTGTTACCTTCCTTTTTTGAATGAATCCTGATACCTTTATTGTATGGTGAGAGGATAATACCATAAGAGAATGTACTGAAATAGTCATGGTATATTCTTCAGCTACAACCTCCTCGTATTCACTCTGGTCATTGACTGTGGGATCCTCAGGTGAACTGTGTTCCTTTATTTCTTCATCTTCCTTGTAAGCATATTCAATTTGAAATTTGTATCGTGGTATACATGCTTGATATTTTGTATGATGATTGCAAAATTTATAGCAGAAGTATCTTGATGGTTAATCATTTCTACGAAAATAGTTGTTGTAGAATTGATGTCGGCCATATGAATTACATTGTGTGGATGCTCCCAGTTGCACCTTTGTCTCTACCAACTTGGAAATCCTTATACACTCATCCATCTTGGATGGATTTTGTAAGTCCAATTTGACTTTAATATTTGCTTTCAACCCATTTCTATAAGCCGCTGCCACCACATCAGATTGTAAGTCTATTGCATAGTGAAGCATACTAGTAAATTCCAAGATATAGTCCTCTACCAATCCTGTCTATTTAAGTGACAACAACCACACTATGTACGAAGTTGTGGGACCTTCATCAAATCTATGAAGAAATGCATCATAGAAATCCTTCCAATAGATGTTATTTCCCATCTCACGTTTGTACCATGAAAACCATTTATAAGCTTCAGTGCCCAATTTGGTTGCTGTAAAATGAACTTTTTTAAATCTTTGAATTGGTATATGCCTAAAATTCCTTCCATTTTGGCTATCCACCCATGTGAATCATGACCTCCAAATGTGGGCATATCAATGCGTGGAAAATTGACTCTAGTAGGACCTCTTGGTTGGTGGTAAAATTCCTGTCTCTCTTGGTCCTCATTATTCCTATGTCTTTGGAGGTTATTTTGGGTAGGTCTACCAAAATCCCTTTGTTGCTCAAAAACTACTTTGTTTCCCTTATCCTCATTATTTATTTGGCCATTGAGATTTTGGGAATGACCATTATGACCTCTTTGGTATGTATAGACTTCACACTGATTCTCCGTAATCCAGTGGTTTGAGCTAGGGGGATTTGGTTGGGATTTTTTGGTGAGTCATTGGGTTATGTTGGTATTCATGTTCTGAATACTCTCTACTAATTTGAGTAAGGTTTCATCAGTGACCTTGGGGATTCGTGTTTCCACTTGAGTGATGTTCTCATGGGAGGAGTTTTGGGAGGTATTGGATGCCATTTTCTTAAACAATGGATGACTCAGGATATATCTAATAATTCCTAAAGGAGAAGAAGAATTTTGTGTACATTTTCTTCTATAAGGTCTTCTTGGTGATTTCAGGCTCCTTTCGTTTGGATCCTCAGAACTTGATAGTTTCCTATTTGGTCCTTTTGTCCACTTTTCACTCATGCACTAGTACAATAGTTACTTTGACCCTGTTTCACCTTTTATTCTGCAATATGCTGATGAATTTGAGCAAAAAAAAATTGGTTTAATTTTCGCTCTCAATGTCACTCCAACTACGATGTGGATTTGATGGGTCTCCTTACAACTTTTGATTAGCAACTTTTCGATAACTTTTGACTAGCAACTTTTTGACAACTCTTGACGAGCAAATTTTCAATAAATTTTTGATAGTTTTTGACTAGCAATGTTTTGCACTAATATGACCAACTAACCAACTATACTTGATGCACGAACAGCACAATATGACACCCGATAGGACAGCTGGACTCAAACTCATGACACGCAGACACAACACTGTAAAGGAACAATTGGACTCAAACTCATGATTCACGATACGTGAACACAATATAGTGAAGGGATGGACCAAAAACAATAGAACACAACACACGAAGACAAGGACCACTCAGAATTCTTAGAATCCAACATGTGAGAAGACACGGAAGCGATGACCAATTGGGACATAGGTGGAAGATATATGGAAGCAACTCAAAGACAGCTAGGCTATGAAAGGTGATGACACAGTTACATGTGAAGGAGGGCAAGTGACATGTGACCAAATTCATAGTTTAATACATGCACTCCCATAATTTTAAATGCCATGGCATCTCCCACACACTCAATGTAGGATAATTATCCCAACACAAAAAAAAAATTACATACCTTAAACCTTAGTATTAATAATTTATTTCTCGCTCTCTGATTGGTTGAATTGATTGTGACTTAATATGGTCACAATGCTAACATTTCAGTGGCAATTTGCTTGGATTCTAGTTGTTTGGTGCCTAAAATGTTGTGGAGATGGATTTAAAATAGTTGAATCATGGAATCGTAGTGTGTGATGTTCTTCACAATACAAAGTCACCATAAATTTGTATTTCTTTCCATAGTGTTGTAACACAGGTTTTCTAGGTAGGCTATCAACGATAGTGTGCACTTTTTTTCCCTATAGAGGTTTTTCGATGCTCTAGTTAGTACAGACACTTTGCTGGCTATACCTAGTAATGGCAGAGAAGCACTGGTGATGTGACAGTGCACCTATCCCTGTAGGCATGTAATATCGTTGGCTAACCTGATACCACTTACAATAGACTACTACAGGTCTGACTGTCTATTAATAAATGCTCTGCTATTAATATAAAATCATGCATGCATAGTGGACTAATATTATAATTACAAATGAATGAATAATGTAATTTCAAAGGAATATAATCAGAATGAATTCACCTCTTTGAGGAGGAAAGTTCCTCGCTGTGAAGGCAACACACAAAATCGTAAATGAAACAAATAAGATGATAAAATATAGATCCCACATTCAATTTAAATCAAGTTATATATATATTAAAAACTTCTTCTTGGGAAACATAGCCAATTTCTATGTTTGGAACGTAGCATAAACCTTCCAATGTCTCTCGCATATCCAAGGTGGGATAAATCCTAGTCAATGAAAATGCATACGCCGACGTGGCAACATCAATGGTCCAAGTCAGGTCACATGCTGCCAGCCATGGCAGTGATAGGCGTTAGGTGGTAGGGATTATTTAGGTGGATATTTACCTATTACGCATGAAATGTGGATAGACTAGCTTACCTTACATGGTCAGAGCACTCCCAATACAAGTATGATAGACAATGAGCCAATGGCTCCCGTTGGTAGAAGATAATGCAGGGTATTTGTAGTCTATCAAGAGGTGTTAGGATTTAAACATGTTATTCTCCCATGCTAGTCAATACCAAGGTATCCTAATCTCACAACATCAAATACGTCCAAAAAAACCATATCGCACAGCGGAGGTTCTTCATGAAGAGGTAATGGAGTGTAGGAGAAGGTAACTCGAGCTAGGGAGCAATGATGTCTATCATCACATTCAAAGCCTCTTGAAGTCGGAAGGGAAAGGCACCAATAATGTTTGGATCACAATTGTGAATGTATAAGGAGAAGTCAGCCTAGAGTTTAATCTTGACCCGAGTGGTCATCGTTGTAGTAGAGGCATTGCATTGGTTTCCTCTCTATCGCGGTTTGAATTGCGACAAGGGGGGTGCAAGGAAAATAATTTTTGGTCGAGATGCTCGGGAACCAAGATCGATGAAGGTCTAGTAAAAATTAATTTTTTGAAGGTCACAGTGCTACGTTATATGGGTCTAAATAATTTTTAATATACCCTAGGTGTTATTTCTTCTGGGATTAATATATGAGTATAGGTAGGTTAAAGATAAAATAGGGGGAGTTATAAAGAATGCAATTGAGCCTAATATTTTGGGGTATTTCTATTATTGTTATATTTATTCTTAGGATTTTTACAAGAGCTTGAAAGTGTTAATAGGTTTGGATGTTTTGTTTCACATGATGCTTCCATTTTTATGAAGGAAGTTGAAACGAAAAAGACTCCTAAAAACTTTAAATACTCATGGAAGCCCATTTTCAAGAGGTTGGAAGTTTATCCAATGCCAAGGGTTGGACTCTTTGTGGAAGATGCTAGAGATATTGTAATAGAATTGCACCTTTTTCTATTTTAATGTAAAATAGAGCAGAAACTTGCACCTTATAAACAAGACTTGAGGAGAATCATTTCTGGATGTCTAGATTTAATGCTTATTTTTTCTTTCTCTATTTTTAGGTTTATAGGTAATGTTTAATGCATTTCATGGTTGCATTGTTGAATACCTATAAACAAGGAATTTATTTTTATTCCTTAGAAGCTTACACCTAGTTTATTTCAAAATGTGCAAATGGAGCTTCAAATATACTAGCTTACATCTAGAAACTCTCACAATCTTCGGTTTTGTAGGATAGGGTAGAATTAGATTGACAAAGCTTTGCATGTTTATATTTTCAGCATTTTGGTCCATTTTTAGATTTTATTTTTATTTTCCTAACCCTTCTCTTTTGCAATTTTTTTTTAACTTCGACAATTAAAATTCCAAAAAAAAATGCACGGGTGTTAAGAATAAGCTTTAACGTTTCATCTTGTGCAATTTTGATTTCATTTTGAAGCCATTTAGAAATTATAAAAATATTTTTACAAGTATTTTATAATTTCAGATTTTACATAATTTTGCATTTTGAAGGTAAATCAAATTTCAAGCTTTGCATGTTTTTTGCAAGCAAAAAATTAGCTTTCCTTTATGAAAAAATCAATTTCATTAAAGGGAAGTGATTTATAAGGTATTTTAAAGGCCACTATTTTAGAGCAATAAATTGACGTCTCTTTATGAAAATTAATTTCATCAAAGAGGGGTAATTTGTTTATTATATCAAAGGCTATTTTTGCTTTCATATTCAAAGCAATATTGAATGAATCCTTTCATAATTTAAGATTCACATTTAGTAATAGATTTTAATCTTCTATTTCATGCTCAAAGCAGGGTTTAATAATGCTAGATAAAACTTTTTTAAAATATGCTTAATCAGATGAAGATAAAATCTACTTAAAACACATCAAGATAAAATTAACAAAGGCACTGTCATCATGGTCATATGAGGGCCAGTCACATTTTCCTCTTCTTTTAAGTTTCATGAACAATTACTAGTATAACAGTAAAATAATACCAACAAAGGCCCCTTGTTAACAGTTATTTGCAATCACTAAGGTATTCCTAGAACTTATTTGATACATATTCATAGCTTACAAGCACACATTAAGTAAAAGGAACCTTGGAGAAATTTTATTTCATTGCAAGGGAGAGTTTTCTAATCAAAATCCTAACTGTGATGGGGATTTTGCAATTGGGAAAAATATCCACTCAACATAATTTTTGCTAGAAGGAGGGCCTGAATTGGTTTACTTTATTGCTATTTAGATGCTATATTATTTATGTTTACTTGAAAGGATTATTTAAAGGCATTGATCTTGGCTAACAAAGTTTTGTTTTCTTGTGATCTCTTTTATTTATTCAAGCATTTTCTAATTGATGATGCATTAATGCTAACCTTTTACAAATTGCAAAATGTTCTCTAATGCCATTACTTAATTGATGCATATCTTTTGGTTGATATACATTATTATTTGTGTTAAACATTTGAGATTTTTTAGTCATTTCATACTCCTTTGTAATATATATTCATTTGACTAACAAAATTGGTATTAAAGTTGTATTCCTTAAGGTTCACTAATGGCATTCCTTACTTCTTGGAGACCAAGTTGTCTTTTAAACATACCTGGGACTTCACATCATATGCCTAAAGATCTTTGGGATCATCTACCTTAGTTTAGGCATGATGGAATAGAATCGGTTGAGGAACATATTTAGGTATACAAGAACACTTTAATTCAATGGCAAACTATGCATGAAGATGTTGCTTGTTATTTGTTTCCATCTACATTAGATGAATTTACTTATGATTGGTACCTCAGTTTACCTACAGGTTCTATCAATTCTTGGGCTCAACTAGAAGCAACATTTCTTAGTTATTTTGGAAAACCAATTGACCCAATCCTCATGTACAATCAGTTTGTCACTACCCGTAAAGGACCTAATGAATCTTTGAAGTTGTTCAATGAAATGTTCCATGGGTTATATGCTCAATTGGTGGTACCCTATGTTCCTCTAGAGGGAGTTTCTATCCAAGTATATTTTAATGCTATTGACCCACTAATTTCTATGTATTTGTGAGGGATACCTCAAGTCACATATTTATCCCAAGCTTATACTCAAGCAATGGCAATTGAATAACAATTGAGTTATCAAAATTATGATGTGGGTTTTGGATCATATAATTCTTAATCATCTAATACCTCCCTTACCCACCCAATTATTTGTGAACCTCAACCTACCATTCAAGATCAACCATTATTCTCAAGTGTGAATCAATGTCAGAATACCCATATTGATCATATTTTGAATCATGTTCCAAATGATGACCAACTAGAAATGAATGGTTTAGAGTTATTATTTACAAATGAGGATTGGGATAATCATAGAAATATGAATATAATAATTGATCCCATTGTAGAAACCCTTGACTCACCTAAAGATGAATCTGAGGAAGATAAAGTTTTTGAAATTGAGGAGGATGAAATTGAGGAAGATGAATTTGTTGAAATTGAGTCCTCAAAGGTGGATAAAGGAGAAGAAAATGAATTGATAGATGAATCTAAGGATCATGCCAAAGATACAATAGAGTTTCATCCCACGAATTTAGATGAAATTTTTTATAATGGTTGGGAAACTGTTGGTCACGAATCTACCACAGGAAAGGATTTTCTACTTCTATGCGCCCTAGACCCAGCCAACATTGAAAATCTGAGAGAAAGAAATGTCTCTTGAGCCAATATCTAGAGAGGGTTGGTTCCCGTACTAATCTAAGCTTGGTTTCAGATAAAAGTTGCAGGAAAGAAATTGTAAAAAAGCAAAAAGAAATGGGAAAGAATCAGAAAGAGATGGGAAATATGGCCATAGGCCAAATTTGTAAAATCGAGGATAGACAGATCAACAACAGGAATCTATTTCAAGCATATAAACAGCATATAACAAGAGATAGTAACATAGTTCACTTACAACCTTGTGCAGACAACTTCCCAGGATCACATTCCAGAACTCACTTTCTCACTAGCAACATTCAAACTCAGATGCAGAATTTAAATCTCACAGTAGATGAGAAACATGAACGTAACAAGAAATGCATAAAAGAGAAGGAAATCACACACAAAATTCCTTGCAAAATCTGAAGTCAAATCTCTTATTCATGCAGAGAACTTGATAAGTTTTCTCGCGGCCTGTCTCCCCCTCTTCTTGAGATATACAATGATATTTATAGAGGACTTGCCTCTCTGCAGTATTTTAGAACATTAAAACAGAATTTTATGGGATCCAGCAAACAAGCACTGAAAGACATGAAGCAGACCTTCATGGAATCCAGCAAACAAGCACTGGGAAAAAAGAACAATCCCGTGAAATCTGCCTATCTGTAGCATTTAAAATATAAAACAAGCTGTCATGGAATCCAGCAAATAAGCATTTAAAACAAAAAGCAGACTTTCCCGGGACCCACCAAATGAGTGCTAAAAAAAACAATTCCCGAAATTTGCCTCGGAGAAATCGTAGACCGAATTGGGACCCACGTGTCTTCATTAGTCACAAAAATGCGACAAGTCGCGAAAATGTGACATGTCGCGATTTCGCGACGTTTTTCTGCCTTCTGCATTATCTTCCCTGTGTCTGCGCGATTTCGCGACAAGTCATGAAAATGCGACATGTCACGATTTCGTGACATTTTTCTGCCTCTTGCTTTCTTTTCTGCTTTCTACGTGATTTCGTGACAAGTCACGAAAATGCGACATGTCACGATTTTGCGACGTGTTTCTGGCTTCTGCTTTATTTTCCCTGCAACTGCGCGATTTCACGACAAGTCACGAAAATGTGACATGTCGCGATTTCGCGACGTGTTTTTGGTTTCTGCTTCATTTTCCCTGCAACTGCGTGATTTTGTGACAAGTCACGAAAATGCGACTTGTCACGTTTTTTCTACGTGTTTCTGGTTTCTGCTTCATTTTCCCTGCAACTGCGTGATTTCATGACAAGTCACGAAAATGTGACTTGTCACGATTTCACGATGACATGTCAGGATTTCATGACATCTTTCTGTTGCCTTGTCCTTTTGCTGCCTTGAACCACAAAAATGTGACATGTCATGATTTCGCTACATCCTCCTTTCGCTGGCCTCTTCATTGCTCTTTGTCACAAAAATGTGACAGGTCGCGATTTCGCGATGTCCTGTATTTGTCTGCATGTTTTCTGCTTATTCTTCGCGAAAACGTGACAAGTCATAAAAATGTGACACGTCACGATTTCGTGATGTTTCCTTGCACTCATCTTCCATCTTCATGCACTGTCACGATTTCACGACAATTCCCTGCTTGTCTTCTCTCTCCTCTTGGACCCGCGATAATGCGACAGGTCACGATATCGCGACACTTTCTTGACTTAGCTCTTTTCTACATTTGATGTCACGAAATTGTGACAGGTCATGATATCGCGACATGTCACGATATCGCGATGTATTTCCACGCTCACACCTCCTTGGTTTGGACCCCGCGAAAATGTGACGATCGCGATTTTGTGACAACTTTAGAACTTAGCGTTTGTGTGTTGCGGACTCCACGAAAACGCGACGGGTCACGATTTCGTGACATGTCGTGAAATCACGAGAACGCGACACCTTTGCTTTTTCACCAACTGTGTTAAGTGTCTTCAAAATTTTAGCATTCTTTTGCATGAACAACAACAACAAAAATAATGTGGCAAAAATGCCAACATTCTTGGCGGCTCGTGGGGTATACAGTTCTGTTGGATGCATGAATCCTAGGCCTTTATCCATTGGGCAACAGAGTCAAGAAAAACTGGTGAAACAAAATGCTGACTGATGGGAGACATCTCTATAGGTGGCTACAACAAACTCTTGCTGGTACTCAGTACTGAACAATAGGATCATCAACATAAATGCATGGAATAGCAGAACTTCCTTTATTTCTTGAGAACTACTACACTTTGCCTAGCTCGGATGAGCTGGGTAATCACCAGGTGCTATGAAATGATCTCCATGGCAGTAGTGAGAGGCACCTGAACTACAAAACAAAAATGAAGGGAATGATGCCCTGCGGATGCGTAGGCCATGGAACGGGGATGGGGAATGATGGAATGGCGGAAGGTGGAGGAATGAAAATGGTAGTTACAACAACAGAATGCCACTGTGCTACCAACTGCTGTGAAATGAAATGAAAGTGGAGGGAATGGAGGTGGTGGTAGGAAGTGTAGAAAAGTGTTTCAAAAGACAGAGAGTTAGAAGAAATGGAAAGAAGAAATGGGAACATTAGAGAGGGGAATAGAAACAACAGTAGTGACTTGTGTAATTGCAGAAGAAGAAGGAATAGGAGAAGAAGAGAATAAAGAAGGGAAGGGAAGAAATAGAAAGGAAGGGGAAGGAAGAAATTGAGAGGAAGCCACTAACTACTGGGAAGGAAGAAGAGAAAAAGAAAGAAATACACGTACCTGCGGGCTCACATGCAAAAAGAGCCGAAGTTGATAAAGGAAAACAATACTTTTTTTTTTTTTCCTACTATATACATTTACGACATGATTGGCATGCCGCTACCACAAACCTAGTTTTGGTTGTCTATCTAGTAAATCTACAGTGTCCCGACCAGATCTGGTCATACTTGAGTCGATGCTTAAAATTGGGATGACCTCTTCCTGAAGTTCTCCATGTTGCAGACATGGGCAAGTTATCTTGCATGCCAGTACCCACACAATCGAAAAATAATGTAGCAAAGAAATTTTCCACATGGAGGGCTCCTGTAGGTACCAGTTGCAGTAATGGCTGAAGCCAATACCACCACTTTGAAGACTCCATTGGTTGTGGATTAAGGGTAGGTTCCTCCCACTCCTTGATGTGATCATAGAACCTTGCTGATGCTAAATCTGCTTCCAGGATCTCCTCAGGTTCAACCTTTTGATCCGGCATGCTTAATAGGTTATGGCTAAATACTTGCATGTTGTGCATGATTGTGCCCTCCTTGTGCTCAGGTTCTGGGACTTGAATCTATTTTTTTCCTTGGCCCATCTCCTGATAGACATTGCAAGCAACCATATTGTTCATTGCTGGGAAAATACTTGCACATTCCCATCGTTGGCTTTGGATGAAATTTGGCTCTTGAGCTGCACACAGCTGCATCTCTGATCTCTGCATAGTATGTGGGATCTGGTGTGAAAAATATTGTGGTGGATAAACAGGAACAGCAACTACCATATAAGGTGATGGAGTTTCTCCCCATGGTAATTTTCCTGACAGGAGCAAAAGCTGTTCCGCTCGTACTGCTTCCTCAAATATTTTAGGGAACCTTCATTCACCTGATTGTAGCAAGATGAGGCCTATATCTAGATGAAAAGCTCAAACATAAAAGAGGTGGGCTTGGGTGGGTGTCGGTTGGATCTTCTCTGGAATTCTCTTCCAGCTTCTCAAGAATCGGACATTGAAGTCTGTGATGCTCTCTAGAGGTGATCTCGTGATGTACATTAGGAGCTGAAAGGGATCTTGAGAGCCGTTAAAGGGATCTTCGTCAAATATTTGGATTAGTGCTCCTGCTAGGTCATCCCATGAGTTGATGCTTTGACGCCCGAGCAGTCTATACCACTGCAACGCCCTTCCTTGCAAAGATAGAACTAGAAGTCTGAGCATGACATCCTCATGAACTATATCATGTAGAGTAGACAAAGCGGCAATATCTTCAACATGCTCTAGAGCCATGCCCTCGGTGCCATCATATTTTGTTAGAGATTTCAGGGCACCTTTGGGAATCTCATGCCAAATTTAGAGATTCAGAGGGCTAGGATCATCCCATCTAGGACATACCCTCGCCATTGTAGCAGTGGTTTGCAAGATCACGACTATTGCCATTATGTAAGAATCGCCAAGTGAAAATTATTTTAACCTTAAAAGGCAGGCATCTACGATCAAGAAATTTGGATCTTCAACTCAACAAAGTCACCAGATGAACTTACAAATCTCTGCTATGAGGTCAAGACAGCTCATCAAAATCTTGATACCTTCGGGTGTTAAACAATGAACATACAATCTCACCGATTATGGATATTTTGAGACAGAAGAAGTCTGTCCCACTAGGCGTGCCAAAAACTGTTGGTCATGAATCTACCACAGGAAAGGATTTTCTACTTCTATGCGCCCTAGACCCGGCCAACATTGAAAGGTCGAGAGAAAGAAACGTCTCCCGAGCCAATCTCCAGAGAGGGCTGGTTCCCGTACTAATCTAAGCTTGGTTTCAGATAAAAGTTGCAGGAAAGAAATTGTAAAAATACAGAAAGAAATGGGAAATAATCAGAAAGAGATGGGAAATATGGCCATAGGCCGAATTTGTAAAATTGGGGACA
The DNA here is from genome assembly GCA_028583015.1 of Wollemia nobilis. Lineage (NCBI taxonomy): Eukaryota > Viridiplantae > Streptophyta > Pinopsida > Araucariales > Araucariaceae > Wollemia > Wollemia nobilis. The sequence continues at coordinate 4,187,755 of JAQPPZ010003361.1, read as the reverse complement.
GACAGATCAACAACAGGAATCTATTTCAAGCATATAAACAACATATAACAAGAGATAGTAACATAGTCCACTTACAACCTTGTGCAGACAACTTCCCAGGATCACATTCCAGAACTCACTTTCTCACCAGCAACATTCAAACTCAGATGCAGAATTTAAATCTCACAGCAGATGAGAAACATGAGCGTAACGAGAAATGCATAAAAGAGAAGGAAATCACACACAAAATTCCTTGCAAAATCTGAATTCAAATCTCTTATTCATGCAGAGAACTTGATAAGTTTTCTTGCAGCCTGTCTCCCCCTCTTCTTGAGATATACAATGATATTTATAGAGGACTTGCCTCTTTGCAGTATTTTAGAACACTAAAACAAACTTTTATGGGATCCAACAAACAAGCACTGAAAGACATGAAGCAGACCTTCATGGAATCCAGCAAACAAGCACTGGGAAAAAAGAACAATCCCGTGAAATCTGCCTATCTGTAGCATTTAAAATATAAAATAGGCTGTCATGGAATCCAACAAATAAGCATTTAAAACAAAAAGCAGACTTTCCCGGGACCCACCAAATGAGTGCTAAAAAATAATTCCCAAAATTTGCCTCGGAGAAATCGCAGACCAAACTGGTACCCACGTGTTTTCATTAGTCACAAAAACGCGACAAGTCGCGAAAATGCGACATGTCGCGATTTCGTGACATTTTTTTGCCTTCTGCAATATCTTCCCTGTGTCTACGCAATTTTGTGACATGTCGCAAAAATACGACATGTCATGATTTCGCGACATTTTTTTGCCTCTTGCTTTCTTTTCTGCTTTCTGCACGATTTTGCGACAAGTCACGAAAATGCGACATGTCGTGATTTCACGACATGTTTCTAGCTTCTGCTTCATTTTCCTTGCAACTGCACGATTTCGTGACAAGTCACGAAAATGCGACATGTCATGATTTCATGACGTGTTTTTAGTTTCTACTTCATTTTCCCTGCAACTGTGAGATTTCGCGACAAGTCACGAAAATGCGACTTGTCACGTTTTCATTGAGTGTTTCTGGTTTCTGCTTCATTTTCCCTGCAACTGCGTGATTTCGTGACAAGTCACAAAAATGCGACTTGTCACGATTTTGCGACGACATGTCACAATTTCGTGACATCTTTCTGTTGCCTTGTCCTTTTGCTGCCTTGAACCGCGAAAACGTGACATGTCACGATTTCGCTACATCCTCCTTTCGTTGGGCCTCTTCGCTGCTCTTCGTCGCAAAAATGCGACAGGTCACGATTTCGCGACGTCCTGTATTTGTCTGCATGTTTTCTGCTTATTCTTCGCGAAAATGCGACAAGTCACGAAAATGTGACACGTCACGATTTCACGACATTTTCTTGCACTCATCTTCCATCTTCATGCACTGTCGCGATTTCGCGACAATTCCCTGCTTGTCTTCTCTCCTCTTGGACCCGCGATAATGCGACAGGTCGCAATATCGTGACACTTTCTTGACTTAGCTCTTTTCCGCATTTGATGCTACAAAATTGTGACAGTATTTCCACGCTCACATCTCCTTGGTTTGGACCCCGCGAAAACGCGACGGTCACGATTTCGCAACAACTTTAGAACTCAACGTTTGTGTGTTGCGGACTCCACGAAAACGTGACGGGTCGTGATTTCGTGACATGTCGCAAAATCGTGACAAGTCACGAAAACGCGACACCTTTGCTTTTTCACCAAATGTGTTAAGTGTCTTCAAAATTTTAGCATTCTTTTGCATGAACAACAACAACAAAAATAATGTGGCAAAAATGCCCATTTCAGGAATAGAGAAGGTTCTAAATTTTGATCATTTTGAATATGAGTTTATGGAACACCTTGCTAAAATAGAAGAGGAAGAAATGATAAATATTTCCTATGATTCAATTGTTTGGGATCAGGAAGAAGTAAAATATTCTCTTTCATTTTGGAATACTAACAATTTGGGTACAAATTCGCATGATTTTCTTGAATATTCTAAGGAAGAAAAATCATGGATGGTTAATAAGGAATTGGAACCAAATGATAAAGAGGTTTATTTATTCGAAGCAACTTAATTTATTGATCATGATGATGTGTTATTTGACTTGATCGGCAAGATTTATGGTTTGAAAAGGATGGACACACTTTTGATTGGGTGCCTAATTTTGGCATTTTTGATGAATAGGTAATCGATGAAGGTCTAAGGCTACAATATGACAATGATGGAGGTCATGAAGAAGAAGAAATTACAAATCCTCACCAAGTTTTGGTAAATGAAAATGTAAAAAAGGTATAATCTAACCTTCTAGGTCCAAACATCCAAGCTTCAGGTGAAAATTTGTATAATCATTTATTAGATTCAAATGCTATTTAGGATTAAATATCATTGGAGGTTAATAAAGAACTAGAATTTATTTCTACTCACACCTTTGATAAGATTACTTTGGTGAATGAAACAGAAGTTGATGTCCTTGAATTGTTGAACCAAGTTCATCAAAAATTAACAATCGAATCTAGAATAAAAGCTTATAATGATCCTCATTTAGTAGATATCCTATATGTTTGCAAATTGTTGCATAAGTTTGATTGGCCTACAAACATGAAATGAATTGACTTTAAAGTTTTTAGAAATAGGCTCTTGTTTGCAATATCTAATATTTGAAAAGAAAGACCTAATTCTAAATCATAAATTGAATTGTGAAATTGACGTCTTAAGAAACAAACAAGAAAGAATTGAAAATTAGTTATGGTCTAATCAATTTAATGATTTTAAGCTCACCTATGGTATTGGTAATGGAATTAAATCAAATTTATGGGGTGAGAGAGGCAAGATGAAATTTTTTGCATTGTGTGGCCTAATCTTACTATTATTGGATTCCTGCAAAGCTTGGTGTGTGTATCATGTTATATATCATTTAAAATGTGTTAATCATGTTTGGGATCCAAGGAAGTGATGGTCCAAATTTTTGCATCACCTTGTACATAGTGTAATTTCATTTTCTTGTTTAGCTTTTTTGTTTTTGTGCTTTGTCCTTTATTTCAAGTTTTGTGTTTTGGGTTTTCCCTTGTTTTGAGGTGATGTTTTGTGGTCGCTAATTTATGGCCTCTTGCCCATTTTTTGTGTTCCTTTTTTAAGTAGGTTGGAATACCTAATCTAAAAGCAAGTGACCTTGAGAAAATGGGGAGGAGTTATTTTGTGATCATGCTCAAATTTTGGGACTAAAATAGTGGAGAGTGAAACAATGAAACATTTCACTAAAGCTCCACATGTAACCCGCATATTAAATGGTAATCTGGAAGTCTTGAAGGATGAAGTTATCTTGATTTAAAAATTAATGTTAAAATCCAATATGTTTCATATCTAACTCCAAATACCCATGTGAGGCATACATTTTTTCAAAGCTATAAAAAAAAGCAAGCAAGCAAAGGAAAACATGCTAAAATTAGTCACTAAGCCTAGATAAACTCTACCGAGGCTATAGATGCTTGATTGGAGCTCTATCTAGACATAGCTTGATCAAAAGAAAAACTTTCCAATAAATCAATCAAACACAAAGGGTAATCTAGATAAACTATACCAGGGCTATAGATGCCTGATTGGCAGTAGGGATCTATCTATAAAAACTTTTATGAGCAATATTTTATAGCCTAATGCAATTTATGTGATGGAATCCGGATGGTTTTCAAGGATACAAAATGAATCACTTTTTCACACACTGAGTAAAGGCATATGGACTAGTTGTTGTTTATTTGAAGTTGTTTACCCCCACCTTCTCAGGACATCACTAAATAATTTGTATTTTGTTGATATTTATGTTAGAATATTGTTAATGTGCACTATACCTACTTTTTGACAGTCAATTTTATTGACACTTGTCATATAGGCTCTTGATTTATTTTTTCTTCTATAGTTAGGATAGTGCACATTAAGGGGAATGTTAGAATATTAATGTGCACTATGCCTTCTGTTTTGACACTTGTCATTTTATATTGACACTTTTCATATTATCATATAGGCCTCTAGCCTATATATGTAGCACATCTTTATTTGTAATATATCTCATCTCTTTTAGTCCCAAAACTTTTGTGTTATTGTTTTAGATTGGGTTCTTCACCCGAAATGCTCAGGAGAATTTCCCAATAGAGTCACCATTTGTTATGGCCATTGCACAACTTACCCCAATTTTGAGGACCCACTTTAAATTTTTAGTAAATTGGACTAATGGGATATCATGATGCATTTTGTTCCTCACAATTGACCCATGATGCTTCTTCTTGGATATCAAAATAAAGGGGTCATTTTGGCTAAGCAAAATGAGTGTTTCCTTTTGTTTGGTGTTATTGATTCTTTTATATGTTGTTGGTTTTATTGTCTTTATTGTTCATTTTATAGTTTGTTTTTTGTTGTTAATGTGTTGATTTTTATTGTCCATTTATTATTGATAATTTTTTATTGTCAATTTGTTGATTTTATTGTTGACAATTTTGTATTGTCAGTTTGTTGATTTTATTGTCAATTTGTTGATTTTATTGTTGATAATTTGTCAGTTTGTTGATTTTATTGTCACCTTTTTGTTGTTAGATGTTATGATAAGTTTAGTTTTAAAGTTTTTAGTTTTAAATTATGATTAATTTTCATTAAAGTTTTTAGTTTTAAATTAGGATTAATTTTCATTAATAAATGGTTTCCATATACCCTCTTGATTTAAAATTTGTGGTTTATGTTTCGTAGGTGGAAGACCCACGGGAGTGACCCAAGTGAACAAGGAAAGGTGATAGCACACAACATGAGGATATGTGGTGATGCGAAAGTGACCAACAAGGAAAGGTGAGAGCACACAATGCAAGGACACATGGTGAAGTGGCAGTAGTCAATGATATGAGGTGAAATTCAACACAACATGAGGACATTAGGCTGCCCAAAGGTAGCTAATGTAATACTGGTGGTAGATTGCATTTAAACCTTCCAACATCTCCCACATAGCCAAGGTGGGATAAACCCTAGTCAATGAAAATGCATACGCTATACACATGGTAACATCAATGATCGAGGTCAGGTCACACGTTGCCAGCCATGGCAGTGATAGGCATTAGGTGGTAGGGATAATTTAGGTGGAGATTCTCTTATTACACTTTAAATGTGGATAGAATAGAATACCTTACATATTTAGAGCACTCTCAATCCAAGGACAGTAGATAGTGAGCCAATGGCTCCCATTGGCAGAAGATAACGTAGGGTATTTGTAATCTAGCAAGAGGTGTTAGGTTTTAGACATGTTATCCTCCCATGCCAATTAAGACTAAGGTATCCCAACCTCACATCATCAAATACATCCAAAAAATAACCATACCACATAGTGGAGGAGCTTTGTGAGGAGGTAAGGGAGCATAGGAGGAGGCAACTCAAGCCAGGGAGCAATGACGTCTATCATCGTGTCTGAAGCCTCTCAAAGCTAAAAGAGGAAGGTGTTAGTAAATTTTGGGTCGTAGTCATGAATGGATAAGGATAAGGTGGCCCAATATTAAATCACAACCCGAGCGGTCACCACTATGGTAGATGCGTTGCATTTGTTTCCTCTCCGTTGTGGTTCGAATCGTGGAAAGGGGGGCACAAAGCAAATTATTTTTGGTTGAGATGCTTGGGCACCAAGGTCGATGAAGGTCTAGTAAAAATTAAATTTTTTGAAGGTCATGGTGCTATGTTATATGGGTCTAAATGATTTTTAATATACCCTAGGTGTTATTTCTTTTGGGATTAATATATGGGTATAGGTAGGTTAAAGAGAAAAGAGGGGGAGTTATAAGGAATGTCATTGAGCCTAAGATTTTGGGTATTTCTATTATTGTTATATTTGTTCTTAGGAGTTTTGCAAGAGCTTAAAAGTGTTAATAGGTCTGGATGTTTTGTTTCACATGATGCTTCCATTTTTGTGAAGGAAGTTGAAACGAAAAAGGCTCCTAAAAACTTTAAATACTCATAGAAGCCCATTTTCAAGAGGTTGGAAGTTTATCCAATGCCAAATGCTAGACTCTTTATAGAAGATGTTGGAGATATTGTAATAGAATTACACCTTTTTTTGTTTTAATGCAAAATAGAGTAGAAACTTGCACCTTATAAACAAGACTTGAGGAGAATCATTTTTGGATGTCTGGATTTAATGCTTATTTTTCCTTTCTCTATTTTTAGGTTTATAGGCAATGTTTAATGCATTTCATGGTTGCATTGTTGAATACCTAGAAATAAGGAATTTATTTTTGTTCCTTACAACCTTACACCTGTTGGCAATTTTGGGTTTGAGATCCTAGCTTCTTGTCTATGAGTTGTCATTGATGTCAAAAGGAACTGGCATTAATGTCAAGAGGATTTATTGGTTTCAAAGGTTGAAGATTCCAAAGAATATTTTCTAGAAGATTTCGGAGAGATTTCATGTGGCAGATGAAAAGGTTTTTATCAAAACCATGGCAGGTTTAAGGGTTTTTATTAAAACCGGTGGATGCATTAAGGGTTTTTCTCAAAACCACTCTCGACTTAATGCAAAGGTTGGAGACACTTATTAATTAAATAACTTAATTAATAAAACCTTTTTAAGGTTTTTTAATTAATTATTTATTTGATTAAATTATTTTAATAATTTAATGGGTTCTCCACCTAAGGTCTAAGGTCTAAAAGACCTGTGATTATTTTTTAATAATAAAAAGGGTTTCATAAACCCAAAATTTGTTTTGAATGCGCCAAAGTAATATTAATTCAAAAAATTTGAATTATCCTTCCGCGGACGTCGTGCATAGCATGGAAGTTTGGCTATATAAGCCATAACCTATAGTCCAAAGCAATGGTGTTAAAGAAATTCGAATTGCGCAAAGGTTGGGAAGTAAAAGCTACGGCTATCATTTTTTCACCACGTTTATCCACCGCCAAAGGGTTAAGGAGAAGGAGACTCTTGCTAGCCTTCAAGCTAGCATCGTTGGCCTAGTGGCAACGATTGTTCTACGAAGGCGCTTAAAGGGAGGTCAAGCGTTCGACTCCCGCCATGGAGTGTGAGAAGAGTTTTTGCGCTCTAATTTTTTCGGAGGCACTGTTGACCCACGATTTTCAGAAGCATTTTTTTGGTAAGGTTTTTTAAATAAAATCTGCATTTTTTTTTTAAATAAGTGGTTGGGCAGATTTATTTAAAATTATTTTTGAGGTTAAATGCTTCTTTGGAAATATAAGGTTGATAGTGTGTGGTTGAGATTTTTGGCTTGATTGTTGAGTGAGATTTTCTTAGAAGCTATCATTCCTTGAGCATGGTTTAATTAATTTGGAGAAATAAGGTGTAAAAGGATATATTGTTTGTATGCTTTATATTTTTGGTAGTTGACTTCTAAGGATTGGAGTCATAAGGTGTTTTATGGAATAAATATTTTTGTGGTTACTTTTATGATCTAACCCTAACTTGGTGGTAAAGTTGAGGGTGGTGTTGGTAACAGGTTGAAGAACTATTCTCTTCTTCCTCAAACAAAGGTATGGGAAACTTCTTCCATGTATATTGTTGATGGTGTATTTTTTGAAATTGAGTTTGGAGTGAAAAGGTTGTCTACTAGGTATTCTTGTTGGTGTAAATCCCATTTTCTGGATATTGAAGATTGTTTATGCATTAAAATCATTGATGAGTTTTTTGGGTGAATGCATAATTCTGGTTGAGGAAGAGGAAGCATCTTGCACTAGGGTTTATGTTAGTAAGTCTTGCTCTTGCATTGAGATGGTGAAACCCTTAGTTGGCTGTTTTGAGATTGATGGTTGAGTTGCTTCCATAGAGGTTGTTTTGATCAAGTTAATGCTTTACTTGATACATGATTTGGGATTACTCCATTGAGATTGATTTGAGCAAGTTATTCTTTGCATTGGTGATTTATTTTGGTGGTTGTTTTGTTCAAATACCTTTGGAGGGAAAAGGATGTCTACTAGTTTCATTTTCATGTAGTGATTGGTTGAATGCTTCAAGGTTAATCTTGATTTGAATGATGTTGGTTAAACCTTGTCTATAAGCATTGTTGTTAAAGCCCTAATTGGTTGAGAAAATATATTGGTTGTGGAAAGAACACGAGTATCATTGTTATATGATTTATTGCATGGTTGGCAATTGTTGGGTTGTGTTTCATGTTCTTGAGAAAAGCATACTACATCTAACTTATTCTTTTGAGATTGAGATTGGGAGTTAAGTATAGAACATATTGATTCTCTAACAATTCTCTTTATTCTTCTATGATAATCACATTGGGTCTCTAACAATTCTCTTTGTGGGTTCATGCTAAGCAATTTTTTCTTAGTGAGGACTTGTGAGCTGATTTCGACAGGTTCTAGGGAAGACTTGTGAGCTGATTTGGACAGGTTCTAGTGAGGACTTGTGATATGAATTGTATAGGTTCTAGTGAGGACTTGTGAGCTGATTTGGACAGGTTCTAGTGAGGACTTGTGAGCTGATTTGGACAGGTTCTAGGGAGGACTTGTGAGCTGATTTGGATAGGTCCTCGCAGAGGACTTGAGGACAGAGTTGAAGTGGTTCTTTGAGAAGAACCTGAGGACAATTTTGACAAGTCTTTGAGAAGGATTGTGTGTAGCAGAGATTGATTTGTTCAAGCTTTATGATTTGAGCTTGGGACAGATCTGATAGAGTGAGGAAGACTTGTGTTGGACCGACTGACTATGTTTAGTACAGGTTGATGAGTTGTTGTGGAGGTGATCAGTGAGGACAGATGTCTCTTGAGGCTGAGCATTGAGGACAGGAGGTCTTATATGGAAAGGAGTTCCACGTGCTAGAGAAATAAGAGGCAGGTGATCTTTTGAAGTATCATTTCTAGAGCTGAGGGGAAGGATTCTCCTTTGGGCAGGAGGCTCATAAATTCGTGAGGATGGGAAGGATTCTCCTTTGGATAGGAGGCTCATAAATTCGTGAGGAGGGGAAGGATTCTCCTTTGGGAAAAGGGTCATAAATACTTGAGTAGGGGAAGGTTTCTCCTTTGGGCTGAGGCTCATAAACATTGTAATTGGGAAGGATTCCCAAAGAACTTTGAGAAAGCTTTTTAGAGAAAATTTTTGTGGAGGTAGCCCATGTTGGGTGAACCACGTTAAAATTGGTGTCTCATTGTGTGTTTCTTTATGCATTGCTTTGATATTGCTATTGGTTCATTGCTTTGTGAAGTTGAAGTTAAATAGAGAAGGTAAAAAGAGGTCTTATAATGTTCACCCCCCCCTCTCAGTATAAGCTTGTGTTCTTCAATTGGTATCAGAGCGGGTTCCTTCAGAAAGTTTAATAGCTTGAAGGAAAATATTGTAAAGAACACAATGGAATCTACAAGTGGTAATGCAGCACCTATTCTTGATGGGGCAAATTTTGGGCTTTGGAGTGCTAGGATGAAGGTTCATCTTATGGATCTTGGAAATGAAGTTTGGGAAGTGATTGAGGATGATTATACCATTCCTGAGCATGGTCCTTCTACTGAGGAAGATTTTCTCCTACATCATAGCAATTCAAATGCAATGAATGCAATCCTAAAGGGTTTACAAAAGGTAGATCTTACCAAGGTGATTCACTGCAAGACAGCTAGTGAAATGTGGAAACAGTTGAAGGTGGTTCATACAGGTGATGCAAATGTCCGAAAGGCCAAGTTGAGACACTTCAAAGGTATGTTTGAACAACTCAAGATGAATTATGAAGAAAATATCAGTGACTATATGCTTTGTATGGATGAGATTGTTAACTCTATGAAGGAACTAGGTCTTGAGCTTGCTGAAAATGATATTTGTGATAAGATTTTGAGGTCTCTTCCAAATAGATTTAGTGAAAATATTTTTGCTATTGAGGAAGCTAAGTATTTGGATAAGTTGAAAAAGGATGAGCTTCATAGTATACTTGCAGCATTTGAGTTGAGAACTCAAGTGAAGGTTGATGTTAAGAAGGAGGCAGCTTTCAAGGCTACCAAGAAATCCAAGGGTAAAGAGCTTCAAGATAGTGATGAGTCTTCTAGTGATGAAGAGGCATATTACAGCCAGAAGGGCAAGTTCTCAAGAAAGCACAAAGGTATGGAATATGTCAAGTGTTTCAATTGTGGAAATTTTGGTCATTATGCTACTAACTGTACTGCTGCGAAGGATGAAAGTGATGAAGATAAACAGGATTATAAGAGCAAGGATTCTGAAAGGTACAGGCATCAAAGGAATAATAAATATGAGCAAAGCAATCAAGGAAAGAGGTACTCTCACAAACACAAGAAAAATTTCTACCTAGACAAGGCAAGTAAGTGTTCTAGTAGTGATAGTGAAAGTTCTTCAAGTGATGTTGGAAATGAGATGTTGTTCCTAACGAGAAAAAGAAGAAGAAAAGAAACATAGATTTGTCCTTATGAAATGTTTTAGATGTGGAAATTTTGGACATCTTGAGGATGATTGCACAAATGATGGATTGATTTCTAGTTATACTATGTATGAGGATGCTTTGGAAAATTGTAAGGAAGATCTTTGTATGGATTTAGAAAATGGTAGCACCTCTAGTGATAAGAAATCTGAAAAAGTCATTGATGTTTCAAAAATAGTGGAAGTTATAGAGGATGGTGAAGTAGATCTTGAATCCGAACTTGTTAGTGCTCTTAGTGCTTTGAAAAAGGAAAGAAAGAAGAATGCTAGGCTCAATGATAAATTGGATGAATGTTGTATTGAGAGAGATGAGCTTATAGAAAGTCTTGACTTCTCTATAGCTAAGACACAGAAACTTAAGGATAAGTTAGAGTCTAAGGTTCTTGATTGTAGAGAGTTGGAACAGAAAGTGGCTTCCTTGAAAGAGGAAACTAAATAGTACAAGGAGAAGCTTTACAGGTTTGAAGATAGCACCAAAAAGGTAAATTCAATCATCAAAGATCAAAGAATGACAACAGATAAAATAGGTCTTGGTTTTGGTAAGAAAAACATGGAACAGGTTGGCGACTCTGTTGGGGAATCTAGTAAGAGATTCCAAAAGGAAGAGAGTTTCGATGAGGAAAGTACTTCAGAAAAAGAGTCCTTGAGTGATAGATGCACAAAATCAAAAAACAAGAATCAAAAAAAGGGGAGAAAATTTACAGGACCTAAGAGGTCAAATCAAGGAAAGTTTAATGGCAGATGTTTTGCTTGTCACAAGTTTGGTCACATGGCTTCACATTGGATGACTCAAGTGAGGAAGGTAAATGACAAATTCAGAGGTGGTAATTTCTTTCAAGGGTATTGCTACTCTTGTAAACGAGTTTGGGCACAAGGTTGTTTATTGCAAGGCTAATAACGAGAACAGGGGTTGGTCGGAATAGATGGAGTCAAAGATCGGGCATGCCTCAAAGAAATAACATTGTTAGTTGTTATAAGTGCAACAATGAAGGTCACATAGCTAGACAAGTGTAGAGCTGAAATTCCAAGGTACAAGAACGGGAACATGGGTATGAATAGGCACAAGAATCAAGACATGGATAAGAATAGGAATGATAACAAGAAAAACAACAGTGACATGAACAGGAATAGGAATATGGACAAGGAGAACAAGAGAAGACATGGTAAGGCAGCTATAGACACTAATGAATATCAGTGCCTAATGGGAGTTTTACTCCCACCCCAAAATTAATCACCTCAACAGGAGGTGGGGGAGGGACTAAGCTAAGAGGCTCATTCTTAGTCCCAAGCCCCAAAGGTGACCCTTTGCCATTGATGACAAAGGGGGAGAGATATGAGTAAGGGGGAGAGCCTCAAGTCAGGGGGATCTGATTTCTATACAGCAATTTTGAGTTTCAGTGTTGTTGAGAAGCATGGTTTGCCATCAATGACAAAGGGGGAGATTGTTGACAATTTTGGGTTTGAGATCCTAGCTTCTTGTCTATGAGTTGTCATTGATGTCAAAAGGAACTGGCATTAATGTCAATAGGATTTATTGGTTTCAAAGGTTGAAGATTCCAAAGAATCTTTTATAGAAGATTTCAGAGAGATTCCATGTGGCAGATGAAAAGGTTTTTATCAAAACCATGGTAGGTTCAAGGGTTTTTATTAAAACCAGATGGATGCATTAAGGGTTTTTCTCAAAACCACTCTTAGCTTAATGCAAAGGCTGGAGACACTTATTAATTAAATAACTTAATTAATAAAACCTTTTTAAGGTTTTTTAATTAATTATTTATTTGATTAAGTGATTAAATTATTTTAATAATTTAATGGGTTCTCCACCTAAGGTCTAAGGTCTAAAATACCTGTGATTATTTTTTAATAATCAAAAGGGTTTCATAAACCCAAAAGTTGTTTCGAAGGAGCAAAATTAATATTAATTCAAAAAATTTGAATTATCCTTTCGTCGACGTCGTGCATAGCATGGAAGTTTGGCTATATAAGCCATAACCTATAGTCCAAAGCAATGGTGTTAAAGAAATTCGAATTGCACAAAGGTTGGGAAGTAAAAGCTACGGCTATCATTTTTTTGCCACATTTATCCACCGCCAAAGGGTTAAGGAGAAGGAGACTCTTGCTAGCCTTCAAGCTAGCGTCGTTGGCTTAGTGGCAACGACTGTTCTGCGAAGGCGCTTGAAGGGAGGTCAAGCCTTCGACTCCCGTCGTGGAGTGTGAGAAGAGTTTTTGCGCTCTGATATTTTCAGAGGCACTGTTGACCCGTGATTTTCGGAAGCATTTTTTTGGTAAGGTTTTTTAAATAAAATCTTCATTTTGTTAAAGAAGAAGTGGTTGGGTAGATTTATTTAAAATTATTTTTGAGGTTAAATGCTTCTTTGGAAATATAAGGTTGATAGTGTGTGGTTGAGATTTTTGGCTTGATTGTTGAGTGAGATTTTCTTAGAAGCTATCATTCCTTGAGCATGGTTTAATTAATTTGGAGAAATAAGGTGTAAAATGATATATTGTTTGTATGCTTTATATTTTTGGTAGTTGACTTCTAAGGATTGGAGTCATAAGGTGTTTTATGGAATAAATATTTTTGTGGTTACTTTTATGATCTAACCCTAACTTAGTGGTAAAGTTGAGGGTGGTGTTGGTAACAGGTTGAAGAACTATTATCTTCTTCCTCAAACAAAGGTATGGGCAACTTCTTCCATGTATATTGTTGATGGTGTATTTTCCGAAATTGAGTTTGGAGTGAAAAGGTTGTCTACTAGGTATTCTTGTTGGTGTAAATCCCATTTTCTGGATATTGAAGATTGTTTATGCATTAAAATCATTGATGAATTTTTTGGGTGAATGCATAATTCTGGTTGAGGAAGAGGAAGCATCTTGCACTAGGGTTTATGTTAGTAAGTCTTGCTCTTGCATTGAGATGGTGAAACCCTTAGTTGGCTATTTTGAGATTGATGGTTGAGTTGCTTCCATAGAGGTTGTTTTGATCAAGTTAATGCTTTACTTGATACATGATTTGGGCTTACTCCATTGAGATTGATTTGAGCAAGTTATTCTTTGCATTGGTGATTTATGTTGGTGGCTATTTTGTTCAAATACCTTTGGAGGGAAAAGGATGTCTACTAGTTTCCTTTTCATGTAGTGATTGGTTGAATGCTTCAAGGTTAATCTTGAGTTGAATGATGTTGGTTAAACCTTGTCTATAAGCATTTTTTTTAAAGCCCTAATTGGTTGAGGAAAGATATTGGTTGTGGAAAGAACATGAGTATCATTGTTATATGAGTTATTGCATGGTTGGCAATTGTTGGGTTGTGTTTCATGTTCTTGAGAAAAGCATACTACATCTATCTTATTCTTTTGAGATTGATATTGGGAGTTAAGTATAGAACATATTGAGTCTCTAACAATTCTCTTTATGCTTCTATGAGGTTGATGAATCACATTGGGTCTCTAACAATTCTCTTTGTGGGTTCATGCTAAGCAATTTTTTCTTAGTGAGGACTTGTGAGCTGATTTGGACAGGTTCTAGTGAGGACTTGTGAGCTGATTTGGACAGGTTCTAGTGAGGACTTGTGAGATGAATTGGATAGGTTCTAGTGAGGACTTGTGAGCTGATTTGGACAGGTTCTAGTGAGGACTTGTGAGATGAATTGGACAGGTTCTAGTGAGGACTTGTGAGCTGATTTGGACAAGTTCTAGTGAGGACTTGTGAGCTGATTTGGACAAGTTCTAGGGAGGACTTGTGAGCTGATTTGGACAGGTCCTAGCAGAGGACTTGAGGACAGAGTTGAATTGGTTCTTTGAGAAGAACCTGAGGACAGTTTTGACAAGTCTTTGAGAAGGCTTGTGTGTAGCAGATATTGATTTGTTCAAGCTTTATGATTTGAGCTTGGGACAGATCTAATAGAGTGAGGAAGACTTGTGCTGGACCGACTGACTGTGTTTAGTACAGGTTGATGAGTTGCTATGGAGGTGATCAGTGATGACAGAGGTCTCTTAAGGCTGAGAATTGAGGATAGGAGGTCTTATGTGGAAAGGAGTTCCACGTGCTAGTAAAATAAGAGGTAGGTTGTCTTCTGAAGTATCATTTCCAGAGCTAAGGGGAAGGATTCTCCTTTGGGCAGGAGGCTCATAAATTCGTGAGGAGGGGAAGGACTCTCCTTTGGGCAGGAGGCTCATAAAGTCATGAGGAGGGGAAGGATTCTCCTTTAGGTAGAGGCTCATAAAATACTTGAGTAGGGGAAGGTTTCTCCTTTGGGCTGAGGCTCATAAACATTGTAATTGGGAAGGATTCCCAAAGAACTTTGAGAAAGCTTTTTAGAGAAAATTTTTGTGGAGGTAGCCCATGTTGGGTGAACCACATTAAAATTGGTGTCTCATTATGTGTTGCTTTATGCATTGCTTTGATATTTCTATTGGTTCATTGCTTTGTGAAGTTGAAGTTAAATAGAGAAGGTAAAAAGAGGTCTTATACTATTCACCCCCCCCTCTCAGTATAAGCTTGTGTTCTTCAACACCTAGTTTATTTTGAAATGTGCAAATGTAGCTTCGGATAGACTAGGTTACATCTAGAAACTCTCATAATATTTGGTTTTGCAGGATAGGGTAGCATTAGACTAACAAAGTTGTACATATTTATATTTTTAGAATTCTAGTCTATTTCTACATTTTATATCTATTTTTCTAACCCTTCTTTTTTGCAGATTTTTTTAACTTCGACAATTAAAATAAAAATAAAAAAAAATAAAATTCCAAAAACAAATGCATTGGTGTGAAAAAACAATTTTTAACATTTCATCTTATGTAATTTTTATTTCATTTTTAAGCTATTTAGTTTTATAAAAATTATTCAAAGCTGTTTTTTTTACAGGCATTTTATAATTTCAGATTTTACATAATTTTGCATTTTGAAGGTAAATCAGATTTCAAGCTTTGCACGTTTGTTTTGCAAGCAATAAATTAGCTTTAATTTATGAAAATTCCAATTTCATTAAAGGGGGGTGATTTATATGGCATTTAAATGTCACTGTTTTAGAGCAATAAATTGACGTCTCTTTATGAAAATTAATTTCATCAAAGAGGGGTAATTTATTTATTATATCAAAGGCTATTTTTGCTTTCATATTCAAAGCAACATTAAATGAATCCTTTCATCATTTAAGATTCACATATTTTTTTTAAAGCAAAAAATCCCTTGCGGGGCCGCCTTGGTCTAAGAGACCACAAACAGAGGATCTACACCGTCAAAGTCACCCGGGAGTCGCACCTGACCCTGCCCGCACCAACATTATCAATTGTATTTTGTATACCCAATTCAGCTTTTTGGTAGGGTGGATATTTGAACCTAGGACCTCCCTTGGATGATTTTCCTCTCCTCTCCAACTCACCTACAACCCCTGGGTAAGATTCACATTTAGTTATAGTTTTTAATCTTCTATTTCATTCTCAAAGTAAGGTTTAATAATGCTAGATAAAACTTGTTTAAAATCTACTTAATCAAATGAAGATAAAATCTACCTAAAACACATCAAGACAAAATGAACTAAGGCACTGTCATCATGGTCTATGAGGTCCAATCCAATTTCATTTTATTTTAAGTTTCATGAACAATTACTAGTATAGCAATAAAATAATACCAACAAAGTCCCATGTTTAATAGTTATTTGCAATAACTAAGGTATTCCTAGCATTTATTTGATATATCTTCATAGCTTACAAGCACACATTAAGTAAAAGGAACGTTGAAAATTTTTCATTTCTTTGCAAGAGAGGGTTTTCCAATAAAAATCCTGACTATGACGAGGATTTTGCAATTGGGTAAAATATCCACTCAACAAGTAGACTTATAATATTCTATACTAAAATACCAAATAATATCTAAAGCATACTTGGGATGTAAAATAGTTATCCTAGAAGTAGACTAATCAATATCAATACCTAATAAATAATGCAAGAGCCCCAAATATGACATCTCAAAGGAAGCACAAATTTGTGACTTCATGTCTTGAATCAAGGCAAGCAAGTTGCTTGTAGTGAGAAGATAATCTAGGTAGAGTGTAATTACCAAAGTCTCTCTCCTAATGTTTGAATTAAATAGCGTGGTCAATCTCAAATTTTTGAAACATATGAATAAAGAATAAAGAGTGGATTGTCTAATACAAATCTTGTGATGCCTACTTAAGTCCATACAAGGACTTAATCAATTGAAATACCATAATAATGGTAACCTCAATATTAAAATAAGGTGGCTACTACGTGTAGATGTCATC
Organism: Wollemia nobilis; assembly: GCA_028583015.1. NCBI lineage: Eukaryota > Viridiplantae > Streptophyta > Pinopsida > Araucariales > Araucariaceae > Wollemia > Wollemia nobilis. The sequence continues at coordinate 4,171,091 of JAQPPZ010003361.1, read as the reverse complement.
TTGAATCTCATCATGAATAAATACACTCTTCACATCCATATAATGCGCCTTCCAACCATAGGAAGCTATAGTAGAGTGAATTATTTAGACAAAATCCATCCTATCAACTAGGTAAAATATCTCCAAGTAGTCAATTTCCTCCATATAAAATAATCCTTTAGCAAAAAGGCATACCTTGTGTTTCACCTAACCATAAAAATTATACTTGGTCCTATAGATCCATTTATATCTAAGCACATTCTTCCTATCTAGAAGAGGAACAAACTCTTATGTATTATTCTTCATCAAAGAGGAATACTCTATAGGCATTGCATCTTCCCACTCTAGTTGGCCCTTAACCTAAAAGTTTGTGAAATGATTTCTAGAATTATCAAAATTCAAGAGTAGATATCATGAAGTGTCCTTTTGTGTCACTCCATATAAATAATGGGTTGAGTTACTTATAAGAGTTTGTAAACCCACTTAGGTGTTGGATGAAATATGGAAGGTATAGACATCCTATAGAGAATCAAAATCAAAATTTAAACTTGAAGTAAAAATTAAAATCACCACCCACTTCATCATCCAATACTATAGAACAAGAAACTGGTGTGTCAACCTCATCATTTTTTAATCCAATATTGAATGTTGCTCAAGGAGGGGCCAATTATATAGGCATACGACCTTAAATAGAAGATGAATAAGAAGAACTAGTAGGAATATAGCCCATAAAAATATCTAAATAATCTATTAGATAAATAATAGAAATATGATGATTATCTATAAATATTTATGTGGTAAACTAGATTAAATTCCTAGAAGAACCTCATCAAAAACCACATCCCTTTGAATGAGAATATCATACCTCTAAGGATCATAGAGATGATATAACTTAGAGGTATCTAAATACCTATAAATATGCATATGTAGCTATTTAATGCCTACTTCTTCCAAATATCTTTGGATATATCAGCTCATTCTAAAGACCCAAAGATAAATAATTGGGATACATTACACATATTGCTTGTAAAACTTTCAAGAGGTCTTATACCCTATACTACGTTTGTGGGAACCTATTAATAATGTATGTTACACAAGTGATGACCTCACCATAAAATTTCTACTCCATCCCCTTAGCATGAACTATACAAAAAGCCATCTTTATTACTATCTTATTCTTCCTCTCAATTACCCCATTCTACTATGAATTATAGTGAACAATTTTTCTATAATGTTATACCATGAGATTCAAATGATCATGAAATACAATGTTCATATATTCACCTCCCCAATCTAACCTAAGACACTTTATCTTCCCCTCCAACTAGTTCTCTACTAATTTTTGAATACCTTGAATTTTTCAAAGGCCTTTGTTAAAGTTAATGTGTACTTTACCCCTTATTTCTCCTTGACATGTGTCCTTGACACTTGTCATATTTTCATATAGGATTATGCCTATATATTGTACTCTTTTAATGTATAATACATCTTGTGAGTTTTTTGTGCCAATATTTGATATCAAAGCAAGTTTTCCTGCCCTATATGTTTGAGGGAGAAATTACCTCTTTGGAAATTCTCCCCTCCCCCCTTCCCTCCTTCGCCATTGATGGTGCACCTCTATTACTTCCTCATATTTTGTACAAATAGTTTATAACCACACATATCAAGAGAAATCATCAATGAAAAAGAGAAATTTTATACTCCAATAAATAAAAGTAATACCCATGGATCCACATATATCATTGTGTATGATATCCAAGGCTTATGTAGCATACCTTGTTTTTCCTTTTGGAAAGGTCTCCTTATGATGCTTTCACAAAGTACATCCCTCACATGCACCACTTAGAGGAGAAATATTATAAATTCTAAAGGCCATTTAATGATGACTTATATATGTTAGTGATCCATAGTAAATATTCCCAATTATATGATGTCATCACTAACTCTCATCATTTTCTTGTGCCACCATGGCCAAAAAATCTTTCTTCTAATAGGAAGAAATGGAATGCGTTGGTCTATCCCCTAGTTTATACATTTGATATAACTCATTACAATAACTAGAGAAAACCATCTTGAATCCATCATTTATGTCCTTCATCACCCAATGGTTATGGCAAAACTCTACCTTTTTTTTGGTGTGGGTGATATTATAAATGGATAAAATATTGGGATCAACATTAGGAAAATGATGTACTTCATCGAAAGGAGAAGATCTAATAATAACCTTTCCATAAATCACCATCTATAGAGAAGTTTAATCTTCAATAATAACACATTCCCTTGAATGTAATGTGTTGTAACTCTATAGAACATATGTTTGATTTTCCATGTGCCTTATTTCCCTTAAATATGTAATCCATTCACCAAAGAGGTGGATGTACAAAATATAAAATAAGGAGCTACATGTGTTGATAAGTTTTCACCATGAAAATTGTCCTCACTCTATGTATATGAGAGAGTAGTAGAAACACCTCCCTTTTGGCTACTTCAATCTTCTTGATGCGAATATAGAAAATTTTTGTTGTGTCCTTCATGCCAATTTCATAAATTGACTTCTTGAAGGGATTTTTAGATATTTTCTCATTTTGTTTTGGTTTCTTATCAATTTAATATTTGACTAGTTCTTTTTCTTGAGCATGATTGATGAAATAATAACCCTTATATCATTGTATTTGACCCTAGGTATTTTAATGCTTCATGAATTAGAGACAAATAAGAAGTTTGGACATCAAGCATATCAAACACAACAACAACTATCTCATATGTCTTTGAGATATTATTAAAAACAATGTTGAGAAGTTCAATGTTTTTAATCTTTTCCATAACCTATTGTTCCTCTCCTATCTCCTTTGGAATTCCTTTAGTAGTTTTCATGTCATCTCACAACTTCTTGAAGCAACTTATGTAGTCATCAATGGTTTCAAATGAGTCCATAGTCAATGTAGTTTGTTTTTTTTAAGTGAAAAAACCCTTCCAGGGCTGCCTTGGTCTGAGATACCATGACCAGGGGGTTCTACACTGTAAAATTCACCCATGAGTCACACTCGGCCTACCCGCACCAATATTATAAATTGGATTTTAGGTACCCAATTCAAATTTTTGGTAGGGTGGATATTCGAACCTAGGATCTCCCTTGGAGGATTGTCCTCTCCTCTCCAACTCACCTACAACATGTGGTTCACATTCAATGTATTTGCAATTACAAAGTTAGTAAAATTTACCAATCAACTACTTGGGATCCATAGTGCTAATAACATGAGTGTCATAGATTTTGTCAACATAAAGAGCTATCACACCAAGAGACGCATCCTTCATATCCTTGCATATCTACTTCCTCTCTTTAAAATTAGTCTTCTAAGGTTCCTTATTCACATATTTGAGCAACCCCTTCTTTGAGATAATATCTTCAATCTTGATTCTCCAAGTGGTATAGTTTGGACCATTCAACAAGGGCATATTTTGATCCATAACTTTACTGTCAAAATATAAAATTGTGTATGTATTTCCAGAAACAACACTTCCAGTATAGATGTTATGAAAATTCTTTTAATTACAAAAGAAATGGGATCAAAATGCTTTCATATACAAACTTTATAGCCCCAAGAATTTTGATCCAAAAATCACACAAAATGCCTTCAAAACCTTTATAAAAAAAAATTTATACCTAAAATCTAGAATAAGGGGATTTTAAGGGGTGCTAACTATGTAGGCCATTATAAAATATACTAACAAAGCATACTGTGTCACTTTTATGCTCTTATTTTCTCTACAATCTATGGACATTGCCATTGCACTTGTCACTTTTTTATTTTCTCTAAAATTTATGCTTCACCAAGCTTGGTATTGAGTGTGCAACTATATAATTCGTGGATTCAATGAGATAAGATAATGTGATTGGTTGAATTTCTTTTTATTCCTACTATGTGGTATATTTACTACTATGTTGGCACTTGACATGTCAATCCATACCACATAATCACCTACCATACCAAGCTACATTAGTAAATGCTATATCATTTACCACACCATCACCTTCTATGTTATCACTTATTATGTCATCATGTGCCATGTTAGAAAATTCCATATCATCAATTATCACATCACCACTGACTATGTCATCATATGCCACATTAACAATTACCACACCATAAGGTTTAATGTCATCATTAACAAGCAAAAAAAATTATAAAATTATCTACTACCATGTTATCATGTGGTGCCATATCATCTTTGCATGTTGCCAAGTCAAGTGTGATAATGTCATCGTTTTGTAGATAGAACTCATTAATTTTTCTAATTAAAATGAAATGATGGGATTCAAACTCATGACCACTTGGGATAAATTCCTTAATAGAGGTTTCACTAGTCACTAAGGCTTGGATGCCTTGTGTGTGGGGGAGGAAGTAGAGGAATGGGGAAATTCTCCTATTCCTTCCATATTTTCATTTTCAAACATGCACCCACTTGCTAAAATACATATATGTAATATGGACATAATCATTTTCTATGCACATCCTTTTCATCCATACTAGGAATACTTAATAGAATATCCCTTTTAATTTTTTTTTAAATAGAGGAAAATGAACAAAAATTTTCAACATAGAAAAACAAGTACCTAGAGGTAAAATGGAGAGAAAAGTGCTAACCTAGGATCCCCCATAAGATTTTACAAATATTTTAATAATTAGTTTGTCTATATCAAAGTTTACACTATACAATTTTCTTATCGAATGTAACCAATTAGGACATCCTCTCATACCACTATAAAAGGTTTACCAAGCCATTTCAAAATATTTTTCAAGTTTCCATGTAAAGTAGCTTAACTCAATATATGTTATCTAGCCATACTCTAGTTATTGAAGCATGGTGTACAACCCTATTCCCTATAGGATTCGAACCTTGGACCTCTATTTAGAGTTTTAATTCTTCATCATTAAGCCCACTATGAGAAAGTTTATCAATGACTTTACTACTATTTAGGGTTTGTCAAAAAATATTTAGCATCTTCTTTTTTTCTTTCATGGTCACCATGCAAACTATCCTCTGACATTTGCTACTATTGGACACAAAAATCCAAAAGATAAAACAAAATTATTTTTTTGAAAACTATAAAAGAGATGATTTTCAAAAAAACTTGAGAAACTATCCTAAAACTAGGGTATCCATCTAGGTGAAAAAAATAAATGAATGGATTGATTACCAATAGAGGAACAAAGGAGCCTATCAAATAATTGTTCTCCTAAAGCAATTACATTGAATCTAGTGATATCCTTGTTATCCAATTCCACATAAGGTTTATTAGAAAACCTATTTTATAAATTGGCAGTAACATACACAAAATATTTTAGCAACTCTAAACAGTATTTCCTTTAGGATATATCCTATAAGATATTTTTTTGAAGACAAGTGATTGAGTAATAGAGATTCACACCTACTCTAAATCCATATTGGATTTCATAGTAGTTTCAATGTACATATTACCCAATATTTCTAAAAATGAAATACACAAAAACCAATGCAAATGATATAAAAGGGGTATCCATAGACACCAAATAATCTCACTAAGTACAATAGAATACACTTCAACTAATTATCAAATTATTGGCATGAGGAGGTTTTTATACCCAATTACAAGTTAGCATTAAGTTAATTATAAGGAACAAACCTTTAGGTTAAATAATAAAATATAATAAAAATACCTTTACAAGGATTATATAGGGATCAAAGCACTTATATATTCAATACAATACAAGGTCAATTGTGGTCTCAAGTGAAAATTAACCACCACAAATTTTAATGCTTCATATTCTAATATTCTCCCTCGATATCAATTTGTCAATGATACCTTGTTTTTATTAATTGCTTCTTGTAGACATGGAAAATTGACCCACCTAAGTGGGTCATTTTTCCTAGAACCTTAGAGAGACCCTCCAACTTGCCCAAATACAAGTTTGGGCCTCTCTTCTCCCCCTTTTCTCTTTTTCTCCTAGTTTTACCGAAATCACAATCGACCCTTACGACGCAATTTTGACAAGTTAAGGTTTTCTCTTAGAAAACCTAATTTTTGAGCTAGCTTCTTTAAGGTCAATCCTCCTTTAGGGTTTTCATACCCATTTGTGTTTCAAATAACTTATAAATAGAGGTTTTTGTATATTCTTTTACTAACTAACAAGATAATTGGTAAGCTAAGAAGTTAATCATGAATTCTTTTGCAATTTTTTTGCATGCTCTCCAAGTTTTCAAGTGATCTTTGGCAACTTTCTTCTGGTGTTATTTTGCTGCATTGTTTATTTACTGCCCTTGGTGGACAAGTGTTAGAGCCTTGAGAAAAATTCAACCATATTTTGGAGGTCTTCATACTTTTGGTTGCCTCTTTCACTACCACCAGGTTGTTTCATATATTTTATCATTCATTGATTATTAATTGCATTCTTTTTTTTGCTCATTTTACATCAATATATTATTTTCATTGATCTATTGCAAAAGCATACCTCATATTTACATGGCATAATTTTGATAGATTCAATATAATGGATGCCCTGTCCAGGACGTGATTTTAGTTGCATCAATTTTTGGGGCAAGATTCGCTCCCAAACATCAGGGCTATGTTTATATGTTTCATTTATGATATAATATTGTTGTTTACATTCTATTTTTGCATTGTTCTATTTCATAGCATTTTGTTTATCCATTTCCAAAAAGGTCAACATTCACTCTTGATTTCTAAAGGTCAACTAAAAGGACCTTGGTGTCTTGACTACTATGCCCCCAAGATCTGATACATAGTGGCTTAAGAAAGCCCCCTAACATTGATCATATTTTCTAGGGTTTTGTAAAGTAGTTTTTTGTAGGTTAAAGTTGTGGGACATTTCTGGATGCAATATAAAGTTGGGACTAAACACCGATTCAAGTAAGTGCCCTAGTAGATCTCTAGGTTGTTTTTTGATTGCTTTTGTTCATTTTTATTCAAACCTAGGATATAAATAAAAGGAAAAACATTTTATCACATCCCTTTTAGGTATTCCAAAAGAATTAGAGCATATAGTATGTATCTAGGGTTTGGTTTTGTTTGTGCATTTCACTTGTGTCCTTTATCAAAGAAAAATAATTTTTTTTCTTACAACTTAGGGCTAGATATCATTGAATCAAATAATAATACTAGGGTTAGACATTATTTTCTTACATCTTGTGTGTCTTGAATAACTCTTTTATTTGCATAAATTAGTTTATAGAGGCTAGACATAGGTTATTACTTAATTGATACATTAAAAATTTCCATCCCAAACTTGGAACGAGTCATAAAATTATTCCTGGTGAACCCTTCTCTATATCCCTAAGTGTAGAGAATATATCTGTATCGTTCCAAATTTTTTGCACCCTTACCTTCAGGCTAAAGGATCCACGCCCGAAAGGGGGATGCGGGAAGGATGGGACAATACCTCGGACTGAGAGGCCCTTTGAAGGTCCCGCCTCTTGAGGGAGGGGTATTAAGGTGATTTTTTGATGGATGGTGGGTTCACCAGGAAAATTTTGAATGGTAGTTTCCACACCTAGGTTGAGAGGGTGTTTGATGTGTTCAATTTTATCTTTAATCATTCAACTCCTAGGTTTGGCCAAATGAATCTAAATTGTTCTATATGAAATGTAGATTTAAATGAATACAAAAAATAGAAAGTAGAGAATACAAAGAATAAGCTAGATGAGAAAAGTCATACCTGATTCCGGATGTCTGATGGAGGTTCTAATTTTTGAAGCAGTCAAGATCACCTCTGATATGACAGGATTGTCTACGATCAGACAAGATCATCTGAGATCTGACGAATTCGTCAGACGAATTCATCAGAGACCTGCAATCAGAGAAATAGATACAAAATACAAAAAATGCAACTATTCTAACAGAGGGCAATGATATAGAATGACAATAATAATATTAAATTGATAATTATAAACAAAAATATGAGTGCATTACAATGATTTAATGACAAATTATGATTTTATTATGCATTAAAACTACATGGGTGAACTCCAGGATGCAAAATAGTAATAAGTCTAACTAATGCAAAGCAAAACAGTAGATAGTGGAGAAAGAATGCAAACTCAGGGCACTGATTGCCCCCAATGTTGACTGCAGACGAAATCATCTCAAATTGGTGCGAGATCATTCAAGATTGTACAAGATCATCTACGATGATCTGAGCTTGCTCCGGCTGAAGAATGACAAAGTTCCTGCAAGAAAATTCGAAAAGGGACAAGGCAAACAGTAGTCTAAGACATTCTAATGCATGTAAAACTCGAAGTACAAAAAAATTCAGCCAGGGGAATGTCAAGGGGAGGGCCTAAGATTAAATAGGCATAGGAAGGAGGTTTGGAGGTTGGAGATCATCCCAATTTGGGAGATCTCCAATGGGGGAAGTCTCTAACCGCATAGACACGCTTTTGCCCAGGTTAGAGACACCATTGAAACAAAAGCTAATTATGAAAAATTAGTTTTGGAACGAAATCGTCTGGACGTTCTTCTCCAGACGAATTCATTCGATCTGAGGTGATATCATCTGATCGACGATGATATCATCCAACGGTCACAAAAAATCCTAAAAATGGTGCAGAAAACGAGGAAAGCAGTTTAACAGGCGGTTAACAGGAGGTTCGGGGTTGAAAATTTTAAATTTGAATTATTACTAAGGTAATTTTAATTATTGCTAAGGTTTACTGCGCCAATTTTAGGGTGCTACATTTTGCCCCTTATTTAGCGAATTTTCCAAATAAAATGCATTAAATATGAGTTCTTCTCGATCTATGAGAAAGCAAAAATTATTCCCATTTTTAGGCGATGATTCTAGGTCGAATCGTACGACAGCTTACTATGGTGCCCCCTCCGTGTTTTTACCCAAATCGAACGTTTGAGGTAAAAACATGAAAAAGAAAAATTTTAAAATTTTGTTAAGTGTTTTTGAATAAAATTAAGAAAAATAGGGTTAAACCCTAATTCATTGTTACTGTTCATTTTCCTAGTTTCTAGAGCTCTGTAGACAAGATGGTCGAAACAGCGCATAGATCAACAGAGGTCCGACGCGGGCTATGGGTAAGGGTCTAAACTTAATTTAGAATGCTTTAATTTTGAATTTCATGCTTTTTAGATTAATTTTGAATGATTTTTGAGCATCGCGGCCATTTTTGGGCCATCGACATCATTGGGACAAAATCGTCTCAATTTCATCGAAATCGTCTTGATATCGCCAATTTCGTCCAAGGGCGAAATCGACGATATCAAGACGATTTCGTCCAATAAGGGACGATTCCCTCTTGCAAAATCGGAGACGAATTTGCTCAAATTTTGGACGATATCATCCAATAGTGGACGATATCATCATTTGTATGAAAGTGAACTTATTTTACTTGCATTTTTAATCACTATTTTATTAATGATTTTTATTGTTTTGTTGTTTATGTTGCAGAGAGGATTATTAAAGAGCCGAGAATGGAAATACGATGGGTTGAGGGATGACTTGGATGCTCTATCTCAGGTAGAGCAAGATCAATTGGCTCAGGTCGGCTTGCAGCAAGTGGCAGATATGCCACAGGTTTCTACAGATATGGGGCTATTGACAGCCCTAGCAGAGAGGTGGTATCCGGGTTCTTCTTGTTTTTGGTTATCGATAGGGGAGATGACTCCCACATTGGAGGATGTATGGAGGATTTTGAGGATCCCCATACAAGGATGACTAATAACTCCCATGGCCAATCAAGGCCACACGATGATGCGACTATGCGAAGATCCGAGCTTCGCCCTGGAGAAGGGCAGAGTGAACATCGAGTCGCTATGCCAGATGCCTAGGGCATCTAGACTAACATAGGTTTTGGCTAGGGTGGTAGGTGGTCTGCTACTATGCCATCAGAGTGGATGCAGACTACCATGGCTATCGACAGATGTGGTCTGTGACATGAGAGACCATGGGTACAGGTTTGCTTAGGGGAGCTTTGTACTATGTCGATTGTATAGGATCCTGCATGGGGTCATATACAAGGGCGGTCGATGTCTAGTCATGACATCACTATTGTAGGTTTGGTGCTGGGAGCACATCATGGTGCGAAGGCCGGTAGGGCTCCCACTGATAGGGATTGATGGGGAGAGGCCCCGAGTTTTCTACTGGTGGTGCCAAAAGGGTCACAATGGTGGATAGATCTACCGATGTCTCGGAGACTACTTGATGACCTTGTCTCCGACCAGATCACCTAGAGGCCTTGGAGAGATCATCCAGGGTGGGCCGAGGACGGACAAGAGCTGGATCACATCAGGCGAACCTACTTGCTGAGGATGGAGAGGGGAGAGGTGGAGCTCCACCGCTATGATCAAGTTTTGAGGTAGTTTGGTCTACAATAGGGGATCCCATCTCTCAGGGATTATGAGTTTTCTCAAACCATCTGGGATAACACTACAGTTAGCGGGGATCCAGATATGCAGTGCTTCTGGAGTTAGGATGCAAACGATGCCCCCATCCAGCTAGTGGATGGTGACGACGCTAGGGTTGCAGACGGCTATGATGCCTGGTACTTAGGCATTCACCCTCCTTGGATGACAAGGGCTTAGGGTATGATTCATGTAGTTGTGTGTCGAATGGGGAGGCAATGCCAGGTGGCCATGGAGATGGCATAGGGTCATAGTGGGAGAGAGCAGAGGAGGCCACAGGCTCAGTAGAGGCCGCGACAGTGGGAGAGGAGGGAGGAGAGACCCCCTTCTCCATAGAGAGAGAGGCCACCATCGCCCGATAAGGGCAAGGGTGTCGAGGGCAGGAGAGAGTAGCGAGATGGCTACTCTTTAGGTGGAGACTGTTCATCTCCAAGCTCAAGTGTAGGCCTTATAGGATGAGGCTGCACGACACCGAGAGGAGGCCACACAGCTCAGAGATGAGATCACACGTCTCAGAGAACGGAGCGAAGGGGCGAGCACTCGAGACTTCACACGGGCTATTGCCCAAATCACATTCTACCAGATGGTGCCAGAGGGGCAAAGGTTATCGCTGTCGGCCCCCATTCCAGAGTCTGTCGTGATGGGATCATCGAGGACATCATCATGATCAGTGTCTAGGACTCATAGCACCACACGGACTGCGATGGGGCCACCTCATCCACCTCAGGGCAGGGGAGGAGATGAGGCTGAGAGCTTGAGGGGTTCTCGAGGCTAGCTGCTACAGATGACACTACATAGATTGATATAGTGTTGATCATTATTTTTGATGGAGGATTGAGTATGCCGAGGTACAGATTGTGGCATACCGATCCAGTTTTGAGATGATGTATATATTGTTGATATATATAGATGAGATATTTTTGATCATATGACTTGTCTTATGTGTTTGTATAATGCTTTAATATTTTGGTGTGATTGATTTGATGATTCATGTAATTATGTCGTTTGGAAATATTATGGTTTGAATGTCATGCTTTTAAAATTTAAATGAAATAATCTGATGTAAACAAATTGGTTGTTTGTGGGCTAATTTGATAAAAATAAAAGGGACTTCTAACAATAATTTCAAAGGACATTGTCGCTATTATAGACCATTTCATGGAGTCGCCGCTCACTCGGTCATCAAGCTAATCCCAGTATAGAAATATTGTTAAAAGTAAAAAGAGTGCTTAAGAGACTATCTTAAGACTTTGTTGTGATGATGCAAATGATGATGATGATGGTGATTTGTTTTCAGATTTTCATAAAATAGTATGCATGAAATATTTTAAAATGATTTTTGCTAGGCATAAATTCCTAAGTGTGATAAAATTTTTGAATAATTCCCTAGGAATTATACCGTGGTTGCAATATTGAATTTGAACATAATGTCATGAAGTAGAATAATGTGCACTTTTTTTTAAAGCATAATTGTGTAACATAATGATTTAAGTCATATGTTTTTATGATGTGAAATAGATGGGAAAATAAAATTAAAACAATGGTTTGCGCTAGGCATAGAATATAGGTATAGACTTATACCATCATCGCGAAATCCAAAGAAAAAAATTGATATTGTAGTTTTATTGCATGGTTAAGTTTTTTAATTTTTGAAAATAAATAGAAAATATGGAGATGAAGACTTGCGCTAGGCATAAAATTCCAATTTGGGTTTTGGAACTATACCATCGTCGCAAAAGTCAAAAGTTATATATAAATGTAACTTTATTGCATGTTTTTTAAAAATGATTTTGATTGTTTTGGTAATGCATGTAGTTGTCTTTATACTAAACAACTGTTCGCAGAGAAGAAAATGAAATTATTCCAGACAATTTGCAAAAATATTTCAAAGTATCTTAAAGACAAAAGTTAGATTTATAAGGAATCCCATGTGTGTATGTGAGTTCATTTCTTATCTTGATTTATCATAATGATACACAAAATCTCTCAAATACAAATGTGTGTGCAATTGCTTTGTGCATTTACTAGTTTTGAGCAAGATAATTTGATACAAGTGATTTGAATTAACCAAATAAGTGTTCATTAACCATGATTTAGATGCATATAACCATACCAGACTACTATGTAAGTCGGGTTATCAAGAGCTAGCTAATCCATAAGCAGACATAGGTCTGTACAAAAGAAGGTCGCTAATGTGATAGACATATCACCATGCTAGGAGTTACCCAAGGCCAAGCGGGTTGGGCACAAACCACCTGTTATGGGGCTTACCTCATAGTTTTTGAATAATTGAGAATTCCAAGGATTCAAGCTCATCAACCCTTCTTTTCTTTTCAATGGGTAGGGAAAGGGATTTTATTGCTTTTGCTTTTGCTTTCTTTGCTTTCTTTTTTCTTTTTTTTTTGTATTTTTCTTTTTCGTATCTTTTGCTTTGATATTTGAGATAATGCTGAAATAACCTTTTTCTTGTTCTCTTTTTCTTGAACTTTTCTTTTTATTTTGCTTCCTATTCTAGGGATACTTGCTCGGATTAGCTATAGAGCAAGGGATTTTTATTTCGGGTAGGGGTGAGCTTGTCCTTTTGTCAATTCTCAAAGATTCTAGACCATGTGCATGATAGGATAGCAGGGGAAACTTTTCGCTCAAGAAACCACTTCTACTATGTAGCATAGCATGGACATTACAAATATAATCATTTTATTGTGAAAGGATATGCTTGGTTTAAGTAAATAACAAGATCAATTCTTTGTGCTCAAAATTTATTTAATTGAATTTTGTGGACTTTGATATAAGAGAGATTAGTAATCATACCAAATAAATCAAGATATTTATTCATGTGAATGTGAAAGTGCGGGATTCCAAATAAATGCTAATTTATCCAAAATAACTGAAAATATAACTGCAATATGTCACAATTTGAGAAGTACAAAAAATAAAAGATGTTTTTGAAGATTTTGATGATTTTGAATGTTTGTGGTGTTTTTGTATGTTTAAGTTTATAAATTGAAAGAAATACAAGATAGTGGTTTTGTGAAATATGTTAAACAAATATATACAATGATGAAATGACCAATTTTTTATGCATAGTAACGTTTAAGATGCAAAATTTTCATGGGTTCTTTAAGTTCTTTACCATCTAAGGTAGATAATTTGTATGCTCCTTATTCAAATTTAGCAGTGATAATATATGGTCCAAGCCAGTTGGGCTCAAATTTACCTTTAAGGTCTTTAGTTGCATTAGTATTTTTTTATTTTCTTTTAAAACAAGGTCACCGACCTCAAAGGATCGATGACGAACTTTCTTAGCATATGATCTTTTAAGCTTGTTTTGGTAGGCACAAAGATGCTCCAAAGCATTGATGCGCTTTTCATCTAGGAGTTCTAGTTGACTGAGTCTGCCAGCTCGATATTCATCTCCTACTTCGGTATCTTGAAGTAGTAGAGCCAAAGAAGGAAATTCTAATTCAAAGGGAAAAATGGCTTTAGCGCCATAAACCAAAACAAAAGGTGAAGTACCTATGGGAGTACGAACGCTAGTGCGATATGCCCACAAAGATGGATATAATTGAATGTGCCAGTCGCGGCCAGATTCATTGACCAATTTCTTGAGAATTTTGATTAAGGTTTTGTTAGAAGCTTCTACTTGGCCATTACCCTGAGGATAATAGGGAGTGGACCAGTGATGTTGAATCTTATATTTTTGACATAGTTTCTTAACATCTTTATTTTTGAAACAAGTTCCATTGTCTGAGATGAGATTTGCAAGAATTCTGAACCTACAAATGATTTGATTAAAAATAAATTTAGAGACTTGTGTTCCAGTGTAGGAAGCTAAAGGCATAGCTTCAACCCACTTCGTGAAATACTCAGTGGCGGTTATGATGAATTTGTGTCCATCAGATGACACAAGATTAATTTTGCCAATAATGTCTAAGCCCCATTTTGAAAAGGGCCAAGGAGATGAAATAGCCTATAGTTCTTGTGCAGGGGCATGGACAAGGTCAGCATGTTTCTGGAACTTGTCACAATGGCGCACATAATCATGTGCATCATTCTCCATGGTAGGCCAAAAGTATCCTATCCTAAGGAGCTTTTTAGCAATGACACTACCACTGAAGTGTCCTCCACAAGATCCATCATGGGCTTCACTCAAAGCTGATCTGGATTCTTCTAAATTCAAACATCTCAATAGGATACCTTCAAAAGATCTCCTATATAAAGTATTTCCAATTATTACAAATCGACTTGCTCGTATACGTAATAACGACGTTGGTTTCTATTAGAACTGGTAGGGAAAGTCCCATTGTGAAGAAAATCAAATATATTTGTATACCAAGGTTCAGGAGTAGTTTCATTGATTAGAAACACATCCAAAGGTTCTAAGCATGACTTATTTGAAGTGGGTTCTTGGAGTCGATGAATAATTATGGTGGCATATTCGTCATCTAACTCCAAGGGCAGAAGAGATGCAGTTGCGGCCATAGCGTCAGTCGCACGATTGCTAGTTCGAGGAATAGCTTCCAAGGTAACTTGATCAAATAGAGATATTAATTGTAAAACATATGCTTTATATGGGCACAATTTATCATCTTTGGTCTGATAAACTTCATTAATTTGGTTTATAACAAGTTGAGAATCACCAAAAACTAGCGAATGTTTAATTTTTAGCGCCAAGGCATCTCGTAATCCAAGGATTAGAGCTTCATATTCAATAGTATTATTGGTGCAAGCAAATGTTAATTTAAAGGATAAAGGTATAATGTGTTTTTGTGGAGATATTAAAATAATACCTACACCAGCCCCACTCATGCATCGGGCTCCATCAAAGTATAAGGACCATTGTTCAACATGGTCTGCCTCTAATTGAAGGCATTCATCAGGAAACTCAATGATGAGGGGATGGGTAGACTCTAAGGGTGCAGCAGCTAATTGATCTGCTATGATTTGACCCTTAACAAAATTTTGTCCTATAAACATGAGTTCAAACTCACTTAGAGCAAGAACCCACTTTGCTATGCGACCCGATAAATAAGGTCGACTCATGAGATACCGCAAGGGATCATATTTAGCAATGACATATGTTTTTAGACTGAGCATATAATGGCGTAATTTCTGTGTAGAAAATATGACTGCTAGACATAGCTTTTCTAATGCTGTGTAGTGGGTTTCATAACTAATTAAATTTTGGCTAATATAATAATTAGCACGTTCTCTTTTCTCATCATCAAGTTGAGCTAACATAGCTCCTAAAGCAAAATCTAAAGCTAAAATATATAGGATAAATGGGTGATCAGGTCTAGGCGGTGAAAGCACAAGTGGGTTAAGGAGGTATTGTTTGAGAAGTTCAAAAGATTCCTTACATTCATCATCCCAATTAAAGGGGACATCCTTCTTAAGAATCTTAAGAAAGGGACCGGTTTTGTCTGCCAGCTTATCGATGAAGTGACGGATAGCTTGAAGCTTACCTTGTAAACTTCGTAACTCAGATATATTGGTAGGTGTGGGCATATCAGTGATAGCCACAATCTTGAGAGGGTTGATTTTGATGCCACATAAAGAAACTATAACCCCTAATAGTTTACTGGACTTAACTCCGAATATGCATTTAGTAGGATTTAGTCGGATAAGATATTCCCTTAATCGATCAAACACTATCCTTAAGTCATTTAAATGATCATCTTCTTTGATGGAACGAGCTATGATATCATCTACGTAATCATGTAGGATATCATGCATCATGTCGTGAAAAATATAAGTCATAGCTCGTTGATAGGTTGCACCTGCATTCTTTAGGCCAAATGGCATCACTTTCCAACAAAAGGTTCCCCAAGGGGTAATAAATGCTATTTTGGCCTGATCTTCAGGAGCTATCATGATCTGATTATAACCAAAAAATCCATCCATTAGGGACATCATTCCACTTCCAACAGTAAAATCAATGATTTTATCCATGTTTGGAAGAGGAAAATCATATTTAGGGCATGCAACGTTAATATCTCTAAAGTCTGTGCAAACCCTAACTTTGGTAGCTTCTTTCTTGGTGACTGGAACTACATTCGAGATCCATTCAGTATAATAAATAGCTTGTATAAAAACAACATTCAGGAGTTTTTCTAACTCCCCTTTGACTAGCAAGGCCACTTTAGGATGCATTTTTCTAAGTTTTTGTTTAACAGGTTTAGCATCCGGATGGACTACTAGGTGATGCATGACTACAGAAGGGTCTAAACCTGGCATATCTTCATATGTCCAAGCGAAGACATCTTCATATTCTTTAAGGAATGCAATGTATTGCTCTTGTTTTTCTTGACTTAATTATGATCCAATATTGATTATGTGAGGGTTATGTTCGGTTCCAATGTTAACTTTAATGACATTTTCTACTTCCATGTGTAGATCTCTTTCAAAATTAGGTGGGGCGGGTGAAACACCCAATTCTTGTAATTCTTTTAAGGTTAACTTGGATAATTCATCTTGAGGAGTCGTGGCCTCAAGTTGGGCTATGGTAGGTATAGAACCATCAAAATAAAAACCATTATGTAACATCTCTTCAACGGAGACATCATGGAAAATATCTCCTTCCAACTCATCATCGGATTCAGCAATCATTTTAGGATAAGCTATGGATAGCATATTGCATGTAAATGGCTGATTTTTTAGAGGCAAATCATCACGCCCATCCAAATAATCTTGATAACATATGAGTTGATCATCATCTTCAAAAGGGAAGGGTTGACCCTTACTAGGAAATAGGCCCACACCACATCGGGTGGGCCATGGTTCTACCTCAAAGGGTTCTTTCATACCATCTTGGAAAGGTCCCAAGCCTTTCCCTTTATATCCCATTTTAAGCATTATAGGTTTAGCTTTAATATACTCATTAGTAAAATAACATCGAGCATATCCCTCATGATGAGTTTTGATGTTCTTGGGTATTCTTCCCCAATCATATCCCTTATAAATGAAGGCACAACTCCCAACTTGGTAAGTACTTCCCATAGGTTGTGGGAGGCCCAAAGTACGAGGAGATGGTGGAAAATTACTTAAGATAATGGAATTTTGCATAGAAGCATTTGTTTTTTCTAATATAAGAATGTTAGATAAATCAGGTAAGAGTTCATCAGAAAGAGCATAAGATGTAGAAGGATCATTCCCTATATCTTTAGATGTGGAAGGTATGATAGATGTAGATAATGTGGAGGGGTTAATAAATGGGTCTATAGGTTTTGAAATTATAGGGATGGAACATGAAGGATTGGTTGTGGATTTAAGATCTTTTTAAGGTTCTAGTGTGGTTTTTTTAGAAGATTGTTGTCTTTTGAGGGTGAAATTAATGGGGAGAAAGATAAGTTTGGGTGGGTGTTTAGATGAAAAATAAGAATTAGGATGTGTGGATGACAAAGCAGGGCAAAATTGAACTCCAACAGGTTCTTCCAAAGCACACATATCAAAGGGTCTAGGATCACCATGGATAGTGACCAACTAATTTTTAAATTCAAATTTAACACATTGGTGTAAATTTGATGGGACAGCCCACATTACGTTGATCCAAGGATGACCCAAGAGTATATTGTATGATGTGGGGCAATGTACAATAAACATGGTCATATCTAAGGTTCTCGGACCAACTTGCAATGGGATGGTGATAACTCCACATGTTTCTTGTGTTTCGTCATTGAAATCTTTTATGATCATGTCAGTTTTCTTCATTTGATCACTTCTAAACCCAAATCTTTGGTAGAATTCAAAAGTGCAAATATTTAGAGATGAACCATTATCAATCAAGACCCTTTTCACTGCTACATCTCCTATTAAGGCAGTAATATATAAGGGGTTATCCTTATGTAAACTATGTTGTGGTATATCTTTATCTCGGAAGTCAATACAATCAACTTCTCTAGTGATGATAGTATTGGTCATGGCTTCAGGTTGAATGTTTTGTGGTACCATCATTTGGCTTAATGTAAGCATCAATTCATCTCTATGGGTAGGAGAAGATCTTAACAAATCCAAAAGGGAAATTTTGGCTGTAGTATTGGATAATTGCTCATTAATATTGTAAGGAGGTTTAGGTTGAACATTAGAAGCATGATTCCCTTTATTGGGATTTTTCAAAACAAATGGAGTTGATCCATCGTTCTGAATTTGATCTTGTTGAGAATTTTGAGCTTGTTGTCTGGTAACGGCTTTGATGGTACCTACAATGTTATATTGAGGATGATGAATAGGTCTCGGTCTAGCATTTATAGCTTGTTCATTAGGAAGGAATTGATTAGAAGAGGGTCGAGTAGTAACTCTTCTAGGAAATGGTTCTTTCGGAACCATAGAATTGGTGATAGGTTGAATAGGATCTGATTCATTTTCAAAACTATTCGATTGATTTGAAGTGATTTCCATGTCACTTTCAGTATCCGATTCTACATCACTGAGATTCGGTGTTTGAATATTATGTAGGGGCCTAGTCGTGACCATGGATAAAGTTGTGTCAAATTTTTGTAAATCATGATTAGGTAAATGTCCACTAATAGTTCCTACATATCGGGTAGGAGGAGGGACATTATGATGCTCAATTTGATTGGCCACCTCTTTACCATGTTTTGGTAAAGGATGTTGAAATATATCTAATGATTGATTAGCATTTTGATTTTGATTTTGGGGCATGTTCTTTTGAGCATTATTAGGAGCATTTTTTTTAGGTTGGAAGGCTTGCACCTCCATCTCATTATTATCAATCAGATCTTGTATTTTATGTTTTAACCTTTTACAAGAGTTGGTAGAATGTCTAGGCCCTCTATGGAAATCATAGTGTAAATCGGCTCTGTATCCGGGTATGGTTGGATCAGGTTCCCGGATAGCCGGTAATTGAATCAAACCTCTTTCGAGTAATTGGGGTAGAATAGTTGATAATGGTTGATTCAATCTAGTAAACTCTCGAGGAGGTTTATCAGGAGGTTTCAATATAAAATTTTTTGTTGTCTTCATTGTATTGATATTAGCAACATTTTTTATATCAGTGACTCCGTCACCTACAACTTGTTTGTTTTTATATTGATTTTTGGATGTTTTCTCATCATCTTTCTTCCTAAGTTGGCCTCTCCTAATGAGAGCATCTTCTACTCTTTGAGCTAATTCTATAGCCTGATCGAAGGTAGTTAAGGTAGCAGTTGATAACTCATAAGATATTTGTTCTTGCAAATTATTAATAAAAATGTCCAACATTTCCCTATAAGGTAGCACAAAGTGCAGTTTTCTGTCAATTGCCTCCATCTAGCTAAGAAATCAGCAAAACATTCATCTTTGTCTTGTTTTAAGTTGTACAAATCTTTAATGGTTACATGCCTTTCGATATAGGCACTAAATTGATGCACAAAAGATTCAGCGGTCTCTTCAAAATTTCTCAAAGAATGAGTGGGCAATTGATAGTACCACTCTAATGCCATTCCTCCTAAACTTTTCGAGAACATTTTTAGTAATAACAAGTCATCATGTGATATATCATGACATGCTATCCTAAACATGCGAAGATGCTCTATGGGATCTTCAGTTCCTTTATATATAGGCAGGATAGGCATGGGAAAGTGTTTAGGGTATGGTTGTGCTACAACTATGGGATCTAGAGGCTAACTACACATCTCTCAATAATTGTACGAGGGACGGTAGGGATCTATCTGGTCCATGCGGGAAGCTAACTGTTTCACCATGGCTTCCAGATTACTAGTTTGCCCACCATATTGATTCGGTGGAGCATGAATATGGGATTGGTGAGCATATGATGGAGGGACATGAAGATTAGATGATATATTGCTATTGTGTAAATTGTTGGTAGGAAGGGTGTTATGAAGAAGTTTTGAAGTTGTATTATGTTGTATCCCAGATTGTTGAAAATTGGTGTTTGGCTTCATTTTAGGTTTTTGTCGATTTGAAGCATATTGGTCAATAGTTTGGCAAAATAAAGCAGTGAATGAAGGTCTCTTTTGTGTGGGAATGATTTTAGGCTCAATAACAGGTTCCTTAGGAGGTTGGGTAACCTGTTGTTTTTGCATGTTCTAAATTATAGTGGCCATATCCATATTGGATGGTCCAACTTTATCACTTTCTTGATCAACGAAGGACAAGGGATTAGTGTGTATGTCAAACATATGTTCCATGGCTGCTTGAGTGTCACTAATTTGTCCCCTATCAATACGAACTACCATATTAAGAGCACCAATATTATTATTGAATAATTTCCAGAAATGATCTATGTTATCAAAAGTAACAGTTCCGTTTGGAGCCATTCTAGGGGATGAGGATCCTTCCTCTCTAACATTTTCTTGTTGTTCATTTTCTTTAGCCAGGTCATCTTCTGGCTGTTCTAGAGTTTCTTCTTCTGGAATTGGGTCCTTAGAAAGGGCATTTAATTTTTTGTTTTTCTTGCCTAACCAATCTTCTTCTTCTTCTTCTTCTTCAGTTTGTTTACCATTCCTAAGTTTAGTCATTGTGCTTAAACTTAGATTTCAGAAAATATATATATATTTATATATATATGCAACAAGCTTAAGAGGTATATATTTTAATTATATACCTACTATAATATTTAAAATAAAATGTTTTGATTTTGATTATGTTTTTTGTTTTTTTCTTGTTTTTTATAACAATATTATAAAGATAACAAATAGCACACAAAATGCAAGAAATAATAATAATGAAAGCAATGATCTAGTTTTCTATAAACAATTTATAAATATCATTAACGGGCTCAAGTTCTTTAGGAGTCATGAAATGTTCTTCTTCAAATTGAAAATTTTCTTTCAAGAATTTGACAAAAAGTGCTATAGTGATATTATCTGTTTTAGATTCTGTTTTGTAAAAGTAAAGCTCGTGGCAATACTCTCGATATAACACAGCTCTAGGAACTCTCCTCCATATTTCCCTATCCATAAGAATGACCTCTTGATCTTCTACACGACCTAGGAATTGGTGTATAGTGGCTGCGTTCTCGAGGTATTCCTCGAAGGTGAACAATTTTGAAGACACAAGAGCTCTCCTATAAGCTAACCACCTATGGCAAGCTCTCTGAAGTTCATGATAAAAAATGAGTTGATGAGGATCCAGGATTCTATCTAGGATAAACCTCTTGATTTGTTTAAGATCTGTTGACCTAGATGAAATGATACCTAGTCTCCTATCAAGTTTGTCCCACAAAAGTTGGTTTCTATCTGTTTCAGGCACACTAAGCACGAAATTGATTTCTATGGCTGCTAATTGGTTTTCAACATTTATAGTGACAGCTAGTCTTTTCTTAGGAGCTACCATCTAAACATGATATGCAACTTAGTAGTTTTCTAATGATTTTAAATGCATCTATTTTTTTTTTTTTTTTTTTCAAAAGGTTTTAGTTTCACGTCGGGTTCACCAAAATGTATCGTTCCAAATTTTTTGCACCCTTACCTTCAGGCTAAAGGATCCGTGCCCGGAAGGGGGATGCGGGAAGGATGGGACAATACCTCGGACTGAGAGGCCCTTTGAAGGTCCCACCTCTCGGGGGAGGGGTATTAAGGTGATTTTTCGATGGATGGTGGGTTCACCAAGAAAATTTTGAATGGCAGTTTCCACGCCTAGGTTGGGAGGGTGTTTGATGTGTTCAATTTTATCTTTAATCATTCAAATCCTAGGTTTGGCCAAATGAATCTAAACTATTCTATATAAAATGCAGATTTAAATGAATACAGAAAATAGAAAGCAGAGAATAAAGAGAATAAGCTAGATGAGAAAAATCATACCTGATCCGGATGTCTGATGGAGGTTCTGATTTTTGAAGTAGTCAAGATCGCCTCTGATCTGACAGGATCATCTACGATCAGACAAGATCATCTAAGATCTGACGAATTCGTCAGAGACCTACAATCAAAGAAATAGATACAAAATATAGAAAATGCAACTATTCTAACAGAGGGCAATGATGTAAAATGACAATAATAATATTAAACTGATAATTATAAACATAAATATGAGTGCATTACAATGATTTAATGACAAATTATGATTTTATTATGCATTAAAACTACATGGGTGAACTCTAGGATGCAAAATAGTAATAAGTCTAACTAATGCAAAGCAAAATAGTAGATAGTGGAGAAAGAATGCAAACTCAGGGCACTGATTGCCCCCAATGTTGACTGTAGTAGAAATCGTCTCGAATTGGTGTGAGATCGTCCGAGATTGTACAAGATCGTCTGTGATGATCTGAGCTTGCTCCGACTGAAGAATGACAAAGTTCCTACAAGAAAATTTGAAAAGGAATAAGGCAAACAGTAGTCTAAGACATTCTAATGCATGTAAAACTCAAAGTACAAAAAAATTCAGCTAGGGGAATGTCAAGGGGAGGGCCTAAGATTAAATAGGCATAGGAAGGAGGTTGGGAGGTTGGAGATCATCCCAATTTGGGAGATCTCCAATGGGGGAAGTCTCTAACTGCATAGACATGCTTTTGCCCAGGTTAGAGACGTCGTTGAAACAGAAGCTAATTATGAAAAATCAGTTTTGGGACGAAATCGTCTGGACGTTCTTCTCCAGATGAATTCGTTCGATCTAAGGTGATATCATCTGATCGGCGACGATATCATCCAACGATCACAACAAATCCTAAAAATGGCATGAAAAATGAGGAAATTAGTTTAACAGGCGGTTAACGGGCGGTTCGGGGTTGAAAAATTTGAATTTGAATTATTACTAAGGTAATTTTAATTATTGCTAAGGTTTACTATGCTAATTTTAGGGTGCTACAATATCAACCATAACAGTAACCTCAACTCCTAGTGGATTCAACCGAGAATCATACGTAATGCACAGTTTTCTCCCTCTACATATTTGACAAAGCTGATGTGAAAACACATCTTAGTGGCCAAATTAGGAAGCCTCTTCCTTGGTGCTTTTCTTTTTGAAATTTTAAACAAGACTACTAATTTATCTGCTTAGAATTTAAAAAAACATTAAAAGTATTTTAATTTTGTGTGTGTGTGCTTCATTTATTTTTCTCTTCTATCCCTTCTCTTCTCCTAATGGCTCCATTTCTTAGGAGTCAGTGAACGCATCTATAATCTAATCAAATTTCCCAATAATATTATTAGGTTGATAGAGAGAACCTTAACCTTGATACAGAATAATAATAACATGTGTAAACTAATACAAACTATGATCCCTATGAGGGGCCTAATGGTGACTTCACCTTTACATCATTTGATCATATATGGAGTTTTATAGAGCTCTATAGGGAGACTTTGGTTAAGGCTATGGTAGTGGAAGCCCAACCTAAAAAGGGAGGGATGCCTTCTCCTCCTACCATATCTTCTAGGAATGTTCATAATGACCCCTTATTTGAATTATTACATCATGTTAATCCTTCTCATCAACCAACATGTGCTACTAATTATGACCACTAATATTGGAAGAGTTTCACAAGTTCTCCCAACTAGTAGTATCACTCAAGATTATGTTAAATTTCCTTCTCATTCTACTCTCTCAACATGCATGTTTTTGTTCCACCAAATGTCAGTTATCCTCCATATCAAGATACCACACATCACAATTTACACCATAATAGTATTAATACCTCCAAAATATGCCAAGTTCCCTTTAAACAACCTACCTATACCTCTCCCCTAGGGAACCTAAGGGTATTGCACAACAACAATCTTGAAATGTAAAGTTTAACAAATGTGAAACAATTGGTTTCCAGAGTGGATATAATTCAACCTCCTAGTTTCAACTACAACTATAAATAAAGTTTCAATCATCCCTTAGGCCCTATTATTACCTCTAGTCCTTATCCTAAGCATTTTTCCATGCCATTTTTACCTATTTATAGAGGAATAAAATATTCAATTGAACACCTAAGAATGTTTAAAATAGCATAACATGATATAATATATAATGACATGTTGTTACTAAATATGTTTCCTAAAATTCTTGGTGGCATGGCATTAGAGTGGTATTATGAGTTGCCCAATCATTCTTTGAGGAATTTTTAAGAAATGGTTGAATTGTTTGTTCAACAATTCGAGGCTTATGGTGAAAATGATGTGACTATGAAAGATGTCTATATGTTAAAACAAGGCAAAGATAAAAACTTTTCAGATTTTTCATATCATTGGAGGAGTCTAGTTGGATTCTTGAGATACACCTTACCTCCCTAAGACATGCTTGAGATATTTATTGAAAATTTACAAGAAAAAATATCGTATGAATTGGAAATGATAACTATCACATATTTTGATCAAGCAATAGATCTAGAAAGAAGGTTAGGGGAAGCCCTTGTCAAAATATGTCAGCTTAAAGTAAAATAGGATAGGACCACTAAAACATAGTATAATAACAATCATGTGATTAGTGATAATTTAATAGATAGTAGGCATGTTAATAGTGTTGTTAACACCCTACAAAAGACAGTGCTTAGCCAACCTCAAAAATCCCCACAAAGGAATTTTAAAAGACTCAACATACCTATAACGGTGGTCCTAAAGTAGCTTCTGGAAGCTAACATGATTGAGTTGCCTCCCATAGGAAACTCGATACCATAACTGATTGGTATAAAGTTGGTCAACATTGTGAGTACCATAGAGTAGAGGGACACTTGAAAAACTCTTGTAAGAGGTTGAAACATGTGTTCTAGGACCTCATTGATGTCGCTCATATTGTTATAGAAGGTTCTCAACCAAATCCTACAACAAACAATCAACCTCCTACATAATAAGCACCCACAATAAATCAAGACATGGGGATCTTCCAATATCCCCTACCTAAGCATGGGCAACAAGTTGCTAATCAAGTTTCATATCGAAATGTGCCCCTTACCTATGATAATATGGTTGGTATAATAGTATCAACCACAAGGAAACAAGCACAAATTCAACTGACTCAACAATATCAATAGGATATGAGTTCTTTAACCAACCCACATTAAAAACCTCCCTTAGTTTTGAAGAATACCTAGAAAAGTAGCACAATATTAGAAAACCCACCTTTAGTGTTGAAGCCAAAACCTAAAGTCTCCTTTGACATTTAAAAATAGTTAGTTAGTACCCCAACTAATATCTCCCTCTTATATATTTTACAAACTTCTCCTACTTAGAGGGAAGCCCTGTTGGAGCTCTTAATACAATTATTTTTTCCTTCAGATATTTCTCCTAGTGTTGTAGTCATCATTGTAGATTCTCTTGGGATAAATCACAATTTATTTTTAGATGATGATATGCCTTCTTCAAAATTGTGAGGAGATGCTTTCCTCTACATCACAACATTCATTAGAGAAATGTTTTTCAACCGAATATTGATTGACAATGGTTCTTCCTCTAATTTATGCACTTATCAATTTTTCCAAAATTTGGATTGAAAGAGGAAGACTTAACCAAATCTAATATTATCATTAAAGCATTCAAAAATGAGTCTCAAGAGGATTTTTATATTATATCTCTCACCATTAGGGTTGGACCTAAGATTTTAGACACCTTGTTCTATGTGGTACCTTGCCCTACATCTTTTAATCTTCTTCTTGGATGTCCTTGGATTCATGTGATGAGGGTTGTCCCTTCTACCTTGCATCAATGTTTGAAGTTTGAATTTAATAATCAACTTATCACTATTTCAGGTGATCCTCATCCATTTGAATATTATTTAATGGTTGATCAAGCTCAATCTAGTCTTAATTTATGCCCATCAGTTTTCTCATCTTACATAACTAAACAACTTGAAAATATAAAAGTGAGTGAGGAACCAATAATCAATGTTCCATCACAAGATCAAGTTAATTAGTTTTTTCAAGAGCCTCTTCTATATATTTTAGAGCTCCCACATTCACCAAGGACTATGGTTTTACCTAGTAATAAGGGTGAAGCTGTACACATTGGCATGTGTACCTTTATCTTTATAGGTAAAACCTTCAAATAAAATATCTATGGTAGAAACTTCTATCCTATAGAACATTATTTTGCCCATTGTTACTTATCTAATGATTACCCACTCCCTAAATAGATCCTATCTAGCATAGGATATATAGGTAAATATTTGGGGTTCCAAAAGAGAGGAATTCAAGAGCCTTTGGATGTCAATATTTGTCTTAGGAGATATGGCATAGGTTACATACCCAATAAGAACCAACCTTTACCATTTGATTATGATGATCACGTTATTACTATTAGAGTTAGAGTCTATTACATCATATGGAGGCAAATGTACCTTCCTAGGTACATACTTAGGACATTAGATTAATTTTGGGGAAAATTATCTAGTTACTTCATGCAATGTAATAAATGCACAAGTGTCAATGTGCAAGTTGTAAATGTGCAAGGAGTTCCTTGCATAGCTAGGTAGAGTGTTGGCCAAGGAATCTATATTCCATTATAAGAGGGCCTCATTGTAAGAGTTTAATAAGCAAGTTAGCAGATAGTAGTAGTAGTAGTGGGTGACTCCATTAGTGATGGAGCACATTATTTTTTTGTAGCATCTTGCATGGAGTGTCCATTTCCTCCATATAAATATTGTATTCATTTCCTTCATTTCTATTTATAGTATATTTTTAAAATATTGTAATTTTACTTTCTTTTATATTTTTGCATCTTCTTATTTCCATCTCCCATTGTAATTTACCTCAAAATCTAATAGTGGTATCAGAGATACGGTAGATCTACTCATAGTAGGTCAATAGGAATACCACCATTATTATTGAGTCTAAGTTTTTTGTCAACCTGATGCACCATTGAACCAATCACTATCAATATCAAAAGAGTCTATGTGGTATAATTAGGGAGAGTCACAAGGGAGGACTAGAAGAAATATTAATTTAAAAAAAAATTGAAGTTGCATTTGATTAGAGTCTCTCCACATAGTTACAGGAAAACTCATGAAGACCAGGACTCAACATTCAATCCACTAGATTGACAGATCATCTAGTGAAGATCATATAGGATATCTAGAACTTGGTAAATATTACCTGAAGGTTCTTCTTACTACAAGGAACTAAATCTCAAATTATTGGGACACCTCCTACAATAGAAAGCTAGGAGATTTCAACTTTTTTTCGTGAAATTTGAAATGCCTTTATAGTGCAGAGATTAGTTGTTGTAAAAGAATAATACTACAAAAGAGACTCTAGGAGAAGGAGTCATAGTGAAGTCTAGAGATTGAATATCTCTATTGATAAAGTCAACTTCACAATAGAAAATGCCATAGAAACCTTTATCTAAGAAAAATCCACATAAGCCTTGATCTCTAAGAAAAGGCCACAGAAACCTTGATCTAAAAAAACCCACAAAAGCCTTGATCTAAAAGAAAAGGCCACAAAAATATAAAAAAAGGCCATAGAAGCCTTGATCCTAAAAAAATATCTATAAGAGAGTACCTAATTGAGAAGTATATTCATATTTTAGTACTAATCATTTGTTATAGGAAAAGGAGATCTAGTGAGTTGGAAACTTCCTACAATAAATTTAGGAAGAGTATTTTCTTCAAAATCATCCAGCACTTGAAGCAAACTTGAAGGTGAAGAGATAATGTGAAGATATCAGTGAAGAAACTTCCATTCTTGGAGGGACGAGAAGGACTAGGAGAGCCCTATTCAAATATAGAAGCAAAAAATCAAGAGATACAAGAAGGAGATCTCAATTCTAGAAGTTGAATAAGGTCTCAAGGAAGAATAAAGTAGTTGCAGAATCGAAGACCTAGGAGAGGTCTCAAAGGAAAAAGGCTTGGAGAGCCTTGTTTTTAAAGCAAGATCATCAAAAGAGTTCCTAGAAGAACTCATTGGATAAATTCTCCATTAAGGATAAACTTTCTCACAAGGGAAATACTTGGGACAATTGTCGCCATCCAACAATAAGCCCAATCATGATAAGAAGAATTGGCAAGGTGTGCCAAAGAAGATACAGAAGACCTTAAGACATTTTCACTCCTTGGTCTACCCAATCAAGTCGACATGCAGTACTTTATTATCCCATATTAATTTAAGGTCCCTACAAAATTTTAGTCTTCTTAACATTAGTATAAGGGAAATACCAACATGGTTCTTTTCAAGTAAGCATTGAGTCCTACGACCTAGGTCCTGATACCAATTGTAATGACCCTCTTTCTTGACCCTAGGGAGAGAGCTATTTTTTTCTTTTTCTACAAGAATTAATTAACTCACTAAGAAGACCCAATAAATTCAATATTGTTAAGGCATAACCAAATCAAGTTCATTATCTTTGTAGTTAACACTCAAGTGGATAGGAGTGGACAACTTCCCATAATTTCTTGGGGTTCACTCTTCTAACCTCACCATTAGAAAAGACACCATAACTAGTCCCCTCATTTCCCTACATTATCTTGTATAGAAAAACTTGACCACAACATAAGGTTACCCTTTAATGACTATATCATTTAAAGGTAAAACCTATCTCCTAACCCTACATACTAGCATCTACATACAATTATTATGATGTAATGCATTAGTGATTATTTAGTTCCATCTACCCATAAAACTAACTAAGACCATTACCACTCACCTGATAATGATCATGGACACACTTTCCTACCTGTAAGGTACCACCATTAAACTACCTTTTTAGTGTGAAGGATCTAGTACTTATCTCATATCAATCCACTGCTAGTACCACCCAAGCCTCACTACTAGAGTTTGTTAAACACATTCACCACAATTACCTAGTAGATTTATCTACCCACAAACTCAACTAGGATTGGGTGCAATTCAAATATAAGGTTAACTACTATGACACTTATATTAATTAACTCATTAATAAGAACCAATAAATTCAATAGTGTTAAGGCATAACCAACTCAAGTTCATGTCGTTGTAGTCAACACTCAAGTGGATAAGAGCGGATAACTTCCTGTAATTTTCTAGAGTTCAATATTCTGACCTCACCATTAGAAATGACACCATAACTGGTCCCCTATTTCCCTACACTACCCTGTACAGGAAAACTAGACCATGACATGGGGTTACCCTTTTAGGCCCATATCACTTAAAGGTGATGCTTATCCTCTAATTGTACATACCTCTATCCTCTCTTCTCTAGCTAATGGATCTCTATCCATTGGATACTACTATGACCTACTCTGTCACCTCCAAAGCTTACTCTCATCTCTGTCTAAAATTTGTACTAAACACAGTCCTTCAGTCTAGCACAAATATGCTCAATTTCTATCTCTGATCTGCACTAAACACAGTCCTTTGGTCTAGTATAAATTTACTCAATATCTGTCTTTGATCTATGCTAAACATAGTCCTTCGATCTAGAACAAATTTGCTCAATATCTATCTTTGATCTGGCACAAAACTATCCTTAAATCTACACCAAACTCTATCCTCAACTTTGTCCTCAATCCTTAACACAAAGCTTGATCCAATCACAAATCAATTCTACTAGATCTGCCCCAAACCTTAACTCAAGGTTTGAACAAATAAATCAATCAACTCTGCTCACAAGTCTTCTCAAATACTTACCTCAAATTTCTCCACCAAGTCCTCTCAAGAACTTGTCCAATCTGCTCAACAAGTCTTCATCAAGACTTACCTCAAATATGCATTGTAAGCTTCCATAAAAGCTTACTCAACTCAACTCCATCTATCATAGAAAACCTCTTCAATAGTACAAACAAGCTTCACACAAATTCTTGTTTAATATCATAGAAACATATAGAGAATGGTTAGAGACTCAATATGCTTCACACTCACAACAATGCTTAATCACTTTCAATCTTTCTTACTTCACCATAGAAACACATGGAAAATGGTTAGAGACTCAATATGTTTCATTCTCAATCACTTTCAATCTCTTTCTCAAATTAGTAAGAAATAATTTGTTTCACATAACTTGAACTATCACTTCAACACTTCCAATAAACTAAGCTCAATCAACTTCATTCAACCAATCACTTAATGAAAGCTTAGTTAACAATGCTTATCAAACAACCTCACATAACAATGATACTCATGATCTTTCACAAACCCTAGTTCAATATAGTTCACAACTTCACATAACAATGATACTCATGATATTTCACAAACCCTAATCAAGCATATGAAATCTTACTCAATATTTCCAACAATGCTTATCAAACAAGGTTTCTAGTATCAACTTTCATTCCAGAAAACCCACATCAATCAACATTGGATATCTCAAAACCAAACTCAAAAATGCTTATCAAACAATCCTTTTCACTCCAACTTAGCATTCACAACATCCAACAATATTTCACTCACAAGGAATATATACCCATACCTTTTGTTTGATGAAGAATTGACCTCAAAACCTGTCTCAATCACAATCACCCTCTTTGCTAATATCAAAGGTTAGATAGCAAAAACCTCTTTGGAAATCTCATTCAAATAATCCCTCAAAATATTTCACCATACAAAACATCAACTCTCAATTACACCTTACAATATCCATACTTCAAAATATAAGCCAACAATTTGTTTTAAAGAAAATAACCACAATAATTTTATTTAAACACTTTATGTTTTTCCTCAAAATAATCAATACATCAAAAATATAATTTCCTTTTCAAACCTTATAACTCCTATCTCAATCACAATAAAATATTTAACTTTCAAAAACCTTATAACTCCCTCCTAGCAAAAATAAACATGCCACATTAAAACTTAGGAGAAAATTTAATTTTGAAAAAATTAAATACCTTTTTGCTCTTGATGAAATTTGATCCCACATTGCGCTGCCACCAGCGCCCTAGCTACGGCTCAATTTCCGCATGAGCTAGGCGCTCACCTTAAACTCCAAAAATGCCTCGTGCAGTTTTTATTATGCGTTGGACACCTAAACCAAAAATTATCCATGCAAAACTACCGTCGAGGTTTGATTGTGGGTCCTCCCACCTAGAAAAAGCCTTAAGTCATAGTCGCTTACCACTAGCCCAACCACCTTGGCTGGTTATGAGGCTTAGAGCCTCTCTTGTATTATCCCTTCATTGGTGCCAAAAATGGTTATGCATAGTGGTGAATATTCACCATTTGGGAAAATATTAGTATTTTCAAAATTGGAAGCTGGCGAATATGAGGACCCTCAATGTCGGCCCATTCACCTAAAATATTTAGGACTAATTTTTTATTAGGTTCAATTCGCCATAATATATATCCAAACATAGGCATATTTATACTCGTTGGAAAGCTCTTTTCAAGGATGATCTAATGGTGGTGTTTTTATGAAGTTATAATATGATTTAATAGGTCAAAAGTGGCTCCAAATATGATCTTACATTTTAGGGCTTCAAATACCCTAAATTTTGGTATGAATATGCTCAATTTGATTTGCTTAGGATTCTCCATGATTCACCTTGATTTTGATTAGGATTCACCATTTTTTTACAAGTACATTTTGAGTCCAACCCCTTATGCATAACCCCGGTGCCAAATAAAATAAAAACTTTAACTTATTCCTTGCACGTAAATTGCAAAAATCATAGGCTCTCTAGTGATTCGAATGAAGGTAAGTATTAATTCATCCAAAGGTACATGGTATTTATACCATTGTGCTATCTCCTTTAGCATGTCGATGGATGGAAAATGTAATCGATGTCGACGCTAATAATTTTAATTTTTGCCCTTATAACCCTAACCTTAGGGTTAATTAAATTATATTATAATTTAATTAATAATAAAATTATTATAATTAATTAATAATTAATTTAATAACTATAAGGTTAATTATATTAAATTATAGATTAATTTATAATGAAATTATTATAATTAATTTAAATCTTTAGGTCTTGACATTAAAACTTTAATATTATAATATCATTTTTCTTGGGCCTTCATATTGCTCTTTAGACCTCATTTTACCACCTTGAATATTAGAATAGGAGGTATTATAATAGTATTTCCTTTAGGCCTAGAAGTAATCTTTCTCTTGCATTGCTTGCTAAAACTGATCGTTGACATCCTTCCTTATGCCCTGCTCACTAAAACTAAATCTTGACATCAATGACAACAAAACCTGCTCATATTTCCAACAATATTCCCCTTTGTCATTGATGGCAACCCATTTACCTTTTACCATTTCCTTTACCTCTTCCTATTTTGCTCCCTTGAGAAACTACTCCCCCTGACTGAAAGCTCTCCCCCTAACTCAAATCTCTCTCCCTTTGTCATCAATGGCAAAGGGTCACCTTTGGGGCTCAGGGCTAATAATGAGGCTCTTAGCTTACCCCATATCCCACCTCCTCTTGAGGTGGTTAAATCTAGGGTGGGAGTATCTCTACTCCCATCATGCATTGATCTTTACCTTTGTCCACTTTCTTTCTTAACCGATCCTTTTGATTCCTCTGACCATTCCTATTCTTGCTTGTCTCTATAATTTATGCTCTACACCACTTTGTTGTATGCCCATAATTTTTGCACTTATAACACTTAATTTTATTATTCCTTGGAGGTGCAAATGTCTTGGAATTTCTCCTGGTGAAGCCATATCTATTCCTGTCATGAACCTTGCAATTCATTGCTTTGTGACCAAACTCATTGCAAGAGTAGAAATACCCTTGAAAAATATGTTTGTTTCTAAAATTTCTATATTCTTGTCTTTCATGTGTCCTACACTATGTAGCCTTGTGCCCAAACCTATGACATGAGAAGCATCATCCATTAAAACTACCTTGCCTTGACCCCATTGATCTCTTAGTTTCTTTTACCCTATGTTGGTTCATGTTCCATATGTTCCTCATTTGTGCATTGTTCCTTTCCTTGTTGAACTTTATGTTGTCCAACTCATCCTCAGAAGTCTCACTCTCTCTTACACTCTCTTCTTCTAAAGCTTCTTCTTCTTCGAAGCTTGAGATTGACTCCTCTCCTTGTTTTTTTTGTACCTGTTCAAAACCAAGACTTGTCTTATTTGATGTAGGTTTTTGTGTCTTGATAATCTTATCCAATTTCTTTGAGCTTCTCCTAAAACTGTGCAACTTATCCTTAGATTCTTTTACTTCCTTCCTTAGTGAAGCTACCTCATGCTCTAACCTTTCACATTCTAAGACCTTTGCTTCTAAATTCTCTTTGAATGTCTGTATCATAGCTATTGAGTTGGTTAGATCCTCTATAATATTTCCTTTCTCTTCATCACATTCTTGAAATTTAAGCTTGAAATTTGAGTTTTGCTTTCTTACTTCCCTTAATGCATAAAGGGCATGAATAAGATCACCCTTAAGATAAACTTCTCCTTTTTTTATTCTTCCTCTATTTGTTTTCCTTTGGGATCATCTTCATTCCTTTCTGATTTTTCTTCAATAGGATCACTTCCTTCTTCTTCTATTGCCAAAAGTAAACTTTCTTCTCATCCTTCAAGTGTGTCTTCATATTCATCATCACTAAAAGTGAATCCATTCCTTGTACATCTATCTTCAATATGGCTAAAATTACCACATCTAAAACACTTGAGAATCATTGGTAACCTGTTTCTAACCACTTATTTTTCTTCTACTAGAAATAGAACTTCATCTTCATCATTATTTGAGGAACTTTCATCACTATCACTTGAACTCTTACCTGTCTTTTTTGCATAAAAACTCTTCTTATGCCTTTGGAAGAACTTATTTCCTTTCTTGCCTTGTCCATTCCTGCTTTTCTTTTGGTACCTATGTTTTCTTGTTTCCTTGTTCTTATGATCCTATTTTTCTTCATCGTTTCTATTTCCAGCCTTTAGACAATGAGATGCATAGTGACATATTTTCCACAAGTGAAACATCTAACTGATTTCATACCTTTATATTTTCTTGAGTCCTTGTTCCTTTTGCCATAATTTGCTTCTT
Organism: Wollemia nobilis; assembly: GCA_028583015.1. Lineage (NCBI taxonomy): Eukaryota > Viridiplantae > Streptophyta > Pinopsida > Araucariales > Araucariaceae > Wollemia > Wollemia nobilis. The sequence continues at coordinate 4,136,917 of JAQPPZ010003361.1, read as the reverse complement.
CATCACTGGATGACTTATTGTTTGAATCTGACTTCTTACCCTTTGTCTTCTTAGTAACTTTGAAGGTTGCTTCCTTCTTGGGAATAGGTTCCTCTTTTATTCTCATATCAAAAGTTGTGAGAATGCCATGTAATTCATCCCTTGTCAAAATTTCAATATCTTTTACCTCTTCTATAGCTAAAATATTTTCACTAAACTTTTTTGGAAGTGACCTTAAAATCTTATCACAAACATTTTTTTCCTCAAATTTAAGTCCAAGTCCTTGCATGGAGTTAACAACCTCATCCACACAAAGTAGATATGCAACAATATTTTATTCTTCCTTCCTATTTAGTTCTTCAAGTGTTCTCTTGAAGTTTTGCAACTTTACCCTTTTGACATTTTTATCTCCTTCATATATGCCTTGCAACTTATCCCAAATTTCCTTTATTGATGTGCAATGCATAACCTTTATAAATTCTATTTCACGTAAGCCTCTTAAAATTCCATTCATTGCTCTTGAATTGTGATGATGTAGAAGCTTACCATATTTATCTATAGGTGGAGTTTTTGGTGGTGTGTATCCATTTTCAACTGCTTCCCATATCTTGTTTCCCAGTTCCATTAGATGGAACTTCATCCTTGTGCTCCATAGTCCATAATTTTTCCCATCGAACAATGGTGTTGAATTTTTTGAAGATCTGGTCTGAGAATCTACATGTGTTCTTGTAAGTTTTTTCTTCAAGCTGTTAAACTCTTTTGAAGGAACCCGCTCTGATAACAATTGAAGAACATAAGCTTATACTGATAGGGGGGTGAATAGTGTAACACCACTTTTTACTTTTCTTTCCCAAACAATATAATGCAATATATCAATGGTAATATCAAAAACAGTAATCAAAGTCATGTACAAATCACCACACACAATAGAGACACCAATTTAACATGATTCACCCAATGTGGACTACTCCACAGAGAAACTCTTTCACTAAAATTTCCTCAACAACTCTCTTGGTAATCCTTTCCCTATTACAATATTTATGGACCTCTATCCAAAGGAGACACCAATTCCCTAATCAAGTTCATGGATCTATTTCCATAAGAGACACCAATCTCCTCAACTAGTTCATGGATATCTATCCACAAGAGAACTCCTTCTCCTATGCTCTAGCTAGTGATCCTCTAGAAGACTACTTCCTCCACTGCACTAGCTTGTGGATCTCTCTCCACTGAAGACCTCTATCCTCTCTACCCTAGCAAATGGATCTCTATCCACTAAAGACTATTGTTCTCTTCTCTATCACCTCCAAATCTTACTATTAGCTCTATCTCAAATCTACACTAAACACAATCCTTCGATCTAGCACAAATATACTCAATATCTATCTTTGATCTGCACTAAACACAGTCCTTTGATCTAGTACAAATAGTCTCAATATTTGTCTCTGATTTGCACTAAATGCATTCCTTCGATATAGCACAAATCTACTCAATCTGTATCTGATCTAGCACAAACCTGTCCTAAAATATATACCAAAATCTATCCTCAAATCTATCCTCAAGCCTTAGCACAAAGCTTGATCCAATCACAAATCAACTCTGCTAGATCTACCCCAAACCTTAACTCAAGGTTTGAACAAATCAATCAATCAACTCTGCTCACAAGTCTTCTCAAAGACTTACCTCAAATCTGTCCAACAAGTCCTCTCAAGAACTTATCCAATCTGCTCAACAAGTCTTCACCAAGACTTACCTCAAATCTACATTGTAAGCTTCCACAAAATCTTACTCAACTCAACTCAATCTATCATAGAAAACCTCTTCAATCACACAAACAAGCTTCACACAGATTCTTTTTTAATCTCATAAAACATATAGAGAATGGTTAGAGACTCAATATGCTTCACACCCACAACAATGCTCAATCACTTTCAATATTTCTTACTTCACCATAGAAACACATGGATAATGGTTAGAGACTCAATATGTTTCACACTCAATCACTTTCAATATATTTATCAAATTAGTAAGGAATAATTTGTTTCACAGAACTTGAACTATCACTTCAACACTTCCAATCAACTAAGCTCAATCAACTTCATTCAACCAATCACTCAATGAAAGCTTAGTCAACAATGCTTATCAAACAACCTCACATAACAATGATACTCATGATCTTTCACAAACCCTAGTTCAAAATAGTTCACAACTTCACATAACAATGATACTCATAATATTTCACAAACCCTAATAAAGCATATGAAAGCTTACTCAATATTTCCAACAATGCTTATCAAACAAGGTTTCTAGTATCAACTTTCATTCTAGAAAACCCACATCAATCAACATTGGATATCTCAAAATCAAACTCAACAATGCTTATCAAACAATCCTTTTCACTCCAACTTAGCATTCACAAAATCCAACAATATTTCACTCACAAGGAAGATATGCCCATACCTTTTTTTTGATGAAGAATTGACCTCAAAACCTATCTCAATCACAATCACCCTCGTTTCTAATCTCAAAGGTTAGATAGCAAAAACCTCTTCTCTTGTCTTATCCCTTCGTTGGTGCCAAATAAAAAAAAAAAAATTAACTTATTCCTTGCATGCAAATCATGAAAATCGTAGGATCTCTAGTGATTCAAATGAAGATAAGTTTTAATCCACCCAAAGGCACATGGTATTTATACCATTGTGCTATCTCCTTTAGCACGTCGATGGATGGAAAATGTAATCGACGTCGACGCTAATAATTTTAATTTTTGCCCTTATAACCCTAACCTTAGGGTTAATTAAATTAGATTATAATTTAATTAATAATAAAATTATTATAATTAATTTAATAACTATAAGGTTAATTAAATTAATTTATAATGAAATTATTATAATTAATTTAAATCTTTAGGTCTTGACCTTAGACCTATAATATTATAATAAAATATTATAATATTATTTTCTTGGGCTTTCCTATTGCTCCTTAGACCTCATCTGACCACGTTGAATATTATAATAGGAGGTATTATAATATTATTTCATTTAGGCCTAGAAACAATATTGCTTTTGCATTGCTTACTGAAACCAATCCTTGACATCCTTCCTTTTGCCCTACTCACTAAAAATAACTCTTGACATCAATGACAACAAAACCTACTCATATTTCCAACAACCTTATTATTTCATCCACCAAATCTCGAAGGGATACAACCTACAACAAATTCATTGTACTTTCTCTTCTATCTCACAATTACAGTCTCTCTTCCTTCTTCACTTCTTTCACACCTTTCACACTACAATCTCCAATGTCGTACAACATCCTCTTATAAAACGAGGGTTATAATTTTAGGGTAAATCATTAAGACCCCAAAATAAAAAGAATTACTATTTTAGGCAAATTATCTTTTCTATCGCAATTTACCATTTTAAGTAATTACTATTTTGGAAAAAATTGTTTTTTGTCCAAACAATTTCCGTTTTTAGTAATTACTATTTTCGGAAAATTATTTTCGTCAAAAGATTTTGTTTTTAGTAATTACTATTTTCGGAAAATTATTTTTCATCAAAATTTTTTGGAAAATAGTAATTCACAAAAAAACTTGGATTAACATGCAATTTGACACACAATTACATAGCGTCCATATCCTTTCGTAGAGTGGGTCCAAACATGGCTAAAATAGGATCTCCAAATTATTATCAAGCTCCACAACCAATAATCTCCCACTTGGAGACTGATTACAATAACTCCACCACTACTACACCTATTGGACTATGCTTCAACTTTGGACCTAGAAATTTTCTCACCTTTTACTGTCATGTTTGAAGACCAACTGAAACTGAGCAAGAACTCTACAAGATTCTGGCTAGTGTGTATCTTCTCCAATTTTAACTATCCATATTCCAACACTGAGCGTATGAAATGGTACTTGGTCTGTATATGTTTAGTCCTAGAATGAAAGGCTATATTCTTGGCAAGATGAGTGGCACTTTGACTGTCATTGTATAATATGTTATTCTCCTACTTATTTTCCAACTCCTCCATAAACCTTTGCAACTAAATCATCTCTTTGCTAGCCTCTGTAACAACAACATACTCTGCTTCTGTTGTTGAAAGTGCAATAACCTACTGTAATTTTGAAATCCAACTTACTGATGTTCCACCTACAGTAAAAACATACCATGTGGTACTCCTCATGTTGTCTATATCACTTACCATATCTGAATCAACATATCCTTGTAAAGCAATGTTAGAACCTCCAAAGCATAATATATGAGTGATAGTACCTCTCAAATACCTAAGAATCCACTTCACTACCTCCCAATGTTGTTTTCCTGGATTTTTCATAAACCTGCTCACAACTCCCACCGCATGTGCAATATCTAGTCTTGTGCACACCATCTCATACATCAAACTGCAAATTGTTGATGACTAAGGAACCTTGGACATATAGTCAATCTCCTCCTATGTCTTGGTACACATATCTTTGGTCAATTTGAAATGATTAGCCAAAGGTGTACTAACATGTTTTGCATCCTACATATTAAATATTTCCAACACCTTCTCAATGTACTCACCCTGAGACAATGTTAATTTATGATTTTTCCTATCTCTTGTTATTCTCATACCAAGGATTTGCTTTGCAGCACCCAAATCTTTCATTGTAAATGACTGCCAATTTTCTTTTGAGCATAATTATTTCCTGCATGTTAGACCCTGCAACAAGCATGTCATCTACATACAATAATAGGATAATATAGTTACCATTATCCAATCTCTTAAAATAAACATAGTGGTCAGAATAACATCTACTATAACCTTGTTCTAACATAAACCTATCAAATTTCATATACCATTGCCTTGGATCTTGCTTCAGGCCATACAAGCTCTTTTTCAACCTGCATACTAATTCCTCCTTCCCTTTGACCTCATACCCTTGTGGCTACTGCATATAAATCTCTTCCTCTAAATCCCCATGGAGAAAAGTTATTTTTATATCTAACTATTCAAGATGCAAATCCTCTACAACCACTAGGCTTAAAATAGTTCTAATTGAAGTCATTTTAACAATAGGAGAAAAAATTCCATCATAATAAATACCTTTCTTCTATGCAAACCCCTTTACAACCAGTCTAGCCTTATACCTCTTTTTACCTCTATATTCTTCTTTCACCCTGTAAACCCATTTATTCTACAATGTTCTTTTTCTTGCAGGAAACTGAACCAGATCCCAAGTATGATTGTCTACCAAGGAGTCCATCTCCTCTTTCATGCCTTGCTCCCACTTCTTCCTGGTTTTTACCTACATCACTTTTTCATATATTTTTGGTTCACCAGAGTTAGACAATAATACATAATATAATGAAGGAGAGTAACAATCAAGAGGTCTACTTATCCTGGTATATTTTATAACAATACTTGCAGGAGTTTGAGGTGCTTGCTACTGATGTTGTTGATTTTCTAGCACCTTTGGATTTTCAATTTCATCAAACACTATGTATTATGTGTTTACCTTTTCTTGTTTCTTTGCTGCAAATGCTCTTTATACATGAATTTCTTATTAATACCACATCTTTACTCCTAATTATTTTATGATTTTTATAATTTAAAAAATGATAGCCAAAATAATTAACTCCATATCCAATGAAAGTGCACGTCTTGGATTTTACCTCAAGTTTAGTTCTATTTTCTTTATCAATATTCACAAATGCTTCGCAATTGAAAGTCTTCATAAATGAGTAGTTAATAGGTTTACTTGTCCATACCTCTTCTGGAATTCCACCATCCAGGGATCTTGAAGGCCCTCTATTTATTAATTAATCTTCAATATCCACAACATCTACCCAAAAAATGTAAGGACAGTCCTGCATGTAATATCATACACTTAGCACGTTTCATGATAGTCCTGTTCATCCTTTCTGACACACCATTTTCTTGTGGAATTTTTGGAACCGTATTCACTCTACGAATCCTATGGTATGAATAGTAATTTTTAAACTCTTTGTTGCAATACCCACCATTATCTTATCTGAGACACTTCAACTTATTTCCTGTCTCATTCTCAACCAAATTTTTTTAATTCTTAAAAGTATCAAAAACATCTGATTTCTTTCAAATACAATAAAACCAAGTTTTTTTAGTTGCATCATCAATAAATTGAACATAATAATAAGAGTCACCAAGAGATGATACTTGAGCTGGTCCCATACATCTGTATGCACAAGCTCTAGCTTTTCACTCTTCTTTTCTTTTCCAACTTTGAGAAATATGACTCTTTTCTATTTTCCATAAATGTAGTGTTCACAAAAGTCCGAATCAACCTGCTTCAAACTTGGCAACAAATTCCTTTATTGTAGAATTTGCATCCCCTTCTCACTCATGTACCCAAGCCTATGATGTCATAAAACTATATTTTCTCTTATAGAAGATAAAGCAATAGAAAGATCAGTATTACCAATACATACATACAATTTACCTTCATTCTTTCCTTTTGCTAATAATAGTGATCCTTTAACAACCTTCCACAAATTTGCTGAATATGTTATTGTACATCCTTTGCTATCCAAATGCCTAGTGGAAATTATATTTCTTCTCAAATCAGGAATATGCCTTATCTCTTTCAACAACCATTAGTTTCCATTTGGTAATTTTATCTGTATTTTACCCATTCCAACGATATTACATGGTCTATCATCATCTAAATAGACTTGTCCAAAATCACTTTGAACATAATATAAAAAATATTTTGTATGAGGTGTGGTATAATATGAAGCCCCTGATTCTAGCACCCAACAATCATTAATATTATCTAGTGAAAGTATTAAAGCATCTTGCAGTACATCACCTGCTATGTTTGCTTCCTAATTACCTTATTTTTCTTCTCCTTATTTTTCTTTTCGAGTCCAACAATATATTTTCAAGTGTCCTTTCTTGTCGTAATGTCAGCAATCCACCTACTTCCCTTTGGATTTGGATCTATCTTTCTTTGATTTTTCATTTTTTCTTGGACTCTTTCATCTCTCCTTTTGTCTATCCCTAGTTTCCATAGTCAACACATTACCCGATGTCTCACATGTTCTTTTTCATTGCATTTCCTTGCTAAAGATAACACCATTAACATCATCAATTTCTAAAGTATTTGAACCAAAAACATAATTAATCGTAGCCATGACCAAGTCATTCTTTCTGGTAATGAGCATAATATCAAAAGAGCCCTAACCTCATCATCAAAATTTACTCCAATAGAATTTAACTAATTAGTAACCATGTTAAACTCATTTAAGTGATCAATAACAGACCCACCTTCTGACATCTACATATTAAATAAACGCTTCATAAGAAATACCTTGTTCAAATCTAAGGATTTTTCATACAGTTTAGCCAATGCATTCATTAATTGAAGGCCACCGACAATGCTAGGCACAACCATATTGTTCCTAGTGCCTTTCTATCCAGAACTTCCCATTCTTTGTCTGATGTCTTCGCTGGCTTCTTTGCTATTCTACCTAATGGTAGGTAAAGATCCTTCTGATAAAGATAGTCATCCATTTGCATCTTCCATAGCTGGTAATTTTGGCCATTAAACTTCTCAACCTTAAACCTGCCTTTTTCTACCATTACTCCCACTCAAACTGGAAACCCTTCTTTCAAGTGTGTTTTTCAAACCCTAGGCTCTGATACTAGTTGTTAGTATTAAATAATAAAATACGAGCAATAAATAAATGTATAAATAAAACACGGAAGAATAAATTAATGCATGAGACACAAATTTACATGGTTCCTCCAATGTGGGCTATATCCACGGAGAAAATAACCAGACCTTATTATTTCATCCAGAAAATATCTAAGGGATACAACGTACAACAAATCCGCCATACTTCCTCTTTGATCTCATAATTACAATATCTCTTCCTTATTCATTTCCTTCACACCCTTCACACTACAATCTCCAATGTCGTACAACATCCTCTTATAAATGAGGGTTACAATTTTAGGGCAAATCATTAAGACCCAAAAATAAAAAAGAATTACTATTTTTAGAAAATTATATTTCTGTCACAATTTTTCATTTTTAGTAATTACTATTTTCAAAAAATTACTTTTCGTCAGTTTTTAGTAATTACTATTTTTGGAAAATTATTTTTTATCAAAAAATTTCCGAAAATAGTAATTCACAAAAAAAACTTGGATTAACATGCAATTTGGCACACAATTACATAACATCCATATCCTTTCGTAGAGTGCATCCAAACATGGCTAAAAAAAGACCTCCAAATTAGAATCAGGCTCCACAACCAACAAATGATTCTTCATAATCATTACTTTTTTATGTTGGCCTCGAAACCCTAAATTTCCTTGGATATCCTCCATATGATTTTATTTATTATACTACTATTGGAACCCTAAAATGTAATGGATACACTTTGTACTACTTTCATTTTTATTGAAAGGAGAAGATTTTATGCTACTTGAGAAAAATAAAGATGATTTACTTGGATTAAGCTTGACCTCCTTCACCTAATTTGCTTTAAAATTTGCCTCCTCATATTCCTTTGCTTTAAAATTTTCCTTCCCTTGTTCCTTCGCACCTTTATCTCCTATATTTGAACTTGCACATTGTACTTCCTCATCCCTCTTATCATTTTTTTTTTAATAGTTGATTCGAGTGAACTATAATAGCCTTTGCCATATGATGATGTACAAGGGTTTTTCTTTCCACTTTCTTAAGAGTGAAAAATCCTTGATTTGACCTAGTTTCTCCTATGATATGATCTCCTTGTTTCATATTGAAGCTACTCTCATGCCCAATATTTTCTCTCTTTTTCCATAATTTTCATTTTGCAATCTCTTGTCATGTACCCAATTTTATGATATTTATGATATCAAAATGCAATGTTTTCATAATCCACTTGTTTATTCATTCTCTTGATTCATATTTAATCCTAATTAGTTGCAATAAAGGTTTTGAAATATCCAAGATAACACATATTCAAGTGTATATAGCATACCTTCTCTCCTTAGTAGTTGGTCCCTCCTGGATGAATTTACCTAAATTATTACCAATATTCTTCAAAACCTACTTATTTATGAGTTGATAAGGAAGTCCAAAATCCTAATCCATACCGAAAGCCTTTAATAGTCTTTGTCTTCTAAGAAAAATTCTCACTCCAATATTTTAATATAATGCATATTTACCTCTAAACCAAGGGTCTCCATCCATTATTTTATCCCTTATTTCTAAACTAGATAAAATAATGAGGAAAAACACTTTTGGAAGAAAAGTCATGAAGTACTTTAAATTCAATCCCCACTTCCACTTGATTCAATTTTGAATCTAAAAAAAACTTGACTAGTATTTATGGAACTTGCATATTAAACCTCTGGTTTTAAGAACCATTATATCATGCTCAATCATCTCATCCTTGATAATAACTTTTGGTGTAGTATCTTCTACCTAGACAGGGTTTTCCATAGATTCACTCTTCCTCTTATCACTAACTAGGGAATCCATACTTCCAACTAAGGCATCCTTACTTTCAGTAAGAACTTTAAAAAATGACTTTCTTTCCATGTTACCTAGATTGTCTTCACATTTATCTTTTAAAGTTTCTCCTCATATATGGAACAATAAGTGACACTTGTTCTTTGATCACACTTTGCTTTCTACTTCCTACCTCTTGCTCATGCTTCTGAATACTCAATCTTAGCTCGTACTCACTCCAACTCACCAAGTCATCTGCTATTTGATATTTTTAAACAAGTTTATCTTTATTTTATTATTTTCTTTCATATTTTGGATGTCTTTTATAATTTTAATATCAAATAATAATAGATGATATTGTATGTATTGTTTAAAAAATATAAATTTTTAATCCTTTGTAATATTTGAATTTGACTATTAACATTTAATATTTTAAAGTATATCTTGAATGTTTATTTTTATTTTTATTTTATTAATTTTATTGAAAACATTAATCCTTCTCATATTCTATTAGATATAACGTTTCCTTACTTTGATTTTAAAATCCTCCCATATTATTATACTTTTTACTATTCATTTTTATAACATGTAAGAATGTTACGAGTAGAATATGATATAATATTTTCTTAACCTTGTAAATGTAATTTTTAATTATCTTTGGATTTTAAATGATAAATCTAAATGTCTAAACCAATTATCCATCTTCTCAACATGTCAACCATCATAGCTTAAAAATCATCTAGTTGGATATACAAAAGTCCAAAAAAAAAATTTACTTGATAAGTTGAAAATAATTAGCTGATTTGGCATGTGCAAGGTGGCCTAAAACTGATTTGTGTTCGAATCCACAATATTTTCTAGAAATATTTAAAACGTACATTCACCACAATCACATGCAAAAGTAGAAGTAGGTCAAAATAAAGTAGTAGAAAACAAAGTAAAGAGGATGGAGTTGACAAGAAAAGGTGGAAGTTGAGTTCCCATAGGCACCCCAATAGATCACATTTTATTCACATATCATATAAATGATTGTTCATTGAGGGTTATTTATAGTGATACCAAAATCCCAATAAGATGTTAACCTCAAGATAACATTGACTTGACCTTAAGGTTAACTTACAATAAAATAATAATAAATTAAACCCTTTAAGCAAGGTTATCCATAAATGTGGATTAACCAATATCAACAAGGGTGAAACACGAAAGGTTCCCCTAGGTATACATGAACATGCCCATAGAATTACACAATATTATTCCTGTAAGCTACATTAATAGTACTTACAAGCACTTCTTCACACTTTTGGTCTTGTCCTAACAATATTAGATTGCACATATTTCAACACCCTCCATAATTTAAGCTAAGTGGGCCAAGAAGAAAATGCATTAGAAGTAACATCTTTCCCCATAATAGATGCTCTAATGGGCCTCCACATTACCATATTCATCATTAATAACTTATGTCCAACCCTCAAGAATTTTGTCTCAATATTCTTCAACCTTGTAATGTAATTTTTGATCGAGTGTCCTTCCCTTTTACAATACTCATAAGTATTTACCTTCTTTGAAACCTTAAAACTGACCTTGGACAACTAAGCCTTAGATTCCATCGATTCCAAATGACCTTGTGTACAAGAAAGAGCTCCACAATTTTTTATTAGAACTTCATAATAAATTAGAAGCTTGAAAAGTACTTCAAGAGAGATGGGTTATGGATCCTTGATAGTCATAGCATTCCCGTAAAGAACCAAGCCAACTATATGAAAAGAAGGATAAATATTGGAATTAATATCTTTGACATACTTATCATCACTCTTTAACTTACCTCTTGTTGTAGCTAAATAAAATTTTAGAGATTCAAAATAAGATGTATAGTCTTCAACATCATTAAAATCTAAAATTTTGATATTAGAAAGCTCTATCTCTATTTTGTTAATTTCACTAGCACTTACTTTTATGTAATATTTTAAAGTTGATCATACCTCAATAGGATCAAATTTCTCTCTAATGTGTAAAATTACATATGGTTTTATGAACATAAAAAAGAGTCCAAGAGCTTCCTCCTTACTCTTACTAAGTTAATGATCATTGAGACCTGTTTTTGATTTATTTTTAATGATAAACTAGAGATTCTTGTTTTTACGTAATACTATCTTTTGAACTAACCATGTGCTATAATTTTTCTTATTAAGATGATTAAAATACCCTAAGGAATCCTTAGGATTTTTCAGTACTTGTTTTTACTATTAATTGCTTGCTTTCTATACTTTATTCGAGTATTTTATCAATACCCCGACTAGCAGAAAAATAAAATTCATGAGTATCTTCGAGTGTGATAGTAGAGAACTCCCAGCCATCTATTTGGGTATGCCTATGTTCAAAGGTAGGATGGAGTTGCATATTTTGAATCCAATCAGGTTAGAGAGGAAGTTTTCTTAGCTAGGAAAATAAAGCTAAACTTGTGAAGTCTTCTTTATAGAGTATTCCCATTTATTTTATGTCCCTTTTCAATATTCCAACTAAAATAAGGTTTAAAATGGAGCAAATTCAAAGATCCTTCCTTTGGTCTGGATCAAAATATAGAAGGCACTTTGCCCTAGTTGTCTGGGATCAAATATGCTCTGTTAAAGATGTAGGAAGGCTAGGCTTTAGAAGGGTAAAATATATGAATGAAGCCTTGATGGGAAAGAAATGATAGAAATTATTGAAAAATGATCAGTTTGAGTGGGTTAAGATCCTCAAAGCCAAGTATTTATAAAATAGGATGTTTTTATACTCTAAAGACTTGTCATCGGATCTTCCTTTTGGAACAATCTTGTGGATATTATAAATATGTTATATAAAGGGATTCACTGGTGTATTAGAGATTGCAATTAGGTGAAATTTTGAAAAGATCATTGGTTGAAGGACATTCACCTCTCAGAGTACCTAGAGGTAAGTGACGGGTGAAAATGGTGTTTTTGAAATAGTTCAAGTCTTATCTACTCATATAAATCAGGGGATCATAAGCTTGTAAGTGCCACATAAATTATATGCTTGTAACATGGAGGACGAGTCCTAAATCTAACATTTTGATGGGGAATGTCTATTTATTCAAAGGTATTTCAATTATTCTAATGATTAAAGCAAATAACAATAATGCAAAGAAAGGAAATGTACTCAAAATTAAATATTTAACTAATCACACTTACAGATTAAAATAACAAAAATAACAACTAAATAAAAATTATAGAAATAAATAAACTACACATGAAAACAATTAAATTGCACACTCACTCAAAATTAGAAATAAAAGAAATGAAAATAGGGGAGTATTATTGCCTGGAGTGGTCCTGAGCTCCCGTAGATGATATTCCCAATTAGTTGTTAATGAACAACTTCTTAATCCACTAAAACTCTTGAGCTTTTAATTGATAATAAATAATTATGGTGTTAAGAAAAATTAAAAATTCATTCAACGATAAAGGATCTTTCCCTCAGGGTTACTCCACATTTTTATATAATACATAGGGAATTCTTGCTACAATAATATGCAATTTAAAAGTCTAAATAAATCTTGTGTTTTTGGTCTATTACAATGGTTGCAAGTGTAGCTATCGATGGCTAAGAACGATGCTTCTTTGGATTTTAAAATTACTTTTATTATTTTCTTGGAAATCGTGTGGTCAACTATTGGTAGTCAGGGTGTAGGCATCCTTCATTGGAGAGTAGGCGCTATATTCTTAGTAAGGGTAGGTGCCACATTAAAGGTATGTAGGCACTACACTTTAGTGAAGTTTAGGCACCTTCCATAGTCGGTGAGTTGTAGGCACCTTCCTGAGCTTGGGGTGTAGGCATTGCTTCCTTATGGGAAGTAGATGCCACACCCTAGGAAAGATGTAGGTGTCTCCTAAACTCATTGGAATTACATTTATAACATCTTCGTTTCCCATAAGTAATAATCCTTTCACATAATGTCAAGTCCATATAGGACCTTGACTTAGATACGTAAAATATTTAGCAAAAACCTATAACTACACACACATATAGCTAAAAATACCAATCAAGTATAAGTACCACATTTTCTCATTAATTATATGTAATAGTCATACAAAAATGTAATTTTAGTGTTAATTATGCCAATTTAATGGCCACACAAATGTAAATAAAATGAGCATTTCCAATTCTCATCATACCCCCATTCCTAATGATTGGCATGTACTCATGTTATAGTCTAAGAGTATTACCATGTTCTGATTGTGCTACATTTAGGCCCGAATATTACCTCTTGCTCTATTTCCTTATTGTCACTTACCTTTGTTCAATTGCCTATATGATTCTTGCAATGGAAGCCAAGAAAAGGTGGCCACTCCTCATTGAATATCTAGCTCTTACTAATGCCATAGGAAATGATTCTCATCTAGAGGCACTATGTCTTTGATAGTCAAGGTGTCCCACGGCATTATCTATGGTATATTGGTAATTTTTACCTCTAGAAATATTGGTAATTGGGGATCCTCCATAGGTGCATCCTCTTCTTTGGTCTCTTCTTTAGAATCCTTAGGATCTAGGGATAGAGGTTGTTCTATATTTTTTAGGGGTACCCACATAGGCTCTTTTTCAAACTCTCACATTTGAAAAAAATATTCGATCATAGGTGGTGCAATAGGGAAAAAAATACGGGGATACCCAATAGAGGGATATCTAGTGAAATTATTTATTCTTTAATTGTTGGATTGATGCAGATGGTTGATGCTATCTTCATCCACTTTGCAACCTTTATTGCTACCTTGTCTCACTTTAGATTCTCTTTGATCTCAACCACTTATTGTTGATAGTCTACAAAATCTTCCATTGATGCTACCCATTCTTCATCAGAGTCTAGGTCATGTTGTGTCTTACGCTTTAGTTGGTGATGTTGTGTTGGGGTTGTTCTCTATATTTTATTCCCCTTATTTTTCTAATTGTTCTTCATTATGGCTATAGGTTCTTTGAGAGTGAGCATTAGATGTTCCTTTTTGGGTAGTGACTGTTGTTCATCCTCCACTATCTACTCAGAGGATTTTATTATGGGGTAAAATTTTTTAAGCACACACTTCAATTGTGTCCCCCTTGTACATCATTTCTCCTATGCATGGTAAACTAGTGATTGCCACAATGTAATATTTGGTCACTGGTATGACGAGACCCCTTATATGCACAATCACATTCTTCATAGATGTTGCAAATTCTTGGATCATGGTAAGGTCTTGGTTTTAGCTAATCAATCTACAATAATGCAACCATCCCATCATCTCAAACTGTTCCTGCACTACTCCTATTATGGTGGCTAGGTCGATGGGCTCATTCTTCCTCTACATATGGTTCTTTGGTGGTCCTCCCATGGCTACCATGCTCGTATCTCTATATCTTTGTGATGCTTAATGGTGACTACTCCATTGTAGGTATTATGTCGAAGCATGTGCACTAAATCCTTTAGATAATACTTCTAGTTTTGAAACATGTGTTGGGATGTAGTTGGGTTTAATCATGGATTTTATCATGCATGATTTATGCCATGTGGTTGAGTGCTGACATGGGGTTCACACGATTAGAAAAAAATGTGGGACACATATTGGCACTTAACACATCAATGATTTTTAAGATAACTATGTATATAATAAACAAAAACATAATAATACTTACCTAGGTGGAGTTCATGGAATGTGTTGTGTTACGCTAGAAAATATGAAATGATTGGATGATGCTTTATTATGGTGTATTGAAGAATCAAGGCTTACAACATTATTTGTGCAGTGCATTCCCATTAGTAGTTTTTTTATCGAGTACTATATCAATGCAGATCTCGAGGTTTCATGTTTTGGAAATAAAATCATGAGTTATTATTATTCATCATGGGAGTAGGCACACTTCCTCATTGGGACTCAGAAAAGGTGTACTCTACCATTAAAATATTGGGAGTAGATATACTCTATATTGGGAGTCAGTGTAAGCCATCATCAAATACTGGAGAGTAGATGTACTCTGTCATCAGAAGCTTGAGAGTAGGCATACTCTATCATCAAAAAGTATATGTCTTCATGCTTGACTGGGAGTAGGTATTACCCTCCTGGTGGAAAGTGGGCACCTTTGGTGCTTGCCTAGATGTAGGTACCACATTCTTGATGGGAAGTAAGCATATTCAATTCTCACCCAGGTGTAGTAAACTCCGCCTTATGGGAAGTAGGTGCCTACCATGTACTCCTAAAAAACAAGAAAAATAGGATGAAGTGGCTCTTTCCTGATAGGCACAACTACCTACAGTCTGCAAGGGATTCCACACTACCCTACAAAATGAAAAAAAAACTTATTCTAACAACATTAATAAAAAAAAAACATATATAAATATATTCGCTTTTTTTCAGTAAACACATTAGTGTTTGTCATGCTGCTAAAAATATCATTGAATATGGGGTCTTCCTCATGTCTACATTTGAGCTTGTTTCATAATTTTGAGGCATATGGTAAGGTCCTAATTGGAATCTATTGATTATAAAAGTCACTCTATTTTTATCGATGGTTTTAATGCGAAAGACCCCACTATTAATTATTTTGACCACCTCATAAGGTTCTAACCACCTATACATGAGCTTCCCTTTCTTTTCTTGGAACTGAGAATCATACAACAACACCCATTCTCCCTCTTTAAACTGCTTTGGTTGGATATGGCAATCATGCCATACCACCTTCTACTTCTATATTAATTATGTATGTTGTAGAGCTTCCTATCTGTATTCATCCAATTGATTCAGTTGGTGGATGTGCTCTTGTTGTATTGTATCCAAGTTCAAATTAAGCTCAATAGCATTCTGTAAGGTTTTTACCTTGAACTCAATGGGAATCATCATATTTTTCTTATACACCAACTGAAATGGTGTGAATATCATGGTAGTCTTCTAGGTGGTTCAGTATGTCCATAATACTTTTGAAAGATGTTTCTCCCACTCTTTCTTGTATTACTACACTATCTTTATCAGGATGTTCTCCAAATCATGGTTGGTGACCTCCACTTGGCCATTATTTTGCAGATGGTATGGGGTGGTTTTGTTATTCCTTGTCTGGTATTGTTACATGAGCTCCTATATCATCCTCGAGGTGAACTAAGCTCCCTAGTTCATGGTAATCTCCCTAGGAACATCGAACCTAGTGAAGATGAACTCATACAGGAACTACACCATATTTTTCTCTTTTGTGCTCTGTAGGGACTGGTCATAATCAATACATACTAAAATATACTTTTTACCATTAGATTATGAATTGATGGTTCCAACAAATTCCATTCTCCATTTGTCAAATGGTTCAATATGCAAGTGTGGTTGGAGTGGAATTTCATCTCTTGTTGTTGGTTTTCCATTATTTGACATTGATCACGTTGATTGGCTTATTTGACTGCATCTTTGAACAATGTGGACCAATAATACCCTATTTATAAATTTTAAGCATAGTTATTTTTCCTACAAAGTGCCCACCACATGGTTCATCAAAAAAGGCTTTTAAAATGGTTGGGACTTCTTCCTCTACTACACACCTTCTTATGATTTGATCCAAACTAATTTTAAACAAAAAATCATCAATTAATGAGAAGGCCACACTCTTCTCAATCATTTTTTGGGCTTCTCAAGCGTATGGGATATGTTACCTGTCGCTAGGTAGTTGGCCATTTCAGCATACCATGGTATACATTCATTTAGGGAGAGATGCTGATTTGGGAACATATCCTCAGTTGCAGTGTTATCCTATGACATTAATCGTGATAAAAAATTTGCAACAACATTATACCTTCTAGGTTTAACTACAATGGTGATGTCAAATTCCTGTAGGAGTAACAACCATATAATAATCTAACCACTTACCGTTGGCTTGTTCATCAAATATCTAATGGTTGCATGATTTGTATGCACAAAAAAATTATAATATATAATATAATGGCATAATTTATTAATAGCATGTACAATTGCAAGGAATTCTTTCTCTATGAAGATATAATTCAATGCAACACCCACAAGATTTTTACTAACAAAATAAATAGCATATTCTTTATTTCCTTCCTTCTGTTCCAGTGTTACTCCTATAATGTTGTTATATGCATCTACATAGATATGGAATGGGAGGTCCCAATTTGGACTTCTCAGAATGGAAGTAGTGGTTAGTTTCTCTTTTAATTTCTAAAACAACCGTTCACATTCCTCGATCCACACAAACTCAAATTTCTTGGTTAATAGCATATATAGTGGTTAGGAAATTTTACTGAAATCTTTAATAAAATTCCAATAGTACCCAACAGAGCTTAGGAAACTTTGGATATCTCTCTACTTCTGGGGAGTAGGTAGTTCTCTAATGACCTCTATTTTTATTTCATCTACCTTTATTCTCTTGATTGAGATGTGATGTCCTAAGACTATTCCTTCTATCATTAGCATGAAGCACTTCTCATTACTCAAGGATAGGTTAGTCTCCTAGAAATGTTGGAGTACTCTTTCTAGGATTATTGTAGCTTCAAATTTTTCACCATAAACGGTATAATCATCCATGTATACTTCTACAATTTCCCCTATCATGTCTAAGAAAATACTGAGTACTGCCCATTGAAAAGTTGCAAGCACATTGTATAACCAAAAATGTAATACCTGGTAGGCAAAGGTTCCCCAAGGATAGGTAAATGTGGTCTTCTTTCCCTATCTAGATTTGGTTGTATCATTGTATCCATCCAAGAATGAAAAATACTTCCATCCAACAAGGGTATCTGAAACTTGATCTAAAAAGAGTAAAGGAAAGTGATATTTCCTTGTCACCTTATTTAACATTCTATAGTCCATATAGATCCACCACTTACCTTTTATCTTGGGTACTACTACAAATAGTGACATCTATTGGCTATTTGAAATGGGATATATAAATCCAACAGATAATAGTTTTTGCAATTCAATTTTTACTATTTCTTTAATGGTTGGATTCATCCTCCTTTGGGGTTGCCTAACCGGTCTTGCATCATTTTCTAGGTAAATTTAATGGGTGCAAACCTTGGGTGTGATTCCCCTCATGTCTCTATAATCCCATGCAAAAGTGGTTTTATGTTTGTTTAATAATTCTCTTAGTTTTTCCTCTTGATCAACCATCAATGCACTATTAATATTTGGTGTTTTACCAGGTTTTATTTTTATTTTTTTAACATGATGTTCCCTTCTACCAACAAGTGGGGAATCCATGGGTGGACGTTTAGACTCTCCTTGTAGGAAATTTTTTATGACTAAATCCTCATCTACTTTATCCCCCACTTCATCTAGAGCCATCACATGTTGTAACATAGGAAGGGTATCATCATCATCTGTGGCTTCTAAACTAGGCTCACCCAATTCATTAGTGGATTGTGTCGATGGGTAAATGACTAGATTTTTCACACTCCTACCATTAGATATCATCATTTTTCTATCCTACCGCTAATGTAGGCATCATTTGTTGCTAGCCAAGGACATCCTAGTATGAGTAGATAACCACCCAATCTTGACTTTGATTTTAAGACTAGGAAGCCTGTTGTATATTCTCATGTGTCTATAGTTACTATCACATCTTCCAATATTCCCTCTAGAAGGACCTATCTACTAGTCGTAATAATACTTTTGTTGGTCTCATATTTGTTAATTGCAGCCTACACATGGTTTCATTAGGCATGACATTAATTGTTGCACATAGATCCACCAAAGTATTGGGTAACATTAAGCCTACAATTTTTACTATTTAAATCAGGCTTCTTGGATCAAAATATTTGGGGTGGTAGGTGTCTCCTAACATTAAGTCGACTAATTGTCCTATCACCTGCACTAATTTTGGTTGTTGCCTATGCCTTGGTCTCTTAAGGTATAGTTCTCTATTAGCTTTTTTATAAATGGAAACATCTTTAATGGCTTGATATAAGGAAATGGTAACATTGATATTTTTCAATTCCTTCATTATATCAAATTCAGGTTGCACTCTCTTCCTACTTTCTTGTAGTCTTTTAGGATAAGGTGAGATCTCTTCATTGATTAATTGTTCAATAATATTATTTTGTTCTTCCTATGCTTCCTCCACTATTGGAGGTTTTTGTTCTACTCCTATCTCTCTACCTAATCCAAATTAGGCTACAATCTATTTGTTCTACACTAATATGGTATATTGGATACATCCCCATGTCTACCTGATAAGTTGTTGGGTTTGTTTTATTTCTAGGATTTGGAGCTAGTTGTACCGATAACTATTGTGACCTCGAAGTAGTTGGTGCCGGTAAACTGGGATGCAGTGGGGGATGTGTTGTTATCTATGGAGGTGGAGTCCACGTTTTAAAATTTCTCCAATATATTCCATATTGTCGGTATGGCATCCATGGGTATGGTGTATAGGGAGTAGGACCATAGATAGTATTCATCTAAGGTGACTAATCCCACAAACCCATATTAGGTGTCCTTTTGCCCCCTCACTTTACATCATTGCTGCTGAAGCTTTTGGATATCTTCTTACCAATCAAGCATCTAAGGGGTTGATCAAAGGTATTCTTTTGCCTGATCTGTCCACCCAACTTATTAATGGGCACTTTTTAGATGATTCTTTTCTCACTATCAATGAGGATGAGGTTTCAGTTTTAACTACTTTGGTTTGTTTAAACACTTTTTGTAAGGCCTCAGGACCCAACATCAAATGGTCTAAGTCCCTTTGTTTTCGCCTTGCTTCTTCTTCTATGCCTTCTTGGTTTAGACATTTTTCATGGTATTGGCTTGAAAGGGGTGAGTGTTTTAAGTTCTTAGGAATCCCCTTTGCTTTTGATAGCTCACCCTCTGAACTCTGGCAGTATGTCATTGACAAAATTGAAAAGAATATTTCTTGTTGGGCCTCGCATCCCCTCTCTTGCCGATAATTTTAAGGTTTGCATAAATATTCTTGCTGCCACCCATGTTTATTACTCTTCCTGTTGGGCCACCTCTAAGAATTCTTATAATAAGTTGGCCAGGCTCCTTAGGGATTTTCTTTGGGTCAAGGAAAATAATTTGCATGGTTTTCATTGAGTTGCTTGGGATATTTGTTGTACACCTACTGATAAGGGTGGAATGGACATCATTGATATTTATAGGTAAAGCATTTTTTTCTGTGCTAAGTGGGTGGTTAAAGCTATTGAAGGCCCTGAAGCCGAGAAGGTTTTTATTTGTCATTGTATTTCTTCAGGGCTACCTTATGGGTGCAAATCTTGGGCTAATATTGGCCTCCATACTCTCATCATTACTTCTACTCTAGTTAAGATTCAGGGTTTCTTTGTTGCTAAAAGTATTTGGTGAGCTTTTGAGGCAGTGAAACCTCATCTTCATTGTATTGGTGATAGTTTTTGTAATGGTATTTCATTCAATTATTAAAATATTTGATGGTCTCTTATTATGTCTAACTCTTTAGTTCTTCTTGCTGATACGCCAAGGATTAAAGCTTTGAGGTTGTTTCACAAGGGCATCTACTATATTAATGATTTAGTGCACTCTCAAGACTGGATTCCTTGGCCTGATCTCAAATGGAAATTTAATCTTTAGAATTTAGATCTTCCTTCTGTTCTTAAGATTCAAGAGCTCATACCTGATTTCATGTTTCATAAGCTCGGCCTTCAACCCCCAAGTGCTTGGTGGAGGGATTAGTGTTGGAATGTGGATACTCCTTTCAAGAACTACTCTCCTTCCTTGATTTATCATCTACTTATTTCGGTTTCCCCTGGTGTTGATAAACTTAATTAGAGATGGTAGATTCATTCTACCTCGTATACTTGGATTGCTCGTCTGAACCATATCTCGCAGTCTAAACTTGAACCCAAGATTACATTTTTTCTTTGGTCTCTTATTTATCAAGGGCTTCCTATAGGAGAAAGACTTAGTAGGTTTGGTCTTCCTAATCCTAAGTGTCCAACTTGTGGTCATTTTGAGACTCTCAAACATTTTTTTTGGTTCTACCCTCATGGTCAGTCTGCTTGGTCCTGGATTCACTCATTGTTCAAGCCCTTTCATCTTGAATTTTTCAAATGGCAGATGATCTTTTTTGAGATAACAATTGTTGGCCTGCCTATATTGCTGCTCTGTGAAATTTATTTCATGCTATTATTTTATTTCAACTTTGGAAAGCTAGGAATGCAGTTGTCTATTCTGGAGATTCATTTTCTAGTCAGTTTTTCTTGCATGAAAATATTACAGTATTTTCTACTGTTATTGTTCAACTCCATTCGTAGGCTTCCAAGTTGACTCATGAGTTGGCGCATTTATTAAATCTTGTCAGGTTTTGGCACGAGGCTCCGTGCACTATCAACATGGCTTCACCTAACCTCCTTACACCTTAAGGTTCCTCTATTTCTTTAAGGCATCGACATAGCAGGTTGAGGGGGTGATATGTTCTAGCATAAGGTTTTTCTCTCAGTGCCCATAGTAGGGCTTGGTCTCCTCTTGGATTGGATCCCTTTATTTAGTTCTTATGTTTATTCATCCTTTTAGAGGTTGGTTTTGTTTATTCATCCTTTATAAGGTTGGTTTTGTTTTTGGATGGCCTTACGTCCCGAACTGTGATTTTACAAGGACAACTTACCATATATAAGCTCCTCATATCTTTTAGATAGTATAATTTTTGAATTATGTTTTTAAATTTTTATTTAAGAGATTTTTTTAATAAAAATGATGATTTATTTTAAATATTTGTCCGATGAGAGATAATGTAATAGTAAGTTTTCATTTAGAGATCCATGTTTAAACCTGTGTACAAGAAGACTAGACCCTTTCAAAACTTGTCTTTTACCTAAAAGATTTTGTTTCCTATTAGAATGATATATCTTTAGGTTTTCATTAAAAAAATCCAAATTCAAACTTCAATACAAGTCCCTTTCAAAACTTATGTTTTATCTTAAATTTTTCTAGGGGACAGGAATAATACTGGTTAATAACAGTATTTTGTATTACCTTATTTCAATTTTCTGAATACAATTTAATTCTCTGAATGATTGAAGGTCTGGCTAACTTTATTTTTAAACCAACGAACTAAGAGAAAAAATAAAAAATAAAAAGATAAAAGCCATGTTGGCAGGCGAATCCTTACATGTCAGAAGATTATTTACTTTTCTATATATTAAGTAAGGGCTAGAAATTATAAAAGAATTTTTTTTTACAGAATCTTGTAAAAGGTGAAAGCCTGTCTTCGAAATGCGAATCCTTAAACGTCGGAGGATTATTTTGGTTTTTAGATGTTAAGCACGCATACTAGGTTTCTCTATGGTTACTATTAAATATGAATTATTACTATTAAATACTTTAACGAGACTAAAATTATATTTGTATTAATAATTATAATAAATTAGATTTTCTTATTACTACAAACTAAACATATATTATGTTAATTTATATGAAATGATACTTTTATTTAAATTAAATAATATTTTTAAATTTTTAAATCTATAAACATTATTATGGATAATTAATTATTTAATAAATTTAAAATATATATTATATTTTTAAAATATATAAATAGAAATTTAAAATCTAATATATATAATATAAATACTATTAATTAAATATTATTTAATAGTTAATTTAGTGAACATAAAAGAAGTATTATAATTTCTTGTGATTTTTGTTTATAAAAAAGAATATTTAAATATTTTTTTGATTGATTGAAGGAAAGGGTTTTGAAAGGGAACTCATACCTTTTACACTAAAAACCACGAAAAAAGAGACAAACTGAGTTGAAACGAGAACAAGGGTTCCCGAAAATAATAGGGAAGAACACCCAAAACAAAAACCACAATAGGGGAAGTCCTTGGAACTACCAACACAAAGAAACAAGAAGAGTCACACACCCTTATCTGTTCTACCGTACTTTGAGTGTTTTATCAAAGAAGCAAGTAGTTCAGTTCATCACTAGCAGGGCTAAGAGAATCAACACATGCATTTCCAATGCACGGACTGATACTTACTATATGATCCACTAAGGGATTAATAGGAGAGATTAGGGATACCTCTTGAGGCTCCACGTGCTCAATCCGAGTCACACTAGATTAGGCCTTTGACTAGGACAAGTTCTGTTCTTTTTTTACGGTTCGACTGTCGGGTCCCCTTACCAGATGTTTGGAATATTTCTTTGCATTCAGAGCTTGGGCCCCCTCCAAGACCATCTCCTTACTATTTGAAATTTGGGTCTCAATATTCAAACCCTAGGCCTTTTTCTTGGCAATCAAAACCTGGGTCCTCTGCTCAACAATCAAAGCCTAGGCCTCTTCCTGGGCCCTATTCTCAACATTCAAAACTTGGGCTTCTTCTTGGGTCCTCTTCTTGACATTCAAAACCTAGGTCCCTTCCAAAGAGGAGCATTACATCATGAGATGGCCTTGCCTTCAGCATTCAGTGCAAAAAGCCGGTTTGTTCTCATAATCAATGACTCGGTGCTTGTAATAGGAACTAGATATGAGATCAATGAACGTAGGTAGTTATGATTTGAGATTGGCGTTGACACCCAAGCAAACATACACCATTCGGTGCTTAGCTTTGGTTGCTAGTTCAAATGCGATAAGGTCTCCAATGGTTCAAATGATTCCTTTCAAGATTTCATTGTGCCAAAACTGAATGGGAAAGCTTGGAAGACTAATCCAGATAGGAGCTGAGTTGATACTTTGACTTTCAAGGTCAAAATCTGCACCGCATCTCCTGATGAAAATACTGTGTCGATCAAAGAACCAAGGACCACTGATAAGAATACGATTGGTGTTTTTTGGATTGTTAAGTCTAATGAAGAAAAATCCCTTAGGAAGAGCAACCAAGTCCATATTGTCGTGGGGACGCTATTTTGGAAAGGCCCATTTTTGGACAGAGTCAATGTCTGGGTGAGATCCAACAAATATGCCAATAAGGGATAAGAAGTCCTGGAAAAAAAGAAAGCCATGATGTTGGAAGGAATTACCAATTCACTATTGGTCGACAAAAGAGTGACTATAATTTGCAAAGAAGAGGATGGAGAAAACCTTGTATTTTTTTGGATTACCTCTGCAAAGGAGATAAGGTTGGGCTTTTGAGGTGCCACTCCCCTGGCCAGACCATCCTAAGGCTTGTGATCTACATTGTCTCGATCGCCTGCGCCTTCACCTGAAATCCTACTAGCTTGAGACTCAAAAACATGTCGAGAACCGCTCCACACCTGAAATCCTACAAGGTTGAGACTCAAAAACATGTCGAGAACCGCTCCACATTTTGAAATCTTGCATATTTCGCTAAGAATAATTTAAATATTAGTTAAGACTTATAGAACTCATTTTGTTAATATACATATTTTAAATATGTTTGAGTATCAATATTATAATAAAACAAAAATAAACATAAAATATTTGGAGTGATACAAAATTTATATAGAGCTGATTTTATTATTATAATTTACTTATTTATGGGTAAAAGTAGTATTATCTCTAGCTTAAAAAACTATCATAGATTTAGAATGTTTCATTTTTAAGAATTTAAACAAAAAAATATTTATATTAAAAATGATGATGTTCAATCTAGTATTATGCTAGCAATGTCTATAGTATGCTATGATATCATTTTCAATCTTATACATACTTTAAGTAACGACATTATTTCATTTGTTTGTAGATGGAAACTTGCTTGCATATTGAAAAGAAGATTATTATTAAAACTAAATTTATTTATTAATATCTAATTGAACTTATTAGCAAAACAATCAACTAAGGTATTGCCTTATGTGTGAGAGTATATTAGATACTATTTAAAAAGTTGACAATACTTTTATGATTAGATTTAACTACCAGTCCACATCAAATTATCTTTTTAGGATCCTTATAATCATTTAAAAACTTCTTTTATATTAATTATGCCAATCATTTTATTGCCAATTGACTCTATTTAAATTTGTTATTGCTTCGATAAAAAAAAATCATTTTATCCATACTTCTCTATGCAATCTAGTAAAATGTTAGCTTTATGGTTTATGAAATCATATCCTCTGCATGACTTTTTTTGGATTACATTTTAGAGCCCCTCAAAGTTTAGTTTTATCCAAACTTGCTTTGGGATTTTTCCATTTTGTTTTTTATCTACTTTTAAAAATCAATTTAGGCTTATTGTCAATGATCTCAATTTTAAGAATGCTTGTTATATGCAACAATACTATTTTTTCTTATTAATTTTCTTTAGTACCTTTTGGAGGCCATGCATTGGTATTTTCATTGAAACATGTAATAAAACCATAGATATGTTTCTTTCAATATATATTTTGACTATATAAGATAGTCTTTTCATTCAATCATATATTCTAACAAATTATAGAATGGACCAATGACCATATAATTTGGAGAAGAGAGATATGAAGAATAATTTTTTATATTTTATCAATTAATTTTTAAAGTAAAAATCATCCAATTGTTACAAAACTTAATTCTCATTAATATAAAGCATTCATTATATATTAAAATAACAAATCATCCATTCATTAACAATTATCCATAATAATAATCCACACAACGAGATGGAGATAGATAATACCTTTAAGATAGGACAAAACCAACAAGACTCCTTAGGGAAGTAATAACTCCATAATATCTCCTAATGTGGGAGCACCATTTAAGAGGGTAAACTCAAATATACGCATTAGAGGTCACTTAAGATTGCAAATATGAATGATGTCTCAACTACAATATAATTCCTTTATCTATAGACTAAAAATAATAATCCTAACCCTAATTCTCAAGGATTAACTAACTTAATCCTAGGATTCAATCTAACAATATTGAAGATAGTCAATATCGTTATATGGGATCCATTACATGGGTTTTCCACTCAAAAACCTCTGTTCTCAAAGCTAGAAATGACTGGAAAATGGTCGTACGTTGCAACATCATATCTTCTTCTAGGAGATCCTACCACTTGATGAGGAATTATTGAATTTTCCAAGACCATAGATTATAGACTTGGGACTTAATGCTCCTTTGGTTCCATGAGTTCATTGTGCCACTTTGATAACCATATTGATTGCTTCTTTGATGCCATGTTTTTTCTTGGAGAAGAAGGGGTTGTACTCAGGTCCCCTTGATAAATCACAACTCTGTTCTTTAGAGCATGAGAGTTAACAAATAGATTCAATTCTTATCTCAATTGAGTTGCTATAGCTAGAAACCTACATCATTTTACATAAAATATCTAAATTCTTGATTTTTATTTTTTGAAACTTTTTCAATTTTATGTGTGAATATAAATATTCTAGAATTCAACATCCTTCTTGATATTTTCCTATAGCATCCTTCACAATACCAAAAATTCACCTCTACTATCTATGCATTGCATCTTAATAGAGTAATATTTCAAAAACATCACACTATCATAACCCGCTTTACCAAAATTGGATTACTAGTTTCCTTCTTGAAGCACAAGTGCGACCACACAAATTGTAATAAATAGTTTATATGAAAGCACATTAATATTATAAAATAAAGTAGATATTACCAATGGAAAATATTAAAGTAAAACTTAGTCATTATTTGAATTAAGCAATCAACATTTTCTTGTTAGCTTCAGCTAAAATTACTACTTCCTCTAACCAAGGAAACGAGAATTCAACTTCATGATCCTCAATAAAAAAACCCTCTATTGGATAGCTTATCTGCACATTTATTTCCTTCCCTTAATATATGTGTAAACCTGATTTCTTCAAACTCTATAGTAAGGTCTTGAATTTCCACAATTATCTCTTATATGTTCTATGGAGCCCTTTCTTTCCTCAAAATTACATTTATTAGTATGAGTAAATCACCTTTCATCCATACTTTTTTCTATTTCATTTTTTTGCATATTTTTAACCCTTCCAAAACTGCCCAATCTTTAGCTTCATTTTTTGTCTTAAATTCACTATTGAAAGCATAATGAGACAAAATCTCTCCTCTATTATTTCTAATTATTCCTCCTCCTATTGGTATTGGATTTCCTTTAGATGCTCCATCAAAATTCAATTTGACCAACTCCACATCTAGTGATTTCCACTTTATATTATTTGCCTTATTTTTGTTTCTCATATCCCCAACATCATAATTCTATTTGATGACTTGACTCCATATATCAAGGCTCTTTTCTTCCATATTAGGGATTGGGTGAGTTTATAGGGTTGGCTTAGACTCCTCTATGACTAAACAAATATTCCTTTTAATTTTCTCTAAACTACTTTTATTTCTTTTAAATATTCTTCTATTTCTTTCTAGCCATACAGTCCAAAGTATTGTATATTTTTATATATCCAATATTATCTATAAAGCATCACTTTTAAAAGTGCTCTACCATTTCTTTAACCATTCTTCAATTTTTCCATTCATCACCATGCATTTACCAAACATATTAAGAATCCATTGTCATAGTTTGTAGACTATTGAGCAATGTCTCAAGAGATGGTCTATACTCTCCTCCTCCATTTTACAAAGAACACATTTTGAGGGGCCATGAAAATCCTTTTTTCATAAGGTTATCCCAGGATAAGATTCTTCTATGACCTACAAGCCAAACAAAAATTTTGACTCTAGGAATGCTTGGGCTATCTGAAATATCTCTCCATGTTCTTGTAATATTCCTACTTTGATGGTGCTTATACCGGGTTTTACAAGTTCACCCAAAACCTTTTACAAAAATCAGCCCAGGGTTGTTGATGAATATGTCCTTACTAAGGATCCTATATATGTAAAATCTACATACCGCCAAAGCCATTACATCTAGTAAGGCACATAGCCTATTATCAAAAAGAAACTTCCCATACAACATTTTGGATATACCCCAAGAAAACACACCTGCATCATAATTACAAAAAAATCCCTTCCTTGAAACAGTGGAGAAACAAAAAGCTGCAAACACACATAGCAGAGTACTAAAAAAAACTCCCACAAGCTCTGTATTAATAGTTACTCTTAATAATTCTTTTGTAATTTCTTTCTTCCGTATATGACATGCTTTGGGACCACATCTCGTCTTGGCCAATCAGCCTTGGAGAAGTGAACCTACTGGCTAGATTTATGGTGGTGGCTATCTGGTGGTCCACGTGGCTCTGGTTCGAAGTCTTATATTATCGTTTATTTTTTGCCCTATGATTATCAACCAACCTCAAATTACTAATACGACTAGGAGCCATTTTATCTGACATGTTATTGTCCCCATTAGTCTTTGTGGTATTTCCAAGCAGCATCCACCAAAACTAACAACTCGAATAATTTTTATTGTGAGTCCATTTCAAAAAAGAGACGGGAATACTCATAGTCTTCAAACTTACAGTGCATTCCATGTTGGTAAATTTGACTATCATTCTTGGCATTCTTGTTGAATAAGCTGCTCTACTTCGCTCGAGACACCGTGTTCCCATTTGAAAATTTTATCACCATCGACACCCAAATTGACTAGCCTATCAACAACTTTGTTAGCTTCCTGAAAGACTTGTTGGGCTTTTCTCTCCAGTATACCTAGAGATAAAAGCCTCTAAGGAGGTGTTTTCCAATTATTGAGGAGATTTATAACATGCATAGAGTCTCCTTCTACGATCAAATTGCCTTCTAAATATTAAGTCATTTGAAGGCCTCTCCACATAGCTCTAGCTTCAACTTCGTTGTTCGTCCTTGTTCCCAAATATTCAAAAAATGCAAGCATCATATTTCCATTATGATCTTGCACAATGCCACTAGTGCCTGCTCTTCCAGGATTTTCCTTAGCCACTCCATCAAAATTAATCTTAAACCAACCCGTAGGATGTGGGGACCACTTAACATTGGCTCTAGGGTTGACTACCCTAGTTACAGACTCATATAACAAGGTTAAGCTTAAATATTGAGCAATCGTGGTCTTCTGCAGATGAGGTTTACGACTATCAAAAGGGATAAGGTTCACATTCTCGTTGGCAAAGGATAAGATCCTAGCAATGATAGTTTGATGATCATGGATAAAATCATTAAAGACTCTTTGGTTCCTTTCTAACCACACCTACCAAAGATAGTGATTGAGACAAATTTTCCACATGTATCTAAGTCTTTGGATTGAAAATGGGCAAGGCCACTAGACAAACAAATCAAGTACGATGGTTGGTTTAACCCAAGAAATATTGAAGGCCTAAAAAACCCCACTTAGGACAGTCAAGGAAAAAGGGCACTCAAGGAAAATGTGATAAATGGTCTCCCAATTATCCCTGCACAGATAACAACGATTAGTGATACAAATACCTTTACGCATCATATTATCAATGGTTAGAATTCTTCCTTGAATAACCAACCATGAAAAGACTGCAATTTTTGGAATTAAATTTTTTATCCAAACTAAATCCTTTTGGAGGACAAAATCCTCGTCATCAAGTAGAAGCTTGTAAGTTGATTTAGCAGTGAACTGCCCGTTTTCCATGGGAGCCCAGGTCACTTGATCTTCCTTGGGTCTCATGGGGATAAACTGTTGCCCGAGAATTTTACAAAGATCATTTTATTCTTCTTGAAATCCCTGAATCCTTATTTGTTTCCACTTCATTTTGCCTCTATCCTCAACCATATAATCAGACTTTTTTGCCAATGAGTTATTCCGTGATATCTCTGGTTCAGGATAAGTTAGGATATTGTGTCAGTGGTTCATCCTTAGCCCACCTATCATTCCAACAATTTATCCTCTCACAATTGCCTAAAACCCATATTAAACCTTTTTTGATGATTTCCTTACAATTGAGAATTGTTTTCCAAAAAGCAAAACCTCTGATTGAAACTGAGTCACTTAAAAATTCCATATTTTGAAGATAATTTTGTTTGATGATAGTTTTCCTTTCATTTTCTTCACCAGAAATGAGGTGCCACGCCTGCTTAGCTAGTAAATCTAAATTCATATGAGCAATTCTCCTCAGACCTAAACCCCCATTTTCCCTGGGTCTACACACTTTGGTCCATCCTACAAGGTGTATCCTTTTTTTCTCCTTTGATCTAGTCCATAAAAATTCTTTTTGGAGTTTCTCAATTTTCTGGAAAACCTTCACAAGGGCTTTGAAAATAGAGAGGAAATAGACTGGAATGCTCTGAAGAGAGGCCTTAGTGAGGGTCAACTTTCTTGCTTGAGATAGAAGATGACCTTTCCATCCAACAAGTTTTTTTTTAATTCTTTCAATAACCCTGTCCCACATTGACTCTCTTGGGGAACCAATGAAAAGATCATTGTTTTATCTTTTCTTGAAGATTTTGAATGCATAACTTCATGAGCTACTATGATCCTATCCAAAATTTGTCTCCCTTTCATAAATTCTCCTTGCTCTTTTGAAATAATTTTATCTAACAATGGTCTTAACCGATTTGCCATCACTTTGGAGATAATATTATATTCCATATTACATATGCTTATGGGTCAAAATGAATCAAAAAATTATGTATCCTTTTTTGGAATCAAGGTAAGATATGTTATTTATTTTATAAGGTATGTATTGTTTTACCCTAGATTGTTCCATTGCCACCAATAAATAATCCTTCACTATATCCTAATTATGTTGATAGAATGCTACAAAGAGCCCATCCAAACTTAGGGATTTATCCTTATTAAAAGAGAAAAGAGCTAAATGAACTTCTTTTAGAGTAATAGGCTCCATCAATTTCCTATTATATTCATTTGTTATAACTAACATAACTTCTTGAAGAATTTTATCATTAAGAACTTCATATTCCTCTGATCCTAGAATATTTTGATAAAAATACGTTGTCTCCCTTTTTATTTCACTCTAGTCTTCAATCCAAACCCCTTCTACTAATTTAATTCTACTAATTCTAGATGTTGATCTCTATATTATAGTCATCCTATGAAAGAAATTTTTATTTTTATCTCCTTTTAACCAATTTTGTCTTGATTTTAATCTCAAAAATTCTCTTCCTTACTCAAAATATTATGATATTCACTAAGCAAATCCCTTTCATTTGAGCTTCGATTATTATGATAATATTTTTGGAATTTTAAAAGTTTATCTTTTAGTTCTTATTTCTTATCAAAAATATTTCCAAAAGTATTTTTTTCCATTCATTTTAATCTAGATGTCATAAATTTAAATTGTTTTGGAAGTGTATACAACCCATCGTTTCTTGAAGAATTTCACATTTGTGATATCATATCAACAAATTGAGGATGGTCTTCCCACATCTAATCATATTAAAATATGATATTTTTTTGAATTCACTTACCAACATCTTAAATTTTATTGTCCAGTGATTTGAACGAATCCTTGTCAAGGTATTAATTTCAGCATAAGTCCCTTCATCTAACCAATGATCTGAGAGAATACATATATCTATTTTTTTTGCTATTAGGTTCTAACCTCTCTTGTTGTTGTTCCATGTATAGTTTATCTTCCTTTAAAATCAACCTCCTATAGATGATTATTTTTAATAAAATTTGATAAATATCTCATACTTTGGGTTAAGTTTTCTAATTCCTCTAATTTTTTCATCCATTCTGGTTATGGCATTAAAATATCCTATGTTCATGAATTGGATTTCTTGGTTTTTACTTCTCATAAAGGATTCAATCCCACTCCAAACTTCTAATATGCTTGACTGAGTTGTAGGTTGATAGAGGTTGATAAGGATAAAATAAATATATGCAAAGAATCATGTGATTAAAGAGTCTATCCAATGCCTAGTTTTATGAATGGTTACACATGAGGTTCTAATAGGATTCCAACAAGTTAAAATCCCCCATATGACTCCTTCAAAATATATAACATCATTCACATATTTTCCATACTACTTTCATAGTTTTAAAAACTTCTTCTTTTGTCATTTTAGTTTCTTGGATACAAAGAATATCAGGATTATTACTTAAACAGAGGCCCTTGATACACCTCTACTTTGAGGGGGCATTAGCACCCTTTAAATTCCATGAAATGGTAATCATATCTCATTAGGGGCTACTGGCCCCACCTAAAAATTACTAATATCATTTTGTTTGGTAAATATAAGTTCAACCAGTTTAGTTTATGTTCCTTTCTCTATGTTTGCTCTTACTTCCTTGAATATTGCTTGATAATTTAAGGTTTTTTCTCTTTTTGCCTTGCCTATATTAGGAGTAGGTCTTATTATTCTATTCCTAAATATTCTTTCACAATTTTTTTTTCCTTAGATTTATCCTCTCCAGGCTCTACTATAGAATCTGTAGACACCAAAATCTAGCCACTTGTCGTCCATCCAGGTCTTTCCACTATTTTACCCATTTATTTATATATATTCAGGCATATTTGTTAAATATATGTTTAATATTAATATTTTAATATTATATTTTATATATATTTAGTAAAATATTATATATGTAAATAAATCCCAGCCATATTATTTGACTTAATCCTAGTCATCCATCTACATCAATCCATGCCACACACCCAAAATTAATATCCACCCTTCGATGTGTTTTAATCTGAGCCACACAATTCGTGTCGTTCAAACCCTAACATACCCTAGTGTGGATTATTAATAGGATCCATTTTGATGGCTCAACCCCTAAGTCTTCGGCCTAAGCATTTTTTAGATTGAGTGATTTTTTGAATCCTGAATCTTTGACCTAAGTTTTCCTAAGAAGTTCATGTCAAAGTCCATCCAAGCATCCTCGCTATACATTCTTGTTCACCCTCACATTTGCATTCATCACTGCCATTCTTACTCAAACAAATATGCTTCTGCAGATCCTCAACTTAGCTCCTGAACGCCTTTGGGTGCTCCTTGTCACCATCGAGCGCCTCCGGGTGCTTCCTTCCACCGCCAAGAACCATTAGGTGCTCCCTGTCATCCCCAAGCATCCACGGGTATTTTTTATTGCTATCGAGCACCCACGGACATATCAACTACCGTTGAAGACTAGCGAAGCCCTCAAGTGATGCTAGGGCATCGCTGTACCAACTTCCTGTAACAATTACAACAGATCAAAAAATGATAAGTTAAACAAGGTAAATATTTCTATTGTTATACTACTTTCATTATTTCCATATTTTGTATGTAGTTTATTAATTGGTATTTAGGGTTTGTATTGATTTCTAAGGGTCTCACACAGTGGAGCCCTCATAGTTACTACTAATCCTATTCTATCATTCTTTGTGTGTAGGTTTTGGAGATACACAAGAATTGTGTAGTTGTTTAAGTTGGAGTGACCTAGTATTGGATAAGCATGAAGCCCACTCACCCCTTTTGGGATCAAAAGTGAGATTGAAGACACCACCGACGTTGTTCACTAGGATTTCAGAGAACCTTAGTTATTGTAAACATTTGTATCAAAGAAATAAATTCCTTCATTGTATCATTGGAGATTTGAGGCTCCCCCCATATTAATAAAAGCATCTATTTTTGTGCAATATTGAGTCTTGACTTCAATTTATCTTGTCATATACTTTTGGTGTTTCACTTTTGCATCTACAAAATCTTTAATATGTTCTACTCATTTTCTAATATTTATTTATTAATGGTAGAGGTATTAACATCTATCACTACATTTTCTTTACTATTTTTTTCTCTTGAATAGTGCATGGTACTTCAAGAGAGTCTTCAAAATATAATTTGACACGTTCCTTAGGTTCATCAAGAATGTTTATCCCTAAATCAATATTGTACTGAATAGACGGTTCCTTGTTATATTTTTGAACTTGTATTACTTCCTCTAATATTTGATCTACTTTTTCTTCTACCTCCTCGATATTAGAAGGATATTTCATCTTTCACTGGTGAATCACCTTTGAGGGAAAACAATCATGAATATTCCATATTTTCTCTATAAAGATCTAAAAAGAGTAGCTTTAAATGTTTAGCAAGATAATTCATCTTTTCGTAGCCATTAAGGCTTATTTAAGTTTATTTTTAATTATGTTGCTTTGAAGGGAAGAGGTATTGCTTTGGGGAAAAGTGGAGTGGATTTTAGTGTGGCTTTGGAAGCCTCCTCTCTTGGTGTTGAGATTGCAAAAAAATGTTATTGGGGTTGAGCTAGATAAATGTTGTCTAGAGAAAGCTAATGTGAGTGGTGAGCCAAAGATACTTTTGGAGTTTGAGACTATCAAGAATTCTCTAGATAAAGTTATTGTGAATGTTGAAACTGGTGATATAATGGTTTGGAAGAGTGAAGGTGATGTGAAATATGGTGAGGCACCTCTGGTTTTTTAAGGTAAATATCTCAAAATTCCCTCTCCTTTTCCTGTTGGGTCTGTGAAAATTGAACCTTCCTCTTCTTTGGAGGAAGAAAAGCTCATTCTGAATTTAAAGAAAAAAGTGGAGACTCTAAATAATCCAAATATGGAGATGAAAGGGGCTAGGATGTTGAATCGTTTGAGATCCAAGTTGAAGAAGAAGCAAAAAATATATCATGTTATTTAGGATATGATTTTGAGGATTCGATTCCAGCTCTAATTTCAAATAAGAGTTTGAAGATTTTTGAAATATTAGTGGTGATTAAAGGCACCCTGAGCAAGACCTCTAACTCTGTGAAAGACCTAGTGAAATCTCTCAAGAGATCAATTAATATGTCTACTTTTGATGTGAATGAAATCTCTTGGAGAATGAAGTATGATTAGGGTCCAAATACTCTTGAATTGGGAATAGATCTCTTTGAGGAGAATTCCTGGGACTAGTTGTCTTTCTGGTTTGGTCTAATTGATCTTGTTGGTTTGTGGATTGCTTGGATTTTTTTCTTGTTGTTGGTCAGTTGGGTTGACCCCTTGGTTAGACCTTGGTGATTTGGTCTTGTTTGGTTTATCTTTTCTTAGGTTCTATTTTTTTGTTCTCTTTGTAAAAGGTTTGAGGCTCCATTCAAAACCCCTTCTTCTATCTAATAAAAAAAAGTATTATTAATATATTAGATAAATTGTCCTGGGGAACAAGGCAACAGTTCAAGCTTTAGCTCTTCTTTGGGATTTCCAAGGTGTAAACCATGATGTGGTAGAGTGTGTGAGAGGGTAGGTGTATGTATGGTTGTGTATTTAGCCCTTATTGATAAGCTCAGCTCTCCCCTTATGAGAGGTCATGGTGATATGGAGATGCCTAGCCCTGAAATTCGATCATAAAAGTTTCTCACAATAACAAAATCTTATATATATACATACATCAGGTATTTTTTTTTATTAATGGTGAAAAACAAGGTTTTGAAAGGTCCTAGAACCTTTTACATTAGAGGAGGCAGAGAAAGATAAGGCTAATTAAGCACATGCCAACCTCCAAGGCCAAAAGAAATATAAATTAAACTAAAACAACCATCCAAAAGCAAAGACCAGCCCACCAATCAGTAGGGCATAAAGGAGAACATCAAGATGTAGATAACAAAACTCCAAACTTAGAGAGCAAGGATGAAGGCAAAACACCAAGCATATTCCTTGAGAATGGTAACCACCATGGAGCAAAAGGGCCAACCCCCAAAAAACACCCCCAAAGAGAGGATCACTAGAACACAACTGAGATCTCATCCAAGCAGAAAGACAATAAAAATACCTATTGGATAAGTAGGCCCAATGCTTCCAAAGCAACAATTGTCAGTAACCGCGAAGGAAAACTGTCTTTCCAAATTTTGAACTGACCACTATCCACCTCCAAATTGGCCATAATATCAACATCTTGATTACCTTCCATATAAATATGCTCAATTTTAACTTCTAACATACCTTCCAAAATCTTTGATGTGTCCTTAATAATATTCAGGATAAAACAATTGTTAGTATTTCCAACTTGCAAATCCCAAATGATGTTCAAGGAGTCACCTTGAATGAGAAGTCTTCTGAAGCCCTTTTAAAAAACCTAGTGAACACCCGATAAAAGAACCTTAACTTCAACTAGGTGGTTGGTTTGAATACCATAATCTTCAGCGTAAGCCCAAATGACCTCACCATTATCATTTCTCATAACAACCCTTCCACCAACCCTCTCGAGATTACCTTTGACAATCCCATCAAAGTTTAGAATGACTCATCCTTTAACTAGTTTATGCCATCTAAATTAATGTAAACCTATTATAATTAAAAAATTTAGACATATTTTATTTTATTTAAAAAAAATATATATATATATATATATATATATATATATATCTTATGTTGGATTCTTCTAAAACCCTCGATAAGTCATGCTATACACTATAGAGGGAAAAAACAAAGAAAAGAGATTTTGGAGCGTTACCTAACTTGTAAGAAAATAGGACTAGGACGTGCTTTACCTTTAAGAATTATACCAATCTTAGATATAATTATAGCTTAGATGTGGAATAACTTGAGCAGCAACTGTTCTCTCAATTAAAAATCAAAAAATGGATCCATCATGTTTGGTCCTGTAGGTAGATTGTTCTTTACTTTAAAGATAAAAAATCATTTTTTTAATCCTTGTATAAGACATCTATAATATAAAATAAGAAAATACACACTCTCCCACAAGAGCACATTCCATCTTATCATACATCTAATTTGGTGTGATGTGAGAGCAAAACTCAAGTAGAACCTTTCCACTTTGTGATGACTTCCTCCAAAACAATTAAGAAGAGCGCAAGGCCAAGGTTTTTAAGCTGTCACGACTTTCGCGAAAACTTCAATACGTGGCGTGCCAATTTTGAGAATTGTTTCACCGACAACAATGGACACGTGAAACTAAATTTGGACACGCAAGCAATGACATTTACATTTGCTCTTTACCCTACGGTGGATAAATTCTTACACACCCGCACTAACTTTAAAAATAGGAGTGCTAAATAGAGGCGTTTTATAAAGAAATTATAGGTGGTTTTGACAATATTTTTTTTATAATTTAAATTTTTTAGATTTAATTTAAAAAAACATTAGACAATATTTTTTTAGTAATTTAAATTTTGTTTTACAGGCTCACACCACTAGCATGTTCTACACTGGTTTGAATCTGGGCTTCCCAAAAGAAAGCCCAAAACCCTAATCACATGGGTGTCCCACTGAAACAAAATTAATTTAATTTTAAAACTTTATATATACTTAATATAATGTATTTGGATTCTCATCCAGTTCAAATAGGCAACCTCTAGTGCTTTACAAAAAAAAAATTAGTTCATGTGGAAAGGTTATAGTGGTATATCTTTACTCTAAAATTTTAGTCTATGTTAAAACATGGAATACTATGACTTTGGGTTTTCATTCAATAGATATATATTCAAATCACTGCACAAGAGATCTGAATCCTTTACGAAAAAAAACTTGCCTAAAAGTTTTGTCACATTATTGGAAAACCATAATAATATGTACTTAGGTTCTCATCTAAAAGATCCAAGTTCATATGGTAATAAAAAGTGTCAGGAAACTTTTAAAAACTAATGTTTTATATGTTTTTTATTTGAATGAGATAGATCGGTTGGTAGTAGTTATTTGAATGAGATAGATCGGTTGGTAGTGGTTGAATGCTTACATTACATTTCTTCAACTAATTAAATTAATTGACTTTACCTTTCTTCAACAAATTGAAAATGATTGAAATTAATTAACTTTACTTTTTCAACAAATTAAAATTTATAAAAACAAAAAAATAACTAAAAGGTTGCTTTTCGTCTCTTCAAACTTTGTTGAAAATGTGCCTTTCTATATGTGAATACATTCTTCCACATGAATGAATATACTCTAAAGAAAAGAACAATTATTAGTTTAACTTTTCATTATTTTTCCATACATATCTTAATAGGAGGAGATAACTGCAACTTAGCAAACCAATGACACCTCATTATATGATAAGTATTATGGTAAGTGTTTCATAAATATTATAGTTAATATTTTTATTAAATAATAATAAATTAAAAAATTATAACTATAATAAAAATGTATTTATAATTATTTAAAATTATTGTAATATTATTTAAGGAAAGTTGATTAATAAGATTGTTTGGTTGAAAAATATTTTAACAGATGAATAATAATACAGTAATGATAAATATAATCAATTTAAAAATTATAATATAATTTATATATTAAAATTTTATTGTAAAACATCGATTATATATATATATATATATATATATATATATATATATATATATATATATTATATATATATATATATATATATATTTATTTATTGTATATTTAATTTTAAAGTATTAGTTTGAATCAAATGACATTAGCTCAATTAATTGTTGGAAATAAAGTTAGTAAAAAGACCAAAAATGAGTGAAAAAGGTGTAAAAATTTGTTCCAACTATAAGCTTTGGATCTTACCCCTTTTACTTCCTTGGATGGCAGTTGACTGGACAGGTAAGTTTGGCTTGGACGACAAGGGCATCAAGGAGAACCAACTCAATTTCCTTTTTCCCTTTCCTCCCTAATTCTTCTATTTCCCTAACTTCCCTATATTCC
The DNA here is from genome assembly GCA_028583015.1 of Wollemia nobilis. Classification (NCBI taxonomy): domain Eukaryota; kingdom Viridiplantae; phylum Streptophyta; class Pinopsida; order Araucariales; family Araucariaceae; genus Wollemia; species Wollemia nobilis. The sequence goes on along the minus strand of JAQPPZ010003361.1, from coordinate 4,098,117 downwards.
CTAAGTTTGGTTAATACTACGAGTATATATTCCAATGTAACTGAGGTTTCTGAAGGTTGAATATAATATTGATCATCTAATTTTCGCTCCTAACTTCTCTCAAATCACATCTGGTATCAAAGCCGAAGGCGAGGGAGGCCCGAGGACTGAGAGCCAAAGCCAAGGATATCATGAGAATCGAGGTGAAGGAAGCCCGAGTATCGAAGCGAGAGAAACCCGTAGAGCATAGCTTGTAGCTAGACCAAGGTGGGGCCCGCAGCTCGAAGCTCGAGGTCAGAGAATCCCGAAGGCATGTGAATCGAGGTGAACATCGAAGTAGGCCAGCATAGCAGCCAGCGGAGATAGGAGCGACATAGAAGGACCGATCATAAAGTGACACGTGGCGACAGGAGGACAAGTCAAGGGTTGACGCGAACAGACAATAAGGCACAAGGAGCTGATGCGGACAGGCACGTGGCATGCGAAGGGAGGAGCAACGTGGCGGACAAAGTTGGGCGAACATAAGGCAAAAGGGGCAATCGAGTGATTACCCGAAGGCAATCGAGAAGCATACTGCTTCTCTGTGCTTTTAAAGCACAAAATCCCCTTCGCATAGCGGATGTGGGATTATTATTTTTTTAAAAGTTGTTTGTGCGGCCGACGATATAAAGGAGGTAAGCCTCCTTTGGATTCCCATCAGGCCACGCAGCTCGACTGGCTCGAGGAGCTAGCCATAAGTTGCCCGACCCCCTGCAGGTCGCGGGTTCAAAACCCAGCGACTGAAATTATTTTTTGTTTGAAATTACGATAAAACTCCATAATAAATATATGACCTTCCTCCTCCATACCCAACCGTGGGCGTAGCTCGATCGGTGAAGGTGGATTGTTTGTGAATCGCATGTCCCGGGTTCGAATCCCATGAGGACAAGTTTTATTAGTTTTTTTTTTTAAATAAAAAAAAGCTAAAAAGGGTTCGAATTAGGCTTTATAAGGAAGTTGGACTTCCTTAGCTCATAACAGGTGAGCTACTGTCGTGGCAAATGCACACGCTGTAAGGCCCAAGGCCATCATATGTCAAGGGTTTGAAACCCTTTGCCCTCATTTCTATAGTTGAACTTTTTTTAAATTATTATATTAAAAATATTTATATTATACTTAATAAATTAAACCTTAATTGTTTTAAAAAATTAAAAATTAAAAGCAATTATTTTATTTTTATTAAATAAGAAATATAATTTTTTTTTATTATAAAAAAAAGGGGGGACATTGCATAGGAGGCAATTCATTGTAAAAGCAAAGTTTTTTTATTCAGGGAATCATAAAGAGTGTGTAATAAGCCTAAGAGGCTTAGTTTTTTTTTGTAAAAAAGACAAAGGATCAAATTGTAAAATTGTAACAAGGCATTGATGATAAGACCAAATGGTTGTTATCATGCCTGATGTGCAATTTTAGCACGAGAAGGTGCAGAGAGTTTTGATAACAAATTCAAAGGTTATGGACTCAAAATTATGTTTAGTCAACTTCAAAATGCAGTGATAGCACATCAAAGGCATCCTGACTCAGGGTACGAGGCAGACTTTGAAGATAACTCATTCAGGAGTGAATTTGAACAATCAGAATCAGTACAAACTGAAGCACAAGAATCAGAGTATACACACTACAATAATTTAGTGGAAATCCTAGAACCAGAATCACCAAAAATCATATAGATAAGTGACGACGAAGAAGAAGTGGCAGATAACTTTTTAACTCAAGAGATCGCATCCCCACATCAAGAGGACCAAGAAGTCCACGATAGATTAGAACAAGTAAAATTTGACTTAAATTTGTAATCTCTTCATTCTTCCTTCTTCTTTCCTTCTTTTAGCAAAAATACTTTATTGTAACCGTGAAATAAAGAGAGTTTTTTGGTAACTATGGCCTCACACAATAGCTTACCTATACCAGAATTTAATGGTTATGACTATGAATATTGGTCTATAAAGATGAAGACCTTGCTCATAGGTAAAGGTTTGTGGGACATCATAGAAGAGGGCTACACAGAACCTTCATACTGGACAACACTAAGTGTTGTAGACAAGAAAACATGAAAAGAAGAACAAAAGAGCAACTCTTTTGCTCTTTCTCATCTCCAAGCTGCATTGGAGAAAAGCATATTTTCCATAATTGTTGCCTATACGACTACACAAGCTGCATGGAAAGCATTGAGTGATGGATTCTAGGGTAGTAATCAAGTGAAGCAGGTACGGCTTCAAACATTGAAGTGATATTTTGAAAATCTCTGAATGAAAGATAATGAAAAAGTCGGTGATTATTGTGTTAGAGTAAAAGTAATTGTAGATAAAATGGTTACCCTAGGTGAAGAAATCAAGCCTGAGATAATTGTAACAAAAGTGTTGAGAACACTTACACAAAAATGGAACCACATTGCCATAATAATAGAAGAATTCAAAGATCTTTCCCTTTTAACATTCGATGCATTGATCGGATCGTTAATGTCACATGAAGAGAGGTTTCCTGAAACTCCTTCAACCAGCTACGGAGGCGATGATAAGGCCTTCACTTCCAATGAAAATAATTTAAGAGGATGGGGAAGAGGTCAAGGTCGAGGCAAGCAAAGAGGTAGAGGCAAAGGCACCTATAGAGGAGGCAATTCCAACAGAGGAGGCAACCAAAACAGAGGAGGCAATTCCAACAGAGGAGGCAACTCATACAGAGGAGGCAACCAACAAAGAGGTGGAAATAAGAATCAAGGTGTAAATCAAGTACAAAGTGGCAATCAAGGGTGAGGAAGTGACATGTACAAATCATCTTGTTTCAACTATGGCAAGCCAGGTCACTTCGCTCGCAAATATTGGTCAAAATCTTCACAAGACAACAACAGTCAATATGGAAATTATGGAGAAGAAGATGATGCTTCTAATATTTTTATATCATATGGACAATCATATGAAAATTTAAATGACACATGGATTCTAGATACTGGTTGCTCAAACCATATGAGTGGCAAAGAAAAACTATTTGCTACTCTAGATTCCACTTATAAATCCCAAATCAAATTATGGGATAAAAAAGCATTGCAAGTAGAGGGTATTGGAGCCATGGCGGTTCCAACCAAATAAGGAATAAAGAAAGTGAGTGACATCTATTACACTCCAAAGCTCCAACACAATTTGCTCAGCGTTGGACAAATGATGGAGAACAATTACAAGCTTGTCTCTTATGAAGGACAATGTATTATTTTTGATAAAAATAATTGTAATCGTGTCATCAACCAAGTCTCCATGACCAAGAACAGGTTATTTCTTCTCAAATTTGGTGAGCCAGGGGGAGATCAACTTGCAAATATAGCAATAACAAATCCAAGTGTGTTGTGGCACTTGCGATATGGTCACCTTAATTCTGCTAGCTTGAAATTGCTCACTTCTGAATCTATGGTGATAGGACTTCCAAAAATCAACGATCAAGAGGAGGTCTATGAAGGATGTGCTTTGGTAAAGCACTCCAGATCAATTTTTTTGAGAGGACAAGCATGGAGAGCCAGCTATCCACTTCAGTTAGTACATTCGAACATATGTGGTCCGATGCAAACATAGAGTCTCAGAAAAAATTATTATTTTCTCACTTTCATTGATGACTTCTCTAGGATGTGCTGGATTTATTTCTTAAAGCACAAATATGAAGCATTTGATTTCTTCATAGATTTCAGAAACAATGTAGAGAATCAAAGTGGGAATTATGTAAATGTCTTCGGACAGATCGAGGAGGTGAATACTCCTCAAAAGAATTTTTAAACTATTATAAAGCAAGTGGGATCAGAAGGCAATTCACCACAGCCTATACCTAACAACAGAATGGTGTGGCCAAAATAAATAATGACACCCTAGTTGATATGGCGATATTGATGCTTCAGACAAAGCATCTCACTAATATGTACTAGGCTGATGTTGTAAAAACAAGTGTATATATTCTAAATAGAAGTCCAACTTCTAGTTTAGATGGCATCACTCCTTATGAGGCATGGTATGCAAAGAAACCAAATGTAAATCACTTCAAAATTATTGGTTCTTTTGCATATGCCCACATTACTGATGAGAAAAGGAGGAAGCTTGATCCAAAAATTCAAGCTTGTATATTTTTCGGGTATTGTGAGTCTACAAAAGCATATAGGCTCTACAATCCTAAGACTCATAAAATTGTACTCTCCAGGGATGTAATTTTTGATGAAGGGGGATAATGGGGTCATCAAAGAATTTTTGTTGATGATGAGTCCCAAGATGTAAATTCTTCATAGGTACAACAAGTATCTCCAAAGAACAGGAAAGGCACACCACCCCCTCCAAGATCAAGCATTTCAAGTACTTCAACCACCACTCCAAGTCCTTCTCCACAGATATCAGTAAGTTCTTCACCAATGGACATTGAATCTCCGTCAAGAGGCAGAAGAACTTTACAACATCATCCATCATTTTAGATGCTGGATCAAAATTTCCAAAGAAGATTCACTAGAAGCCAAGCTAGTGAAATGAATACAGTTTTGCAGCAACCTAAAAATTTGCAATTGTATGGGGATGATGACTCCCAAGAACCTAGAGGAGATGAAGTCAATTATGTTTTTTTGACTAATGCACAACTAGAGCCAACTAGCTATGAGAAGGCATGTACTCAAAATATATGGCAAAAATCCATGAAAGAGGAAATAACCTCTATAAAAAATAATGATACATGGGAGCTATTAAAGCTACCCAAAGGTAAAAAATGTGTTGGATGTAAATGGGTCTACAATACCAAGTACAATGTTGATGGAAGCATTGAGAGGCATAAGGCAAGACTAGTAGCAAAATATTTTACTCATAAATATGGCATTGACTATGAGGAAAACTTTGCTCCTGCTGCAAGACAAGAGATAATCAGATCAGTTCTTTTCTTAGCAGCCCATAAAGGATAGAATGTTCAACACATGGATGTAAAGAGTGATTTTATGAATGGATACTTGATAGAAGAGGTGTATGTTCAACAACCTCAAGGTTTCCAAGAACAGGGAAAAGAGAACCTTGTTTACAAATTGAAGAAAGCACTTTATGGTGGATTATCTAATATTTATGGGTAGTAACAATAAAATGAATACCGAGTTTAAAAACTTCATGATGAAGCAGCTCGAGATGAAATATTTTGGTCTAATGCGATACTTCCTAGGCATGGAAGTGCATCAATAAAAAAAAAAGATCTTCATATGTCAATATAAGTATGCTCGAGACATGATCAAGAAATTTTCCATGGAGCAGTGCAAATCAGTTGCAACTCCAACTGGACATGGGATCCAATTGAGCAAGGACGACAGAGCATCAAAGGTTGACATGACCACTTATAGAATTATGGTTTGGAGTCTGTTGTTTCTCACCAACACAAGGCCCAATATTCAATATTATGTTTCTCTAGTATCAAGGTTTATCGCTAGTCTTCTGAGCTGCATCTACAAGAAACTAAAAGAATATTGAGATATGTAAAAGGTACATTGGATTTTGGAATCCATTACCAAAAAATTAAGTCTGTTAAATTAGTTGGATTTAGTGACAGTGATTGGGGCAGCCATAGAGATGATGGGAAATCTACATCAGGGAATTATTTTAGTCTAGGATCAGGACTAATTACATGGAATTCCAAGAAATAAACTGTTGTAGCATTGTCATCAACTGAGGCTGAGTATATAGCCATCACACATGCTAGTACTAAAGCCCTATGGTTGAGAAAATTTCTTGAAGAGATTGGAGAAATTCAAAGTGGTCCAACTTGATTGTATTGTGATAACATAAGTGTCATTCAGTTGGCATACAATCCAATCCACCATAGCAGATCAAAGCATTTCAATATGAAGTATCACTTCATTCGAGATATGATGGAACAACAAATAGTTGAGCTTCAACATTGTAACACTTTGGATAATATTGTAGATATCTTCACCAAAGGTATAGCTAAAGCTCAATATATAAATCTAAGAGACTGTATAGTCAGTCCTCTCAACTTTAAGGGGGAAATTGTTGGAAATAAAGCTAGTAAAAAGACCAAAAAGGAGTAAAAATTTGTTTCAACTATAAGCTTTGGATCTTACCCCTTTTACCTCCTTGGACGACAGTTGACTGGACAAGTAAGTTTGGCTTGGACGACAGCTGACTGGGCAGGATTGGATGGCAAGGGCATCAAGGTGAACCAACTCAATTTCCTTTTTCCCTTTCCTCCGTATTTCTTCTATTTCCCTAACTTTCCTATATTCCCTGAGTTTGGTTAATACTACGAGTATATATTACAATGAAACTGAGGTTTTCAAAGGTTGAATATAATATTGATTATCTAATTTTCGCTCCTAACTTATCTCAAATAACACTAATTACATTTCTAGGAGAAGATAAACAATACAAGGAATAATATCCAACAAATATGTAATCTGGGTGAGGCCCGATTCAATCCCACATAATCAATTGAAAAAAATATTAGTTTGATTTTTTCTTTTGTGGCAAGCTTGGTGACACACATACGTACACATATCCCTCCTAAAAGAGAGCCCAATTCTGGTGACACACATACATACACATATCCCTCCTAAAAGAGAGCCCAATACCGGTGACACACATACGTACACATATCCCTCCTAAAAGAGAGCCCAATGCCGTAACCATTGTGTTGTTCTAAAGAGAGTCCAAAGTTTAAAAATTATTATACAATTGGTTTAGTTATTTTTATTTTTTATAAAAAACTAGTTAAAACTTTAACTTGTAAATATCGTGCATTTATATACATTTTATTGAAATATAACATTATTATGAGATCTTTGGAGTGATGATTATTGATAAATTTCAAGTTTAAACTTTATATAAACTTGAATTAATTTTTTTGAATAGGTTGAAAAGCTAGGGGCACATCAGGGGCCACCCTCCTCATAAATTGAACTTGGGTATTTATTAGGAGAGTCAAATACCTTTTGCTATTGTGGTGTCCTTGTCGAGATTATAAAAAGCATTAACATTTTTTTAATAAGGTAAAAAAAGGTTTTAGGGTCCCCAAACTTATACATCAAATTGTGTAAGATAGTGCAATATGTTGCAGCAACCCTACAAAATACTATCATCCACTTATTACTACAACTGAACCTTAGAATACCATATATGAATAAAATAACTTCTAAAACATGTTAAATTAGTAGACCACTTCAAAAATAGAAACTTAAAAAATAAAAATAAATAAATAAATAAATTGTAACGACCACCCAATCATAACAAAAACAATAGTCCAGAACCATTTGGGTTATGAAATTCGTAGTTGATGGGTATTTTGATTGTTTTTCTTCTATAGCATAGGTTTTTCCTCCTTCAGAGTGGTAAGATCTGAGAATGCATTTTTGCACTTCAAGCTCCTAAATAATATCTAGTTATAACACATTTTGTATGATATTCATTTTTAGAAAATTGATTGTCATTGATTGTTTCATAATTAGCTTCAATAATACTATCTTAGATGCTAATATTTTCCATGGACTTGACTAAATGGTCTTTAACAACCATTTATATTTTATCAACGATCTAATTAAAATTCTCCTTTTGGGGTTGAATTTTCTGTTGCTCGCTTGATTCTTGCTAGATCATTGGTGCAACTGGAGGATGAACTTCTTTCTCATGAACTGGGATGTTTGAAGGTTCAAGATCATTCATGTACAAGGTATTCTCCTACACCAAGAAAGAATCAGAGCATGATCGAATTACCAAGCATCTCTTCTTTAGGTGGCCATATTGTTGGAAACCATAACATCTTAGGGAGAAGTTTTCATATTCAATATTTTTGATCCATTCCCATTTGCTTGAGGAGATAGTAATGGCTTGAAATCAAGGAACTAAAACATCCATCCAAACTGCAAATCTTTCTTTACTCATATTAATTTTATTGGATACTTTTTTCTCTGTTTGGACATCCATATACTGGAATGCACCAATGGCATTACCAATTTTGATGAATATATTCTCTCCCTAAAACTCTATAGGGAGAGCATATAGATTCATCCAAACTAGGAAGCCATCAACTTCTTTTATAAGGGTGCTAAAACCGAGAGTCCAAGGCTGCATATAAACACCCCTTTGTCCAAAAAACCAATTATATCTATAATAGATTACCCTATCTCTATCCGTTAAATAAAAAAAGAAACATAAAATATTTTTTTTGGTAGCAAAGTTACCTGGAATTTATTGGATCACCAAAGTTTAATGTATCCTTTGAGCTCCTTTATATTTGGTCTTTTGCCCTTGAGTTTGCAGATAACTATTTGGGATTCATGATCAATATGATCCAACCCAAATTCATCCTTCAAAATCCTAATAAAGGGTAGAGGTTCATCAGAAAGCTCCATACACGAATCCAAATATCCCTGGGAGAAATTCCTTCTAACCGAAGAGGCTTTCTCATAGACTAAAGAGTGACTAAAATACTCCTAAGTACAATGAGCAGACTGTAAACAACCCTCTTTCTGTAATGCTTGGTTGCACCTAGAATTTGCATACCTTTCGCTCCATTCCATCCTCATGTACTCCTGAGTATAACAAGCAGACTACAAATAACCTTCTTCCTACAATGCTTGACTACACCTAGGGTTTGCACCTCTTTCACTCCATTCCATACTCATGTCCTCCTAAGTACAACAAGTAGGCTACAAAAAACACTCTTTCTACAATGCTTGACTACACCTACGGTTTGCACCTCTTTCGCTCTATTCCATCCTCATATCCTCTTGAGTACAACAAGCAAGCTTCAAACAACCCTCTTCTTGCAATGCTTGACTACACCTAGGGTTTGATTTATGCTTTATTTTTAATATATATGGTATATAGACTTGAATTAGTTACCATATTCAATGTAATGCTTTTCTTTGACCATAAAAATGGATTATTTATAAGATTATAAAATTCACTTTTGTTTTACCTTTGCAATTTGGCCTAACCCTATTATCAAGGATTTTAGTTTTGAAAATATTTTCCCAATGTTTTACTACAATCCTTTTGATAACTTCTTTAAAAATCTATTATATCCCATGTATTTATATATTTTTAAAGTATACTAAAAATATATATATTTCTCTCAATTATTTTAGTGCTAAGAGCTAAATAGTTTAGAAATTCTCTATAGTCACATATTCTACAAAACTATTGAAGGGCGTAATGACCATATTTTTTAGTGAATAAATATTTCATTACTCAATTAAGGCTAAATTTTGATAAAAACCAGCCCCCAAAATTACCAGGATTAGGAGTAATAAAACAACAAATGACTGGTAGTATTTTTATTGTTAAATGACAAATATCAAAAAGTTTATTGTAAGTGATTTAAAGTTCAAAATTAAATTTTGAAACTCAACCTTAGGAAAGCCAATGATTCAATCAAGAAGGTTTCTTTCATCGAAATTGTGGGCCATAAAATTATTCTTCTACGTATGATGTAATTAGGTACCTCTATCTAGTAACGACAAGGATTAATCCAAATTAATCACTTTCACATGCTAATAAGTCATTTTAAGAAAAACAAATTTCCTTATCTTAAATAGATTATATCTTTTAAATGGATACCTTATCTAGATTCTCTTCAAAAATACTAATAATTTATTATTTATTTCAATGTTTCCTTATCAATGTAGTCAACAATTTAGTTTACAAATTGATTGAAATAAATAGTTCTAATATGACACCATAATAGGTTCTATTTCCTAATCCTAAGATACTTAAAAAATAAGAACATTGAGGTCTTCTACATCTTATAAAGTTTTAGATTATAGAGCCTTTTAGGATATTAAAAAATTGTATACTTTCTCTATATGTCTCTCATGTAAATATTTGCACTAAAGAGTTCTACTATAAAAGGAGTCTTTTAACTAGTGTAACATTATCAATTAATATCATTTTCAACAATGAGTTAATATCCTTCTTCCTCATCAATCCTAAATTACCCATGCCCATTTTCTTACTGATATTTTTAATATGGTGTAAAGGGGTTGTACGTAGGTCCCCCACCCTATTTCATGATCAAACTAGTTACCATATTTCCCACCTTGGATGTCATTATATCAACTAGTTACATCAAGCTATATAGCCCTTTTGGTTCTCTTGGGATTTGAACCTTGGTGTGGCCTATATCACCCATATGTCTCAACCATTGAACCAAGGCCCTGTTGACCATTTGCTTACTGATCTTATTCCAACTATAAAATATAAAATCTATTTTTTTTTATTCAGTTATAAACCACTATTTATTTTAGTTATTTATTATCATCTAAATTATTTGAACATTTCCAAAACAAAGAAATTTGACAATAAGAAAATTTTAGAGAGTTGGTTTCAAGAGGTGAATTCTACTAGCAAAAGAAAAAAATTATTTTCATCCTAATTTACCTTCAATTTACTTAAGGTGTGATTCTACATATCAATTTTCAATCTTCCATAAAATATAATCATACTAAGATAACAACATGGAAGATATTATAAGCTAAACCCTAGATTTATGCTTACATAGGTTTACCTTAACATTATAATAACGGTGAAAAAAACCATTGTTTTTTCTTTTCAACCGTTTATCACAATATTGACTCATAGTCAAATAGAAGTTTTAACATATGACCTTAGTATTTATTTTAGAAGCAATTAGTAGGTAAAAGAGGTATCATCAACAATTCTAAAGTCAAGGGAGAGGATTTGCATATGAAGAAATTTTGTTTCTATATTCAATATTTCAACATCTCTATTTGGTTAGAGACATACCAAGATACTTTAATAATAACATTTATTAATATCAGCCAAAACATTTGAACACATCCAAAACAAAGAAACTAGATAGAGAGTGAGAGTTTGAACAATTGGTTTCAAGAGGTGAATTTTACTAGTAAAAAAAATTAAACCTTCCTTTCCATCCTTTTGATTTTACCTTTAATTTACCTAAGATATGATTCTATATATCTATTTTTATCCTCCATAAAATATAAGTAATTTGAGCTAAGTATATGGAAGATAGTATAGTCTAAACCCTAGATTTATGCTTACATAGGTTTATCTTAACGTTATAGTGTTAATGAAAAAGGCCATTGATTTTTCTTTCCAAACATTTTCCCCTATCTTGGCTTATAGTCAAAAATATATTTTGACATATTACCTTAGCATTTACTTTAGAAGAAACTGATAGAAATTACGTATCATCAACAGATTGAAGTCTAGAAAGAGGATTGGCATATGAAGATACTATATTTCTAGGTTCAAGAGTTCATAATCTATATTTGGCTACAGATGTACCAAGAAACTTTAACAATAAAATTTATCAATATCATCCAAATGTTTAAACATGTCCAAAATAAGGAAACTAGATATATAGGGAGAGTTTGAAAAGTTGAACGTGTCAATTAAGTAATTGCTTATGTCTAGCCTCTATAAAATAAACTATTCAAATAAAAGAGTGATGCAAGACACACAAGATGCAATAAAATAATTGTTAACCCTAGTATAATTCTTTGACTCAATTATCTCTAACCCTAAGTTGCAAGAAATGAAATTTGTTTTCTTTGAGCAAGGGTACAAATGAAATGCATCGACAAGACTAAACTCTAGATACACACTATATGATCTTATTATTTTAAATTCCTAAAAGGGATATGTTCAAATGCTTTTCCTTTTATTTATATCCTAGGTTTGAACAAAAATGAACAAAAGCAATCAAAAAATGGCCTAGATATCTACTAGGGCACTTACTTGAACCAGTGTTTGATCCAAACTTTAACTTGCATCCAAAAATGTACAACTTCAACCTGCAAAAAATTGCTTTACAAAAATGCTAGAAAATATGATCAACATTAGGGGGCTTGCTTAGGCCGTTGTGTAGTAGAGCTTGGGGGTGCAACAGTCAAGCCCCCTAGGTCCTTTTAGTTGACCTTTAGAAATCAAGAGTGAATGTTGACCTTTTTTGGAAATGGAGAAACAAAATGCAATGAAATAGAACAATACAAAAAATAGAATGTAAACAACAATATTATATCCTAAATGCAACATATAAACATAGCCCTAGGGTTTGGGAGCGAACCTTACCCCCAAACTTGACACAACCAAAATTGTGCCTTGTACGATATGTTTATGATCTCGGCTTTTCCAAAATCATATCCTATAAATATGGGGCATGATTTTGTAATAAATCAACAAAAATAATAGATCAATGTAAAATGAGCAAAAACATGAATGCAATTATTAATCTATGAATGATAAAATGTACGAAACAACCTGGTGGTAGTGAAAGAGGCAAACAAAATGATGAAGACCTCCACAAGATGGTTGATTTCGCAAGGCTCTAACACTTATCCACCAAGGGCAACAAAACAACAATGCAATAAAATAACACCAGAATAAACTTGCCAAAGATCACTTGAATACTTGGAGAGCATGTGAAAAATTTGCAAAAGAATTCGTGATTAACCTCTTAGCTTGCTAGTTATCTTGCTAGTCATCAAAATAAGATCCAAAACCCTCTATTTATAAGGGATTTGAAACACAAATGGGTGGTAAAACCCTAAGGGAGGACTGACCTTAAATAAGTTGACTCGAAAGATAGGTTTCCTAAGATAAAACCTTAACTTACCAAAATCAAACCCCACAAGGGCCAATCACAATTTCAACAAAACGAGGAGAAAGAGGAAAGGAGGAGAAGAGAGGCCCAAAATTGCATTTGGGCAAGTTGGAGGGTCTCTCTAAGGTTCTAGAGAAAATGATCCACTTAGGTGGGTCAATTTTCCATGTCTACATTTTACCCCTTCTTTGATGCATTTATGGCCTAATAAACGTGTTAAAGAAATATGTAGACACATACGAGTGAATAAAAATAAATAGAAAATGGGTAGTTGGTTTAGAAGAAAGGGATGATGTAAAAATGATATCATTCTAGACACTTTCATATTTTCATGTGCAAATCGAGACATTAAGGACATTAACGCCTCTCAAGCCAGGGTGCCCCCTCAAGTTTCGAAAGGAATGTAAAATTCCTAATGAAACTCGAAATGGTAGACATAGAAGAAGAAGAGAGATAGAAAAAAAAGGAGAGAGAAAGATATGAAAAAGAAGAATAAAAAGCTAAAATTGGTGAAAACCCTAATTTATTTTCATCGTGCAAAGAAGAAGAAAATGGCTCTACAGAAAAAGGAGAAATGGTGCTACCCACGCATTGTTAAGCTATTATTAGGGGTGAGGCCGATGCAGTAGGGGAGTGAGCATGGATAAGGACTAAAACCCTCCCTATAGAATAGGTTAGCTTAGATTTTAGTCCTTTTTAGCATTTTTTTATTTTTCTCAAAAATTGTTGCATGTAACCCCATCACGATTTTAAGGTCCAACCATGATTTTGGTTGGTTCACCACAGTGATCAAAAGCATGGTTGAAACCAGAGGGGTACGATTTCAATGAAAAGGGAAGAAAGATTAAATTGCACTTGAAACTAGAGGAGCACCATTTCATAGAGAAAGAATGAAGAAAAGAACAAACTAGGAAGAAAAACCAAGGAAAAGAGAGAGAAGAGAGGAAGTCAGTTAGACTAGAAAACAAAGATTTATTTTTGTAAATTTGATGAATTATTACTATGCATGTTGAACTAATTTAAAATTTTATTTTTATTTTTTGGATGTAGCATTATGTACTAGAGATTCATGAGTGGTGACCGAGCTCCTTGGAGATAAAGCTATAGGGCCTCTCACAGGAAGATCAATGTAACTTAGAGGTAGTAGGGCTACATCACCTAGTAGAGAGCCTCGAATTGAGGTAGATCGAGTGCTACTTATAGTGCTAGCAGAGAGATGGTATCTAGAATTGTTGACCTTTTGGTTACTAACATGAGAGTTGACAGTCACACTAGAAGATATGTGGTGCATCTTTTGCATCCCCATAAAAAGGAGAGCAATTTATAGAAACAAGGATAGTGGACCATAATACAAATATTTTTGAGAGGTTGGGCCCACCAAGTGTGAGAGAGCTATATCCTAGTCGATGAGCTAATAGGGTACTATAGGGTTTATGCTTTGATGACCATGCTCTATGGGATGGTTGTGAGATTGTTGGTATGCCACACAAGTTAGTGATACCTTCCATGGGAATTTGCGAGGGTAGTGGAAAACATACAAGACCAGCAAGTTAAGTTTGCATGGGGTCCATAGGTGTTGGTTGTTTATACATGACATTGTATAATGTCATGTACAAATGGTATATAGGGATGGTCTGTACAACCCTACTCTAGGTGTGGTGTTGGAAGCACATAATAGTGTAGAGACTATACACTTCCAAGGCCATTATCCAACCTGAGTGACCACCAACATACAGATGGACCAAGAGCTACAAGTAAGTCTAAAATATGTACATTGGGATCTTGCCACTAGAGAAGTAGGTGATAGATGAGCTATGATAGCACAAGATCATATGGTGATCATGGCATCTACACCCTAGGTGGATAGAGGATGTAGAGGATATAGTTAGGGTTATGAATATTAGGTGGGTCTCTATGAAGAAGGGGGAGTTGGAGCTCTTCCAATTTGATCGAGTCTAATGATATTTTAGTATCTTCCAAGAGATCCCAAACTTATGAGACTACTGGTACAAGCGAGTACAAAGGGAACCATTAAGAGTTAGAGGGAATCCTGATGTGGGGAGATGGATGGAGGAGGACTTGGATGATCCAATCTATGTGTATCTAGGGGTGGATGACATTGAAGTGGATCTTGAATATCAAATATGGTATAAGGGTATCATACCCCCAAGGATCTCCCCATCAATGTTGGTGTATATACACCAAATTATGGGTTGGTGGATGTATTTGGCACTATGAGAGACCACTCAACGATCCATAGAGTGGTATGAGTAAGGATTGGAGGCCCTACAACAAATACCAATGTGATTCCAAGTAGAGATAGTGGTATAAATCACCACCACTACTAGGACTAGGGAGGTGAGTGTAGTAGTTGTTTCCCCCATGATGATCAAATCAAGGCTAAGCAGAGTGGTCAAAGAGGCCTCTACATCATAAATAGCTAGCATGATTTAGACTACAGGTTAAAAGGACTTGGGAAGAGGGAAAAAGCTATTATAGGCTCATATAGCGACCCTACTGAGGGAGATGAACCTACTTTGAGAGGATATGTCCAAGAGGATCAAGGGTCTATGGAGTGTCTTGGGAATAATAAATATAGAGTGGGATGTAGCATAAACAATGACAAATCACCTCAGGGGAGAGGTGAGCTAACTAGACTAGGAGAATTAGTGGACTCAGGTGAAGGGGATGGCTATTGTTACCAACAACCAATAGGGCAAGGGGATTCACCTACTATAGGTGGAGCTAAAAAGGGTAGGAGATATTTTGGAGGTGGCTATGTAGAGGGTGACCTTCTACCATACAATGTACTTCTAGGAAGTCCTAGTAGAGCAATGGGTACCACCATTGTTGTCCCTTCGAACATCGAGCCGATCTCGATATAGATCATGGATGGTCTCATGATCCGTGAACATACCCCCATTGAGACCACCTCTAGCAGGCATAGTTGTTAGATTTTGAGGTAGATTGCAATGGGATATGGCAATCATAGGATGCAAAAATATAAGAGAAAGTAAATTTATGAGATTGCAAAAATATGCTATAAATAGAAATGATGAAAATGAATACAATATTGCTATGGAGGAAATGGACACTCCATGCAAGATGCTACAAGACTATAATGTACTCCATCACTAATGGAGTCACACAGTACTACTACTACTACCTACTGACTTACTTATCAAACTCTTACAATGAGGCCCTTTTATAATGGAAGATAGATTCCTTGGCCAACACTCTACCTAGTTGTGCAAGGGACACCTTGCACATTTACAACTTGCACATTGACACTTGTGCATTTATTACATTGCATAAAGTAACTAGATAACTTCCCCCTAAAGTAATATAATGTCCTAAGTATGTACCTAGGAAGGTACATTTACATGATCCAAATGATGTAATAGACTCTAACTCTAACACCCCCTGTATTACATTATTTGGGTACTAAAGACTTTAGTCTTCAATATTGATCTTCTTCCATTGGATAATGGAACTTGTATTCTCCTTCATTGCTTACTATGATCAGATTCATCCAGTAGTTTGTTTCTTCAGTTGATGTAGAGTAAGTTGATGTTGTAGGTTCCTCAATTGCCATTACTATATTCCTCCTTCATCTTCTTCTTCATTTTTAACTTTGCCTTTGAATCCAGTCTCTGTGCTTTCATAGGTGGTTGTACTACAACTTGGTTCCTATTGAGATATTTCTCCTTCTCTATTTTTACTTTGTATAAAACCTTCTAAACAACCACTTAGAGCATCATGATAAGATTTTGAATTAGTAGAACTTGAAGCATCAATGTTGCATGAAGATTGAAAAATATGTTCAAGATATGATTCACTTAATTCTATTTTCTTTTTTAGTAGTTCTATCAATCTCTTTTGTTCTACATTCTCATATTTGTAATGTTTATGTGTGAGCAATGCCATGTATAATATGCTCACAAAATCTAGAGGAAGTGAAATATCATTTTTCTTATTGGCAATTGCTTCATTGAGACGTGCTTGAAGATAGCATTCCATAGAGTCAAAATTATCGTCTAATGCTTCACTATGAAATATTTTTGAAGCTAGGTCTAATATTCCTTCAGATTTCATGAGTAGATTCATGATCCCAATTTTTATGGCACTGGATTTTCTGAAGGGATTATTTATGTTAATGCTTGATGAGTTATTTGAAGTAGACATCCTTATGACTCCCTTAGTTTAAGATATAGAAAGCTTTTTATCTTATGGCTCCCAATATTAAGGTATATGTAACCCTTAGAATATATAAAATCTTGATTTGATAAAACCTTTGTTAACCCTTAGGTTATGTAGACTTCCTTATATCTCCCTAATGATGAGAGTTCACAAACCTAATAAGTTTTTAGGTTTTGTAGCAAGCTTACATCTATCCAATGAATTTAGAACTTGATAATTTTTTATGGATGCTAATATTACCAAGTTTTGTAGAATGCCTTATGACTCCCTAGGATGTTTTGGATAGGATATATGATCAATATAGTGCTTTTGTAAATTGTAGTTCAATTTTAAGTTGATTTTGTAAAATTTTGTAAATACAAAAAACAACTTTTCTATCTCCTTATTACTCCTATTGAACTAAGCACTATTTTCAATTCTTTGAAGAGGTTTTGAAGTTGGATTTATTTTTCTTCCTTTAAGTGTTTTGAGACAACACTATTATAAAAATCCCAACTTTTGAAAACTTTAATAAACCTCTTTAAATACCCCTTTTTGGTTGATTTTAATGTTTTCTAATTTCCAATTCCTAAGTTTGATGTTGTATTCCTTATAACTCCCAAATTTGGAAAAATTAGAAAATAATATTTGCAAGTAATTTAAATTTCAATAATAACCCTTATTTCTCCTTGATAACTTTTTGCAAATATTAACAAATTTGAAGTATGCTTGCTTAATAAATCTCTAATGCTGAATATTGCAATAGAAGATTAAATGTTCCCTTATAACTCCAAAAACCTTATGTTAAAAGCAAGCTTAAAAAATCAACCTTTACCTCAATAGTCCTTTAATGTTGTGCATCGGTAGATTCATTGCTACGTGTTGTGTAGCACTCATGGGTAGTCAGAGCCCTCTTTGATCGATGTTGATTCATTCCTTGATTGGTGATCCTTCTCCTCTGCAACTGGCATCAAAAGATACCTTGGGATATGCCTTGCAGGGCTTCTCCAAATGCAAGTGTTGTTCATTGGTTTTATGACAACGTCTTAAATGTCTTTCTTACACCATTGAATGGTGTATGGCTTGAAATAGCCATTTTCTCCTCAATGCTTTAACTCCATTTGACTACTCCCTTGCTTTGCTTTTCTACTTCACACTATTGTATCTTTCATTCTCCAAGATCGACATCTTAAGTAATATGGGCTTCATGACAAGTGTCACACGAAGCGTTACAAGGTAGATATCTTTAACATTCCTTCGGTAATGATGAGGTTGGTGGTAACCTCCAAAGAATCTTAACTCCCTCCAAATGAATGTAACTCCCTTTAGGTGAGTGCTTGAACATTGGGAGACATAGAGAGTTTGTGCCAAGTGGCTTGTGCATGCAAGCCTTCTTTCTAATACTCCAAATATGAGCTTGCAACCCTAATTTTTCCTTTATCTTTGCACCCTACGTGAGCTTGCTATGTTTCTTGATATGCAAGCTTTCTTTTGCATGTTGGCTTGGTGAGGATGATGGATGGCTACAACTAGATTGCTTCATGGTATTATGGCACACTTTTGAGCTCTTCTTTTGGTGGACGCTCACTTCAATGGATGCCTTAGGTATAGCTCTTATCTCTACACTTATTTGTAGGTCTTTAATATCAATTTTTACCTTTCTTCAACGCTGGTTATAACAACCAATGAGTATCCTTTTGCTTTGTATTTTATGTAGATAACCTGTCACTGAATGCTACCCTTCTTTCTATGTAAGCATGAGTGATAATACCTTATTTCAATGGCTCCACTATTGTAGGTGATGCGCTGCTTATAGGGCTAAATTTGACAAAGGAAAATGGTGTTTTTAAACACCTCAACTCTTGGACATGTGAGATTTTTGATAGCTCCTTTGGTGGCTCTTCCTTTGGCCGCAAATATATTGTTCATGTGAGCTTTTTGATAGCTCCTTCCTTTGGCTACAAGTCTGTTGGATAAGGATATCCTTCTGCCCCTCTATAAATAGTAATACCTTTGTTCTTCCAAGGAACAAAAGAGGTGCCTTTTGTAATATGTAAATCTTGCACCAAAATGAAGAATTTTTATAATCCTTCTTGCTTCTTTTGGATGATAGTCAATCCAAGCTAATGAAATGAGGATTCCTACACTCTGTGCTGAAAAATAAATCCTTATATTCTCCTTGAATCTTGAGACTTCCAAGGTCTCGATTTGAGGCTTCCTTCAAGGATTTCAATGGTGGTTTTCTACTCCACCTTTTTGCTTGTAATGGTGGCTTCTTTTGGCCATGAAAGTGCTACAATTTTTTTATTTTATTTTTGTGCTTCTTAACAACACAAACTAATTGAGAGCAACTAGTTAAAAAATTAACTAGAATGGTGCTTAATAGATGCACTTTAAATGGTAACAATAAATTCACCTTATTGCTCCACTAATTTCTCAAAAATGCTCTTAACAATTCCACTGCAACCTTTCAAATATAATCTAGAATAAATTCTTTTGAATTTCACTACAAACATAGTTGTAGGATCTAGTCTTCTTTTTCAAGATATAAGATAGGTAGTTGATTGTAACTTCAGAAATCAACTCCTAATTGTGCAAATGAACCTTAAAAAGAATTTTTCTCTTTTGCACTTTTGAAGATTGTAATTCAATTTTCCTCTTTGCAACTTCTAATCTAACATAAGGTGCTTTAACAAATCTGTTGAGTAATCCGATTAATGAATTTACTTGCACCAATAGTTGCTTACCTTTTTGACAACTTTTGTAGAGAATGTAGATCAAGCTTGTTGCTTTAGATTTTTGCAACTTTTGTTAGATTTTCCAAACATCTCCTCCTTCACCAAAAAAAGGGTCTCGAACTTTCTTTCATGAGCCTGGGGTTTGGTGGTTTGTTCTTCTCTAGTAATATTCTCCTTTCTATTGTGGATTCAGAGGAATATTTATGCCTTCTTGAAAGGTAATCTTCAAATCTCTCAGCTTTGACAAGCTTCTTTTATCTTCAAGTCTTCTTGTCGAATTCTATCTTCAAGCAGGATCTTCTTCTCAAGACTCTGAATGTCTTGAGGTCTTCTGTATCTTCTTTGGAACTCCTTACCAATTCTTCTTCTTATCCTAATTGGGCTTGTTGTTGGATGGCAACAATTGTCCCAAATATTTCTCTTATCAAAAATTTTCTCCTTGATAGAGAATTTCTCCAATGAGTTCTTCTAGGAACTCTTTTGATGATCTTGCTTCAGCAACAAGGCTCTCCAAGCCTTTTTCCTTGAGACCTCTCCTAGGTCTTTGATTTTGTAGCTACTTTGGTCTTCCTTGAGACCTTCTTCTTCAACTTCTGGAATTGAGATCTCCTTCTTGGATCTCTTGATTCTATTGCTTCTGGATTTGAACAAGGCTCTCCTAGTCCTTCTTGTCCTTCCAAGATTGGAAGTTTCTTCAATGAGATCTTCACTTGATCTCTTCACCTTCAAGTTTGCTTCAGGTGTTGGATTGATTCTGAAGAAAATACTCTTCCTAAATTTCTTGTAGGAAGTTTCCCAACTTACTAAATCTCCTTTCCCTGCAACAAATGATTAGTACTAAAATTTGAATCTACTTCTAAATTAGGTACTCTCTTCTGGAGTCTTCTTCAAGATCAAGGCTTTTGTGGCCTTTTTTAGATCAAGGCTTCTATGGCCTTTTTAGGATCAAGGCTTCTATGGCCTTTTCTACTGTGAAGTTGACTTTATCAATAGAGATCTTCAATCTCTAGACTTCACTATGACTCCTTCTCCTAGAGTCTCTTCTGTAGTATTCTTCTTTTACAACAACTAATCTCTACACTATGAAGGCACTCTGACCTTCAGGAAACGAAGTTGAAATATCCTAGCTTTCTATTGTAGGAGGTGCCCCAATCATATGAGGGTTAGTTCCCTGTAATAAAAGAAACTTCAGGCAATAGTAAACTTTTCAGATCTCTTAGATGAGCTTCACTAGTTGATTCATCAAACTAGTGGATCAAATGTTGAGTCCTTATCTTCACGAGTTTTTTTTTCGTAACTCTGTGGGAAGACTCTGAGCCAAATGAATTTCACAATTTCTTTTTTAGTCTATTCTACCAAATAATATTAACAAAATTCACATGCAATGGGTTCAATGGAACATCTAGTTTGCAAAAATTGAAGCTATGGTGATTGGCCCTATTTTAGCAATAACACTTTCTCAAAGCTCTCCCTACCACCTTGATTCTTTTGAAGATTTTTGCAAGAGCCTGTGCACTGTGGCAAATCAGGTTCACAAAAAATTTAGGCTCAATAATAATGGTGGTTCTCCTCTCAATCTACAATAGCTAGTTCTACTATGACTAGACCTACCATGGCTCTAATACCACTATTAGCTTTTGAGGTAGATTGCAATGGGAGATGGCAATCACAGGATGCAGAAATATAAGAGAAAGTAAATTTATGAGATTGCAAAAATATGCTATAAATAGAAATGATAGAAATGAATACAATATTGCTATGGAGGAAATGGACACTCCATGCAAGATGCTACAAGACTATAATGTACTCCATCACTAATGGAGTCACACAATACTACTACTACTACCTACTGACTTACTTATCAAACTCTTACAATGAGGCCCTTTTATAATGGAAGATAGATTCCTTGGCCAACACTCTACCTAGCTATACAAGGGACACCTTGCACATTTACAACTTGCACATTGACACTTGTGCATTTATTACATTGCATAAAGTAACTAGATAACTTCCCCCTAAAGTAATCTAATGTCCTAAGTATGTACCTAGGAAGGTACATTTACATGATCCAAATTATGTAATAGACTCTAACTCTAACAAGATTAGAGGATATAGACTCTCAAATCTAGGGATAGGATTGAGGTGACATGCCAATTTTGAGTGTGGCATGCATCCCTAGGGAGAGAGTGTGCCAGGTTTGGGTTGTGTAACACCGACCAGGTAGACATATGTACCTCATTGCTTTGATCTTGGGTAATATCATGTTGCTTTTGTGAAATGTGTGTGTTTATGCGTTTATATTTTTATATGTTTCTATGTGTTTTTATGTTTAATTATGCATGAATGAACACAACACAATCTAAATATGGAATGAACTAACCTAAAATGCAAATGTATGAATGCAATGAAGTGAATATGAGGTATGAAAGGATGGATGGAAGAAATAAAAAAGAGGGAAAGAAGAGAGAAAAACAAGGAAAAGCACACCACTATCTGAAATTGTGCTCCACAAAAATGGACTACAATATTGGCATAGAGTAATCATGACCCATATGGATGAGGTATGATTTAGGAAAGGAGAGAAGAAGAGAGAAAAGAATGAAAAAGAAGAATAAAAAGAGAAAGAGGAAGAATGAGAAAGGTCAAAAAATGAGAAGAGGTTTGAAGTATGATATTTGAAGCAATGTAGATTGTATCAGATTAGTGTGATCAAACAACATAGATCAGTGTAAAAAAGAAAAGACTGGAGCGAAACCCTGTAGTGATGTATGCTCACAAATGACTGAGATGGAGGCTGCCCCTCATGTGTGGCCATGGATATAACCCACAAGGGTTTTATTATTGCAAGAGATGGTCAAGTATGGAGTTGTACCCACTATGGGTGTAGTACTCAGTAAGATGGTCAGAGATAAAGAGATACCCACTAGGATGTGTGCTTGCAAATTACTGAGATGGAGGCTATCCCTCACATGTGGCCATGAGCCTGGTATTTTATGGGGTGTGCTATGTGTGAATGATGTACCAAAGTGAGTGCTACCTAATATGGGTGTGGTGTGTACAAAAAATGAGTGGTCAAATGAAAATATAGTAGAACAATATGACTGTGTGCGTGTGTTGGAAGAAACAAAGGAGACAAAAGTGAGGAATAAATGAGAAAATAAATGTGTGTATGTGTGTATCCATATTGTGTTTTTGATGGTTAAGAGGTGTGATGAAATAGTCAGTGGCCATATAAAAACCATAAATGATATTCATGTGGTATCTAACCTATCCCACGAGGACCGCTTAATGATCAAAAAGTCAAGATGGAAGAAACATGAAAGCAAGAAAAGGGAAGAAGAATGTATATCCTTGTATTGATGAAGAGAATAAGGAAAACATGCAAAGGGTAAGGATATACCAAGAAGAGAACTGTACTCCTTGAATTGGAGAGGAATTGATGGTCATTTCTAAATTTTCAAGGTCAATGAATACAAGAAAAAGAGAAGATGAGAAAAATAGATGGGCAAATTAAATGATGAAAAATGTGTGAATGTGGACCCTAAGTTGGGAAATTCACTAGGATTCAAAGCCCTAGAGAGTGAAATGCATGTGAGCTATAACCTAACTAGGTGTCATCAATTTCTATTTTCATGAAATCTCCAAAAAACTATATGAGAAAGCAATAATGCAAATATGAACAAGCAATAGTATGACAAGAAGAGAATGCAAATGGAATAGAATGTCAGACATACCATACAAATTATGATAGGTAGTCATGCAGTATGAACAATCAAATAAAATGTAAGATAAAATCTATGTTAAGTGCAACATGAGATGAATGATGATGGTGGATCATGCATAGTATTTTTTTAGGTGCATTATTTTCATTGGTTCCTTAAGTTATTTACCATCTAAAGAAGCTAAATGATATGCCCCTAATACAACCTTAGACATTATGACAAAGGACCTAGCCAATTGGGCTGAAACTTGCCTTTAAGATCAAATTGAGCATTGATGTTATTTTAGTTTTCTTTTATGATAGGGTTCCCAACCTAAAAATAATGGTTGTGAACCTTCTTCAAGTAAGATTTCTTGATCCTACTTTGATAGGGTCAAATATGCTCTAAGTCATGAATGTGCTTTTCATCCAACAACTCCAATTAGTGCAATTGATCTAAGTGATGGTCGGTATAAATTTTGATTGTACCTTCTAGATTTTCAATAAGGATAACAGTACAAGGGGCTGACCCATCGAAGAGAAGGCTATCATGGAGGACACCCTCATGACTCTCATCACAAAGAGGATCATCCACAACATATTCTCTTATATTTATTGCGTAAAAATTAGTGTAAAATCTGACCATGTTGTCCTTCTTGATGAAAGGAGGAGATATTTCCAACTTTACAAGGTCTCTATAAGACAAAGGAATAGGGTCCCCTTGATAATGAGAGGACTCGTCATGTGCAACATAAGGGATAGACTCATCAAAGAAAATGTTGTTTAAGAGTTTATTCCTATGATATTTGTCACAAGGGGTATCCCCTTTAGCATATTCCTTTGGGGTTGCAACTAACTTTAGATGCACCAAATTTACCATATTGCAAAATAGAATGTCAGTGGGGTAAGATGGTCCCCTCATCCTCATCACTCCACTCCAGAACTTGATGATCTAAATATTAAACATAAGTAATTTTTAGCTTTTGAGGTAGATTGCAATGGGATATGGCAATCACAAGATGTAAAAATATAAAAGAAATTAAATTCACGAGATTTCAAAAATATGCTATAAATAGAAATTATGGAAATGAATACAATATTGCTATAGAGGAAATGGACACTCCATGCAAGATGCTATAGAACCATAATGTGCTCTGTAACTAATGGAGTCACCCACTACTACTAATCATGTCTACTGACTTGCTCATAAAACTCTTACAATGAGGTCTTCTTATAATGGAAGATAGATTCCTTGGCCAACACTCTACCTAGCTATGCAAGGGACACCTTGCATATTTACAACTTGCACATTGAAACTTGTGCATTTATTACATTGCATGAAGTAACTAGATAAATTCCCCCTAAAGTAATCTAATTTCCTAAGTATGTACCTAGGAAGGTACATTTACATGATCCAAATTATGTAATAGAATCTAACTCTAACACCCCCTCTATTATATTACTTGGAGACTAAAGACTTTTGGTCTTCAATATGGATATTTTTCTTCATATTGAACTTTTAATTGGTTCTTCTTATTCAGCTACTTCAGTCTTCATATCTAGTTCTTTATCCCTTGATGTCAGATGTCTTTGATGAACAACTATTCTCATGATTTTGTATGTCATGAGTGGATATGAATACGTTCTTCTCCTTTCTTTTGTACCTATGTATGACATGTTTCTCTATCCTTAATGAGTATCAAACTTGAGTTTGATGTTAGTACATCCATTTGAAATAAGTTCCTAAAGATAATAATTTATTCTTTGTAGTAATATTCTTTCATAACCATTATAGTAACTGTATTTGAAATGACAAGAAATGGATGGGTGACCCATCACAATATTTGCATGGATGGAAACTCCAACAATTAGCTTTTTCATGACCATATTGATTACAATAAGTGCAAATAGAGATTATCTGATAGTTTTGAAGTCTATTTTAGGAATGACATGTTTGTCTATCTCCTTGATAAGACATTTTAACCATATGTGCATGATTGAAGTTATTCCATATTTTCCTTTTTGTATAAGATCTTGTTGATAAATATCTTTTCGCTTTGAGTCTCCTTTGGTATAGTTGTCATTAGACTCACAAGATGAATATTCCTTGTCATAGATATTAATTTTTTAATCTATTTCACATTGTATTGGTTCCTCCTTTTCTTTGTATTTTTCATAATTGTAATCCATCAGGTTTTTAATCCATATTGGTATTTTATTTATTCCACTTCTAAGAGTATTATCGAGCATTCTAGTAGTCATTTGTATTACCTTAATAGAGTAGTCTACCTTATACCTCCTAATATTAAGGTATATATAACCCTTAGAACATATAAGAGCTTTATTTAATAAAAAAAAAATGTTAACCTTTAGGTTATGTAGACTTCCTTATATCTCCCTAATGATGAGAGTTCACAAACCTAATAAGTTTTTAGGTTTTGTAGAAATCTTACATATATCCAATGAATTTAGGACTTGATAATATTTTATTGAAGCTAATATTACCATGTTTTGTAGAATGCCTTATGACTCCCTAGGATTTTTTGGATAGGATGTATTATCAATATAGTGTTTTTGTAAATTGTAGTTCAATTTTAAGTTGACTTTGTAGAATTTTTTAAATAGAAAAAAAACTTCTCTATATCCTTATTACTCCTATTGAACTAAGCACTATTTTCAATTCTTTGAAGAGGTTTTGAAGTTGGTATTTATTTTTCTTCCTTTAAGTGTTTTTGAGACAACACTATAAAAACCCAACTTTTGAAAACTTTAATAAACCTCTTTAAATATCCCTTTTTGGTTGATTTAATGTTTTCTAATTTCCAATTCCTAAGTTTGATGTTGTATTCCTTATAAATTCCAAATTTGGAAAACTTAGAAAATAATATTAGCAAGTAATTTTAATAACAATAATAATATCCCTTATTACTCCTTGATAACTTTTGCAAATATTAATAAATCTTAAGTATGCTTTTTTAACGAGTATCTACTATTACAATAGATAATATGTTCCCTTATAACTCCAAGAACCTTATGTTAAAACAAGCATAAATATATTTACCTCAATCGCTCCTTAATTTTGTATGTTAGTAGATCCGTAGCTACGTGTTGTGTAGCACTTATGGGCAATCAGATCCCTCTTTAACCAGTGAAAACTCGTCCCTCGATTGGCGATCGTTCACTTATGCAATATGGCAGTAAAATATATCTTCAGATATCACTTGCAGGGCTTCTCCAAATGTAAGTAAATGTTCACTGGTTTTATGAAAATATATTTAATATCTTCCTTACACTATTGAATGGTGTATAGATGTTTCACCTTGATGCATTAACTCAGTTTGACAGCAATTACTTTGCTTGGTTGTGTTCTGCTTCACACACTATTGTGTCTCCAATATCATCATCTTAATAAGGATAGGCTTCGTGACAAGTGTCACACGGAGCATTACAAGAAAACTTCTTAACATTCCTTTAGTAATGATGAACATTCCTTTGGTAGTGATAAGCGTTCCTTCGATAATGAACGTTTCTTTGAGGTTGATGGTAACCTCCAAAGAATATCAACTTCCTCTAACCAAATGTAACTCCCTTTAGGTGAGTTCTTTAACATTGGGAGACATAGATATTTTGTGCCAAGTGGCTTGTGCATGCAAGCCTTCTTTCTAATGCTCCAAGAATGAGCTTGCAACCATAATTTCTCCTTTATCTTTGCACCCTACACGAGCTTACTATATTTCTTGGTATGTAAGCTTTCTTTTGTATGTTGTCTTGGAGAGGACGATGTACGACTACAACTGGATAGATTCATGGTCTTATGACACACCTTTGAGCTCTTATTTTGGTGGATGCTTGCTTCAATGGATGCCTTAGGTATAGCTCTTATCTTTGCACTGTTTTCAGATATTTAATGCTGATTTATTCCTTCCTTTGCCACTGGTAATAACAAGCAATACCTTATCTTTTATGTAGATAACATTTCAGTGAATACCTTCTTTCTTTCTACATAAGTATGAGTTTTAATGGCTCCATTATTGTAGGTGATGCGCTGCTTATAGGGCTGAATTGGACGAAGGAGCTCTTTGGTAGCTCTTCCTTTGACTACAACTCTACTGAGTTTTTTAATAGTTCCTTCACTTGTCTACAAGTTTGTTGAATAAGGATGTGTGAGCTCTTTGATAGCTCTTCCTTTGACTGCAAATTTGCTATTTGTAGGAGCTTTTTGATAGCTCCTTTACTTGGTTGCAAGTATGTTGAACAAGGACGTGTGAGCTCTTTGGTGGCTCTTCCTTTTGGCCATAAATATACTACTTGTGTGAGATTTTGATAGCTCCTTCCCTTGGCCGCAACTCTATTGGATAATAACATCCTTCTACCCCCTGTAAATGTTAATTCTTTTGTTCTTCCAAGGAACAAAAGAGGTACCTTTTTTAATATGTAATTCTTACACCAAAATAAAGAATTTTATAATCCTTCTTTATTCTTTTGGATGATAGTCAATCCAAGCTAACGAAATGAGCCGATGATAGTCAATCCAAGCTAACGAAATGAGCCTAAACTTTGTGCTTGAAAAGGAAATTCTTCTATTCTCCTTGAATCTTGAGACTTCCAAGGTCTCTATTTGAGGCTTCCTTCAAGGATTTCAATGGTGGTTTTCTACTCCACCTTTTTTCTTGTAATGGTGGCTTCTTTTGGCCACTAAAGTGTTGCAATTTTTTTTTTTATTTTTGTGCTTCTTAACAACACAAACTAATTTAGAGCAACTAGTTAAAAAAATTACTAGAATGGTGCTTAATATATGCACTACAAATGGTAACAATAAGTTAACCTTATTGCTCCACTAATTTCTCAAATATGCTCTTAAAAATTCCACTGCAACCTCTCAAATATAATATACAATTTTCACTACAAACATAGTTGTAGGATCTAGTCATATTTTTCAATATATAAGATAGGTAGTTGATAGATAGTTGTAATTTTGTAATCTAATAAACTCTAAATTAATGTGTAAATGAACCTTAAAAAGAACTTTACTTTTTGCACTTCTTTGAAGACTTATAATGCAATCTTCCTCTTTGCAAATTTTTGATCTAACATAAGGTGCTTTAACAAATTTGCTGAGTAATATGAATAATAAATTCACTTGCACCAATAATTACTCATATTTTAGTGGAGAGAGATCCACAAGCCAGTGTAGTGGAGGCAATAGTCTTCTAGAGGATCACAAGCCAGAGCAGAGGAGAAGGAGTTCTCCTATGGATAGAGATCCACAAACCATCTGAGGGGATTGGTGTCTCCTATGGAAAGAGATCTATAAAATTGATTAGGGGATTGGTGTCTCCCTTGTACAGAGGTCCATAAACATTGTAATAGAGAAAGGATTCCCAAGAGATTTATTGAGGAAAATTTAGTGAAATATTTTCTCCATGGAGTAGCCCACATTGGGTGAACCACATTAAATTGGTGTCTCTATTGTGTGTGGTGATTTGTGCATTGCTTTGATTATTGTTGTTGATATTGCCATTGATATATTACATAATATTGTTTGGGAAATAAAATTAAAAAGTGATCTTATACTGTTCACCCCCCTCTCAGTATAAGCTTGTGTTCTTCAAAGGTCTGGTTATTTTCTCCATGGATGTAGACCACATTGGGTGAACCACATAAATATGTGTCTCATGTATTAATTTATTCTTCTATGTTTTATTTTCATATTTATTTATTGCTTGTGTTTTATTATTTAATCCTAACATCATTTGCACACTTTAGGGTTTTAGGAAAACATGAAAAAGAAAATTCTAATTAGGCTATTCCTTACACTTTAGATTCTTTAGGGAAACATAAATGTTTAGAAGATAAATCTCATTAAGAACAATATGAAAAGTAGAAGAGATTGATGAAGATAGAGTGTTGGTGGAATTGGAAAAAGGAGAGGAAGTTCATCAAAGTAGGAACAAAGATAAAATGAAACCTAAAAGGATATTTGATATGGGAAGCCAAATATCTTCTATTTTTTCTTCTGTTCTGCTTCAGCAAGAGGAATGAGTGAGCTGAGGTTTAACGGGTGTGACGAGAGTGAGGGTTTGAATAATTTGGGCAGGAATCTCGGCCAAGGTGGTAGAGGTAGAGCAAGTATGGAAGGGGTAGGTGGGAACCTCGAGCATGGATCAAGTGAGGATCTAGAGGAAGGCGGTTAGGCTACGGTAGATTTGGAGGCGGGCATCACACGGGGGCCCGACCCTCCTTAGAAAGACCCCAAAAAAAAAGATACGAAGGACAATGCGGGGCCCAAGAAGTGGCTATATTTTGTTGAGACTCTTAGAGAAAAAAGAAAGGAGGTTCTCTCTCTTCCGCCCCTAGTTCCAGTAAATAATAAAATTTTAGCCCCGACAAGTTCCATGAGCCATTTTCTTTTAATGGAAGAATTCTCCCTGGTAGCAAGTTTTTGGGAGGTAGGTCGGACATGGAGACTATCAGGGCTTGGGCAATGGGTAAATGGCGACTGGTAGGCATATTGGAGTTGGTAGCTCTAACTTGAGGGTTCTTCATTATCCATTTTAACAATATGGAGGATGCTAACCGTATTTTAATAGGAGGTCCTTGGTTTCTAGGAAAAAGGAGCCTTTTTCTTAGATGATGGGGTGAAGATTTTGACCCTGAAAAGCAAAATATTAACATTACCCCTATTTGGGTTCATCTCCCGATCTACCTGCCTAGTTCTTCAATGAATATTCATTGTAGGGCATAGCCAGAACTATAGGGGACCTGATATCCATTGACCATGTGACCTTGGCCAGGACAAGGATGACTCATGCATGAATCTACGTAAATGCTAATTTGAATAATGAATTGCCAAGGTTTGTGGAGCTAGAGTATGGAGAATACTATAGAAAATAGTCGGTAGAATACGAGAATAGACTAGCATTCTATGTAGAATATAAAAATAAAGGACATCTATGTAATCAATGCCCTAACCTGGTAATGAATAGAGAAAAACGAAAGTAGGGAATGCTAGACAGAGGAAATTTGAGGAGTTTCCCTAGCAGAGGTGATTTCAATCAAGCAAACTATGTATACCAAAAAAGGAAAAGAGAGGGTGTAGGGTCCTAGCAAGACAAAGAAAAACAACAGGTTGTTGACAACCAAAATACTCAGGTAAGTTCCAATCCTCTAGTTTCAAAGAAATTTTCAATTCTATCCAATATGAGAGTAGTAGGATTATCAGAAGATATGGAAGCCTAGAACCTTCAGGATAAACTTTCTGAATCTCTCGAATCCCCATCCAAGTCAGGATCCTCAAACCCTAATGCTGAAATTACTGTAATACCAGTGGGCATCACAAATCCAAACCCTAATGCATGATCTCTAGAATCCACATCCAAGTCAAGATCCTTAAATCCCAATGCTGGAAATACTTCAAGCCCAGTGGGCATCCCAAAGCCAAACCCTAATGTTGAAGAACTTAGAAAGAAATTTGAGGCATTGGAAAATAAAAAATCTCATCTCCCTAACATCATCACTAGGATCCAAGTGAATCCTACTAAGGGGTAGTCCCGTAGACCAGGGGAATACAGGAAAAATGGAGAAGATTTGGATGTAGGGGTGGATATATGTGAAAATCTTCAGACTGAGGAATATGGCAGTTCGGTTCTGCAACAAATTACCTCTCCTCAGTTTAGTCCTAAACAAACCAGGAGCACTGTGAAGTCTCCTATAGATTTTTTTAGTGAAAAAAGAAGAGGGAGAATATCAAATGCTGAGCATCAAAAAATTAAAACTGATAATGACATTGCCAATGGAAAACATAGAACCGTGTTTCAACAGGTTATTCCGGGTTCTGAAGACAACAAATTAGGAAAACCCCCTCAAGGGAGGGGGAGAGGAAGAAATCCCAAAAAATATAAATGAAGTTCCAATGGCCTGCCCAAACATAGGGAAGTCATTGTAATAATACATCAAGTGAATCCAACTATTATCATGTTGCAAGAAAAAAAAACTGATGAGATTCAGTAAAAAAAAATAGCAAAAAAATATGGAATCAAGGGGAGATGGTTTGCAAATCAGCCAGAGGAGCATCTGGAGGCCTTATGACTTTGTGGGATCCCCGGATAGTAGAAGGCACTATTATTCAAAAAGATGACAAGGTTCTTAGTGTTTTATTTAAGGACATAAACAACAACAGGTTGTGGATCCTTTTAAATATTTATGCCCCCACTTCAATTCAAGGGAGAGCTCTACTGTGGGAGTACTTAGGCAATCTGAGTGAAATCTTCCATAATGTCCCCTAGATTTTGGTTGGGAATTTTAACACTCCTCTTTACCCTTTAGACAAAATGGGTGGAAATTGACCACCTATCAGGAGCATGGATGAGTTCAATGACTTTGTGAACTCCAAAATGTTGATGGATGTAAAAATTAGAGGAGCGAATTATACCTGGAGCAATCGGTGGATAGGGTGTCATCTCATTCAAGAAAGGCTTGACAAGTTTTTCTATCAAAGGAGGCTACAAATTTGTTTGGTGATTCTACCCTACAAACCCTTCTTAAAATTGCCTCTGATCATAATCCCATTTTTTTGGATATCCCTAACTCTCTGTCCTTCAAGAAACCTTTCATATTTCAATCTATGTGGATCGAACATTCCAATTTTAGAGATAACTTAAGTTAGTGGTGGCAGCAGTCTGTCATGGGTAGTGCAACTTTAAACTTGCTGGTAAATTAATGTTTGTTAAGGAAAAGCGTCGAACTTGGAACAAAGAGGTCTTTGGGAACCTCTTTGAAAATAAAAAATAGGTCGTTGAAAGTTTGAAGATAATTGATCAAAGGATCCAACATGGTGATGCTGATGAAACTACTAGGCAAGAGGAATGAACAAAACTAGCAGAGTTTCATAACATTTTTGTCTATGAGGAAATATATTGGAGGCAAAAATCAAGGGCTCTTTGGTTGAAAGATGGATATTGAAATTCCAAGTTTTTTCACATCACCACGCTTAGAAACAGAAGCAATAACAAGATAATTTTTTTTTTAAAAGCATATGGTTCTATTACTCAAGACTTAACATAAATCATAAAGGAGGCAGTAACTTATTTCAATTATATCCTTGGTCAAGAATCGTAGTGCAATGATGAGGTCAAAGATATTCTCTTGCAATCCATTCCTAGCATAATAAATGAGGATATAAACCTTAAGCTTCTAGCTCCATTTTTTTATGAGTAAATTAAGAAAGCCTTATTTAGCATGGAGCCAGACAAAGCCCCGGGACCCGATGACTTTCCCCCTTATTTCTATCAAGATTTTTGGGACATCATAAGTGAGGATGTAATTTTTGTTGTCAAAGAATTCCAAGCAAGCAATCATATCCCAAAAGGTATCAACTCTACTTTTATTTCTCTAATTCCTAAGAAGCAAACCCCTGAATCTATGGCTGACTTCAGGCCAATCAGTCTGTGCAATGTTTCTTACAAGATCCTAACTAAAGCCATTGCAAATAGAATGAGAGATATTCTACCCCACATCATAGATCCATGCCAGGGAAGCTCTGTCTAGGTCAGGCCAATCTTGGATGGATTTATCATAATTCATGAAGCTCTGCACTCTGCTCATAAGACTAACAGGTCTATTTTTACCCTCAAGCTTGATATGAACAAAGCATTTGACAGGCTAAATTGGGACTTAAAGAATGTATTTCTAAAGCATGGTTCTCTATTCTAGTTAATGGAACAACTGCTAGTTACTTTCAAATTCGTAGAGGAATTCGGCAAGGGGACCCTATCAGCCCCATGTTATTCATCATTGTGGCAAAAGCTTTAGGCAGAACAATAAAAAATACTTGCAGTTCAAGGCTAATATCAGGAATCAAGGAAAAATCTCTCACTAGGGTTGTTTATCACCAACAATTCATTTATGATACCCTTACATTGAATAAGGCATCAGTGGTTGAGGCCAAAATAATTAAATACATCCTGCAACTCTACGAGGATACTGTTGGTTAGAAAGTTAATTTCAATAAAAGCAAGTTATATTTCTTGAACAACCTCATTCAGAGGCAAGGAAGGATTGCAAAAATTTTAGGGTGTGATATAGCAAACCTCCCCACTTCGTATCTTGGTCTCTCTCTTTTCATTGGTTCTTCGAGAGAGTCAATGTGGGACAGGGTTATTGAAAGAATTCAAAAAAACTTGTTGGATGGAAAGGTCATCTTCTATCTCAAGCAGGAAAGTTGACCCTCACTAAGGCCTCTCTTTAGAGCATTCCAGTCTATTTCCTCTTCATTTTCAAATCCCCTGTGAAGGTTTTCCAAAAATTTGATAAACTCCAAAAATAATTTTTATGGACTGGATCAGAGGAGAAAAAAATGATACACCTTGTAGGATGGACCAAAGTGTGCAGACCCAGGGAAAATGGGGGCTTAGGTCTAAGGAGAATTGCTCATATAAATTTAGCTTTACTAGCTAAGCAAGCGTGGCATCTCATTTTTGGTGAAGAAAATGAATGGACAGCTATCATCAAACGAAAGTATCTTCAAAATATGGAATTTCTAAGTGACTCAGTTCCAATCAGAGGTTTTGCTTTTTGGAAAGAAATTCTTAATTATAAGGAAATCATCAAAAAAGGTTTAATATGGGTTTTAGGCAATGGTGAGAGGATAAATTGTTGGAATGACAGGTGGGCTAAGGATGAACCACTAATGTAATATACTAACTTAGCCCGAATTAGAGATATCACAGAAGAACTCATTGACAGAAAAGTCTCTGATTATATGGTTGAGGACAGAGATAGAATGAAGTGGAAACAAATAAGAATTCATGAATTTCAAGTGAAATCAAATGATATTTTTAACATTCTCGAGCAATAGTTTATCCCCATGAGACCCAAGGAAGATCAAGTGACCTGGGCTCCTACGGAAAATGGGTAGTTCATGATTAAATCAGCTTACAAGCTTCTGCTTGATGACGAGGATTTTGTCCTCCAAAAGGACTTAGTTTGGATAAAAAATTTAATTCCAAAAATTGTAATCTTTTCATGGTTGGTTATCCAAGGAATAATTCTAACCATTGATAATATGATGCGTAAAGGTATTTGTATCAATAATAATTTTTATCTATATAGGGCTAATTGGGAGACCATTTGTCAAATTTTCCTTGAGTGCCTTTTTACCTTGACTATCCTAAGTGGGGTTTTTTAGGCCTTCAAATTTTCATGGGTTAAACTAGCCATTGTACTTGATTTGTTCGTCCAGTGGCCTTGCCCCTTTTCAAGCCAAAGACTTAGATACATGTGGAAAATTTGTCTCAATCACTATCTTTGGTAGGTGTGGTTAGAAAGGAACCATAGAGTCTTTAATGAGTCTATCCATGATCATCAAATTATCATTTCCAGGATCCTATCCTTTGCTAATGAGAATGTGAACCTTATCCCTTTTGATAGCTATAAATATCATGTACATGAGACCATGATTGCTCAATATTTAATCTTAACCTTGTTAGATGAGTTTGTGCCTAGGTTAGTCAACCCCAGAGCCAATGTTAAGTGGTCTCCACCTCCTACGGGTTGGTTTAAGCTTAATTTTTATGGATCAGCTAAGGAAAATCTTGGCATAGCAGGCGCTAGTGGCATTGTGTGAGATCATAATGGGAATATGATGCTTGTGTTTTCTAAATATTTGGGAACAAGGACGAACAACAAAGCTGAAGCTAGAGCTATGTGGAGAGGCCTTCAAATGACTCAAGACTTAGAAGGCAATTTGATCATAGAAGGAGACTCTATGCATGTTATAAATCTCCTCAATAATTTGAAAACACCTCCTTGGAGGATTAAAACAATTTTTGAAGAGGCTAGGATCCTTTTCCAGGGAAGACAGGACAGAAAATCCCAACATGTCTTTCGAGAAGCTAACAAAATTACTGATAAGCTGGCCAATTTGGGTGTTGATGGTGACGAACTTTTCAAATGGGAACATGGTGTCCTAAGTGAAGTAGAGGAGCTTATTCAACGAGAATGACAAAAATGATAGTCAAATTTACCAACAGGGAAGGCACTATAAGTTTGAAGGCTAGGAATATTCCCATCTCTTTTTTGAATTGGACTCAATAAAAATTATCTGAGCTATCAGTCTTCGTAGATGCTGCTTGGAAATACCACAAAGACTAATGGGTATAGTCACATGTTAGATAACATGGCTCCTAGTCATATTAGTAATTTTAGGTTGGTTGATAATCACAGGGAAGGAAATAAATGACAATATAAGACTTCGAACCAAAGCCACGTGGACCACCAGATAGCCACCACCATAAATCTAGCCAGCAGGTTCACTTCTCCAAGGTTGATTTGCCAAGATAGTATGTGGTACCAAAGCATGTCATATACGGAAGAAAGCAATTACAAAAGAATTATTAAGAGTAACTGTCAATACAGAGATTGTGGGAGTGTTTTTCATTACTCTGTTATGTGTGTCTGCAGCTTTTTGTTTCTCCATTGTCTCAAGGAAGGGATCCGTGTCTATTTCTTTTTTGTAATTATGATGCAGGTGTGTTTTCTCGGGGTATACCCAAAATATTGTATGGGAAGTTTCTTTTTGATAACAGGCTATGTGCCTTACCGGATGTAATGGCTTTGGCGGCATGCAGATTTTACATATATAGGATCCATAGTAAGGATATGTTCATCAACAGCCCTAGGCTGATTTTTGTAAAAGGTTTTGGGTCAACCTGTAAAACCCGATATTAATGCTATAGTATCTTATCTACCAAAAAAAATATGGGAAGCCAAATAAAAATATCATAGGTGTTAACAAGAAGTGAGGCTAATCACACTAATAAAAATAAAATTGTTGGTGATGAAAATGATATCAATGAATATTAAGGGTATGAATAAGACTCCTAAAAAAATTATTAAGGAATTAATAGGTTGTTATAGTCCTAAGTTTATTTTAATACAAGAAATAAAATCAGATAGTGAGAAATGTAAGGATGCTTTAAAGAAGATATGGAGGATGGATGATTATCTCATAGTTTCTTCTATAGGATCTTGAGGTGATATTGCAATAATATGGAAAAAATGCAAATGGGCTAGGCAATTATTAGAAGCAAAAAGTAATTGGGTTGCTATATTATTTTACAGGAAAGATGAAAACATCAAAGTTAGGAATAAAAATGTATATGATCCAACTATAGTTATTCCTCGTGAAATATATTGGAAGGACCTTAACATATTTTTATCACATACAATGATGATTCATTTTGATTTTTTGTTTTTTTTTGGATGATTTTAGCACTATTGTATCTCAATCAATGCAAGATTTTACTTAATTTGTCAATTCAAATGACCTTTGGGATGTTAGTCCTTTAGTTTTTCAATATACATGGGATAATAGACACATTGGGCAAACTCATATAGCAAAAATATTGGATAGATTCTTGTTATCCAATAAATGGTTGCAAACAAAGTATACAATCTCTTCAAATATTTTATTGTGAGCAAGATCATATCATAAAATCAATATTTTGACTTGTGATTTACCTAATAATGGTCATCCAAATCCATTTTTCTTCTATTCTATGTGGCTTCAAAACCTTGATTTTTTCCAAGTGGTTATGTTATGGTGGGATGAAACAAAATTCGAAGGATCATGTATGTACAGGTTTTTTCAAAAGATGAAACATTTAAAGGATCAAATAAATATTTGGAATGCAAAATATTTTGGTAACAAATTTAAAGAAAAGAAATAAATTGAATCCAAGCTCAAAATTTTACAAGAGATAGTAGAAATCAATGGAATAAATGAGGATTCCTATGTGAAAGAAAAACAATTACTTTATGATTATCATAATGCATTAAAAAAGAGTCATATTTATTCCAATAATCTAGAGAGAAATGGCTCAAGGAAGGAGATAAAAATACAAACAAAAAACATGTTACAACAAAAAAAATCGTCACATTAAAAATATTTTATGTCTATATGGAAGAGATGTTGAGGATAAAGAAGATATAAGGAGGGAATCAATTAATTATTTCAAAACTATTTTGTTTGATACTAGGAAAGATAAGGAGACACAAGATAAACTTTTACAAAATATTCCATCAATTATCACACAAGGACAAAATGAAATCTTGATGAAGAAGATATCTAAAGAGGAGCACCATGAAGCAATTTTCTCTTTCCATCCTAACAAGGTACTTGGCCTTGATGAATTTTCTACAATTTTCTTTAAAAAAAATTGGGATTTATTGAATAGTGATATGTTAGTTGTGGTTGAAGAGGCCCAAAAAAGAAAGGCTATAATAAGTGAGATAATTGCCACTTTTATTATGTTGGTTCCCAAGAAAGGTGAGATAAAATATTTTAATAATTTTCATCCAATAAGCCTTTGTAATATGATTTATAAGATCATTTCAAAAATTATGGCAAATAGGTTGAAGGACATTCTAGGTTGTGTTATCTCAAAGGAACAAGGTGGTTTTGTTTGTGGTAAACAAATTCTTGATGGTATAATTATTGCACAAGAGGCCATACATTCTCTTCATTCCATGAAAAAACCAAGTATGCTTATGAAATTAGATATGAACAAAGCATATGATAGGATTTCATAGAATTTTCTACATGCTATTCTTAGAAAGTTTGACTTTAAAGGTAAAAATAGAAGGAAAAATTAAATGTATTCAAGTTACAAAAAATGGTCCCTCCAAATCTCATATTCAATATGTTGATGATACTTTTCTTTTGTGATATCCCTTAGTCAATGAGGCCATAGAGTTTAACTCAATATTATCATGCTATGATAAGGCTACTGGACAATTGGTTAATACTATAAAATCTAAAAACAAATTCATTAATATTGCCCTAGAATTACAATAAATTATTGTGAATATTTTATGGTTAAAATTGAAAATTTTCCATTAACCTACTTGGGTATTCCTTTGTCTCATAAAGGAAATAAGAAGGAGCTTTGGATCTCTTTTTTGGATAGAATGAAAGCTTGTTTGGCAGGTTGAAAAGGTAAGTTCTTAACCATGGTAGGAATGCTACAACTCATAAATACTACATTGCAATCCATCCCTATTTATATGATGTCACTTTCAAGATTACCCACAAGTATAACACCAAAAATTGATAAAATTCAAAGAGACTTTCCATGGAAAGGTTGTGAGAAAAAATGTAGGTTTCCTCTTTGTAAGTGGGATAGGGTTTGCAACGCAAATAATATTAAAGTATCAGGCTTGAGGAATTGTAGACTTATGAATTTGGCATTAGGGGCAAAACTTATATGGAGATTATTCAAATATCAAGAAAATAATTGGATAAAAATATTACTTCAAAAATATATAGGTTCTCTTGATGCAATGAAACTATTTAGGAAAATAACCCTATCCAAAGTATTGTCAACATGGAACTTCATATAAGATAATTTAAAATTGATAAAGAAACATATTAGATGGTTAGTCAATGAGGGGAGTTATACAAATTTTTGGTCTAATGCTTGGTTGAAGCCTTATCCTCTTATCTTTGACTCAAAATGGCAACCATTGGCTCAAGCATACCTAGCATGTAAAGGTTCAAAGTAAAAGACTAGATTAATATGAGAAACAACTCTAGATCATGGATTTCTTTTAGTAGTTTGGTTGAAGGAGAGAAAATCAAAAAAATTCCTCATGAACTTCAAAAGATGCTTCAAGAGTTCTATTTGCCAACTTTTACACAAAAGGATGATTTGGTTTGGAATTTATCAAAGGATGGTGGATACTTGGTTAAGTTGGGATATCATATCCAAAATATTTTCTTCGAAGAATTTTTGGTCATCAGATGCTCTCCCTAAGGCCTCAACATTCCTTTGGTTAGCAGTTCAATGTAAGATTCTTACAAGAGAGAGTTTACAAAGAAGAGGATATTATGGACCTTTTAGATGTACCTTCCATGAGAACTATTTAGAAACATAAGACCATTTACTTCTTCATTTTCCCTTTGCTCGCACCATTTTAAGTTACTTTTTAAAAATATGAAATTTTAAGTTACTTTTAAGTTATTTGTTTGAATTTATGGCTTGAAAGGAATGATAAGTTTTTAAAAATAAATGTCAAAATCATGCCCAAGTTTATAACCATATTATTACCTCTCTTGCAAAATGTCTATAAATATGGTGCTCATCATGAGAAGTCTCAAGTTAAAAAAGAGGTGCTAATAAATTGATTACATGATTTGAACATATATGGAAGAGTCATCTATGATAATGAAATTAAAAAAAAAAATCTACTATGATCCATCGTACAATGGAAATATCTAGAAATTGGGTTTATCAAAATTAATTTTGATAGTGCTTCTGAAGGAAATCTGTGAAAAGTTGGTGGAGGTGGTTTTTTTAGAAATAGTGAAGGAAAAATTCTCCTCACTCAAAATCATATGGAACTTCAATTAACAACTATGAAAAGGCTAGGGTACTTTTTATAGGGATTAAAATTACAATAGAAAAATGATAGAAATATATTTCAATTGATGAGGATTCACAATCATCAACACTAATAACAAAAATGGATGTGGAGATTGGATAAAAAATAATATTATTGTTGATGTTCATCACCTATTAATAGAGGCAATCTCTTGGAAGTGTGAGCATATTTATAGAAAAAGAAACTAAGTAACAGATAATTTGGCCAATTGCAAAGTTAATCTTCATCTTGGTGAAATTCAAATTTTAGAAGGCAATTGGCAAAGTGAGATTTTATATCTTAATCAAAATGATGTCAAAGATCTAATTGTGAAAACATAGCACATTGAGGAAGTTGAAGAATACATTTAATAGAAAAAGAAATGAAAAATTATGTTAAAAAGTAATGTTGGATATGGTTTAATTGATATAGCAACAAATGTAATATTTTGGTATTTTGATGGGAGTGACCCAATAAATTCACATATAACTTTATTTTTTTTTTTTAATTTGTGGAAAACATCCCAAAAGGGATGCCACTTTCGGGTAAGACCCAAGGAGGCAAGGGTATTCATTCCGCCAAAAACGCCCAGGACACGGACCTGGCCTACCACCTTTGACATACTCAAGGAGCAAACAAACACACAAAACCAAATTAAAAAAAGTAAATAACAACAAAAATAATAAAATAAAATAAAAAACATGCTCCTTGAGTGTATCAAAACCAAAAGCACAACCAAACACGCACAATAAGATAAAAGAAACCACAACATAAACCACATAGAAAAACACAAGAACCACATAACAAAACACAAACAAGAAAAAAACAACAGCACACTACAAAGACATAACCCAAAAAAACAAGAAAAATAAACACAACCAAAACCTAAAAAATAAAATAAAAATAAAAACAACCAACAACAGACAATAAAAAAAATAAAAAACATAGAAAACACTCACACATAAAAAAAAAATGAAATAACACAAACAAAGAGAAACCCAAGAACAAGAACGAAAAAAAACACAAGAACAATAACAAAAAACATAAAAAAAAACAAAACAACAAAACACAAGAACAACAAAAAACAACACAAAGAACACAAAAACAAAACAAAACAAAAGAACCCACCCACCTTAAAAAACTAATCAAAGAAGACAAAAGAAAAAAAAAATGAACAAAACAATGACCTATTTAGACCAGAAGACTATTAATGCAAGAATCAACAGAGGAAACAAAATAAAGAATAGGATGAGCTAGGGAACTAAAAAAACCGAATGAACCAAAGAGAAAAAAAAAAAACAAGAAGAAACTAGGTACCTTCAGAATTGGAGCCATCCAAAGAAATGATAGAAAGAAGAGCTTCCCTAATTTGAGAAGCCCACCATATAGGAGGGTGGCCATAACAAGTAAGATCACCTTTGTCCAAAGCCCAATTAGCTAAAGCATCAACACTCTTGTTTTGATCTCTGACCATATGATTGTAATAAAATTTCAAAAATCCCATCTAGATTAACTGAATCTTCTCAATAATTCTTTTTATTCTCCAATCCACCTTATGATTCTTAGGAGTCTTCAAGAGATTAATCATAAGTTGAGAGTCAGACTCAACTAACACCTTTTCCCATCCAACTGTAGTAGCCTCCTGAAGTCCTCTAAGGATACCATACCCCTCAGCAAGGTTATTGGAAAAAATACCCAAATTCTCAGCAAAAGTAAAAACTAGGGAGCCATTTGAAAGTCTACCAATTCCTCCCACACTGGATTTTCCAGGGTTCCCTCTAGAGGCTCCATCAGTATTGACTTTTCCAAAATTCTTAGAAGGAGGTTGCCAATTTCTAGTCCTATCCATCTTACTAATACTCACATTCCCTTTAAGTTGGTTGCCCTTAGAAGGTTTAATCTTCAATCTTTGCATCACTTGATCCCATATTTGGTGGGAGTTTTGGGGGTGATTAAGGAGTTGATGGACTGATTCAACTAAGTTGGCTATGGTCTTTTGCCAAATATAGTGAATATCCTTCCTATCTTGATTAAAAATTCGGTCGTTCCTTTCATTCCAAATATTCCAAAGAAGAATGGTAGAACCCATCCAAACTAACTGCCTAATAAAATGATCAACACCCTCTTGATTAGGCCAATCCCTCCAAAGCTATTCAAAAGTGAAAAAATTGGACCACTGTAATCCAAGTAAAGTTGCCATTCTCCTCCATAGCTCAGAGGCTAAAGTACACTCAATAAAAAGCTGGTTGATATTTTCTACATTCTTTTCACACATGTCACATCTAAAATGGCCATGAAAACCACGCTTCATAAGTTGCTCACCAGTAAGAACCCTACGATGCAATAAATTCCAATTAAAGAACCTCACCTTAGGCCAGAGCTTTTGAGCCCACAATTGAGAAAATATGTTAGAATAATGGTTGGGATTATTATGGCATAAGGTCAAATAACCTTGAGCAACTGAATACTCACCCTTAGTAGTGTTGTTCCATCCAAAATAATCTTTTTCATGGGACCAAGAGAGGGATCTCATATGAAGGATGCCTTGGATATCTTGTCTTTGCCTTTCTGGGATTTGAATAGGCTAGTCCTCAATAGGGATCCAATATCTACCAACCTTTGAATTACCAGTATGGTACCGACAATAATTAGCCACCTTTATCCAATTAGCTCGATGAAGCTCCTCCATCCAAGGCCTCCAATCGAGAAACTGAGTTATTAAAGGCTTGTGACCATCCCAAGAATCTATCCAAAAATTTGCATGCTGACCATTATGAATGATCCAAAATAATTTTTTCTTTATCAAATCCTCACCAGACTTAAGAACTGCTAAAATGGGAGAACCTTTGGTAGGAAGTTGATAGCGAACAAGGTCTTCAGGACTTTTGTTCTCAGCATATTTAGCACGGAGATTATTGGCCCAAAGAGCATTGGGGTTATGGAACATCCTCCAATATAATTTAGCAACTATTCACATATAACTTATTAAATATATATATATATATATATATATATATATATTAAATAACACATATTTTTACGATTTTTAATAAGCTTAAATATCCTTAAATATATATATATATATATATATATATATATATATATATATATATATATATATATATATATATATATATATATATATGGATATTTAAGCTTATTAAAAACCTTAAAAATGTGTTATTTAATATATATATATACATTGGAAATCATAGTCTAATGCTAGAGAACTCCTAGTAGCCATGTTGATGGAGAAGAGAATGTAAAATAGAAAAGAAATTCCTTTGGACATCAAATAAGAAGATGAAAAAAAAAATCAAGCACTATTAAGTGGATTTTCTTTCAAAGAAATAAAGATAACAATAATACCTCCATTGCTTGATTTTTATCTAAGTGTTGTAACTGCTTGACAATTGTTTTTAATAGATCAATCTCTTTATATACAATGTATCATTTAAGAGTAGAATATAATAGAGGTGGGTCATGTAAGTCCTCAAAAGGTTAAAGAAAATGAAGCATTTCGATAAAATAATGCACTGGCCTCAAGGTGTTTATATAGTATTATAGAGTATTGAGTGGAGCATTCACTATAAAGCAAGAGTCTTAGTTTTCTTCAATATTCTTAAAATAATAAATATTAAATTCAAGTTAGTATTTATTAGGTAGCTCAAATAGTTAGATAGTGTGTTGTTTAGTTATTTGATTAGTTTGTTGAACTATAAATTAGTTTGTTGTTTACCAAATCATATAATTGGATTTCTTTGTATAAATACATTGCAAATGATGAATAAAATGCAAATTATATATTTTACAATATGGTATCAGAGCCATGGGCCTATCTACTTTCTTCTTAGATATGATTTTGATCTAAATTTTGGGTTATCTCCCAAAATTGGATCTCTCTTAGAAAGGGACAACTCCAATTCTTTTATCACAATTGGTGTTATGGTTGGAGCAACCTTCCTCAAATGTTGTCTTTCCATTTAGTAATATATAAATTTGGTGTCTCTTATTTGCTTTTCCTTTATTTGTTATGCTGTGGGAAGCTCAAATTATGTAGAGTTTCTGAAGGATACACTAAAAAATGACTACAACTTAGTAAAAACTAAAGTGACCAAAATAGTTGGAGCTTTCAACTTGTTTGCAATAATCACATCAACCTATGTCAATGGAATTATTCTCTAAATTTAAGCCACAATAGCGCCTCCTATAATGTTGAAGATGTTTAAAACATTGTGCATGTGCTATATAGTGGTTGTAATAACCTACTTCTCTGATACAATCTTGGGCTACTAGACCTTCAATAGCAAGTCTTCCAATACAATTTACTCTAATTTTATGCTTATCAAAAGTTCAATGTTAGTTCCAAATTAGTTTCTCTTGGTGACCACCATTTTCATTATTCTACAAATATCCAATGTAGCACTGGTTTACTTGTAACCAATATTCTAGAAAGTAGATCTATAGATGTAAAAAAAGAGATTTTATTTGCAAAATTTGATTCTAATATTGATTTTATGGTCTATTGGGTTGCAATTATGATGTCGATGGTGGCCATGCTGCTATTTTTTTATAATGCAATGATCGACATGTTTGGAATTACGCCCTTGGACTTCATTTTTCCCATGGTGCACTATAATCTTACATTCAAGCCCTCTAAGTTTAGCTTAGATTTTTGTAAAAACATGACCATTGTCATTGTATATTATGTAGTTGGAGTTTTATGGTGTATTTTTACTGCTTGATATAACTACAAGATTTTTGCAGGTGTCCATCAAGAAAGTGAGGAGGAATTATCTCTTCTAAAAAAAATCTAAGAAATGTTCTTGTGAATGGTTGTGTATGTCCAATATTCACAAGAGGTATGTTGTACCTATGATTGGTTGTATGTCACTAGTCATGAGGATGTGAATATCAAGTGTGTCTCTATTCACATAATGAATATGTGACTAGTTGTAGGTCACTAGTCACAAAATATTAGAGATAGTATATATATCCAGATCCTTGATTGGGAATTCAGTGGGGTGTGACCAGTTGTGTTCACA
Organism: Wollemia nobilis; assembly: GCA_028583015.1. Taxonomy (NCBI): domain Eukaryota; kingdom Viridiplantae; phylum Streptophyta; class Pinopsida; order Araucariales; family Araucariaceae; genus Wollemia; species Wollemia nobilis. The sequence continues at coordinate 4,053,427 of JAQPPZ010003361.1, read as the reverse complement.
TCATTATAAATCATGTATTGTAGAGTTTGTCTTAGCCCATGATTTTTATATACTAGTGAACTTTTGAATTTGTCTTAGTTTTTTTTATTAGATTAAAAGGGACCCCATCCTTTTATACAAAATGAAAGTATTGGATAATAGGTTCACACCCTATATAGTGATAACTACTTAGCCACACCAAAGAAAAACATCTGAAATGAAAGGACTAAAGTATAGAGCATACAAATAGAAATAGCCTGCAGACAGGCCAATAGGCCCTCAAAACAAGCAATGAGATTGGAACCGAAACCAAAAGATATCGAGCCCAAAAACATCTGAATATTTTTTCACCCAAAGTCTTCCTCTATTTTGGGTTGACCCACAAATAGCCTGGATGTATGAAATGACCATCTAAAGAGCTCCCAATAGAGCTTGATTTATCCCATCCAAATTTCCAAGAAAGGGTGAAAGGTTAGGGAGCACCGAAATCGTCACTAGGGAAGCATATTTTACGTAATTCCTATCATAAAAAACCTTCTGATCATTCCTTGTTGGTTGGTTATCCTCATAATATGATACCTCAATCAAAGTCAAATATTTCCCATTTTTTTCCTTTTTTAAAAATAGCCATTTGGAATGCCTATAACTACCCCAATTATGATATTGCATGTTACCTCCACATCACTCTCAGAGAAATATTTCTCCTTCTCTAATAAATTCAATGAAATTTTAGGGCTTGAACCAGAATGCTGACCAGAAGCCTTATTCAAAGTAATGCTCGATTCCAAAATTAGAGGAACTTTTTGGAAATCAGTTCTATCCAAAACCTCATCTACCACCACCCCTTTGGATTTTGCAACGTATTCAAATGTAAGTAGAATCAGACCCTAATGAAATGGGTCTAGCCCTTTCCCACCCCTTACATCTGACATGGTTTTCTCCAAAGAATCAAATAGGAGTAGGTGCACATTCATGAGGTGCTTCCTTCTTAACTGGTTTAAAAACATAAAATGATATGAAGCACATCCATCCTCACGTCTAGGGTGGTGTAATTCATGATGATCAAAATGACTCGGTACCATGGTTCCTTGAGGTATTTTGCATCAAATCCATTCGCACTCTTTGAAATATACTCCCCATTTCCCCTAAAAGTATTTATTTCTCTCTTGAGAGAATGCTTCTTCTGGTTATCGGTAGCACCATCAACTGGCAACCCAATAACCTCTCCAATCAATTCCACTAAGAATTGAAACTCAACTCCACCAGCTCGAACCCAACCTCTCCTCCATGATTGGCCAATGTTCTATACACCACCCTATGATATCCATGAAAGAACATGATATAGTTCAACAGCCCACCTTTACGAAGAATATTTCTAACTTCATCATCAATCTCTAGAACAAAGGGTTTAATAGAAACTTTGCATACTTTCTAGGTAGACCACAGACCCATAGTGCTACACCAATAAGTAAGAAGATAAGACTTAGGAAATCCAAAACTAAAGCAGATCACAATGCAATAACTCAACAACTAGGAGAGTGAATAAAAAGGTCCAAACCATCCTTGGGGTAAAACTTCAACAAGAGTTTGAAAAGATCACCAGGAGGCATAGAGCCACAAGAACATCACCCAACCATGATTACAAGATGACACAAAAAAACAAGATCCATTCAGCCAAACTAAGTCACACAAGATTGACCACATGAGCCCATGATGTAACAATCTAGGAGTTTTCATTCCCCATGCGAACCATGAATGAGAATTGCAGTTTCCAATCCCATTATCTCTTGAAGCTCTAATACTAAAAATCCTAAGTGAAACAAAATTAGAAGGATTTGAAAAATCTACCAACCAAGCCACTACCTAGAGAACCAAACAACCAAGATCTTGAAAAATAAATTAAGGTGTCACAAAAGAGCCCAAGCAAGAATGGAAAACCACAAGTGCCCAAGAACCAAATTAGAAAACCAATAACAACAAGATATTCCTAGGAGTCACAAGGTAAAGGAAAATAAAACCAAAAACCCCCAGCCACTACGGAATTTGCTCTCTAAAAACTATAGCACCATACTTGAAAAAATTAAAATATGCCTAGCCTACCTTAAGGCGATAAAACAAGTCAACACTCAATGATCCATAAATAAGGATGCCAAAAGGGAACGTTAAAGGAAGGTGTTGATATTCAAAAATCCCCCGAGACCAGATGCTCGATCTACCACTCAAGAGACACAAAACATCATAGCCCCATACACCTATCCTTGTAATGAATGAAATAGAGAGATAATTCTCTAAGAGGTAGGGCTAACTACCTGAGTCCCAATGTAAAATGAAATCAACCATTGTCATAAATTACCATTCTTTGAATACACTAAGGAAAATTTGAAACCCAGATCGTGAGCCTCTGAAGAGAAATACCCATGTTTGCTAAAAGATCCACAACATAATTTTCTTCTCTGAAGATATGTTGGATTCTAACCTCCTCTCTAGATAGAATAAATTTTTGTGCCTCAAAGTGTTGTAAATATGAGCAGGTTTTGTTGTCATTGATGTCAATAAGTCAACACCAGTAAGTCAGTTTCAGTGAGCAACATCAGTTTCAGGTTTCGTAATCAAGTGCAAAAGAAAGTTTCCTTCCAGGTGGTCAGATGAGGTTTAAAGGGCAAAAGGAAGGCCCAAGAAAAATAATATTATAATAATTTATTATAATATTAAAGGTGCAAGATATTTAATTAATTATAATATTTTTATTATAATTTAATTTATAAATTAATTTAATTAACTTTTAAAGTTATTAAGTTAATTTTAAATTAATTATAATTTAATTATATATTAATTTATAGGTTAATTAAACTAACCCTAAGCATAGGGTTATAAAATTCATAATTCAAATTTTCGAATTATCACCAATGTCATCGAAGGCATAGCCCAATGCATATAAAGGAGTGAAAGGCCTTGGTAAATATTTCATTTGTGATCAAATTTTAATGGTGTGTTTCGTGCACAAATCAAAGGATCGATCGTGTGTTTTTTAAAGGCTTATAGAGGCATCGAAAAGGAAAAGGAGGAGATGTTTTTGGTTTATATTCCAAGGTGTGTTGTAGTGTAATAGATAGTAAGGGAAGGCGCTAAGTCTTGGCCAGCGGAAGGTGCAGGGATTGAATATTACGGGCTAGAGTTTTTATGAAGCAAGATTTGTTTTGAGGTTTGCGCGCTAGGAAGGATACAAAGGGAAGGAATGAGCCTTATCCTTTGTGTGGAGGCTCGTAGCCCATGTGGTGGGCGCACACCTTTATAAGGCACCCAACTTTGGATAGGTTTCGTATTTGAAACCCACTGAAAGCATTTTTCTGGGATAAATAAGGTATGCATCGATTATTTTTCTCTTGCTAAGGTTGTAATTTTGGAGGTTGCTTTGCTGTAAAAAATAAAGGTTGATTAATTTTTTTGAGGGAGATATAAGGGTATTAAAAATTAAATATTTGAATTTAAATTTTTGTGATTATAGTTTATGAAGTTGGATATTATAAGGGTTATAAGGACTTTGTTATACTTGTTGTTAAGTGTAGTGTTATGGTGAAATTATTAAATTGAATATTGTGAGTTTGGAGATTATAAGGTGTATAAAAGGATTTGTTATTTTGTATGAAAGATAATCTTTGAGAAAATTATTTTGTAGAGATCTTGAGAGAGGTTGTGGTAACCTAACCCTAGTGTTGGTAAAGAAACTTTTGATTATGGTTAAGACAGGTTTTGAAGATATATCTCCATCAAAATAAAAGGTATGGGTAAATCTTCCTTGTGAGAAAAATATTGTTGGATTGGATTTTATGAATGCTAAGTTGGAGTAAAAATGATAGTTTGGTAAGCATTGTTGAGTTTGATTATTAAAGGTTTTTCTAACTAAGATTTGATGATAAAAACTTGTTTGATAAGCATTGTTGAAAATATTTAATGAACCTTCATATGCATGACTAGGGTTTGTGAAAGAAAATGAGTATCATTGTTATGTGAAGTTGAGAACTATCTTGAACTAGGATTTGTGAAAGAACATGAGTATCGTTGTTATATGAGATTGGTTGATAAGCATTGTTGGAAATAATTGAGTGAGTGTTCATATGCTTGGACTAGGGTTTGTAAGCAAGAAGTATTTCATTGAGTGATTGATTGAGTGGAGTTGATTGAGCCTAGTCAATTGGAAGTGTTGAAGTGATAGTTCTAATTTTGTGAAACAAATTGTTCTATATTCTGAATTGATTTGAGAAATAGAGTGAAAGTGACTGAGGATTATTATGAGTGTGAAGCATATTGAGTCTCTAACAATTCTCTATATGTTTCTATGAGATTGGACAAGCTCTAGTGAGGACTTGAGCAGATTTATGGTAAGTCTTGGTGAAGACTTGTTGAGAAGATTGGACAAGTTCTAGTGAGGACTTGTTGAGCAAATTTGAGGTAAGTCTTTGAGAAGACTTGTGGAAATATTGGTGTGAGCTTTTGTGGAAGCTTACAATACAAATTTGAAGACAAATATTGAGAGCATATTGGACAAGTTCTAGAGAGGACTTGTGGATAGATTAGTGTGAGATTTTGTGGAAGATTATAATGTAGAGTTGAGACAAGTATTTGAGAAGACTTGAGAGCAAAGTTGATTGATTGATTTGTTCAAACCTTGAGTTAAGTTTTGGAGAAAATATAGCAGAGTTTATTTATTATTGAGTCAAGCTTTGTTTTAAGGCTTGAGGATAGATATTGAGCAGATTTGTACTAGATCGAAGGACTGTTTTTAGTGCAGATTTGAGGATAGAGTTTGGTGTAGATTTGAGGATAGATTTATGCCAGACCAGAGACAGAGATTGATAAAATTTGTACTAGAATAAAGGATTGTGTTTAGTGCAAATTTGAGATAGAGTTGAAAGTAAGCTTTGGAGGTGACAGAGTATAGAGGATAATAGTCTCTAGTGGATAGAGGTCCATTAGCCAGGGTAGTGAGGACAGGTCTTCTGAGTTAGTATAGGAGTCTTTAGTGGATAGATATCCATTAGCCAATGTAGTGGAGGTAGCAATTCTTCTAGAAGATCACCAACTAGAGTAGAGGAGAAGGAGTTCTCCTGTGGATAGAGATCCACAAACCAGCTAAGGAGATTGGTGTCTCCTATGGATAGAGATCTACTAACTTGATTAGGGTATTGGTGTATACTTTGGATAGAGGTCCATAAACATTATAATAAGGAAATGTTTCCCAAGAGATTTATTGAGAAAATTTTAGTGAAATATTTTCTCCATGGAGTAGCCCACATTGGGTGAACCATGTTAAATTGGTGTCTCTATTGTGTATGGTGATTTGTGCATTGCTTTGATTATTGTTGTTGATATTGCTATTGATACATTACATAATATTGATTGGGAAATAAAAAGTAAAAAGTGGTCTTATACTGTTCACCCCCCTCTCAGTATAAGCTTGTGTTCTTCACAAAGATAAAATTTGCAATAGACTAACTCAAAGAAGTAGAGGAAGAGAGTGGGTTGATTATGTCGAGTGATCACCTTAAACTATAAGTTTTTCAAAACCTAAATTTTCTATAAGAATTAGGTCTTGAAGTATAGCATGGGCTTTCACAAAATGAGAGGATTGGGATAAAATATTCTCTGCATATGCTCCAATAATAGCTCCTTTGTCATCTCTAATGATATCACTAGTCCTAGCAGGGCTAGGATTTCATTCCAAAGCTCTATCAAAATTTAATTTAACCCATCCTAGGGGGGTGGGACCCATCTCACCAAACTCCTTTGTTTTATCTACAGGATCTCAATAATCATCAGTTTGGAAGGAAAACCAAGTAGGTTTGCAAACTTTCCATCATTTGCTCTACCAACATCCAAATCAGGAAGACAAGACAAAACATTCTCAACCGAACTCTCAAAAATTCTTGAACATGAACTATGGGTCTATTTTGGATTTTTTGAAATCCCTTTGAGCGTGTTCCCACAATATGCCCTAAAAGTCCTAAGAAAGTAAGAACTTCCAAAACCAGTTAATATGGGTAGACTTGAAAAGAGAAACCCACTAGGAGCAAACATCTTGAATTGACCAAGGGAAGACCCATTGGACCCCTAGAGCAAGGGAAATCCCATTCAAAATTGCAAGGGAAAAATTACATTGAACAAAAAAATGAGCAATTATTTCCTCCAAAATCCCACAAAGATAACACGTGTTGATGAGGATCATCCCTCTTATGTGTAGATTTTCAATTGATAAACATTTATTTTGGATAGCCAGCCAAAAAAAATGTTCACCTTTGGTGTTAAATGCTTAAGAAAAACTTTGCAGGAAAGATGCCAAATAGGAGCATGGTCATCAAGCATAATATATGTAGATTTAACCATAAAGGATACATTGGAATCCCTTTTCCAGATAATTCAGTCCTCCACCTCCTGTACTTTTAAAACCTACAATCTAAGGAGGTTATGAATGGACTTCCAAGTAGAGAATTTTGCCTTGTTAATAATGGATGGAGAGACCTGTTTCTAGACTCTACAATCCCCAACCCTATCAATAAAATCAGCCACAAAGACCCAATATAATATCCTTGTGATTGAGTGGACTATTGTATTTGTTCAAGTCTAGCTATTGAGGATGCAAAAACGCAACACCAAACATGGCTAAATAAATTGAACATAAAGAACCTAGAATTGCATAATATATGACCTTATATTAATGAGGGGAGCCTAAAAACTCCATTGATATAATGATGATCTTTGAATCCTTTTTGATACAGATTTATAATGGTTATGGTTCTCTGAAACCCTAACAAACAAGGTTGGTGGTGTCTTCAGGCGTGTCCTTACTCCCAACTAAAGTGAGTGGGCCTTTAGTTATCTGATGTCAATCCACTCCAGCTTAGAAAATTATCCAATGTTGATGTAGCACCTTAGTATCTGCATACAATAACACAACAAACAAATTAGTAATACCTGTGAGGGCTCCACAATGTGAGGCCCTCTATAAGCAATAGTAAAACCCTAACTATCTACTGCAAATGAAGTGAACAAAAATAAAAGTGCATAAATAAAATAATAAACAATGGATTTACCTTACGTACATGTTGTCCTCTGATCCGTGAGATTTGTTGTAGTGAATCGATGCAACGATGCCCTAAAATCACCCGAAGGCTAGGGTAACTTCAGGATGTTTGACGTAAAACACCTGCGGGTGCTTGGCGAATGCAAGAAATGCCTATGGGCACTTGGTACTGGTAGGGAGGCACCCAGAGGTGCTTGGTGCCTGAGGGGAAGCGCCTAGAGGGACTCGACAATGACAGAAAGCACCCGAAGTCATTCAATGGTTGAGGAAGGATTCTGTAGAAGTAGATTTAGTGAGGGAAACATATGGTGATGGTTTTAGGGGTTATAGTGAGCGAAGATGGTGGTAGAAGTATTCAAATAATCTAAGGAAGCTCGAGGAATTTGATAACTTGAAATCAACACTTAAGCAATGAACACTTAGGATTTTTCCAGGGGTTGAGTGATCAAAATGACTCCTATTAATAATCCAACCTAGGGTATACTTAGGGTTTCTATGACACTAATCGTATGGCTGAGATAAAAGCATATCGAAGTGTGGATATTAAATTTAGGGTGTGGCATGGATTGATGTGAATGGATGGATAGGATTAAATGAAATCGGATGGTTGGAATTAATTCACTTATATAAATATATATTTATTAAATATATAATATAATATATTTAATATTAATATTAAATATATATAAAATAAATATATATGAATAGTGGGCAGAAATGGCAGGAAAGCATGGATGGAGGACAAGTGGCTAGGTTTTGGTGTCTACAACTATTAATATTGATTTCCCTATTAAGAGTTTGATATTTAGGGGGTGGTTAGAATAATGAATGTCAAAGTTAAGTTAATATTTGTTAAGTAGTTCAAATAATTAGATAGTGTGTTCAATTATTTGATTAGCTTATTGAAGTATCAGTCAATTTGTTGTTTACCGAATCATACAATTAGATTTCTTTATATAAATGCATTGCAAAATATAAACAAAACATAGTTACGAAAATTATCAAAAAATTGTGATTCGAGCCTATTTTTCCTGATTTAGGGCCTTGCTAATAAATTTGGCATCAAGAATTATATTTTTCAAAAATCAGTGATTTTTGTTGATTTTTTGTAAAAAATCAAGAATTACATTTTTGAAAAAATTGCAATTCCTGCAACAAAAAATCACCCGTGGCCACATGGGTAGAGGAAATGACATACTTTTTTTTTCATTTTACCTCATTCTTACCTATTCCAAACTAGAGAGAGGGGTTTGCCTACCTACTACCACACCAAAAAAAACATGTCAATGCATCCTAACAGTTGATTTTTTATAATTTAAAAGAATCCAACCACCAATAGTCGTCCAAAGGATTCATCTAATGCAAGAAAAACCTTTACAAAATATTTTTTCTCTTTTTCTATTTCAGGAATATTTTTTGTTGGTTTTTTTTTAGGATTAAAACCAAATGCAACAGCCACCCAACTATTGCATTTGAGCTAAAATTTTGAAAAAGTAGATCAAAGTTTCAACGTTTTTTCCTCTTTTATATATCTTGTTTCCCTCTTTTTAAGTAATGCTTTATAAGTATTACTACTTGCTAATTGTGTATGCAATCCCATTTTTAGCTAAAAATGTTTAAATTTTAAACCCCAAACCCTAGTTTAAATTTTAAACTAGGGTTTGGGGTTTAGGTTTTTTTAATAATTATTTGTAACTTTGTTGTTACTTGTTTTCATGTGCAGCAACAAGAAAATGTTGAAAAGAGATTTAGCATGTAAGTATGCAAAGGAAGGAGAAAATAAATGAAAGGTTTACTACAATTTTTGTGGATATCGCATTCATGGAGGCATATACCACCTCAATTTCCATTTGGCAAAGAAATCAAGGCAAAATGTCAAGTTATACCCAAATGTACCAATTGAAGTTATAAGGGAATGCAATTCAATCCTATCTAACAAAGATGAGACAACGACCTCAAATGAAGACAAAGTGACGCCATATCAACCAACCCTTCTAGATTTTGTATAGATTGTATAAGAAGCACATTTAATCGATTTTACAATGAGATTTTGAGTCCATCTATTGCACACAAAGGGAGTGGGATATAGGATTTCTATTTTACGGAATATTACATGTTAAGGGCACAACCCATGCTTGAGGGTATGTTTACATGGAACCAGGAGAGACATATGGCAACAAGGAATGTCATTACCAATTTTTGGTATTTATCTAGCCTTCCCTTCAATGCGGTAAGGTATCCATACTGGTGATGCATGGGATCCATACTGGTGATGCATGGCAAATCTAGAAGAAAATGGAATTCTATATTGAGGTTTTCTTTTGGAAAATAAGCTTTAAAGTTCTCCTCTAAGGCACTTCCAACCCTTAAACTGATAGAAGAAACATCTCTCTTTTTGCCCTTGAAAATGTGATTATTACGCTCTCTCCATATCCCCCATAAAAAATAACACAACAACATTTTTAGAAATTGGTAAGATTTTGGAGGAGAGATTTTCCATAATTTTTTGGACCCCATATGTAGTCCATTGTCTCAATTTATTCCTTGAATATATTAGAAAATTATCATGGGTGTCATAGTTTGTATAGAAGTCCAAGGCTATCACAAAATTCATCTACAACCATACGTGGATCCTTAACCTCATAAGGAAATTTAATAGTGGGAGGGAGCTAGTGTAGGTTGGATTTACACACTTCACCACAAACATCATGACAATGCATAGCCTTTATGATGCAAAAAGGTCATTGAAGTAGAAGTTTATGAGCAATGAGTGGAATTCTAAACAAGTTGCTAGATATCGACTCTCCAATGAGGGGTGGAGGGTATATGATTATTTTCTTGAGAAGCCCTTCTAAATAGCCATGAAAGAGGTCATCAAGGTACAAGACTAAGTTTTCAAATATATTTTATTATTTATTTTATAATTTAATTTATTTTACATTTGCAAATATTGTATTGTAATTTGTAATTTTTTTATTGTAAAATATTTTTTCCTTTTTTTCAAGTGTTAGAGCCTTTGGTGAGGGTTCTCCATCTTGTGGATGGAGAAAAATCTCCAATGGCATACACATGTGAGGCTATGGATAGGGTAAAGAGACAACTGCTTCATTTTATAAATATTCACACACTAAATATGGTCCTATTTGGGATATCATTGACAAATGATGGACATCTCAACTCCATATCCCTCTTCATACAACAAGGTACTACCTTAACCAAAAAAAATTATTTTGATACATTTGATGTCAACTATAAGGTGATGGAAAACCTTCAAAATTGTGTTGACCACATGTACCCTTATGAGGAAATACGTGATACGATATACTTTGAGATGTCTTATAAGGAATGTCAGAGCATCCTTTTCTCATCCTCATAATGCATTCGATCAAGGTCAACTATAAGGCTAGGTAACCCTCATCAAATTACTATTTATTCTATATTTTGATATTGTTTTAAAAAAATCTCAATTTACAATTTTACATGCAAATTATTAAAATTTATTTTTCTTAGTTGTTTCTAAATTATTATTTATTTTATCTTTTGATTTTGTTTTAAAAAATAATCTCAATTTACAATTTTACATGTGAATTATTAAAAAAATAATTCTTGTTTGTTTCTAAATTATGGTGGAAGGGCTTTGGTGCATATACGCCCAATCTACAGTGCTTCACCATCAAAGTATTATCTCAACCCTGCAACACTTCTTGTTGTGAGCATAATTCCAAGAAGCATCATAGGCTTATGTAAGAAAAGATGAATGATATTGTGTTTATTCATTACAATATTTGCCTCCACCATCAACAAAATACAAAAACAAATACTAAGGCCATTGACCTAGATGACACTGATTTATCATCTTGTGTTTATCCATTACAATCTTTGCCTCCACCATCAACAAAATATAAAATAAGTACCAAGGCCATTGACCTAGATGAGACTGATTTATCATCTAAATAGATCACAAAACCACAACAAGAGAAACAGGAAGAGCTTCTCTTCTCATGGATGGATTAGAAAACTTGAAAACCTTACAAAAAATATAGCACCCAAGGCAGAAGAAGAGGCATGAGCACAACAACAAAGAGAGACTATAGCTTCTGCTATGGCAAAGGCATTCAAATACATTGAGGTATTATATTTTTCATGACTAATGACACATTTTAAAATTTGTATTTTTTCATATTATAAGCAATACAAGATATGTTTTGTCACTTTCATGTATAGTTTAAGGCTTTAATCTTATACCACTTGCAATTTTCATGTGTAGTTTAATCTTGTATGACTTACACTATTAATATTTGAATTACATAAAGTTTATCCATTGTGATATGCATAAAAAATACTCTTTTTATTTGTTTATTCTCAAATTAAAAAAAATACGTGTCAATTTCTAGATGATTTTAAATTTCAACTAAAAACTAAAAATACGAATTATGGTTTTTTAATTTTTTTTCAACAAACACTCATATAATGTCTTATATTTCATTTGAATGTATAACATAATAAAAATATTTTATATATATATATTTTTTTTATTATGGTAAGAAGGGGTTTTAGGGTCCCTAAACCCTTACAAAATCCAGAAAAATATACAATTCAACATAAAAAAAAATGGATAAAGAACTACTTATCAGCTACATAACTTGTTGACCAATACATAACTATCCTGTACAAACATAGACTGACAATGAACTGAAATAAAATTTGAGTAAAACACAACCAAGTACAACTTAAACAACAATATCCATAAAAAATAGTCAAGACCATACCACAACAACTTGCTTCAATTTGGTTAATTCCCATCATCTGTAAACATTATCCAATCTGTTCATTCCTTACTACTCCTCCAAATGTACTTTCCTTATTTTCTCCTTTACCCCTATCTCTTGTAATGATTGGAGAAATTTATCTATCTAATACTTACTCTCTTCCAATGAAACTCCAATGTTGGCCATAACATCTGTAACTCCATTCCCTTCTCAATATATATATTGAATTCTGATAGAATTCAGCTGTGATAAATTCACTCCGCATTCATCAATCATATCTTCTATTGTCCAAATCATTTCTTGTTCTTCTTTGAAATATTTCACTATATTTAAATAATCCCCTTAAATTATGACATCCCTTGCCTTCATTTGTAGTAAAAAACGAGTGCCCAATAGGAGAGCTCTAGCTTATGCAAAATGATTAGTTTGACTGCCAAGAGGTTCAGCATATGCTAATAAAAAATCACCTATATCATCTCTTATTACTTCACATGCTCCAGTAGCACTCAGATTCCTTTTTGAAGCTTCATCAACATTAAGCTTAACCAAGTCTTTTGGAGGCATTTCCCAAAACACATTAGCTCTTCAACAAAGAATGAGAAAAATTGGAAACTTGCAAATCTAGAAGAAAAGGGAATTCTATATTAAGGTTTTCTTTTGGAAAATAAGCTTTAAAGTTCTCCTCTAAGGCATTTCCAACCCTTAAAATGATAGAAGAAACATCTCTCTTTTTGCCCTTGAAAATGTGATTATTACGCTCTCTCCATATCCCCCATAAAAAATAACACAACAACATTTGTAGAAATTGGTAAGATTTTGGAGGAGAGATTTTCCATAATTTTTTGGACCCCATATGTAGTCTATTGTCTCAATTTATTCCTTGAATATATTAGAAAATTATCGTGGGTGTCATAGTTTGTATAGAAGTCCAAGGCTATCACAAAATTCATCTACAACCATACGTGGATCCTTAACCTCATAAGGAAATTTAATAGTGGGAGGGAGCTAGTTTAGGTTGGATTTACACACTTCACCACAAACATCATGACAATGCATAGCCTTTATGATGCAAAAAGGTCATTGAAGTAGAAGTTTATGAGCAATGAGTGGAATTCTAAACAAGTTGCTAGATATCGACTCTCCAATGAGGGGTGGAGGGTATATGATTATTTTCTTGAGAAGCCCTTCTAAATAGCCATGAAAGAGGTCATCAAGGTACAAGACTAAGTTTTCAAATATATTTTATTATTTATTTTATAATTTAATTTATTTTCTATTTGCAAATATTGTATTGTAATTTGTAATTTTTTTATTGTAAAATATTTTTTCCTTTTTTTCAGGTGTTAGAGCCTTTGGTGAGGGTTCTCCATATTGTGGATGGAGAACAATCTCCAATGGCATACACATGTGAGGCTATGGATAGGGTAAAGAGACAACTGCTTCATTTTATAAATATTCACACACTAAATATGGTCCTATTTGGGATATCGTTGACAAATGATGGACATCTCAACTCCATATCCCTCTTCATACAACAAGGTACTACCTTAACCAAAAAAAATTATTTTGATACATTTGATGTCAACTATAAGGTGATGGAAAACCTTCAAAATTGGGTTGACCACATGTACCCTTATGAGGAAATACATGATACGATATACTTTGAGATGTCTTATAAGGAATGTCAGAGCATCCTTTTCTCATCCTCATAATGCATTCGATCAAGGTCAACTATAAGGCTAGGTAACCCTCATCAAATTACTATTTATTCTATATTTTGATATTGTTTTAAAAAAATCTCAATTTACAATTTTACATGCAAATTATTAAAATTTATTTTTCTTAGTTGTTTCTAAATTATTATTTATTTTATCTTTTGATTTTGTTTTAAAAAATAATCTCAATTTACAATTTTACATGTGAATTATTAAAAAAATAATTCTTGTTTGTTTCTAAATTATGGTGGGAGGGCTTTGGTGCATATACACCCAATCTACAGTGCTTCACCATCAAAGTATTATCTCAACCCTGCAACACTTCATGTTGTGAGCATAATTCCAAGAAGCATCATAGGCTTATGTAAGAAAAGTTGAATGATATTGTGTTTATTTATTACAATATTTGCCTCCACCATCAACAAAATACAAAAACAAATACTAAGGCCATTGACCTAGATGACACTGATTTATCATATTGTGTTTATCCATTACAATCTTTGCCTCCACCATCAACAAAATACAAAATAAGTACCAAGGCCATTGACCTAGATGAGACTGATTTATCATCTAAATAGATCACAAAACCACAACAAGAGAAACAGGAAGAGCTTCTCTTCTCATGGATGGATTAGAAAACTTGAAAACCTTACAAAAAAGATAGCACCCAAGGCAGAAGAAGAGGCATGAGCACAACAACAAAGAGAGACTATAGCTTCTACTATGGCAAAGGCATTCAAATACATTGAGGTATTATATTTGTCATGACTAATGACACATTTTAAAATTTGTATTTTTTCATATTATAAGCAATACAAGATATGTTTTGTCACTTTCATGTATAGTTTAAGGCTTTAATCTTGTATCACTCATGTGTAGTTTAATCTTGTATGACTTACACTATTAATATTTGAATTACATAAATTTTATCCATTGTGATATGCATAAAAAATACACTTTTTATTTGTTTATTCTCAAATTAAAAAAAATACATGTCAATTTCTAGATGATTTTAAATTTCAACTAAAAACTAAAAATACGAATTATGGTTTTTTAATTTTTTTTCAACAAACACTCATATAATGTCTTAGATTTCATTTGAATGTATAACATAATAAAAATATTTTATATATATATTTTTTTATTATGGTAAGAAGGGGTTTTAGGGTCCCCAAACCCTTACAAAATCCAGAAAAATATACAGTTCAACATAAAAAAACTGACAAAGAACTACCTGTCAGCTACATAACTTGTTGACCAATACACAACTGCCCTGTACAAACACAGACTGGCAATGAACTGAACTAAAATTTGAGCAAAACACAACCAAGTACAACTTAAACAACAATCTCCATAAGAAACAGTCAAGACCATACCGCAACAACTTGCCTCAATCTGGTTAATTCCCATCATCTGTGAACATTATCCAATATGTTCATTCCTTACTACTCCTCCAAAGGTACATTCCTTATTTTCTCCTTTACCCCTATCTCTTGTAATGATTGGGGAAAATTATCTGTCCAAGACTTACTCTCTTCCAATGAAACTCCAATGTTGGCCATAACATCTGCAACTCCATTCCCTTCTCGATAGATATGTTGAATTCTGATAGAATTCAGCTGTGATAAATTCACTCTACATTCATCAATCATCTCTACTATTGTCCAACTCACTTCTTGTTCTTCTTTGAGAGCTTTCACTATATTTAAAGAATCCCCTTCAATTATGACATCCCTTGCCTTCATTTGTAGTAAAAAATGAGTGCCCAATAGGAGAGCTCTAGCTTCTGCAAAATGATTAGTTTGACTGCCAAGAGGTTCAACATATGCTAATAAAAAATCACCTATCTCATCTCTTATTACCCCACTTGCTCCAGTAGCACCCGGATTCCCTTTTGAAGCTCCATCAAAATTAAGCTTAACCTAGTCTTTTGGAGGTATTTCCCAAAACACATTAGCTCTAGAAGGCTTCAACAAAGAATGAGAAAAATTGGAAACTTGCCAATCTAGAAGAAAAGGGAATTCTATATTGAGGTTTTCTTTTGGAAAATAAGCTTTAAAGTTCTCCTCTAAGGCACTCCCAACCCTTAAAATGATAGAAGAAACATCTCTCTTTTTGCCCTTGAAAATGTGATTATTACGCTCTCTCCATATCCCCCATAAAAAATGAGGAAGACAAAAGTGCCATAAAACACTCAAGCTCTTGCTATTAAAGGGTGAGTTCCATTGTAAACATAGATCCACTATATTGTTAGGCTTCACCCAAGAGACTGAAAACTTTTGGAGTAAAGAATTAAAGACTTCAGAGGAAAATACACAATCCAAAAAGAGATGTTGGACTGATTCCAAAGCATTTTCACATAGAGCACACCTGTTTACAAAATGGAAGCCCCTTTTACAGAGATTATCAATGGTAGAAATCCTATTCTGAACAACCAACCAAAAGAAAAAGTTAATCTTGGGAATTAAATTTTTAATCCAAATCTTCTTAATTGGGAGCCAACCAACTCCCTCCTTATCCAATAGAGAATAGCTTGATTTAATAGAATAGTCCCCTTTACTTTCTTTACTCCAAACCAGAGAGTCATTACTACCCTTAGGCTTCAGAGAAAAACCTTGAGTAGGTTAAAGAGATTGTGAGTTGCTTTCTTCTGTTCTTCATTCAACCCTTCCAACCTAACATCTTTCCACCTAGTTCTCTCAGAATTCAAAACAAGAAAATCCTTCACCTTTTCACCCAATATTTCTAACAAAAATTGTCTAATGGGTTGTAACTCGGTGTCAAACTCAAGGGGTTGGTTAGTCAACCAACAATCCTTCCAAAAATCCACTTTCTCCCCATTGCCAATCCTCCACCTTGAGCCTTTCTTCAAAAGGTCTTTGCTATGCATTAGATTATTCCAAAATGCAGACCCCTTGGGCAGATCTTCTGAACATAGGAAATATTTATTATTTTTTAGGTATTTTACCTTTAAAATTTTTACCCAACCCAACTGATCATTATTAATCAACTTCCATCCCATCTTACCAATTAAGGCCTCATTCAGTAATTTTAGGCATCTAAAGCCTAAGCCTCCATATTCTTTTTTAGAACATACTTGATCCCAATTTACTAGGGACAACCATTTTTATCCTCTGAACCAGACCATAAAAATGATCTTTGGATCTATTCTAATTTATCTCTAACAACAATAGGAATCTTAAAAACTGACATAAAGTAGATGGGAATGCTCTGCAAGGTGGACTGAACTAGTTGTGCTTTCCCAACCTGACTCAATAAATTACCTCTCCAACCGGATAACTTTTTTGAAAACCTTTCTATGATTGGGTTCCACATCTCAGATTTCATTCTTCTTTTAAAGAGTGGCATTCCCAAGTAATAAGAGGGGAGTGTGCCAATCACACAACCAAAAATTCTCTTAATGCTTCTTTGTCTATGCTCTGGAGTATTTAGAAAGTAGACCATACTCTTGTTGAAATTAACTTTTTGCCTTATTGCTCATTCATAGTTGTCCAGAATAAGTTTAATTTGTTGAGCTTGAGGGACAGAGGCTTTGGACACAATCATAGTATCATCAACAAATTGTTGATGAGATACCGGATCTGACAAAGGAGCTGCCTTGAAACCTCCAAGATTACCTTCAGAGACCGCTGCTACCAAGGAATGACCTAAGGCCTCTGCAAGAATAATAAAAATATATGGGGATAATGGATCTCCCTGACGTAATCCATGAATGTTGTTGAAGTATCCTACTGCTGCTCCATTTACCAAAACTGAGAACTTGGTTGTGGAGACACAGTTCATGGTCAAATTTACCCAGTTCTCATTGAAACCAAACTTTTTAAGATCCTTTCCAAAAACTCCCAAGAGACTCGATCATATGCCTTATTCATATCTAATTTTAACAACATTCCAGCCTCCCCACTTCTATCCATAGAATGAATAACCTCATGAATTGTGACTATTCCATCCAAGATTTGCCTACCTTTAACAAAACCCCCTTGGTTAACATCAATAATAAAGGGTAAAATTGTTTTAATCCTATTAGCTAATGTTTTTGATAGGATCTTGTATAAGGTGTTGCAGAGGCTTATAGGTCTAAACTGTGTAAAATCTCTAGCCCCTGCAGATTTGGGGATTAGAGCTAAAAAAGTGGAATTGACATCTGTAGGGATAAAATGGGTTCCTTGCACCTCCTGAATAGCTTCCACCACATCCTTGCCCACCAAGTTCCAAAAATGCTGAAAGAAAGTTGTTGGAAAACCATCTGGCCCTGGAGCTTTATCACCTCCCAAATCAAAAACTACCTTTCTAATCTCCTCTTTAGTGAAAGGGCTAGAAAGATAATCATTAAAATCATCCTGTATGAGATGGGGAATATGATTCAGCAAAGTTTCCATTGCTTCTGGATCTTCCTCTTCCCGAGTTCCTAAGAGATCCTTGAAGAAATTCACTGCCTCCTCTCGAATATCATCAAGCTTATTGACTATTGATCCATCTTGTTTAACAACTTCCTTGATCTTGTTGCAACTTCTATGATGGAGGGTAGAAACATGAAAAAACTTTGTATTATGATCCCCTTCCTTTAGCCATCTAATCCTAGACTTTTGTTTCCAATGAACTTCCTCACTAGCTAAGATATTATGGTATTCTGCAAGAAGCTCCTTCTCTTGTTGTCTAATTTCCTCTGTGAGATTCCCTTGATTCAACTTGATCTCTAGTTCTGATAACTACTCTTTTATTTCAGATTTTCTTTTAAAAATATTTCCAAACACCACTCTATTCCACACCTTAAGATTTTGCTTGATATATCTTAATTTTTTTGCTATTTGATTAAGTTTAGATCCTGGGAAATATTTCTGCCACCATTCCTCAATTTTGGAGTCAAAATCCTTATGTTTGAACCACATTAATTCAAACCTAAATGGATTGTTGTACTTCCTACCATCTTCTAAAAATTCCCAGATGATTGGGTTATGATCTGACCCAATATTTGGGATTGTAGTGAGTGTGGAATCACCAAAAATGGTCAACCCCTCCTGAGAAATTAACACCCTATCTAATCGAATCTGAATGAGTTGATCTCCTAACCTTCTATTACTCCAAGTATAAGGTATTCTTCTGAGCTCTACATCCATCAATTCATTACCATTGACAAAGTCTCTAAAATCTTGCATTCCTTCTGAAAGGGTGGAAGATCCTCCTCTCTTGTCTGAAGGATTTAGAGGAGTATTAAAATCTCCTGCTAGAATCCAAGGTAGTCCCTTAAATGCTTCTCTCATCTGAGTTAGGTCAAACCATAACTGCCTTCTTCCAACTATTGTATTAGGGGCATACACATTAGTCACAATCCAATTTTACCTATTTTTTAGATTGTGGAAAAAAATTGTAATCGACCATCTTGTACTTACAATTAACCTGCCCTCAATATTTTTCCTGTCCCATAAACACAAGAGCCCTCCTGAAGCTCCTACTGCTTCACTATATTCCCAACCTACCTCTTTCCAAATTTCCTTCTGAATCCTATCAATTTTAATATGGTCCAGTTTTGTTTCTTGTAACAAAAAAATATCTGGATTATTTTCTCTTCTAAGAGTATACACCAAATGATGTTTTGAAGGGGCATTAAGGCCCCTAATGTTCCATGATAAAATTTTCATCTCTTTGTTTTGGTGGAAATCTTCTTCCCCCCTCCAAAATTTAAAGTTGCTTGAGTGCCATCGACCACATCCCTGGCAGATTCTTTCTGAATAGTAACAACTAATGGTCTACCTGGTCCTGTCTCACCTCCCATGTCCATTGACCCTTTGGAATGACTTCGGGTTACTCTACTCTGAGTTGAAACATCTTGGTGTTTACCTCTTGAATTTTCTCTCATAATCTTCTCCAACTTTCCATCAAACTATTTGGTTTCTATTTGGATTTCATTATCTAAGGATTGTTTTTCACCCTCTCTTTCTTTTCCCCTTATTGGAGTTTCCCTTAGTTCTGTATCAAAATAACCTGGTATCTCTTCAATAACATTCAAATGCAAGAATGAATTTGATAGGGGAATATTATTGTTCAACTTATTAGGGTTTGGGGATAATTCACTTACCTCCTTATCAAGATCCTCCATTGCTCCTTCCTTTGATGTCTCCTGATCTCTTGATCCTGTCACTTGCTTTTTTGCCCTTCCTTCTGAATCTGCCTTCTGAAAACTCTTCATTGAAATCTTAGCTTGTTGATGAGGAGCAACTTGCTTTTGAACCCATTTACGCTTACCATTAAAATTATTCTTGTGTGCATTGCATGCAACACTAAGATGTCCTTTTTTACAAACCCCACACTTAACTGTCAAATTTTCATATTCAATGGTTTGGTTCCAAGATCCATACTTGGAAATCAGTTTTATAGATTTGGGTAATTCTTGATTCAAGTTTGCATTTACACAAATTCTCGCAAAAAGTATTCTTGACCTGGCTAAGGTTGTTGGATCCACTGCAATTAACTGTCCTATATCTCTTGCCACACCCGCTAAAATCTCCTCATGCCAGAGGTGAATCGGGAGCCCAGGGAGACGAATCCAGATCGGAGCTATATCAATGCTTTGCGAGAAGGCATCAAAATCAGGGCTCCATTTTCGAAGAAAAAACCCTCTTCTCCCATAGAACCATGGGCCTCCTTGGAGGATTCTATCACAGTCCATTGAACAGTTTAATTTGACCCAAAAAAACCCTCGTGGTAAGGCCACAATGTCCATATGACCTAGGGGTTTCCATTTTTGTGCTGCCCATTTCCTAATCTCTTCCAACCCTGGTCGAACTCCAGCAAATTTCCCAACGAGAGACATCTCTGCTTGTTCAACTACCAGGTCTACCAAATCATCTAGGATTTGCAGTTCTCCATTCAACGGTTGCAGGTTGAAGCCCCTCTTTGAGATTTTTTGCTTACCTTTCAAAATATTAACCCAGGATTGAGCACCTGGGTCAAAAGGTTTTTCCTTACTCATATCACAATCTCCATCATCGACCCCAACATCTTCTTCCTGTTGTCCATTTTGCTTGCCTGTCGATCCTGTCAAACCTGGCACTGCTTCTTGCCTCGAGCTCTCCATCCTTCCCCCAACCCTTGAAAAGCCTAGTTGCCAAATTTCTTGTAAATATTAATCAACCTACCCATACGTTACAATATTTTGCCATGTGTTTAATCTCGTAACAATATATTTATTTATATCTTAAATCCCATTTTAATGTGTAATATAAAAAACAAATATTTCATTGGCTTGCACTGACATATCGTGCTTTTTGTACACGATAAATCCCATTTAAATGTGTAATATAAAAAACAAATATTTCATTGGCTTGCACCGACATATCGTGCTTTTTGTACAAGATACATATGTTTTCGGTTACTTTCATTTCCCATATCCCAAGGGGAACCAACAAATGTGATCGCTTAATACCTATGCAGCTCGGCTTTTTCTGCTCCAACTGATACAGAAGTTTCAGTGCGCTGCTCCGCGCTGCGCCTCTCAAACCTGTTTATAATATGCAAGGAAAACAATCGAGATTTTGGAATCACAGTGTTTTCAGTGCTTTATTATAATCCACAATCAGGTGCTTGATGATTAAGGGTAACTTCCAACGGTGAGCTTGACCGTGAATAACAAAATGATGCAAAACTGCTACATTTGTGCAATACTGCCATTGATGACTCCATAGCCCCTTCTGTCGAAACATATGGATCATCAGTGGAAATGTAGAATGCACAAGGGTGTTCAGGATTTCCTCCAACCCTAACCAACGAATGACCTGTTGAATGTGACCGCCTTAATTTTTTGTTTCCCTTTTCTAGAGGCCTTGGGCCACTCATAATTCCAAGAATTGGAGAATCTGTAGGAGAGACCGTGCCCCCATTGTATATTCTGGCTTGGCCCGGACTTGTTAGATCCAGCCCTGCATCAAATGGATTCATTTCGTTTCTTCCTCTGCTTTGATGGCCAACTCTCTCCTGCACTGTGTTCTCTGCACCAACAACAATTACTGCTACTTGCTCTGCTGCCTGAAATGCTCCCTCCTGAAGATGGTCTTCTACATTAACCCCGCTCCCCTGCTCTTTAACCTCGGAATCTAGAACAACACTAGATCGACATAGGGGACAAGTAGTGTGGGAAAAGAGCCACATATCTATGCAATCAAGATGAAATGCATGACCGCATTTGGGAAGCAATCTCAATCTCTCATCATCTTCGTATTCACTCAAACAAACTGCACATTCCTGTTCTTGGTTTCCTCGCTTCAATCCCTTAACCAAAGGATAAGTAAAAACAGGAAAGGTCTCGATTGTACTTTTGTCTAGTCCTTGAGAAGCTCTGTTCCTCCTCTCATTCCCAGCATGTCTAGAATTCTCCTCTGTGTCTCCATAACCGGCACAAAAGCGAACACAGATTGAGAGAGAGCCCACAAAGAAGAAAATACTTAGGGAAAGAACAATGATTAGGGCAAAGGGAGGACTGACACCTGCGCTGGGGTTGTACGGATTTCCATTATTAGGATAGGAAGATGCAGAAGGCTCTTTGGGTAAAGTAGAAAACAAGCTAGACTCCTTAAATGTAGCATAAAAGGGAGCCTCGTGGCCAAGGGATGTTGCAGAGAGCCCAAGCCAAGCAGTGTAGCTGTCACTCTGTTTCACCACAAGTATTTTTCTGCTCTTCATCCTTTGCTTCTAAATTTCAGGTGAAACCCTTTGCTTATGGTTTATACTTGCACAATAACTAGCAAATAAGGCCCCCTACTAAGCTGAACAAAGCTTTCAATCGAAAGAGGGGTAAAGAGATGTTCTGCCCTTTTTAGTTGAAGTATTCTGCTTCCCTCACAAGATTAGAGCTCGCCTTTATACACTCGATGCTTCCGTGTCCCGTAAAAAATGTAAATATCCATGGAAGTTGCTAAGAAATGTAAATATCAATAGAAGTTGCTACGACAATGGAAATCTAATTCAAACCCGTTCTTGTGGTTTTGAGTCTTGACAACGCTAACCTCAACCAGCGTCAGCGCTTACCATTGCAAAATAACCTTCGCATATTTTTAAATTGCTCGAAATTGTTCGTCTAAGGATTTGGTCGTCCCCTCATACGTATTCCCCAAGGTAGTGCTTTGTAAGGGTTGATCTTCGTTTGCCGCCGGATATTGGCCTGAGGCTTTTGACGTTGACAGTTAGGTGTTGGAAATTTCGAGGCAACCGAAGACTTAGGTAAAAGTCGCCTGTCCACTCGTCTGGCGTGGCGCGGAGAATATGTGAACTTGCTTTGAAGTGGGCTAGGCGTCAAGAGGAGGACCTTGACTCTGTTAAGGGGTTCAAAACCATTTAAAAAGAGGTTTAACTGTAAATTGGAAGTGTAATAATGTATAACATTTTTTAATATTTATGGATAAATATTTTTGTATTTTTATATAATTTTATAAACTTAAATTTAAAAATAAATAAAATTATATAAATATTTAAATAATTGTTTAGCAAGGTCTATAACCTTTCTGCCAACCATGTTAAACCAGAACTAGCTATAGCTTCCTCAATGCCCCCGTTATCTTCCAAATGAAGATCAAATGACTATCCATGTACCGCATAGCATTTTCATCTTAAACGTATTTTAAATTTTGGTCAATTACGTCTTCTCTTGCAAGGAATAGTATTGTTTGAAATATACTATATATTTAGATAATTAGTTAGACTACATAAAACTTTTTTTTTAATCATCTTCGTGTTAAGTTTTTTTTATCAACTTTTTAATATAATTTTTATTAAAAAATATAATTTTTTTTTATTAATTGTATTTTATACTTTGAATTTTAGTTAATTATTTATTCTTTTCTTTTTTATAATTTATATTTATATTTATTTATTTATAATTCTTATTATAATACATTACAATCCTATGTTATATCGAAGATCTTGCATGATCTTCATGCATAACACATAGAGTTCTTCAAATGAATTTCCTTTAATATAATGACTAAAGAGACCATATTTCTTTTGAAATCTTGACAAGGATATATATAGCTCTAGTTTCTTAAATATATAAGAGTTTATAAACTTTTGACTATTTTGAAAGAGTGAACCTAATGATGACCCTTCAAGGAGAAATTATGTGAAGCATAAAAATACGATAATAAGTATAAGGAATATGATTTTGATAATGAGTATGAACAGATATGGATGTATCAAAAATATTTGGTCTCCTCAATCATCTTGTTTTCATGAGTGGGTGAAAACGTAGATGGAATGTTTACTAAGGTTTACATAGGATTCTTGAAAATGGGAAATCATACTTGATATTCTTTTTCCTTGATGAGCAAGCATTGGACTAGATTATATAGGAAATAATGCATAAAGGTCAACATAATACAAACATATGTTCTTAAGAAATCTCAATATGGGTTTTTCGACTTATTATGTATTATGACTTTTAAAGATAAAATACTAATGATATGTCAAAGAATACTATAATGAAATTATCAACACTGTTTAACTTTACAGCAAAAACACTATTAATATTTAGAAATAGAATAAAGGATGATGTCAAGAGGGAAATTAACATGCATAATCCAAGAAAATTTTGTTATGTGGAAAAATTGGTTAAGATAGTGGAAAACAAACCTAATGTATTAAGGTTTTCAACATGAAGAAACTTCAATATGACACAATATTATTTCAACCTAAGAGGGGAAGATAAATTTGTAGGAATTTGTTTCTAGTGCAACTCCAATCATTCTAAAGCCTAAGCATGTGAAGAGAAGAATTTTCTCAATGTGGTCATGGAAGATGAAGAACATGTCAATGATTTTATTTCAAAAACAAAGAGTAAAGATGCCAATTGAGGAAATACACAAGGATGACTACATGGGATTGTTGATATTTACAAGCATGTGCATGCAAAATCACCAAATTATTAAGGTACGATTTTATTATAGAAATAAAATGATTATCGTATTAATTTATTCGAGTAATTCACAATTTCATTAGTGGAGATATAGCAAACATGATAGGTTTATATGTGTAGAAATTGGAAAATATCAATTTGTTAATTTTCCATGGAGGAAAAGCCTCTTGAATGGAAAAATCCTTCAATATTAGACTCACTATGGATAGATACATATAGATTGAAATATTTTATGTGTTGGATTTAGAAGGTTCTAATGTTGTCCTTAGTTCCAAAAGGATGGATCAATTGGGAGATATTACCACCAATCTCTAAAATTTATATGTTTGATGGAAGAAGGATGGAAAGATAATTAAACTCCAAGGATATAGTTATTACTTTCTAGAGTGGTAAGTTAATATCAAATAATAAAGGATTAAGATTAATATAAAACACTCTCAATCTAACCTATTGAAAATGATATGATAATTTTTATTGATATCATTGTTATTCATAGCATCCCAGTCACAATCCTTATAATGCTTCTAATTGATTTCATGGTTCATATTTGTTTTACTACACTAATCAAAGTTTCACCTATGCATGTCTTTAAGCCAAAATGTAAGTAAAATGTAATTAAAAATGCATTGGTAGTTATCTCGCTAAGGTTCCTCCCTAATTGGTCCAAACATAGATATTTGATCTCTCTATGTTAATTATTGTTTTAATATAACCTTCATTTCTAACATTTTTATAATTTGACATGATCCCATTTAATATAGGTTTTATTTGATGTTTGCACTAACTTCACAAAACAGTCCAATTTGTTTAAAGAGTTCATCTTATTCAACAAATTGGTTACCATAGAATTGGTTTAAAAAGCCAAGCAATCATAGTTGGAGGTAGCTACATTAGGAGTCCTTTAATCACAATAGAAATTTTTCCATGACATTCCCTTTAGAATTTAAATTCAAATGAAATACAATTTATAAAAGTTGTGGAGTCTCAATTACTAAGTAATTTATTTTAAAGGAAATAGCTTCAATGCCTTCTAGATTGATTATAATTCAATTAAAAAATGCACATACATTCCCATTTAGAAGATACTTTTCTAGTATATAAACTCACGACATAATAATAAATAGATGTTATTTTTTATTCATTATCTCATTTAAGCAATGATCATCAATATATAGTACAATAAATAGGTTCCATACATGCTACACTTCCACCCTCAAGAAGACTAGCTAGTTGTAGATAGGATATATCCCACATGCATTAGTGGGTATAATAAGGTGGTGTAATAACACTATATATGCCCCCTCGAGGGTCTCTTTGGATATGTTGAGTATTTTTTCTAGTAAAGCTTTAGTGCACTATGGTGCTACATTGGTGCTCTTCTATTCTCGATTGTGTCTCCTTTGGTGTTCTTTGGTGTTCCAAAAAATATTATGTATGATTTGTGCTGTTTTTTAAGATACTTGTGATATTATGGAGGAAGAACTATCTCAAGTGGTACTAGAGCCCAATTTCGAAGGGGTAAAGTGGGTATAATTTTTCCTTCTCCTCTACTCATGTTTGAGTCTATGTTTTACATGTGTCTCTATCTCTATTTTGGGTTTTATATTATTCACCCATCGTATGCTCTCACCTCACCCTTGTGGATCTTGGTTATCATAAAGTAGTGAGCTAGTCCCTTTCTATTCTTTAGGGTTTTACAATATTCACCCATCGTATGCTCTCACCTCACCCTTGTGGATCTTGGTGATCACAAAGTAGTGAACTAGTCCTTTCTATTCATTAGGGTTTTACAATATTCACTCATTGTATGCTCTCACCTCGCCCTTGTGGTTCTTGGTGATCAAAAGTGGTGAATATGTCCTTTCTATCCTTCCACTTTGTAGGTCTATAACATTTGGTATCAGTTATTAGCTTAACACTCAATGAATACCCAAAGCTAGATGCACACCTTGGACTAAGTTAGACCCTAAAACATAGAAAACAAGAAACAAAAAAATAGTAAAAAAAGGAAAAAAATTGGAAACTTTAGTCAAGAAGTGATTTATCTTCCCTCATAGCCTCAATTGACTCCAATTCAGCCAACACATCCACTTACTATTTTAGCCACACTTGTCCTTGACAGCCCCATGCCAAATTTTGTATCGACGACCAGTTTCTGATTTTTTTCTTGTTAAGGCCACAACTTCCCCATGCTCACTCAATCTTACCCAAAATTTTGGGCATAGAAGCAACTCATTATTCTACCCTAGATACCCTCTCTCGACCAACTATAAATTTTTAGTTAAAGTTGCAGTATTTGTAAAAAAAATAAAAAATTATTTGGGGACACTTCAGTTCTAGCTATCAGTTCAAGGAAAACAACCTATAGACACCCCACCTGCTCAATTGTAACACTAGGGACAATAGATAATAGATACCCCTTTTTATCTCTACTCTTGCCTCCTCTTATCCCTTTCATCTATACCTATCTCATTTCTTCCTATCCCTTCTTTCTAGTTCATTGTCATGGCCCCCACTCTAATGTTTGATTATGTTTCCTCCTTTGAGATCCAATTCCCTTTAGTATAGGAAGATATAAACAAACTCATTTATAATATGGATAACCTATCACACTCCCTTTCTTAGAGGATGGACAATTTTGATACCCAACTTGCCACCATATCAAATACCATAACTTCCTCGATATTTTGCTATGCTCAACATGTTGTATTCACCATAGACCCAAAAATTTCACTTTATGGAACCTAACCTTGATGATGAACCACTACATGAACCAACTCTCGATCAACCTGATGAACTCCAATCTGATGTCTCTCTTGTTGTTGTCTCCTCCACTTCATGTCCTAAACCACTTCGATTTAAAATCACCCTTAGGACAACCCCCATTATCATACTCATTGATGGAGGTGCCTCCCTTAAATTTATTGATATTGCTCTTGCTCATCAATTAGACTTTTTAATCATCCCTAGAACTGGGTTCTCTTATTCCCTCCTTGGTTACCATACTCTCCACTGCGTTGGGCTAATCAAGAATATACATATCCAAACAGGTACATATACATTGGTATCTAACTTCTATACCTTGTCCATTGGTAGTTCTAATGATATCCTAAGATTCCAGTGGCTACAGACTTTGGGAACATATAACACCAAAAATTCACCTACCCACCCCTTCATTCTCTTCAAAGATAACCTTGTCTAGTCCCATAAACTACATGGTATCACCCCACCCCTAATAGACTAATATCACCAAACCAGATGTAAAAAATATTGAACTCTAGCATTGGGTTTATCGTTTGCCACAATAATAATAAAGCCCAAACCACCACCCACCTTGACATCCAATAACTCCTCTCTCAATACCAACCAATATTTGCTCCCCTTCCTCCAAGCCCACCACCCCCTCATGATTTCAAGCACACTATTGACCTCCAACACCCATATAACTTTGCTAGCCTCTGTTCATACCACTATACTTACTTTAAAAAAAATAAAACAGATAAACTAACATTTGAACTCCTTGCCATGGGTATTATCCAACCAAGTAAAAGTCCTATGCTACCCCTATCATCTTGGTTGAAAGAAATATAGATCATTTCATCTTTGTGTTGATTATCAATGGTTAAATAAACTAATGATCAAAAAGAAAATTCCTACCCCATAAATTGATAATATGTTGGATGAGATTCATAGTGCATCGATCTTCTCCAAGCTTGACCTACAATCCAGCTATTACCAAATTCCCATTGTTTTAGCCAATTTCCACAAATAACCTTTCGCACCCACCATGGTCATTTTGAATTTTGTGTAATGTATTTTGGTCTCTAGAATGCCCCCGCAATTTTCCAAGCCCTTATGAACAAAATGTTTACTCCATATCTCCATAAGTTTATCATAATTTTCATTGATGACATACTTATTTATAGCATCAATCTCACTAGCTACCTAACTCACCTCAAGACTATCTTGTAAATCCTATTTGGACAACAACTCTACGTTAAATTCTCTAAATATGAAATTGGCAAATCCAAAATCTAGTACTTGGGCCATATTATCTCAACAATGGAGTTCATGTCGACCCTAACAAAAAAAAATCCATCGTTTCATGGTCCCAACCCAAAACCCTCACTCAACTTTGCATCTTCCTTGGTCTTACCAGGTTTTATTACCACTTTATCAAAACCTATGTCTCCATAATAGCCCATTAACCAACCCCCTTTGCTTTGACTCCCTCCAGTGGCCAGTCATAGTTGAGATAACTTTCCACAACCTTAAATAACTCATGAATTCCACTATGGTTTTGGCCACCCCTAAATTCTACAAATATTTTCAACTTGAATATTATACATCTAAGGTAGGCCTTGGAGAGGTTCTCATATAGGGCTTCCATTTTCATTACCTTTGAGAGTCACAAAATTAAATACCATGAGTGTCGCCTCTCTAATTACCAAAAATAGATGAAATCTATCCTTCATACTCTAGATAAATGACAATAGTATCTCCTTGGCTCCAAGTTCACCATATTGAATTACCACCATAGCCTCTATCTATTGCTAGATCAATCGACCCTCTTAGAGGAATAGACAAAATGAGTTGACCACATCCAAATTTTTGACTTCACGACCACATACAAAAAGGGATTATACAATGTGGTTGTTGACACTCTATCTCATCTACTTGACAAACCTATCATCCAAGTCATATTCCAATCCCAACCCACTTGGCTAATAAAGCTAGCAGCTACCAATGAGTCTCAAACAAACTTTGTCCTATGAACCTCAAAAATTCACTCTCAACTTGGTTGGTTCTTACACAATGATCACCTTATTTATAAAAATTGTATCTTTGTCCACCCTTCATCCTCATTCACTCCTCGCATCTTGTCTGGGTATCACTCCACTCCCCTCAAGGGCCACTTTGGGTTTGAAAAAATATACCATCGTATTTACTCATATTTCTACTAGCCTAAGATGAAAACTCAAATTCTCTCCTTTATTTTTGAATGCGTCACATACCAATGTAATAAAACCAATACTATCGTCCAACTCGACCTTCTTCAACCTCTTCACATCCCTTAGGGTAAATGGTAAGACATTACCATGGACTTCATCACAGGGGTCCCCACTTTTTCCAGCTTTGACTCCACCCTAGTTGTTATTGATAGATTCACCAAATATGCTCACTTTCTCCCTGTCCACACTTCCTATACAATCCCATGCTTGGTCGATCTATACATCCAATCTATATTTCAACTTCATGGTTTTCCATCCATCATAGTATATTACTGTGATCCCAAATTCACCAATCACTTTTAGCAAGAATTTGTTTGTGCTTTGGGTACCTCATTTAACATGAGCACCACTTACCATCCATAAACAAAAGACCAATTTGAAGTCCTCAATAAAACCTTAGAAATGTATTTATTTTGCTTTGCATCTGACCACCAATCCAAATGCACCTCTTGGTTACCCCTAGATGAGTATTGGTACAATTTCTCTTACCACTTTGCTATTGGAATGTCCTCATTCATGGCCTTATATGGATATCCCCCCTTCACACCACACCCTTGCCACAAAACTTCTTTTGACCAACATCCAACAAAAACTACACAATATGGATCATATTCTCAACACCCTTAAACAAAACCTCTCAATCACTTGTAATTGCATGAAACAACTCATCATTTGACATCATTCTAATCACTCATTTGCTATAGGTGATCTAGTCTTCCTCCACCTGCAACCATACAAACAACAATTCCTCAAGCATCTTAGGCACCACAAGCTTAGTCCTCACTACTATGGTCCTTATAAATTCATTCAACACATTGGAGAGGTGGTCTATGCCCTTGACATTCCCCATAAATCCTAAGTTCATAACATCTTCCATATCTCTTGCCTCAAAAAATATATTGGGTCAAATACTGCCCCCTAAATTGTACTCCCAATCCTCACAAATGAACAAATCCTCTTTAAACCACTTGATCATATCCTAGTACATTGGAATTTTTACCTCCACAACTAGACCATATTTGAGTACCTTGTGCAATGGCTCAGTAGTGAACCTGAGGAAGCAACCTAGGAATCTATGGATTTTATGTGCCATAATCTCCACCTTCTTGGTTTCAAGGACTCAACATCTTAGAGATATGGACATGCTACACTTCCACCCTCAATAAGACTAGATAGTTGTAGATAGGATATATCCCACATGCATCAATGGTTATGATAAGGTAGTGTAATAACACTATATATACCCCTCGAGGGTCTGTTTGGACATGTTGAGAGATTTTTCTAATGAAGCTTTGGAACATTGTGGTGCTGCATTGGTACTCTTCTATGCTTGATTGTGTTTCCTTTGTTGTTCCTACAACAACTGTGTATGATTTGTGTTGTTTCTAAATATAATCACGATATTCTAGAGGAAGAACTATCTCAGTACATGTTCATATTTAACATATTTTAGTCCTACATAAGGACTAGTACCATTGAACTCAATAGAAAACTTCATTACAAGTCCTTCTATTATCATATATGTATAGGTACCCTATTACTACTACATGTAGAGTGTAAAGTCCTAATACAAAGAATACAAATATTTCAACTATTATTATGTAGATAATTATAGCAAATGATTCACTTCTACTAGATTTCATTTGATCTTCTATCATATGAACTAGCCTAGTACATAGTGTGTGTGTGTGTAGAGAGAGATACTATCATTAAGGTGGCTTACATCCCAATAAAAAGTAAATTTCATAAGGAATTCCTTGGCTTAGCTTCCATCACAAAACCTCTAACCCTCCAACAAGGTGTAGATATGCAACATCATCAATATGGAGAGGAATCACTATGAAAGTATTTTTCTATCATCATGCAATCCATAAATATTTGTAAGTTAAATGTTATATAAATACAAATGTTATTTGTAATTATTAATTTAACCAAAGTGTTGTATAAATCATATTTTTTATTAAGGGTAAATATAATCTTTATGCAAGTCCTAAAAATATTTATCTATGTTTGCATACAACCAACAACTAACCATCCATATCTATAAGCAAACCAATATTCCTTTTAATATTTTTATTTTTTTGTGTTGTCTCATTTAATCCATAACATAGATGGTAACCTGGTTAATTTTTATAGTATATAGATATTGTTCGGTATAACTAAATTTGAACTATGTTGGTTATTCGAAACAAATTCTAATTCACATCTAACAATTGAATACACAAAAAGGAGTATATAGAAAGGTTTTAATCTCATTATATTATCATACAAAATTTAAAAGACTAAAATTTTAAGGTCAAATTGCATTACCTTTACCATTCAAATCCAATTAACTGAAGTACCTCTCCAGGACTAGAAAGAAACATTTCCATTATAGGATAAGATTGAGTATCATAAACCTTAAGCCAACTTTAAGGTAACTAAGGGTTGTATTATATGTAAGATAAAACTAACCAATAACTCCTTTAGAATAATTTTAGAATTTCAACATGTTTTTGCACTCATCAAGAAGATAAAACTATCAACTTTTACAAACAAACACCAATATATTTTATGCTTTATGTGTGTGTGTACCATACACCAATTCTTAAATAATAGAGGAAAGTGAAATATTAACAAGTATTCCTTCATAATAAACAATGTGACAAATAATAACAAATTGGTCTATCAATTTAGCTTAACTTCAACTTTCCAAAAAGATGATAGGGTTTGAGACATTTAAAACTTTATAATTTAGCAAAGATATTGTAGCATAACCCAAGAGAAAAGGATATACTCTAAACTGTCATTTAGGAAGCACTAAATTATTATAGAAGAATTTTTATGCTTAAGAAAATTATACCCAAGTCCTACATACACCAAAATCAACATTTGTAATGACATTCAATTTTTTTTTTTGAATAAATACTTCTTATAAACATCCGTCGTGGGGATTGAACCCGGTCACATCATCGATAATGCAAGTGGCGTCCTTTCCAGTAGACCACACTCACGCGGACATTCAAAATTTTATCAAGAATCCCTATGAAACACCTTCCTAAGAATAGGTGAACAAGAAAAATTATTTATTATGTTGGACTAGTTTTTTTCCTGATCTAGAAAACAATAATGAACATAACTCAAAATTTTACAAGTAAACAATAAATTATTCGTTTTGTTCATCCAACTAGATTTTTTTTTTTAAATAAGGGGTAATAACATTCTATCTTTGATTTACTCCTGGTGTCATGTCCCAAACTTTCCTACCTTTAATAAGAGCATTCTTTTTTTTTACTCTAGACTATCCACCAGAATACTTACATTGATAGGCAAATGTAGGTATAGTTGTGGGAGTACCATTGAATGTTAGGGTACATCTCTTATCAACCTTCTGATGGATAGTCTATAGTAAAAAAAAATGCTCTTATTAAAGGTAGGAAAGTTTGGGACATGACACCTCAATTTCAAGGAGGTATATATGTATCTATTTATCTATCCACACACACACACACACGCGTATGTGTGTGTGTGTGTTAAGTCACCATAAATTATAAATAATAAGACGATATTATTTACACGATTGAATTTTAACTCTTAATTCAAGGGAAAATTCTCTTTGAAATACAAGGACATAAGACATGAAAAATATACCAATTGACATCAAGTTTTTTTTCACTTAACTAATATTTAACTCTTAAATATAGATTTTATGCCCCAATTAAAATGCATCTATACTCAAATGACTAATTCAAAATGTTAAGCTATTTAAAGGATTTAACAATAGGGGTTTTTATTATAACGTAGAAATTTCAAAAATAATAAAAATAAGTTTACCAAAACCCTAGCTAGTAAAGACAATCTAGCTATTGCCACATTTTATAGGGTTCCATACAACATATCCAACAAAAATATCACATGCACTTCTAGAATATAATAACCATTTCCCAAAACTTCATCATACATCATAAACAAGAGGTATTCATGAAGAAATTAAACAAAATTCACTCACAAGAAAAATAGATACCAAACGCACAAGGAAAAGAATAATAAAAATTCACTCACAAGAAAAATTCCATTATTCTATTTTAACATTTTTGAACAACTAAATGCATTCACCCAAGAATAATAACTAATCACTAAAATAAAAGGGAAAGGAAAAAGAATAAGGAAAACCCACACACAATATCAAAATTTTAAAACATTTAAATTTTATGCAAGTTCATGATTCTTTCCTTTTATTAATATTCAAATAATCTCATATATAAAGTAAATACCTTTTTATAGAGCATTCAATTAATGCTAACCACGAAATATCACAAAACAATTATCCAAAGGAGGTTACCTAGACCAAAAAAATATTCAAATCCTCACTCCAAAAATGATTAACAATCCAGCCTCATTTTTTTTTTTCTCCCAAACTCCTCTCTTTTTTATTCCTCTTTTATTTTTCCTCGTCCTCATCACCAAATTGTCTTCCTATTTTTCTCCCTCCTCTTTCATTTGAGAGAAAACAACTGAAAGAGTAGGATAATGGATAATTTTACACCAAGGATATCCTCCACTTGACCCCCTCAAGGTTTTTCCATGGATCCTATCCTCCACTCAACCTACTCAACATTTTTCCATGGATCCTATCCTCCACTCAACCTCCTCAAGGTTTTTCCATGGATCCTTACCATGGTTCAAACTAATATCAATACCAAAAATGGAAACATTCATGAAAGAAGAGGTTTAGCCACATGATTGGTTTGGGTCTCGTAATTTTTTGAGTAAGCTCCTAGCATCTCCCCTTTTAAATTTCATATCACACCACCTCCTCCAGATTTTTTGGGGTTACATTTAAAGGCCCTAGATATCTTATAATTATATTAGCATTGTACTATATTATATAGGGGATCTTGACTCATCTTGACTTAATGTATATATATTTAGTCTCACTATCATGTAGTGTTGTGAAAGTTGGATATCTGTTGTAAAAGAATATTGCTTCCAAATATATATTTATGTTTCTTAAGATCAATGATAATATGATAGCTTGTAAATAAGAATTTGATTTATCTATGCTAATTGTTTTTTCTTAATACATGAATTGGATTTGAAATTGATGGTAGTAATTTTGTAAGAGTAATTATACTATATTATTTCCCTTATTTCAATAGATATAGTTTCATGGATTTTTGGCATACAAAAATGTATATCTTATACTGTATAATGATTATTGAGATCAAATTCTCTCAAGTGATGATGTATCCATAGATTGAAAAAAAATCCCACTTGGCCAAGGTTAGTGAAGATAAATTGTAAATCTTACTCCATCCATTAAGGATTAAAATAAGGGATTTCCACACGTCTAGGTTTGTCCAAGCATCTTGTGATAGCCACTAGAAAAATTCTAAGCAGATTCTTTATTATGTCAAAGGATAATCACATGGACATTCATTATGCAATAAGGGATTTTTTTGTTTTATGGGGGTCCTTAAACACATATTGATCCAATGAAGTGGATGAATGAATATTCAATTTAATATATTTATTCACTATTGATTTTGGGTACCTATCTCTTGGGAGTTTCAGGAAGGAGGATGCCATCCCTTTCTTCTATGAAAGGTGAATATTGTAGTGTTGTTCATACCAATAAGCATCTTAAATGGATGAGATTATTCTACCAAAAAAGAATTTAAGATATAGATATTTGTGACCTCCTCATTTATGTATTGTGTTAATAATTCCTCTATTATTGTGACCTTTCCCACAATGATGTTATTTAGAAGTGAACTTCTTTTGTTAATGAGATTTAAATACCCCATTGAAACCTTTATTATGTGTACCTAAAGTAATTTTTTGTACAAATGGATGGTCATTTTTTAATTAAATTAAATTTATTAAGTTTCATTCCAATGAAGAAAGTAGAAGAGAATAACCTAGCTTTAGTGTGACAACCATACATTTAGAATACATTTGATGTCTCGTTATTTGCCCTATCTTCTTGCTCTTTTTAGGGGTCAATAACTATTTGTCACTTATACTCCAACATTCAAGAAATATTCAATACAATTTTTTATCCTTGTTTTGGTTGATCTCGAACACGGATGTTTCTTTGATAGTTGAGTTTTCCTTCGCAATTCCCCAATATTGTTTTGTGAAAATTAGAGCACACTATTCATTTGTTTTGAAATCATTCTTGAGCCTATCTCTTATTAATCTATGTAGCTTCATTGGACTAGCTCTCAACATTTTCACAAAGTTCATGTTAGAGGTTACCTTCATTTTGTGACAAAAGAGTATTGGTATGGGAGAGATTCCATCAAGAGGGTTGTTTAGTATACCTTCTCTATTTGATCCCCACTCAATTTTTTTTTGTTTTTTTAGAAATACTTCTTATACACATCCGCCGTGGGGATTGAACCCGGATCACATCACCAATAATGCAAGTGGCATCCTTGCCGATAGACCACATCACGTGGATCCCCACTCAACTTAAGGGAGAATATTAAAATATGTTTATATTTCACATATTTTATATATGTATATGTGACATTATAAACCTTACAAAAGTAATTTGTGTATAATGTTTTATAAATTTTGAAATCAATAAGCATGCATACATGATAGACCTTGCTAAAAATATTGTTAGAGAATGTGATACAAGTCAATTGCATAAAAAACTCAAAGTATGGTGAGAAGGGTGAGATCATAATTATACCATCCACAAACAAGAAAGGATGCTTATATTGTTATGATAGCAAACAATATTGCCTCCATAACAAACACAAATTTATTTCTATTGTCTATTTTAGGGCAAACAAAACATACATATAGGTTCATCAATTGATCTTATTTAATGGAGAATTATTAATTTCAAAAGGATACTCGTTGACAATTTACAAAGTTGTCTAAGGATAAAACTTATGATGTATAAGCGACTTGATTTTTAGATCATTATTAAAGCCGTGAAGAAAAGCCAAAAAACAATTGAAAAATACAATGACTTTTTTTAGAAAAAAATAATTATAATAAAATTTTAAGTGAAATTTAAAAAATAAAATAATAGATGAAGTTATAGTTTATATTCAATATAATCTATATCAATTATCATGCATGTGTTTTATTATTGTATGTGTGCAACTTAAAGGGACATAATGATTAAAACTTTGAAACTTTCAATTATATACCCAAAATTAAAATATAAAAAAAATAGGATTAAGATTGTATACAAAAAGGAATATTTTTTTTGCTTTAAAATAAAAGTAACATGAAACATATAAAATAAATATCAAATAAAAAATATTATAAAGATGAAGGTGTTATACTCCAAATCAAAAAGCCAAAAAAACTCCTAAGATGTTTCAAAACAAGTTTGCATGTTCCCACGCCACGGCAGACAAAGACGACCATAAGTCCACATGGACTTTGTCCAAACGTTGCCTTGGGGAATACGAAACCCAAGAGAACCAAAGACCACTCCTCCAGCGAAGAATTTCCGGTA
The DNA here is from genome assembly GCA_028583015.1 of Wollemia nobilis. Lineage (NCBI taxonomy): Eukaryota > Viridiplantae > Streptophyta > Pinopsida > Araucariales > Araucariaceae > Wollemia > Wollemia nobilis. Next base: position 4,016,488 of record JAQPPZ010003361.1, on the reverse strand, counting down.
GTTTGAAATGGTGATGCTTATTATTTTTTAATCGTCTGTCCTAAAGTTTCTTCAATTGTAGAGCTTATTTGAGGCCTCCATTAAAAAGTATCTCGAGTTTTGGAGTGATAAGTGAAGTTTGTTATAAAAATATAATTTTTTTAATCATATTATTAATTAAAGCATAAAAAGTATATATACGTCCTTAAGAGTTATTAATAAATGTTTTTATAATATCTATCGAAACTGTACAAACTTGACTTTAATAAATTACTCTAAATTCTTTAGAAAAGATCAAGAATTAGAGTTCTTTTGATAATAATGATACTCCACGCTTTCAGGTTCAGTGCACATGAGTAACATCAAATACGGCAACGGCTGATGCTGGTTGGGGTTAGGCTTGTGGAACCCACTAGTTTGGAGTTTGATTTACATTATCACGGCAACTTCCGGGAATATCTCCTACAATTTGTATACATCGAATATAAGAATGGTGTAAAGGACGAGCTGCGGGTTCCCAAGGCAAGCATATCTCTTGGAGACAAAGAACACATGAACGTCAATTGACGAAAGACTGGAAATAATAGGAATACATTGTCTTTTATTTGAGGTAATATGCATGGAAGACATGTCTAATACTATAAGTTTTGGTGTAGTCAAAAGAGGCACATCTATCATGTATGTTTGAAATGATTCAATGGAACATGGATCCATGACATGGGCAATGTGCTTCTCTGCTATAAAGGTGATAAAGTAGAAGGAAGTGGTAAGTGGTGTTAGTAGAGGCAAAGCGATATGATGGCTTTGTTTGTTCTGGTTAAGGCCAAGAGAAGCATAGAAGTATAGGCCACTATCATTTACATAAAGGATGAGAGTGATTTCATCTTTGATGCCACCACCAAGGTTGACATTTGTTTGGTGGAGCTATATTGCAAAGATCTTATAAAGATTACAAGTTTATCTTTTGTTTTTCTTTTCTATTTTTTATTTTTTTGGCTTTCTTAAAATATCTCATTTTTGTAAATTATATGAGAAAGTTGATGAAGTTTGTTAATACAATTTCGAGATGTGTTGGAAGTTCCATAGATTTGGGAATGAATACATCATACGTGTAATAAAAGATCAAAGGTAAAATCTTCTAAAACTATATCCTATGGAGGAGCAGATCTAGTAAACACTTTTTTGCATCTGCACTTCCAAATGTGCTTGAGAAGGATGAGTCTACAAGCATCCCAGAGTTTAGAGCATTCATCCATTTGAGAAAAATTATACAGAGAAAGCTTCCAAGATCTAGTGAAAGAGGTAAAAAGAAAAGAGTAAAATACATCCCAAAACTGTTTAACCATGTCACAAAACCAAAACAAGTGAATACAAGTTTCTAAAGCATTATAGAAATTGCATTGAGGCAAAATGTGTAAAATAATAACCGAACATTCAGCATTTAGAAGTTTTTGATGCTAAATTCGTCATCCAAGAAGTTGAGTTTTGGATTCAACAGGAGCTTTTCAAATTTGAGTAGCAAGAAACTCCCATTGGGCATAGGTAAAATTCACTTACCACTTGATATTGAGCTTAGAGTCTAAAGAAAGGGGACACAAAAGATTTTTGTATAATCAACTAGAAGTAATGGAAGAGATTTTATGACCATTAAGCCATATCTAATCATTCCAAATATTATGGGCAGTTATTCCCAACTTCATAAGGACCTCACAAGGGATGGAAGCCACAACTAAGCCATCAGACTCTTTGAACCTAGAGGGAAGGGAATAATAATTTCCTACTTGGTTCCAAGTAAGAATTGAGCAAGGTCCGAGGTGTAGACCAATTGGTTCATCCAAACCCCATAAGGGGGCGGAGGTCCAAGGTTCAAATCTCGGGCCTCGTCGGACTGAACGCTTGTCCCTTTCTTGGTGCTTTCAGTGGCATAAAAGGTTTAAAATGATTACGGCATGGCGGTTATAGGGGCAGACTGCGCGAAGATCTATGAGGCGGCTTTCAGGGCGGACAACGCAGAATACTATGGCGACCATAAAAACTGGATAACCTACCCGGATTCATGGCGACTACCGATTCCACCATGTTAAAAAAAAAAATTGAGCAACTACCCGAATCCCAGATATCTTTAATCATATTAATACCTTTCTTCAAAAAAGCTAGACCTTGAATATCATTGCATAAAGCTAAAGGTTTGTCATTATGGAGGATAAGTTTATTCCATCAAAGACTATTTAGATTGATGCTCAAACCATGTCTCAAGGAGTCGGACTTCCAAGCCAATAAATGAGAAATTGATTGTCAAGCTTTGTAATTTTAGGTAACTAGAATAGACCCTTTAACCGTAAAGTAATGCGCATTAAGGACCTTATCCTCCCATGCGATTTATTTCTATTTACCTTTGTGAGTAGCTAGTAAAACTCTATAAAGAAATAGGTATTTCTAATTTTCATCACCGGTGATGGCTCTAGCAACCCATTTAGTAGCTAAAATTTTGCTCTAGGTAAGAGGATCAATAATACCTAGACCTCCTAAAGCCTTAGGTTGAGTACAAAGCTTCCATGAAATGGCAGTCATACCCACCTCCCCATCCGATTTGGTCCATAAAAAATTACGAATGACCTGAGTTAACTTGTTATAGGCTACCTTGGGGACCATCCAATAAGATGAGTAATAAACATGAGAGGTTGCCATTATTTTATTTACAACTTGAATTCTTCCTCCTAAGAAAAGAAACCAAGCTAGCCAAACATTAATTTTTTTAAGTCTTTTCATAACCTAGTTCCCCATATCCTTAGGAGAGATCTTAGTCGCAAAGGGAATTCCCAAATAACACACAATTATACCATGAGGGATGATCTTCCACTCAACCAAGGAGTTGTATCTACGAGGAGAGGAAGAGGTATAGAAGACTTCATTTTTAGAGTCGTTGATAGGAGAGCCAAATATGCCACAAAATAGTTGAACAATTTCCTTAGCCATATCCACCTCTTGTTGGGTATTTTGAAGATAAAAAAGGAATCATCAGCAAAATGTGAGTTAAGAGCATTCTTATCCCCAGGAATATTAATACCTTGAATGAGGCCATTAGAATGAGCCTTATGAAGAAGATAACCAAGAGCATAAACAACTAAAACATACAAAAAAGGAGCAAGGGGACAACCCAGTTTGATAGATCGTTGAAGAGGGAAGGAGGCAGCAAGAGCTCCATTAACTTGAACACAAGGTGAAGCATCACCAAATAGCATACCAATTTGATTATAGAATTTTGGACCGAAACCAAGCCGAGAAAGCATGCTAAGAATAAAATACCATCTGATTCTATCAAAAGCTTTGTCAAAATCTAACTTAACTAAGAGGGCATATTTATTGGAGTCAATAGCCCATTGCGAAGTTTTCCAAGCCATCATAAGATTATCTAAAATATAATACCCTTTAAGAAAAGTAGATTGTTCTGGGTGAACAATTGCTTGAGCAACTGTTTTAATTTTTAAATTTATAGCTTTAGCTATGATCTTGTACGAAATATTGAGGAGGGTAATAGATCTCCAATTGGAGATTTGGTTACAATTTGTACCTTTAGGAATCAATTTGATAAGCCCTACATTAATATAAGCTCCAAGGGAACCATTATGGAGAGATTCAAAGTAAACGTGATGAAGATTAGAGGAAAGAATATGCCATTTTTTTATAAAACTCCACTAGGAGACCATCCAAGCTAGGAGCTTTGTCATTATTCATAGAAAAAAGATAAATTTAAGATCATTCATAGAAAGAGGATACTCAAGTCGATCCTGAATAATGAGGTCTACCAAGGAGGGAATATGTTCCTGCATATATTCCATTAAGATACATTGGATGTCATCCCTTGGCTTTACTATAAAAAGTTTAGAGAAATGAGCTACAAAAAGATTCATGATCTCTTAAGAGTCGAGAAGAGAATGACCTGAAGTATCCTCCAACTCAATGTTGAGGTAGTTAAAAAAAAATTGTTCCCTTATCTTCTTGGAAAATCTAATTGAGCGATATCTAATGTGCGTCCCTCTAGCACGGTCAGACTCATAAACTCTAGCCTGATTTTCAACATTAGCTAGATCGCATTGAACAACAATGCTAGTAGGAACTCTTATAAGCATGGAACAAAGATGAGAGATCTCCTTATGAAGTTGACTCTCTTGAATCTTCTTCCTATTGGCAACAAAACGCCCATACCATCTAAGGGATGAAACTATATTGGAAATAGTTGTTTCAAACCATTTGATCCAACCACTATTACTAGTTCGTATAGGAAATTTATTCCAAACATGCTCTACGAGGTGGCAATAGACAATATTATCAAGGTGGGACACATTTAATTTGAAAGGAAATGACATAGAATTAAGGGAGATAGAGGATGTTTGGATAGAATATAATATAGGAAGGTGATCAGACAAAGTTGTGTGAGAAAGGACACGAACATGCTTGTGGATGGAGAATTTATCTAGAAAATAATTACTGAAATAAAATCTTTCCAAACGAGCAATGTTTTGTTGAGCAAGGTGTAGCGATAGTATTGTCATTGTTGTCAACACACTCAAATGGGCAAGTTGATGCAGTGGACAGTTGTTCGGAGGTTGTTCGGAGTATGTACAGTGGTGTTCAATGCTTATGAGGATGTTTTTGATGTTTGGGTGAATTTGTTACAGGTTTTTTGTGCAAATTTGCAAAATTTGCAAAAATCATCAAGTTGTCAAAGTAGCAAAATTGTCAAAGTTGCAAAAATCATCAAAGTTGCAACAACGTCAATGGAATGTGTTGGACAACCCAAGATACTATTTGGAGGTTTTATGATCATTAGCAAGTGTGGTTGCAATGTTGGAATGTCCGGTTGCTTCGTCGGTGCATTGTTGGTCAGTCTCATGCTTTGTGACAGGTGTAAAATCTGCGTCGGAGGTCACTTTATGGGAGGAATATTAAGCAATCCGTGAGGAATTGGATCTCAATTTTTTTACTGGAGGTAGATGGATATACTGAGATATTAAGTTTTAAATTTCAACCCAAACGGAGTCCTAAAGAAGAAACAATGAGCGTTTAAAAATGGCTTTGGAGCACTATTTCCAGTTTATGTGACAAATGTAAAATCAGCGTTAGAGGCCATTTTGTCGGAGGTACTGCGAATAGTACTTGAAGATTTAAAATATGAAATTTAAATTGAAGGTAGTTGGTTTATCCAAGAATATATGTTTCAATTTTTAGCCTGTTTGAAAATTTGAGGAGGAAGTTATGATTGTTACAAAAAGCCCTGTCAGTTCTTTTTAACAATTTTGGCAATTTCTAAGAATATAACGGTTGAGTGGTACTTTTGTGTAACTGAAAAAAAGAGCTGCATTTTTTAATGTGAAGCATATATATGTTTTAAAAGAAAATAGAGAAGAGGATTTTTTGGAGAAAGGACTATCGATGCATGTTGTGAAGAATTTTTTTTCTTTGGCATTTTGATTGAAAAATATGCAAGGTGTGAGATAATCAATGTGTAGATTTGAGAAGATTGAAAATTTTATACATAATATTCTAGAGGAGAATATTTGTGAGCTAGACCACTCAGGGTCTTTTGATGAGATTTAAAACTTTTATCAGAGCTTTTTAAATTTGTCAGGTCGATGCTTAGCAACATGGTTCAGTGCTCCTTGCAGCTAGTGCTACTAAAGTCTGGGTTGGTTGGTGTCATTCCCTGTAGTTGGTGCTGCAAAATTTTTGTAAAGACCAAATAATTTCAAGGCTATATTTGGATGGGATTCCAAACAATCCATTGGCACAGTGGTTTTTCCACATCGGGTTCCCATTATAAATTTGGTTTTATGTGATGCATGTTTATGTGATTGTTTGTTTTGATTTGATTTCGTAGTTGGATTATATTTTTAATACAAACTGATTCACCCCCCCTCTTAGTGTCATGCTTAGTTCAACAATTGGTATCAGAGCCAAGTTCCTGAACAAACTTAACCGGCTAGGATGATCTTGGAAGTGACACAATGACAGGTGGTGAAGGCTTCTCATCAAATAAAGCACCATTGTTTGACGAAACTAATTATGTATTTTGGAGACTTAGGATGCAGACATATCTTTGTGCTTTCGGATATGACATTTCAAATTCAGTAAACAATGGATACACAATACCCACCACTTCTCCAACCAATGCTGGTAGTAAGAAACTGTTTGAGAATTACTCAAAAACAAAGAATGCTATCATGTGTGGATTAATGGACAACGAACTGGTAAAGATTATGGATTGTAAAACAAAAAAATATATATGGGACAAACTAAAGAGAATTCATGAAGGAGACATTAAGATCAACGAGGCTAAGTTACAAACACATCAAGCTCAGTTTGAAGGATTAAAGATGAATGAGGATGAGAATATAGAGGCATATATGCTGAGAGTTAATGAATTCATTAATGCGATTAGAGGACTCAACGAGGAAATCGAATATTTTGTCATCATGAAAAAGGTATTAAGGTCCCTTCCCCAAAGATTTGATTCTAAATTTTCAGCTATAGAAGAAGCTAAAGATCTAAATTCTTTTAGTATGGATGAGATGCATGGTTCTTTAACTGCATATGAGATGAGAATAGGAAAATCTAAACCCACAGACAAAGAAGCTACTTTTAAAGCCTAGAAAAATATGAAAGCAAAACAAGAATCCGAGGAAGAAGAGAGATCAGATGAAATTGAAGCAAACTTTGTTCGAAAACTAAAAAGGAGAAAAGGAAAATACAGAGGAAAGTTACCATTTAAATTTTTCAACTGTGGAGGCGTTGGGCATTTCACAGCTAAATTTCCACTTAATGAGAACATAAGTGATGAAGGATCACACGAAGAAAGAAGTGACTAGAAGAAAAAATCAAATTTCAGAAAAGGCAACTTCAAGAAGAAAAGTTTCATATCCAATAAGGTTAGTTCATCAGAATACAACTCCAATGAGGATTCTAAAAATAAACAGGTGCAGCTCTCTTCATGGCATTCAAAGAAAAAAAACTAGAAAAATAATAGGAATGTGATGAAGAAGAAATTGATGTAGAAGTGAATTTGGAAGAGGAACTAATTGCATCTCTAGATGAATTGAAGACAGAACGAAAAAGGAATAAGAAAATTTCAAGAAAGCTTGAGGATACAAATGAAATCATAACAAGTTTGAAAGTGTAGATAGAAGAATCCAAGAATATCTTCGAAGATCTCGAAGTGCAAATAACCATGAAAATAGATTTTTGCAACAAGTTAGAAGAAGAGATTGTTGGTTTAAGGATGCAGCTAGAAGAGATGAATCAAAAAATTAGCTTTTATCACAAACATGAAGAGAGTTCTATGAAGCTGGATAAGATCATAAATAACCAGAATACTACATGCATCAAATTTGGTTTGGGTTTTGACGAAGGAGAATCATCAAATGGATCAAAGGCCACAAATGAAGAATCCACAAAGAATGAAGAAAAAAAATAGGTTAATCAAGCAAAAATGAATCATGTAAAGGAAAGCAATAATGCAAGGCACGAAAGGAGAATTGACAATGATGGTTTTACCAATGTCACACATCAAAGAAGAAGAATATTTATGGATCCTACAACAACATGGCAAAGACCACCACCCAGGTTCAATCATCCTTTTTTGGTTATTGTTTTAAATGCAATGGTTATGGACATAAGATTTCAGATTGCAAGTATAATGTAGGACCAAAGAATTTTTTCAGTAGAAATTCTTTTTTACCTTTGATGGATTATGCAATAGAATGTTATAACTGTCATAACTTTGGGCATGTTGCAAGAAATTGTAGAAGTACATTTGCATTAAATCAATTTCAAAGAAGAAAATTTCAGCCAAATAGAATAAGAAAAAATAGAAAATTTCATGAAAAACATGCACAAGCTACTAAAAAAGAAAAGCCAAAACAAGAGCCCAAAACTGTAATCAAAACAAAGTGGAAATAAAAAGAGAAACCTAAGGAAGAAAAGGAATCCTTGATCATACAGACGATATTTAAAGCATAGAATAAATTCGTACCATGGATGCTCCAGTCATATGACAGGTAACAAACAAAAATTTGAGAAGTTGCAACAATATGAAGGTGGTTCAGTGAAATTCAAAAATAATTATGGAGCTAAGATAGTTGGCAGAGGTTCAGTTAAGATCAGTAATGGAAAAATTAGGTTAGAAGAATCTTGTTTATGGTTTTTCTGAAGCATAACTTGTTGAGCGTAAGTCAAATTTGTGACAGAGGTCATGATGTGATCTTTAAGAAGTAGGGTTGTGAAATCAGAAAGGTAAATAGTGGGAAGTTGATAATAGCTGGATCAAGGACATTTGGAAACTTGTACACTCTCTCGAAGACTTCAAAAGAAGCTTGCTTAATTGGACAGGAAGAAGAGAATTGGTTGTGGCACAAGAGGCTCTTTCATATCAGTTTTGACAACCTAGTAAAAATTAGTTCAAAGAAAGTAGTGAGAGATATTCTCACCATTGCAAAACCATCAAATAACATTTGTGCTTCATGTCAAAAAGGGAAGTAAACTAGAGTCTCATTTAAAACAAAATAATACTACATGAGCAAACCTTTGGAACTATTACATACTGATTTATGTGGACCCATGAGAATGCTAAGCATAAACGATGACAAATATTTCATGTTGTGTATAGATGACTATTCCAGGATTACATTGGTATTGTTTTTGAAGCATAAATCAGAAGCTTTTGAGATGTTCAAGGTTTTCAAAAACCAAGTTGAGAATCAAACAAGAAAAATGATTAAATTTTTAAGGTCAGATAGAGGGGGAGAGTTAATTTCAGAGGATTTCATAGAGTTTTGTGAAAAATATGGCATTAGGAGACAATTTTTAGTAGCCAAGACACCTCAGCAAAATGGTGTGGTAGAAAGAAACAATAAGACAATGCAGGAAATGGAATAGACTATGTTGACTGAGAGCAAAGTAGCAGATAGATTTTGGAAAGAGGCAGTCCATACTAGAGTATACATCCAAAATAGGTGCATGTTGAGGACGCATGAAAGCAAAACTCCTTATGAGTTGTGGTTCGATAAAACGATAACAAAAAGATATTTTAAAGTTTTTTGCAGCAAGTGTTACATCAAAAGAACTGAAGAAAACCTTGGTAAGTTTGAAGATAGAGTGGATAAAGGTATTTTTCTTGGCTATTCGTTAAAAAGCAAAGCTTACAAATGTTACAACAAGAGGCTAAGAAAAATTATGGAAAGTGTCAATGTTAAAGTTGATGAAGGAAGGGAACGAGTAATTAGCTATGAAGAGAACTACCCAATTTATGAAGAGGTCATTGAAGGAGATGAGGAAGAGGAAACGAAAAAGAAACCAAGAATTGACTCAAAGGATTCAAAAAGTGATTCAAAATTGGAAGAAAATAAGAAATTCAAAACAGGTAGCTAGCAGAAAGATCATCCTAGAGAGAAAATAATTGGAGACCCCATAGTTGGTGTTCAGACAAGAAGAAGATTAGTAAGTAACTACTCTTTACTATCTAGCATTGAGCCCAAAAATGTTGCCAAAGTAAGCAAAGATGAAAGTTGGGTAAAGGCAATAAATGAAGAATTAGATCAGATCGAGAAAAATAAGACTTGGGAGTTAGTACCAAGACCCGCAAAAAAAATGTAATCGGTACTAAATGTGTCTTTTGAAACAAATTGAATGAAGATGAATAGGTAGTTAGGAACAAAACAAGATTGGTAGGCAAAGGGTATGTGCAAGTTGAAGGTATTGACTTCAAAGAAACCTTTGCACCTATGGCCAGACTAGAGGTAATTAGAATGTTTCTTGCTTTAGCAGTTTATAAGAATTTTAAAGTTTATCAAATGGATGTGAAATCAGTATTTTTGAATGGAAAACTAGAATAAGAGGTTTATATTAAGCAGCTAGACAGTTTTCAGCTTGGTGATGATCCCAACTTGGTTTGCAAGTTGAAGAAAGTGTTATATGGCTTAAAACATGCACCCCGGGCATGGTATGAAAGGCTAGAAAATTATCTTACTCAGCAAGGATTCAAGAAAGGTATGGTGGACAGTAATTTGTATGTCAAAAAAGAAAATGGTCATCATATCTTTGTTGTTGTATATGTAGATGATATCATATTTGGAAGCAACAAAGATGAGTTGTGTAAAGATTTAGCAAATAAGATGCAGAAAGAGTTTGAAATATCAATGATTGGTGAACTTTCGTATTTTCTCGGATTGCAAGTTAATCAAAAGAAGGGCATATTTATTTCTAAGATTAAATATGTGAAAGAGATGCTGAAAAAGTTCACAATGGAGGATTGCAAGCTAGTTAGCACTCCCATGACGACAGGTTGCAAGTTGAGCAAGGATGACAAATCTTCACCTGTTGATCAAACTATGTACAAATCCATGATTGAGAGCTTACTGTACTTGACAACTACTAGACCGAACATTTTGCATGGTAGCACAATTTCAGGCTAGTCCCAAGGAGACTCATATGACAACAACGAAGAGGATTTTTCAGTACCTTAAGGTTACTATGGAGTATGGGTTATGGTATCCGAAAGGTAATGACTTCACCCTTATTGCGTATTCAGATGCAGATTTGGTAGGATGTGTAGATGACAAGAAGAGTACCAGTGGAGGTGCATTCTATCTTGATGATAATCTTGTTGCGTGGCATAGCAAAAAGCAGGATTCAGTCTCATTATCCACAACAAAGGTAGAGTATATTGCAACGACATCATGTTGTACACAGGTACTTTGGATGAAACAAACTTTGAAGGACCTTGGAATAAATTTTTAGTGAGCCCATATTGATCATGTGTGACAATACAAGTACAATCAATATCTCAAATAATCCGGTTATGCATCCTCACACAAAACATATTGTTATCTGGTACCATTTTTTGAAGGAGAAAGTTGTGGAAGGTGAGGTTAAGTTGGATTTTGTTCCAACAACAGAGCAAGTACAAGATATATTCACCAAACCATTGACTAAGGAAGTCTTTGAGTACCTTCGCAAGAAATTGGGAGTGGTCACACTCCCTAAGCATTGACTCGCTATTGAGGCCACATTCTCAGGGGGAGCATTTGTGTGTTTTTTTATCTTTTTGCTCATGTTTGTGATTCTTGCTAAGTGTAATAATTTTTGCCTGAGAATGTTATGCATGGACTCAGGAAGAGTTTGTGGTAGACCTTTGGTCTTGTTGTCAAAGGGGGAGAAGTGTTACAGGAAATTGTGTGTGTTGGCAACAATTCCAAAGAGGGAGACTGTTGAGCAAGGTGCAACGACAGTATTGTCATTGTTGTCAACACACTTAGATGAACAGGTTGATGCAGTGGACAATTGTTCGGAGGTTGTATGTACAATGGTGTTCAATACTTATGAAGATGTTTTTGATGTTCAAGTGAAGTTGTTACAGGTTGTTCATGCAAAGTTGTAAAAGTTGCAAAAACCGTCGGGAAGTTGTCAAAGTAGCAAAATTGTCAAAGTTGCAAAAATTGTCAAAGTTGCAACGTCAATGGAATGTGTTGGACAACCTAAGATACTATTTAGAGGTTTTTTGATCATTAGCAAGTGTGGTTACAGTGTTGGAACGGTCGATTGCTTCGTCGGTGCATTGTTGGTCAGTTTCATGCTTTGTGACAGGTGAAAATTTGATGTTGGAGGTCACTTTATGGGAGGAATATTAAGCACTCCATGAGGAATTGGACCTCAAATATTTTACTGGAGGTAGCTGGATATACTGAGAGCTTAAGTTTTAAATTTCATACCAAATAGAGTCCGGAAGAAGAAATGGTGAGCGTTTCAAAATGGCTCTGAAGTAATTTTTCTAATTTATGTGACGTGTAAAATCAATGTTAGAGGCCACTTTGTCGGAGGTATTGCGAATAATCCGTGAAGAGTTAAAATCTGAAATTTAAACTTAAGGTAGTTGGTTTATCCAAGAATATATGTTTCAATTTTTAGCCCGTTTGGAAATTTGAGGAGGAAGTTATGATTGTTACAAAAATCCCTGTCAGCTCTTTTTAGCAATTTTGGCAGTTTCTAAGAATATAACGGTTGAGTGGTACTTTTGTGTAACTGAAAAAAAAAACTGCATTTTTTAATGTGAAGCATATATGTGTTTTTTTAAAAAAAGGGTATTTTGATGAGATTTAAAAATTTTATCAGAGCTTTTTAAATTTGTTGGGTTGGTGCTTGGCAATAGGGGTCGGTGCTCCTTGCAGTTGGGGTTGCTTAAGTCTAGGTTGGTTGGTGCCATTCCCTGTAGTTGGTGCTGCAAAAATATTGTAAATACCAAACATTTTCGAGGCTGGATTTGGATGGGAGTCCAAACAGTCCATTGGCACAATGGTTTTCCCACATCGGGTTTCCACTATAAATTTGGTGTTATGTGATGCATGTTTGTGTGATTGTTTGTTTTGATTTGATTTCGTAGTTGGATTAAATTTTTAATACACATTGATTCACCCCCCCTCTCAGTGTTACGCTTAGTTCAACAACTTCCTAGCAAAACCTTGACTATAATTGGACCACATAATTCAATTATATTTATAAGAGGAGACTTTACCAAAGAGAGGGTCATGCACACCTAAATTATTATGACAAAACAACCAACTACCAAATTCAGCATTAGAAATGGGTCTACTACCAGCCCAACTTTTATCACTAGGATTCTCAATCATATTAAAATCACCTCCAAGGATCCATTCTGCAGGAGGGAGAGAAACAACTAACCATTCCTATAGAGCTATACGACTAGGAGGGTCATTGGGAGCATAGATAGAACATAATCCAGTAACCTAAGAGTGGAGAGCCAATCTAACCCACACCCACCAGTGAGCATGGTCTTCACCATGGTCTAGAATAGCATAACAAAGAGACTTGGCTATGGAAAGGGCAACACCTCCTTTACCATTAATATGAGAAGTAGAAAATGCGGATGCATATCCACCACCAATGATGTCCACACAATGGGTGAGAGTGTGACCAATGACTTTCAGTTCTTGAAGAAAAAGAACAAAAATATGATTTTCAGTAACTGCTTTTCGAACTTGAAACTTACGATAAGGGGGGGAGAGCCCCCTAACATTCCAAGATAGAAGATTTAAGGGGTGATTTAGAGGCTGCTTGACCTCATGAATTAGAGCCTAGAATATATTTTCACTAATTGGCAACAACTACGTGTTGTCCAAATGGGTTTGTTGAGCAAGAACCTTATTTTGAGCAACTTGAGAGAAGGATCTAGCAAGATATTTGACAAAGGTTTTTTTCCTCTATATGGATGGTGTGATTTTTGGGGGGTTGACGAACGTTGATGCTTGTCTACCATTCTCCACCCATATATCATAAGACTATATTTCAGGAGTTATTATGAAGGAACAAGAGCTAAATCAAGACTCGTGGCTAAATTTGGTGAGGCTTGTGGCTTAACAAGAGTATTTGAGGATGAGGCAAGAGGGTTCTTGGGAGGAATGACCTGAGAAGGAGAAGGTTTATAAAAAATTAGGGGGTGTTGAGGGCCACCAGTAGGGAAGTTCTTGACTAAATTTTTAGATGCAATTTCCATTTGAGGGTCATTAGTTGGGATTTCTTTTGCAATATTTTTAGCGGTTGCTTCTATTTGTTCCTTTTTAGTTATTTTTTTGAACAATTTTTGACCAAGTGTCCAACTTCTCTATAGTAAAAACATGCATTAGGTAAGTTAAGGTAGATAAGAGATTGACTAACATGGAAACCTGGCCCATTGAGGTCAAGGGAAGGGGGGCAACGACTTGGAAATATCCATTTCTACACAAATACGAGGGTGCACTCTATAGTTAGACAGTTTTTTTAACATAGGGTGAGACCATAAAACCTTAACAAGAACAACAATAATTTTATTGAGAAAGGGGCGACATAAAGAGATAAAAAGGGCAACTCTATCCAAAGAGGGTATTTTGCCCTAAAGGGACCCTCTGGATGAAAATCCAAAGACTAGCCTTGCTAGATAACAAGTTTACCCGCTGATAACTCAAGTTTCATATAGGAGGGATTTTTTGACATGTTTAGGATTTGAAAAGGAATTTGCTATGTATCCCCTTTCCAAGCCTTGAATGGCCTCAACTAGCCAACCTCTAGTGTTTTCCAAACCCCCTAACCCATTTGAGAAAATCACCCTCAGGTGGTATCCCCTGTACAAAAATAAAATGATAATAAGTTCAGTCAAATCATTAGCTACTTCAACAAAGAAAGTAGGAAGAACAACTAAAATGGGCTTACTTTGCTTTGTATGCGGTCGAGGTGTTGCTGGATTAGGGTTTGATGGGTCAATAGTGTAGCCCTTTGGTAAGCTTTGCTAACTCTTCAAATTTGCAGGATTCTCCATGGAATTGTTTGCAAGGCTCCCAAAGGGAGTCAAGGGAACCTAAGATTCAAGAGCATTGAGGGATGGAGTTTCATCCATCGTAGAAACCTCACATCTCTTGCAAAATATTTTTTTATACCCAAATGCTTCTCCACTGTAGAGTTGGCCTTGTCGTTGGATGTCGATGATTGTCCCAAATCTTCACTCTAAACCCTAAAAGATACACAATTTCTCCACAATTGAGTTTAAAACCCTAAAAATAGCATAAGAATGCCCTATATTTTTTTCTTTAAAATATTATAAAACCCTAAAATTAGCAAAGGAGTCTTTCAAATTTTTGAAGAGGTGTTTTTGTTGGAAGCTTTTACTTCATTATTGCCTTCTTCTCCATAATTCAAAGTCTCAACCAACCAGTCGTTAGCTTAATTCTTTAGAATTGGATTTTCATGGAATTTGAGAGATTTTGCATTATCATGATTGTATTTTGGCATCTTGAATGCCTATTTAAGCTTACAGTTTAATAAAATATTCATCAAAGTTTTTTCAATCCTTTACATTGGTAACAGAACCGAACGTTTCCTGGGAGATTCTCTCTATTCTGCAATTTTTGACCACTTCTGTGTTTACCCTTCGATGGCAAATTTGCATTTGGTGGAAAATTCTTGTGCACCTCATTGGAGCCCCATGCCCATATTGTGTTGTTGTAACATTCCATAGATTCGATTCCTTCCTTGAATCGTCAACCTTGGACTGTGTGTTGTATTCCCTCATATCTGGGCCATAGCGGACTCGCTCTCACAAACCATGCCACGGGACCACAGGTCCATCCTAATCCCAACATACGGCTCTGGTGACAGTCACAAGCAATGGAACCTCGAAAGAAGCCCACAATTCTAGGATGAAAAATTGGCCATGGCGGATCTATGGGGATGAAAAACAATCGAGATTTTGGAATCACAGTGTTTTCAGTGCTTTATTATAATCCACAATCAGGTGCTTGGCGATTAAGGGTAACTTCCAACGGTGAGCTTGACCGTAAATAACAAAATGATGCAAAACTGCTACATTTGTGCAATACTGCCTTTGATGACTCCATAGCCCCTTCTGTCGAAACATATCGATCATCAGTGGAATTGTAGAATGCACAAGGGTGTTCAGGATTTCCTCCAACCCTAACCAGCGAATGACCTGTTGAATGTGACCGCCTTAATTTTTTGTTTCCCTTTTCTAGAGGCCTTGGGCCACTCATAATTCCAAGAATTGGAGAATCTGTAGAAGAGACCGTGCCCCCATTGTATATTCTGGCTTGGCCCGGACTTGTTAGATCCAGCCCTGCATCAAATGGATTCATTTCGTTTCTTCCTCTGCTTTGATGGCCAACTCTCTCCTGCACTGTGTTCTCTGCACCAACAACAATTACTGCTACTTGCTCTGCTGCCTGAAATGCTCCCTCCTGAAGATGGTCTTCTACATTAACCCCGCTCCCCTGCTCTTCAACCTCGGAATCTAGAACAACACTAGATCGACATAGGGGACAAGTAGTGTGGGAAAAGAGCCATATATCTATGCAATCAAGATGAAATGCATGACCGCATTTGGGAAGCAATCTCAATCTCTCATCATCTTCGTATTCACTCAAACAAACTGCACATTCCTGTTCTTGGTTTCCTCGCTTCAATCCCTTAACCAAAGGATAAGTAAAAACAGGAAAGGTCTCGATTGTACTTTTGTCTAGTCCTTGAGAAGCCCTGTTCCTCCTCTCATTCCCACCATCTCTAGAATTCTCCTCTGTGTCTCCATAACCGGCACAAAAGCGAACACAGATTGAGAGAGAGCCCACAAAGAAGAAAATACTTAGGGAAAGAACAATGATTAGGGCAAAGGGAGGACTGACACCTGCGCTGGGGTTGTACGGATTTCCATTATTAGGATAGGAAGATGCAGAAGGCTCTTTGGGTAAAGTAGAAAACAAGCTAGACTCCTTAAATGTAGCATAAAAGGGAGCCTCGTGGCCAAGGGATGTTGCAGAGAGCCCAGGCCAAGCAGTGTAGCTGTCACTCTGTTTCACCACAAGTATTTTTCTGCTCTTCATCCTTTGCTTCTAAATTTCAGGTGAAACCCTTTGCTTATGGTTTATACTTGCACAATAACTAGCAAATAAGGCCCCCTACTAAGCTGAACAAAGCTTTCAATCGAAAGAGGGGTAAAGAGATGTTCTGCCCTTTTTAGTTGAAGTATTCTGCTTCCCTCACAAGATTAGAGCTCGCCTTTATACACTCGATGCTTCCGTGTCCCGTAAAAAATGTAAATATCCATGGAAGTTGCTAAGAAATGTAAATATCAATAGAAGTTGCTACGACAATGGAAATCTAATTCAAACCCGTTCTTGTGGGTTTGAGTCTTGACAACGCTAACCTCAACCAGCGTCAGCGCTTACCATTGCAAAATAACCTTCGCAAATTTTTAAATTGCTCGAAATTTTCGTCTAAGGATTGGTCGTCCCCTCATACGTATTCCCAAAGGGAGGGCTTTGTAAGGGTTGATCTTCCTTTGCCGCCGGATTTTGGCCCGAGGCTGTTGACGTTGACAATTGGGTGTTGGAAATTTCGAGGCAACCGAAGACGTAGGTAAAAGTCGCCTGTCCACTCGTCTGGCGTGGCGCGGAGAATATGTGAACTTGCTTTGAAGTGGGCTATGAGTCAAGAGGAGGACCTTGACTCTGTTAAGGGGTTCAAAACTTTTTAATAAGAGGTTTAACTGTAAATGGAAAGTGTAATAATGTATAACATATTTTAATATTCATGGATAAATATTTTTGTATTTTTATATAATTTTATAAATTTAAATTTAAAAATAAATAAAATTATATAAATATTTAAATAATTGTTTAGCAAGGTTTATAACCTTTCTGTCAACCATGTTAAACCAGAACTAGCTATAGCTTCCTCAATGCCCCCGTTATCTTCCAAATGAAGATCAAATGACTATCCATGTACCGCATAGCATTTTCATCTTAAAAGTATTTTAAATTTTGGTCAATTACGTCTTCTCTTGCAAGGAATAGTATTGTTTGAAATATACTATATATTTAGATAATTAGTTAGACTACATAAAACTTTTTTTTTAATCATCTTCGTGTTAAGTTTTTTTTATCAACTTTTTAATATAATTTTTATTAAAAAATATAATTTTTTTTTATTAATTGTATTTTATACTTTGAATTTTAGTTAATTATTTATTCTTTTCGGTTTTATAATTTATAATTATATTTATTTATTTATAATTCTCATTATAATACATTACAATCCTATGTTATATCGAAGATCTTGCATGATCTTCATGCCTAACACATAAAGTTCTTCAAATGAATTTCCTTTAATATAATGACTAAAGAGACCATATTTCTTTTGAAATCTTGACAAGGATATATATAGCTCTAGTTTCTTAAATATATAAGAGTTTATAAACTTTTGACTATTTTGAAAGAGTGAACCTAATGATGACCCTCCACGGAGAAATTATGTGAAGCATAAAAATACGATAATAAGTATAAGGAATATGATTTTGATAATGAGTATGAACAGATATGGATGTATCAAAAATATTTGGTCTCCTCAATCATCTTGTTTTCATGAGTGGGTGAAAACGTAGATGGAATGTTTACTAAGGTTTACATAGGATTCTTGAAAATGGGAAATCATACTTGATATTCTTTTTCCTTGATGAGCAAGCATTGGACTAGATTATATAGGAAATAATGCATAAAGGTCAACATAATACAAACATATGTTCTTAAGAAATCTCAATATGGGTTTTTCGACTTATTATGTATTATGACTTTTAAAGATAAAATACTAATGATATGTCAAAGAATACTATAATGAAATTATCAACACTCTTTAACTTTACAGCAGAAACACTATTAATATTTAGAAATAGAATAAAGGATGATGTCAAGAGGGAAATTAACATGCATAATCCAAGAACATTTTGTGATGTGGAAAAATTGGTTAAGATAGTGGAAAACAAACCTAATGTATTAAGGTTTTCAACATGAAGAAACTTCAATATGACACAATATTATTTCAACCTAAGAGGGGAAGATAAATTTGTAGGAATTTTTTGTTTCTAGTGCAACTCCAATCATTCTAAAGCCTAAGCATGTGAAGAGAAGAATTTTCTCAATGTGGTCATGGAAGATGAAGAACATGTCAATGAGTTTATTTCAAAAGCAAAGAGTAAAGATGCCAATTGAGGAAATACACAAGGATGACTACATGGGATTGTTGATATTTACAAGCATGTGCATGCAAAATCACCAAATTATTAAGGTACGATTTTATTAGAGAAATAAAATGATTATCGTATTAATTTATTCGAGTAATTCACAATTTCATTAGTGGAGATATAGCAAACATGATAGGTTTATATGTGTAGAAATTGGAAAATATCAATTTGTTGATTTTCCATGGAGGAAAAGCCTCTTGTATGGAAAAATCCTTCAATATTAGACTCACTATGGATAGATACATATAGATTGAAATATTTTATGTGTTGGATTTAGAAGGTTCTAATGTTGTCCTTAGTTCCAAAAGGATGGATCAATTGGGAGATATTACCACCAATCTTTGAAATTTATATGTTTGATGGAAGAAGGATAGAAAGATAATTAAACCCCAAGGATATAGTTATTACTTTCTAGAGTGGTAAGTTAATATCAAATAAGAAAGGATTAATATTAATATAAATCACTCTCAATCTAACCTTTTGAAAATGATATGATAATTTTTATTGATATGACTGTTATTCATAGCATCCCAATCACAATCCTTATAATGCTTCTAATTGATTTCATGGTTCATATTTGTTTTACTACACTAATCAAAGTTTCACCTATGCATGTCTTTAAGCCAAAATGTAAGTAAAATGTAATTAAAAATGCATTGGTAGTTATCTCGCTAAGGTTCCTCCCTAATTGGTCCAAACATAGATATTTGATCTCTCTATGTTAATTATTGTTTTAATATAACCTTCATTTCTAACATTTTTATAATTTGACATGATCCCATTTAATATAGGTTTTATTTGATGTTTGCACGAACTTCACAAAATAGTCCAATTTGTTTAAAGAGTTCACCTTATTCAACAAATTGGTTACCATAGAATTGGTTTAAAAAGCCAAGCAATCATAGTTGGAGGTAGCTACATTAGGAGTCCTTTAATCACAATAGAAATTTTTCCATGACATTCCCTTTAGAATTTAAATTCAAATGAAATACAATTTATAAAAGTTGTGGAGTCTCAATTACTAAGTAATTTATTTCAAAGGAAATAGCTTCAATGCCTTCTAGATTGATTATAATTCAATTAAAAAATGCACATACATTCCCATATAGAAGATACTTTTCTAGTATATAAACTCACAACATAATAATAAATAGATGTTATTTTTTATTCATTATCTCATTTAAGCAATGATCATCAATATATAGTACAATAAATAGGTTCCATACATGCTACACTTCCACCCTCAAGAAGACTAGCTAGTTGTAGATAGGATATATCCCACATGCATTAGTGGGTATAATAAGGTGGTGTAATAACACTATATATGCCCCCTCGAGGGTCTCTTTGGATATGTTGAGTATTTTTTCTAGTAAAGCTTTGGTGCACTATGGTGCTCGTCTATTCTCGATTGTGTCTCCTTTGGTGTTCCAAAAATTATTATGTATGATTTGTGCTGTTTTTTAAGATACTTGTGATATTCTGGAGGAAGAACTATCTCAAGTGGTACTAGAGCCCAATTTCAAAGGGGTAAAGTGGGTATAATTTTTCCTTCTCCTCTATTCATGTTTGAGTCTATGTTTTACATTTGTCTCTATCTCTATTTTGGGTTTTATATTATTCACCCATCGTATGCTCTCACCTCACCCTTGTGGATCTTGGTTATCATAAAGTAGTGAGCTAGTCCTTTCTATTCTTTAGGGTTTTACAATCTTCACCCATCGTATGCTCTCACCTTGCCCTTGTGGATCTTGGTGATCACAAAGTAGTGAACTAGTCCTTTCTATTCATTAGGGTTTTACAATCTTCACCCATTGTATGCTCTCACCTCGCCCTTATGGATCTTGGTGATCAAAAGTGGTGAATATGTCCTTTCTATCCTTCGACTTTGTAGGTATATAACATTTGGTATCAGTTATTAGCTTAACACTCTATGAATACCCAAAGCTAGATGCACACCTTAGACTAAGTCAGACCCTAAAAACATAGAAAAAAATAGTAAAAATAGAAAAAAAAATTGAAAACTTTAGTTAAGAAGGTATTTCTCTTCCCTGATAGCCTCAATTGACTCAACTATTCAATCGACATCTCCACCTACTATTTTAGCCACACTTGTCCTTGACAGTCCCATGCCAAATTTTGCATTGACTGCTAGTTTCTGATTTTTTTCTTGTTAAGGCCACAACTTACCCATGCTCACTCAATATTACCCAATTTTTTGGGCATAGAAACAACTCGTTATTCTACCCCAAAGACCCTCTCTAGACCAACTATGAATTTTTAGTTAAAGTTACAGTATTTGCAAAAAAATAATTATTTTGGGACATTTTAGTTCTAGCTATTAGTTCAAGGAAAACAACCTATAGACACCTCACCTGCTCAATTGTAACACTAGGGACAATAGACAATAGATATCCCTTTCTGTCTCTCTACTCCCACCTCCTATTATCCCTTTCATCTATACCTATCTTGCTTCTCCCTATCCCTTCTCTCTAGTTCATCGTCATGGCCCCCACTCCAATTTTTGATCGGGTTTCCACCCTTGAGATCCAATTCCCTTTAGTGCAGGAAGCCATAAAAAAACTCGTTGATGAGATGGCTAACCTATCACGCTCCCTTTCTCAAAGGATGGATAATTTTGATAACCAACTAGCCACCATGTCATCTACCACAACTTCCTCGGGAAGTTCCCCACCTCCATCACACCCACCTCCACCTCCTCATCAACCACTCCACCAAAAGATTCAAGTCCCTACTTTTGATCCTGACCTTGATCGGTCCTCCACTCATAGTTGGGTGGAATACCTCGAGTCATATTTCAGTCTCAACCCCATGTCAGTTGTTGACCAACTCACATTTGTATCCATACACCTTGTAGGAAAATCTCATCACTGGTACTATTGGTGGCAGTGTGAGTGCCCTAATAACCAAACTTGGGCCTCCTTTCACAACTATTTTTTTGACCAATATGAAGACACCTAGGCTCAATCGTTCTTCAATCAACTTACTCAACTCAAGCAACTAGCATCCATCGAAACATACATGGATGAGTTCCAAGCTCTACATAACCATATCACTCAGTCGTTAGACTAACAATCCATCATCGACATTTATGTTTTAGGACTAAAATACTACATCCAACTTTGACTAAAGACAACACCCATCAACACTCTTTGGGAAGCTATTTCTATGGTAAAAGTTGTTGAAGTAGAGTTCACCAATGAGTGCCTCATGTTTGCTAAAAGGGGCTCATCTAATTTTCCTCACCCTCAACCTGTCGATCCACTACAACAATGATCCAATGATCCACAACATCCTCCAACAGTAGAACCAATAGACTCCATTCGTGTTCCTATAACAAAAGTCACTCGATGACGAGAAGCTGGCCTATGCATTCGATGCTCAGAGAAATGGACCCAGGATCATCCATGATTTTGCCACGCTCGACATGTCGTCTTCACCATAGACCCAAAACTTTCACCTGATGATGAACCTGACCTCGATGATGAACCACTACATGAACCAACTCTCAATCAACCTGATGAACCCCAACCTAATGTCTCCCTTGTTATCGTCTCCTCCACTTCATGTCCTGAACCACTCAGAGTTAAAGGCACCCTTAGGAAAACCCCCATTACCATCCTCATTGATGGAGGTGCCTCCCTTAACTTTATTGACATTGCTCTTGCTCACCAATTAGACTTGTTCATCATCCCTAAAATTGGGTTCCCTTGTTCCCTCCTAGGCTACCATACTCTCCACTACATTGGGATAATCAAGAACCTACGTATCCAAATAGGTACATACACATTGGTATCTGACTTCTATGCCCTATCCATTGGTAGTTCTAATGCTATCCTAGGATTCTAGTGGCTACAGAATTTGGGAACTTATAGCACCAACAATTCCCCTACCCACCCCTTCATTCTCTTCAAAGATAACCTTGGCCAGTCCCATAAACTGCATGGCATCACCCCACCCCCTAATAGACTAATCTCCCCAAACCAAATGCAAAAACAATTGAACTCTAGCATCGGGTTTATCGTCTGCATCAACAATATTGAAGCCCAACCCACCACCCACCCTGACATCCAACAACTCCTCTCTTGATACCAACTAGTCTTTGCTCCCCTTCCCCCATGCCCACCACCCCCTCATGACCTCGAGCACACTATTGACCTCCAACACCCACATGACCCTGTTAGTCTTCGTCCATACCACCACACTTATTTTCAAAAAATGAAATAGAGAAACTAACATCTAAACTCCTTGACATGGGTATTATCCAACCAAGTAAAAGCCCCTATGCTGCCCCTATCGTCTTGGTTAGAAATAAAGATGGATCCTTCCATCTCTGTGTTGATTATCGATAGTTAAATAAACTAATGATCAAAAATAAATTTCCCACCCCATGAATTGATGATATGTTGGATGAGATTCATGGTGCATCGATCTTCTCCAAGCTTGACCTACAATCCAACTATTACCAAATCCCCATTGCTCCAGTAGATTGCCACAAAATAACCTTTTGCACCCACCATGATCATTTTGAATTTTGTGTCATGCCTTTTGGTCTCTACAATGCCCCCACCACTTTCCAAGCCCTTATGAACAAAATATTTGCTCCATATCTCCGTAAGTTTATCATCATTTTCTTTGATGACATACTTATTTATAGCATCAATCTCACTAGCCACCTAACTCACCTTGAGACTGTCTTGCGAGTCCTATCCGAACAACAACTCTACACTAAATTCTCTAAATGCAAATTTGGAAAATCCCAACTCTAGTACTTGGGCCACATTATCTCAGTCGATGGAGTTCATGTTGATCCTGACAAAAATTTTACCATCGTTTCATGGCCCCAACCAAAAACCCTCACTCAGCTTCACGCCTTCCTCGGCCTTACCAGGTTTTATTGTCACTTTGTCAAAATCTATGCCTCCATAATGGCACCACTAACCAACCTCCTTTGCTCTAACTCACTCTAGTGGTTAGCCATAGTCGAGGCAACTTTCCACAACCTTAAAGAACTCATGACTTCCACTCTGGTTTTGGCCACCCCTAACTTCTCCAAACCTTTTCAACTTGAATGTGATGCCTCTAGGGTAGGCCTTGGAGTGGTTCTCATGTAGGACTTCCACCCCATTGCCTTCGAGAGTCACAAACTTAAAGACCATGAGTGTCACCTCTCTACTTACCAAAAATAAATGAAATCTATCCTTCATGCCCTTGATAAATGGTAATAGTATCTCCTTGGCTCCAAGTTCACCATATTGACCGACCACCATAGCCTCTGTCTACTGCTAGATCAACCGACCCTATCAGAGGAACAGGCAAAATGGGTTGATCACCTCCAAATATTTGACTTCACGATCACTTACAAAAAGGGATGAGATAATGTGGTTGTTAATGCTCTATCCCACCTACCTGACACACCTACCCTCCAAGCCATCTCCTAGCCCCAACCCACTTGGCTCATAGAGCTAGCAACTACCAATGAGTCTCAACCAGACTTTGGCCTATGGACCTCAAAAATTCACTCTCAACCAGGTTGGTCCTTGCACAATGATCACCTTCTTTATAAAAATTGTATCTTTGTCCACCCTTCATCCTCATTCATTCCTCGCATCTTGTCTGAGTATCACTCCACTCCCCTCGAGGGCCACTTTGGGTTTGACAAAATGTACCATCACATTCACTCATATTTCTACTAGCCCAAGATGAAAACTCAAATCCTCTCCTTTGTTTTTGAATGTGACACATGCCAATGTAATAAAACCAAGACTATCACCCAACTCGACCTTCTTCAACCTCTTCACATCCCTCAGGGTAAATGGTAAGACATTGCCATGGACTTCATCATAGGGCTCCCCACCTCTGCCAACTTTGACTCCATCCTAGTTGTTATTGATAGACTCACCAAATATGCCCACTTCCTCCCCATCCATACTTCCTATACAACCCCATGCTTGGCTGACCTATACATCCAATCCATCTTTCAACTTCATGGTTTTCCATCCACCATAGTCTATGATCGTGATCCCAAATTCACTAGTAACTTTTGGCAAGAACTTTTTTATGCCTCGGGTACCTCATTTAACATGAGCACCACTTACCATCCACAAACTAATGACCAATCCAAAGTCCTCAATAAAACCTTGGAAATGTATTTATGTTGCTTCACATCTAACCACCAATCCAAATGGACCTCTTGGTTACCCCTAGCTGAATATTGGTACAATTCCTCTCACCACTCTGCTATTGGAATGTCCCCCTTCATGGCCTTATATGACTATCCCCCCTTCACACCACACCCTTACCACCAACCTTCGTATGACCAACATCCAACAAAAACTACAAGACATGGATCATATTCTCAACACCCTCAAACAAAACCTCTCAATCACTCGTAATCGCATGAAACAACTCATTGATTCGACACCATTCTGATCGCTCCTTTGCTATAGGTGATCTAGTCTTCCTCCACCTACAACCATACAAAAAACACTCCCTCAAGCATCTTAGGCAACACAAGCTTAGTCCTCGCTACTATGGTCCTTATAAAGTCCTTCAACACATTGGAGAGGTGGCCTATGCCCTCGACCTTCCCCTTGAATCCCAAATTCATAACGTCTTCCATGTCTCCTACCTCAAAAAATATATTGGGCCAAATACCACCCCCCAAATTGTACTCCCTATCCTTACTGATGAACAAATCCTCTTCGTCCCACCTGATCATATCCTGGCATGTCGAAATCATCGCCTATGCAACTAGACCATCTTTGAGTACCTTGTGCAATGGCTCGATAGTGAACCAGAGGAAGCAACCTGGGAATCTATGGATTTTGTGCGCCATCATCCCCACCTTCTTGGCTTCGAGGACTCAACATCTTAGGGAGGGGGACATGCTACACTTCTACCCTCAAGAAGACTAGATAGTCGTAGATAGGATATATCCCACATGCATTAGTGGGTATGATAAGGTAGTGTAATAACACTATATATACCCCCTCGAGGGTCTCTTTGGACATGTTGAGTATTTTGCTAATATAGCTTTGGTGCACTGTGGTGCTGCATTGGTGCTCTTCTATGCTTAATTGTGTCCCCTTTGGTGTTCCTACAATAATTGTGTATGATTTGTGTTGTTTTTGAGGATACTCATGATATTCTAGAGGAAGAACTATCTCAATACATGTTCATATTTAACATCTTTTAGTCCTACACAAGGACTAGTACCATTGAACTCAATACAAAAATTCATTATAAATCCTTCTATTATCATATATGTATAGGTACCCTAGTACTACTACATATAGAATGTAAAGTATTGATACAAAGAATACAAATATTTCAACCATTATTATGTAGATAATTATAGCAAATGATTCACTTCTACTAGATTTCATTTTTTCTTCTATCATACGAACTAGCCTAGTATATAGTGTGTGTGTGTAGAGAGAGATATTATCATTGAGGTGGCTTATGTCCCAACCAAAAGTGAATTTCATAAGAAATTCCTTGTCTTAGCTTCCATCACAAAACCTTTGACCTTCCAACAAGGTGTAGATATGCAACATCATCAAGATGGAGAGGAATCACTATGAAAGTATTTTTCTATCATCATGCAATCCATAAATATTTGTAAGCTAAATGTTATATAAATACAAATGTTATTTGTAATCATTACTTTAACCAAAGTGTTGTATAAATCTTGTTTTTGTATTAAGGGTAAATATAATCTTTATTCAAGTACTAAAAATATTTATCTATGTTTGCATACAACCAACAACTAACCATCCATATTTATAAGTAAACCAAATATTTATTTTAACCTTTTTTTTATTCGTTTTGTCTCATTTAATCCATAACATATATGGTAACTTGATTAATTTTTATAGTATATAGAGATTATTCAATATAACTAAAGTTGGACTATGTTCCTTATTTGAATCAAATTATAATTCACATCTAACAACTAAATACACAAAAAGGAGTATATAGAAAGGTTTTAATCTCATTATATTATCATACAAAATTTAAAAGACTAAAATTTTAAGGTCAAATTGTATTATCTTTACCATTCAAATCCAATTAACTGAAGCACCTCTCTAGGACTAGAAATAAACATTTCCATTACAGGATAAGATTGAGTATCATAAACCTTAAGCCAAATTTAAGGTAACTAAGGGCTATATTATATGTAAGATAAAAACAAGTTTTCATATGCTTTCAAAAAAACTAACCAATGACTCCTTTAGAATAATTTTAGAATTTCAACATGTTTTTACACTCATCAAGAAGATAAAAACATCAAATTTTACAAATAAACACCAATATATTTTATGTTTTATGTGTGTGTGTGTACCATACACCAGTTCTTCAATAATAGAGGAAAGTGAAATATTAACAAGTATTCCTTCATAATAAACAATGTGACACAATAATAAGAAATTGGTTTATCAATTTAGCTTAACTTCAACTTTCCAAAAAGATGATAGGGTTTGAGACATTTAAGACTTTATAATTTAACAAAGATATTGTAGCATAACCCAAGAGAAAATGATATACTCTAAAATGTCATTTAGGAAGCACTACATTGTTATAGAAGAATTTTTATGCTTAACAAAATTATACCCAAGTCCTACATACACCAAAATCAACATTTGCAATGACATTCAAAATTTTATCAACCATCCCTATGACACATCTTTCTAAGAATAGGTGAACATGAAATTTATCATGTTGAACTAGTTTTTTCCTGATCTAGAGAAAAATAATGGACATAACTCAAAATTTTCCAAGTAAAAAATAAATTATTGTTTTTGTTCATCCAACTAGAAAGATTTTTTTTGAAAAGAGAAGGGATAATAACATTCTATCTTCGTTTTACTCCTATATCTCAAGGAAAATTATATGTATCTATTTATCTATCCACACGTGTGTTGAGTCACCATACATTATAAAGAACAAGACGATATTCTTTATACGATTGAATTTCAACACTTAATTCAAGGGAAAAATCTCTTTGAAATACAAGGACATAAGATATATGAAAAATATATCAATTGAAATCAAGTTTTTTTATCACTTAACCAATATTTAACTCTTAAATATAGATTTTATACCCCAATTAAAATGCATCTATACTAAAATGACTAATTCAAAATGTTAAGTTATTTAGAGGATTTAACAATAAGGGTTTTTTATTAGAATGTAGAAATTTCAAAAATAATAAAAATAAGTTTACCAAAACCCTAGCTAGTAAAGACAATCTAGCTATTACCACATTTTCTAGGAATCCATACAACATATCCAACAAAAATATCACATGCACTTCTAGAATATAATAACCATTTCCTAAAACTTCATCATACATCATAAACATGAGGTATTCATGAAGAAATCAAGAAAAATTCACTCACAAGAAAAATAGATACCAAATGCACATAAGGAGAATAATAATAAAAATTCACTCACGAGAAAAATTCCCTTATTCTATTTTAAAATGTTTGAACAACTAAATGCATTCACCCAAGAAGAATAACTAATCACTAAAATAAAAGGGAAAGGTTAAAGAATAAGGAAAACCCACATAAAATATCAATCTTTTAAAACATTTAAATTGTATGCAAGTTCATGAAATTCTTTCCTTTTATTAATATTCAAATAATCTCATATAGAAAATAAATACCTTTTTATAGAGCATTCAATTAATACTAACCATAAAATATCACAAAACAATTGTCCAAAGGAGGTTACCAAACTCTACATTTTTCATTCCTCTTTTTTTTTCCTTGTCCTCATCACCAAATTGTCTCCCTTCACTTTCATTTGAGATAAAACAACCGAAAGAGTATGATGATGGATAATTTTACACCAAGGATATCCTCCACTTGACCTCCTCAAGGTTTTTCCATGGATCCTATCCTCCACTCAACCTCCTCAAGGTTTTTACATGGATCCTATCCTCCACTCAACCTCCTCAAGGTTTTTCGATGGATACTTACCATAGTTTAAACTAATACCAATACCAAAAATGGGAAAATTCATGAAAGAAGAGGTTTAGTCACATAATTGGTTTAGGTCTTGTAATTCTCTGAGTAAGCTCCTAGCATCTCCCCTTTTAAATTTCTTATCACAACACCTTCTCCATATTTTATGGGGCTACCTTTAAAGACCCTAGATATCTTATAATTATATTAACATTGTACTATATTATATAGGGGATCTTGACTCATCTTGACTTAATGTATATATATATAGTCTCACTATCATGTAGTTTTGTGAAAGGTGGATATTTATTGTAAAAGAAGATTATATATATATATATATATATATATATATATATATATATATATATATATAAGAATTTGATTTATCTATGCTAATTATTTTTTCTTAATGCATATACATGAATTGGATTTGAAATTGATGGTAGTAATTTTGTAAGAGTAATTATAGTATATTATTTCCCTTATTTCAATAGATGTGGTTTTATGGATTTTTTGGCATACAAAAATGTATATCTTATATTGTATAATGATTATTGAGATCAAATTCTCTTAAGTGATGATGTATACATAGATTGAAAAAAATTCCCACTTGGCCAAGTTAGTGAAGACAAATTGTAAATCTTACTCCATCTATTAAGGATTAAAATAAGTGGTTTCCACACGTCTAGGTTTGTCCAAGCATCTCATGATAACCACTAGAAAAATTCCAAGCAGATTCTTTATTATGTCAAAGGATAATCACATGGGCATTCATTATGCAATAAGGGATCTTTTTGTTTTATAGAGGTCCTTAAACACAAATTGACCCAATGAAGTAGATGAATGAAAATTCAATTTAAGATATTTATTCACTATTGCTTTTGGGTACCTATCTCTTGGGAGTTTCAAGAAGTAGGATGCCATCCCTTTCTTCTATGAAAGGTGAATATTGTAGAGTTCATTCCAATAAGCATTTTAAATGGATGAGATTATTCAAACAAAAACAAATTTTAAGATATAGACATTTGTGACCTCCTTCTTTGTCTTGTATTAATATTTCCTCTATTATTTTGACCTTTCCCACAATGATGTTATTTGGAGGTGAATTTATTTTGTGAATGAGATTGAAATACCCCATTGAAACCTTTATTACGTGTACCTGAAGTAATTTTTTTGTACAAATGGGTGGTCATTTTTTAATTAAATTAAATTTATTAAGTTTTATTCCATTGAAGAAAGTAGAATAGAATAACCTAGCTTTAGTGTAACAACCATACATTTAGAATACATTTGATGTCTCATTATTTGCCCTATCTTGCTCTTTTTTGGGGGTCAATAACTATTTGTCACTAATACTCCAACATTCAAGAAATATTCAATCCAATTCTTTATCCATGTTTTGGTTGATCTGATGTTTCTTTTAAAGTTGAGTTTTCCTTTGCAATTCCCCAATATTGTTTTGTGAGAATTAGAGTACACTATTCATTTGTTTTGAAATTATTTTTAAGCCTATCTCTTATTAATCTATGTAGCTTCATTGGACTAGCTCTCAATATTTTCACAAAGGTCATGCTAGAGGTTACCTTCACTTTGTGACAAAAGAGTATTGATATGGGAGAGATTCCATCAAGGGGTTGTTTAGTATGTCTTCTCTATTTGATCCCCACTCAACTTAAGGGATATTTTTTTTTTGAATTTACATGGTGGAATCGGTAACCACCACAAATTCGGGTAGGTTATCCGACTTTTTTATGGCCCCACAGTATTCTGTATTGTCTACCCCGAAAGCTACCACACAATTCTTCACAAATTCCACCCCTATAACCACCATTCCATAATCATTTTAAACCTTTTACGCCACTAAAAGCATTGGGAAAGGGATAATATTTTGGTCCAACGAGGCCCGAGATTTGAGCCTTGGACCTCCGCCTCCCTTACGGGGTTTGGTCGAACCAATTGGTCTACACCTCCGACCTACTTAAGGGAGAATATTAAAATATGTTTATATTTCACTTATTTACCACAACTGACATGAATGTAATATATTATATATGCATATGTGACATTATACACCTTACAAAGGTAATTTGTGTATAATGTTTTATAAATTTTGAAATAAAAAAAGAATGCATACATGATAGACCTTGCTAAAAATATTGTTAGAGAAAGTGATACAAGTCAATTGCATAACAAACTCAAAGTATGGTAAGAAGGGTGAGATCATAATTATACCATCCACAAACAAGAAATGATGCTTATATTGTTATGATAGCAAATAATATTGCCTCCATCACAAATAAAAATTTATTTCTATTGTCTATTTTAGGGCAAACAAAACATACAAATTGTAATAGCTTGGATAATTTATTAAGCAATTTTTTTTTCTCGATTTTATGGATGGATTGTGTGTAGACCCAACATCAACAGTTCATTGTCTTGACACCCTTAATACTGCTATAGATATATTTCTTAGCTTTCATAATAACCAGAGTTGTGCTCAACCATATTCAAATATAATGATGATAGTTGCAAGTTTCACATACTTTTAATGTATGGATAATTATGTGAAAAATAACCAAATTCATTAATGCTAAATATTATATATATTTATTTATCATTCATTCAATGCCAACAGTAAATAATATTTTTGACCAGTTACATTCCAGATACTAGACAATTAGTACTGAGCATATAGAAAATAACAGCAATATGGAAAGTTGTGGTCACCCAAGGTTCCATGTGGTTAGTATGAATATTGGTCGACCAATGAAGACTCCACTATCTAATTTGGTGGTGTCTGATACAAGTCATCCACATCACCTTCAATTTCCATGGTGCCCAGAATATAGTTCGATGTAGACTTAGGTTATATCTGATCAACCCTGTAGAAAACACCCTCCAACAATGATAGATTTTCCTATGAACGGTCGTTGAGAAACCTGGATGATTTCTCCAACTGACCAACTAGGGCAAAATCTTACACTGCTGAAACTGTTTCTCCCACAAGGTTTCTTCCGAGAGTTTGATTTTCGAAGAAGCTCTCCAAAAAATTCAATAAGAGAAAATAACAAAAGTATTCCTCGAAATAAATTCTTTTTTTCCCTTATATCTCCCCACTCTTTAACTTAATTTACTTTATTAAAATATACCACTGAGCTCCCATTTAAATGAATTAAATAATATTTCTGTCAAAAGTAAAAACAAAGAATATTAAAATAATCAATTTAAAAATAATTTCCTTTCACCCAAATTAGATTAACGGTTCTTGGTTAGACATCGAAAGGGGACATGACACAAATAGGTTCATCTTATTTAATGGAGAATTATTAATTTCAAAATAATATTGGTTGACAATTTGGAAAGTTGTCTAAGGATAGAACTTAGCCCGATAGAGATAGCCAGTTATGGTGTATAAGTCGCTTGATTTATAGGTCATTATTAAAGCTTTGAAGGAAAAGCTAAAAAAACTATTAAAAAATGTAATTTCATATTTGTTTAATATAAAATTATAATTTTTTTTTAAGAAAAAAAAAATTATAGTAAACTTTTATGTGAAATTAAAAAAAAGTAAAATAATAAATGAAGTTATAGTTTATATTCAATATAATTTATAGCAATTATCATACATATGTTTTATTATTATATGTGTATAACTTGAAATAACTTAATGATTAAGACTTTGAAACTTCAAATTATATATCAAAATTAAAATAATTTTTTTTTTTTTTTTTTTGAAGAATGTTTACAAATTACATCAACAACCCACCCTCAAGGGGTTTGAACACAAGACCACTTAAAAACAACCATCATCTTAACCACCAGTATGTCAGCATTAAAAAAAAATAAGATATTGTATAAAAAAGGCATATTTATTTTGCTTTAAAATAGAAGTAACATGAAATCCAACACACACTCACATTCATTTAGAATCATATAAAACAAATATCAAATAAAAAATATTATAAAGATGAAGGTGTTATACTCCAAATCAAAAGTCAAAAACTCCTAAGATGTTTCAAAACAAGTTTGCATGTTCCCACGCCACGGCAGACAAAGACGACCGTAAGTCCACATGGACTTTGTCCAAACGTTCAGTTGCCTCGAAGCGCAACACACGTGCGCAGTAGAACCGTTGCCTTGGGGAATACGAATCCCAAGAGAACCAAAGACCATTCCCCCAGTTTGAAGTGGTGAAGCTTATTATTTTTTAATAGTCTGTCCTAAAGTTTCTTGAGCTTATTTGAGGCCTCCATTAAAAAGTATCTCGAGTTTTCGAGTGATAAGCGAAGTTTGTTATAAAAATATAATTTTTTAAATCATATTATTTAAAACATAAAATAAATATATATACATCCTTAAGTAGTTATTAATAAATGTTTTTATAATATCTATCGAAACTGTACAAACTTGTCTTTAATAAATTACTCTAAAATTTTTAAATAAGATAAAAAAAATTAAAGTTCTTTTGATAATGATAATACTCCAAGCTTTCAAGTTCAATGCACATGAGTCACATCAAATACGGCAACGGCTGATGCTGGTTGGGGTTAGGCTTGTGGAACCCACTGGTTTGGGTTTTGATTTACATTATCACGGCAACTTCCCTGAATATATCCTACAATTTATATATATTTAATATAAAAATGGATCTGACTTTAAATATTTACTAAATTTTGGAGTACCTTTAATAAAAGGTAAAGGTAGTCTGACTTGACTCTGTTGAGTGCATGTCAGCTTGACTACTGAGATACCAACGTTGAGCCACAGTGAGTCTCTCTCACTCCTGGATGCATTTACCGACGAAAAGCAAGGGTTATAAAAAGGCCCGAAACAAAAACCTTGAAAAAAATATCTGATCTGTACCCAACAATTAAAAATAAAAAATGTTACCCATTCTTCTAATATATATAAATAGATAAATGGTGTCAAGGACGAGCTGCGGGTTCCCAAGGCAAGCAGATCTCTTGGAGACAAAGAACACATGAACGTCAATTGACGAAAGACTGACAATAGTAGGAATATATTGTCTTTAAGGTTGTGGCTGTGTTTGAGGTAATATGCATAGAAGACATGTCTAATACTATGAGTTTTGGTGTAGTCAAAAGAGGCACATCTATCATGTATGTTTGAAATGATTCAATGGAGCATGGATCCATTACATGGGCAATGTGCTTCTCTGCTATAAGGTGATAGAGTAGAAGGAAGTGGTAAGTGGTGTTAGTAGAGGCAAAGCGATACGATGGATTTGTTTGTTTTGGTTAAGGCCAAGAGAAGCATATGCCACTATCATTTACATAAAGGATGAAAGTGATTTCATCTTTGATGCACCACCAAGGTCGACGTTAGTCTAGTGGAGCTCCATTGCAAAGATCTCAAAAAGATTACAAAGTTCATCTTTTGTTTCGTTCTACATTTTATCTTTTAGCTTTCTTGAAAAACCTCACTTTCGTGCACATCCATTCCAAGAGCTACCTCCATTGGCTCTCAACATATTATTATAGTTAATTTAAAATAGTTTAGATCAAATCTTATTGTGGTTAACTTTGAGTATTTGAGATCAATAAAGTAGCAAGTGTAAAGATGGTCGAAACCATCGTGATAAGGGTTAACCTAGACATATTTTATATATTCTTAGTTATAGTTTATTAGTTTTTGGTTAATTTTTTATGTTAATAAATATGTGAGTTATTATGTTTACATAAAGATTAGTTAGCTTTTAAAAAGTTTATGTTTGTTAGTTTAATTTTTTTTTTTTTTAAGTTAGATTATATTAATTCATTAACCAAAACATTACAATATTTTGGTGTTAGCATTGTCCACTAACTAAAAATAAAATGAGGTGGATCAAGAGTAAAGCATTCATAACTAAATATACATAAGAATAGAAGCTAATATCAACAAAAAAATATTATAGCTATATCTTGTTACAATATACCAGATATCAGCATTCATCTGTGGGAAAGTCTGTTATATAAAGAAATTTCGGGTATGTCTTCCATGATATCTTTCGAAGTCTTCAAAGAAGAAATAGAAGTAATCAAAACCTGAACTTGCTCATAATTGCTAACTGCCTTCTTCTTAGTTTCCTGTTGGACCTTCTAAAGATACTGAATCATATGAGAAAGTTGATGAACTTTGTCAATAACATCTCGAGGTGTATTGGAAGTTCCATAAACTTGGGAATGAATGCGTCCCACATGTAACAAAAGATCAAAGTTCAAGTCTGCTAAAATTATATCCTATGGAGGAGCAGATCGAGTAAACACCTTTTTGCATCTGCACTTCCAAATGTGCTTGAGAAGGATGAGTCTACAAACATCCTAGAGTTTGGGGTACTGATCCATTTGAGAAAAACTAAGCAGAAAAATCTTCCAAGATCTTTTGAAAGAGGGAAAAATAAAAGAGTAAAAGACATCCCAAAACTATTTAGCCATGTCACAAAATCAAAACAAATGAATAAGAGTTTCGAAAGCATTACAAAAATTGCATTGAGGGGGAATGTGTAAAACCGCAACCAAAATTTCAGTAGTTGGAAGTTTTTAATGCAAAATTCGTCATCCAAGAAGTTGAGTTTTGGATTCAACAGGAGCTTTCCAAATTTGAGTAGCAAGAAATTGCCATTGGGCATTGGTAAAATTCACTTGCCACTTGACATTGAGCTTAGAGTCTAAAGAAGGGGGACACAAAAAATTTTTGTATAACCAACTAGAAGTAATGGAAGAGATTCTATGATCATTAAGCCATCTCTAATCATTCCAAATATTATGGGAAGTTGTTCCCAACTTCATAAGGACCTCACAAGGGATGAAAATCACAACTAAGCCATAAGATTCTTTGAACCTAGAGGGAAAGGAATAATAATTATAAATTTGGTTCCAAGTAAGAATTGAGCAGATACCCGGATCCCAGATATCTTTAATCTTATTAATACCTTTCTTCAAAAAATTAGACCTTGAATATCATTGCATAAATCTAAAGGTTTATCATTATGGAGGATAAGTTTATTCCACCAAAGACTATTTAGACCGATGCTCAAACCATGTCTCAAGGAGTTAGACTTCCAAGTCAATAAATGAGAAACTAATTACCAAGCTTTCCAGTTTTGGGTAACTGGAATAGATCCTTTAACCATAAAGTAAGGTGCACTAAAGACCTCCTCCCATAGGGTTTTTTCCATTTACCTTTGTGAGTAGCTAGCGAGATTCTATAACGAAATAGGTGTTTCCAATTTTTATCACCAGTGATGACTCTAGCAACCCATTTAGCAACTAAAATTTTACTCTGGGTAAGAGAATCAATAATACTTAGAACTCCTAAAGCCTTAGGTTGAGTACAAATCTTCCATGAAATGGCAGTCATACCCACCTCCCCATTCCATTTGGTTCATAAAAATTTACGAATGGCCTGAGTTAACTTGTTATAGGCTACCTTGGGGACCATCCAATAAGATGAGTAATAAAAATGAGAGGCTGCCATAATCATATTCGTAACTTGAATTCTTCTTGCTAAGGAAAGAAACCGAACTGACCAAGCATTAATTTTTTTTGAAGTCTTTTCATAACCCAGTTCCCCATATCCTTAGGAGAGATATTAATCCCAAAGGGAATTCCCAAATAATGCACAATTATACCATGAGGGATGATATTCCACTCATTCAAGGAGTTGCATCCATGAGGAGAGGAAGAGGTATAGAAGACTTCAGTTTTAGAGTCATTGATACGAGAGCCAAAGACGTCACAAAATAGTTGAACAATCTCCTTAGCCGTATCCACCTCTTGTTGGGTATTTTGAAGAAAAAGAAGGGAATCATCAGGAAATCTGAGTTAAGAGCATGCTTATCTCCAAGAAGCTTAATACCTTGAATGAGGCCATCAGAATGAGCCTTATGAAGAAGATAACCAAGAGCATCGACAACTAAAACATACAAAAAAGGAGCAAGGGGACAACCATGTTTGATAGACTATTGAAGAGGGAAGGAAGGAGAAAGAGCTCCATTAACTTGAACACAAGCTGAAGTATCACCAAAGAGCATACCAATTTGATTACAAAAATTTTGGACCGAAACAAAGCCAAGAAAACATGCTAAGAATAAAATTCCATTTGATTCTATCATAAGCTTTATCAAAATATAACTTAACTAAGAGGGCATCCTGATTGGAGTCAATAGCCCATTGTGAAGTTTCCCAGACCATCATAAGATTATCTAAAATATAAAGCCCTTTAAGAAAAGCAGATTGTTTTGGGTGAACAATCGCTTGAGCAATTGTTTTAATTTTTAAAGTTATAGCTTTAGCTATGATCTTGTACGAAATATTGAGGAGGGTAATAGGTCTCCAATTGGAGATTTGGTTACAAGTCGTACCTTTAGGAATCAACTTGATAAGCCTTACATTAATATAAGCTCCAAGGGAACCATTATGGAGAGCTTCCAAGTAAACATGATGAAGATCAGAGGAAAAAATATGCCAATTGTTTTTATAAAACTCCATTGGGAGACCATCCAAGCCAGGAGCTTTGTCATTCTTCATATAAAAAGGGTAGTTTGAAGATCATTCATAGAAATAGGATATTCAAGTTGATCCCAAATAATTGAGTCTAACAAGGAGGGAATATGTTCCTACACATATTCCATTAAGATACATTAGATCCCATCCCTTGGCTTTGCTGCAAAAAGTTGAGAGAAATGAGCTACAAAAATATTCATGATCTCTTTAGAGTCGAAAAGAGAATGACTTGAAGGGTCCTCCAACTCAGTGATCCTTTCCAAAATATTTGTATGTTTGAGGTAGTTAAAAAAATGTGTTCCCTTGTCTCCTTGGAAGATCCAATTGAGGTGATATCTAACGTGCACCCCTTTAGTACGATAAGACTCATAAACTCTATCCTGATTTTCAATATTAGCTAGATCGCATTGAACAACAGTGTTAGTAGGGTCTTTCATAAGCATGGAATGAAGATGATAGATATCCTTATGAAGGTGACTCTCTTGAATCTTCTTCCTCCTGGCAACAGAGTGCCCATACCATGAAGGAGCATGTTTTTTTAATATTTTTGTATATTTTTGTTTGTGTGTTTTTGTTTTTTGTTGTTTTAGGTTTGCTCTTTGAGTATGTCAAAGGTGGTAGGCTAGGTGCGAGCCCTGGATGATTTTGGTGGAAGATATACTCCTGCCTCCTTGGGTCTTACCCGAAAGTGGCATCCCTTCTAGGATGTTTTCCACACAAAAAATAAAATAAGAAGTGAATGAAATTGAAATTGAAAAAAATGTTGGACATTTTGAGTCCTCTAAGTCAAAGTTGTCATTGATGTCACCTGATAGAGTTATCACTCTTATTAAGGAATTCATAAAGAAATAAAGTCGCCCAAGTCATCCAGGAAAAAGATTCATCAGTGCAGAAGTGAAAGGAAAAAGGCTCCATAATTTTTTAATATTATTGGGAGCACAGGTTAAGTGATTGGTTTATAAAAACCCAAGATGGGTTATTGCAAAGGTTAAAAAAGGAGGTTTAATAATTATTTATAAATTATTTAAATTCACAAGGAATTTAAATTTTATAAATAATATTTAATTATACCAAGATTGGGCATTAAGACAAGGTTCTAAGGTTTAATTAAATTAAACCTAAGGTTGGTTCTTTTTAATTTATAATATTTAAATTTAAATTAATTATAAATTAAAAATCACGTTGACGTCGAAATCATTCAAAGTGCTGGCGTGATTGCAAAAGACGACAAATGCATTATATAAATGCCATCAAAAACATTTACCAAGGCAATCCCTTACAATTATTATTCGAAGGGCATGCGAAAAGGTTTTGTTTTTCGAAGGCCTTACGATTTACATAAAGGCTAAAGGTGTGAAGGTTCGGAGGCTCTAAGCGCAAAGTCCAGCATGGCCTAGTGGTATGTTGGCTTGGTACTAAGGAGGAGGTCCCTCGTTCGATTCACGTGAGGCCTTTTGGATTGCAAGGAAGAAGCGCTTGTTTTTTAGAGGAGCGTTGTTCGCAGAAACTTTATGGTGGACGTGCCATTTTAGACACGTCAGGGTGCGTGGCCCAAAAACGGCTTGGCTGCAACTAAGGTGTTGGGAATGAGGACGTCGGGGGATCAAATCCTACCGAGGGTAAGGCAAGTGGATTTAATTTTTGATGTTGTTTAATATTTTAATTTTTGCCAAGGTTGCCTAAGGAGAAATAAGGATATGGTATGCCCTAGGAAGGATAGAGATTTCTGCTGATTTTATTTTTGAAAGTATATCATATTATATATCATTGGAAAGCTCTTTTCGAGAGCTATTTGTTTAGATTGCTTAGAGGGAGAAATAAGGTGTGTACAAGGATATATTTCTAGTTTTGTCAAGGAGTTTCAAAAGTAAGTTTGATTCATTCTTTTGAGGGTTTATTTCTTGCATAAGAGGATCTGGTGTATTTTATTAAGTAGGAGTAATAAGGTGTTATTGAGATAATATTTTTATTATTGTGTTATTACTCAAGACCTCTAATCCTTTCTCAGACTGGAAAAATAAAATGTGTTGAGTGTGGCAGATTTAGTGGACAACTCATAAGGCATCAAAAAGGTATGGGCAATATTATTCATTGACTTACTTGGATGATTGATTTCTAAAAATATATTTGGAGAAAAAAGGATTGATTTTGCTTTCCCTTTTTGAGGAGTTGTTGGTTTAATGCTTCAAGGTTTTCTAGTTTGAGAGTTGTGATTAAACCTTGTTTGATGAGCATTGTTGTTGAAGCCAATTGGTCATGCAAAGAACTTGAACTTGAGTTAAGAACATAAATATCATTGTTATGTGAGATTTGTTTTTGAGCATTGTTGGAAACATTTTGAGTTGGTTGATACATGCTTGGACTAGGGTTTGTGGAAAGGATTTTTCGTTGAGGTGATTGGTTGAGTAGAGTTGATTGAGCCTAGTCAAGTAATTGTGTGAAGTGGTTTTTCAAGTTTCATGAAACAAACTATTCTATATTCTGACTTGAGTTGAGATTGATATTTGAGAATATAACATATATATTCTCTAACAATTCTCTTTATGATTCTATGAGATTGATTTGAATTGATATTGATATTTGAGTATAGAACATATTGAGTCTCTAACAATTCTCTTTATGCTTCTATGAGATTGAGATTGAGTTGATATTGGGATTTGAGTATAGAACATATTGAGTCTCTAATAATTCTCTTTATGATTATGAGATTGAATTGAGATATTGATTGAGCATTGAGTATAGAACATATTGAGTCTCTAACAATTCTCTTTATGATTCTATGAGATTGGACAAGTTATATGTGAACTTGTTAAACTGATTTGAGGTAAGTCTTTGAGAAGGCTTGTGGACAGATTTTATGTAAGATTTTGTGGAAGCTTGCTATGCATATTTGAAGAAGTCCTAGAGAGGACTTATTGATCATATTTGGACAAGTCCTAGAGAGGACTTGTTGATCAGATTTGAGCAGGTTTTGTGTGGATCTGTTGAGGTGGACCTGTTGAGCAGATTTGAGCAGGTTCTATGTGGATCTATTGAGCATATTTGATCAGGTTCTATGTGGACCTGTTGAGCATATTTGAGTAGGTTTTGTGTGGACCTATTGAGCATATTTGAGAAGGTTATGTGTGGACCTATTGAGCAGATTTGTGCTAGACCGAATGAACTGTGTTTAGAGCAGATTTGAGTGGACTTGTGCTAGACCGAATAAAATGTATTTAGTGCAAGAGATTGAGCATAGTTGTGCTAGATCGAATATACTATGTTTAGTACAAGAGATTGATCAGAGTTGTGCTAGACCGACTGGACTGTGTTTAGTACAATATTGAGACAAAGCTTTGGATGTGATAGAGTATAGAGGACAGAGTCTAAGTGGATAGAGATCCAACAACCAATACAATTAAAGACAGATATGAGTGAGGAGTCTTCAAGTGGAGAGAGATCGACCAGTCAGTGTAGCAGAGAGACAAAGTCTTCTAGAAGATCACTAGCCAGAGTAGAAGGGGAAAGAGTTCTCATGTGGAAGAGATACATGAACTTGAGATTAGGGGATCAACATCTCCTTTGGATAGAGGTCCATAAACATTGTAATTGGGAAGGATTTCCAAAGATATTGATTGAGAAAATTTTAATAAAATATTTTCTCCATGGAGTAGCCCACATTGGGTGAACCACGTAAATTGTGGTGTCTCTATTGTGTATGATGTTTTGTGCATTGCTTTGATTATTGCTATTGATACTGCTATCTATACACTGCATAATATTGATTTGAAAAGAAAAGTAAAAAGTGGTCTTATACTGTTCACCCCCCTCTTAGTATAAGCTTGTGTTCTTCAAAAAAATAAATCAAATTTGAAGTAATAATGAATTTCACATCAAAGGAAATAAAATAAGAATTTTGTGAACTTTAAACTCATCATGGTGACTTAGAAAAGAAATAGGAAAACAAGCATTCAGTGTGCATCATAAAAAAATTTGCAGTCCATTTCTAAAAGAAGTACTACAGTTGGAAACTATGAGTCAACAAAATATATACAATCCATTTACAAAAAATAAAGATAAAATTTCTTTAATACTTCAACATTGCTTACATGGTCTTCTCAAGAATGCTAATAGCCATTATGAACATCATATTGCAATACCTATTAGTATATGGAAAAATGCATACAAGGCAATGGTTATTCTAAATGATATCAAGACAAAAAGATAAGAATTGAAGAACAAACCTTTAATGAAAGATGCATGTTGTGACATTAATGATATACATCAAAAAGAGAATGGTGATTCAAATATCTATACAAAATGTGAAAATAATATGCATAGTGTGAAAATATGTAATCATTGCAATAGATTTGGACACAAGGAAGAAAAATATTGGAATATTTATCCTTGTAAATTTTGTGGAGGCAATAATCATCCTCAAGAATATTGTTGGCACAAAGAAAACAATTATAATGATAAATAAAATATATATTGATGATGGTACTGGATATACTTCTTAAAAATATATCTTTAAAACAATTTAGAAGCAATCAAAATCACTACTAGAGCCAAAATAGAATGGTCAAATATGGAATAGACACGCTACTAGAATCTCAAGCAACATCAAAGCCAAAGCTAGAGAATGAAGACAAGAGGAAGAGCATTTCTAACAATGAGAGTGAAAGGATACCACTAAGAAGAAATATATAAAGCTACAAATAAGGTAATGATGGTTTTCCATCTCAATGATGTTTAGGTTGATGGTGACAATGTTTGTAATCTCTTTATTAAGCATAATTGATTATTATAAAAATTTATTATTAGTAAAATTTTATAAGTAGATCTCTCAATAAGGTAATATTTTTTAGGCCTTTACAAATAAGAGATAAAAGTTAAGCATTGTTACGAATGAATCATCTAACTCTAAATCCTTATTCATGAATGTGGAAACAAATATAAAAATTAAAGCTTTTGATGATAATTGATGTGTTGAAAAGGTGCATAATTGGTTTAGATATTTAGAAGTATCATTTGAAAGCCAAAGATATTTAAACTTACATTTACAAGGTTACAGATGAAATATTATATCTTATTCTAGTGGTAGATATCTTGCATGTTGTAAGAAGTGAATAGTAAAATTTATAATAAGATGGAAGGATTTTAAAAGTGAAGTCAAAAATGTTTTATCTAATAAAATAGGAGAGAGATTAATGCTTTCAATAACAATAATAAAATAAAAACGAAAATAAACATTCAATATATACTTTAAAATGTTAAATGTTAACAGTCAACTTGAATATTATAAAGGATTAAAAACCCTATCTTTTAAACATTATATATAATATCATCTATCATTATTTGATATTAAAATTATAAAGCACATATAAAATATGAAAGAAAAAATTAAAATTAAAAAGATGGTTCTAAACAAAAAAAACCTTCCTTTTAGATTCGAACTAATGTGGCTACATCACACCTAATTGAAGGAGAAAGTGAAGGATGGGGGAGTGTTGACGTCAGGAGGGCCAAAATGTTTATTGTGGCAAAAAAAATTAAACTTCTAAAAATGAAGTTGAGGTTGTGAAACAAGGAGGTCTACAACAATATTTTCAAGAAAAAAAAATCTTTGGGACATGATCCAAGAATTGGAGTCAACAATGCAAACTCATAGGAGATCTATTCTCCTTGATGAGAATGAAAAGTCTCTTCTTAGTGACTACCATAGTGTGATGGCAAAGGAGGAAGTTTTTTGGAGGAAAAAGTCCAGATCGCTTTGGCTAAGGGAGGGAGACTGTAACACTAGGTTCTTCTAGTTATCCACTCTCAAACACAAGAGTTCAAACAAAATCAGGAAGATAAAGCTGGAAGATGGTTCGATAATCCATAAAGAAGATGAAATTAAATATTTAGCCATTTTTTTTTAGTGACTTATTAAATGTTAGTTCGGATGGAAATGAGGATTCATCTTGTTCTATTCTTTCAAACATCCCTAGGTTGGTTTTTGTTGAAATAAATGAGTATTTAATCCATCCCTTCACTGATGATGAAATCAGTATTGTTTGGTATGCATAGGGATA
Organism: Wollemia nobilis; assembly: GCA_028583015.1. Lineage (NCBI taxonomy): Eukaryota > Viridiplantae > Streptophyta > Pinopsida > Araucariales > Araucariaceae > Wollemia > Wollemia nobilis. The sequence continues at coordinate 3,973,332 of JAQPPZ010003361.1, read as the reverse complement.
AAGCTCCAAGCCCTAACTGTTTTCCCCTAGGTTTCTTCCAAGAGTGTTGGCACACAGTTCAACAAGACATAGGGGGCACTCTTCGAGAGTTCTAAGCTCACAATGCTTTATTGAAGGAATGTAACTCTATTTTTTAGTCCTAATCCCTAAAAAGGAAGGAGCCAACACGTTCAAGGAATTCAGATTGATCAACCTTTATAACACCATATATGAAATTCTTACCAAATCCTCATCTAACAGACTAAAGATACTTCTTCCTGGGTTAATTTCTCACAGTTAAGGGGGTTTTATGGCTAAGAGGTAGATTGTCGATGATGTTATATCGATTCATAGAGTGTTGCACTTCATGGGCCAAAGAGGATAAATATGTATGATTTTAAAATTGGTTATGAGCAAGACCTACGATAAGGTGTCTTGGACCTTTTTGTACAAGGTTTTTTTTTTTTAAAGCGAAAAATCCCTTGCGGGGCCGCCTTGGTCTGAGAGACCACGAACAGGGGGTTCTACACCGTCAAAGTCACCCAGGAGTCGCACCCGACCGCTCGCACCAACATTATCAATTGGATTTTGGATACCCAATTCAGCTTTTAGGTAGGGTGGAGATTTGAACCTGGGACCTCTCTTGGAGGATTTCCCTCTCCTCTCCAACTCACCTACAACACCTGGGTTTTGTACAAGGTTTTAGAAAGATTTGGTTTGAGTTTGATTTGGAGAATCTGGCTCTTGGTGTATATCTTCCCCTATGGTATTGGTGTTAGTAAATTATCAAGCATCAATATTATTTCCCAACCATAGGGTATTAAGACAGGGAGACCCTCTATCCCCTTATCTATTCATTTTAATGGTTGAGGTGCTTGGTAGGGCCATTGATTTAGCTAGAAGAGAAGGTCAAATTTAGGGGATCAGATAAGCTACTTTAGTTGAACCGATTACTCATCATTAGTTTGTGGATGATACTATTATTATTGGGGAGGCTTTAGTTAGAGAAGCCACTAATATAAAGAAGGTGCTCCAGGAGTATGAACAAGATTTAGGTCAATGCATCAATTTTAACAAAAGCAAGTTGTTCTTTGTTAACACTCCGACCCTTAGACAAGTTAGAATCTCTAGAATTTTTTATTGTGATATTGTTGATTTCCCCTCAACCTATTTGGGCTTACCCCTATTTAAAGGAAGAGTTAAATATGTGCTATGGAATTCTATGATAGAAATATTTCAATGTAAGTTAGTGGGGTGGAAGGGGGTTCTATTATCCCAGGCAGGTAAAGTGCAACTCTTGCAATCTACTCTTCAATATTTACCAGTTTATTTTATTCTTATGCTAAAAATCCTTGTAAAAGTGGCCTCACTATTGGAGAAAATCTAGAGATATTTTTTGTGGTCAAGGGTTGAGGACAACCAAAGGCTCCCTCTTGTGGCTTGGGATAAAGTGTGCAAACCTAAGAGAGAAGGAGGGTTGGGCATAAAGTGAATTCAATAATTTAATGAAGCTCTATTGTCTAAGCTTGGATGGAGAATAATCAAAGAAGGCAAAACTCCTTGGGTCAAAGTCATTAGGGCCAAGTACTTAGATTCTTCCATACCCTTATTTAGATGTGAGAATCCTCCTAAGGGTTCTGCTTTTTAGAATGGGCTTGTTAAATCTAGATCTTTGTTGATGAAAGGTTTAAAATGGAAGCTTGGGGATGGTAACTCCATTATGTTTTGGGAAGACACTTGGATTACAAACAAGCCCCTCTATGCTTTGAGAGAATGCAATCAAATTTTGGTTCCCTTGAAGGATAAATTCAACAACAAGGTTTGTGATTATCTTGAAGGTGAAGGACCCTTGAGAAGATGGAAGGATATCTCCCTTATTACCTCAACTAAGGAGACCTAGTGTCAGGTATAATTTGTGAAAATTTTACTACTCTCTTATTACATTCCCTTAAGCCCCTCTCAAGACTCCCTCATTTGGGCCCCTTCTTCTTCTGGAGTTTACTCGACTAGATTGGGCTATATGGTATCTAAGGATGAGTCTATTCCTAGGTTTCTTATTAGTAGAGTGTGGTTAAAAGATATCTCTCCAAAAGTTGCTATCTTCCTCTAGCTTGCCCTTCAAGACAAAATATTAACGATAGAAAATATCAAGAAGAAAGGATTTTGTATCCCAAATATGTGCCTATTGTGCAAGGTGGATGAGGAATCAATCTTGCACCTCTTTATTCTTTGTCCTTTCTCAAGAAAGGTTCTCAACTTGTTGCTTCAAGCCTTTGGCTATTTATGGGTGGTGCCTCATTCGATCCTTGGTTTTGTGGAACAATGGTACTCCCCCTTTAAAAGTGATAGACTCACATGTTTATGGAATTTTTTCCTTGCTCATTTCTTCTAGGGTATATGGTTGGAACACAACTAGAGGATCTTTAGAGGTGTTAGTAGAGATGAAAAGGAGGTTTTCCTTAGAATAAAGCTTGTTGCTCATGAGAATGTCTCAATTACCAAGCATTGGGATGGGGCTAAGAAGGGGCAGAAAAGGAGATAGCTAAATGTTGGAACTTGGAAGCTCAGGTTGGTGTTGACCCCATATTGAAGGAGGATATTAGAAAGAACACCAAATGGAAGGCTCCTAAGGAAGGTTGGGTGAAACTTAACTTTGACGGGGCCTCAAAAGGTAACCCAAGAAAGTCTGGGGGTGGAGGTGTAGTTAGAACTTCAAAAGGGGTTTTGATTGGTGCCTACTTAAAGCATTATGGTATACAAACCAACCATGTGGTAGAAGTGAGGGATCTTCTATCTGGAATAAAGCTCTTATCCTTTCTTAATTCTCTAAAGATTATAGTGGAAGGGGACTCCTAGAACATCATTAAATACTTAATTGGGAAGGGAGAACCAAGTTGGATAGTGGAAGAAATCTTAAGGGATAGCAAGTCCTTGCTACAATCCTTCCAAGAGGTGAAAATCATGCACACGTTAAGAGAAGGGAACAAAGTTGTTGACTTTATGGCCAATTAGGGAGTTAGTAGCAACTCAAACAATATTTGGATGGACTCATTTCCTCATGTGATCTCCTCTTTAGGTCTTGATGGTCATTCTAGCTCCAAATAATGTGGAAATTTTTTAGGTTGTGCTCTATCATGGATATGTTCCCTCAAGGACTAGTTTTATTTTCCTTAGTGGTGTTCTTAGCGCTAATTATGGGAAAAGGAAATAGAACAATCCCGATGCTTTTGTGGCCAAGGCTAAATTTCAATTGTATCAGACTAATGGGATGGATAAATGTTGAAGGACTCTTGGGAAGTGTTGAAGGTCCATGTGCAGTTTAAGAAGAGAAGGAAGACTTCAAGGTCGATGTCAGCCTCTCAAAATATTAGCTAGCCATTATGCTCTCTTGTTATGTTTTTAGTCTTTTATTGCTGACCTCTTGTGTGGGTTTTCATGTTGTTTTTTATCTAATATTTTTATTTGCTTGTGCATTTTTGGCCTTGGTATTTGTTTCCTATTGGAAGTTTCTTTATCCTATGTAAAAGGGTTGGGAGCCTTTCAAAAACCCCTATTTTTTTGGTATTGATAAAAAAAGGGGTTGAAGGGCCCCGACCCTTTACACAGAGCTCAAAAGATGTACAAGTAAAAAAATAAGAGAAGATCATACAAATGCAAGATAGCCCTATCTTAGTAAAACAAACAAACCTGGGCTAAACTTGTTGATGGAGAAGCTGAAATAATATTCCTCCCGCTATCCTTCTATTTGACATGGTTTATGCAGTGCTCAATGCTTTACATAACTGATAAAGAAACTGCTGACAACAATGTAATTTAGTGTGCTCAAATCCTTCATCGCATGATCCCAATAAGTATTCTACTTTGCTCTGCCCTCTTTATCTGCTAGCTTCATTATCAATTCTTATAATCTCTTCCAATTCCATGGGGGCATATGACCAGACCTTGAAATTCTCAGATTTAACTACCATATTCACCATTTTATCGACAACTTTGTTTCCCTCTCTATAAATATGTTTAACTTGACTTTCTTCTAGGTTTCCCAAAATAGTCCTCGCATCTGTAATTATTTGGAAAATGCTAGAATTATTTAACTCCCCTTTTTGAAGGGAAGTTATAATATTCTTGGAATCCCCCTCAAGAACAATTCTCCTAAAACCCAAATTCACTACAATTCAGAGGCCTATAAGCATCGCCCTTGCTTCAGCTTGGTGATTTGTGGTAATTCCTAGATCCTCAGCATATGCAACCACTACCTGACCTCTATCATTCCTAATGAGGCCCCCACCACCAACATGACCCGGGTTACCTTTTGCAGCCCCATCAAAGTTAATTTTTACCCAGTCTTTGTGAGGATGTTCCCATCTAGTATCTAGTCTCACCTTATTGATTTTTTCCATATTTAAGATATCTTTTTCTCTAGAGAGGATCATTGCAAGATTTTCTTGGCCGACAATATTTTTAATACAATCCTCCAATAGGGTTGTTTTTATCCTGGCATAAACCCCAATTATTCCTCTAGTTTTATTTTTGAACACTCGTCTGTTTCTTTCCAACCAAATCCCCCAGCAAATATGTGGAATGCATTTTTGCCAAAAAATACTGCTTCCTAAGTGCCACTGTTCCCAAATCCTGATTAGAGAATCTGGAATGACCCAAGCAACATTAACTTCTCTCAATAACATATTTAGGATATCACAAAAAAAATCACAAGTTCCAAACAGGTGGTCCACGCACTCATCCTCTTTGTTACATAAGACACAAATAGTTGGAACCACAATCCCTCTTTTGAACATATTGTCTTTCGTGAGGATCTTATTGAGAATGGTAGTCCAAAAAAACATAGCAACCTTAGGGATGATGTTTAGCTTCCAAATTCTTTTAAGCTTGGGTTTCTCTGAGGTTACTTTGCCCAAGACTCTATATCCATCCTTCACCAAGTATTGGCCTTGTTGGTTTCTTCCCCAAATTATCTGATCCTCCTCTGAACCTCTACCTAAATAATAACTCCTTAAAAGGTTTTGCAGATCTTTACCCCTTGGGCCTTGCATATCTTCTTGTAGGATTTTCCACTCCTAAAAATCACCCACCCTATGAATGTAACCATTAATTTTCTTACCATAGGTTTTGGTTAAATGTTCTTTAATATCTTTGAACTTTTTGTAGTTCGCTAAAGGCTCCTCTTGAATCCAAGGGTCTTTCCAAAAGTCAATTTTGTCCCCCCTACCTACTCTCCATTTTAGACCTTGCCATAGAACTTTCCTGCTATTGATTATATTTTACCAAAAAATAGACCCACATGGAGGATTAGAACAACTAATAAAGTGGTTTCTACCCTCCAAGTATTTATTTTGGATAATGCTAGCCCATTTCCCTGATGCTCCAATGCAAAGCCTCCAACCATGTTTAGCTAGAAGGGCTCTATTTAGATCTCTCAACTTCCTCAAACCAAGACCCCCATTCTATAAAGGCTGGCAACAAGTATCCCAGGCTACTAGATGTATACATTTTTTGCATTCAGTGCCATCCCATAAGAAATTTTTTTGTAGTCTTTCTAAAGTCTCTTCCACTTTCCTTGACATCCTTAGGAAAGACATGAAATAAATAGGGAGGCTTTGAAGCATGTGTTTTATGAGTTGTACTTTCCCCGTAGAGGATAACAAAGATCCCTTCCAACCTTGAAGTTTCCTATTAAATTTATCAATAATCGGATTCCAAAGTTCATCTTTCATTTTACCTATAAACAAAGGTAAACCAAGATAGGTGATAGGGAAATTTTCCTCCTTACAACCCAACACTTTAATTATTTGATCTCTTATACTTTCCTCCGTGTTTAAAAACATAATCCTGCTTTTTTCATAATTTATTTTTTGGCCTATAGATTTTTCATAAGAATCAAGGACTTTTTTAAACTCCAAAGCTTCTTCCTCTGTAGCTTCCCCAAGCAAGAAAGTATCATCCACAAACTATTTATGGGATAAAGCTTCACCAATGGATGAATGTTTTAGACCTTTGATATTACCATCCTTTCTCTTTATTTCCAAAGTTCTTCCCAGGGCATCTGCCATAATGATAAAGAGATATGGAGACAATGGATCTCCCTACCTGATTCCTCTGGTAGAAGGAAAGAACCCAACATATTATCCATTGATCAGGATAAAAAAGTGAGGGTTAGAAATACACATACCAACCCATGCCCTCCATTTTTCACTGAAACCCATTTGCTCCATTATTTTATCTAAGAAAGACCACGAAACCCTGTCATAGGCTTTGTTCATGTCCAGCTTAAGGAACATGCCTGACCCTTTCCTCCTTTGAAGAGAGTGTGTTGTTTCATAAATGGCAATGATGCTTTCAGTAATCTGCTTGCCTACCACATAACCTCCTTGATCTTCATTAATGATTGAGGGGATGATGTTTTTCAACCGATTGGCCAACACTTTAGTAAAAAATTTGTAAATTGTATTACATAGGCTAATTGGTCTAAAGTCCTGCAATTTATCTGCCCCATATTTCTTGGGAATCAGAGCAAGGAAGGTATTATTCCATTCTTTCAACAACTTACCAGATTCTTGGGCTTCTTGGATTGCATTGACTACATCTTCTCCAACAATATCCCAATGATGTTGAAAAAAACTAGTGGGAAACCATCTGGCCCCGGAGCCTTGGATGCTCCCATAGAGAACACAACTCTTTTAATTTCCTCCTTAGAGATTACCTTGCATAGATATTCATTCATGCTATCATTAACTCCTTTGGGAACATTGTTAATGATGCTTTCTATTTCCATGTTGCACTCTGTTTTTTCTTTGCTAAGAAGGTTCTGAAAGAAAGTAATGGCCAGATTTTTAATATCATTTAAATCCTCATACTTTCTTCCATATTCCCCCATAAGGTAGAGGATTTTATTGTTGTTCCTATGTCTCATAGTCGAAACATGGAAGAATTTAGTGTTTCTATCACCTTCCTTGAGCCACAATACTCTGGATTTCTATTTCCAATGAATTTCCTCTTGGGCAATGGTATTATGATACTCCGTGAGGAGTTGTTTTTCCCTTTCATGCCACTCTGGTTTTCTACCTTCCCTCTCCATTTTTTCCTCTATATCTTGGATATCCTTTTTAAGTTGTTGTTTTCTTAAATTAATGTTACCAAAAACCTCTTTATTCCAAATTTTGATTTGATACTTGATGTTCTTTAATTTTTGGGTAACTCTGTACATAGTTGATCCTTGAACCTCCTCCTGCCACCAAGATTTAATTTTATTTGTAATGTCTGGGTGCATATTCCACATGAGCTCATACCTAAAGGGTGCTCCTCCCTGCTTCTCCTCCTTTTCCATATCTAGAAAAAGGGGATTGTGATCTGATCCTATTCTGGGCATACATGTAAGTCTATGAATATTGTTTATACTTAGCCAACTATCAGAAATAAGAACTCTATCGAGGTGCCTTTGAATGTGATTATCCCTCATCCTTTTGTTTGTCCATGTAAACTTACCTTTACACATATCCAGGTCAATCAACTTATTATTCTGAATAAAATCATTGAAATCTTGCATACCTTGAGTGATGTTAATCCTCCCTCCACTTTTGTCCTCTGTTCTTAAGATTGTATTGAAGTCACCCAAAACCATCCAATGCAAATTAATGAAAAGAATCCTCTGAAAAGATAGCTTATTCCACAGTTGGAATCTCTCACGATCATCATTTTGAGCATAAACCCCTATCACTACCCAACAAGAGTTACTCTTTTTGTTCTTCAATTTGACTATGCAAAATCTCTCTTCTTGATCAATTAAAGTGCCCTCAAAATTCATTCTATCCCAAAAGATGCAAATACCTCCAACAGTACCTTGTGTTGGGCTTATGATCGATTCAACACTTGGCCATACCTCTTTCTAAATAATGCAAAGTTTTTATGTCAATTTTATATTATTGAAGATAAACAATATCATGTTTTACTTCCATGAGTAGATTTCTAACAATTGTTTTTCCTAAAAAATTTAGCCCTTGTAGATTCAGTTTTATCATTAATAAAAAAACAATATCAAATAACACACAAATTTTTTAATAAACTTAAATATCCTTCAAAATAAGGGAAAAAATACAGTCCAAATTTATGCTGGAGACTCCTAGTAACCAGGTTGATGGAAAAGAGAGAACGTGAAATAGAAAAGGAACTCCTTTGGACATTGGACAAGAATAAAACCAAATTCAAGCACACTATTAAGTGGAGTTCCTTTTAAAGGAATGAAGATAACAATAATACCTACATCGCTTGATTCTTATGTAAGTGTTGTAACTGCTTGACAATTGTTTTTAATAGATCAATCTCTTTATATACAATGTATCATCTAATTGGAGAATCTGTAGGAGAGACCGTGCACCCATTGTATATTCTGGCTTGGCTCGGACTTGTTAGATCCAGCCCTGCATCAAATGGATTCATTTCGTTTCTTCCTCTGTTTTGATGGCCAACTCTCTCCTCCACTGTGTTCTCTGCACCAACAACAATTACCGCTACTTGCTCTGCTGCCTGCAATGGTCCCTCATGAAGATGGTCTTCTACATTAACCCCGCTCCCCTGCTCTTCAACCTCGGAATCTAGAACAAGACTATATCGACAGAGAGGACAAGTAGTGTGGGAAAATAGCCACATATCTATGCAATCAGAATGAAATGCATGACTGCATTTGGGGAGCAATCTCAATTTCTCGTCATCTTCGAATTCACTCAAACAGACTGCACATTCCTGTGCTTGCTTTCGTTGCTTCAACCCCTTAACCAAAGGATAAGTAAAAACAGGAAAGGTCTCAATTATACTTTTGTCGAGTCCTTGAGAAGCCCTGTTCCTCCTCTCATTCCCACCATCTCTAGAATTCTCCTCTGTGTCTCCATGACCACCACAAACGCGAACACAGATTGAGAGATAGCCCACAAAGAAGACAAGACATGGGGGAACAAGAATGATTAATGCAAAAACAGGACTGAGACCTGCGCTGTGGTTGTATTGATTTCCATAACGATAGTAAGATGCAGAAGACTCGTTAAATGTAACATATAAGGGAGCCTCGTGGCCAAGGGATGTTGCAGAGAGCCCAGGCCAAGCAGTGTAGCTGTCACTCTGTTTCACCACAAGTATTTTTCTGCTCTTCATCCTTTGCTTCTAAATTTCAGGTGAAACCCTTTGCTTATGGTTTATTCTTGCACAAGAACTAAGAACTAGCAAATAAGGCTCCCTACTACGCTGTACAAAGAATTCAATTGAAAGAGATGTACACAAGTATTCTGCTTGCCTCACTAGATCGTCTTTAAACCATTAATACACTCGATGCTTCCGTGTCCCGTAAGAAATGTAAATGATATAAAATATCTATGGAAGTTGCTACGACAATGATGGAAATCTAATTCAAACCCGATCTCGTGGGTTTGAGTCTTGACAACGCTAACCTCAACAAGCGTCAGCGCTTACCATTGCAAATAAGATTCACAAATTTTCAAATGGCTAGAAATTCGTCGTGTAAGGATTAGTCGTCTCCTCATTCGTATTCCCCAAGGCAGGGCTTTGTAACGTTTGTGGTATTCGGTCACGTGGAAGGAGCTTCGTTTACCGTCCCATGTTGGCCTGGGGCTTTTGACGTTGACAGTTTGAGGTTGCAAATTTCGAGGCAACTGAAGAATTACGTAAAGTCCACGTGGACATTCACTCCTCTGTGGCTGCTGCCAGCTTGGAACTGTCGACTCGTCTGGCGTGGCACGGAGAATATGCAAACTTGCTTTTAAGGTGCGTTAGGCTTAAGTTAAGAGGGGCCTCTATAACTTGAGTGTGGCTTAGGTTAATTTTTTAATAATTTTGAATAAGAGTTTTAAAGTTCAATTTTGATTTTTTTGTACTGATAAAATAGAGTTTTTAAAAGGGTGTGAACTTTTATATAAGTTTAGATTGGTCTAGCCAATTTTACATTTTGTTTTTTTTTTTAACTAAAAACTTTAATGCATATGGAAATTTTCATGTATATTTTTATAAAGATTTTCAAAAGATAGATCTCACATATAAATCCATATTTTTTTAAAAAGGAGTCCTCAATCGACGAAGAATCGTAGAACTCCAAAAATAGGTTCATCTATAAATGCAAATCTTCAAAAAATGGAATCTTCATTAGACAAGTCTCTTAGACTTCTTATAGCTATAATTTGAGAAATCTCAAAGATCTCCAAAGGAAATGGTCCTGCAACATGCAATTTCAAAATATCCAAAAAAAAACAATTTACTATGGATATTTTGAACATTGGAACTTTCACCCATTGGCTTGAATTTTTAAACGTTCTCTCTCCTTTGCTACTAAGTGGAGTACTCAAAGATCTCCAAAGGAAATGGTCCTGCAACATGCAATTTCAAAATATCCAAAAAAAATAATTTACTATGGATATTTTAAACATAGGAACTTTCACCCATTGACATGACTTTTTAAATGTCCTCCCTCCTTTGCCACTAAATTTCCATATGATGGTATCCATGTTTTTATCTTCCTATCTTAGAGCTCCATAGTTGACTAGCATATTGGCCACCCCATTTCCTTCTCTATAGACATGTACCACTTGAAATTCTTCCAATGTATTTAGGTATCTTAGTGTGTTTGTTACTATGTTTTATTCTCTCATATTCTCCACTAATTTTTTGTTGAGGCAATTAACAATATTCAATGAGTCTCCCTTAGTTATTAGTCTCTTAATCCCCAATTGAACCACCATATTTACTCCTACTAACACTACTCTAGCTTAATCCTAATGACTATCACTATAGTCAAGTACTCACTCATAACTTCAATCACCATTCCCTGGCAATCCCTTAGCATTGCTCCTCCTCCAACCTTCCTTGGATTTCCTTTAGAAGCCCCATCAAAATTTAGTTTCATCCATCCTTTTATTGGTGGTTGCCACTTGGTCAAGCTCCTCAACTCCCCTCGAGGATTCATAATCCCCCCAATTGGACTTATATCCCAATTTGCACTTACTTTATCCTCCTCCAATGATTCTATACTCTCATGCACTATCACTAATTGAATATTCTCCACTATGATCGGTATGATGCATTCTCTATTCATGGTTTTAGATCTCTTCTTCCCTTCAAAAATTCTATTTCTCTCCATTCAAACTCCCCATTCATAAAAAAAAGGAATCAAATTCCAAATCTGATTGAGTCTTGATCTTTTAAAAGGTTTTTCCATTGTTCTATGCATTTAGCCATGTTATCAGGCATCACCCACACCAACCCCATCTTCTGTATTATATCATACACTATTTTGAGGAAGTAATCACGTTCTAATAATACATTATTCATTGATTCCTTGTGATATTCTCAAAGGTAACATCTATTAGAAAATTTGAAACCCCTATTATAACGGTTATATGTTGTTAATATATTTGTTTGCGTTGTTAGCCAAAGGAAAATTGCTAACTTTGGAATGGCTTTCCTTCCCCATAATCTATCCCATTAAACCCCCACCCTTAGGATCTGCATGTGATAAGTCGTAGGTTGATTGAATAGTGAAAGACCTTCTTTAGTAGCTCCCCATACTATTGTATCCTCAGCCAAATTGGGGCTTACATAATATGCTCATAATTTAGTTGTTAGTTTTTGGAGCTTGTCCTCATACTGATTATGGATTTTTAGCTCCTTCCATCTTACCTCTCCTCCTATTACCAAATAATCTCTCACCAATTTATTATAGTTCTTTTCTAGCTCTATTCTAATATTGTCTAACATCTTGTCCTTCACTAATGGGTATTTCTCTAGCCATGCATCTTCCCAAAAGTAGACAAACCTACCATTCTCTACCTTCCATTAGGTCCTTTCCATAACAGCTCTCTACCCTTTTCTATAATGAAGATCCTTGACAGGGCTCTATTGTGGTAAAAAACTTATTATCCTCTTGGTTGTCAAGGTAACCTCTAATTTGAACTTGTGTAATGTTGTACAACATAATTTAGTATTGATGAATACATATTTGGCTATTTTTATATAGTCTCATAAGTGTGAATTTGAAAATAAGTAAAATTATATAAATATTTAAATAACCATACATTGTTTCACATGGTTTATGACCTTTCTGCCAATCATGTTAAACCAAAAGTAGCCATAGCGTCCTCTAAGCCAAAGCTACAATTTGAAGTCCCCCTTATCTTCCAAATGAATATCAATTGACTATCCATGGACCACATAACATTTTCATCTTAAACATATTTCAAATTTTGATCAATTATATCTCCTATTGCACGAAAAAGCATTGTTTGAAATTTAGTATATATTCAAATAATTAGTTTTTTCAATGAGTTTACACAAGTTTTTATGAGGGGTCCCGATCCCCTCATATTGAGTGGGTTTTGAACCTTGGACCTCTCAAAGAGAGGCCAAAGCCCTTACCACTGCAGCAAGCTTGCAACTTATGTATTCAAATAATTAGTTACACGACATACAACTTGTTTTTTAATTAAAATATTTGTCATCTTTATAAAATTTTTTGTTTTCTCTATTAATTCTTTGTTATGATTTCAATTAAGAAATAGAATCCGTTTTTACCAATTATCTTCTAAACTTTGATTTTTGGCCACTTATTTGTTCTTTTCTAGTTTTTATTTTTATTTATTTATTTATAATTCTCATTATAATCCATTATAAACCTCTACTATGTAGAAGATCTTGCATGCATAATAGGTAGAGTTTTTAAAATGAATTTATTTTATAATGACTATAGAGACCATCTTTCTTTTGAAATCTTGACAAGGACATATATGGCTCCAAGTTCTTTAATATGAAATATTTTAAATCATCAAAAATGATTTGATGATTAAACTATGACTATTTTGAAAGAATGAACCTAATAATGACCCTCCAAGGAGGAATCATATGAAGAATAAAAATACAATAACAACTATGTGGACTATGATTTTGATTATTAGTATGATATAGATATGGAAGTAACAAAATTATTTGGTCTCGTCAATCATCTTGTTTTCATGGGTGAAAACGTAGATGGATTTACAAGATGGAATGCTTACTAAGGTTACATATGATTCATGAAAACATGAAATCATGTTTGATATTATCTTTCCTTGATGAGCAAGCATTAGAATAGATTATATGGGAGATAAGGCATAAAGGTCATGCACATTCACGAACATAATACAAAAGGATGTTCTTAAGAAATTTTGATATGGGTTCTTCAACTTATTATGTAGTATGACTCTTAAAGATAATAAAAATGATATGTCAAAGAGTACTATAGTGAAATCATCAACACTCTTAACTTTACATGGAATTTAATTCTAATAGAAGTGCTATTAACATTTAGAAATAGAATAGAGGATGATGTTAGAAAGAAAATTAATATGCATGATCCAAGAACAATTTATGATATGGAAAGATTGTCTAGGATAGTGGAAAACAAACTTGATGTATTAAGGTTTTCAACGCGAGGATATTTTATTATGACGCAATGTTATTTCAACCTAAGAGGGGAAGATAAGTTTGTAGGATTTTTCTATTTCAAGTGCAACTTGGATTGTCCTAAAGCCTAAGAATGTGAACAGAATAAAATTTTCAATATGGTTATGGAATATGAAGAACATGTCAATGGGCTCATTTCAAAAGCAAAGAGTGAAGATGCTATTTGTGAAAAACAACAAGATGACTATATGGGATTATTTATATTTACAACCATGAGCATGCAAAATCACCAAATAAAGGTACAATTTTTTATTAGAAATAAAATGTTTATCATATTTATTTATTCGAGTGGCATTCACAATTTCATTAGTAGAGGTGTACTAAAGATGTTGGGTTTATATGTGTAGAAATAGAAAAAGATCAATTTGTTGATTTCCCATTGAGTAAAAGTCTCTTGTGTGGGAAAATCCTTCAATATTAGACTTACTATGGATAGATACATATATATTGTGACATTTTATGAGTTGGATTTGGAAGGTTTAAATGTTGTCCTTAGTTCCAAAAGTATGGATCAATTGGGAGATATTATAACCAATCTCTAGAATTTGTATGTATGATGTATGGAGTATGGAAAGATAATTAAAATCCAAAGATATATTTCTTATCTTCTAAAGTGGTAAGTTAGCATCAAATAATAAATGCTTTTGATTAATATAAAACACTCTCAATCTAACCTTTAAAAAATAACATGATATTGTTTTACTAATATCATTGTAATTCATAGAATCCCAATCACAATACGTAGCATGCTTTTAAATGATTTCATGGCTCATATTTGTTTTACTACACCCATCAAAGTTTCGCCCATGATAATATGCAATAGGCAACCATCAATGTATGTATTTAAGCCAAATTGTGAGTAAAATGTTATCAAAAATGTATTGGTAGCTATCTCATTAAGATTCCTCCTTGATTGGTCCAAACATAGACATTTGACCTTTCTAAGTTAATAATTTGTTTAGTGTACCTTCATTTATAACAATTTTATAATTTGGTATGAGCCCAATTAACATAGGTTCTATTCAATGTTTGTACTAACTCCACAAGACATTATAGTTTACTTAAAGAGTTCATCTTATTCAACAAATTGGTTATCATAGAATTGGTTTAAAAATCCAAACAAGCATAGTTGGAGGTAGCTACATAAGTAGTCCTTTAATCACAATAAAATTTGTTCCATTGAAAATTCTCTTTAGTATTTAAACTCAAATTAAATCCAATAACAAAAGCTATGCAATATTAATTACTAAGTAATTTATCTCATAAAAGGAAATGGCTTCAATGCCTTCTAGATTGATTACAATTCAATTTAAAAATGCACATGCAATCCCATATAGAAGACATTTTTCTAGTATATAAACTCACAACATAATAATAATAGAGATTATTTTTGATTCATTATCCCATTCAAACAATGATCAAGAAAATATAATACAAGAAATAAGTTCCTTACGTGTTCATATTTGACATCTTTTAGTTCTACATAAGGACAAGTGCTATTGAAATAATTACAAAACTTCATTATAACTCTTATTATCACGTATATACAAGTAACCTAATACTATTACATATAGAGTGTAAAGTATTGATACAAAGAGTATAAGTATTTCAACTATTGTTATGTAGATTATTATAGCAAATGATTCACTTCTACTAAATTTCATTTGGTCTTCTAGCACATGAACTGACCTAGTACTTATGTAGAGAGAGCGAGAGAGAGAGATATTATCATTGAGGTGGTTTATGTCCCAACCAAAAGTGAATTCCATGTCTTATATTCCATCAAAGGAAGCTCCATCCCTCCAACAAGGTGTATATATGCAACACTATCAATATGGAGAGGAATCACTATGAAAGTGTTTGTCCATCATCATGCAATCCATAAATGCTTGTAAGCAAAATGTTATATGAACACAAATATTTTTTTAATCATTACTTTCACCAAATTTTTATACAAATCATATTTTCTATCAAGATAAATAAAAAATTTATGCAAGTACTAAATAATTATCTATGTTTACATACAACCAAATACCAACCATCCATGTCTATAAGCAAACCAATATTTATTTTAACCCTTGTGCTTATTCATGTTGTCTCATTCCTAATCCATAAAATGGTAACTTGGTTAACTTTTATAACACATAGAGATTGTTTTATGTAACTAAAGTTGGACTATGTTCCCTTTTGGAATTAAATCCTAATTCACATCTAACAAGTGAATACACAAAAAGGAGTATATATAAATATTCACCTAATCCCATTATATCATCATACAAAATTTAAAATATTAAAAGAGTTTAAGAACAAATTGCATTGCCTTGACCATTCAAATCCAATTAACTAAACTACCTCTCAAGGACTAGAAAGAAACATTTTCTTAATAGGATAAGACTGAGTCTCTTAAAACTTAAGCCAAATTCAAGGTAGCTAAGGATTGTATTATGTGTAAGATTAAAACTAGTTTTAATATGATTTTAAAAATCCCAATAGTGTCTCCTTTAGAATAATTTTAGAATTACATGTTTTTACACTCAACAATAAAAAATATCACTGGTCCAACATATTATATGCTTTACATGTGTGTGTGTGTGTTCCATAAACCAATTATTTAATAATAGAGGATAGTAAAACATTAACACTTATAGCCCTCATCATAAATAATGCAACACATAAATAATTGATCTATCAATTCAGCCTGACTTCATCTTCCCAAAAGTATGATAGGGTTTGAGATATTTAAGACTTGAGAATTTAACAAAGATATCGTAGCACAACCCAAGAGAAAATTCTATACTCTACATTGCCATTTAGTAAGCTCTAAATTGCTATAGAAGCATTTTTATGCTTAATAAAAATATACCTAGGTCCTATGTAAACCAAAATCAACATTTGTAATGACATTCAAAATTTTATCAAGCATATTTATAAAGTACCTTCCTAAGAATAGGTGAATATGAAAACATATTTGTCATGTTGGACTAATTTTTTTCCGATCTCGAGAAAATTAATGAATATAACTAAAAAAATTTGAATTAAAAAAAAAGTCTTTTTGTTCATCTAGCTAGAAGGTTTTTTTTTAAAAGAGAAGAGGTAATAGTATTCTATCTCTATTATATAATCTAAGATTTCAAGGAGGTACATACATACATACATACATACATACATACACACACATATATATATATATATATATATATATATATATATATATATATATATATATATATATATATATATATATATATCGTGTGTGTGTGTGTGTGTGTGTGTGTGTGTGTGTGTGTGTGTGTGTGTTTTGAGTCACCATACATTATAAAGAACAAGACGATATTCTTTACACTATCAAATTTCAACTCTTAAGTCAAGGGAAAATTCTCTTTGAAATACAAGGGCATAATACATATGAAAAATATACCAATTGACATCAATTATTTTCTCACTTAACCAATATTCAACTCTTTAATATAGATTTTATGCCCCAAGTTACTCAAATTAATAACTCAAAATGTTAAGCTTTTTAAAGGGTTCAACAATAAGGATGCATTTAACTGAGATAAGAAGTTCTATGACACTCAATACAAAGGGTTTTTTATTAGAACATATAAATTTCAAAATTAATAAAACTAAGTTTACCAAAAACCTAGCTAGTAAAGATAATCTGGTTGTTACCATATCAAAAATATTAAAAATAAAAAGGGATGCAGATGTAGAAGAGTTGTCCTATCTCTTTTTTTGTACCAACATTATTGTAATAAGCTTATAATATCTCTTTTGGTCCCAAAAATCCTTTCAAATAAGATTTATTTCCTTATAATAGTACTTATACTATTATGTGTTTTGATAGACATCTAGAGATAAGTAAGGAAGTTTTATTGATAGCTATACATGTGCTCTTATTTTATATTTAGATAAATACTACATTGAAATGAAAGATATAGTAAATCAATACATTTATGAGGACTGATTTTTGTTTAGGAACTTCTATGAGTACACAAAAGGAATATAACAATTAAGGGGTCCTTGTCAATCATATTACATATGTGATAAGATGTGCACTTTTTTTTAAAGGTAAGGATATTTAGGAGTTTAGTTTCCACGCTACAACGGTGAAATACTATATTGGAATCACCAAAATTTTCGTTAAATGTAAGTTGGACCAATTGATGGATAGGATCATTTAATTCATATGGATAATGAATGACATCATTAACTTCATTATAGGCTAGGAAAATCTTATAAGTTTCTTCTTTAGGTATTAAATTGCTTGATTTGTTTTAATTATTTATTTCATTAAAATTGAAATTTGATCATACTATGAGAATAATTTTGAATAAATATAATAGGCTTGAGTTTAGAGTTATTGTTTTTTAAATACTCTTGACATGGAACTACGAAAATGTGAATTTAAATATGAAACTTTTCATGCTTAGTAAGGATGATATAAGCATTTGCTTGACTTCTATGTTTATGAAGTTTGGTTTTAATATAGAATCTATATTTATTGTAGGTTATAATTGAGTTTAAGGATCACAAGTAAACAATAGCCTTTCAATAAACTATTTAATATTCTTAAAATTTATGAGTATTGAAAATTTGTTTGTATAAAAAACTTGAATGTTGTACTTATAGATTATACTACATTAATGTTAAACTCATGAAGTGTTTGACAATAATTGTGCCCTATAACATGATAAACACTAGACAAGAGTGTTTTATCCAACTAGAGATCCATATAATGCCAAGTTCTTTACAGTGTAACATTCTAATCTAAATTCTATGGTAAAAGGATTAGGATAAATAATTAAAATAAATACAACAATAAAGATAATTTAAATATTATAGTAGGATGAGCTTGATCTAATAAAAAATAGTTTCAATGCACCAAATTTAAACAAGTCTATAATAAAATGAATAAAAAAACTGATAGAAATAAGAGGGAATATCCACAAATACCGTTTATTTGGAATCAAAGAGGTATGAAAACCATATAAATAGTTTTTAAAAAATGCCATACATAGTCCATACATTCATTATAGTATTAAATTATGCATGCAAATGGTTCAAAGAGAAAAGTAATCATGAAAGTTGTTATAAGGATCTCTACAAATGATCTCTTAGCTGATATTTATATCAAATAAAACTTAAAATCTAACTATAGTAAACAAGCCTTAATCTCTAGTTAAGCATGAAATTAACAATACTAAAACTCAAATGGTAATTGGCTCTCTCTAGGTAAATTTACTATAAGAAATCTTCATATATACTTAACAATATTTTCATTCTTTAAATATATTTAAAAGAGGATGTGTCCCTTTCTAGGCCATTACTCTAGATCACACCTCATAATCTATAATAAAACTTACCTCAAACAACAAATCAACACATTAAATGTTGACTTTTTAAGTTTTAATTATTTGGTGTGTTTTGTTGCTTGGATGTGCAATTCATTCTTAAATAAAATGGCTACATCCTTGTGCCTTTTTTCAAGTGAATCATTATTATTTGGAGGAATTTGTTATCTTGAACAAAACACTTTTACTTATGGCTGTAACAAATTGGTAAACCATACACTCAATTAAACTTTACAAGACTTTGCACCACATATTAACATATCATTTGCATACATGGTCATCATTTATTAAGCATCCTATTATTTTCATGAGTAAATTAATCTATATGTATCTCCTTGAATTGTGTGAATTTTCTTACTTTGATGATGCTATCTTGCAATGAATTGACCTTTCAAAACTCTTCCTAAAAGCACTCCACCTTAAAAATTTGATTGAATTTTATGATTGACCAAATTAATATCAAGATGATATATCCATTTTCATTCGTAGTTAATTAGGGTATAAAAAATTAGTCTTCCTTCTAGACTTTAGTAGCAAATCACTTATGAGTTGAGCAAATCACTCCATGCCTAACTTGATTTCTAGCATTATCCTTTCATTCCAAGTAATTTGGATGTACCATGAGTTATTCAACTTCCTCCTTGGCCCTTTTAAATCCATTTGGTATCAATTTTGTCTTTACCTCTTTTAACAACTTGATCTCTTATCTAGAGTGCAATGATAGTACTAGAATTTACATTTTTCTTAATTTAAAGGACATAAAGAATGATTATTGATATATCTTAGTCTATTTTTCATTCCTTGGTTGTAAAGTATTAAAAGAATATGATCAATTCAAACAATATAGAGTGAAAGAATGGAGAGGAATTTTTTCTTGTAGGGGAGAGCTTTAAGTAAATGGTAGTAGAGTTAATAAGGATGCCTAGTTAGTATTTGAAGGAGTATATGGTTCATGTAATATTACAAGTTCTATCTCTAACTTCTCATATTATTCCATCGTAATATCTTCTTTATTTTCTATCTATATGATACTTACTAGCAACATATCTAATTTTGTAGTCATATTTGAGTCTTTCATTACTTATTTTCTAGAATATCCCTTTCCTAAGTTTATTATATTGGTTTTCTCTTCTATAATAAGGTTGGCATATTGATCCCTAGTTACAATTTTCCCTAATTTGTGAAATAGAAACCCAATTTTTTGTAGTGGAAGTAGATCCTATTTTATTTCTTCTAATAAATTTTCAATGTATTATAAATTCACATACATTCATCAATACTTTTCTTCTTATTTGTAATACTTTTTAGTTGCATTGATATTATCTTCTTATTCGAGATGCTATTCTATTAGAGTTGTTCACCAAGTATCATATACAAATACCTTATAATGATAGGTGCATGGTGTAATTTAAATTCTAACTCAACCACAACATTATTAATGGTTATAAAATTTACCTTGCTAATAATTTTCTTGCACTCTTTAATATACCATAAGCATTCTTTCATGCATTCTCCTTCTACACATATTTGATACCCAAGAGACTTGAAATTATTTGAGGTATATGCTTGAGCTTTTATATTTTCTATATCATTTATATTACCTTCTATTAGCTTCAAGTAAACTACTTTTTTGTCCTTATTGCAATCTATTTATTGGGCACTTATATTCAATTATTCCAATGAGTGTTGTAGATCTTGCTTTTCTTGCTCAAGTTATTGCTTTACATTTTCCTTTTGCTTCACATTGATTACTGCTTTAAATTTTCCTTTTCCTATTGTAATTTTATTTTTAGATCTTCTTTCTATTCCCTTCCAATATCTAAGTTGAAGCATAGATAATTAATGCTTTTTTCTCTTTTTATTTTTATTTTATCTCCTTATTGTTAAGGATTTTAGTAATATTCTTGATTTTTTTATCTATATTCCTTAGCCTTTTTAGCTAAATTTTGATACCTTATTGCTACTACTTTATTCATTTTCTTAGCTAGCTTCATCATTTCAAGAAGCATGACTTGAATTCGGTCTAGTGTTATCAACCTTGTAACATAGTTAAAGAGGCAGTAGCAAACTAGTTAGGATCTTCTAGCTAGGTATTTACAAAGAAAATGTGTTTCCCCTTCTCAACCAGTTGAGTCTATTGGTAAGACATAGCTATGTATGATGTGGTGTTTCTACCTATAGTAATCTCACTTATGTTTTATTTTGATCCTTGTAGACGCACCACTATTAAATCTTGAAGTAACTACCTTGGGATCTCTAACATGCAAAGGTATCACAAAACTAGAGAATTAAACAATTAGAAAAAAGTTTTGCAGATACAAGTTTAGACATGTGATATACTCTAAAAGGTGTGATGACCTTGGCCAAAGTGAAATCGTCATTATAAATAAGCAAATAATTCCCTCATAAGAGTGAATTACTCCCATTCAAGAAATGAATTACTTGTTCATAGGTAAAATAGAGCATGGAGTGTCTGGATCCTAAGGAATATATTTGGAAAGTAATATTTTAGTATGTAGTGGTTCCATTAACCATTTTATAAGACCATTTTAGAGTGTATTTAAGGACATGTAACATTAAGAGGTATATCATTTTGCTAAAGATGCACCCATATCTTTACTCTTACTAGAAGTAAAAATTTATCACTTAAGGTAACTCAATGGTGAAATATTTCTATGGAGAGGAGGCATGGGCTCCATTGTAAACATATTTTGTCCTTAGAAACGTTAGAGCTATGCTTTGCAAAAACCACATTATAATTGCTCAATTTTATTTAATAAAAAATTGTGCAAGAATATTGCCTTCCATTAATGGAATTACACTCTTTGTGTTAGAGTATATTACATTATTTGGTACATGTCAATGTACCACCTTGGGTACATTTCTAGATTAGGAGTTTATCTTAGATTAAGGTTTGAGTAGTTACTTCAAGCAAGTAATAAATGCACAAGTGTTAGAATGTGCAATGATGTAAATGTGCATGTAGTCCACATGTACATGAGTCATAGGATAGGTAGATGAAGAGTCATGGGTAGAGTAAAGGCCAAGGCACATATCTTCCTATATATATGCCTTTGAGGTATAGAGAGAGAGAGAGAGAGAGACTAAAGTTACTATAGTGATTTGTAGTTAGAGTACAATGTAGTTCTTTCATTGAAATTATGGAGTGTTCATGTCCTCCATTATAATACATTGTACTATTTTCGTGAGCATCCATTAATGGCATATTTTTGAGTTATTGCAAAATTTTATCTTATAGTTTTCCTGCATATTATAGTGCCATTATCATATACTTATCATTGCTTGCTCATTTTACATCTTGTGGTTGCATTTCCTTTAATATAAATCATCAAAAGCTAATAGTGGTATCAGAGCACATGGTAGATCGATAGGAAATAGGGAGAGCCACAAGAGAGATTGAGAGGAGATAGAAAATCTCATTTTTAGAATTTCTAAAAATACATTTGGCTGGAGTCTTTCCACAAAGTTGCAAAAAACTCGTGAAGACTAGGACTCAACATTGATTCCACTAGTTTGACAAATCAACTAGTGAAGATTCATTTAAAGTTTCTTCCATTGTAGATTCTAATATTTGTTGTAGGAAAAGGAGATTCAAAGAAAGTTGGGAAGCTTCCTACAAGAGCTAGGAAGAATATCTTCTTTGGAATCAATCCAGTACCTGAAGCAACAAATGAAATATTGAAGATTTGGAGGCCTAAGGAAAATGTCCCATTGCAAGATTGCAGACCTACAGAGTGCAGAAGAGGAAAAT
Source organism: Wollemia nobilis (assembly GCA_028583015.1). Taxonomy (NCBI): domain Eukaryota; kingdom Viridiplantae; phylum Streptophyta; class Pinopsida; order Araucariales; family Araucariaceae; genus Wollemia; species Wollemia nobilis. The sequence continues at coordinate 3,950,721 of JAQPPZ010003361.1, read as the reverse complement.
GCCAAAGGAGCCTTATTGTATATTGAAGGAAGAAGAGACTCTAGAAAAGAGTCTAGGAGAATATTGGAGATTGGAGATCTCCATTGAAGATTGAAGACTACATATTGTAGATTGAAGGAGGAGAAAACAACTCAAGAAGCTGAAGAGACCCACAAGAGGTCCCATTGAAGAACTTCCATTTTGGAAGATTGAAGATAGAGAAGGACTAGCAAAGGTCCTATTCTAGATTCTAGAAGCAACAAATTTTAGAGATCCAGGAAAATATCTCATTGAGAAGACTAGAGAAGCTACAAAAATTTGAAGACCTTAGAGAAGAGGTCTCAAGGAAGGATTGGAAGGAGAAATAAGGAGAAGGCTAGGAAAGCCTCATTGCAGATTTTAGAGAAGGCCATTGAAGGAGTTTCGAGGAGAACTCATTGGAGAAATTTACTAGCAGGAAGGAGTTCCTGATAAAGGAGTTTTTGGGACAATTATCGCCATCCAACAACAAGCCCAAAAGGAGAAGGATTTGGCAAGGAGTTTACCAAATTTTGGAGGAGAATAGTGAAGACCTCAAGACTATCAGAATCTTGAGAAGAAGGCCACTAGATAGGCCAATATTGAAGCCAAAATTCAACAAGGAAGTTGAAGGAGAAAGGAGTTAGAAGAAACCACCAAATTTGAGAGATTTGGAGATTGCCATTGAAGGCTTGAAGGCTATTTTAGAGAAGAGGAGTTTGCTGATTTTACAAAAAAAAATTGAAGGTCTCTAGAAGATAAATCTCAGTTGCGATTTGGAGGAGTTTCCTACCAAATTTGGGAGATTCAAAGATAACATACCGGAGAAGATAGTGACTGCATTACAATATGAAAATTTTAGATTTGAGGACAATAAAAGGGCATCAAGTTGGGCAGCATTGATAGCTGCAAAGTTTCATATTTTTAGAGGGCATTTTGAAGGAGAGTTAAAGTCACCAAACTACATTTTTGGGCAGCAAGTTAGAAGGGTTTCAAAGCTGCAAATTGGTGAACTAAAAGAGCTACGATTTCATCTAATACATAGCAGCATTTTGGTGAATCTAATCACCAGGAAATCCATCATCTACAGAGTCATAAAGGTAAGCAACTTAGGTGCAAAAGGTTCATTATTTGAACTTTAGTTATTTGGTTCATTATTAAGTTTCATTAAGCACCACATTAAAGTCTAAAGTTGCAAGGGAGTAAGTTTCAAGTTTTAAGTCTTCAAGGAAGTGCAGAAGATAGTTTCTACAAGGGTTAAAACCTGCACACAAAAAAGAGGAGTTAGATATATTTCAAAAGAAATAAAAATATCAACATCCTACCTTCTAGTGAAAGCAAAGAAGACATTATCCTTAAGTGAAAGTTGCATAGATTATAGTGCATATTTCAAGTTACTTTTAAGAGTTCATTCAAAGGAGCAATAAGGAGAAATTTATAGTGCACTATACTAGTTATTCTTAAAAGTTATTAAAAGTGCATTGAGTATTAAGTTAAGGAGGAAGATTAAGTGCACAAAACTAGGTAGAAGTGAAGTGTCAAAAGACACTATTGAGCGTAGAAAACCTACAATATTTTATGGCAAAGAGAAGCCACCAAAAGGAGTAATATAACCTCCAAATATTGGAGAAGGAAGCCACCATATTAAGTCAATAAAGGAAGCTACAAAAGAGACTAAGAAAGTCTCAAAAACCAAGTACAACTAAGGTATTTTATCTTAGTCTAGTCCAGATTCAACTCAAGGTTTAATAGCTTCATACTTGTCTTCTACATCATAGCAAAAGAAGACAAAGGTTAAGTGTCTTAAGACACCAATGTAGCGTAGTATTACAGTCCATAAGTGATAACATTAAACAAGTTAAAGCACAAGCTATGGTGCTAAGGAGATAGAGCCATCAAAAAGGGCTCAATATCATCATATTCAAGGTGTCAAAAGACACCATATTCGGTGCCATACTCTCATGAAAGTAGTGCCATGGTAAAGACACTTGTCATAGCAAAAGAACCTGCAACAAGAAGGATATTAGCAAGGCAACAATAGTGCAAGTTGGAAACAATTAGCAGGGACAAGGTGCAAAGGAGAACAACACCAACAATTACCCAAGAAGAAGCTTGGATACACCACCATCATCGTTGAAGCCACCTACATTAGAGAAAGAACCACCATCATCGTTGAAGCCACCTACGTTGGAGAAAGAATCACACACCTTGTTGTTACAAAGAAGCCAAGAAAACCTGCAAAAGAAGTTAGAAAGAATAGGCATTGAAAGAACAAAGAAGCAAGGATAGGCACCAAGAATAAAAGGTACATTGAAGTGTTTGATTCCATGCAAGGCAAGGAGCTTCCACTTGCCATAGCAATGCAAGGAATCTAGTGCCACTTGGCACAAGGTAAGAGAAAGTGCTTGCAAATCTTCATAACACCTACACCAAGGAAGAATAGCACCCAGGAAGGAGTAACACCTCAAAGAAGAATCAACAATCATTATTCAATGCTCAACATAAGGTTTGCACCACCTAACTAACACCTCCAAAGAATGTAACCTCCTGCACCACGTTGCATACGTTTCTAAGCAAGAAAGTGCCACTTGGCATACACCTCAAAGGGAGACAAGAGGTATTAATAGCCCTGGACAAGAAATAGCATGCATATCCAGCAAGAGAGGTCAAAGAGCATTGAAGGAAGGAGGAAGACCATCATAGAGGGCATCCATTGAACGTTGAGCATTAATTTCTCACTTTCATACATAGAAGACCAACAAATACAATGCCCAAGCTTGGATAAAGAGTCAAAACAAGAGCCAATCATATTGCAGCATACAACATTTGAAGGAAGGTAAAGTTTTATATAATTTAATATTTGCTTTCTTTAAGTATAAGGAGTTATAAGGTGCTTCATTATATAAGGTTGAAGTTATTTATTATTTGCATTGGAGATATAAGCAAATATCAACCTTAGTGAATTAGAAAGTAAACTTAAACAAGGAGTTTATATCCTTAAGTGATATTTCAAAAGTGCACTAGTTGAAATTCAAATATCATAATATTTGCAATTAATTAAAATTGGAGTTATAAGGTTTTCTACCTTGGAAAAATTAAAGTATTACTCTTTTGCAAATATTATCATTTCTAAATTTCCAAATTAGGGAGATATAAGGAGTACTACATCAAACTTTAGATCATTGGAATTTAGAAAATTGAACCATTGAAAGTTAAGGATAAAAGAAGCAAAATCATTGATTGCTTAAAAGAGTTGGAATTTATTGCTTATACTTGTCTCATATACACATTAAAAGGGACAAAAGGAATCCAACCATAGAGTCTTGAAGATAGAGAACTTTACCAAATTAAAAAGTGCATATATCAATAGGGAGAAATAAGGTGATATAGGAGTTGATTATTGTCTTCAAAACATTAAGGAATCAACTCAAAAGAAAATCTAATAGATGCTAAGCACTTTATCAAGACCATAGCATACTATAATCACTTGGGAGATATAAGGGATACTACAAAATCCAAGATTTGATAAGGGTTTATCAAGTTAGTTCACATACTCTAAACTAGGGAGTCATAAGGTAGACAACTACAAAGTTTTGAGATACAAAACTTCTATCAAAATTGTTCTCTTGTAAACAAAGAAAGAAACTATGGAAATGATTATTAAATATATAGGTCTTAAAGAATCAAAATGGTTCAAATACATACTTGATTCTAGAATTGATAATAAGGAAAATGCAATTAGAAGAGAAGAACCAATATGGTTTAGAAAGAATTCTAAGAATTCACAAATTGATAGTGTAGACACCTAAAACGTGTCATTTTTAGGAGACTACTCATATGAGCACATCTGAAGACCATATGACCAATTTTGGACCTTTCCAAGAGCAAGCAGTGGTCCTAACCACTCAAAATAGTAGTTTTAGCCCATTTAAGCTTAACCGTTGTAGACTAGAGTGACCAGTTTAGCCACTATAGGCTAGAGTGGCAAAAAATATTAGCTATTGTAGGATAGAGCGGCCAAAGCTATCCGCTACTGATGACAACAACTAGCTCTGAAACATGAACTATCGTGCGGGATTACCCAAATCATGGGCGGTAACAATAGTTTTGCATGCATTTCAAAGGTATCTCGATGAGGAATTCCTAGAGTTCCTCCTAACTGCCCCTTCCATACCAAGTCAATACTAAACCTTCCCTCTGGGATAGTCAGTTGGCATGTAGATCTGGAGCTTGGCTTCCCCAGGAAGCCAAGCCCTAGATCTAAACCTAAAACCTAGAATTATATATATGCAGATTTATAGTAAGGCAAAAGGATCCACGAATGTTCAAATCTTATGCAGCAAAGCCCTACCAAATCAAAGAGACAGAGAATTAAAATTGTGTGCATTGGAGAATTGTCTAGCTAAGCCACGTACACACATCAATATTCAGACCGATCGTGCTTAACCACCAATTAGTGTAGGAGATACACCTGGTGACCCTTGAACATCAATTTGAGCCAAGGAGTGATTAATTACAACCCATAGACCTAAGGTAACCTATTACTTAGAGGCCGCTGTCTTTGAAAACAACCCATAAGCACAACCAGGTTTTTAATATGGTCATTCCTTTGTTCTTAGTAATAGATATGCATTTATTATTATTTCATTTGCATGTATTTAGCATAGATCTGAATATTTCATTGCATTTAAGTTGATATTTCTTATTTTCATATGCATATTGCCTAGATCTGGTATATTTCAATACACATTATGCTTATTTATCTAGAATATCATATTTGCTAATAAGAGCCTCTTTCGTAGAGGTGGCCCATACTATGTGTGCTTTGTTATTTCATGTATGCATATCTGCAGGTTTACAGGACCAGATCAAGATATTCGAAGCATGGGATCCCTCATGGATGAGAGAAGGAGAAGGAGGCATCTGTAAGCCCTCGTACAGTTTCATGTGTGAAACCAGGAAGCTTGTGAAAGTGCACCACCCCTTTGCAAAGGGGGGCATTTTATTCACTTGTACTTCATTGTATCGAAATGGGTATCCCTCAAAGGGACCGACATGTAACCGGGTTTTAATATAAATAAAATGATCTCTATTTTTTATTTCTACGTTATATGCATTTCATGGTATTTCATTTCATTTCGATATAATATTTGAAGTAGAGTAGAGGTGTGTGCTTCCCGAGGTCGCTATAGATGGCGATCATGGTGGGATCCCTGCCTAGTTTTTATTTTTTGTTGATTTATTGATTCTGGTTTTTATGTGCAGATTTAGCCTTTCTGATCTACAATGGCCCATATATTTAGCCGCTCCTGCTAACAACAGCTAGATATTAGCCACTCTAGTCTACAATGGACCATAGTCTTAGCCGCTCCTGCTAACAACGATCAGAAACCAGCCGCTCTGGTCAACAACGACCAGAACATGAGTGCAACAAACAATAAAATATCTATTTTCTAAGAAATATTTGAAGTTGGTACACACTTCTTATATATTTTTTTATCTTTTGTTTAAATCTGGTTTTCTAAAATAATGAACATTAAGATACATTTCAATTTGGGAAACTAAGAAATGAAAGAAAGGAACTTGCATGTTGCATCTTACATTTTTCTTTTAGATTTTCTCTGGGCATTGCTAGGAACGACTTATGCTTGTAAAGTCCACCCTAGAATATAGCATTATAGGAATTGTGTGTTGGTTTGCTTGCTTTGCGGCCCAACTAGAAGCCATATGTGTACGAAATATAGTGCACTCATGAAACTCATACTAATTTATGCATCTTTCTGAAAAGTGAAATATCATTTATATCAGACATATAGGAAAGATTCATTGCTGCTATATGATGCATTTTATTTTATAAAAAATTAAAATGAACCCCACACACACACACATATTTTAAACATTTGGGAGTTGGATTTCATCACCAACCCTCAATTTAGTCCGGTGATGTTGGCATTCATCTCCTTCCACCAGCTTGCCCCCTAGATTTTCCTAGATGAAATAGAGAACTTATTTATAGTGGTACTAAGTTACTCATGTTCAAACTATCTCCCACTATTGAAACAATCATTGGTTCAGAGTGGAAGAGCTAGGCAAACCCCCCACTAGGACTTCAGCAGTGTACCCTAGTCTCTTTTTGAGAAAATCATGTTTGGCATGGGTGTTCTTGATTCCCACTATGGATGAGTCTCCTCATTCTAAATCCAAAACAAGAGCAAGAAATCAAAAGCAACAACACATCTAAAACACACTAAAACAAGTTCTTAGGATACACATTTAATCCTTAAAAAGAGATAATCATATTGTCTGCTTTGTGTGTTTCTTTGTTATTAGGGAAAAAACCATAACCATAAATTTTCATAATTTTATTGAAAGAAAAAACCACTAAAAATCTACTTTTTGATTCTGCAACCAACGGATCGATAATCATCCAAAACAGAGCTATAACATAAAAGTTATTTTGGTTTTATTTTTACTCTATTTTTGAGGCTGAAAATAGGGAAAAATTGCACTAAAACAATCATAAAATAAGCTAGACAACTCCAAAAACTACCAAATTTATTTTATTTTCTTAGTTAGCCCCTAGTGCACCTCTCCCAAAAATTTGAAGTCCTAACTCTTCATGATTCAAAAATTCATAAAAGTGGGCATTTCCCCACGGGCCCTGGTTGGCCCGTTATTGCAAAAATATAAAATTTTAGCCCATAAGTCACCTTTTGGAGTTATATCCCATTGTGATCAGATTTTCATGCTGATCATTTTGGTATATAACACCCCCAACCTTTTTTGGAAGTCAAAATTCACGAGGTTATGGTCAATACACGAGGCAATCCTTGGTCCAAGACTGAGGTTGCATCTAATGCACCAGAGGGCCCGGACTGCCCTAGGGGCAGCACACCTACCCAAATCATGTCTGAATAAACTTCAGGTAGTCTTAGAGGAGACAACACCACTCACAACGGATCTCACCAGGAAACCCCGCTCTGGAGAACCAACACCAGATCTTCTTGTGACCTAAATGAGAATTCTTCCAGACCCACCACATCTCATTACACTAAGAGTTTAAATCTGCCAAATGAGGGGCAAGATAGAGGGAAGAGAGTTGCCAACCTTGTTGTGTAATTCGTAGTAAACAAGAACCCTCGCATGGAGTTGCAGAGTCACAGACCCAGCACAACAAACTGATCAAATCAATCACATGGGTCACCTGCAATTCAGAGAGAACAAATGCTCCAAGATCAATTGGAGGAGTTGGATCAAATTTATTTGAGGTCAACTCCCAGAACCATAGCCATAGAACATTCTACATAAGCTCGCAAAGCGTAACTTCTAAACACACCACTCAACCCAAGTAAGCTTCAAGGCAACCCCATAGTTCACATGTAGCATCCGATTATAGGGACACTTATCAACATACATAATACACAGAGCAAGTTATACTAGCTAGCCAAAGCAAAGAAATAGTGGAAACCTCTTTGAGGGACCTGCGAATCAGAACTACACGAACATAATTAGATAGATATGAACCTTATCTAACAACGTAATCTAACTGCGTACGATGGTTAGAAAATGCATTGAGCAAAGAGCAAGAGATAGTGGAAGCTCTTGAGCATGAAAAACAAAGAGAAAGGATTTTGTGCCAACATGAGCAACATTTAAGAGAACAAGTTGAGCAGCTAGCTCGTATGAACCTACAAGAAAATGGTAATGATCACCAAAGAGATAAACATGCTGACTCACCAGAAGAAGAGCACATTAGGCAAGAAAAAAGCCCACAACGAAACCACCACTCAAATCATGAACAAAATCAAATTGGTGGGGAAAGGGTAAACATGATAAATTGGGATCAAACACATCTTGAATCCCCTCATAGGAGTTAAGAAAATAGAACAAGTCAAGTGGATAAAGGGTTACCTCCATTACCACCATGAGTGGATCTACAAGAAGAGGAACTCCTTGCTTCAAAGGCATTCTAGGCACTCATTGAAAAGATTAAATCATTTGAGAAGCAAGATACGACTGGGTACCAACCAAAATTGAGTAAAATACACAACCAACCATTGTGCTCGTCAATCCCTAGCCTCGCATATCCTAAGCACTTTGATATGCCTAGGTTAGAAAAATTTAAGGGTGAAGAGCATGCACAAGATAATGTTACTGTATCGCTCCAAATTTTTTGCATCCTTACCTTCAGGCTATAGGATCCGTGCCCGGAAGGGGGATGGGAAAAGGATGTCGCGGTACCTCGGACTGAGAGGACTTTGCGAAGGTCCCGCCTCTCAAGGGAGGTGTATTTTGATGATTTTTCGATGGATGGTGGGTTCACCAGGAAACATTTAATGGCGGTTTCCACGCCTAGGTTTGGAATGTGTTTTTATGTGTTCGTTTTTAACTTTAAGCATTCATATCCTAGGTTTGGCCAAATGAGTCTAAATTAATCTATATGAAAATGCAGATTTAATGAATACAGAGAACAAATTTAAGACAAAAAAATAGAGCAATTAAGGAAGAATAAGAAGAATACCTGACCCGGATGTCTGATGGAGATTCTGATGTTTGAAGCAGTCAGGATCGTCTGGAATTCGACAGAATCGTCTGAGATCAGACAAGATCGTCTGAGATCTGACGAATTCGTCAGAGACCTGCAAACAGAAGAATAGATGCAAAATACAGAGAATACTACTATGCTAATAGGGGGAAACAATAGAAAATGATAGTATGAACACTGGAAAACAATTATGAATAGAAATTCAAACAAATTACGATGTTCTAATGATAAATTCTGATCTTATCATGCAAGTTAAGTTATATGGGTGAACTCCAAATGCAAAATAGTAAGCAATAAGGATAAACTAACTAAAATGCAGAGTAAAACAACGAAAGGAATAAAAGAAAGTGCAAACTCTGGGCACTGATTGCCTCAATGTGGACTGCAGTCGAGATCGTCTCGCATCAGTATGAAATCGTCTCTGATTCGACAGGATCGCCTCCGATCTGAACAGGTTCGTCGACGACGATGTATGCTTGCTCCGACTGAAAAACAAGATGATACCTGCAACAAAACTTGATAATAGGACTACTGCAAATGAAAATTCTAGGATGATTCTAAGTGCATGCAAGCTCAAGTTACAGAGGAATTTCAGCCAGGGGTTGGGAAGGGAAGGTCCTAGGGATTAAATAGGCTTAGGGGAGTAGTTAGGAGGTTGGAGATCATCCCTATTTGGGAGATCTCCAATGGGGGAGGGTCTCTAACGGCGTAGACACGCTTCTGCCCGGATTAGAGGCCCGTTGGAACAGAAGCTAATTTTGCAAAATCAGTTTTGCGACAAGATCGTCTGGACGTCCTAGCCCAGACGAAATCGTCAGATCTGGGGCGATATCGTCTGATCGGCGACGATATCGTCAAACGGTCAAAACAACCTCTAAAAATGGCATGAAAAAGGGGGAAACGGATTACCCGACGGTTAACGGGCGGTTTGGGAGGTTAAATTTGAATTTTAAATTATTTACTAAGGTGAATGTAATTATGACAATTTTATTGCGCCAATTTTAGGGTGCTACATTTTGCCCCCTCTTTAGCGAATTTTCTGAAGAAAATGCGTTAAAGATGAGTTCTTCTCGATCTACGAGAAAGCAAAAATTATTCCCATTTTTAGGCGACGATTCTTGGTCGAATCGTACGAAAGCTTACTATGGTGCCCCCTCCGTGTTTTTACCCAAATCGAACGTTTGAGGTAAAAACGCGAAAAAGCAAAAAATTATTTTTGAATAAAATTAAGAAAAATAGGGTAAAACCCTAATTCATTTTTACTGTTCATTTTCTAGGTTTTTTAGAGCTCTGAAGCAAAAATGGTGGAGACGACGCACAGATCGACAGAGGTCCGACACGGTCTACGGGTAAGAGTCTAGACTTAACTAGAATGCTTTAATTTAATTTTACATGCTTTGTAGGTAATTTTTAGATGAATTTTGAGCATCACGGCCATTTTTGGGCCGTCGACGTCATCGAGACGAAATCGTCCCGATTTCGATGAAATCGTCTCAATTTCGTCAATTTTGCCCAAGGGCGAAATCGATGAAAGGGGGACGATTTCATCAAATTAGAGACGATTTCGGCTTGCAAAATCGGAGACGATTCTGCTCAAATTTGGGACGATATCGTCCAATAGTGGGCGATATCATCAATTGCATAAAATTGAATTTTAACTTGCATTATTAATTACTTGAATTGTTTATTAATGATTGTTTGTTGTTTTGTTGTTTATGTTTGCAGAGAGGTTTGCTAAAGAGCAGGGAATGGAAGTATGGAGGTTTGAGGGATGACTTGGCCGCTCTCACACAGGCAGAGCGAGATCAGCTGGCACAGGCCGGCTTGCAGCATGTGGCAGAGATGCCACAGGTGTCCACAGATATGGGGCTACTAACAGCCCTAGCAGAGAGATGGTATCCGGGTTCCTCATGTTTTTGGCTATCGACAAGGGAGATGACTCCCACTCTAGAGGATGTATGGAGGATTCTAAGAATCCCCATACAAGGACGATTGATCACTCCTACGGCCAATCAGGGCCACGCTATGGGATGACTGTGTGGTGACCCGAGCTTCGCCCTGGAGAAGGGCAAAGTTAATATCGAGGCACTGCGCCAGATGCCTGGGGCATCTAGACTCACACGAGTGCTAGCTGGAGTGGTTGGTGGACTTTTGCTGTGCCACCAGAGCGGGTGCAGGGTGCCGTGGATGCTCGCAGATGTGATCTACGATATGCGGGACCACGGGTACAGGTTCTCTTGGGGCAGTTTTGTATTATGCCGATTGTACAGGATCCTGTATGGGGTCGTGTACAAGGGCGGCCGATGTCTGGTGATGACATCGCTCCTACAGGTTTGGTGCTGGGAGCACATTGCAGTGCGGAGGCCGATAGGGCTTCCTCTGACAGGGGTAGACGGGGAGAGGCCCCGAGTCTTCTACTGGTGGCTCCGAAGAGGGTCACAACGGCGGATCGACCTCCCTATGTCCCGGAGACTATTGGATGACTTAGTCCCGGACCAGATCACCTGGAGGCCATGGAGGGAGCATCCAGGGTGGGCCGAGGATGGACAGGAGTTGGCTCACGTCAAGCGAGTTTGTTGGCTACGGATGGAGAGGGGAGAGGTGGAGCTCCACCGCTATGACCGAGTTTTGCGTCAGTTCGGTCTGCAGCAGGGGATCCCATCTCTGAGGGATTATGAGTTTTCTCGGACTATCCGAGATAACACCATAGTTAGCGGGGCGCCAGACATGCAACGGTTCTGGAGCCAGGACGCGGACGATGCCCCCATCCAGCCAGTGGATGGTGACGACGCAGGGGTAGCCGATGGCTATGATGCCTGGTACGTAGGCATCCACCCTCCTCGGATGACGAGGGCACAGGGTCCGATTCATGCGGTTGTGCATCGGATAGGGAGGCGATGCCAGGCAGCGATGGAGGCGGCCCAGGGTCACGACGGGAGAGAGCCGAGGAGGCCACAGGCACAGGAGAGGCCACGATAGAGGGAGAGGAGGGAGGCGAGACCCCCATCTCCATAGAGGGAGAGGCCACCATCGCCCGATAAGGGCAAGGGCATTGACATAGGAGAGAGTAGCGAGATGGCTACTCTTCAGGCGGAGAGAGATCGTCTCCAGGCATAGGTGCAGACTCTACAGGATGAGGCTGCACGCCATCGAGCTGAGGTGGCATAGCTACGAGACGAGATTGCACGCCTCAGGGCACGGGGCGGAGGGGCGAGCTCTGGGGAGCTGACATGGGCTATTGCCCAACTTACATTCTACCAGACATTGTATTATCAGCTGGTGCCAGAGGCGGATAGACTACCCCTGCCAGCCAACATTGCAGATCCGATCAGGATCGGGTCGTCGAGGACCACGTCCCGATCGAGGACTAGGACTACTCAGACTACGATGGGGCCACCTCGTCCACCTCAGGGTGGGGGAGGAGATGAGGCGGAGAGCTCGAGGGGCTCTCGAGGCTAGAGGGCTGCACAGCTTTGTACAGACTGACATTGTATTATTATTTGTTTTGTTGATAGAGGATTGAGTATGCCGAGGTACATATTGTGGCATACCAATCCAGTTTTGATGATGTATATATATTGTTGACATATATATGATATGTTATTGATCATATGACTTGTATTATGTGTATGCTTATGATGCTTTTATGTTTGATTGATTAATTTGATAATTGGATTGAGGATTCATAAAATTATGTCGTTTTGAAAATTTATAACTTTGATGTCATGCTATAATATTTTAAATGAAATAATCTGATGTAACAAATTGATTGTTTGTGATGAAATGTGATAAAAAATAAAAGAGAGACTTCTAACAATAATTTCAAAGGACATTGTCGCTAGTATAGACCATTTCATGGAGTCGCTGCTCACTCGGTCGTCAAGCTAATCCCAGTTATAGAAATATTGTTAAAAGTAAAAGAGTGCTTAAGAGACTGTCTTAAGACTTTGGTGCAATGGTGAAAATGATGGTGATGATGGTTTGTTTTCAGATTTTCATGAAAATAGTATGCATGAAATAATGTTAAAATGATTTTTGCTAGGCATAAATTCCTAAGTGTGATAAAATTTTGGATAATTCTTTAGGAATTATACCATCATTGCAAAATTGAAGGTTGACATAATGACATGAAATAATGAAAATGTGTTTGCTTTTTAAAAGCATAATTTGTGTAATAAAATGATTTAAGTCATATGGTTTTCATGATTTTTAAATAAATGGGGAATAAAAATTGTTACGATGGTTTGCGCTAGGCATAGAATATGTAGGTATAGACTTATACCATCATCGCGAAAATCCAAAAAAGATAGTTTTATTGCATGGTTGATTTTTGATAAACAAAAAATATGAAAATGAGGACTTGCGCTAGGCATAAAATTCCAATTTTGGTTTTGGAACTATACCATCGTCGCGAAAGTCAACCAGATATATATGTTTTGAGTGTATATTTTGAAAGAAATTTTTGATTTTTCTATTATATAGTTGTCTTTATGGTAAACAATCGTACTTGATTTATTCCAAACAAGTTGCAAAAATAATATTTCAAAGTATTTTGAAGACAAAAGTTAGATTTATAAGGAATCCCATGTGCATATGTGAATTCATTTCCGATCTTGATTTATCATAATGATACACAAAATCTCTCAAATACAAATGTGTGTGCAATTGCTTTGTGCATTTACCAGTTTTGAGCAAGATAATATGATACAAGTGATTTGAAGAAACCAAATAAGTGTTCATTAACCATGATGTAGATGCATATAACCATACTAGACTACTATGTAGGTCGGATTATCAAGAGCTAGCTAATCCATAAGCAGACATAGGTCTGTACAAAAGAAGGTCGCTAATGTGACAGACATATCACCACGCTAGGAGTTACCCAAGGCCAAGCAGGTTGGGCACAAACCACTTGTTATGGGGCTTACCTCACAGTTTTCGAATAATTGAGAATTCCAGGGATTCAAGCTCATCAACCCTTCTTTTCTTTTCAAAGGGTAGGGAAAGGGATTTTATTGCTTTCTTGCTTTCTCGCTTTCTTTTGCTTTTCTTTTGAACTTTGCTTCTTTTTCTTTTTGTATTTTTTGCTTGATTTTTGAGATAGTGCTTGAAATATTGTTGTAATGATATAAAATAACATTTTTCTTTTCTCTTTTTTTTCTTGAACTTTTCTTTTCTTTTTCTTTGCTAGGGATACTTGCTCGGATTAGCTGTAGAGCAAGGGATTTTTATTCTGGGTAGGGGTGAGCTTGTCCTTTTGCCAATTCTCAAAGATTCTAGACCATGTGCATGATAGGATAGCAGGGGAAACTTTTCGCTCAAGAAATCACTTCTACTATGTAGCAAAACATGGAAATTACAAATATAATCATTTTATTGTGAAAAGATGTGCTTGGTTTAAGTAAATAACAAGATCAATTCTCTATGCTCAAACTTTATTTAATTGAATTTTGTGGACTTTGATATAAGAGAGATTAGTAATCATGCCAGATAAAATCAAGATATTTATTTTTGTGAGTGTGCAAGTGAGGGATTCCAAATAAATGCTAATTTATCAAAAATAATTTGAAACATATAACTGCAACATTTGTAAGAAAATATATATAAATACTTTTTGAGAAGTTTTGAGAATGTTGACTCCCTCTTTCTTCTTTATATTGTTTTGGTTTCGAAAGAGTCAAGCATATTGTTGTTTTTATATTTTTATCATTATTTTGATTTTTGGTTTTATTTTTGTTTTTGAGCAAAAAAATTTAACAAGTGCCATAAATAAATGCAACAAATAGTTTTGAAGATTTTGTGATGATTATGAATGTTTTTGATGTTTTTGGATTTTTATAAATTTGAAAGAAATACAAGATAGTGATTTTGAAATATAAACAAATATATACATGGATGAAATGACCAAATTTATGCATAGTAACGTTTAAGATGCAAAATATTCATGGGTTCTTTAAGTTCTTTACCATCTAAGGTAGATAATTTGTATGCTCCTGATTCAAATTTACAAGTAATAATGTATGGTCCAAGCCAGTTGGGCTCAAATTTACCTTTAAGGTCCTTAGTTGCATTTGTATTTTTTTGATTTTCTTTTAAAACAAGGTCGCCGATCTCAAAGGATCGATGACGAACTTTCTTAGCATATGATCTTTTAAGCTTGTTTTGGTAAGCACGGAGATGCTCCAAAGCATTGATGCATTTTTCATCTAGGAGTTCCAACTGACTGAGTCTGCCAGCTTGATATTCATCTCCTACTTCGGTATCTTGAAGTAGCAGAGCCAAAGAAGGAACTTCCAATTCAAATGGAAAAATTGCTTCAACACCATAAACCAAAACAAATGGTGAAGTTCCCATGGGGGTTCGAACACTAGTTCGATAGGCCCACAAGGATGGGTATAATTGAATGTGCCAGTCACGGCCAGTTTTATTGACCAATATTTTGAGAATTTTGATTAAGGTTTTGTTAGATGCTTCTGCTTGACCATTACCCTGAGGATAATAGGGAGTGGACCAGCGATGTTGAATCTTATATTTTTGGCATAATTTTTTAACATCTTTATTTTTGAAACAAGTTCCATTGTCAGAGATGAGATTTGCAAGAATTCCGAACCTACAAATGATTTGATTAAAAATAAATTTAGAGACTTGTGTGCCAGTGCAGGAAGCTAAAGGCATAGCTTCGACCCACTTCGTGAAATACTCAGTGGCGGTTATGATGAACTTGTGTCCATCAGATGACACAGGATTGATTTTGCCAATAATGTCTAAACCCCATTTAGAAAAGGGCCAAGGAGATGAAATAGCCTGTAGCTCTTGGGCAGGCGCATGGACAAGGTCAGCATGTTTCTGGCACTTGTCGCAATGGCGCACATACTCATGTGCATCCGTTTCCATGGTAGGCCAAAAGTATCCTATCCGAAGGAGCTTTTTAGCAATGACACTACCACTAAAGTGTCCTCCACAAGATCCATCATGGGCTTCACTCAAGGCTGATTTAGACTCTTCTAAGTTTAAACATCTTAATAGGATACCTTCAAAAGATCTCCTATATAAAGTATTGCCAATTATTACAAATCGACTTGCTCGTCGACGTAATAACCGACGCTGGTTTCTATTAGAATTGGCAGGGAAAGTCCCATTTTGGAGAAAATCAAATATGTCCGTATACCAAGGTTCAGGAGTAGTTTCATTGATTAGAAACACATCCAAAGGCTCTAAGCATGACTTATTTGAAGCGGGTTCCTGGAGTCGACGAATAATGATAGTGGCATATTCGTCATCTAACTCCAAGGGCAGGAGAGATGCAACTACGGCCATAGCATCACCGCACGGTTGCTAGTTCGAGGAATAGCTTCCAAGGTAACTTGATCAAATAGAGACATTAATTGTAAAACATAGGCCTTATATGGGCACAGTTTATCATCTCTGGTTTGATAAACTTCATTAATTTGGTTTATAACTAGTTGGGAATCACCAAAAACTAAAAGGTGTTTAATTTTGAGCGCTAAGGCAGCTCGTAATCCAAGGATTAGAGCTTCATACTCAGCAGTATTGTTGGTGCAAGCAAATGTCAATTTGAAGGACAGAGGAATAAGATGTTTTTGTGGGGATATTAAAATAATACCCGCACCAGCCCCACTCATGCATCGGGCTCCGTCAAAGTATAAGGACCATTGTTCAATATGGTCTGCCTCTAATTGAAGGCATTCATCTAGAAACTCGATGATGAGGGGATGAGTAGATTCTAAGGGTGCAACAGCTAATTGATCTGCTATGATTTGACCCTTAACAGACTTCTGTCCTATGAATGTGAGATCAAACTCGCTTAGAGCAAGAACCCACTTGGCTGTGCGACCCGATAAATAAGGTCGACTCATGAGATACCTCAAGGGATCGTATTTAGCAATGACATAAGTTTTTTGACTAAGCATATAGTGTCGTAATTTTTGCGTAGCAAACACGACGGCTAGACATAGTTTTTCTAATGCTGTGTAGCGGGTTTCATAACTGATGAAGGTTCGGCTAATGTAATAATTAGCACGTTCTCGCTTTTCATCATCAAGTTGAGCTAACATAGCTCCTAAGGCAGAATCTGAAGCTAAAATATATAGGAGAAATGGGCGATCAGGTTTAGGTGGTGAAAGCACAGGTGGATTAAGGAGGTATTGTTTGAGAAGTTCAAAAGCTTCTCTACATTCGGTGTCCCAATTAAAAGGGACATCCTTCTTAAGGAGTTTAAGAAAGGGACCAGTTTTGTCCGCCAGCTTATCAATGAAGCGACGGATAGCTTGAAGTTTACCTTGTAAACTTCGTAACTCAGATATATTAGTAGGTGCGGGCATATCAGTGATGGCCGCAATCTTGAGAGGGTCGATTTCAATACCACGTAAAGAAACTAAAACCCCTAATAGTTTACCGGACTTAACTCCGAATATACATTTTGTTGGATTTAATCGAATAAGATATTCTCGTAATCGATTAAAAACTTTTCTCAAATCATCTAAATGATTATCTTCAATAATAGAGCGAGCTATAATATCATCTACATAATCATGTAGGATATCATGCATCATATCATGAAAAATATAGGTCATAGCTCGTTGATAAGTTGCACCTACGTTCTTTAAGCCAAATGGCATCACTTTCCAAGAAAAGGTACCCCAGGGGGTAATAAAGGTTGTTTTAGCCTGATCTTCAGGAGCTATCCTGATCTGATTATAACCGGAGAATCCATCCATTAAGGACATCATCCCACTCCCGACAGTAAATTCAATGATTTGATCCATGTTTGGAAGAGGAAAGTCATCTTTAGGGCATGCAGCATTAATATCTCTAAAATCTGTGCAAACCCTAACTTTGGTAGCTTCTTTCTTGGTGACTGGAACTACATTTGAGATCCATTCCGCATAATCAATAGCTTGTATAAAGATAACATTCAGGAGTTTTTCTAACTCCCCTTTGACTAGCAGAGCCACTTTGGGATGCATTTTTCTAAGTTTTTGTTTAACAGGTTTAGCATCCGGATGGACCACTAGATGATGCATGACTACAGAAGGGTCTAGACCTGGCATATCTTCATATGTCCAAGCGAAGACATCTTCATACTCTTTAAGAAATGCAATGTATTGTTCTTGTTTTTCTTGACTTAATTCTGATCCAATATTGATTATGTGAGGATTGTCCTCGGTTCCAATATTAATTTTAATGACGTTTTCTACCTCCATGTGTAGATCTCTTTCAAAATTAGGTGGGGCGGGTGAAACGCCCAATTCTTGTAATTCTTGTAAGGTTAATTTAGATAATTCATCTTGAGGATTAGTGGCCTCAAGTTGGGCTATAGTTGGTATAGAACCATCAAAATAAAATCCATTGTGTAACATCTCTTCAACAGAGACATCATGGAAGATATCTCCTTCCAACTCTTCATCGGGGTCAACAATCATTTCAGGGTAAGCTATGGATAGCATGTTGCATGAAAACGACTGATTTTTAAGAGGCAAATCAACATGCCTATCCAAATAATCTTGATAACATATGACGTGATCATCATCGTCAAAAGGAAAGGGTTGACCCTTACTAGGAAATAGGCCCACACCACAACGGGCAGGCCACGGTTCTACCTCGAAAGGTTCTTTCATGCCATTTTGGAAAGGTCCCAAGCCTTTCCCTTTATATCCCATTTTAAGCATCATGGGTTTAGCTTTAATATAATCATTGGTAAAATAACACCGAGCATATCCTTCATGATGAGTTTTGATATTTCGAGGGATTCTTCCCCAGTCATATCCTTTATAAATGAAGGCACAACTCCCGACTTGGTAAGTACTTCCCATAGGTTGTGGGAGGCCCAAAGTACGAGGAGATGGCGGCAATTTATTTAAAAGAATTGAATCTTGCATGAAAGCATTTGTTTTTTCTGATATTAAGGTTGTGGATAAATCTGGTAAAAGTTCATCAGAAAGGGCATAAGATGTAGAAGGCTTATTACCTATATCTTTAGATGTGGGAGGAATGATAGATGTGTCTATAGGTTTTGAATTTATAGGGATAGAACTTGAAGGATTGGTTGTAGATTTAAGATCTTTTTGAGGTTCTAAAATGATTTGTTTAGAGGGTTGTTGGTCTATATAGGAGGATGAAATTAATGGAGGGGAAATAGGTGAAGTTATGGGTGTGTGTTTCACAGTTTTAGATGAAAAATAAGAACTAGGATGTGTGGACGACAGAGCAGGGCAAAATTGCACTCCAACGGGTTCTGCCAAAGCACACATATCAAAAGGTCTAGGGTCACCATGGATAGTGACCAACTGATTTTTAAACTCAAATTTAACACATTGGTGTAAGGTTGATGGGACCGCTCGCATGGCGTTGATCCAAGGGCGACCCAAAAGTATATTGTACGATGTTGGGCAATGTACAATAAACACGGTTGTTTCTAGGGTTCTAGGACCAACTTGCAATGGGAGGGTAATAACTCCACACGTTTCTTGTGTTTCGTCATTAAAAGCTTTGATAATCATATCAGTTTTCTTCATTTCATCACTTCTAAAGCCAAATCGTTGGTAGAAGTCAAAAGTGCAAATGTTTAGAGATGAGCCATTATCAATCAAAACTCTTTTGATAGCTACATCTCCAATTAGAGAAGTAATGTATAAGGGATTATCCTTATGTAAACTGTGTTGTGGGATATCTTTATCCCGAAAGTCAATACAATCAATCTCTCGAGTGATGATAGTATTGGCCATAGCTTCGAGTTGAATGTTTTGAGGTACCATCATTTGGCTCAATGTAAGCATCAACTCATCCCTATGGGTGGGAGAGGATCTTAATAAATCCAAAAGGGAAATTCTGGCCGTAGTATTGGACAATTGCTCATTAATATTGTAAGGGGGTTTAGGTTGAAAAGTAGGAGCATGATTCCCTTTATTGGGGTTTTTCAAAATGAATGGAGCCGATCCATCGTTCTGGTTTGGTTCTTGTTGGGAATTTTGAGCTTGTTGTCGGGTGACGACTCCAATGGTACCTACAATGTTATAATGAAGACGCTGAACTGGTCTCGGTTGAGCATTGATGGCTTGTTCATTAGAAAGGAATATATTAGAAGAAGGTCGAGTAGTAACTCTTCTAGGAAATGGTTCTTCTAGAACCATAGCATCTGTGATGGGTTGAATAGGATCTGATTCATTTTCAGAACTATTCGATTGGTTTGAAGTAATGTCTAGTTCACTTTCACTATCTGATTCTATATCACTAGAATCAGAAAGTTTGAAAATTATGTAAGGGCCTGGTCGTAACCAGGGATAAGGTTGTGTCAAATATTTGAGGATCCTGAATAGGTAATTGTCCGCTAATGGTTCCTACATATCGGGTAGGAGGGGGAACATTATGATGTTCGATTTGATTGGCTACCTCTTTACCATGTCGTGGTAAAGGGTGTTGAAATATGTCTAGAGTTTGATTGGCATTTTGATTTTGATTTTGGGGAACGGTCTTTTGAGTATTATTAGGAGGGTTTTGTTTAGGTTGGAAGGCTTGCACTTCCATTTCATTATTGTCAATCAAATCCTGTATTTTATGTTTCAACCTTTTACAAGCGTTGGTAGAATGTCCAGGTCCTCTATGGAAATCACAATGTAAGTCAGCTCTGTATCCGGGTATAGTTGGATCAGGTTCCCGGATAGCTGGTAATTGGATCAAACCTCTTTCGAGTAATTGAGGTAAAATAGTTGATAAGGGTTGGTTTAATCTAGTAAATTCTCGAGGAGGCTTGTCAGGAGGTTTCAATATAAATTTTTCTGTTGTCTTTGTTGCATTGATATTAGCAACATTTCTGCTGTCAGTGACTCCGTCACCGACGACTTGTTTGTTTTTATATTGATTTCTGGATGTTTTCTCATCATCCTTCTTCCTAAGTTGGCCTCTCCTAATGAGGGCATCTTCTACTCTTCGAGCTAAATCTATAGCTTGATCGAAGGTAGTTAAGGTAGCAGTCGATAGCTCATAAGATATTTGTTCTTGTAAATTGTTGATGAAAATGTCCAACATTTCCCTATAAGGTAGCACAAAGTGCAGTTTTCCTGTCAATTGCCTCCATCTAGCTAAGAAATCGGCAAAACATTCATCTTTGTCTTGTTTTAAATTGTATAAATCTTTAATAGTTACATGCCTCTCGATGTAGGCACTAAATTGATGGACAAATGATTCCATTGTTTCTTCGAAGTTTCTCAAAGAATGAGTGGGCAATTGATAGTACCACTCTAATGCCATTCCACCTAAACTTTTTGGGAACATTTTTAATAATAGCAAGTCATCATGCGATATGTCATGACATGCTATCCTAAACATGCGAAGATGCTCTATGGGATCTTCGGTTCCTTTATATATAGGCAAGATGGGCATGGGAAAATGCTTAGGGTATGGTTGAGCTACAACTATGGGATCCAAAGGTTGACTACATATCTCTCGATAATTATACGAGGGACGGTAGGGATCTATCTGGTCCATACGCGAAGCTAACTGTTTCACCATGGCTTCCAGATTACTAGTTTGCCCCCCATATTGGTTCGGTAGGGCATTGACATGGGTTTTATGGGCATATGATGGCGGAACATGAAGATTAGATGCCATGTTACTATTGTGCAAATTATTGGTAGGAAAAGTATTATGAAGGAATTTTGAAGTTGTATTATGATGTATTTCGATTGTTGAAAATTTGTATTTGGCTTCGTTTTAGGTTTTTGTTTACTTGAAGCATATTGCTCAATAGTTTGGCGGAATAAAGTAATGAAGGAAGGTTTATTTTGTGTGGGAATGATTTTAGGTTGAATAACAGGGGTTCCTTAGGAGGTTGGATAGCCTTGTTGTTTTGACATGTTTTGAATCATAGAGACCATATCCGTATTGGATGGTCCAGCCTTATCACTTTCTTGATCAATGAAAGATAAGGGATTAATGCGCACATCATACATATGTTCCAAAGCTGCCTGAGTGTCACTAATTTGCCCTTTATCAATACGAATTGCCACATTAAGGTCATCAATGTTATCACTGAGAAATTTCTTGAAATGATCTATGTTGTCAAAAGCAATAGTTCCATTTGGAGCTATTCTAGGGGATGAGGATCCATCCTCTTTAACACTTCCTTCTTGTTCCTTATCTTCACCTAGGTCATCTTCTGGTTGAACTAGAGTTTTTCCTTCCGAAGTTGGATCTTCAGGAAGGACATTTGGGTTTCCAGTTGTATCTTGTAACCAATCTTCTTCTTCTCCTAAAGTTTCTTTACCATTCCTAAGTTTAGGCATGGTGCTAAATTTTGATTTCAGCAAATATATATATATATATATATATATATATATGCAACAAATTAAGAGGTATATATTTACTATATACCTACTACAATATTTGAAATGAAATGTTTAAGTTTTTGCTATGTTTTTTAGTTTTTTAGTTTTTCTTTGTTTTTGAAATAATATTGTAAAGACAATCAACACAATAAATGCAAGAAATAAGACTGAAAGTAATAATCTAGTTTTCTATAAATAATTTATAAATATCATTAATAGGCTCGAGTTGTTCAGGAGTCATGAAGTGTTCTTCTTCAAATTGAAAGTTTTCTTTTAAAAATTTGATGAAAAGAGCTATAGTGATATTATCTGTCTCAGATGCTGGTTGATAAAAGTAAAGCTCATGGCAATACTCTCGATATAGCACAGCTCGTGAAACTCTATTCCATATTTCCCTATCTGTAAGAACAACCTCTTGGTCTTCTACACAACCTAGGAACTGGTGCACAATGGCTACGTTCTCGAGGTATTCCTCGAAGGTGAACAATTCTGAAGATACTAGAGCTCTCCTATAAGCTAACCATCTATGGCAGGCTCTCTGAAGTTCATGATAAAAAACTAGTTGATGAGGATCCAGGATTCTATCTAGGACTAGCCTCTTGATTTGCTTAAGTTGTGTGGACCTAGATGAGATGAGACTAAGTCTTCTATCAAGTTCGTTCCACAGGAATTGATTTCTACTTGTTTCAGGCACATTAAGCATAGAATTGATTTCTACGGCTGCCAATTGGTTTTCTACATTTATAGTAATCGCTAATATTTTCTTAGGAGCTACCATCTAAACATGATTTTAAACTTTAAATGTTTTAAAATGCATCTATGTTTTAGTTGTTCTATTTTTTTTTTTGTTTTTGTTTTTGTTTTCAAAAGGTTATGATGCATTCACGTCGGGTTCACCAAAATGTATCGCTCCAAATTTTTTGCATCCTTACCTTCAGGCTATAGGATCCGTGCCCGGAAGGGGGATGGGAAAAGGATGTCGTGGTACCTCGGACTGAGAGGACTTTGCGAAGGTCCCGCCTCTCAAGGGAGGTGTATTTTGATGATTTTTCGATGGATGGTGGGTTCACCAGGAAACATTTAATGGCAGTTTCCACGCCTAGGTTTGGAATGTGTTTTTATGTGTTCGTTTTTAACTTTAAGCATTCATATCCTAGGTTTGGCCAAATGAGTCTAAATTAATCTATATGAAAATGCAGATTTAATGAATACAGAGAACAAATTTAAGACAAAAAAAATAGAGCAATTAAGGAAGAATAAGAAGAATACCTGACCCGGATGTCTGATGGAGATTCTGATGTTTGAAGCAGTCAGGATCGTCTGGAATTCGATAGAATCATCTGAGATCAGACAAGATCGTCTGAGATCTGACGAATTCATCAGACGAATTCGTCAGAGACCTGCAAACAGAAGAACAGATGCAAAATACAGAGAATACTACTGTGCTAACAGGGGGAAACAACAGAAAATGATAGTATGAACACTGGAAAACAATTATGAACAGAAATTCAAACAAATTACGATGTTCTAATGATAAATTCTGATCTTATCATGCAAGTTAAGTTATATGGGTGAACTCCAAATGCAAAATAGTAAGCAATAAGGATAAACTAACTAAAATGCAGAGTAAAACAATGAAAGGAATAAAAGAAAGCGCAAACTCTGGGCACTGATTGCCTCAATGTGGACTGCAGTCGAGATCGTCTCGCATCAGTATGAAATCGTCTCTAATTCGACAGGATCACCTCCAATCTGAACAGGTTCATCGACGATGATGTATGCTTGCTCCGATTGAAAACAAGATGATACCTACAACAAAATTGATATAGGACTACTACAAATGAAAACTTAGGATGATTTAACGTGCATGAAGCTAAGTTACAGAGAATTTCAGCCAGGGGTTGGGAAGGGAAGGTCCTAGGGACTAAATAGGCTTAGGGGAGTAGTTAGGAGGTTGGAGATCATCCCTATTTGGGAGATCTCCAACGAGGGAGGGTCTCTAACGAGCGTAGACACGCTTCTGCCCGGATTAGAGGCCCGTTGGAACAGAAGCTAATTTTGCAAAATCAGTTTTGCGACAAGATCGTCTGGACGTCCTAGCCCAGACGAAATCGTCAGATCTGGGGCGATATCGTCTGATCGGCGACGATATCGTCAAACGGTCAAAACAACCTCTAAAAATGGCGTAGAAAAGGGGGAAACGGATTACCCGACGGTTAACGGGCGGTTTGGGAGGTTAAATTTGAATTTTAAATTATTTACTAAGGTGAATGTAATTATGACAATTTTACTGCGCAAATTTTAGGGTGCTACAGTTACCAACTTCATCAATACATGTTTTCATCTTGAAGATAACAATGCTCTTATGCTAAGAACCTTCATTATGATATTTTTGGGTGCTGCCACTCAATGGTTCAACCAACTACCCAAGCACAACATATCCAGTTTTGAAAAACTAGTGAATGCATTCTTAAAACGTTTCTCTTTTGGTGCTAAGAAGAAGGTGAACCTTTCAGACCTGGTCAACCTAAAAGAATATGATGATGAGCCAGTCATGGATTATGAGGATAGATGGAGAAAAATCATGGCAAAGTTATCATTTTTTATCCCGATCGAAGAGCTAATCCGAATGTTCACAAAAAGTTGTGCCAAGCACATCTCGTTACTATTGCAACTATAGTAGTATGATACATTCAAAGAAGCCTTGGCTCAATCCAAGCTTATTGAAGATATAAAGCTGGAAGAAGGAGACCTAAAGCTCTGTAGCGAGAAATAATGGAACGAGAGCACGCAACATCAACCATAGTAGAATGAACCTACGTATGTCAACTAGATTGTGTTAAACATTCCAAAAGTAGAACAAAGCCAACAATAAGAAAACTATCAGGCTTAACCTCCTACTGTGCATTACAACCAATGCAAAAAAATCAAGGTAGGGGCAAATAGAAGCATCTCCCTCGTAACTATATGCCATTTCCTGAATCCTTGGCATAAATTTTCAACCACCTTTGTGAGGCCAAGATTCTAAACTTGCCTAAGGAGCACATCCTAAATCCTAATGACCCCAAACCTAAGGGGTATAGGGAAGATCTATATTGTGTTTATCATCAAAAAAATGACCATGATATCCAAGATTATGTTGCGTTCAAGAATGTAGTGCAAAATATGTTGGATAAGAATGAATTACAGAACATTGACATATTCAAAAATTATCTTCCCAATCATGGGGCCAACAACAATCAAGTTGAGCAGGTCAACAAGGTGCATTTAGCCCCACCTAATGAGGGTTTTATCGGTATGATCAATACTACAACAGGAAGAAAAATATGCCTTGATCAACCCCACATACTGAAGAGATCAACTAAATATAATAATATGTCATGGTCTATGCCAACAATGAGTTCAATTCACTTACAAAAAGACCCTGTGATTACCTTTTACAGATAAGAGATTAAGACAATCTCTCAGGATGAATCCGATCCTCCACTGCACATCATAGCAAGCATCAATCAGACTCCATAAAAGAGAGTCTTGATTGATACTGGGTCATCTATCAACACCATCACAGTTGCAACCTTGAAGTATTTAAATTTACCATCTTCAAGCATTACGGACTCAACATTCACATTGAGAGCCTTCAATGATGCCACTTCCTCAATAATTGGCACAATAATCCTGCCTATACAGGTTGGGGTAAAGACAATAACTACATTGTTCCATATTATAGGGTGTGAGAGGCAGTATAACATATTGCTAGGCAAACCATGGATGGGAGTTATGGAATGCATACCTTCCATAGTGCACCAAAACATAAAATTCATACACCAAGGACAAGTGTATGTAGTCTGCCATGACCCTGAGCCATTCAAGTATTACAAGAAGGTTGATGAGACACAAGAAAAAGTGCCTTTTCAAGAGTTTGTGGCAATGGTAAATAGCAAGACAGAGGACCAAGTGTCTCTAAAGCAGATAAAACAAGATGTGGTGCAATCAGATGTTGCTTCCCCATTGAAGGGATCAAAACCAATGGCATCAATCACCCCTGATTCAAGTGCCCCTCCCACGTCATATTGGGGATACTCAAGCTGGCACACTTCAATGCTACAAAGTGAAACAAAAACATGAACTAAGTCATAAACATGAGCATGTGGATACCACTAACAAAGTGGATCATCATGAAGCATCCAAATTTACTCAAGTAAAGGAAATGGGTGAGTTACAGTTACCTGGTGGATCTTTAGCACCTAATTTATCACCTCCTTCAATAGACAATGGTCTTTCAAACCAATCACTAGAAATATAGATGAAAGTTGTATTAGTATTAGAGCATATGCAAAATCACCTCTATAATATAGAGATCTAAATGGATAAGAAAAATGAGGTATTGCATTTTATCATGAACCCGCTTGAGATCCTAGAATTATGAAAGCCACCCTCATATGAGATCAAACCACCTCCTGTGCATCCACAGAAAAAGCCTCAACCAAAGCAAGCACCAAATCGACCACCTTAGCAACCTAGAAAGCATCCATCATTGCCTGAGCCTACATTATCGATTTTCAATCGGTTAATTACCGTAAATGCCATCACCCCACTAGAGGTGCAACCTTTAGATGCAAATCATCCTAAAACCTGAGAGTATGAGGAAGAGTCACACTATCTATATCATAGGCAAAATGGGCATGATATTCAATCATGTCGAGATTTCAAATCCATAGTACACAACATGCTCAACAAAAAGCAACTTCAAATTATCAACCAACAAGTGACCATAGTCAGTAATCCATCCCTTGCACCAAAAAGCAAGAAGAGCCCCCTAAGTCAACAATCAAAATACCTATGGCTCAATCTGGTTACCAAGCTAGACCACAACAGGCTAAATGCTCAAAACAATAATGCATTTGGACTCCTTTAAACGAGTCTATATATGATATTTTTCAAAATTTATAGGAAGATAGGGTCATCACCTTACCCGATATAAAGCCTCTAGACCCAAATAGAGATAAAACCAAGGGTTATAGGGAGGATCATTACTACATCTACCATCGAATAGAGGGCCATGACATTTGCAATTGCCATGGATTCAAGATTGTGGTCCAAGACCTATTAGAACGAAATGAGCTCCATCCAGACGGTTCACTCATTCCTCCCCACTCGGATAGGGGCACCTCACAAAAATTTGTGCCCCAATCAGGAGAGCTTATTTTTGGCACTCTTCCTAAGTAGGCTGATTACATTGTAGTGGATAATATGTGCACTAGGGGTCCTAAAGGTAAAATACCTTCCCCATCATCCACATTAAGATTAATGAGACAAAGTGAGGATTTTGAAGGTATCACACGTTCCTCACTTTCATTGAGTGGCACACACATTGGGGGTATTTAAGGTATCACACATTCCCCCCCATACTATACCAAAAATACAAAAACATTCAAATAACTTCAAAAGATTCAAAAATAATAGAAATCATAAAAATACAAACACTAGAAAACATCAAAAACACAAAAATATTTGCATCTCATATTTGCATTCATATAGTTGCATTGCATATAGGCATTGCATCCATTGCTTCTGCATTAAAAACAATTGTGTTTGCAATATTACAAATGATGCCACATTTGTACCTCAATCATGCATCATCAAAATCCATCGCCATCCATCACCCATGTGTGTAACTATGTTTTTCAACATAACTACTCCTATTGCTATAAGGGATATACTAGGGTTTTCCAATCGTCATACCTAGTGGTTTTATCAAACTTTGTAGAAAGTTGTTTTAGATTTTGATAGATGAGGTTTGGTTTTGATAGCACCTGGTATATTTCAAAATTCCATCACTAATCAAAACACTAAAATCCTAGTTGAAACAAGGGAAAGATGAATGCTACGAAGTGGTATTAGGTATCCTAAGGTGAAAAAGGTTTATCTTGCTCATCCCCCTGTGCGATCAGTTTGAAAATGCTAAGAATTGGCAAAAGGACAAGTTCACCCCTACCCAAAGAAATCCCTTGCATTGATCAAAATAAGAAAAAATCCTAAACAAAGCAAAATTTCAAAAACAAGCGATTATCATCACTACAAATGTCCCTAAAAAAATCAAATTTCAAAGTCCAGAATAATTCAAAAGTACAAATAAATAGTGATGATCATCACTACATAAATCCCTTGTTCAAAAGGAAAAATAAAAAGTCAAAATAAACAGTGATTCTCATTACTAAAACATGAGCAAGTATCCCTAATAAGTGTGAAGAAAAGAAGGGAGCATTGAACTTGAATCCCTGGAATTCTCAGTGTGAACAAGCCTTACGCACGATGATATGTCTATCACATTGACATCTTGCTTTGGTATAGACCAATGTTTACATGTGGAAGAGCTAGCCTTAGGTGTCCTATATTGCCTAGTGGTCTAATCCAACTAAGTCCAACTTAGGATCATGATAAAAATTTGAGGATCCCCAATACAATAATGGGTTGAATGAATCCCGTCTGGCACTGGGATATGCTTATGTTCTATCTAATATATTTATTTGCACACACAGGGATAATGAGCATCTAGGTCTGCATAACAAAACTTTACCCTTCAGGAGCCCCGCATGATCAGTATACGACTTTTGATCGAGTAACTAGGGTGTTTGAGTCTCATGGAAATCCTCAAAAATACCCTTATAGCAACAAATAATTCCATAAAATCATACATATATATCACATCATCTCACCCCAAATTTGATGTTTAAATGATTAATTCTTATTATAAGAATTATTGTTTATTCATGATTTTTTTTTTATATATGTTATGTGGTGTCGTCCATTAGATTGTTAAAATCGTATCACATGCTTACCTTATATTTTAAGTGAATATAGCATACATGTTCATGTAAATTAGATCACCATCATAATGCATTTCACACATTTCATTTATCATATCATAACAATATAAGTTAGATGCATACAATTAAATCAAAATTAAACATGCATTTAACAATAAGCACTGCATCCATAAATGCATACATCATAAGTAGTCCATCTACATCTAATTCATAGCATCTAAGCATACATCCATCATCTAGCTAGTGCATGTAACCATTACATTGCATTATAGAAAAATCAAATCATTATCTAGGTATTGCATCCGTCATTGCATACATAACATAAAATCAAAACAAAAATATTTTCTAAACATCAACTGGGGCATTACTAGTATCATACCTCCCCTAATAAAAAATCAAATAGTTAAGCAATCAATTCACAAAATGCCCCAAGGGGATAAGCCCTTTGGTCAACCCAAAATGACCCAAAGGTAGCATAAGCCCTTTGGTCAAATTAAAATTCCCCAAAGAGGATAATCCCTTTGGTCAAATTAAAATACCCCAAAGGGGATAATCCCTTTGGTCAAACCAAAATGTCCCAAAGGTAGCATAAGCCCTTTGGTCAAACCAAAATGTCCCAAAGGGGACAAGCCCTTTGGTCAACCAAAAATGCCCCAAACGTAGCATAAGCACTTTGGTCAACCCAAAATGTCCCAAAGGTAGCATAAGCCTTTTGGTCAAATAAAAATGCCCCAAAGGTAGCATAAGCCCTTTGGTTAAACCAAAATGCCCTAAAGGTAGCATAAGCCCTTTGGTCAAACCAAAACACCCCAAAGGGGACAAGCCCTTTGGTCAACCTAAAATGCCCCAAAGGTAGCATAAGCCCTTTGGTCAAATCAAAATGCCCCAAAGGGGATAAGCCCTTTGGTCAAACCAAAATGCCCCAAAGGTAGCATAAGCCCTTTGGTCAAACCAAAACGCCCCAAAGGGGACAAGCCCTTTGGTCAACCCAAAATTCCCCAAAGGTAGAATAAGCCCTTTGGTCAAAGTAAAATACCCCAAAGGGGATAAGCCCTTTGGTAAAACCAAAACACCCAAATGGTAGCATAAGCCCTTTGGTAAAACCAAAATGCCCCAAAGGGGACAAGCCCTTTGGTCAACCCAAAATGCCCCAAAGATAGCATAAGCCCTTTGGTCAAATCAAAATGCCCCAAAGGGGATAAAACCTTTGGTCAACCCAAAATACCCCAAAGGTAGCATAGGCCCTTTGGTCAACCCAAAATGCACCAAAGGTAGCATAATCCCTTTGGTCAAATTAAAATTCCCCAAAGGGGATAAGCCCTTTGGTCAAACCAAAATTCCCTAAAGGAGATAAGCCCTTTGGTCAAACCAAAACACCCCAAAGGTAGCATAATCCCTTTGGTCAAACCAAAATGTCCCAAAGGTAGCATAAGCCCTTTGGTCAAACTAAAATACCCCAAATGGGACAAGCCCTTTGGTCAACCCAAAATGCCTCAAAGGTAGCATAAGCCCTTTGGTCAAATAAAAATACCCCAAATGGGATAAGCCCTTTGGTCAAATAAAAAAGCCCCAAAGGAATCATAAGCCCTTTGATCAACTCACAAAAGCCCCAAAGGTATCATAAGCCCTTTGGTCAACTCACAAAATGCCCCTCAATCCCATGACTTGGGGCATTCAATGTTGATCAGATCAATGATCACCGCACACCCTACAATATGGCCTTAGGTGGTCTACTTTTTTTCTTGGCATCGTGTTTTGCTCACAATGCATCCCAAAAAAGGGTATCTGTAGACACCTAAAACATGTCATGTTTAGGAGACTATTCATATGTGCACATCTGAAGACCATATGACCAATTTTGGATCTTTCCAAGAGCAAGTAGTGGTCCTAACCACTTAAAATAGTAGTTTTAGCCCATTTAAGCTTAGCCATTATAGACTAGAGAGGCCAACTAAGTGACCAATTTAGCCGCTGTAGGCTAGAGCAACCAAAAATCTTGGTCGTTGTAGGCTAGAGCGGCCACAACTAACCACTACTGATGATAGTGGCTAGCCCTAAAACTCGAATTGCCATGCAGGATTACCCAAATCACGAGCGGTAACGACAGTTTTGCATACATTTTGAAGGGATATCGATGAGGAAATCCTAGAGTTCCTCCTAACTGCCCCTTCCATACCAAGTCAAGACTAAACCTTCTCTCTGGGACAGTCAGTTGGCATGCAGATCTGGAGCTTGGTTTCCCCAGGAAGCCAAGCCCTAGATCTAAACCTGAAACCTAGAATTCTATATATGCAAATTTCCAGTAAGGCAAAAGGATCCACAAATGTTCAAATCTTATGCAACGAAGCCCTGCCAAATAAAAGAGATAGAGAGTTCAAATTGTGTGCATTGGAGAACCGTCTAGCTAAGCCATGTCCATGCATCAATATTCAGACCCATCGTCCTTAATTGCCAATCAGTATAGGAGAAACACTTGGTGACCCTTGAACATCAATTCGAGCCAAGAAGTGATTAATTACAGACCATAAGACCTGAGGTAACCTATTAGTTAGAGGCTACTATTTTTGAAAGCAACCCATAAGCATAGCCAGGTTTTTAATATGGTCATTCCTTTGTTCTTAGTAATAGATATGCATTTATTATTATTTCATTTACATGTCTTTAGCATAGATCTAAATATTTCATTGCATTTAGATTAATATTCCTTATTTTCATATGCATATTGCCTAGATTTGGTATATTTCAATACACATTATGCTTATTTATCTAGAATATCATATTTTCTAATAAGAGCCTCTTTCGGAGAGGCAACACATACTACTAAGCATGCTTTGTTATTTCATGTATACAAATCTATAGGTTTATAGGACCAGATTAAGACATTCAAAGTATGGGATCCCTCTTGGATGAGAGAAGGAGGAGGAGGCATCTGTAAGCCCTCGTATAGTTTCGTGTGCAAAACCAGGAAGCCTGTAAAAGTGCACCACCCCTTTACAAAGGGGTGCATTTTATTCACTTGTACTTCATTGTATCGAAATGGGTATCCCTCAGAGCGACCGACATGTAACCGGGTTTTAATATAAATAAAAGGTTCTATATTTTTTATTTCTATGTTATATGCATTTCATGGTCTTTCATTTCATTTCGGTATAATATTGCAAGCAGAGTAGAGGTGTGTGCTTCCCGGGGTCGCTACAGATAGATTGAAAAAAGTAAATTCTTCAAAAATATCTTTCAATGATGCCAACTATACCAATGACTATATTGAGAACCATATTCAAAAGGTAGAAAAGAATATTCATCAAAAATATATCCTACAAATTTATAAAAGAAGTAAGGACTCCAATCGTACATATATGGTTTAACTATTTCATAAAGGAAATGGATGGACTTGATTCTCCTAAAACAAGTAGCAAAGAAATTAGGATATGTTCACTATGAACATATTACAACAAATTTGATCATGAGAAAGCAAAATGTTGGAGCCTCCATCCATGTATATATTATGGAGAAAAATCTCATTCATATTTCTTCTATTACTATGAAGAAAAGTACTGTAAAATATTTAAAGAGAGACTAACATTCATATTAGATTGCTTCTTCCAAGTTCTTATTTTAGAAGCATCCACTAGCAATGAATTCAAGCTTGAAATTTTTGAACATCAAGGATACAGGTCATTCAAAAAACCAAAGGAAAGAAAATGAAGCAATTCTGACCCACTTGTGACCTACAATATTATGAGATCTCTAGTTCATCAAATACACTTTGAATACTCCAAGAACAAGGATTCTACCAAACACTTTGAAACAATAGAAACTAGAGGAATGAAGAAGACAATGAAAGACAACATAAATACTAAACCAAATGAAAGAGAATGACCAAATCAAGTTGAAGAACATCTAAAATATGAAGATCCATATTGAAGACTAAAGTATTTACTACCCAAATAATGTAATACAAGGGGTGTTTGAGTATATTACATTATTTGGTACATGTCAATGTATCACCTTGGGTAAATTTCTAGATTAGAAGTTTATATTAGATTAAGGTTTGAGTAGTTGCTTCAAGCAAGTAATAAATGCA
The DNA here is from genome assembly GCA_028583015.1 of Wollemia nobilis. NCBI lineage: Eukaryota > Viridiplantae > Streptophyta > Pinopsida > Araucariales > Araucariaceae > Wollemia > Wollemia nobilis. The sequence goes on along the minus strand of JAQPPZ010003361.1, from coordinate 3,917,925 downwards.
TAAGTGTTAGAATGTGCAATGATGTAAATGTGCATATATTCCACATGTACATGAGTCATAGGATAGGTAGATAAAGAGTCATAGGTATATTAAAGGCCAAGGCACATATCTTCCTATATATATGCCTTTGAGGTATATATAGAGAGAGATTGAAGTTACTATAGTGATTTGTAGTTAGAGTACAATGTAGTTCTTTTATTGAAATTATGGAGTGTTCATGTCCTCCATTATAATACATTGTACTATTTTCATGAGCATCCATTAATGGCATATTTTTGAGTTATTGCAGAAGTTTATCTTATAGTTTTCCTGCATATTATAGTGCCATTATCATATACTTATCATTGCTTTCTCATTTTACATCTTGTGGTTGCATTTCCTTTAATATAAATCATCAAAAGCTAACACTTTGATTATGAAACACATGATGATTGTGGCTTTGTTATTTTGTCCTCTAGTCATTTTTTATTATTTTTATTTCACATGTGTAGGGATACTTAGTCATTTTCAACCCTTTCATATATTGGGTGATCCAACACTCTTCTTGCTACAATTATGACCATATTTAATTTTATACATTTTAATTTAATTTATCACATGTTAACATTCTAAGTTTGAATTTCATGCATTTTAACTTCTATGTTTACTTTCCACATTTAGATTAGACTATATTTAACGAAAAAAGTTAGGAGTCAAACCAAATTCAAAGTTGAAGGGATCACACTCTCCCTTTTTCCAATTTGTTGAAATGGAATTATGGGCACATAAGAAGTTATACCTTTCCATATTTGACCATATTTCTAGCATGGCTAGTGGGAGCAAGGGACTGATTTCCATGATGAAATTGAGTCCAATACTATTTTGAAATATGCTTTTGTATATCTTTTATTTTTTGCATGCATTTTTATAGGTGCTTTGTAATAACAACTTCATCTTGAACCTCATAAAAATTCTATTTTTTTTGGTAGTAGTAATAAAAGTACTTGAAAATCATAAAAAAATTTCAACTTTGATACTAAATTATATTTTATCACTAACAAAAGGTGATTTTTCAAATTTGAAATAAATTTTACAATATTTTCATTCAAAGAGTGATTGACTTAATTTTGGGAGTGATTTTCCCTTGTTTAAAGTGAGTCACCTAAAAATCTATTATTTTTCCAAGTCTCAATCAAGGAGTGATTCAGTCAATAGTAAAAAAAGTAATTTGCATAATAACCTAGAGCGATTCAATTGGAGAGATTTGTTAAACCTCACTTTTTATAAATTTTATTAAGTTTCATTTTGGAACCAATTCGATCCACCTAGAGGTGTGATTTACTCCTTTAAGAAAAAAAAATATTTTTGACCTTGAAAGTCTATCTATGTAGGTGCATATGTAGGAATATCTAAGCTTATGAATATATTATTAAATATGTATCAATCAAACAAAGGATTCCATCTAGTTGAGTTTATTTTTAACAATGAAAGTACATAAAAGGGAAAAGAAAGAATAAATCATTGCATGAGTACATGGAAAAAATATCAAGAAATTGATCCAATACCAAGTCCATTTCCATTAAAGGGAAAAAAATCCAATGGAAAACCATTCAAATTAAGATCAAGTCCTATGTATTCATATTTGTTATGGTGACAATAGGTAAATATTCTTGGTCATCCCTTAATTTCTCATTACACATTACTAGTACCAAATTAAACTTGGGTATCCATCAGACCTATGGTCACTCATAATAATAAACTATATGGAATACCTTAAAAGAACCCAATATTTACCAAATATATCACAATATATTAGTCAAGGATGGTCATCCATAGCTAATCCTCCAAATAATGAACCATGAACATAAACGAACAATCTAGTAAGGGAATATCATGTACCATCATCCAATATTCAAAATCATCACTCCAACTAGTACTATTCTAACCAATCATTACCTAGCACTTTTAAAGACCTAACATTTCAAATGTGTATACTCCACCAAATCAACCTCCCCTTTGGGTCAATTTATTCCTCTAAATACTAGTACTAGTAATTCCCCTAGGCAAATGAACATCCTATTTTCAAACCTAGGAATAGATTAAAATTTTCCAATTCTAGATAGCCAATTTGGAACACAAGGATTTCAAGGAAACCCCTCTAGATAAATACTTCCTTCATCTAGTCAGACAACATAAAATTTAATGTAGTATATGCATTGTCCTAATCAAAAAATTATATAACCAAGTTTATGGAACCCTCCATCTATCCAAACTTTGCAAACCCTATCTATTAAAATCCAATATTATCTAAATCCAACCCATATTGAAAATATAAAATATCCTTTTCCACCATAGTATTATGCTTTGTAATAAAATCCTAAAGGGTTCTAGCAACAAATAGTCTTGCAAATATCTCCATGTTAAGTGTAGCAACTCTATCACAAGGGTAAATGATGTATTCTTATTTTAATTTGACCAAATACTTTAATATAATTAGGCACCCACATCATATAGACCTTAAAATCAATTTCTTGACTAGAACTATCAAATATTGTTGAATCTAAGCACTTATTATCTCATTCTAGCTACTACCATGAGATCCTTAGCAACCTTTGATAGAAATGGAACCAAAATGACAATGGACCATTTGAATGAGCTCTACATATTAAAGTCAATTGATTTCATCTAGGAATAAGTTATCATGGTACATTTGCTTACTTATTCATTAAGATATATAGACACTTTATGATATATAGCATAACATAACAATTCTATTACTAGATGGGAATCAATTATAGAATGTTTTATGCAAATATTTGGTAACATGGGTAAAGATTTGTTACCTAAGCAATATTTTTTTTATTTAAATGCTATACAAATACATAATCAATAAAATATTAATGATTATAACAATAGATTATGAAGACATTATATTTGATTCCATTGAATGTATACCATAATGAATAATAAACTTTACCATTTTATAGAAAAGGTTTGCAATGTGATTTAGCACTGTTGGTTTACAATGTTAATAATGTTACTTTAGATACAATATTCAAAGAGGTAACACTAGTGGAAAATATTTCATTAGTGTAGTAAAACTACCTCTACCCCACCTATGACCCGTGTTGCTCATGTTACTCAAAATCCTCAAATTTTAGGATCTACTTCTACCATTTTGTCTATCTCAAATACCCAACCATCCACCTATATCACTACTTTTCCAAAAACTAATTATGTCTATATTATGACTTTCCTAGGTAAAAACACACCTTTATCCATTTTATTTTATCCTTAATTAGCCACTTTATTTGTTCCTCCATGGAGTAATAATGATACTAACTCTTAGAGCTTCAATGGATGTAAGCTCTATATGAAGGAAATAGTAGACACAATGAGAATAATGGTGAATTAGATCAACATGGAAAAAAGAAGAAAAAAAAATAATAGATGGAAACAATATAATTTGTGGTATAGAAAGTTTCCTTATCTTCCAAAAGATCAATTTATTTAACAAAACACTAGGTAGTCCAACAAACAATTGTAATTCAATATGGTAAATGTAAATTTAGATATTAAAATTGTATGATGCTTTTCATGTAATTTTGGATATGATCCTACCAATTGTGTCATGGATATTAGACATTATCAAACTAAATAGTATGATTAACAATGTCAAACTCAATAGGTCACAACTATGGAATGAATGACAATAGTAGTGAACCAAATTATTTATAGTGAATCAAGTAATCTATCATACAATTATGATGAATCACCTAGTTTACCAAACTCTACTCCCAATTCAATAAGTATTTCCATCTCTACAAAATCAAAATATCATGATCTTCATGAAATTTGGTATTTATAAGGAAAAGTAATTTTCCTCTCTTAAATATAGCACCATATGTGCTAACTACTGAGGAGTTGGAATTAGAAGCAAGAATAATATGATGGAAGATCAAGAACCATCTAAGAAGTAAGCTTAAGCTAATATAGAAACTACAATGTTGAAAAGAGAAAGACCATTTTTTCAAGTTAATGATAAGGGTTCAAAAACAAATGTACAATAGGAAACATAGAAACAAATTATTGAGAAGACTCTAGTTTTAGTATCCCAAACAAAAGTATGGCTAAGAAGTACAAATAAGTAGAAAAGACAAAAGAGTCTGAGAAATAAAAAGGAGTATAGAAGGGGATAGTAGTAGAAAAACAAATTAATAACAAAGTAAAAAAAATCTATAGATGGAGGCTATATATTACCTAAAATATTATTTTGTGACAAGTGAAGATTTCATTATTGTTATAAGATAGTAAAAGAAATCCATGTCGCATAATGAAAGCAACGACATTGAATTCAATGTCTATATTGATAAGGAGATGAAGAAGAGATTGATTAAATTAAGTATTCTAGAGGCCTTAGCTCTACCAATCCAAATGAATTTAATCCAAAAGGTCCTTAACGAGTATGAGATAATTTATGCTAAAAATGGCCAACCAAAACAAACATAGGCTTACCTAATAGGTCAATAAAATCTAATTCAAAATATCTATTAGATATTCAAGTTAATGTAGTATATATCCTAAACGCTTTGAAGTTGAAAATATCAAAACCACCACTATTCTATGTAATATAAAAATTGAAAATTACTTTTTAAGAAGGTGCATATTGGATTCAAGAGTTGTTGTGACATTGATACCAATGGTTGTGTGTGAGGAAATCGAATTGTCATATACTAAAACTTAAAAAAATTCCAACGAATGGTACAAGGGTCAACATCATAGGCTTTCTAAAATATATAATCAAAAATATGGAAAATATCCTAAGCTAGTGTTATTGAAGAAATCATAGTTGTTTATCTTTTTTCTTATTTTCAAATGCTATTCTCAAGAGAATTGGCCCTAATATTATTTAGGTATGAATAAATTGTGATGGATTACACACAAATGGATATGCCTTAGGATGGAAAAATTATAAATATAGAAAACAAACCTCCATGTAATTATGTATTCCATAAACTAGATGATGATGACAAAACGACTTAGAATGATTTGCCTAAATTTATCAATGATGAGGCTATTGAGGGTGATCACATGAAAAATATCAACATGATTTACAATAATGAATATCAAAAAGTATTTTTGAAATAATTTGAGCTTTGTAACCACGTAATATCTAAAGTATCTACCTATATTCTAGCACTAACTAGCCAACAAGTACAAGAATTTGATAGAACATGGATTATGCATTTTGAAAATTCAAGAACTAGAAATTAAGCTTGCATAGGTATTTATTTCATTGATCCTCAAGGAACTCAAATGAATTTTATCTGTAAATTACTATTCAATTTCACTAGCAATATGTCTAAGTACAAACCACTCTATATGAGTCTAAATAAAGCCAAAACGATGGGTATTAAGAACCTCAAGGTATTTCATGACTTTGAGCTAGTTATAACCCTAGTTAAATTAGAATGTGTAATTACTAATAAGCACTTGAAGTCATACAAGTATAGATTTTAGGGTCTTCAGTAAATATTTAACATATATAAAATCAAGATAATCCCTTATGAGTTGAATGACAAGGTGGATGAACTAGATTCAATACCGATAAATTTGACCCTACTTTAGGTATGTGGGATTAGCCAAAGGAATTGGAAATAGTCTTCAAACTTTTTATACTTGAAAATTCTTATTATTATTAGGTATTTAACAATGATGAGCAAATAATAAAATTTCTAATTAAAAATATTAACATGCTAAAGACAAGAATGAGTATGACAATGATATAATGAAAAAATGATTCAATTGAATATTACCCACTCACAAAAGGGATTAATCATACTAGAAAGCTCATTCAACCCCCAAAATAGTATAAAAATATATAGCATTAAGGTAAAAATATCCTCATACTATATAGTTGAAATTGCTAAAGTGAAGAATATACTATTAGTAAAGGAATGTAATAAGCAGGAGATAAGCCTATTCAAGGAGCTATCAAAATTATGGTGATATCATTGCTTAGTATCAAAGAAGTTTACACATTTATGATATAAGCATCATTGAACACACAATAGATTTAGAAATCAATACAAATCCATTTTGATAGAAGCAAAGACTCATCAATCCCAAAACTGAAGTTGTAATGAAGAAGAAGCTTCTAAAAATGTTTATAAGCCTAGATCATATTTCTCATCAAACATTCTACTTGGGTGGACACTCTATTGTGGGTTCAAAATAAAAATGGTGATATTAGGTCATATGATAATTTCAAGAACATGAATAGGGCATCACTAAAAAATCATTACTTTCTACCTATCATAGATTAGATCTTGCAAAAAGTAGCCAGATCTCAAATCTTGTCACTATTGGATGCTTCCTATGGTATAATTAGATATGGCTTAAATATGGTAATCAATACAAAAAAACTTTCTTGATAAAATGGGGAACTTTTGCATACCAAAAAAATGCCTTTAGGGTTATCAAATATTGGGCCTAAAAATCCATGTATATCACATTTGCTAATTTGGTAAATGAAATCATACCGATATACCTATATGACTTTTATAAATAAATATATAGACATATTGAGCAACTAAAGTCTATATTTAAGAGATGTAGGGAGTATGGCATTTAAATAATTAAAAAAATATCTATCTTTATTGTATAATAAAGGAAGTTGTTAGGATACATGACATCTAAAAATGGCTTATAACTAGATTATGATAGGATGAAAGCAATTCAAGTGTTACCTTTACCCATATCCATCAAAGGGATATGATCATTTCATAGGAAAAATCCAATTTCTAGACAAGTTCATAACCAATTTTACAGGAACTAGTTAGATCGATAAATAAAATTAAAGTAGGGGAAAAACGGTGCACCTAAGAATGCTAAACAAGATGCATCTATATCTGGTATTAATCAAGCATTACAAAAAGATATATTCAAGCAACCATGGAAGCCAAATAAGTGCAAGAAAAGGTGTTTCTATTTATTTCATTTGATAAATCATAACATGATTACATAGATGTCCCCTTGAGGGCTCTAGATTGATACACACGTTTACAAAATGGGTGCCTAAGAATCAAGACATTTCAATAGCTCATGTGCACTTCCAATGTTCTTTGTCATACCCACAATTGAGGTGGGAAAACCTATGATGTTGCCGCTTCATTATTCACTATTCTGATCTTGTATTCCTTCCTCTTGGGCTATAAAACCTGCACCTACACACAAGAAAACCAGATTTGTTAAATAACAAGTGCGTAGAATGTGAAACATGTAAAAGCCATGCATGCAACTATAATCTAGAAAGTGTGAATATCCAATGCATCTCTAAAATAACTCTAAATAATCTGAAATCGCACAAACATGCATAATAGATGACTTTGGGAAGATATAATAAAAAACAAAACAAAAATTGCCTCTGAATCCCTGTCGCATTCATAGTATACCTACAAAGCCTGCAAAACCTAAAACAAGCAATTTATGGACCAAAACACCTCCAAGAAAACCAAAATTGGATAGTATACATAAAATGATATTTTATGAGGACCCATATGATAAGATTTCAAAAATCAGTCACAGATCCATGTGCATCATCAGATGGTCTCCGAAAGTTTGCAAAACCTTAAAATTGCAAAATATCATTCAATATAACTCTAAATTGCATGAAATTTGGACAGCATGCTCATAATATAAACTAGAATACACCTAATTAAAAATAGTATAAAAATAATACATAGAGATATCACCATATCTTGTAGGGATGGTGGTGACTATCACAGAATGGGGACCATCCTGGGGTGGGATGACCACTAGTTATGCTCCTAATTTACCATCAATTCCTCTATGGATTGGTCAAAAAAATTTCTGCTAGTGTTGTCATCAAAATTGGTGGTGAAATTCACTCAATTAATCCAATTTTGCAAAAAAATTATGCCTCTTGAATCACTCGCAAACCTCCTTTGCTAGGTAGATATTTTGAGGAAAAAAGGTACAAAAGTGTGAGGGAAATCTTGGTAGCACTTCGTCGCTATGTATCAAAAATCCTCTTTATATTTTGTGTGGAAAATGAATCCAATTTATAGCCAAAAGAGGCCTTTGGAAAAATGGGCATGCAAGGGCATGTAGGGCAAGAGGTACCACCTATCAAAAACTAAGCATGCATTGGAAGGGGAAGAGAATCTCCCATTTTGGCCTCCATTCGGTAGCATGCCATAAGGATTATACACCCTTAGGTTTTACATGCTTGAATAGGTGGTATAAATGGTAGTTTATGGGTGCCATTTGTCCAAATTTGACTTTTTAGAAGTCAAAGCTTGTGCCCATCCCACCCAGGGACGATCGCTATGCCACTGTCCCTAGGTGGAACGACCATGAACTATGATCATCCCAGGGTGGGACGGTCATGCCTATGTGGCCCAAAACCTCCCAAAAGTGGGGTAGATCCTTACAAGAGTGGTTAGGACCATTGTTAGACCTCTAAGGGTTTCCCAAGGGGGCCATATGATGCCAATTAGTCAATACTTTTGATCACCTAATCGTATTGACATGATTTTAGTGTCTATAATTGCCCCTTTTTGAGATGCATTGTGTGTAGCAAAACACTGAGAAAAAATAGATGACTAAAATATTGAATTATTAGAGTTATTTGATAACCTAACAAACTTTGGATGTCCCAATCATGGAAAGAGCATGCGTTCTTAAATCCTTGCTTCTGACGAGCTAAGGAACTTGCTTCAAGTACACCCATTCATCTAAGGTTTACTTGATCTTGGACATTGTTTAGTCATGAAGAGGCAAAGGCCTATGATCCTTCATGCTTCCAAAATTCCAAAAAAAAAATTAATTGAAATTTATGCTTGTTTCCTGCCCCAAGTAGGGGGCGTGATTATCTTTGTCAATGATTCGTTGGACGAATGCAATTTGTATGATTGAGTGTTTGATTATTGATTTTAATTATGAATTTGCTAATTATGACTACCCCCTCAAGCGATGAGTCAATGAGGGAATGAAAATATGATAAAAATGTTGAGTCGCTTGACCCATATGACTTTGTTAGGGTTTCCTTTAGTTCTACCCATTGAAAAATGGAGCAATTTTGAGAGGATTTTGATGATTTTGTTGATGCTACATGGAAGAAAGGAGCTAATAACCTCATTCACATGGGGTGGTACAGAAAAAATGGACTTCTTATGGTGTGAAGTAAACATTTTTATATTTCTCCATGATCAATTTTGGTTCATCTGGATGCCTATTGAATTTTGACCAAATTTGAGCTATTTTTGGTGGGTTTTGGACCTTGTTTTGTGCATTTTTGAGCTATTTTGATGAGTTTTTTTTGTGGTTGTCCCAAGGTGGGATGGTGGTATAGTTTATGACCATCCTAGGGTGGGACAGTTGGCCAATTAGCTGCTCATCCCACCCATGGACGGTCATGGCCTTGGGAGGGTTATTTAAGTCAAAAATGGGTCATTTGGGCTCATTTATGCATTTCCAAATTTGTAGTGTGAGAGGTGAGGAGGATGAGAGTGATTATACATAGCAAAGCACTACTAAAATAATCCTACAATAACCATGATCTAGTGTGCAGACTCCTCCAGTGACGAAACTAATGCGATACGGGTAAGAGTTGAATTTCTTACTGCACTATGCTAGTGTTAGAAGTGGAATTATTGTTTGTTTTTGCTTTTTGGTAGAGAACACTAGATCCTTGGTAATTGAACCTAATTAGGGATGCCTTGTAATATTTTATGCTTGTTTTTGTGTTTTTGTGCAATGTTATTACTTTTTATTGCTTTTTAAGGCTTTATTTTGTTGGTTTTAATCTGTTTTTGGTGGCCTAAAAGGCCCATTTTGGCCCAATTTGGGGGCCATCCCACTAGCCTAGGTTGTTTGGTGGTCGTCCATGGGTGGGATGGTCATAGATTTTTGGGTCATACTTGGGTGGGACGGTCACAAACTGGCCTAAAAAAGGGGCCTTTTTTTGGGTGTTTTTGGGTTATTTTGAAGCCTATTTGATGCTTGTTATTGATCAACTTATCTTTGCTAGGTGGTTAAGATTCGGTATCAAGTTATAATGCTCTTTGAGACCAAAAGAGAACTATTGACAAAGTCAAACTAGAAATGGCTTTATGCCATTGGTATCAAGCATATAAAACGATTAGAGCTCATGGTGGGTGACCATGCTTACTTGACTGCTCTTATTGACTTGTAGGATTCATGCACCAACACCTTCCACATATCGATAGGGGAGATGATGATGATGCTAGAGGATGTCTATCAAATTTTGCACATTCCAATAGGGGAATGGGATATTGTGTCTACTCACCATGATATAAGAGAGGTAGTGATGGAGAGGTACTTTTGTAGGGCCGTTGAGGAGGCGATAGGGGACTCTCTTAGTGGAGGCATACTGGTGGGGTATTGGTATGAGGCCAAGGTATTGGGTGTTAGGCATATTTTGGTAATGCCACTGATCTCTAATATGCTACTACTAGACTCATAAAGCATCATTTTACCTTGGAACCTTTTGAAGTTAGTGTTTACTCTGGTAGGGTGCACGGTGGAACAACCATTAGTGATGGCGTGGGGGATGACACTATTGGTATAGTTCTACAATGAGATGTATGAGATCTGATCTCAGGGGTATAAGGGCTTGGGATGCATATTTCTACTATAGGTGTGAGGGTGGTAGCACATAGCTATGGATAGACCATAGGAGTTTCCTTGGATGTCACGAGCATAGCTGGTGGATTGAGAGATTGGCTATGGGATCCTATGGTAGTGGATCCAAGAGGTAGGGCAGAGTCAGAATTTTACGGGTGACATGGGCCATTATACCCAAATATTTTATAGGAATTAGAGTAGTGGATGTACTTTGGAGATATTACAGGGAATGACCAACATGGTTTGATGTTGAGGCGTAGGTCCATCAGGTGAGGCAAGGTAGATGGTTGGTTGGCCGACATGGGATGAAGTGGGACTTATTTCCTTATGCTCAGGTTATGCAAAAGTTTGGGCTACAAAAAGGGTTACCTAGTGAGCCAGTGGTCTACCAACATCATGGGGATGAGAGGAAATTAAGGTGGCTGATAGTGGAGGCGGTAGGAGGGGAGGCAGATCTTGTAGTAGACATTATGGACCTGGATGATGTTGGGACTACAGAGGAGTATGAATCTTGGTGGGTGATGCACCAGTGGTGGGGGGAGGGACCACTAGGGGGAGATGTGGCAGGGGCAACAATGGAGTCTCAATAGGATGCTCCTAAGGAGATCCATGCAGAAGCAGGTGAGTGACATGGGCTTTGTCACATGGCAGATGAGTAGGTAGACCTCCTGGACTTAGGATATCATGATGAATTTGGGGATGATGACACTGGGGATCAGGGGGTGTAGGTACAATAGGTCACATAGGGTGACACATATAGTAAGCTATGAGATGAGCTGGTCAGGGTTATATAGGATAGAGATCTCCTTCAGACATAAGTACAAGATGCCCAGGTAGAGATAGTAGCTCTACGAGAACAGTTGATATCCTGAAGTCCTAGGTGGGAGGGAATGAGTAGTGGAGATATATCTAGGCTATGGGAGGAGGTGGTATAGCTCTAATACTTAGTGGATACTTACTAGGTGTGGTGCCGATAGGAGTGGGCCTTCATTAATGAGTTGGATGATGAGATAGTGCATCTTAGGGGATGCATACCAGCCTGTCCATATGCTAGTGGGTCACACCATAGTCAACCGAGTGGTACAAGGTAGTCTTTAGCTAGGATAAGGGTACTTGGATCTACACAAAGGGAAGATAGGGTAGGTGGTTGCAGGTCATAGAGTTCTTGGTGAACTCAACCCAAGGGTAGGGATGAGAGTTGTAGTATCGATCCTACATGACCATGGTTATTGAGACTTTGATGGCTCTTTTTGTATTTTGTATTTTTAGGAGTGTGAGATTGGAGGACCCACTTTATTTTAGCCTACGGGTAGCTCAAGGTTATGGTGTATTTTTTTTTTCCCCATACATATACAAATATATATGGATTTTTCTGTGTTTGTCATCATTTAGTTTCGTACTATTTTATGAGATGTATGCAATGTGCTTATTTGCTTTATGATATGATGATGGATGTTTATCATGTATGCATATGTTGTAATGTGATTTGATTTGATGATATGTATATGCATGGATGTATGATGAGATGGATGATGTATTGATCTAGATGATGAAATGTATACTATAGGACATACTATGTTAGCACCATAGACTGTATAGAATTCATCAATTCATGTGTGATATTGTCATGAGACTATGTAATGGATTTGTGATAAAATGGTATGAAATGGAATGAATAGTAGAATGTTATAGAATGTCCTTGAGGTTTTCATGAGATTCAAACACTTTAGTCAACTTATCAAAGGTTATATACTAACCATACAAGACTTTTTAACAAGGTATGAATCTGCTAGGATGACCTAGATACTCAATATCCTTGTCTATGCAAGTGAGTTCATTTTGTAATAAGCATAAGGTTACCCCAGTACCAAAAAGGATTAACACAATCCATATGTACTAGAGATCACCCTATGAGTAGCACGATCCTAGGTTTTGTATGTAGTTGGATTAGACCACTAGGTAGTATAGGCTACCAAAAGCTAGCTCATCCACATGCAAACATTGGTCTGTACACACGCAAGATGCTAATATGATAGACATATCATCATGTGTAAGGATACCACCATTTCCAGGCCATATTGATGCCACCTAACCTATAATGAGGATCATCTTATGGTTTTTCAAATGCTGAGAATTCCAAGGATTCAATTTCAATACTTCCTTATTTTATTTTATTTGATTTGGAATACTTGCTCATACGTAGTGATGAAAATCACTGTTTATTTTGTATTTTGTTTTCTTTGAGCAAGGGATTTGTTTAGTGATAAAAATCACTGTTTATTTTTATTTTAATTTTTGCTTTTGTGGGATTTTGCTTATTGATAGTGGTGAAAACCACTATTTATTTTTAGGAATTGGTTAAGGAGGAGCTTGTACTTTTTTCAATTCTCAATATTTTTGAACCATTCACACAGGGGCATGAGCAAGATAAACTTTTCACTTAAGGTAACCTATACTACTTCGTAGGTTTCATATTTCCTTGAGCAAAACTTGGATTTATTAGTGTGAAATGTGTTGGGATTTTGATGTATACAAGGCACAATCATAGCAAAAATCTACCTTATAAAATTCAAGATAACTTTCTACAAAATCTGAAGAGAAAAATAGAGATGGTTGAGTGATTGAAAAATCCTAAAGAAATTCTAAAACAAATGACTAGGTGAAACAAACATAACTGTGAAAAAGTAGGAAAGGTAAGTGGGAATGATAAGTGAAATATGAAATGATGTGAATGATGACTTTGATAAGATAGATTTTGAAATATGATTAATATTAAATATTGGTGCTTAGACACATATGAACAACTCTAAAAATACTATATGCAATGATGAGTATGCCTAATGCTAGTGATTGTAAAATGCAATGGTATGCAAGATGATGCGATGCAATGTTTTTGTATTTTTAATGTTTTGATGATGTTTTTGGATTTTGATTGATATATATGTATGGACATGTGACAAGTGGGCTTAGTGGGTGACATTGGGAATTTTTGGGTGACCAAAGGGTTTATAGATGTCTTTGGGGTATTTTAGGGTGACCTAGACGGTCATAGATTGCCTAGGAGCATTTTAGGTTGACCTAGATAGTCGTAGACTACCTAGGAGTATTTTAGGTTGACCTAGATAGTCATAGACTACCTAGGAGTATTTTAGGTTGACCTAGATAGTCGTAGATTACCTAGGAGTGGTGAGGTTGACCTAGATAGTCGTAAAATGCTTAGGAGAATTTTAGGGACTACCTAGGAGCATTTTAGGTTTACCTATACAGTCGTAGATTGCTTAAGAGCATTTTAGGTTGACCTATACAGTCGTAGATTGCTTAGGAGAATTTTAGGTTGACCTATACAGTCGTAGACTACCTACGAGTATTTTAGATTGACTTAGATAGCCTTAGACTACCTAGGAGCATTTTAGGTTGACCTAGATAGTTGTAGATTTTTTAGGAGTATTTTATGTTGACCTAGATAGTCGTAGACTGCCTAGGTTTGACCTAGATAATTGTAGACTACCTAGGAGAATTTTAGGTTGACCTATACAGTCATAGACTACCTAGGAGAATTTTAGGTTGACCTAGACAATTATAGACTACCTAGGAGAATTTTAGGTTGACCTAGACAGTCGTAGATTGCCTAGGAGTGTTTTGGGTTGACCTATACAATCATAGACTACCTAGGAATATTTTAGGTTGACCTAGATAGTCGTAGACTACCTAGGAGTATTGTAGGTTGACCAAGCGGCTTGTAGATACCCTTGGAGCAGTTTGGGGTGGGCCACAAAACTCTAGGTATGGAAAGACCATAGATGAAGGATGTTCAAGGGTTTAGGATCCTTGATTCCTTCAAGGGATGCTAGGCGGTAAGTTCCAGGTTTGATATGACTAGTGATGAAAAATGGACCTAACCAGTTTACCATAAACTTGTCCCGTAGATGGGACAAAAAATTAGAATTTTGTTGGTTCTATTTCAGAATGAGGTCACCAATTTGAAAGTCTCTATTATGGAATTTCATGTTATACGATCTCTTAAGTCACTCTTGGTAAACATGCAAGTGCTCAGGGGTATTGATGCATCGTTCTTCAAGCAACATAAGTTGGTCTAAGCGAGCCTACCGTGCGGTATCATCATCCATGAACTCTTGCATGGATATGCATAGTTATGGGAATTCCAGCTTTAGAGGCATGACTACCTCAGTTTCATACACTAGTGAAAATGGAGTGGTCCTAGTGGGTGTTCAAATACTAGTGTGGTAGGCCCATAGAGGAAGGGGCATTTGCATGTGCCAATTAGTGTGATTTTCCTTAACTATATTTTTTAGAATGACTATCAGCATTTTGTTTTATGCCTCTACTTGCCCAATTTCTTGTGGATAATAGGGCATCAAAAAGCTATGCTGGATATTATACTTTGTTGTCAAAGCACATACATATTTTTTCTTGAACGATGTCCCATTATTGAAAATTATCTGGGATGGAATGCCAAAATGACAAATGATATTATGCAATATGAACTCCGCTATGCGAGATCTTGTCGTAGTGGTAAGAGGAATTACTTCCACTCATTTTGTGAAATACTCGATAGTTGTAATGATGAATGTGTGACAGCCCGAGGAGGCAGGTGAGATTTTCCTAATTAAATCAAACCCCCATTGCAAAAATGACCAAGCTAATTGAATTAGTTGTAAGGCCTGAGAAGGTATGTGTGTCAAGTTAGCATGGTGTTGACACTTTATGTGATCGATTGTAGAGCTTACATTTAATTTTATCAATCCAAGGTAAATCAAGGTTAGATTTAAAGAGTAACAATCCCATATAGATTATATCATAGGAGTTAATACTAAGATTAGATCAAGTTTTTTTTCAGGCTTCATGTGTACATAAAAGTAAATGAACATAATTAAATTTGTGTAGAAATGAATGATGCAGGGTATGATAAATAAATGCAATGATGATTTACTTTTACTGATGAATTAATTTACTGATGCACTTAATTACTGATGAATTGATTTACTGATGCACTTAATTACTGATGAATTGATTTACTGATGCACTAATTATTTGCAAGCTAATTTATTTATGATATGTTCTAATTTATTTGTGAGGATCCTTGTGCAATTTATTTTATTTTATGTAATTTGAAATGTAGTTTAACTTAACACTAACTAATCCTAACCTAATGTAGGGGCGAGAGCTCAAGGACTGTCTATAGGAGTGGGCCCTACCTCCTAGAGGGTAGTGTAAGTCTTTCTCCCCTAGTTTACCTTATCTCAATAACTAGATTTTATAACTAATACTAACATTATGTCTATTATGTGAATGTAGGTAATAGATAAACACAATTTACACAACAAAAATCAAACAACACATGAAATTGATACAAATTACCATCCTTGAAGAACAAAATGTTGTTTTATTACTGGAGCTTCAACTGTACATGCCAAACGTGTTTCTTTAGAATTGTAAACTTAGAACAGACTGTAATGTAACAATAGATACAACAAAGAGTAGCGAGTAGACCTCTTTCCAGGTCTCTCCTCTTGAATTATACTATAACTAATAGAATTCTAAAAAATTGTCTCCACGCATTTGACATGCGGATTTTGTGGACTAATGACTATACATTAATCAAGAATAATCTAAAACATAATCATAATACATACTCCTACTTGGACTTATAAATATTTTGACTGGTTCAAGTGGCATCCTACTAATAATCCTAACAAGATAATGCTACTTTAACTGACTCATAAGATATACATTAGGATCTCATGTCCTATATTCTAGGAAAGTCTAACAATATTTGTGTTTATATATCAAAATTTCAAAAATAAACTGATTACAAGCTTTATAAAGCAAATAATAACTTTATCAACTTGAAATATTCCCATGGATAGTATGCGAGAAATGAAATATTTTTCTAGGTAGAAAATATCAATTTTCTCCATTTTAATAAGTCGTCCACCTTAATGTGCCATCCAAATATGATGTGGCATGCTGAAGTCAACAAAATTTATTATCCTTCAATAACTACTGGTAAAACATTCTTTAGTAACTGTCTTTAGTAGTTACCTTTAGTAGTTACCTTCAGTAATTACCTTTAGTAGTTACCTTCAGTAATTACCTTCAGTAACATACTTCAGTAATCAGCATCTCTAACAAGTTCAATTACTATTTTCACCAAACTCTGTTGGTTATTCTTCTCATCCGAGGTGCACTCCAAAGTTCTGCAATCTCTTCATCGATCATCCATCTCTTTTTCCTACATTTTTCTCAAAACTCAATTTTTTTTGATATAAATCAAACACATTTATTATATTATGGCAATTAATCAGTTTTCCTAATAAATCACATTTTATTCAATAATAATTCATAGAAAACATATAATAATCATCATATAATTGTAATAATGAAATAATTCTGGTGCACAAATATGTGTCAAATAGCCACTCATCATTATGCACTTATTAACATAAGCACAACAATCTCACTCTAAGGTTGGCCAATAATAGCCCATGTGAAGAATACGCTTTGCGATGGCCATGCCATTGAAATGGCCACCACATGTACCGTAATGTGCTTGGGCGATGGACCAAAATGACTCTTGATGATCTAAGCAATGAAGTAGGATACCTTCGTAGCTTTGACAATACAAAATATCTCCTAGTAATACATACTTTGCCACTTTTTGTTTAAATGTCTATTTGGCAGCATACGACAACCTAGAAGGGATATGACCAAGCTTTCAATAATTCTTGATTTGGGTAGACCAGTCCTGTTGTGAGGAACCCTTGATTACATGAATTACCTATCCCTATTGAAGTTCATCCTGAGAAAATTCTGATTGGGGTAGAACTTGTAAAAATAGAATTATGTTGCTATCAAAAGGGGTTTGAGGGAACAAATTCCCCCAAGCGATATGATTTAGGTGCTTTTGAATTTTTGAGAACCTATCTTGATGAGGTTCAATCTGAATCAAGTGGATTTCTAGTGTGGCTTGAGTGTTCTCACACTCAACCATATATTGCAACAATGTTTTGACCTAAATGGTTGTCATCTCACCAGTAGGGTTCTATAGTATCAAAGACCCTAGGGAGGCCATTGTATTTGCAAATGATTAGATGAGCGAGGGAGGACCTCAATATCATACCATTCAAAATTTACCAAAATTTTATCCACAAGGGATTTATAGGCTTGCAGAAATGGACACTTGCATTGGTAAATCCCTTTTACCTAGTTTACAATGAGCAAAGAGTCACCAAAAATGTTGAGATTGGTTATTTTCATGGTGATAGCTATTTGAAGACCTATGATCAAGGCTTCATACTCAGCATTGTTATTGGTGCACGAGAAATCAAGTTTGAACAATAGGGGTATAGGATCCCCTGAGGTGTAAAAACACGATACCTATGCCACCCCCTTGCTCACATTTGGAACCATCGAAGAAAAGAGTCATATCATCCTATGACTCAGGCTCATCAGAATCAGGTGATTCTAATATTTGGAAGACTTTATCATCTAAAATATCCATGCTACGACGTTGCTCATCTTGGAGAGGAGCTTCTGTGAGTTGATTGATGATGACCTGACCCTTAATTGATTTTTGTATGATAAATTCTAGGTCAAACTCCATCAACAAGATGATCCATTTCACCATGGTACTGTTGTGATAAGTACGACTCATCATGTATCGCAATGGATTCTATTTTGATACAACATATGTGATATGACTAAGCATGTAGTAGTATAGCTTATTGGTGGTGAAGGCCACCGCTAGGCATAGCTTTTCAACATATGCATAATTTATTTCGTAGCTAACCAAGGTGCGGCTAAGGTAGTAAGTATCCTGTTCCTTATGCAATTCATTGTTTTGGGCCAACTTGATACCCAATGCAATCTTAGTGGTTGAGATCTATAAGCAAAACAACACTGCTGGTCAGGGTGGAGCCAATACTAGTGACAAAGTCAGATATTGTTTTAATGCATCAAAGGTAGCTTGAAACTCATCATCCCAATGGAATGCAACCCCCTTATGTAGTATCTTGTTCATGGGTTGATATTTGTCTAACAATTGCGCTATGAAGCACTTGATGGACGCGACCTTACCCTACAGGATTTGTAGTTGCTTGATGGTAGTTGGGAGAGGCATCTTGAGGATTTCCTTGACCTTGTTGGGGTCCACTTTGATGCCTCTTTTAGAGAGTATAAATCCCAAAATTTTTCTAGATGTGATACCAAATATGAACTTCTTGGGGTTCAGTCTTACGTTATGCTCAATAAGGTGATCAAGGACTTTGTGCAAGATATCGAGATGCTCATGGCGTAATAATGATTTGGCCAATAAGTCATCCATGTAATATTCCAAAATCTTATGCATGTAATCATGGAATATGTATGTCATGCCACACTGGTAGGTAGCACCGGTGTTTTTAAGACCAAAAGGTATGACCTTATAGCAAAATTTTCCCTAAGGTATTGTGAACATCATTTTGAGATGGTATTCCAGATTGATACAAATATGGTTGTATTTAGCGAAACCATCCATGAGGGATAATATTTCATGGCATGTTGTGGCATCTACTAGGGCATCGATGCTCAGAAAAGGAAAATCATCCTTAGAACTTGCTTTTTTCAGGTCTCGAAAGTTGATGCAAATGCAAATCCTCCCATCGGGCTTCTTGACGGGAACCATGTTGGAAAACCATGGTGGATAGTCCACTGATATGATGAACTTGGCATACAATAGTTTCTATATCTCATATTTAACCATTAAGGCTACTGTCAGATGCATTTTTATTAGCTTTTGCTTAAATACCTTGGCCTTGGGTTCAAGCATCAGATTATGAATGACTAGATTTGGATCCAGTCTTGGCATATCTTTGTATGTCCATGCAAAGGCTTCATTCTTTTTTATGAGAAGGGCTATGTAATTGTCCTGCTTGGTGGGGGATGAGATTTCCCCTAACTTGATGCATTGAGGAGTCTCAAGATCTAAGCTGATATCTTTGTCAATCATTGGCTCGATTGATATATGCGACCCCTTCTCCAACTGGTGGGAAGTAGGGATTAGGTGAATGTCATATGCTAGGTTTAGATCATTAATTAGAATGTATGTTTTGATCTCATATTGGAAGAAATATTGAGTAGGCCTTGGAGAGAAGTGAAATGATTGTAACATATCATCATAAGGCCAATAATTAGAAGGTGATGGGGAAGAATCTCCTTGATCAAAGTCAGTTACCCCTAAATCGAGGTGCAATGGCTTTGATGGGTTATTCGGATCTTGTAGGGGCTCAAAAAGGTCTATGGAAATCATGTTTATGGATGAATAATTTCCCCTAGGTGACTGGTGGTGTCTATCAATATTTTGGTATCGTAAGACTCATGGAGGTGGTTGCGATGGAGGCAAAATGACTGGATGTGATCGGTGTGGTTGTGGGTGGACTTACCCTTCTAGAGGGAGGAACTGATTCTAGATAAGGTTGTTCAAGGGGAAAATACATAGATAACCCTCATGCTCATTGTACAATGGGAAAATCCATGCATATTTGACATGTGGACTAGAAAAGCCTATGGATGCCACCTCATAATCTGACTCATCATCAGATGTCCACTCATAAGGAGACCCTTGATCTTCTTCCTCATTATCATGTGTAAAGGTTTGTGAACTTTCACTACTCTTATAATATCAGTTGACCTTGAAAGGTATCTCTTAATCACTCACGGGTGCAAGAAAGTAGTCTCCTAGTGATACGATGTGATTGGGTTTGGCGAAGGGATCATGCATGAGCTCATCTCAATAGTTAAAGCTTAGGTATTGCAAACTATCGATGATGACCTCAAGAGGCATAGGCTTGTTATGTACCAATATTGAATTTTTATAAGGAATTTGATATTGGGACTGGTAAGAAATGTGAGTACCTTGATCATATAAGCCCAAGCCATAAACATGCCAATTATAGAGGTGAAGATACCTCATGGTGAAGTCAAGGTTGGACATGTAGTTGATGTCCTCAAAAAAAAGGCTCTTCATCCTCTTCCTACTGTTGACAAGGTTAGATGCCATATTTGAGACCCCTATAAATAAAATTCATCTAATTAAGGGGAAGAACAAGAGGCACAATAGTGCCTATGGGAAGATGAGGTTGACCCATATCTTACATCGAATTGATAGCAGGGGTGGCTGTGACATTCCTAACCACGTACTCTCTCAAATTGGTGGTAGCTAGGTGCACTGTGATCTGTGGCTACGAAGAAGGAGGGGATGAGAGTGAGGCTTCAGCTGGTTCAATGTTGGCCTCCTAAGGTGGCTCCTCATCTATGAGGCTAGGGATATCTTTGGTGGAGATGGTGGATACGGTTGGTTGAGAATCATCAATAGGCCTCCTTCCCATGTTCCTCGAAAGAGGATTCACTGATGATGGGGGTATATCAGAGGGTGCTTATGATAAGGATGGAATGGCATGCAATGGTGATGGATTAAATAAATATGATGGCGACTGAGTCAGACCTTGGCTAGATTCATTTGGCTAAAAATCTAGATGGGTTGATGATAAGGTTGACTCAAGGAGTTGTTGTACCATGTTGCAGTACTTGAAGGGCTCTAGGTCTGTAGATATGACATGAACTTGTTATTCATAGGTGTATTTTAGACATTGGTGAGTGATGGAAGGGACACACATCATGTCCTTGATCCATGGTCTACCCTGCAAGATATTTTATGCCCTATCACCCTCCAAGATGTGGCACAGTGTTGGTATGGTCTTTTGCCCTGCCTGAATGGGTAGGACTATCGTACCAACTATTGAGCATATGACATCATTGAATGCTCAAAGGGTGTATGTAGATGTGATAATATGGGATTCCAAGAGCTTCAGATGCTTAAGAGTTTTTGTAGTGATTATGTTGCTGGAAGAGATAGTGTCTACCAACACTCTCTTGTATGGTGTTCCATTTACACATGTGATGATGTGCAAGGGGGGTATATCATATCATTTGGAATTGGTTTAAGTTCATCTTATCAAAAGGTAATCATTGATTATGTACATTTTCGAACACGGCCCACAAAATTATTGAAGGAGTTAGACTCTTGGAGCTGTAGCTTTATTGCTTTGAGGATATCCATTAGGGTTTCTCTATGAGGTGTAGATTGCTGGATGAGCTCATAGATGGACATCAATGCAGATGTCATTCTCAAGCTCTGAGTGAGCTTGCTCTTGATTGTGATTAGGGGCCTAGGTGGGATATTTGACACTGGAGGCGACAATGATTTCGATGTCGAAGGAACACCACTTGAAGTCATCAGTGTGGTGAATGGACTTGGGTATCTCTTATTTCTCATCATAATTATAATAATGCCAATGAACCCTTAATTAGGGGGTGCATGATGAACCTCGTTTACCTGGGGCACTGGATTGGCCTGCTCTGCATGGGCAGGCAATGGGTCTTTAAACACACCCATATGTTGGTTGTTTGGCATGATAGGGTTGTTGACCTAAAGGGTGTTCCTATCAATCATGTCTTGCACTAGATGCTTCAATTTGTAGTATATTTACATGTCATGTCCATTTTGCCTATGAAACTTACAATATAGCTCTTCTCGGTATCCTTTGTGCTTTGGTGCATTTCGGTTGATAGGTCGACTCTCAAGTAGATTAATCATGTTAGCCACCAAGAGGTACTCAAACAAAGAGTCCATAGAATTTGTAATGGGCATGAACTATCACTTGGGGTGATAGTGTTGATTTTGACCTTGATTATTTTGGTTGTCCTTGTTATAGTCACCAGGTGTGGCCTAATAATTGGGCTTTTATGATGGTGTGGTTTACGCTAGCCCTGGGACACTAATGGCAACCTAATTGATTGTTATTGTCTTAGGTTGCACTGGGCTATTATTAGAATTTTTGTTCCAGTCCTTCTTGCAAGGCTTCATAATTTCTCCCTCTTCAATCTTGATGTCTTCAATTATTCTAGCTTGCACTAGGGCATCTCCAAGAGTGGGATATTGTTGCAATTGCAAAAATAAGGAGATGAGCTTTAGGTAGCTCTTGGCAAACATCTGAGTCAACTTCAATATGGGGAGTAGATATGGTAGCTTGGCAAGTAATGCTCACCACCTATTACCATAATTCACTATTGACTCCTCATCATATTTTTTTAGCCCTACAAGGTCAGCCAGTGTTACCTTCCTCTTGGTATTGAAGGTGAAGCATTCTAGGAATGTGTCTATGAGTTGATCCAAATTGTGGATGCTATGCTTTGGGAGTTGGGTAAACCACTCCATGGCTAGGCCAGAGAGGGTAGTCATGAATATTCACAAAAGCAAAGCATCATTATCCTAGATACCAAAGTATTGGCTTAGGAATTTGGTAACATGATCCTATGCATCTTCCTCTCTTAAAGGTAGCCAATTGAGGCATCTTAAACTAATCTAGATAGGAAGGGATAGGAACTGAAGTATGAAGGGGCTAACTGTGTAGGTGGCACAAAGTAGGCTTTTGAGATCCAGACCCAAAGATCTTGTTCTCTACTGACTCTAAGCACCTTAGCAATACCCTATATGCATCAGAGGATTTGATCTCCTCTTCTTTGATCCTATCCTGTGGTGGAGGGCGAGGATCATCAAGCCTATTTTTGTGTGGTGGCATGTCACCCCACCTACCTTGATAAGGAGTTTCCATATATTCCACCTCTGACTCATGCTTGTGTAAGCCACATAGGGCATCTCCTAAGATGACCTATTGAGAGGGGTAGCTGCCTATGGGGGTGCCCTATATTTGGCATGGGAGGCAAGTACTGATATAGCCTAGGAGGTTTTTAAGGCAACATTGGATAAGGCCTAGGATGCCTATATTGAATAATAGTGGGTTGCCTCGGATGGACTTCCTATCTATATGTTCTAGGGGTAGGGACCCTCTCATGTAAATTTTTGTAGAATAGCTCGTTTGTCTGCCACTCAATTCTTTCTTTCTCAAGTTGATGCAAGTGGTATAGTAATTATTTGTCATGCTAAAGCTGCTTGAACTACACTTGGCATTCTGTATATCTTGCAATCACTTGATTGATATGATCCACTGTGTAGGGCCTAGGAGGCGTAGGAGTCTTTCCCTAAGGTCAACCTTGTTCAAAAAAATCTATGATATCCATTGCATGCTTCCCTCGATCGAGGGTAGCTGTATTTACTTGAGGTTCAAGCATGTGTATATGATCATTATACTCAGCTAGTGCAGAGGCACCGTGTGCTTGCATAGTATACTACTATTGAAGATGATATGGGATTTCCTCATGCCTTCCTTCATGGATGAGGAAGGGAAGGGCTGAGTTCGCTCACCTTGAGCAATGAGTATCATACTCATACCATTGTCTAGGATGCTAGAACCTATTAGGGTGATGTGAGGGTGAAGTATGATCAATCGGCCCTGCCCAATGTGTGAAGTCATGCTATGGACCATAATCAAGCATATTAGACCTAATAGGTACACGAATGTGGAGCATCACTTTGTATACTTATGCCTTAGTGCACTATTGCCTTTCATCAAATAAGGCATGTGATGTGTCTACATACTAGGAAAAATATTTTGGGTAGGGGCCACAACTCGTAGGGGTATCTCACATAGGGATCCCTTGTAGGTGTTGTCCTTACTCAACTGTCCTGGGGCTTGGGTGAGTATAGGATTGCCAGGGAGTTATGACCAAATCCTTGGGGCTAAAGTGGAGATGACTAGTGTCTCCTAGTCCATCCTCCACAAATTTCACCCATGATTGGGCTTGGCTATGGATGCACACCATTGTTACTCTCTACCAAACCCTAGATGATTATCTCCTTTACAAATTCTTAATAAAATAGCACACAAGAAAGGAAACACTCAATAAAACAAGTGATTATCTCTTTTAAGGATTAATATGTGTTAAGCTATTTTGTGTGTTTTAGATGTGTTGTTTGTAAATAAGACCTCGTGTCATGTGTTTTGAATTTTTTTGGATGATAATCTTGTGTTTAATTGTATTTCACATGTATGCTCACAACTTAACAATTGGTAATAAAATTTTGATTATGTAAATCCACCAAAGTATGGAGATGAAACCCATACCCGATCAAGGAGCACAAGTCTTTCTAGTCCTCACCCAATACTCACTTGGCCAATGTTATACCCTTTGAAGAGAAGTACATGCAAAATTTCCAAGCTACATCAGATCTTGGAGCCAGCCATGACAAAGAACAAGGGTTTGTGGGATTTGATGTAATGGGTGGAGATGAAAGCCACCATTGCTGACCTCTACTAGTGGTTGGTGATGAAATCCAACTCACTAGCGTTCAAGTGGAACGTGGTGTGTGTGGTTATTTTTAAGCCCAAAGAAAGTAAACAATGAAGCACTCAATGATCTTTCACTAAATGCAAAGAAATGATGTTTTACTTTCAGAAAAGCTAGATAAAAAGTAACCTACAAGATGCAAATCCTAAATGATAACCTACCCATTGGGTAGGCTACAAGAAAGAAAACCATAGAAGTGCATTTCTACCTAGTCCTTTTCTAGTTTTTCTTCTTATTTTTGTTGTTTTGTTTTTTGATTATAGAAAAGCAAACCTATCTTCTACTTTTCAAGCAATTAAAAGAAGTAAGAAAAACCAGATTTTAGCAGTTTTGAATAGTAGAAATGAAAATAAAGGGTTTTGGTACTTACCTCAATGGCCTATAAGCGCGCTATTTTTTGAATTTGGTGCAAAAAAGCTCCTATTTTGTGAATATACCAGGGTGGGATGGTGGCCAATTTAATGGCCATCCCAGGGTGGGATGGTCATGTGGTCATCCCTGGATGGGATGGTCAACAGTCCAGAGGTTGTTTTAGGCCATAACGATCAATTCCTGCAACAGAATGCAAACAAAAATAGGTTTAAATATTTAACCAAATCAATAGGGATAGGGTCCCACCATGATCACCACTGAAGTAGGGGAAAAATGGAGCACCTAAGAATGCTAAACAAGATGCATCTATATATGGTATTAATAAAGCATTACAAAAAGATATATTCAAGCAACCTTGGAAGTCAAATAAGTGCAAGAAAAGGTGTTTCTATTTATTTAATTTTATAAATAAAAACATGGTTACATAGATGCCCCCTTGAGACCTCTATATTTATACACTCATTTACAAAATGGGTGCCCAGGGATCAAATCCTTTCAATAGCTCATGTGCACTTCCAATGTTATTCCTCGTACCCATAATTGAGGTGGGCGAACCTATGATGCTTCCACTTTGTTATTCACTATTATGATCTTGTATTCCTTCCTCATGGACTGTAAAACCTGCACCTGCACATAAGGAAACCAAAATTTTTAAATAACAAGTGTGTAGAATGTGAAACATGCAAAAGCCATACATGCAACTATAAGCTAGAAAGTATGAATATACAATGTGCCTATCTAAAACAACTCCAAATGATCTGAAATCATAGATACATGCATAATAGATTATTTTTGAAAGATATAATTGAAACTAGAATAGCAATTTCCTATGAATCCTTGTCGCATTCGCAGTATACCTACAAAGCCTACAAAACCCAAAACAAGCAATTTTTGGATCAAAACACCTCTAAGTCAAACTAAACTTGTAAAGTATACACAAAATGATATTTTAAGAGGACTCATATGATCATATTTAAAAAATCAGTCACAAATCCATGTACATCATAATATGGTCCCCATAAGCCTGCAAAACCTTAAATTGCAATATCTCATTCAATATAACTCCAAATTGCATGAACTTTGTACAAAATACTCATAATTTGTTGTAATCACAATGAAACTGAGAGGGGGGGTGAATCAGTGTGTTCTTTAAAATTTCTAAAACATATGATTTAAAAACTAGCAGCAGTTTAAAGAAGATAAAAGAGATACTAAATGCATCAAGAAAGCATCACACATAACACAACATTTTAACGAGGTTCACCAATGTGGCTACTCCTCAAAAAGAATGCTTGGACTACCATCCAAATCCAGTCAATGAAAAGCTACAAATTTACATAATCCTTTACCAAGACCAACTGGAAGGAGCACCAACCCCTTAACTTTATCTGCTTCAACAGAATGGAGCACCAACTCTAATTTTACCAGCACCTACTGGAAAGAGGCACCAACCCCTTAATTTGCCAACATCAACTGGACTTCAAGTTTGAATAATTTTTTTTGACATATACCTTTGTTATTGCAAGAATCTAACTGGTCTACATCACCTTTGCAATCTTTGTGCACTCTGCTCTCTCTTGCGCAATCACTTCACACGGTCTGCTGCACTGCTACAGCCAGACTTTGTAATCAACTTTGCCCTTCGTGCTTCTCTGCACACTCTGTGTCATTTCACATTCTGCTCTTTGCTCAACACGAACTTCACTTTCACAAAAATTATGCTCACATTTGCACTTTATCTTAACACCCCCTCATACAAACTCGAAGAGCCCTTGCTTTTATAGAAGAAATTTTAGAAACAAACCCTAGAAGAACGTCGGCTAAGAAACCTTAGAATTTGTCAGCTGCCAAACCCTAAAATCCGTCGGCTGTAACCCTAAGAATGTCGGATGCAAAACCCTTCTACCACCTTCGTCACCTTCCTGTAGCTTATTGTCGTGAAATAGTAACACGTCGGCCCTTTTTAATTTAATTTAATATTTTAATTTAAATTTTAAATAAAATAAAATTTAAACTAAATATTTAAAATTAAATATCTTCATCACCGGGGCATATTTTTCAACGAAACGAAGATCCAACTTGGTTTTTAGGAAAAACCCATTTCAAATCTGTTATCCATGGTTTTAAATAAACCTTTTATTTTGACTTCCTTGGTTTTCACAAAAAAACCTTTAAAATTTAAACCAAATATTTAAAATTAAATATCTTCATCATCGGGGCATCTTTTTCAGTGAAACGAAGAGCCAACTTGGGTTTTAAGAAAAACCCATTTCAAATATGTTATCCATGATTTTAAATAAAACTTTTTATTTTGAATACCTTGGTTTTCACAAAAATCCTTTTCGCTTCTTGTTTGAACTGCCTGTCCATTGCATCATTAGATCTAACTGACTGTATTGACAACAATGACAATCCTCCTGCAACACCTTGCTCAACACTAAACCCTATAAATTGTACTTTGGCTGCACCTTGCTGTTCAATAAAATCTTGTCCATTGCATCAATAAATCTGTCTGACTGTGTTGACAACAATGACAATACTGTTTGCTGCACTTTGCTCAACAAATCTAACCTAGAATATGCATAATTAGAAATAGTAGAAAAATCATGCATAGATCTATCACCATCCCATGTAGGGATGGTGGTGACTGTCACAGAATTAGGACCGTCCTGGGATGGGATGACCACCGGTTTTGCTCCTAATTTACCATCAACTCCTCTATGGATTGGTCAAAAACCTTCCTAATAGTTTTGTCATAAAATAAATTGTGCCTCTTGAATCACTCTCAAACCTCCTTTTCTAGGTAGATATTTCGAGGGAAAAAGACACAAAAGGGTTAGGGGAAATCTTTGCAGTACTTCATCACTATGTCTCAAAAATCCTCTCTATATTTTATGTGGAAAATGGATCCACTTTATAGCCAAAGGAGACCTTTGGGAAAATGGGCATGCAAGGGCATGCAGGTCAAGAGGTGCCACTTGTCAAAAACCGAGCATGCATTGGAAGGGAAAGAGAATATCCCATTTTGACCTCCATTCTGTAGCATGTCATATGGATTTTTTACCCTTAGGTCTTGCATGCTTGAATAGGTGGGATAAATGGTAGTTTTTGGGTACCATTTATCCAAATTTGACTTTTTGGAAGTCAAAGCTTGTGGTCGTCCCACCTAGGAATGACCACTATGCCACCATCCCTAGGTGGGATGGCCATGAACTGTGACCATCCCAGGGTGGTACAATCATGCCTATGTGATCCAAAATATCTCAAAAATGGGGTAGAGCCTTCCAAGAGTGGGTAGGACCACTGTTAAACCTATGAGAGTTGCCCAAGGGGACCATATGATGCCAATTAGTTAATACTTTTGATCACATAATCATATTGACATGATTTTAGTGTCTAAAAAAATTGTTAAAGAAATATGCTACCTTTGTATAAACTAAATAAGGTAAGAAAAATTGCACTAAATTACTTGCTCATTAGGGTTTGTTTAAAGTATTGTACATCCATTTTTTGATCCACTATCCTTAGGGTGTCATACCTCCTCCTACTCCAAAAGCTAAACATGATCCTATAAAGCCCAGTTCTTCCCAAACCACCCCTCAATACTATGGTACTCTTGTACTATCTACCAAAAAAAGAGCGGTAGTTGAAACGGTCTATTTGATGAGGAAAATATCCAGGGGTGAATACCATGATCCAGAGCTGAGAAGCGTTCGCTCCTTTGCTCATTTGAAGAAGTTGGCCCAAAAATACCATCCCTGATCATCGATTCTAAGGATGATGTGAAGGACATCCTAGACCAATGCATACAATAATTTATTATTAACTCCATTTCCAATTACATGGCTTAGATGGCCGACCTTTGCAATACACTGAGTTTGTTTTTCTTCAAGATTTTTTTTTTTGAGGATGGTGTTAACGCCCATGCCAAGGATGTCAAGGTCGATGCTGCTCCTATTGAAGACAAATGTGAGGATAAGGACACTGACATGGAAACGTCTAATGATGAGCTCCTGGAAGTTGGAGCGGAGCCAGATGAAGAAGCTTAGGGTTATCCTTTCTTGTGAGGTTTTATTGAGGGCATCCTCTTCGCTGCCTACTGTGTCTTTTTTCTATATGAGGGCATCCTCTGTTTTGTCTTACATTTTTTTGGTTGCATTTCTTGGGTAGCTTTAGTGGTGTTTTTTTATTTTGAGGGACTGCATCTCATTCTGCTATGTTTTGGGCTCTTGGCTACTCTAGCCTGCTTCTTTTGGTTGTAATCAGGTTTTGGGTCCCTGTTAAAACCCGTGTTTTATAAAAAATTTAACTGATAAAAAAATTAAGGCAAGAAATATTTCTAAAATATAGAGGATGCAATTTCAAAAGACTTAATCCTTATTCACATATAATTTTATATAGATATAATGCTATATGAGTTTAGCACTAATGAAAGCATTGTAGCTATTTTGACTCAAAAAATGATAGAGACGAACAACATTTGATCTCCATGAGTCAAGGTATCCACAATTATGAGGAAAGGTATAGTTTCATATAAAAGAAGGTGTTTACCATGATGAAAGCCTTGACGAGATTCAAATATTACCCATATCAAAGAAAGAATAATATCTTTGTAGTGCATATTTATGTCAAATACATTGTATTACATGGTGAATTGGGAGAAAAAAGAGTAGGTTTTATAACAAATACTAAGAAACTTGACATAGAGATCAAACCCACAAAATTTATTAGAATTAGATCTCTATATGAAAATCTTGTTATGTTAGATCCCAACGATGGGGTTTAATTGGTAGAAGAAATTGAACCTAATGATAAACTATGATGGATCAAAGACATAGGAGATACATGATATTACAATGGATTTTAAAGTGCTTCACACTCAAAGAAAGGGCTATATCCAAACAAAATATGATGCACTACACTTGGATAGATAATTTACTTTTTTAAAATATAATGAAGGATTGTTGTTATTATGTGTCAAATAGGAAAGGACAAAAAAAAATAGTCAATAAGTATCATGATGAGAGAGGGAATTACTCTACCCAAACTACTACCCATAGAATATTGAGGGTAAGATATTACTAGCCTACCATATTTATAGACCACTTCTATTCGTCTAAGTAATGCAAATCTTCCTACACTTTCTAGGTATGATAAGAAGAGCACAAATTCCTCTAAATCCCATTCTTATTACTAAATATTTTCAATAACAAGTCCTAGATTTTATTAGAAAGATCAATCCCTTATTAAGCACCAAACATGGCTGGATTTTAACCACCATTGACTACTTCACTAGGTGCATTGAAGTAGTGCTAATCAAATCTATAAAATGGGAAGTTGTTATCTAACTTTTGAAGAACATTATACTAGGTTTGGGACTCCTTCCACAATAATCACTAATAATGCTACAACCTT
The DNA here is from genome assembly GCA_028583015.1 of Wollemia nobilis. Classification (NCBI taxonomy): domain Eukaryota; kingdom Viridiplantae; phylum Streptophyta; class Pinopsida; order Araucariales; family Araucariaceae; genus Wollemia; species Wollemia nobilis. The sequence goes on along the minus strand of JAQPPZ010003361.1, from coordinate 3,887,184 downwards.
CACAAAGTTCAAGGTATTTAAGTTTGCACTAGATTATATTTTATGTTAAAAACAATGTCCAATTAATACACTTAGGGTAGTGGTCTAACATAGTCCAATATGATTCTTCAACCATTTCAACCCGCCCACCATGTCCACTTGGTGCCCATACTTCACATTGAGGATGATGGCACAAACTCACATGGCTAAGTCTTTAAAATCCATACAAGAGAAAAACATTATAGTAGGAGCTAGACAAACATATGTTTGATAGATGATTGATGGTTTAGGAGTAAGTAATGCAAAATAAATATTAGACTTACTCTAAAAAGAGAGGAAAATTTAGGAGGATTACAACCACTAAAAGGAGCAATCATATAAAATATTAATGATCATGTTATCCTAGGTAGATGAGAGTGGACCCTAACTACATAAGCCATGTGGATTGACCTATATAGACACTCCACCTCTTAGGCTAACCTAATCACTAGGGTTTTAGAGCTATACCTTACTAAGATAGATATATACCAGATTATCCAAATCTCTAACTAGTTGTTAATAGGAGTGACTATGCATTATGATTAGCTATGAAATAAAAAAAAGCAACTAAGAAGAAAGCTCAAAATAATAATTTACTAGTAGAAAAACCACAACAATAAGGTTACAAATTTAGGAGGAGATTGAAGCCTTAGGAAGGATTCTATTGCAGCAACCCAACAACAACAATAGGTAAAACAAGTATAAATTGATCTTGCTAATAGCAAGCAATAAATAAACTGATAGGAGGATATATCAAAGCAACTTTCCCATGGTAAAAAATTAGCTCATATAATATTTCAAAAGAGAAAAGGGATCTAGAAAAATAGATGGAAAATATGTAGGTCGTGCAACAAGCAAGAAATTAGGAAAATTATAAGTTGCAAAAAGAAGTTAAAGAACTGAATAAAGAAGTAGCAATGGACCTAGGGTGCATTGTGAAGATAGAAAAATTGAAGTTTTTATTAAGTTATATTAGAATCATGGTCACAAAAACTAAGCGGTACTTAAAAATTATATCTAAAGTAGAAACTATCCTTGACTAGATAATAAAGATTGTTTAGAAAACTAAAGATGACCAGATAGATCCAAAGGCAAGGTATTAGGAGGTTTTAAAGGAATTAATTACAATATTAGTATCTCAAGCACAATAACTAGGGATAGATGAGAAAATAAATGGTGAAATAACTAAAGAAAATACTAGATGCCTAAATAGATCTATAAACTTATAATGACATGATATAAACACTAGTGATATTGATATGATAAATGATAGTAGAAATATAAGGGTTGATAGATTTTAGATTGCCTGATGTTCTTATGATTAAATAAGTCTCCTAAATAATTATGTTGTGCAAATAATATTTGAGGAGGAAAAGAAAATTAAAAAGTTAAGCATTAATGGTCTAATTAAAGAAATTGGAGTAATAGAATGGATTGTTGAAAACCCATATGAGGATATTATAGGAGATGAAAAGAAACTTATGGCCCTTAGATCTCTTGAATATGAATGAAAAACATTACTAAAGTTTCTATTGTAAGAAGACTAAAAATAAATAAAACTTTATCCCAACAATAAATGCAAGAGTTGGGACCTATCACTAATTGAGCTTGGTACCCCATGAAGCCATAATAAATGTAGTAACCTAGTTATTACATTAGAGTTTTTGATATGCAAAGGACTTATAAAAATAGGGAATTAAGTCATTGGAGTCTATAAAGCACCAGTTCTATAAATTCAAGTCACAATCCACTCTAAAATTTGTGATTGATATGGCTAGAGTGAAGCACTCATCAAACAAGAGAAAATCACTTACTCAGAGGAGAAAGTTGCTTCCCTTCCAACAATAATTTTTTTATTGATAGATAAGATGGAGGAAGAAGCACATAGATCCTAAGTAGGGTCTTTGGAAAGTAATATTTTGGTCTGTAGTGTAATTGTTGTCCTCTCTGATTGTCTCGACAAATAATTGCACCTCATACAAAGTGAAACAACAGGGCCTCTTTCAAGAGTGCAAGGTCAACTCATTTAAGGGCCTTCAAGAGTATTTTTCAAGGTTAGATACTTGCTAATATATGAGAGAGATAAAATTAAATTAATTGAAAAAATATTAAATATCTAAGCTAAAAAAGGTGGCAATGTGCCAAAGACCAAATAAGATCTTCCTGCACAAGAGGCCTAAACACTATGTACCAACATGAACACTTTCTCTCCTAAATATAGATGAGACCAAATGAGATTTATAGATATACACATGCATAAAGATATAGGTCAGAGAATTATAACTATAGATGGTGACTCAAAATAGACACATAGACCACCCATACACACATATGCAAGTGTAGAGGGTGAAAACTACCCTACTGCATATGATTCTTAACTGGATCAACTAGGAGTTGAGGTAATCATGGGGTTGTGTTATATTATCTACACTCAAGGGCTTGGGGGATTGAAGGTTTCACTAGGAATGGTTTGAGGACTCACTATAAATCTAGGGATGGAATGTTTTATGTGTATATTGAGCAAGCACCTATGTTTAGCTTTTCTAAAATCTAAGCTATGGAAAATAAAAGAACAATGCAGGATAAATAATAATGCATGCAAGAAAACACTAATCGTAGAATGATTCTTGATTTTTAATGACGACTAAACCCTAAATTACAATAAAATATATATTTTCTTTTTAAACAAGGGTTTGAGAGAATGCACAAATAAAGTTAACCCTAGAATGTAATCTATATGTCCTTTCTCTTTCAAATGCCTAAATGAAATCAAAATATTTTTCTTTTTATTTATGATATAGATCTAGAATGGAAATGGATAAAAAATAAAAAATGAACAAAATAAGAATTTTATTTAGGTCACTTGATCTGATGATTCACCTCAACTTTTAACTTGCATCCAGATGTATCCAACAACTTCACAACCTGCAAAACAACTTCACAAAACCCTAGAAAATTGATCAATGTTTGGGGGCCTACTTAGGCCACTGTGTGATTGATATTAGAGGCATAGTAGTCAAGCCCCCTTGGCCCTTTTATCTGACCATTTGAAAACAAAAGTTCTTTTTGAACTTTTTGGAAGTGAATAATGCAAGATGCAATGAAATGAAACAGTGAAAAAAATAGAGTGCAAACAATGATATTATGATCCAAATGAAGCATGCAGAAGTAGACTAAGGGTTTGGGAGTAAAACTTTACCCTTAAACCTAATGGGTCTGATATTGTGCCCCATAAGGGTTGAATTTGAATTTAGATTTACTGAAATCATGCCTTATACGAACGAGGAATGAATTCATAACAAAAATACAAAAATGATCTATTAATGTAGAATAAAACACAAAATGCATAATTAATGATCTAGAAATATTAAAATGTAAGAATAAAGCTGGTGGTAGAAAAATAACAATAAAAAGGATGAAGACCTCCACAAATGGTAGACTCCACATCAAAGCCCTAAAACTCGTCCAACAAGAATAATAAATTACAGAAGCAAAGAAATAAAAGAATGCTTGAGAATGAAGACACTTGAGAAATTTGATATTGTTTGAATTCATCGAATAATGGTTGGAAAACCTACGAGAAAAACCTATTAGAAAAATAATATCACTTCTCTTGAAAAGTCATGTAGGGGATCCAAACCCTCTATTTATAAGAGGTTTGAAGGGCAAAAGAGCAGGAAAAAAAAAATGAAAACCTAGGGGAGGACTGAGATCTTGGAGGTCAGCTCAAAATTTGGATTTTCTAAGAGAAAAACCTAACTTGCTAAAATCATACCTTGTACTAGGTGATCGTGATTTTGATAAAACTAGGGAAAAGGAAAAAAGGAGGGGAAGAGAAGCCCAAAATTTTTCTTTGACAAGTTTGAGGGACTTCTCGAGGGTTCTAGGAAAAATGATTCACTAAGGTGGGTCAATTTTCCATGTCTATATTTTACCCCCGCTTTGAGGTATTTATGGCCTAATAAATGTGTCAAATAAATATGTAGATACCTATTGGTGAAGGATGATGAACAAAAAAGGGATAACTAGTTTAGAAGAAAAGGGCAGTACAAAAATGGTGTCATACTAAACACTTGAAAATTTTACATGCATAGTGAGGTATTAGGGACTTCTAATGCCTCTCAGGCTGGGGTGCCCACTTGAGTTTCAAAAGAAATGCAAAATCCATTAATAAACTCAAAAAAGGTGGACATATAGGTAAAGAGAGCATCAAAAAGAGAGAAACAAGGCAAAAACACAAACAAGAGAGAGAAAAAGAGGGGTATAATAAGAGAGGAGGGTTAAAATAAATTCATTTTCACCATATGAGAAGAAGACGAGCTCTGGAGAAAAATACAAATGGCATACACCATTCAACCATTGCAAGGGGTTATTAGAATTAGGGTTTTTAGAATTTTAAGCATTTTTATTTTTATTTTTAGAGGAAATTACTATGCATGACCTAACACAAATTTGGGGGTTGACCACAAATTTAGTTGGTTCACGGTGGTGATCGAATATGTACCCCAAAATTATAGGGTGTGAATTCATGAATTTGCACCCTACAATGATGGGGCATGAATTTAATAGAATAAGGGGAGGGAATGAAATTGCACCTTGAAAAGAGTGTGTAATCTTGGAAAGGAGAGAAAAAATAAGAAAAAGGAAAATGAAGCAAAGAAAAATAATAAGAAGAGAGAAATATGAGATAAGTTAACTGAGATGTTGATAATTTTAATTTGATGTTCTTTTTACATGCATTTAGTATGCAGAGCTGATTAATTTTTTGTTGTTATTATATTTTTGGTTGGCATGATGTACTAGAGAGTCAAGAGTGGTGACTGAGCTCCTTATAGGAGGATCTATAGGGGCTCACACCGATAGATAAGGACACCCTAGGGGTGGTGGGGCTACTATATATGATATAGATACCTTGGGTTGAGGTATACATAGTGCTACTGATAGCACTGGTAGAGAGGTAGTACCTAGATCTATCCATATTTTGGTTATCTATGGGAGAGATGATGATCACATTGGAGGACATGTGGTGCATTCTACACATTTCCATAAAGGGGAGGGTAGTTTATAGAGCATGAGGGTAGAAATTCATGCTTTAGATATTATTAGGGAACTGGGCCCATGAGGTATAAGAGAGTCAGATCCATGTTGATGAATTGGTGGGGTGACATAGGGCTAATATTATAATAATCATATTTTGTGGGGTTGCGGTAGGGTTCTTGGTGTGCCATACCAGTAGGTGACACCTACCATGGGTACTAGTAGGAGTAGTGGTAAAAATGTAGAACTAGCAAGTGCAGTTCACATGGGGTCATATGTGCTAGCCTATTTGTATAGGATATTGTACAATGTTATGTATACACAATATACAGGGTTAGATTGTATAACATTGATCCAGATGTGGTGCTAGAAGCACATAGCAGTCAAGAGACTATATGCATTATGAGAGCCACTATCTAACCTAGATCAACCAACAATATATAAGTGTTCCAAAAAATTTGAGTGGGTCTAAAGGATGTATGTAGAGATCCTACCACTAAGGAGGTGGGTGATATATGAGCTATCAAACCATATGATTATATAGTGGTCATGGAGTCTACACCCTAGTTGGATAGAGGATGTGAAGGAGCTAGAGAGGATCATGAGGGTTAGGTGGGTCTCTACATAAAAGGGGGAGCTAAAGATTTATCTATTAGATTGATTCCAATTATATTTTGGTATCTTTAAGGAGATATCAAACCTGGGAAACTATTGGTATAGGTATCTTCAAAGGGACCCATCAGGAGTCAAATGGAATCCTAATGTGGGGAGATATGCAAAAGAGGACCTAGACAACCCAAAGTACATAGACCCAAGGATGGAGGATGTCGAGGTGGTTCTCAAGTATTAGGAGCATTGTGCCCTCGAGGATCTTCCCACTAGCACCAATGTAGAGGCACCAGGTTATGGGCCAACAGATGTATCTAGCACTTTGAGAGGTGACCGAATGCACCAAGAAGTAGTGGAAATTGGACCAAGAGGTCCCATGGATGACATGGGCATAGGTCTAGGTAGAGGTGGTGGTAGTGGCCACCATAATATCTGGGACCAGGGAGGGGGAGTAGAAGGAGATACCCCATGATAGCCAAAGTTGGGCCAAGTAGGATGACCAAAGAGGCCTCCACATCAATAATAGTAGGATCAAACAAGATTCTAGGTTAGGGGGACCCATAAAGGGAGGTAGAGGTATTATAGGCTTGAATAATAGCCATTAAAAGGGAAATGGACCTAATTTGAGAGAATATCTCCAAGAGGATTGAGGGACTACATAATTCCTCAACCATGGCACTCTCAAAGGGAGATATAGTGAGGATTGACGTATATCACCTCAAGTGGGAGATGAGATGATTGGAGGAGTAGTAGTAGGGTTGGGATGATGGGATGGATATTATGATTGAAACCCAATAGCCAAGAGGATCTACCTACTATAGGTATATTTTAGAGGGTGGGGGAGAGGTTGGAGGTGGCCACACAGAGGGAAACCTTCTAGAAAACCCTATACTTCCAAGCGGTTCCAATAGAGTAAAGGGTACTTGTGTCATCCTCCCTTTAGACATAGGGTTGGTCATGGTTTAGATCATAGACTATTTCATGGTACACGAACATGGCCCCACTAAGACCACCTTTGATAGGTGGAGCAAATAATATAGTTTCATAGAGCTAGGGCTAGGATTAGGGTGATATGCCAATTTTGATTATGGCATGCATCCCTGGGAAGGTTCAAGTATTACAGACTTAGAATATGGTACACCGAATAAAATAACATGTGTAATCTCTCTTTATTGAGTAATATCATGTTATATTATATATATAAATGTGTTTATTTATGCATGTTTTATTCTTATGTGCTTTTATGTTTGAGTATGCATGAATGAGTGAAAAGAACTTAACTATGGATGCATGAATGGACTAAAGTAATGAAATGCATGATGATATAAAGCTAACTAATGCATGAAATGAATGTATGGATGAGGATATGAAATAAAAAAAAATGATGGAAGAAATAAAAGAAGAAAAACAAGAGAAAAACATGGCTCTAGTGAAAATCTCACCCCATAAAAATAGATCACAAATTTGGTGTAGAGAAAATTCATGGCCCATATGGATAGGGTGTGAATTTGGAAAATAAGAAGGAGAAGAAGAAGAAAAATATGGATAATGTCATAAAAGAAAATATGTGCTTTGAATATGATATTTGAATCAACGTAGACTATGAAATATCAGTGTGATAAAATAAACATAAACCAAGCAAAAAAGAAAGAGTGGAGCAGAACCTTGTAGGGATGTATGCTCACAAATGACCAAATAGAGGGTGCTCCTTGTGTGTGGTCATGAAGCTATCATGTAAGGATTTTATGCTACCAAAAATAGTCAAATATGAAGCAATACTCGGTACGGGTGTAGTGCTCGTTGATGGCAAAATATGAAGAGATACCCACTAGGATATATGCTAAAAAATGGTTGAATTTATACTTTCCCTCACTTTTGACCATGAAACTATCATGCATGGGGTGAAATATTTGATTGATTTTCTAGAATGAGTACCATACTATAGGGGTGCGGTGTGAGCAAGAGATGAATTATCAAAAGTGAAACACAACAAAACAATGTGTGTGTGTTCATGTGTTAGATGGGAAGAAGATAGAAGAATGAGAAAAGCAAGGAGCAAACAATGTTGTGTGTGTCCTTATTGAAATTTTGATAGCTAAGAAGTGTGTGTAAGATAATAAGTGGTTTTATGAACACCATATATAATATTTATCTGGTATCTACCCTATCCCATGAGGACCTCTTAACAAGCAAAAGAGCAAGAAGGAAAAGTGTGAGCAAAAAAAAAATGCACATATTGGAAGAAGGAATGTATATCCTTTGTCATGGGGAAAAGAAGAAAATATTAAAAAATTCAAAGAAAAAAATATGTACAAGAGATGAATAACTATATCCATTTACTTGGAGAAATCAGAAATGATGAAAAATTTCAAGGTCAAGGAATATAAGAAAATAGAAAGAAGATAATATATGAGCAAATGCAATGATGAAAAATGCATGAAGCTATACCCTATTTTTGGGATTCAATAAGCATAAGAGCCCTAGTATGAGTGTAATGCATGTGAGCTATAACCTAATTAGGTTTCATCACTTTCCATCCTCATGAAATTCCCAAAAATCTATATGATCAAGCAGTCATGAAAATATGATCAAGCAACAATGCAACTATATGACAAGCAAAAATTCAAGTGGAATAGAATGTCAAGCGAACCATGCAAAATATGATAGACAATCATGCAGTATGAGCAAGCAAAACAAAAATGCAGGATGAAGAATGAAGATGCAGGATCATGGATAATATCTTTTTGGGTGCATTATGTTCATTGGTTCTTTTAAATCTTTACCATATAACATATTGCCAAACGATAGGCTCTTGAGCCAAAATTGGCCGTTATGACAAAGGGGCCTACCAAATTGGGCTGAAACTTACCTTTAAGATCTGTATGAGCATTGGTGTTCTTTTGGTTCTCCTTGACGACAAGGTCCCCAATCTCAAAAGAATAATTATGAAATCTCTTGGAGTAATATCACTTGAACCTATTTTAATAGGCTCAAATATGCTCTAAGGCATGAATGTGCTTTTCATCCAACAACTCCAATTGGTTTAAATTCTCTAAATGAAATTTGGTACACACTCTAATGGTACCATATTTCTTAGCTATCAAAATGATGACATAAGGGATTAACTCAAATAAAAGGCTATTATGAAGGAAATTTTCATGATCCATGTCACAAAGAGTGTCCCCTTTAGTACATTCTCTAGAAGTTGTTGAATGAAAGTCAACACATACCTTAAATGTGTCTTTCTTCTTAGCAACAAGAATGATGACTCCTAATTGCTTAAGGTCTTCAGGAGATATAGGAACATAATCCTCTTGAGAATTAGAAGACTTGACATGGGTGACATAAGGGAATGGTCCATCAAAGAAGAATCTATTTTAAAGGATATCTTCATGATCTATATCACAAAGAGTATCCCCTTAAAAATAATTTCTTGGGATCACAACTAACTCAGGATGCACCAAAGTTACCACATTGCAAAACACAATATTAGTGGGATAAGGTGGTTCCTCATCCTCATCACTCCACTCCAAGACTTAATGATACAAATATTAAACATAAGTAATGAGGTGATCATCATTAGAAAATGGGAAAGGTTGATTTTTATTGGGTATGTAGCCTATGCCACATCTCTCAGGCCAAAGATCAACTTCCAAAGGCTCTTGAATAGCTTTTTATTGTGGCCCCAAAACATTTACCTACATATCCCATACTAGATAGTATCTACTTGGGAAGTGGGTAATCATTGGATAGGTAACAATGGATAAAAGAACACTCTACAGAAAGAGGGTTTCTACCACATATATTTTCTTTGAGGGTTGTACCTACGTAGATAAAGGTACACATGCTAATATGTACTACTTCACCCTTCTTATGAGGTAATCCCATAGTCTGAGGTGAATGTGGAAGCTTGGCTAAATTTAGAAGAGGTTCTTGAAGAAAAGGGTTGACTTGAAGCTTGGCTAAATAATTATTGGTGGTTCCTCACTTATTTTCAAATTTCTAAGTTGCTTGGTGATGTGATATGAAGAGACTTATGGAAATAAATTGAGACTATATTGAGCTTGCTCAACCATTGAACAATATTGAAATGGATGAGGGTTGCCTAGAATGGTGACAAGTTGATATTTGAATTTGAACTTCAAACATTGATGAAGAGTAGAAGGGATAATCCTCACATGAATCCAAGGGCATCCAAGAAGGAGATTAAATGATGCGGGGTAAGCTACCACATAAAATAAGGTATCTAAGATCTTAGGTCCAACTCTAAGGGGGACGAATACAATATAACATGCCTCTTGGGACTCATTGTTGAAAGCTTTGATGATGACATCAAATTTAATTAAATCTTCCTATTTTAATCCAAAAATTTGGGAAAACTGATAAGTGCATAGATTGAGGGAGGAACCATTATCTATAAAATTTCACTTAATAAAAATTTACCCAATATGTGCAATGATGTATATATTGAGAAATAAAAAATTATCTCCCAAGGCATAATTGTTTTTGCTCTAGCAATTCTTTGGGTCCTGCATATGTTGGACTATGGTCCTATTATTTTGTTCTCCTACATGATTCGATGTTCTAGTCCAATGGTGGTTTTGTTTGGTTGGCTAGTTTGTAAAGGCAGTTTGTTGTTTTAGTTGGGTTGAATCTTCTGGTTAGAGTCTCTTGGGCTGGGCCTTGAGATTTTTTATTTTTTTTTGTAAAAAGGTTTGGGGATCCTTTAAAACCCCTTATTTTATCATATATATATATATATGTATATATATATATATATATGTATATATATATATATATATATATATATATATATATATATATATATGTATATATATATATATATATATATATATATATATATATATATATGTATATATATATATATATATATATATATATATATATATGCGATTATGTAGAGGGAATAATATCCTCAAAATTTTGAGAAAGGAATATCATCATCCAAAAATGTGATATGATGTATTCCAAGGGAACTTGAAATATTAGATATAGCACTAGGGAAGTCAGTGCAATAAGAAATCAAGTGAATCCAACTATTATCATGTTGCAAGAAACAAAAACTGATGAGATTCAGTCAAAAAAAGTAGCAAAAAAAAACTAGAATCAAGGGGAGATGGTTTGCAAATCAGCCAAAGGAGCATCTGGAGGCCTTATGACTTTGTGGGATCCCTGGATAGTAGAAGGCACCATTATTCAAAAATATGACAGGGTTCTTAGTGTTTTATTTAAGGAAATAAACAACATGTCATGGATCATTTCAAATATTTATGCCCCGAATTCAATTCAAGGGAGAGCTCTACTGTGGGAGTACTTAGGCAATCTGAGTGAAATATTCCATAATGTCCCCTGGATTTTGGTTGGGGATTTTAACACTCCTCTTTACCCTTCAAAAAAAATGGGTGGAAATGGACCACCTATCAGGAGCATGGATGAGTTCAATGAATTTGTGAACTCCAACATGTTGATGGATGTAAAACTTAGAGGAGCGAATTATACTTGGAGCAATTGGCGGATAGGGTGTCATATCATTCAAGAAAGGCTTGACATGCTTTTTCTATCAAAGGAGGCTACAACTTAGTTCGATGATTCTACCATACAAACCCTTCCTAAAATTACCTCTGATCATAATCCCATTTTTTTTGAGATCCCTAACTCTTTGTCCTTCAAGAAACCTTTCATATTTCAATCTATGTGGATCAAACATTCTAGTTTCAGAGATAACTTAATTCAGTGGTGGCAACAACCTGTCAGGGGTAGTGCAACTTTTAAACTTGTTGGAAAATTAAAGTTTGTTAAGGAAAATATTTGAACTTGGAACAAAGAGGTCTTTGGGAACCTCTTTGAAAATAAAAAATAGGTTGTTGAAAGTTTGAAGATAATTGATTAGAGGATTCAACATGGTGATGCTGATGAAACTACTAGGCAGGAGGAACGAACAAAACTAGCAGAGTTTCATAATATTTTGGCCTGTGAGGAAATCTATTGGAGGTAAAAATCAAGGGCTCTTTGGTTGAAATATGGAGATTCAAATTCCAAGTTTTTTCACGTCACCACACTTAGAAACAAAAGCAATAACAAGATAAAAATTAAAAAAAAGTAGATGGTTCTATTACTCAGGACTTAACAGAAATCAGAAAGGAGGTAGTAACTTATTTCAATTTTATCCTTGGTCAAGAATCATAGTGCAATGAGGAGGCCAAAGATATTCTCTTGCAATCCATTCCTAGCATAATAAATGAGGATATAAACCTTAAGCTTCTAGCTCCCTTTTCTGATGAGGAAATTAAGGAAGCCTTGTTTAGCATGGAGCCAGACAAAGCCCCGGGACCCGATGGATTTCCCCATCATTTCTATCAAGATTTTTGGGACATCATAAGTGAGGATGTAATTTTTTCTATTAGAGAATTCCAAGAAAGCAATCATATCCCAAAAGATCTCAACTCTACTTTTATTTCTCTAATTCCTAAGAAGAAACCCTTGAATCTATGGCTGACTTTAGGCCAATTAGTCTATGTAATGTTTCTTACAAGATCCTAACTAAATACATTGCAAATAGAATGAGAGATGTTATGCCCTACATTATAGATCCATGTCAGGGAAGCTCTATCCAAGGTAGGTCAATCTTGGATGGAGTTATCACAATTCATGAAGCTCTGCACTCTGCTCATAAGACTAACAGGTCTATTTTTGCCCTCAAGCTTGATATGAACAAAGTATTTGATAGGCTAAATTGGGACTTTCTTATTGTTGTCCTCCTTAAGTTTTTTTTCACCACCAATGGGTTAATTTGATCAAATAATGCATTTCTAAAGCATGGTTTTCAATTATGGTTAATGGAACAACTACTGGTTACTTTCAAAGTTGCAAAGGAATTCAGCAAGGGGACCCTATCAGCCCCATGTTATTCATCATTGTGGTAGAAGATTTAGGCAGAACCATCAAAAATATTTGTAGTTCAAGGCTAATATCAGGAATCAAGGCAAAATATCTCACTAGGGTTGTTTCTCACCAACAATTCATCGATGATACCCTTCTATTGACTAAGGCATCGATTGTTGAGGCCAAAATAATTAAATACATCCTGCAACTCTACGAGGACTTTGCTGGTCAGAAAGTTAACTTCAGTAAAAGCAAGTTATATTTCTTGAACACCTCCATTCAGAGGCAAGGAAGGATTGCAAAAATTTTAGGGTGTGATATAGCAAACCTCCCCACTTTGTATCTTTGTCTCCCTATTTTCATTGGTTCTCCGAGAGAGTCAATGTGGGACAGGGTTATTGAAAGAATTAAAAAAAAAACTTGCTGGATGGAAAGGTCATCTTCTATCTCAAGTAGGAAATCTGACCCTCACTAAGGCCTCTCTTTAGAGCATTCTAGTCTATTTCCTCTCCATTTTCAAAGCCCCTGTGAAGGTTTTCTAGAAAATTGAGAAACTCCAAAAAGAATTTTTATGGACTGGATTAGAGGAGAAAAAAAGGATACACCTTGTAGGATGGACCAAAGTGTGCAAACCTAGGGAAAATGGGGGCTTAGGTCTAAGGAGAATTGCTCATATGAATTTATCTTTACTAGCTAAGTAGGCATGGCACCTTATTTCTGGTGAAGAAAATGAATGGACAACTATCATCAAATGAAAATATCTTCAAAATATGGAATTTCTAAGTGACTCAGTTCCAATTAGAGGTTCTACTTTTTGGAAAGCAATTCTCAATTATAAGGAAATCATCAAAAAGGGTTTAAGATGGGTTTTAGGCAATGGTGAGAGGATAAATAATTGGAATGATAGGTGGGCTAAGGATGAACCACTGATGCAATATCCTAACTTAGCATGAATCAGAGATATCACGGAAGAACTCATTGGCAAAAAAGTCTTCGATTATATGGTTGAGGATAGAGGCAGAATGAAGTGGAAACAAATAAGGATTTAGGTATTTCAAGTGGAATCAAATGATATTTATAAAATTCTCGGGCAACATTTTATCCCCATGAGACCCAAGGAAGATCAAGTGACATGGGCTCCTACGAAAAACAGACAGTTCATTGTTAAATCATCTTACAAGCTTTTGCTTGATGATGAGGATTTTGTCCTCCAAAAGGACTTAGTTTGGATAAAAAATTTAATTCCAAAAATTACAATCTTTTCATGGTTGGTTATCCAAGGAAGAATTCTAACCATTGATAATATGATGAGTAAAGGTATTTATATCACTAATCTTTGTTATATGTGTAGGGCTAATTGGGAGACCATTTATCACATTTTCCTTGAGTGCCATTTTTCCTTGACTATCCTAAGTGGGGTTTTTTAGGCCTTCAATATTTCCTGGGTTAAACCAGCCATCGTACTTGATTTTTTCATCCAGTGGCCTTGCCCCTTTTCAATCCAAAGACTTAGATACATGTGGAAAATTTGTCTCAATCACTATCTTTGGTAGGTGTGGTTAGAAAGGAACCATAGAGTCTTTAATGAGTCTATCCATGATAATCAAACTATCATTGCCAGGATCCTATCCTTTGCCAATGAGAATGTGAACCTTATCCCTTTTGATAGTCGTAAACCTCATCTGCAAGAGACCACGATTGCTTAATCTTTAAGATTAACCTTGTTAGATGAGTTTTTGCCTAGGGTAGTCAACCCTAGAGCCAATGTTAAGTGGTCCCCACCTCCTACAGGTTGGTTTAAGCTTAATTTTGATGGAGTGGCTAAGGAAAATCCTGGTAGAGTAAGAACTAGCGACATTGTGCGAGATCATAATGGGAATATGATGCTTGTGTTTTCAAATATTTGGGAACAAGGACAAACAACGAAGCTAAAGCTAGAGCTATGTGGAGAGGCCTTCAAATGAATCAAGACTTAGAAGGCAATTTGATCATAGAATGAGAATCTATGCATGTTATAAATATCCTCAATAATTGGAAAACACCTCCTTGGAGGATTAAAAGAATTTTTGAAGAGGCTAGGATCCTTTTCCAGGGAAGATAGGACAAAAAAACCCAACATGTCTTTCGGGAAGCTAACAAAGTTGTTGATAAGCTGGCCAATTTGGGTGTCGATGGTGATAGACTTTTCAAATGGGAACACGGTATCCTGAGCAAAGTAGAGGAGCTTATTCAACAAGAATTCCAAGAATGATAGTCAAATTTACCAATAGGGAAGGCATTGTAAGTTCGAAGGCTATGAGTATTCCCATCTCTTTTTTGAAATGGACTCACAATAAAAATTATCCAAGCTATCAGTCTTGGTGGATGCTACTTGGAAATACCACAAAGACTAATGGGGATAGTCACATGTCAGATAACATGGCTCCTAGTCATCTTAGTAATTTGAGGTTGGTTGATAATCACAGGGCAGGAAAGAAATGGCAATATAAGACTTCAAACCATAGCCACGTTGACCACCGGATAGCCACCACCATAAATCTAGCCATCAGGTTCACTTATCCAAGGCTGATTGGCCAAGATGGGATATGGTCCCAAAGCATGTCATATACGGAAGAAAGCAATTACCAAATAATTATTAAGAGTAACTATCAATACAAATCTTGTGGGAGTTTTTTCAGTACTTTGCTATGTGTGTCTACAAATTTTTGTTTCTCCACTATTTCAAGGAAGGGATCTGTGTCTGTTTCTTTTTTTGTAATTATGATGCAGGTGTGTTTTCTCGGGGTATACCCAAAATGTTGTATGGGAAGTTTATTTTTGATAATAGGCTATGTGCCTTACCGGATGTAATGGCTTTGGCGGCATGTAGATTTTACATATATAGGATCCTTAGTAAGGACATGTTCATCAATAGCCCTGGGCTGATTTTTGTAAAAGGTTTTGGGTCAACCTATAAAACCCGGTATTAATGCTATAGTATCTTATCTACCAAAAATAAAATGTCTTGAGGAACAAATTTTTTACTTACAATCTTCAACAAGGATTACCTATGGGTAGGAGAATTTTGCAAAAGCTCTAAGAGGGAAATATTGGATGGGGTACTAGCTAGTTGTTGTTGAATTTCAAAGGAGAACTTAGGTTGTGGTTTCAACACTAAGGGTGGGTTTTCTACTCTTGTGTCCCTTTTTATAATAGTATTCAAAACTAAGGGTGGTTTAGAAGGTTGGTTGGATGTAGAAATCATATCCTACTAAGGTCATTGAGTCAATTTGGCCTGAGCTTGTTACCTTGTAGTTGTTGCGATCATACCAACCATATTGTTGTAGGAAGGTGGTGCATTATGATATGACACTTGATTAGTTGCATGTTTCCCATGCTTAGAGTGAGAATAGGGGATCATTGAGACCCCCATACTTGATTAGTAGTAGGTGCTTATTCAGATATGAAACTCAAATGTTTGTTGGAGTAGGTTGAGAATCCTCTATAACAAGATGACTTGCATCGATTAAGTCTTGAACCACATGTTTCAATATCTTATATGAATTTATTGATGAGCACCAGAAATGCTCATATTTTGTACATATTTCTTTGATCAATATGCGGTTGTATAATAAGGATTGCATACTTTTATGAATGATTATATAGATATTTGATATAATTATGTGTGTTATCTAATTTGTGTGCTTTTAGTATGTTTTGTGTAATTGCAGTTGATTTAGTTAGATTTGGAACAGTCGAGGTCCTTTTGATGGACCTGGCACGTTATTTCATTGGGGGTCAATGTAGAGAACATAGGCGCCTCCCTGCAATCGAAAGGCGCCAAGGGAACAAGCGCCTCCCTACAGTCGGAAGGCGCCAACTGAATACTAGCGCCTCCCTACAGTCGAAAGGCACCAACTGAAGACAAGCGCCTCCCTACAGTCGAAGGCGCCAACTGAATACCAACGCCTCCCTGCAGTCGAAAGGCACCAACTGAATATCAGCGCCTCCCTACAGTCGAAAGGCGCCAAACCAAAGACGAGCGCCTCCCTACAGTCGGAAGGTGCCAACTGAATGTGAGTGCCTCCCTGTAGTCGAAAGGCGCCAACTGAATGCGAGCGCCTCCCTGCAGTCGAAAGGCACCACTGATTCTTTGCCCATTGACCAGACTCAAAGGACGTGGACAGTAGCAGCTGGTGCAGTTCCAGCTCTGCATCATGCAGAGCTAAATTGGAGATAGCACCAACGTATCAAAACGTCTTACGGATGCCAGGCAAAGCACGAACCGAAACGAACACGCCGCCATCAAAATAGAATGCCAGACGTCGATTGCATTCGCCAGACTATTCTAATTTAGTCTGGGAAGAATCGACTGTTGTAACCACTTCTATAACAGAAGTTCTACGGGTGTGTTATATAAACACACGCAGATCATTCTAAAAATATATATAGAGATATAGAAAATATATGTGGAGATAGAGAGATATTTAATCCATTTTAGAGTTACATTGTAATGCGTTGATAAATATATTACAGTTACAGAAGTTCTAAAGCGCGTGTTCGATCGAGAAGAAGCTGTTGGAGCCTGGGCCCACTCCAAGCCAGTATTTCTTCCCCATTTCCTTCTTGTTTATTTATGTTAATTAGTTTATTGCTTTCATAGGAATGTTCATTAGTTTACTAGTTCCAGTGATTGTCGTAGGTTTATTTTCAAGAATATGTACATGATTTATTTCTGTAGATTTAAATTATGTTCTTCTTACGTAATTTATTGAGGAGTGCGAGAATGATTGACAACCATCTCAAGAACACCCCCCAAACGTAGGATTAGCAGATTCACCTCCAGTGGTATTGTAGTAACCTAATTCCGACTCTTCGCAAGTTTACGAAGCTCCCTGGGTTGATAATTAAATGCACGGGCATGTGACAAAAATAGGAAACCATTCACCTTGTTTGGCCCGCAACATTTTGGCACCGTTGCCGGGGAAGCATCTTAATTAGATTACTTACAATACCCTAAAACCTTCTATCTGACCTTGTATGAGTTCTTCGAGAAGAAGAGGACCTGACGGTCGCTTTATAAGAACTAATCCATCAGGACCTGAGTCAGTCGAGCATTTTGGATTTGAGTTAGACCCGCCCGACCTACCAGCAGTCCATTGGAGTGAGGAACCACACTTTGTGCAAAGTGCCACCTCATCCCATCAACAAGGGGATGAACGAATCATCACAAATCCCCTGTTTAATAGGACTCCTCTAGAGGAAGCCCTGTTGTGGAAGGCTATGGAGGATCAGATGATCTCGCCAGACAACCTTAGAGCATTAACTCAAAAAGTTTTAAACGATCGGAAGGCCATAAACGCTGCATTAGAAACCACATTTCCTGAAAAAATGGTAGATAATGATGAAGTCTCATCTGGATTTAGTTTCCCAATAGAGGAGGGAGTAGGAGATACCAAAATGAAAAACATATCCCCTGCTCACCTTCCGTCCTTCAAAGGACACCCGACTGAGGACCCTGACCTATTTTTATTCAAATTTGATGTTTTGTGCAGGTCTATGGATTACAAATCAAATGCACAGAAGTTGAAATTATTTCCTTCTACATTAGACGATGCAGCTCTGCGATGGTTCATCGGTATGGGAGACAAACACATCACCACCTGGGACCAGATGAAGACGCTCTTTCTAGAGCAATATCAAGATTTCGAGAGAGCAAGAGACTCCAGGGAGGAGGTCCTGAGCATGACACAAAGAGAAGATGAGTCTCTCGAGGAGTATTGGGAGAGATTCACCTTTAATCTTCAATGGTCCCCTCACTCGAAGCTATCTGATAAGTCCCTCAAAAGCATCTTCTTGAGGGGACTTACCAATGAGTCACTGGAGGCTCTCAACATGATCTCTGGAGGTGATGTCTATCAGCATGCTATGGACAACATCCGGCAATTATGCCGGAACTACTCGAGAAGGTGAGGCAAAATCACCGCCAGGACCATGAAGGCGACTGCTCGATCACCAAAATAGAAATAGGCAACATGCTGGAGGATTTGAAGAGCGAAATGCTCTCATCTCTAGCACTGCAGATGGATACGCTATTGTTAGAAAAGAAGAAACAAGAAAATGACGCAGCATTAGCCTATTTTTGCCCAAAATGCAGAGGAAGGCACGCAAAGAATGCATGCCCAGAAAACAAGGTCAGAATATGCGTAGTTTGCAAGCTGAATCATAAAACTCGATTGTGCCCACAACTGCCCAGTAACCAGGAAGTGGCTGAGAACACGAAAGCCTACTTCATAGGCAATAGGAAGAGTTGGCCATAGCCCCCCATGGGGAATATACCAACAGGAATGCCATCATATGGGGGAGGGTCATACATGCACCAAGGACCCCCTCAACCACCTAATATGGGGTGGTGGGGACCGTCACCCTGGACGAACGCACCCCCAACAGCATTCCCGAATCAGCAGCCATGGATGCCATATCCATATCCTGGGCAATAGTGGAGAGGCCACAATGCATGGAATCAGACTCCATAGAATGCAGCTCCTGCTCACATCCAATAGAACTTACCAGCATTGCCAGTAGCGAGACCTGCATAGCTACCAGCACAACCGACAACAAACCCGAACAACAGAGTAAATCAGTCGGCATACAACGTAGAAGGTGAGATGTACCATATGTACAATATTCAGCTTAGATCAGGTAGGCAGCTAGGAGTAGAGACACCGCCTCTGGTAGAAGAGGAGGAAGAAGTGGTAGAAACTCCTCCACTGGTAGAAGAGGAGGAAGAAATCGAGGAGACACCTCTGGTAGAAGAGGGAAAAGCACTTGAGAGAGCGGAGGCTCCATTTCCTAGCCGATTGTAGGAACAAAGAAAAACAACACAGCCAGAATTTGACATCTTGTCGAGCTTGAAGAATCTCACGGTGACAATCCCATTATTTCAAGCAATTCGAGATGTCCCCATTTACACCAAGGCAATTAGAGAAATGTGTCTAAGGAGACCGGGATGGAAAGTTACCCAGACTATCAACGTCGTGGGTAAACTGGCAGATCTAATGATGGGTAGAACACATCATCCAAAGTATGCAGACCCAGGCAACCCAGTGCTGACCATAAAAATTGGAGGACATTCCCTGTCCAACACACTGGTTGACCTCGGGGCAGCCATCAACGTGATGCCTCAAGAGACCATGCAGAGGCTGCGGCTCACGAACCTAAAGCCAACCATGACAGTGCTGCAGTTAGCCGATCGATCAACCGTGTCGCCGAAAGGGATGCTGGAAGATGTGATCGTAACAGTCAGTGCATGGGAATATCCAGCCGATTTTTTAGTTTTGCAGACCAAGACCAGGCTGGGCGGTTACCCGCTCATTTTGGGGAGGCCATGGCTGGCAACAGTTGACGCTTACATCAGCTACCGGGATGGGCTAATGACCATCTCCAATGGGCAAAATGTCAAAAGGCTGACCATTTCACCGCCAGCTCAGTCTATGGACTCGACAGAAGAACCCAGGATCACCGAGCATGGAACTACGGAGTTGTCCATAATCCAGCCGGTGATGACCTTGGAGGAGGTGGCAGAAGAGGATGAGGATGGTGCTATCATGGAGTTTCTCCATGGAGAATCATCCACCCCCGCACTTGGATCACCATTGACTAGCGCCCAAGATCAACACATCCAACAAATACACGTTGGGCCAGGGAGGACATTAAACGTCAACAGCAGGTTGATGCCCATACAGCTAGAAAAATTGGAGGAGCTTCTGGTAAAACACCAGCAAGCATTTGCATGGGACTACGTAGATATGCATGGCATCAGCCCAAAAATATGTACCCATCGGATTTATTTAGATGACCAGGCAACTCCTAGTCGGCAGCCATAGAGAAGGATGAACCCAGCAATGAAAGACATTGTCAGAGAAGAACTGCACAAAATTCTAGCTACCAAACTCATATATCCAATTTTTGACAGTGAATGGGTATCACCATTAGTGGTGGTCCCCAAGAAGAATGGGAAATGGTGGATCTGCGTGGACTACCGGGCGTTGAACAAGGCGACTAAGAAAGACCACTTCCCACTCCCGTTCATCGATCAGGTCTTGGACACACTCTCAGGAAGAAAATACTTCTCCTTTCTGGATGGATTCAGTGGTTACAACCAGATCCAGGATAGGGGAAGAAGATCAAGATAAAACAACGTTCACCTGTCCATGGGGAACGTTTGCCTATAAGGTATTGCCTTTTGGACTGTGCAACACATCGGCCACCTTTCAAAGGGCGGTGCTTAGCATATTCTCTGATATGATAGGAGACGGGGTGGAAGTATACATGGATGACTTCACCGCCTATGGAGAAACCTTCGAAGATGCAATGACAAATCTGGAAAGAGTGCTCGACAGGAGCAAGGAAAATCATTTGTCCCTAAGTAATGAAAAATGTTTTATGATGATGTAGGAAGGCATCGTGTTGGGACACCACCTCTCTATAGAAGGAATAAAAGTAGACAAGAGGAAGATCGAGGTCATCAGAGACCTACCTAGCCCCAGAACGTAGAAGGAGGTAAGAAGTTTCCTTGGATCAGTCGGGTACTATCGACGATTTATCGCCAAATTTAGTAAGATTGCCAAACCACTGCACACCCTACTTTCTAAGGACGTAGAGTTCAATTGGATGGGAGACTGCGAAGAAGCGTTCCAATTGTTGAAAGAAAAATTGATATCTGCACCGGTCTTGAGAGGACCGAATTGGGCCATACCATTCCATATTTACTGTGATGCATCTAACGGTGCGATCGGAGCGAGTCCTCGGGCGAGAAAGACGACGAAGAATTTTATGCCATCTATTATGTCAGTAAAAACTTGGCGGGAGCAGAGCTCAACTACACAGTGACAAAAAAATAATTCCTCACAGTTGTCCATGCAATAAACAAATTCTGCCACTATATAACGGGATACAAGGTCTTCGTCCATACGGACCACGTGGCTATCAGGTATCTGATGAGCAAGCCGGCCATTGGTGGCAGAATTATCAGATGGCTATTGCTATTGCAGGAATTCGACATCACTATAGTCGATAAACCAGGCAAGGACAATGTCATGGCAGATTTTCTGTCCAGATTGATACCAACAGATCATCAAGCAGTGGAAGATCAGTTTTTGGATGAACATTTGTTCGCTATTAGTGAACAAACTCCGTGGTATGCAGACATAGCCAATTACTTGGCCACCGAAAGGACCTCACCTGCTCTCTCCTACCGAGAAAAGTAGGCGGTCATAGAGAAGAGTGCATCATTCCTTTGGATGGATGGTCTCCTATTTAAAATAGAACGGGACCAAATAATAAGAAGATGCATAGCAGAATAGGAGTTTTCAGAAGTGCTCAAGGCATGTCACGATGAGCCATGCAGAGGACACTTTGCAGGGAAACGAACTGCCTACAAAATCCTGCAGGTTGGGTATTTTTGGCCCACTCTGTTCAAAGACGCGACAACATATACCAGCAAGTGTGACGAGTGCCAGAGGATGGGTAGACCAACCCACCGGGATGAAATGCCCCTACAGCCCTAGGTACACCTGGAACCTTTCGATAAATGGGGCATGGACTTCGTGGGACCATTCAATCCACCTTCGATGGGAAGGAGGTTTATTCTGGTCTGCACGGATTACGTCACCAAATGGGTGGAAGTGCAGGCATTAAGGGACTCAAAGGAAAGAACGGTCGCCGATTTCTTATTTGCCCATATTTTCACATGATTTGGGGTTCCTCGGGAGATAACAATAGACCAAGGGCCCCAATTCACCTCCAAATTGATTGAGGAGCTGATGGAGCAGTATAGAGTTTGGCACAATAAAACCATGCCCTACCATCCGTAGGTGAACGGGCAAGTAGAAGTGACAAACAGGGAGATAGAAAACATCCTGACCAAAACCGTGTAGCAACACAAGAAATATTGGGCCACACGGTTGCCAGAGGCAGTTTGGGCATACAACACCACGTGGAAATCCACCACAGGATGCACACCTTTCCAACTGGTCTATGGGAAAAATGCGATGATGCCCATCGAGTTCGAAATCAAAACTCTGAGGACGGCTTCAAAATTAAATTTGAGCTTGGACGAAGCTCAAAAATAGAGGATTCGCCAGCTAGATCAGCTGGAAGAAATCGACTGGATGCTTTGCGAGAGGATAGAGATTATACGAAGCGAGAGAAAGAAGTGGCATGATAACCACATCAAGTTGAAGAAGTTCCAGGTAGGGGAATGGGTACTGTTGTATGATTCTCGGTTCCAGGAAAGGAAGGGCAAACTTATGTAGAGGTGGATGGGGCCGTATGAGGTGGCAGAGCTCATTAGGAATGGGGCGGTGCACGTTAAGACCATTGACGATAGCAACACCATGTTCACAGTCAATGGCCACCGACTACGCCCCTATAATACGTCCGAAACGTTATAGGTGGAATCCAGAGTAGGCATGGGGGAGACCCCATCTTGCTAGATCTGGACCGAACTCTCACAGGTGAAATGGTGGGCATGAAAGTGCTCACCCAATTTTTTAGTTAATATAGTTTTTTTTGTAATGTGTGTTTTTGCAGGGACGACGCCCGCATGCAAGCTGCAGGCATCCTAATCCAGGGCCTAACAGGCACGGAACACGTCTAACTACCTTTATTTTCCTTTTTTTTTGGTTGCTTTTTGTAGGTGGAGGACCTGACAGCACGAGGGATAGGTATCTGGGAAACCAGGCCTGATTCGGCTCAGCATTCCGACATCGGCTCGTAGGTAGAATCTGGGCAGCGTAAAAAAAACTGGGAAGGCTTGATCACCCTTTTTCCAGTCAAATCGCCATCCAGAAGAAGGCACCTTATGGCGGTCAGAAGGTGCCAAGTCCAGAAGAAGGCGCCTTACGGCATCCAGAAGGCGCCAAGTCCAGAAGAAGGCGCCTTACGGTAGTCAGAAGGCGCCAAGTCCAGAAGAAGGCACCTTACGGTAGTCAGAAGGTGCCAAGTCCAGAAGAAGGCGCCTTACGGTAGTCAGAAGGTGCCAAGACCAGAAGAAGGCACCTTACTGCATCCAGAAGGTGCCAAGTCCACAAGAAGGTGCCTTACCGCACCCGAAAGGCGCCCATCTAGAAGAAGGCACCTTACTGCATCTGGAAGGCGCCAAATCGGAAGACAACGCCTTCCACCTATGAAGTTCTAATATATATATATATATATATATATAATAAAATAAATAGGCGCCTTCCGTGGCAGGAAGGCACCAAATCAAAAAAAAAAGCCAGTCGAAGGTGCCTTCCAACATCAGGAAGGCGCATTCATCCAGCCGAGGTGCCTTCCAACATCAGGAAGGCGCATTCGTCGAATACGCCTTCCAACATCAGGAAGGCGCATTCATCAAGACGAACGCCTTCCAACATCGGGAAGGCGCAAACCAGAAGGAGGCGCCTCCCACATTGGGAAGATGCATGCAGGAAAAAGTGCCTCCCAGCCAATCAGAGGCGCCTCCCTGCAGCTAGAAGGCGCATTCATTCGACGAAGAGCACCGATAACGTTGGAAAGGCGCTACAAGGGCACCATCCACATGGGGAAGGTATCGGACGCCTCGGGCAGAATGAAGCATCGCACGAATCAGTGACATCAAATGACCACACCCCTCCCTCGTGTCACAAGTCAGCAAATCAATGGCTACCACGACAACTGGAATGCCGAATCAGGTACGCACATACTAAATCAAATCGTTTATATAATTATTTATAAATACGCAGTACCAAAAAAATACCGTCATCATAGAGATCGTATCCCCCCATAGCCAGAACCACGTGCCAATGAGAGGGCGCCTTCCATAACTGCTAGGGTTAGGCGTCTTTTCTATAAGAAGGCACCTTCCTGCAGAAGGAAGGACAGAAAAATATACAGCACCAGAAGGCGCCATGGGAGGAAGGTCCAAGAACCACGCGATCAAAAAGAATGAACCCAGCGATACTGATGGAATCAGAGGGGCAATGAAGACCCAATTCAAAGCTGAGGGGTGGCTCGAATACTGCACCCTGGTCAGTCAGGGCCAGGATGTGGAGGCAGCTAGAGAATTCGCCACCTCTTTGAGGGGCGATGCGGCCCAAGTACGAGGGGTGGAAATTCTAGTCACCCCTGAGTTCATCTCACAGGCGACTGGATTGCCTCTCACGGGGGAATGTGCATACAAGGGCAGAGTGCTAAAGCTATACACCGAAATACTGCTGCCAGGAGGAAATGTGCAGATAGACAGGGAGGGGTTACTCAAAAATAGTCTCCCCATGAATATACGGAAGATGTTCGAGTAGATTGCTCGATTCTTCACATGCACAGGGAAGTATACGCATCTGAACATTAATCATGTGCACTTCCTCAATCACCTAGTGCATGGAAGGAAAATAAATATACCCTTCTACCTAGTGACTGCTCTGAAAGATGAAGCGGCTCGGTACCAAAAGGGGGCACCATCCGCCTTAGCCCACCATGGGCTGATATCGGCATTGGTCCACCACGCAGAAGCACAAAGATAGAACCGCGACGTAGAGGGAGATGGCGGCCAAATAGAGCAACACAATGTGGTTGCCAAATTAGGGCAAGGCGAAGCATCCCCTATAGAGGAGATAGCAAACATCGGGCAATTGGCGTCACCCTATTTTCTAGGAGGGGTAGAGCAGTCACCGGTGCCCGAAGACATAGAGGACAGAGGGCATTCCCTAGTGCCCGAGTATGAGGAGGAAGGAGCGCCACTCGCTGGTGGTGAGGACGAACCAATCCCTAGGAGGAAACGTCTACGGTGATTCCTCTCGATAGAGGAAGGACAGAGTGACCCGGAGATAGACGTTGCCACCCAAACCCTCTGAGAATTAACAAACCAGAGCCCACAGAATGAAGGAACTTTTAGGGGTAACGACCAGATCGATGCGGCCTTGGAGGAGGCGCTCGACTGGCAAACCGATTGCTGGATGGCACAGCAGACTCTGGAAGATTTCCAGAACCAGCATAAAAGGGAATTGGAGGAAAGGGATAGATGAATCGCTCAGCTCGAGCAGCTGGTCTGGCAGTTGCAGGAGGAAAATCAGGTGCTCCAGGACAGAGGAACAACAAGACAGGAGGCGGCCACTCAGACTGATTGGGCAGATGAAGTGCCGACGAACTCTCCCACATCCATCGAATGAGTATTCTCTTCGGGGGAGATTCGATCGGACGCCCGATAGAGCAGCCCGGAGGCAGGGGAGGATTCCTCTATTTTTAGGGGTGAAAAGGAAAGAAGTCCTACGAGGCCCCCTGTCATTGTCCTGAGTGACACAGAGCAGGACGAAGGTCTCCCACAATAGATAGGACCAGAGGACATGGAGGACCTCCCCAGGCCTGAAGAAGGAGAAGAGCCTGAGGGGTCGACACCAGGTAGATAGGAGAATGAAGGATCACCCCCAGAGATAGTAGCACAGCCGATCCTTCGGAGTAAAGAGAAGTCCCCAAAGGAGAAAGAAGAGACCCCGGTCCGAGCCACCACATTTTCTACAGAGGCCAAGGCAAAGAGGCCCAGGACGGCTCGACAGAAGGTGAAAGTGACCTTCGTCGAGTCAGAGGAGGACGAATGGGACATGCAGCTATTTTCTGAAAGGCAAAAATATTTTGAGTAGCTGCACAACGAAATGAAAGTAGCCAAGGAGGCCAGGAAGGCATCCTCGAGGATAAAAGGAGATTCTGGCATCTACATCAATCCGGTAGAAGACAGCCAGTTTTGGGACATCTATGGTTCATCCCGAGGGTGGCCTTCCATGATGAGGAGGTACTTGGAATGGTGGGGAGTATATGGCCCACAATTGGAGGCCATCGCAATTGCAAAGGAGAATGTAGGGCTTACCCCTGAAGTGGCCGGATTATACAAGGCCCAAGTAGTGCCTTCCAGAGAGGATAACTCGGATATCCCTCTAGCAGTGGTCAAACCTCCAGATGACGACCTCTGGCAAGCTTCCGAAGCTGCATTTCAATCGACAGGAACAACGCTGGCTAGACCACCACCAATAGCGGCCAGAACAAGAAGGGGACAATTGACAGCCGTAGTTTCCCATAGGCAAAGGCGAACCACACCTTCACATGCCGGCATGAAAAGATAGACTCGGGTCGTAGGGGCAGCCGAATCCTCCAAGAGATGGCGACGATGAAAATTCATAGGGCTACCTACAGTTTGGATGCCACGAGGGCGTGGCATATGTTAGGCGTGGGGGGATGATGAGCACCAGAAATGCTCATATTTTGTACATATTTCTTTGATCAATATGCGGTTGTATAATAAGGATTGCATACTTTTATGAATGATTATATAGATATTTGATATAATTATGCGTGTTATCTAATTTGTGTGCTTTTAGTATGTTTTGTGTAATTGCAGTTGATTTAGTTAGATTTGGAACAGTCGAGGTCCTTTTGATGGACCTGGCACGTTATTTCATTGGGGGTCAATGTAGAGAACATAGGCGCCTCCCTGCAACCAGAAGGCGCCAAGGGAACAAGTGCCTCCCTGCAGTCGGAAGGCGCCAACTGAATACTAGCGCCTCCCTACAGTCGAAAGGCGCCAACTGAAGACGAGCGCCTCCCTGCAGTCGGAAGGCGCCAACTGAATACCAATGCCTCCCTGCAGTCGAAAGGCACCAACTGAATATCAGTGCCTCCCTATAGTCGAAAGGCGCCAAACCAAATATGAGCGCCTCCCTACAGTCGAAAGGTGCCAACTGAATGTGAGTGCCTCCCTGCAGTCGGAAGGTGCCAACTGAATGCGAGCGCCTCCCTACAGTCGAAAGGCGCCACTGATTCTTTGCCCGTTGACCAGACTCGAAGGACATGGACAATAGCGGCTGGTGTAGTTCTAGCTCTGCATCATGCAGAGCTAAATTGGAGATAGCACCAACGTATCAAAATGTCTTACGGATGCCAGGCAAAGCACGAACCGAAATGAACACGCCGCCATCAAAATAGAATGCCAGACGTCGATTGCATTCGCCAGACTGTTCTAATTTAGTCTAGGAAGAATCGACTATTGTAACCACTTCTGTAATAGAAGTTCTGTGGGTGTGTTATATAAACACACGTAGATCATTCTAAAAATATATATAGAGATATAGAAAATATATGTGGAGATAGAGAGATATTTAATCCATTTTAGAGTTACATTGTAATGCGTTGATAAATATATTACAGTTATAGAAGTTCTAAAGCGCGTGTTCGATCGGGAAGAAGCTGCTGGAGCCTGGGCCCACTCCAAGCCAGTATTTCTTCCCCATTTCCTTCTTGTTTATTTATTTTAATTAGTTTATTGCTTTCATAGGAATGTTCATTGCTTTACTAGTTCCAGTGATTGCCGTAGGTTTATTTTCAAGAATATGTACATGATTTATTTCTGTAGATTTAAATTCTGTTCTTCTTACGTAATTTATTGAGGAGTGCGGGAATGATTGACAACCATCTCAAGAACACCCCCCAAATGTAGGATTAGCAGATTCACCTCCAGTGGTATTGTAGTAACCTGATTCCGACTCTTCGCAAGTTTACGAAGCTCCCTAGGTTGATAATTAAATGCACGGGCATGTGACAAAAATAGGAAACCATTCACCTTGTTTGGCCCGCAACATTTATCTTGTACCCATCCACTCTATGATACTCAAAATGTTGACCAGGCTTATACCAATCAGTCATAGTATTGGATTAGCTTATGGGAGGTAACTCAATCATGTTATCTTCCAATAGCTACTTTAGGACCCTCGAAATAGGTTGGTTGATTCTTGTAAAATTCCTTGGAGGTGTTTTGAGGTTTTCCAAGTACCATATTTTGTAGGGTATTAACAACACTATTGATAGATCTACTATTTGTTACCCCATCACAAAATACATGCTTGTTCTTATACTGAGTTTTCATGGTCCTATATTCTTCTCTCTTTGGCTTAATTTGATCTCTTAAAATAAGGGCTTGCTCTACCCTTCTTGCTAGATCTATTGCTTGGTCGAAAGAGGTAATAGTTGTTGTTTCCAATGCATATGACATTTGCTCTTGTAAATTTTCAATAAAAATCTCTAGCATGTCTCAAGGAGGTAAGGTGTATTTTAACCGTCCAACTAAACTTCTCCAACAAGACAAAAATTCTAAATTTTTTTCATATTTACATTGTTTCAACATATAAACTTCTTTCATAGTCATATTTTTCTCAATGTAAGCTCCAAATTGTTGAACAAACAACTCTACTATCTCTTAAAAATTCCTCAAAGAATGATGAGGTAGTTGATAATACCATTCCAATGCCATACCACCAAGCCTCTTAGGGAACTTATTTCATAACAACATGTCATCATATATAATATCATGGCACATTATCCTAAACATCCTTAAATGTTCAATTGGATCCCTTGTTCCCTTATAAATAGGTGAAATAAACATTTAAAAATGCTTAGGGTAGGGCCTAGATGCAATGATAGGTTCTAAGGGCTGATTGCACATTTACTTGTAGTTGTGGGTGAAACTTAGAGGTCGAATCATATCCACTCTTGAAACTAGTTGTTTCACCATACTTGTAAAAATTTGCATATCAATATTGTTGCTATGCAATGCCCCTAGGCTCTCTAGAGGAGGGTTATAAGTAGGTTTTTGGAAGGGAACTTGGCTAATATTGGAGGTATTTACATTGTTATGGTATGGTTTATGATATGTGGTATTGTTGTGGAGGATAATTGACATTTGGTGAAACAAAAGAACTAATGTTGAGATGATCAAAATGAGGAGGAAATTGAGCATATTGTTGAGATGCACTACTAGTTGGAGAAACTTGCATAATTCTTCCAATGTTGGTGGTTATAATAGTAATATATGTTGGTTTATATATAGAAAAATAGTTGACCATGTAATATCCATAGTGCACGAAGCACTTCAATCAAGAATATTATCCTCTCATATTGTTAGAGAGATGGGTAGTGTGCTCAAGGGTATGTGTGGAACCCTCCTTGAGTAATGGCCTAAAATATTGGTCCGAGCATTATTGATCGCTACAATAGTATATTAGAGCACTATGGAGAGTATACAAACCCTAACCTAGAATCCATACACTCCTTACTTTCTTTATTAGGAGTAGAGCTCATAGGACAAAATAATTGAAATTCAAAAAGTTTGGGAATAGATACGCAACTTGAAAACCCTTAAAAAGATAGTATAGGTTACCAAAAAATGTTATTTTGGGATATAGACCATTGTTATTGTCTCATAAAGCTAATAATTTTGGTATATAACACCCATACACCATTTTGGAACCCTTACTAAAAATAATAATTTTGGGATATAGCCCATTACGATTGTTTCATTGAGCTGATCGTATTGGTATACAACACCCATACACTTTTTTGGGACCCTTACTGAAAATAGTAAGTACTAAAAATAGCCTTTTATTTTTAGTAAATGCCCCTAAGACCCGTTATCAAGTAATGGAGGCTTGAATAAAAATGTTGGAGGAACAACTCTCCAAACTAGATACCCTCATAGAACTCAAGGGTCAAATATATTCTATCATCACCATAGTAGTAGACTACCAGCATAATAAGGACCAGATATGTTAGTATGTTGATATGTGAAATATTAAGAATCTAAATTTTGATGGGTTTGTCGAGAAAATCCTAGATGCTCAGAGGGGGAAAACTATTGATCAAAAAAAAATTTGTAGGGTCTTTAATGAGGAGAACATTCATTGACATGTGAACAATAGAGGCATGAACCCATGACTACCTAAAATAGAATTTTTAAGGTTTAATAGAATAATGCCATAGAGTTGGTTGATTAAGGTTGATCAATGGTATGAACTTCATGAAACTCCATTTTATCAAAGGATATTTGTAGTTTTCTTTCATTTTATTTTGGAAGCACTGCATTGGTACCAGTGGTTGAGAAAGGAAGTTCTTGTTCTTGGGTGGACATAATTTAAGAGAGAAATCCTTAGTTAATTTGGGCCATATGAGTTTGAATATTTTATCAGAGCACTCACTAAGTTGATACAAAAAAGTAATGTGTCTAAGTATATCACTACTTTTGAGAAGCCTTCCAATAGGACTGAATATATTCCTAATGAATTATTAAAAATCTATTTTATTAGCGACCTTAAGGAATAGATAAGGAGTAATGTTTAAATTATTAAATCAACCACTTAAATGACAACCATAGGGCTAGCTAAAATTTTCAATAATAAATGGAATACTCAAAGAAAGGCTTCTAAACCTCCTTCATTTCAAAATAGATTTTTTGCATCCACCAATAATAATTCTCCAAAGCCCCAATGGTTAATAGGTTAATGCTATAGGAGATGGGCAATTGCATATCAAAGGGACTCTGTTATAATTGTAATGAAAAATAGACCATGGAACATGTTGTGGCTGCTCCACAACGTACCCCAAAATTGGGGACCCACCTTTTTATTTTTGGTGTTTGGGTGTTTGCGTGTTGGTTTCGAGTGTCTAATGATCGGTTTGTTTTGAATTTACATTTGTCATTAGTTTTTGTCAGTAATGTTTTGTTGTCGATGATATTTTATTGTTGACGAATTTTTCTTGTCGATGACTTTTTATTGTCGATGACTTTTTCTTGTCGATGATATTTTATTGTCGATGACTTTTTCTTATCGACGACTTTTTATTGTCGACGACTTTTTCTTGTCGACTATTTTATTGTTGACGACCTTTTCTTGTCGACGATTTTTGTCATCAATTTATTGTTGACAATTTTTAATCGTCATTGTTGGGTGTGGAGTTTAATAAGACATTAAAGTTGAGTATTTTTAAATAAAACATAAAAATTCAATCATTTATATATGTAATATGTTTTAATATATTATGTATATAAATAAAATAAAAAAATTCAAAAAGGATAAAAAATATATATATATTATTATTACTATTATATATTTTATACATAATAGTAATAATAATATATTAATAAAAAAAAAGACAGCATTAATATTTATATACAATGAAAATAATTAAAAAAAAAAATGAAAATATATAAAACAAGCATAGGGATATGCTTTCACCTTTCATAATAAAAGGTACTTTTTTTTTTAATGAAAGGCTTTACCTTTCTGCTTGTTATATATGCATAAGATTTTACTAAAACTAAAGGTTTAAAGTTTGTCTAATGTGCATATTTTGGAGCCTACGTGGACCATGCTGGGTAACGAGTTGAACTAGGTGTAGATGAAGACCAATGATACACACCGACGAGCGATTATGTGGATGAGGAATATTGAATCTTTCATCAGGCGGAAGACATAGGCCACAGCGAAAGGGTGTTTGGAGAATACGACAGAAAGGTGAATACAAAAATGATCAGGATAGCAACAGTGTCGAAATTTTTGGCTCGACAATAGGGTAATGGCGGACGCCACGGACGAAGCAAGGTATTATGTGGATGACTTGGTACTTCCGATGGACACCATGAATCTCGACAATGTGATGTTGATCGATGGTGAAGACATCTCTTGAAGGAATTTCCAATGATGAATGGTCAGAAGGTATTTCTGACATTGTCATAAATGCACAAATATTAAAGGTGAAAATGGTTCCCTATGTGGAAGATATGTCTCTCATGTAAGATATTATGAAACAAATAAATTGTCCTAAACATAGCTAGTGTAGTTTAATATCGATTGGGATGTTACTTTATGTCTCTCATGCAAGATATTATGAAACGAATAAATTGTCCTAAACATAGCAAGTGCAGTTTAATATCGATTGGAACATTTAATAGCAAGTGCAGTACATGATGCTATGACAATGGACTCCCGAAAACCGATGCAGCATGCATAAATTATGGGAGCAAATAGGGAATATACAAAGAGGAACAACGTGAGATTTGCTATCATCGTCAATGGAGGATAGTAATAAAATTTGGAAATTGGGTTAGTATGGTAGAGATTTATCGGTTGTAGGCAATGAGACGCCATGGAGTTGATGATCTGACGTAAACGAGCAACATTGATTAACAGAAAATTATAACGTGACACCATGGAAGGCATGAGACGATCGATATACATGGACCTACTGGACGTGTTGTAGTGAACAGTCAAATCTGAACCAATACTGAAGGAAGATGGTATCCAATGTGGACTATATGATCGGATGAATCTGACAAGCGGACGCTGCATCAAGTGAATGGAGTTGAAATCCAATAGCTGGGAGTAAGCCAAAAAGTTAACAAATAGGGATTGATTGGTTGAGATATCGCCAGCCACCTTGGAAGATTTCAAAATTGGAAATTTTCACTGGCAGTGACACAGATAAATGGCGATATCGATGACTATTTCATGTTTAAGAGTAGTGTATACAATAGTTCGATGAGAGCAGCATTAGATGACACCTTTGCTGATGTGGCGTTAAGGATGACTAAGTGGATGATAAGGATGATAGCTTGGATGAAACAAACAATGATAAATATGGTGTTGAGCAACATTGATAGTGATGCAGCATGCATGGAGTGCCTGGTAAGATACCTAAAGGTAGGCAATGTGGATAGATATGTGAAATGGATAGATTTTATCTAATCGATGGATATCAGTGTGAGCTCTGGATGATTTATAGTGTAGACAAATATGTGGAATTACCAAGGAGGCATGTGTTCAGAAGGGTTCAGAAGGGTTACACAGAGGCTTTCACGTGGACGTTTGCCATATGGATTTACAATAGCAAACAACATTTTTCATTGTATTATATCATGTGTCAATGAGGCACATGAAACAATATTTGATCACAAAAATCTTGAGAACATCGTAGGAGGCACTAAAATTTACAGTAGCATGGATGACAGGATTTACCTGCTACTAGCTGCATATGCACGATAAGTACAACGAGAGAACAGACAATTCAAGTTGATAATTCCAATGATAAGTTAGAGAAGCATGCCATGTGGACTGTTACAGACCACCCTATCAAGCTACGTTGAGCAGATATTAGAAATGGGTGTGCAGTGGGCGTTTCCACCAAAGGGGTATTCCTTGCAACGATGTCGGTGGCTGGTGGACAGGAGCATAACGTCTGTGGCACACGAAGGTAGACTAGAGCACTTGTGAGTGATTATATATAAACTGCCTTTGGGAATAAGGTTTGGGGATGATAATGGTATGAGATATTCACACTTGTCATAAACTAGAGGCGGTTACAAAGGTATTCATGATGTCTGGTTAAAGGAAAAAAGAGACGCTTCAGTATCAAATGAAAATATGAAACAAAAACCAAATTAGGAAGATGAAATAGAACAGGAAAAGAGTCTCCCATGGAAGCTGAAACGAAGAGCAACAAACATTTTAAATATGCTATGAAAAGAGAAAAGGGGGGTTGGAAACTTTTCAGAGAAGATTGCAGGAATGAAGGCAAGGCCTTGACACTGGGTTTTTCTAGATATTTTCCTTCCACAATGGACTAGTTTGGGAAAACCAGAAATTCTGCTATTGTAAAATGACATTTTTAATGCAGGAGTTTTCAGAAATTTGCATCTTGTGGGCAAGAAAGAAGGAGATTCTCTTTGCATGCTATGGATTTAATGTCTATTTCTTTTCTCTTTTTCAGATTTCGAGTTTGTAGATGGAGTTAATGCAAGTTTGCTTGGTTGCTTCATGTGAATACTTGAACCTGAAATTTATTTTAAACCCTAGGAACCAACACTTAGTCTATGGGGATTGTGCTTGTTTTGCAAGTCCAATAGGTTAGGTTGCATGCATGGAAACCTCACATCTTCGGTTTTGTCAAAATAGGATAGCATCATACTGAATGCATTTTATTTTCAGTTTTCTGCATTTCATTTTCATTTTTCTGCATTTTATTTTTCCATAAATTTTAACTTTTTTTAAATTTTCAGGCATTAAAATAAACATTAAAAAAATTTCAAAATCCAAAAATAATTTCACCATTGCGTAGGTTATACTTCAGACCTCAAATACACACTTTGAAATTTCATTTTTGGAGTGGTTTAGTATTTTTAAAAATTCATCGAAGTTGCTATTTTACTACAGATTTTAAAAATCCGAAAATACAAAATTTCCATTTTAAGGTCAAATTTCATTTTTTCAGTTTTGTTTTGCACTCATGAGCCTATGATGACATTCCCTTCATGAAAATTCCAATTTCATTGAAGGTTTTATGTTTTATGGCATTTTACAAATTTCCATTTTTGGAGCCTAAAATTGCCCTCTCTTCATAAAAATTCTAATTTTACGAAAAAGGGGTAATTTGAGTATTACATTGAAGGTCTTTTCTTCAAAGCACTTAATTGTTCATCTTGATGAAAATTTGATTTCATTTAAGAGGGATAAGTTAAAGTGCCATTTAAAGCCCTTTATTCAAAGCCATAAATTATTGCCTCTTTGTGAAGATCTATTTCACCGAAGAGGGATGGTTTATCGATCACATTGGAAGCTATCTTCATCTTCATGATAAGAAGCCATATTTGGACTTAATAAAGAAGATAAAATCTACCTTAAAATCCTCAATATAAAAGGAATTAAGGCACTACATTGTGGTCATATGAGGGCCAACTCACATTTGCTTTATTTTGGTTCAATGAACAATCACTAAAGTTTCATGGTAAAATAAACCAACATTGCCCCTTGTTTACAGTTAATTACAATCACTAAGGTGTTCCAAGCATTTAAATTGAATATCTTTATTTGATATTACTAATACACATATGCAAATGCTAAATATAGCGGAGACCTTGGAGAAGTTGTTTGTTTAACTTCTTTGCAAGAGGGGATTTGGAACCCAAATCCTAAAGGAGAGTGTACTTTCACAATTGGGTGAAAATACCACTCAACATAACAAAAATGTAAAACCCAATGCCTTTACCTCTTTGATATGAGCAATACTTTAGCTCATTCTATAGACATAGAGGAAAACTATGGATATAGCAGAAAAATGAGTAGATGTAGAACCTCTTGTTGAGAAAATGACACATTGTCAAGGGTATACCAATGTACTTGGAACAAAGATTTGTTCCCTCTTTAAAGGTAAATGTATTTCTCCCAAGGTTTGAGTATGCCAGGTCTTGGCTAGTGCTGAAAACTCAGAGGTCGATGATAACTGTTCCTTTTAAGGGGCCTTTGCTAGTTCTATTTGAAAGATAAATTTCCTAGTACAATGCTTTAAAAATAAATTCTTGACTGTATAAAAATAATTCTACTACACATATATCTCAACATACAATGAGCTAAGTGTAATTAGAATGGGTAAATAAAATTGGAATTTAAATTGTGCAAATCGTGATTGTCAAATCTATATCATTCATTCCAACTATAAATTGCATATATGAAAGCAATGCTTATATTGAAGCTATATAAAATATTAGAATATGCTATAGAAAATAGCTTTGATGCTTCAAATGAAAACTAATCTACCCCTAATCTAAAAGAGTTATAAAAGGTTGAAGGGTGAGAGAAAATAAAATAAAACAAACTAATATTTCCTTGAAACTCCAGCTCAAATCTGGTAAAGCAAAAAATCCAAATTTAAACCAATCTCAACCCAACCAATATTCACAAAACCTTAGGTCTGAGATGGTGCAATATTTAAAGGGAAAATAGACTGTGAAAAGGACTAAGTGCAACCACCATCAGCATGTGCATATTGAACACAACAAATATCAAAGCCTTAAATTAAAGGATAATCGTTGAGTACATTATTTTAGGTTTATCCACTTTGATGGATTATAAAGAGCAGAGCATAGCAACTTGGTTTAGAAAAACCATCCAACTACAAAGCAAAACTAAAAGGAAGCCAACTAACATATGGTTTGTGACCTTTGTAACAGGCTAGTGAACCACTATTTATAAAAAAATTGGCCTTCACCTAGTATTACATCTTGCAATTAATTATCCTCTAATTATGGGATGGACTTCTTGAAATTAAATCTCTTGCCATACTGCAACCATGCTTCCATTAAATGTGCACTACTTTGACCATGCCTCATAATGTATTCATCTGTAGTGAGATCTACAACAAATACTTTATCAATTTCAAATCACACAATGCTCAGGGATTTTGGAACTGCCATGACTTATTAACTCTTCATAAGCCTAAAAAATCTGGATTGATTATTAATTTTCTCGATATTTTACCTTGCATGATTGTACTTTTCTTGGTTTGCATTGAAAATCCATATCTGCCAGTACATCCATCATTTACTACAACCATCGAAAAAAATATTGCAAAAATTTAAAAGAAGGCAAAAGTTAGAACATTAAGATTACTGTTATTTTAATTATATTTAATTTTTCTAAGGTTTTATTCCTTTTGGTTTTTTAATTTTTAATTTTTTTTATATTTTCCTAGGATTTTGAATTTTTTATATTTTGAATTTTTTAATTTTTTAATATTTTCTAAGGTTTGAGCTTTTAATTTCAGGGTAAAATATTATATTCAATATTTAATTTCCACGCCCTCTCTTCTTTTAAATATGCGCTCCAACGAAATCTAAAATGCTTTCCACAAAAAGCAAAGCTTGGAAAAACTGAAATGCGCTTAGTGTGAAGCAAAACTTTGGGAAATCTCAAATGCTCACCATTATATGAAGGAAATCTCAAATGTGCTCTTATATGAAGGAAATCCAAAGATCATGCCATTTACAAAGAAGTCTAGAAATTGTGCTACATACAAAGACAGGGAAATTTCCTTCATTTCTCCGTATACAATGAAATATTGTTTGTGCTCTTACAAAGGAACCAAGAAATCTTATTTGCACTCATCTTACAAAGGAACCAAGAAATCACATTTGCACTCACTTTAGAGAAGTCTTGCTTTCTCTCGAAATTTCATTTTCTTACGAAACTCCATTTTCTTGGGAAATCTCATTTTCTCATAAAACTTTAATTTTTTTGAGAAATCTCATTTTCTCATGAAACTCCATTTTTTCCCAAAATATTATTTTCTTCTGAAATCTTATTTTCGTGTGAAATATCGTTTGTGCTCACTTTACAAAGGAATCGAGAAATCTCTTTTGCGCTCAACATACAAAGAGTCCAAGAAATCTTATTTGTGCTTAACTTACAAAGGAACAAAGAAATCTCATTTGCACTCATTTTATAGAGAAATATTGTTTTCTCCTAAAATCTCATTTTCTTGTGAAACTTCATTTTCTTGGGAAATCCCATATTCTCGTAATATCCCATTTTCTCGCAAAACCTCCTTTTCTCGCAAAATATTTTTTTCTCGTGAAACCTCATTTTATTGTGAAACTTAATTTTCTCCCGAAATAAAATTTTTGTGTGAAATCTCATTTACGCTCAACTTACAAAGAAAAAAAGAAATCTTATTTGCACAACAAATTTCATTTGCACTCCATTTACAAAGGAGCAAAGGAAAACTTAAGAATTTCTCTTCATTTTCATTTTTCTCGTGGATTGGAGTTTTTTCACGGATTTAAGGATTTCAAGAATTTTAAGAAATTTTCCTTTCTTTCCATTGAACATCTCAAATTTTAGAAATTATGGATTTCACATCTTAATTCTCGTAGCCTAAAAAATAGGTAAAAAATGAAAGTGCCCAAAATTTCAAAAAAAATTTAATGTGTCTAAATGGGCCCAAAGGGTATCCCAATATGCTGAGAAACTCATAAGTTTGCTTTGGATCATGAGATATTGCCTTTAGAAGTCCATGGGCTACAATGAAAAACTATTATTTTTGGGTGTAATTTACATCTGATATTCTACAAATTTGATACCATTGTCAAGATAAGCACAAGATATTTCTAGTATAATTTGAATAAACTCAAATGGAGTTTTCAATCAAAATATATGTCAAATTCAATTTTGAAGAAACTTTAGGGTAAGATGAAGAACCCTAAAATTGATTTTAGTACTTTAAACGTTAGAAAAACCTTTGAAAATAAAATTATTGAAATATGTAATCTGAAATAATACTATTGGCATGCAAATAATCAAAAAATCCAAAGCAATTAATTTCAAAATGCTCTATGCAAGCAATTTCAACCCCTTGATGTAAGCAATTTTGAAAAATGATGCAAGGAAAATTTAAAATCTCGATGCAAATGGTATTTGAAATTAAACCCAAAAAATTTCAAGTGGGTCCCTAGTTCAGACCAGGGTGTGTTGTGCAAGTGCATCAAAAAATAGTGACTACTGGAAAATGCTCATGAGCTTTTTGGAAATAGAAAGAACCCTTTCTAAAAAGCAATGAAACTTCAAAATCAACAAAACCAAAAATTTGGCATCCACCCAAGGCTAGGGTTGGGCAACTTTATCTAAAAGCAATATTAGCAAAATTGTGTGCATGTGAGTTCATTATGTTCTAGAATTAGTTAAAATTTACCACCATAGTTTGGAGATTAGTCTAGTTTACCCCTGAGAAAACATTGGTCTACTTATGATGAGCTTTGTCACTTGGGTAGACATGTCACCATTTGCCTGGACATTGCTCTATTTCTAGTTGAGTGTCTATAGTCCCAATGGAGTTATCTCTAATACCACTCTAGACCTTGCTCTACTACTAGCCAAGTGTTCATAGCCTTGGTAGAGGTTATCTGAATCACCCAAGCATTTGAACCTTTTCTCTTTTCCTCTTTTTTAGTCTTTTGAATACCAAAATATTATAAGCATTGGGTTCTACTTTTGGGTTGGGGATCACTATGGAAAATGAGAGGGCACACACCTGAATGAATTTAATTTAAAAAAAAACCATAATGGTTTATTTCCTCCTGACTTGGAACTTCTTTAAAGTTTTTTCAGTGTTATACTACAACATCATTTTGTAATATTTTCAAAACAATTTGCTTTGTACCAAACAATGGATAAACATAAAATAGTTGTTTAAACCAATTTTAGTTTCAGTGAGCTCAGCGTGGGACCTTCCACACCCAAATTGTACGAAAACATTTCAGCATAGAGAAACCACAAGCTGGCTACACTTGGATGACCTAAGCCAAAAAGATAAAAACACAAGACAGAGCAAAAATTAAAAAACCAAAATCAATGCAAAAAAAAGCACACTGAAAATAAAATGCAGTGAAAAAAACACACCAAAACTAAAAAAAAATAAACTATGTTCAAAGCTATTTACAAGGCAGGACTTAGGATTTTAGACATTCGAAAGGGTCCTTAGCCAAAGGGATCAAATTTTCCCCTAATTAAATTTTTTAGGATCCCAAGTACGATTACAAAAATTGGAAAGACTCTTATCATGATAGGCATGTTGATTTTGATGGGCATCATCCCAGAATAACATAAATTTTGAAATCCTAAAGGCCTCCATTTTACCTCTCTCACCCTACCAACTCAATTTGATCTCATCACTACTACCATGCTTGGGATTTGATCTATTAAAATCGAGGATCCACCACTGGTTTTGAATTATCTTTTGCTTACTATGTGGGGTCTCTAATATTGAATGATTACCTTCTATTATGGTTTCCACTGCCACATTGCAAACTCCCCATTCTAACTCAATGAATAAACCCTCATTGACATTGTTGTACTTAGTGATAAGCTTCTTCCACATTGGCTCTATTTTGGAAAAATCCATTATCATATAACCATTCAACATTTTTAACTAATCATGACTAAGAAGTATCCCATAGGCATCTGAGATTCCACAACTTGAATATCAATGTATCCTTGCATCCTAGGTTCAGTAGCCAACTGCATGTGATTTTGATTTATCATCCCAACCATGTTTACCTCTAATTTATCCAATTTAACAACCTTCTTGTTTGAGTGAGCAGGGATCAATCCAAATATTTTCCCAATAACATACAACATTGTATTACCCAAAACACTTGAATCCATGAGGTAGTTATATAAAAATTTACCAGCAATTCTAGCAATTAAAAAAGAAGGTAGGAATTCTAATTTTTCTTTGTATATAGCCACTTCAACATCGATAACCTTTGTAGTTTCTTCTTTCTCAAGAAAAAAATATTCTTGGTCAACCACTTGAGCTATCTCAAATAGAACAATGTTTTCCTTGGTTTCCTTGAGGTCTTTAATGATATCATATCCAAACGTATCATGTTTTGGAGTTTTATCTATATGTGGTAATGGCATATTGACTTCTAATTGCATAGGTATTGTAGGATTTTTATGTGGAATAAGGATTTTAGTTTCTTACACATTAGGTGGTATGGAATTTCCTTTGGGAGCTATGAAAGAAGTCAATGGTTCTTTCTCTATGCTCTAAGGAATATGATTATTATCTCTTTGAAACTATTGGTGAGTTTGCACCTCTTCTTCCAAGCATTCTTTAGGTTCATCTTCATCCACTTTTGAGTCTTCATATATCTCTAAAACTAGAGCTATCCCTGCATTTTTACTAACTTGATTCCCATAATACCCACTGGTGGGTATTGACTCCAAAAATTTCATCTCATTTTGGATAATATTTAAATTAGTTTTAAGTTTTGGACAATAAATTTCACCATATTGATTGCCCATATTAGACATCATTTGTTTCAAGGGTGCTAGATTGAAAGGTTGGTACTGGTTGGGATACATAACTCTTGAAAATGGGTTCACCATGGGAAGGTATTGTGTAAGAGCATGGTTTATTTGTGGTATCTGATTGTAGGCTCCAGGTTGTCCAAGTGATGGTAATTGGCCCAACCAA
The DNA here is from genome assembly GCA_028583015.1 of Wollemia nobilis. NCBI lineage: Eukaryota > Viridiplantae > Streptophyta > Pinopsida > Araucariales > Araucariaceae > Wollemia > Wollemia nobilis. The sequence goes on along the minus strand of JAQPPZ010003361.1, from coordinate 3,845,997 downwards.
AACCTTGAGAAATCAATTATTGATAAAATATTACTGCCTCACTATATTCTTTGGGCAAGGATGTAATTTGAGGAACTCTCCTAAAAAACATGGAAGTTAATGGGTCTAGGGCTCTAAAATACATCTGGATGGTTGTTTCCTCCGTTAGGATGTAAGGTGTCACCAGTCTAGAGTATAACTTATGGAACCTATCATTGAATAATCTCAAGGATTCATTAGGTTCTCTATGGGTAGAGTAAAACTAGTGGTATATCATAGCTAGGTCAACAAATGATCTAAAATGATCAATAAATGTTGCTTCTAGTTGATCCTAAGAAGTGATAGAGCCTGAAGGTAAGTTGATATACCAATCATATGCAAAATCATCCAATGTGTATGGAAACATTCTACAGGTAACATCCTCATGCATAATTTATAAATGGATTAGGGTGTCTCTGTATGCCTAAATATGTTCTTCAACTAATCTCATTTCATTAAATCTATATTGGGGAATTTCAATATTCTTAGGCATATCATGCACATACCTAGGTATGTTTAGAGGGTTGCTTCCTACCATCTATGGAGCAAGAGCTACCATCAATGGACCTTTGGTACTAACTTTGATAGTCAAGATGTGTAATATAAATAATAAACCAACAAAAGTATAGCATTCATCCCTCCTTCTAGCACCAATTATGTTGAGCATAGAAATGACACATTGTTAATGGCATTCCAACATACTTGGAACAGAGATTTATTTCCTCTTGAAAGAATGTATTTCCCTAAATATTTGGGTATGCCAAGTCTTGGCTAGTGCAGATAGACTCAGAGGTTGATGATAATTGTTCCTTTTAAGGGGCATTTTTTGGTTCTATTTAAAAGATAAATTTCCTGGTACAATGCTTGAAAAATAAATGCTTGACTGTATAAAAATAATTCTACTACACAAATATCTCAACATACATGAGCTAAGTAGAATTAAAATGGGCAAAGAAAATTATAATTTAAGCTGTGCAAATTGTGATTGCTCAATCTATATCATTCATTGCAAAGATATATCACATATATGAAAGCAATGATTATATTGAAGCTATATAAAATCTTAGAATATGCTATAGAAAATAGCTTCAATGCTTCGAATGAAAACTAATCTACCCCTAATCTAAAAGAGTTTCAAATAAAAGTCAAAGGTTGAAGGGTGAGAGAAAATAAAATAAAATAATATAATACTGCCTTGAAACTCTAGCTCAGATCCGATAAAGCAACAAACCCAAATTTAAAACAATCTTAACCCGACCAATATTCACACAACATTAGGTCCAATATGGTTCAATCTTCCAAGGGACAATAGACTGCGAAAAGGACCGTGTGCAACCACCATCAACATGTGCATATTGGACACAACAAATCACAAAGCCTTATATTAAAATATAGTTGTTGAGTACATTGTTTTAGGTTTATCCACTTTGATGGATTACAAAGAGTAGAGCTAAAAAATAATAACTTGGTTTAGAAAAACCATCCAACTACAAAGCAAAACTAAAAGGAAGCCAACTAACAGATGGTTTCTAATCTTTGTAACCAGCTAGGGAACCACTATTTATACAATTTTTGGCCTTCACACAGTATTATATATTATAATTAATTATCCTCTACTTCTGGGATGGCCTTCCTAATATTAAATCTCCTACCATACTACAACTATGCTTCCATGAAATGTGTACTACTTCAGGCATGCCTCATAATGTCTTCATAAACAGTGAGCTCTACAACGGATACTTCATAAATTTCAAATTACATGATGATCAAGGATTCTAGAATTGTCATGCCTCATTAACTCTTCATAAGCCCATAAAATATATGTTGACCATTAATTTTCTTGATATTTCACCTTGCATGATTGTATTTTGCTCGGTTTCCAGTACGTCCATCATTTACTACAGTCACCAACAAAAATCCTGCAAAAAATTAAAAGAAAGCAAAAGTTAGAACATTAATACTACTATTATTTTAATTATTTTTAATTTTTCTTAGGTTTTAAGCCTTTTGATTTTTTAGTTTTGATTTTTTATATTTTCCTAAGGTTTTGAATTTTTTTTTTGAATTTTTTGAATTTTTTATATTTTCCTAAGGCTTGAGATTTTTTTTTATTGGTGAAAAGGGATTTTGAAAGGGTCCCGTAACCTTTTACAATACTAGACAAAAACCAAAAGCTCTGAAGAGACATTCAACCACTAGGAAGGCCATCCTACCATACATATGGAGAAGCTACAACCACTATACAGAAACAAACCAGAGGCACATGAAGGGGCAACAACATCTAACTACAGAACAATGCCTATGCAGGGGCAACAAACATCTAACTACAGAGTCCCATGCAGGGGCAGATATTAAAAAAAAAAATACCATGTAGGGGTAGACCAAAGACCAAACAAAAACTAACAAAAACCAAAACAAGATCAATAGGGGGAGGCCCCCACCATCGGGATGGTACCTACAACCCAGATCAAACATTGGGTCTAGAGCCATTACCAACAAGGTTCTCCTCCACCAAGCTCTTGAATTCCTTGATTATTTCAAATTGGCCCTTATACTCCTTAAGGAGGGAATCCACCTGTGTCAAGAGGGAGGCTATGGTTCTGGTCGCTCGACCAAGCATCTTGAGCAAGTCCTAAATCTCCTAGATGTACCCATGGTTAGTGAGGCTCAAAAAGTGAATTACATAGGAAGCCAGGAGGGGAGCTTACATAGAAGTCCCTTCGTTGTGATACAAAAATTGAGTCGGCTTCTATTTTTTAGTCTAGAAAGAGAGGGACTCATCTGAGGCATCGTAAATAAGGAGCAGAGCCTTCCTCTTGTTGCTTCCTACCTTGGCACAGATGGGATACCGATAGAATTTCAACTTCTAATAATTTGGGATGTTTTCCATTCTAGATGCTAAGCTCAGAGTGCCATCGTGTGGGGGGAGCTAGGGCATATCCCCCAGCTTCTACTCCCTCGTTGGCCAGCCCTCTGATGAGGAGGGGAGGTTTGGCTGGTACCACCACTCTATGGTTCTAATCCACCATCACAAACCTAAACAATACGGGGTGAAGGCCTTGATGGAGGTGGAGGAGGAGGCCCCCCTTTTAATGCTCAAAATTAAACTCTCCATCGACCAAAACATATACTCAAGAATCTTAATTGTTTTCTTTACTCTAATTTGATTCAAAAAAGCAAGGTGGAAGCTTCATAGAACAACAGATGGATTATCAAGAGTGAAATACTATAGCACTATTATAATCACCACATCCCATAGTTTTGGGAGTTTTTTCTTGACTATTCTACCCTTTTCCTTAATCAGGGATTCTCCTTTGTCTCTAAACAAAGCCAATTCTCATTGGAGGGAGTGTTTCTCATGGTTGATAATCTCGCCATCGTTGGGGAGGCCAATTACCTCTTCCAGGAGATCCACCATAACTATGAAGTCCATTCCTCGAACAATGAAATGCCTCCAATTACATGAATAGATAAATTCCATGGACGGGTTTGGCTGAGCCCCATGGAACTACTACAAAAAGTTAATAAGACCATAGTCCCTAAAGATATCCTCGACCAGGGGGGTTAGCTGGAGGGACACAGGTTCAATTTCGGCCATGGTGAAGACATAAGAATGAAACAAAAGGCAAAATATGAGAGGGTGGATAATACGATGATAAGGAAGGGTGGTGGATATAATATAATAACACACCACTAAAATATTCCACCACCTAAGGTGTCTCATGCTCGAAATCACCCAAATTGGATAAAAATTCGATGACACGGGTGGAAAGGCACACTAACCAATGGGGAGAGCTAGGTGGAGGTACTTGGAAATGACACCACAACCAAATATAGGGGAAAAAAAGTATGGGTTATGATGAGGGGGATGAAAATCCTTGATGGAAAGGTATACATGGCAAATAAGAGCAAGGGAGGTGATGTGGGTAGCCATCACGAGGAAGAAAAGTTGAATATCCAAGCCCACACTAGATTTGACATCACAATTTTTTGAAATGACACTCGAGAGGTCACAAAATGTCAACAGAGGTCAACTAAAATTGAGGAAACAAGTTGAACTGCTAGGGAGCATGGGGATCGCTATAGTTGCCCGATCGAGGACACAAGCATCGAGGATCAAAATTCCCAATGGTTTGATATACTTATCAACACCAGAAAAGAGGGTGAAGCTATTTCCAAGGTGACCCCTTTCAATTTTTTAACTCTCTTAGTTACATGTGAACCCAAACTCCTGAGTGAGCTCCCAATTCCATGATGACAACTAGCTACAACTGCATAAAAACTTGCTCATGTAAATATTGGAAATAACCACATGGGAAAGCTTGACCTAGAATAAATCTACACATGAAATATGATCAAAGGATAGCCTCATGATGCCACGATGGAGACTTGCCATGTTGGTTCTAGGTTGACAATTCAAACTGCTTAGGTGGGTGTGGGCGTGAAACCTATGGTGTAGGTTTTCCACTCTGGCCCACATCAACTCATTGATTGGTAATGTCAGCAACATTGGCATCAATGATCACTTGGGGGAAGGAGTCTTTCCACACCCGAAGTCCAAACTCTAGGATTCCAATGTTTTCTAACTGGCAAACCACTCAGTTACCCTCCCTATAGGTGTGGGTCACCTTCAAGTATTGGAAAGAGTGTAAAAGTTGTTTAACTTCTATGATCATACTAGAAATGTTCCATGAAGATATGGAGGATCCAAGGGATAGGCTGATGATAATGTTTCTGGAATTGCATTCCACTATGATGTTGGGAATCTGAAGATTGTGGATCAGGATAATGCCTTGGTAGAGAGCCTGAGCTTCAGTAAAGTGGCTAGAGTTGAACCCCAGGTTCTTCACATAGGCTAGAATGATGTTACCCATGTGGTCCTGGATGATACCCCTTGCACCTACCACTCCTATATTTTCTTTGGTTGTGCCATAAAAATTGATTTTGAGGAATTTTGGAGGTGAAGGAATCCATATGACAAGGGAGCAATTAGCCTTGGGAGGGTCCTACTTACAGATACCTTCCAAGATGTTGAGAGTGGAATATACGATTCCTTCAAAATGAGGCTTTAGGTCAGCTTTACATTGAGTGATTGACATGTTCTCGGAAATAGTAGCAATGATCCTAGCAAAGACTTGGCTTACCTTTTGAGATGAATCTTTGAAGGCACGAGCATTGCACTCCCTCTAGATCTCCCATAGGAAGTGTGAGAGGAAAATGGGAAAAAAGATCTTTAAAAAGTGCCCTCTAAATAGGTTTGGCCACTGTATGCAGATATCATTGAGGCAAAGGTATGAGGCCAAGGAGATGTCAATCAAGGAGAACAAGGAGGAGAGGATGGATTGGGAGAAAGGGCAAGAAGTGAAAATGTGTTGGGTGGACTCACAATCCGAGAGGCACAGGTAGCAATGATTGGGGAGGGATAGGCCTTGATGATGAAGGTTGGGGATGGTGAGGATCTTATCCTGGATGGATAGCCACAGAAAAAATTGACCTTGGGAGTCAGGTGAGGCTTCTAGATGAGCTTGGATGGGAACTAGGGGGGTTGAGGTTCTTAGACAGGGCATAGGCTGACTTGATAAAGAAGAGGCCAAAAGGGGAAGGAGCCCAAAGGATGGAATCCTCCACCGGGGAGGAGGGGATGACACAGAGATGAAGAATATCATAAAGGGTAGAAGAGGTAAGTTTTTGATCTGTTGAGAGGCCATCGATCGGGAGGGGCTTCTAGGAAGAATGCTTTGGGAGGAGGAAATTGCTTACCTTTTTCTTGAATAGGGTATCTGTCACTGGTAAGAGACACACCAGGTCCTATATTTCCTAGAGCAGGTAGCTACCCAACCATAGTTCACTACAAAACCTGATCTCTGGCTCCATTTCCAAGCTTCCATATAATACCCTTTCAAATAATTTGCTTTGATTTGATGATGGAGTTCCACATCATGGATCCTTTGATTGGGTGAGGATCATCTAAAAAATTTAGGTTGTGCCATAGGTACTTAGCCTTGATGATAGACACCCATAGAGAGTCTTCATTGGTGAGGACTCACCATCCTTGCTTGGCGATGAGTGCCAGGTTCATGTTGCGGACCTTACGGAGCCCAATACCCCCATACTCCTTCCTAGTGCATACCTGATCCTAGGCCACTAGATGTATCCTCTGCTTGTCTTCTAACCCTAACCAAAGGAAATTCCTTTGGAGTTGCTCGATGCGATTGTAAACTTTGATTAGAATATGGAAGACATACATGAATAATATGGGAATGCTCTACAGGGTAGCTTTGACAAGGGTGGCCTTGCCATCTTGGCTAAGGAGGCTACCTTTCTAGTTGGTCAACTTTTTTTGTATGCATTCGATGATGGGATTCCAAAGGAATTTTCTAGACTGGCCTTCAAAGAGAGATAATTCAAGGTAAGTGGCTAGGAGGGTACCAATGGAGTATCCAAGGGTGGCAGCAATGTAGGCTTGGTGCCTCACCAGAGTGTTGAAAAAGTAGAGCTTTATTTTGTCAAAATTCACCTTCTATCCTGCTACAACCTCAAAAGAGAGGAGGATGGACTTGATGCACTGAGCTTGGGGAACCGAGGCCCAAGTAGCTAGGATAGTGTCATCGATGAACTATTGGTGGGACACAACCTAGAGAGAGGAAGTAGGTTTTATGTTAGAGATGGACCCTTCAAGACAAGCATGGGTGAGGGCCCTTCCAAGAGCCTCTACAACAATGATGAAGAGGAAGGGGAGATGGGGTCTCCTTTCCTAAGGCCTTTGAAATTTTTGAAGTATCCCACAGGGGAACCATTGACCAGGATAGAAAAGTTTATTGAGGTAATACATCCTTTGATCAACTTGATCCAATCCGGGTGGAAAATGAATCTATGGAGGATAGCCAATAGGAAATCCCAGGAGACCCTATCGAATGCTTTGTTCATATTGAGCTTCATAAGGAGGCCCACTTGGCCACTCGAGGAGATAGAATGGATGAGCTCGTGGATGATGATAATGTTATCGGTGATTTGTCTCCCATGGATGGAACTACCTTGATTGGGGGAAATGATGGAGGGGAGGATGAGCTTGAGTCTAGTGGCTAGGGCTTTGGTGAGGATTTTGTATAGGACATTGCACAGCTTGATGGGGTGGAAGTCAGAGAGGGTGCGAGCTTGGCTAACTTTGGGGATGAGGGCTAGGAAGGTGGAGTTGATGTCTCCTAGGATCACCTTATTTGCCTGCATTTATTGGATTATTGAGACTACATCTAGGCCTAGGATGTCCCATAATTTCTAAAAAAATATGGGGGGAAACCCATTTGGACTTGGAACTTTTCTCCCTTGTATGGAAAAAATAACAGACCTAATTTCCTCAGCAAAGAGGGTAGCAAGAAGCATGTGATTTTGGTCCGTGGTGACTAACCTTGGGATGTGCTGAAGGAGTCCCTTAGAATTTTGATAGTCACACCTTGAAGAGGTCTTGAGGAGCTCCTCAAATAAGAGAACAACCATTGCTCTGATTCCTTAGATATCAGATACCACCTGACCATCTTGCTGAACTAGTTCCCTGATCCTATTTTTGCCCCTATGTCTCACTGTTGTGGCATGAAAAAACTTGGTATTCAAATCACCTTCTTTAAGCCAAGTTACTCTAGATTTTTACTTCTAGAAAACTTCCTCACTTCTCATAATGTTGTGATAGTCGAAAAGGAGAATTCTCTCAATGTCTTGGAGGGTGGGTTCAGGGTCACCGTCCTAAAGAGTGATCTCAATATCCTAGAGTTGGGATTGGATTTTTTGCTTCCTCTGGAAGATGTTCTCGAACACATATTTATTCCACATTTTGAGGTTGTATTTTACATGCCAGAGTTTGTTGCTTATCTGGGATATTTTGGGCCCATGGAAAGGCCTGGCCCACCATTGAGCAACAAGAGATCTAATGTTCGGGTCATGGAGCCACATTGCTTCAAATCTAAAGGGGGATTTGAAGGATGAGGCATGTGGATGACTCTCTAGGAGGAGTGTATTGTGGTTGAATCCAATAGTTGAGAGAGAGCGCATGGTTGCATCACCAAAATGAGGGATGCAATTGAAAAAAATGAGGACACGGTCCAGGTGCATCTGGATCAGTTGGTCACCCTTCCTACGGTTGGTCTAGGTGAATCTTGGCCCTCTAATATTAACATCCATCAGTTTGTTGTTGTCTACAAACCTTGAAAACTACTTATAGAACCTCTCAGATATTGGAGTCCCTCCTTTCTTGTCATAGGGAAAGAGAGGGGAGTTGAAGTCCCCAACCAACATCTAGGTCTCTAAAGAAAATACATCTCTCAACTGGTTGAGGGAATTCCATAAAGAGTTTCTCTAGGAGGGAGAATTTGGGGCATACACATTCGATAGGACCCAACAAAACCCATCATCCTTGTTGAAGAAAAAATGTTGATGTAGCTCTCAACCATTGACAACACCATCCCCTCAACCTTGGTTGGGTCCCATAAACACAAAAGGCCCCCTGAAGCTCCGTTGGCTGAACTGAAGCAGGAGGCAGAGTCCCTCCAGATGTAGTTAGATATAGAATAAGTATTTTTAGAATCTAGATTGGTTTATTGAAGGAGAATAATTATGGGTTTGTGTTCTTTCCTCATGGACTTGACCAAGCGCTGCTTGTTTCACCCATTGAGGCCTCTCACATTCCATGAGAGGATCTTCATTTGGTAATTTTGGTCGATGTGCATTTCCCTCTCCCTAATGGGGTGGGAATATTGGTTATGAGTTGTTCTTGATTCTCCAAAATCCGAGAGGACTCCCTAAGAGTGAGTTGGGTATCATTTGCAACATCATCTGAGGCTTCCCTATTTCTAATGTCTTGAGTTGAGGGGCGACCCCTCTTCTTAACTAATCCCACATCCACCATAGGTTTCTTGAGGGAGCGAGAAGAGGGAGGAATGGGGGGATAAGTTTTTGGGTATGGGGAGGCTGGATGGGGATGTCGAAACTCGAGTGGGGAGAGAGAGGGAGGTGGGTGCATCAAGAATTTTAAGGTTGGTTCTACGGGGTCAGAGGGAGGGTCATCAGAGGAAAGGGGGGAGAAGTGGTTTGAAATAGGTACAGTCAGGCTACAAGGGGAGAAGGGTCTGATTGGGGGGATCCACATGGACTTTTCAACTATGAGGGGCCTTCAGTGGGAAGCCAGGAGGGTTCAAGATGGGGTCAGGGCCTTGGGGATGAAGGATTTTGGATGTCTGGTGATTTCTTTGTGAGGAGGTAGCGAGGGGTTGAGATGGACATTGGGAGGGAAGATAACCTTGACTACAACAAAGATTATAGAATGTGGGTTTATTTTCATATTCAATATTTTAAGTAAAGGTATAGACCTTGGAGATGAGGTTGATCGATGATGGTAGATCTATGTCTAGGTTGGCATTAAAACACATGCAAGCTTGAGTCATTTGAGCCCCAAAACGTGTTGAGGGATCAAAGGATATCAACTCTCAAATACTTCTTGCTATGCTAGAGAGGATATCCTCATGCCAAAATTGAACAAGAAGGCCGAGGAGGTGGACCCAGATTGGAGCAAAGTTAATGCTCTGGGTTTTTGGGTTGAAGTCTACTCCCCACTTGAAGAGGAAAAGGCCCCTTTGACCATAGACCCAAGGCCCTCTAGTGAGAATTCATTGAAAGTCTACATGATTGCTTAGTCATATTAGGAAGAAGCCTCTGGTAAGGGAAATTAGCTCCAAGGATCCAGTCGGGTGCTAAGAGGTGTTGGCCCACTTGTGAATGGATTCCATGTTGGGGTGGGAACTAAGGAAATTGTTGATCAATGATTTTGAGTTTTGGTCAAGCATGCTAGACATGATTTCATAAGGGATCTTGAGTTTGCCATTGTAAGGGAGTAGCTCAACTTTGGGCCTAATCATTGGAAAAGGGTTAGGGTTTACTATCTTTGCATAGGTTCAAGAGGATTTAGATAGGTTGTCTCCCATTCCATAGACTTTATCTTCCTGACCAGGAGGATTGACCTGAGGTTCGAGATCCTATTTTGGTTCTTGGTGTTGGGATCCTATAGCGGATCCAGTTGGTGGACCTAGGTCCTCTGGTTTCTCTATGTAAATATTGTTCCAACTGATTCAAGAGGCCTACGTAAGAAGAAATTCGATCTCTACATTGTGGGATGATATTTCACTGTTCCCATTTATTACCAATCTCTTGCTCTCACCTTGGATGCTACTTCCTTTGCTGGTGTATTTAGGGGTGACTTTGATCTCTCTACGGGATTCACCCTTTTTGGGATCCTAATTTTCATCCACCATTGCTACTTTCCCTCCGTGTGCTACTGCTCCTACTATTTTTGCACCTGCTGCTGCTGCTGCTTTCTCAGGCATTCGCTCCTCCATATTTTTTTCCACCGCCAAACTTACTACTATCTCTCCGTAAGGTTTGAGCTTTTATTTTTAGGGAAAATATTATATTCAATATTTAATTCCCAAGCCCTCTCTTCTTTTAAATATGCGCTCCAAAGAAATTCCAAATGCGCTCAAAATCTCAAATTCTCACCACACAAATCAAAGCTTGGAAAATCTGAAATGCGCTTGGTGTGAAGCAAAGCTTTGGGAAATCTCAAATGTTCACCATTATATGAAAAAAATATCAAATGCACTCTCATATGAAGGAAATCTAAAAGTTGCACCATTTACAAAGAAGTTTGGAAATTGTGCTACATACAAAGACTTAGGTAATTTCCTTTATTTCTCCTTTTACAATGAAATCTTGTTTGCGCTTACTTTATAAAGGAACCAAGAAATCTTATTTGTTCTCATCTTACAAAATAACCAATAAATATCATTTGCACTCAATTTAGTGAAGTCTTGTTTCTCTTGAAATCTCATTTTCTTGTGAAGCTCCATTTTCTTGGGAAATCTCATTTTCTCGCAAAACTTCTTTTTTTTTTAGAAATCTCATTTTCTTGCAAAATTCCATTTTCTCCCAAAATCTTATTTTCATGCGAAATCTTGTTTGCACTCACTTTAAAAATGAATCGAGAAATATATTTTGCACTTAAATTACAAAGGGTCCAAGAAATATCATTTGCACTCAACTTACAAAGGAACCAAGAAATCTCATTTTATAGCTAAATATTGTTTTCTCCCAAAATCTCATTTTCATGTGAAACTTTATTTTTTCAAGAAATTCCATTTTTGTTTGGGCTCAACATACAAAGGAATAAATAAATCTATTTTCATGATGGATTTCATTTGTGATCCATTTACAAAGGAGCAAGAAAACTTAAGAATTTCTCCTCATTTCCCCTTTTCTCGTAGATTGGAGTTTTTTCATGGATTCAAGGATTTCATCAATTTTAATAAATTTTCCTTTCTTTTCATTGAAAATTTTAAAATTTTGGATTTCGTGTCTTAATTATTGTAGCTTGAAAAATAGGTCAAAAATGAAAGTGCCCATAATTTCATTTTTTATGTGTCTACATGGGCCAAATCGGTATCCAAATATGTTGAGAAAACTCAGAAATTTGCTCTGGATCATGATATATTGCCTTTAGATGTCCACGACCTGCAACAAGAAACTACTATTTTTGGGTGCAATTTACATCAATATTTTTATAAATTTGATACTATTGTCAAGAGGAGCACAATATATTTCCACCAGAATTTGAATCAACTCAAACAAAGTTTTCAATCAAAAGATATGGCAAATTCAATTTTGAAAAAAATTTAGGGTAAGATGAAGAACCCTAAAATTGATTTTAATACTTTGAACCTTATAAAAACCTTTGAAAATCAAAAATTTGAAATATTTAATTTGAAATAATACTATTAGCATGAAAATAATAAAAAAATACAAAGCAATCAATTTCAAAATGCTCTATGCAGCAATTTCAACCCTTGATATAAGCAATTTTCAAAAATGATGCAAGGAAAATTTAAAATCTTGATGCAAATAGACTTTGAAATTAAAACAAAAAAATTTCAAGTGGGTCTATAGTCCATATTGGGGCATGTTGTGCAAGTGCAACAACACCTCCAACCGATAATCAATAATAAGATATTCCCACTATTTCTTTAAATTCCATCCAAGGAATATCCACACGATAGTGCATGCCAGTCCAAGGGTTTCTTAAAGGGCATAAATTTTTGATCCTATTAGATTTTGGTAGCATTGATAATATAGTAGCACTCATATTTTTACTGACCTAGTATTACAAAAAGGATATATTGTTTCTTTTATGGTTGTGATCAATTCCAAGTAAAATTTTCTAATGGATATATCATGACTTGTACTAGAGCACACAAAAATGCTCGCCTATCCATTGGCAACTATCACTCTCAAAATTATATCTATGTAGTTCCATTGGGTAGAGTGGACATTGTATTGTGTTGCCCTTGGCTATGAATGTGAGGAACAATATCCTAGAATTTTTCAAAACTTTGGATGTAGCTTATTATCAATAAAAAACCCACAATATTTAAGGCATGAAAATTAGTAGTCCCAAGATTGTAACATTCTATCAGATGTAGATATTACTTAAGAAATGTCATTGGGTAGTTGTGGGAAGATTTTTCTATATGCATTTGTGTTATCCAAGATGAGAAAATGCCTTCAGACTTGTTAGTTGTCTTAACTAGGAACCAACAGGTCTTCATTGAACCCAAACAATTAAATCCCTAGGTTTCAACCACCAAAAATTTGGCCATATAGGTAACTCTATTATCAAAATAATGAGATTAAGTATTTGGTAAAGAAACTATTGGATGCAAGACTCATCTATCCAAGGACAAGTACTTTTTTAGATCCCATATTACTAGTTAGGAAGAAGGATGGGTCATGGAGAATATCTAAGTTTTTGTAAACTCAATAATATCACCATAAAAGATAAATTTCCTATTTTGGTGATTGATGATTTGTTGGATGAGTTGCACGGTGCTTAATATTTTACCAAATTAGACCTCAATTCAAGCTATCATTAGATTTGAGTTCACAAGGATGACATTCCCGGTTTTTAGAATCTATGAGGGGAATTATGAGTTCTTGGTCATTCCCTTTGGCCTCACCAATGCACTATCAACTTTCCAAGACTTGATGAATAGGGTTCTAAAACCCTACCTAAGGAAGTTTTCATTGGTCCTTTTTTATGACATACTAATCTACAACAAAACATAGAAAAAGCACTTATGACATATTGATCAGGTTTTGAAGCTCCTACAACAAAAATAGTTGTATTCAAGAAATTTAAATGCACCTTTGGGGAAACCAAAGTCAAATATTTGGGGCACATCATGGTTAGAGATAGTGTTCAAGTAAATCCAACAAATATTGAGGCCATGAAGGAGTGGACCAAACCTAAAATATTGAAGAGCCTTCAAGGATTCCTCTACCTTACTGGGTATTATTGAAAGTTTGTTAAAGACCGTGAAAAGGTAGCAAACCCTTTGATAGCTATGATTAGGAAAGATGTATTCACATGGAATAGTGTAGTTGAGCAAGCTATTCTAACTTTGAAGGATGCCTTGTGTTGCACACTAGTTTTAGCTATACCTAATTTTTATAAAATGTTTATCATTGAAAGTGATGCCTTAGGAGTTGGGTTGGGGTAAATACTTATGCAAGAAGGTCATCCACTTGCTTTCATAAGCAAGGCCCTATCAAGGTAGAATCTTGTCAAATCAACTTATGAGAAGGATATGATGGCCATTATTTTTGTCATCCTCCATTGGCAACCATACTTGTTCGGGTGAATTTTCATCATCAAGAATTATCACCATAACCTTAAGTATCTATTTAAATAAATAAATGGATCACTAAGCTCTTAGGATATCACTATAAGATAGTTATCACAAGGGGAAAGAAAATGTAGCTATTGATGCTCTTTCTCAGTTACCTAAAACATGGGATATTATATATGTAGTTCCCATCCTTAATGTTAATTGGTTGGAGACACTTAAGTTTGAATGGAAGATAAACCCCACACTTGCAAAGCTCATTTTTAAGGTTTTACTTTACATTCAAGGGACCTATTTGAAAAAATCACATTTGATCACCCATATATGAATGGCCAGAGAGGTGGTGAATAAATATTTTAAGATCTATCTTCAATTTTTTTTAGATAATTGGTCCAAATAGATGGATTCAATGGATTTCTTTAGTCGAATGGTGGTACAATACAACTTTTCACACAACCAAAAATATGAAACCATATGAAGCAATGTATGGTCAAGCACCCCCAACACTTACTTCTTACTTTCTAAGTAGTTCGAAGGTAGGCATAGTGGACATAGTCCTTAGTCATAGGTAGGAAGTTTTGGTAGCTCTAAAGAAAAATTTGGTCACCACCTAGAACCATATGAAATAACAAGCAAACAAACACAAAATTGAGAGGTAATTTATCAAGGGTGACATGGTATTCTGTTATATTCAACCTTATAAACAAATGTCCCTAAAACAAAAGGTTTGATATAAACTGGCACCCAATTTTTATGGATCCTATAAGATATTGAGACAAACAGGGGAGGTTGCTTACAAGTTGGAGTTACCAAAAACATCCAAGATTTACCTAGTTTTTCATGTATCTTGCTTGAAGAAAGTGATGGCCACACATACTCAAGTAAATACCATCCTTCCTAAATTGGATGAAGAGGGATCCATTATTTTGTAGCCTGTAACCATTTTGGATTGCCAAACCCAATATATTTTCTCTTGAGATATTGTTGAAGTATTGGTGCAATAGTAAGGGTTACCACCATAAGATGCCACATGGGAGATCTTACAGGACTTTCAATAGTAGTTTCCCACATTTCAACTTTGAGGATAAGTTTTCTTTAATGGTGATGGCATGATACATACCCAATACTTGTAAATAATAGGGGTATATGTTATTCTAAATAAATTGGACCATGTATCTAGTTAGAAGTGGCGTTAGCTTTCTATGCTTAATACTTAAAACAAATAACCACAAGATCTAAAATAAAGTTGCTATATGAAATATATGTTAATGGAAATATCTAAATCATATAAAACTCATAAATAACTTCTACAACAACTCATAAAATAACCATTAAAAAATTCTCATGAAAATAGTATCTTGATATAGAAATATCTCAAATACACCATACTTCCACACACTCTAACTCTACATTGTATCTCACACACACACATAGATACATATATAATGGAATGTGACTCTTCATATGGAGTACTCTTGGTCTTAACTCTTCATGAGACTCTTCACTTTCCTACTCTATGGACACATGTGCACATGGCCTATTATACACATTTACATTATTGATTACTTTGCACATTCTAATAATAGTTGTGCATTTATTACATTGTATAAAGTAAATACTCACACTTTAATCTAAGACACACCCCTAATCTAAATATGTACCCAAGGTGGTACATTAGCATGTACCAAATAATGTAATATATTCCAACATCGCCCTGTATTATATTATTTGGTTATTGAAGGTTTCAGTCTTCAATATGATCATCATAATCCTGGAGATTGTGTTGTCTTCTCTTGCTTTCTTCAATCTATTGCCTTTCTATATTTTGATTAACATAATGGTTAGTATATTCCAGTGTTTGTGCTTTAAAGATTAAAATTTTCTTGATATCTTTCATAGCTTGCTTAAGCTTTTTTGATTTCTGGTGTATGAATATGGAAGATAAGTTTGGATCACAATTGATCCATTTTTCTTTTCCTTGTCTGATAATATGACTTTTTTGAAGAACACAAGCTTATACTGAGAGGGGGTGAATAGTATAAGACCAAAATTTACATTTTTTTTCTAAATGATAACAATAATAATATCAATACAATAGAATAAACAAAGCACAAATCCTCACACACATGAGAGACACAATTTTAACATGGTTCAACCAATGTGGGTTACATCCATGGAGAAAATATTTCTTCTAAATTTTCTCAACAAATATTTTGGGAACCAAATCCCTATTACAATTTTTATGGATCTCTGTCCAAAGGAGATCTCAATCCCCAATGTTCTTATTTGTGGATATCTCTTCACATGAGAACTCTATCCCCTTTGCTCTAGTTTGTGGATCTCTCTCCATAGGAAAACTCTATCCCCTTTGCTCTGGTTTTTGGATATCTCTCCATAGGATAACTATATCCCCTTTGCTATGGTTTGTGGATATCTCTCCATAGGATAACTCTATCCCCTGTACTCTGCTTTGTGAATATCTCTCCACAAGAAAACTCTATCCCCTCTACTCTGGTTTGTGTATCTCTCTCCACAAGAGAAATCTATCCCCCTACTTTGGTTTGTGTATATCTATCCCAAATTGCACCAATCCTCATCACAAGGCTAGCACAAGTATACTATGACTCTACTCACAAATATCTATCTCAAATATGCACCAAACCTTATTACAAGGTTAGAAAAAATCTACTCTAACTCTACTCACAAATATATATCTCAAATTTACACCAAACATTGTTATAAGATTAGCACAAATATGTTTTGACTCTGCCCACAAATATCTATCTCAAATATGTGCCAAACATCATTACAAGGTTAAAACAAATTTCCCCTGACTCTTCTCACAAATCTCTATTTAAATCTACACAAATCACATGCACAAATTTGCTTTAATTCTTTCCTCAATTCTGTTCAACTCTATCCCAAGTCTTCTCACAAGACTTGCTCAATTCTGCCTCAATGTTGCTTCAAGTCTTCTCAAAATACATGCTCAAATATACCTTCAAGCCTTCTCAAAAGAATTTCTCAAATCTACCTTCAAGCCTTCTCAAATACTTGCTCAAATCTACCTTCAAGCCTTCTGAAAAGACTTGCTCAAATCTGCTTTCAAGCCTTCTCAACAACTTGCTAAATTTACCTTCAATCCTTCTTAAAAGACTTGATCAAATTTTCCTACAAGCCTTCTCAAAATACTTGATCAAATTTACCTTAATGCTGCTTATTGAACCTGCTCAAATATTTCCAAATATTGCACACAAAAAAAGCTTATATCTCTTTCAAAAATGCTTTCTTTAAACAGATATATTATACTTAGAATTCGTTTACCCTTTGGAACATATAGAGAATGATATGTACTATCAAATTGTAGCACCCTAAAATTGGCGCAGTAAAATTATAAAATTTACATTCACCTTAGTAAATAATTTTAAAATCAAATTTAACCTCCCAAACCGCCCGTTAACCGTCGAGAAATCCGTTTCCCCCTTTTTCGCGCCATTTTTAGAGGTTGTTTTGACCGTTTGACGATATCGTCGCCGATCAGACGATATCGCCCTAGATTTGACGATTTCGTCTGGACTAGGACGTCCGTACGATCTTGTCGCAAAACTGAATTTGCATAGTTGGAATCTGTTCCAACGGGTCTCCAATCTGGGCAGAAGCGTGTCTGCACCATTGGGACCCTCCCCCGTTGGAGATCTCCCAAATTGGGATGATCTCCAACCTCCTAACTACTCCCCCTAAGCCTATTTAATCTCTAGGATTTTCCCTCCCCAACCCCTGGCTGAAATTTTCTGCAAAGTGATTCCCTCTGCGTCAAAACATCCTAATCTTGCTTTTGCACTAGTCCCATAGCAATTTTGTTGTAGGTACATCACTGATTTTCAGCCGGAGCCAGCATCCATCGTCGCCGACGAACCTGTTCAGATCGGAGGCGATCCCGTCAAATGCGAGACGATTTCGTACTGATGCGAGACGATCTCGACTGCAGTCCACATCGAGGCAATCAGTGCCTGGAGTTTGCTTTTCTCAACCTTTTCTTTGTCATTTTATGCTGCAAATTAGATCATTTACTCAGTGTTTATATTATTTTGCATTTGGAGTTCACCCATTTAGCTTAGATTGCACATTAAGTTCATGATTTGTTGTTAAAATACAGAAATTTGCTAGGATTGTTGTTTTAAACTATTGCTCAGTATTCATTTTATTATTTGGTGTAATTTGCCTCTGTTAGCACAGTAGAATTTCTTGTATTTTGCATCTATTTTCTGTTTTGTAGGTCTCTGACGAATTCGTCTGACGAATTCGTCAGATCTCAGACGATTCTGTCAGTTTCAGATGATTCTGTCAGATTGCAGGTGATTCTGTCAGATTACAGGCGATCCAGACTGCTTCAAACGTCGAAATCTTCTTCAGACATCTGGATCAGGTATTCTTCATTGTCATTCTGTAAAATTCTCTATTTTTTGCTTTCAAATCTGTTTGCTGTATTCATGAAAGTTGCATTTTCATGTAGTTTAGTTTAGATTCATTCGGCCAAACCTAGGACATGAATGCTTAAGATTAAAACGAACACATCAAAACACATTCCAAAACCTAGGCGTGGAAACTGCCGCCAAATGTTTCCCCGGTGAACCCACCATCCGTCGAAAAATCACCAAAATACACCTCCCTTGAGAGGCGGGACCTTCGCAAAGTCCTCTCAGTCCGAGGTACCGCACCATCCTTTTCCCATCCTCCTTCCGGGCGCGGATCCTATAGCCTGAAGGTAGGGATGCGAAAAATTTGGAGCGATACATTTTGGTGAACCCGACGTGAATGCATCATAACCTTTTGAAAACAAAAACAAAAACAAAAACAAAAAAATTAGAACAACTAAAACTTAGATGCATTTTAAAACATTTAAGGTTTAAAGTCATGTTTAGATGGTAGCTCCTAAAAAGAGGTTAGAAGTTACTATAAACGTAGAAAATCAATTGGCAGCTATAGAAGTTAATTCTGTCCTTAGTATCCCTGAAACGAGTAGAAATCAATCCTTGTGGGACGAACTTGATAGGAGACTTAGTATCATCTCATCTAGGTCCACACAACTTAAGCAAATTAAGAGGCTAGTCTTGGATAGAATCCTGGATCCTCACCAACTAGTTTTTTATCATGAACTTCAGAGAGCCTGCCATAGATGGTTAGCCTATAGGAGAGCTTTAGTATCTTCAGAATTGTTCACCTTCGAGGAATACCTCGAGAACGCAGCTATTGTGCACCAGTTCCTAGGTTGTGTAGAAGACCAAGAGGTTGTTCTTACAGATAGGGAAAGATGGAATAGAGTTCCTCGTGCTGTGTTATATCGAGAGTATTGCCATGAGCTTTACTTCTATCAACCAAAGATCTGAGATAGATAATATTACCATAGCCCTTTTCATCAAATTCTTAAAAGAAAACTTTCAATTTGAAGAAGAACATTTCATGACCCCTGAACAACTTGAACCTATTAATGATATTCATAAGTTATTCATAGAAAACTAGCTCATTTACTTTCAGTATTATTATTTCGTGCATTTATTGTGTTATTTGTTGTCTTTATTATATTGTTTCAAAAAAAAAAATTAAAGAAAAAATTAAAAAAAAAAAAACTTAGCAAAAACTTAAACATTTCATTTTCAAATATTATAGTAGGTATATAGTAAATATATACCTCTTAATTTGTTGCATATATATATATATATATATATATATATATATATATATATATATTTGCTGAAATCAAAACTTAGCACCATGCCTAAACTTAGGAATGGTAAAGAAACTTTAGGGGAAGGAGAAGATTGGTTACAAGATACAACTGAAAACCCAAATGTCCTTCTTGGAGATACAAATCCGGAAGGAGAAACTCTAGGTCAATCAGATGAAGACTTAGGTGAAGATAAGGAACAAGAAGCAAATGTTAAAGAGGATGGATCCTCATCCCCTAGAGTAGCTCCAAATGGAGCTATTGCCTTTGACAATGCAGAGCATTTCAAGAGATTTCTCATGGAAAACATTGATGACCTTAATGTGGCAATTCGCCTTGATAAAGGGCAAATTAGTAAAACTCAAGCAGCCATGGAATATATATGCAATATGCAGACTAATCCCTTGTCTTTCATTGATCAAGAAAGTGACAAGGGTGGACCATCCAATACGGATATGGTCACTATAGCCCAAAGCATGTCAAAACAACAGGTTACCCAACCTCCTAAGGAACCTGTTACTCAACCTAAAATCACTCCCGCACAAAAGAAAATTCCCTTCACTACTTTATTCCGCCAAACTATTGAGCAAAATGCTTTAAATAAACAGAAACCTAAAACAAAGCCAAATACAAACTTTCAACAATCTGGAATACAACATAATACAGCTTCAAAATTCCTCCATAATACTTTTCCTACCAATAATTTACACAACAGTAACATGGCATCTAACCTGCATGTTCCTCCATCATATGCCCATAACACTTATGTCAATGCCCTACCAAACCAATATGGGGGGCAAACTAGTAATCTGGAAGCCATGGTGAAACAATTAGCTTCACGTATGGACCAGATAGATCCCTACCGTCCCTCGTATAATTATCGAGAGATCTGTAGTCAACCTTTGGATCCCATAGTTGTAGCTCAACCATACCCTAAACATTTTCCCATGCCTGTTCTCGCCTATATATAAAGGAACCGAAGATCCCATAGAGCATCTTCGCATGTTTAGGATAGCATGTCACGACATATCGCATGACGACTTGCTATTACTAAAAATGTTCCCCAAAAGTTTAGGTGGAATGGCATTAGAGTGGTACTATCAATTGCCCACTCATTCTTTGAGAAACTTCGAAGAAACAAACTGAATCATTTGTCCATCAATTTAGTGCCTACATCGAGAGGCATGTAACTATTAAAGACCTATACAATTTAAAACAAGATAAGGATGAATGCTTTGCCGATTTCTTAGCTAGATGGAGGCAATTGACAGGAAAACTGCACTTTGTGCTACCCTATAGGGAAATGTTAGACATTTTCATCAACAATTTACAAGAACAACTATCTTATGAGCTATCAACCGCTACCTTAACTACCTTCGATCAAGCTATAGATTTAGCTCGAAGAGTAGAAGATGCCCTCATTAGGAGAGGCCAACTTAGGAAGAAGGATGATGAGAAAACATCTAGAAATCAATATAAAAACAAACAAAGTTGTCGATGACTGAGTCACCGACAACGAAAATGTTGCTAATATCAATGCAACGAAGACAACAGAAAAATTCATATTGAAACCTCCTGACAAGCCTCCTCGAGAATTCACTAGATTAAACCAACCTTTGTCAACTATTTTACCTCAACTACTCGAAAGAGGTTTAATCCAATTACCAGCTATCCGGGAACCTGACCCAACTATACCCGGATATAGAGCTGATTTGCACTGTGATTTCCATAGAGGACCTGGACATTCTACCAACGCTTGTAAGAGGTTGAAACATAAAATACAAGATTTGATTGACAATAATGAAATGGAAGTGCAAGCCTTCCAACCTAAACAAAACCCTCCTAATAATACTCAAAAGACCATTCCCCAAAATCAAAATCAAAATGCCAATCAAACTTTAGACATATTTCAACACCCTTTACCAAGACATGGTAAAGAGGTAGCCAATCAAATCGAACATCATAATGTTCCCCCTCCTACCCGATATGTAGGAACCATTAGCGGACAATTACCTGTTCAGGATCCTCAAATATTTGACACGACCTTATCCTTGGTTACGACCAGGCCCTTACATAATTTTCAAACTTCTGATTCTAGTGATATAGAATCAGATAGTGAAAGTGAACTAGACATTACTTCAAACCAATCGAATAGTTCTGAAAACGAATCAGATCCTATTCAACCTCATCACAGATGCTATGGTTCCAGAAGAACCATTTCCTAGAAGAGTCACTACTCGACCTTCTTCTAATATAGTCCTTCCTTATGAACAAGCCATAAATTCTCAACCGAGACCAGTTCAACGTCTTCACTATAACATCGTAGGTACCATTGGAGTCGTTACTCGACAACAAGCTCAAAACTCTCAACAAGAACCAAACCAGAACGATGGATCGGCTCCATTCGTTCTGAAAAACCCTAATAAAGGGAATCATGCTCCTAATATCCAATCTAAACCCCCTTACAACATTAATGAGCAATTGTCTAATACTACGGCCAGAATTTCCCTCTTAGATTTATTAAGATCCTCTCCCACCCATAGGGATGAGTTGATGCTTACATTGAGCCAAATGATGGTACCTCAAAACATTCAACTCGAAGCTATGGCCAATACTATCATCACTCGAGAGATTGATTGTATTGACTTTCGGGATAAAGATATCCCACAACACAGCTTTACATAAGGACAATCTCTTATACATTACTGCTTTAATTGGAGATGTAGTTATCAAACGAGTTTTGATTGATAATGGCTCATCTCTAAACATTTGCACCTTTGACTTCTACCAACGATTTGGCTTTAGAAGTGATGAAATGAAGAAAACTGATATGATCATCAAAGCTTTTAATGACGAAACACAAGAAACGTGTGGAGTTATTACCCTCCCATTGCAAGTTGGTCCTAGAACCCTAGAAACAACCGTGTTTATTGTACATTGCCCAAGGATCGTACAATATACTTTTGGGTCGCCCTTGGATCAACGCCATGCGAGCGGTCCCATCAACTTTACACCAATGTGTTAAATTTGAGTTTAAAAATCAGTTGGTCACTATTCATGGTGACCCTAGACCTTTTGATATGTGTGCTTTGGCAGAACCAGTTGGAGTGCAATTTTGCCCAGCTCTGTCATCCACACATCCTAGTTCTTCTTTTTCATCTAAAACTGTGAAACATAAACCCATAACTTCACCTAGTTCCCCTCCATTTGTTTCATCCTCCTATATAGATCAACAACCCTCTAAACAAATTACTTCTAGAACCTCAAAAAGATTTTAAATCTACAACCAATCCTTCAACTACTACCCCTACAAATTCAAAACCTCTAGACACATCTATCATACCTTCCACATCTCAAGACATAGGTAATAAGCCTTCTACATCTTATGCCCTTTCTGATGAACTTTTACCAGATTTATCTACAACCTTAATATCAGAAAAAATGAATGCTTTCATGCAAGATTCAAACCTTTTAAATAAATTGCCGCCATCTCCTCGTACTTTGGGCCTCCCACAACCTATGGGAAGTACTTACCAAGTCGGGAGTTGTGCCTTCATTTATAAAGGATATGACTCGGGAAGAATCCCTCGGAATATCAAAACTCATCATGAGGGATACGCTCGGTGTTATTTTACCAATGATTATATTAAAGCTAAACCCATGATGCTTAAAATGGGATATAAAGGGAAAGGCTTGGGACCTTTCCAAAATGGCATGAAAGAACCTTTCGAGGTAGAACCGTGGCCTGCCCGCTGTGGTGTGGGCCTATTTCCTAGTAAGGGTCAACCCTTTCCTTTTGAGGATGATGATCATCTCATATGCTATCAAGATTATTTGGATAGGCATGTTGATTTGCCTCTTAATAATCAGTCATTTTCATGCAACATGCTATCCATAGCATACCCTGAAATGATTGTCGACCCCGATGAAGAGTTGGAAGGAGATATCTTCCATGATGTCTCTGTTGAAGAGATGTTACACAATGGGTTTTATTTTGATGGTTCTATACCAACTATAGCCCAACTTGAGGCCACCGATCCTCAGAATGAATTATCTAAATTAACCTTACAAGAATTACAAGAATTGGGCGTTTCACCCGCCCCACCTAATTTTGAAAGAGATCTACACATGGAGGTAGAAAATGTCATTAAAATTAACATTGGAACTGAGGACAATCCTCACATAATCAATATTGGAGCAGAACTAAGTCAAGAAAAACAAGAACAATACATCGCATTCCTTAAAGAGTATGAAGATGTCTTCGCTTGGACATACGAAGATATGCCAGGTCTAGACCCTTCCGTAGTCATGCATCATCTAGTGGTCCATCCGGATGCTAAACCGGTTAAACAAAAACTTAGAAAAATGCATCCCAAAGTGGCTCTGCTTAGTCAAAGGGGAGTTAGAAAAACTCCTGAATGTTATCTTTATACAAGCTATTGATTATGCTGAATGGATCTCAAATGTAGTTCCAGTCACCAAGAAAGAAGCTACCAAAGTTAGGGTTTGCACCGATTTTAGAGATATCAACGCTGCATGCCCTAAAGATGACTTTCCTCTTCCAAACATGGATCAAATTATTGACTTCACTGCCGTAAGTGGGATGATGTCCTTAATGGATGGATTCTATGATTATAATCAGATCAGGATAGCTCCTGAAGACCAGGCTAAAACAGCCTTTATTACCCCCTGGGGTACCTTTTGCTGGAAAGTGATGCCATTTGGCTTAAAGAACGTCGGTGCAACTTATCAACGAGCTATGACCTACATTTTTCATGATATGATGCATGATATCCTACATGATTATGTGGATGATATTATAGCTCGTTCTCTTATTGAAGATCATCATTTGGATGATTTAAGAAAAGTTTTTAATCGATTACGAGAATATCTCATTCGATTAAATCCAACAAAATGCATATTCGGAGTTAAGTCCGGCAAACTATTAGGGGTTTTAGTTTCTTTACGTGGTATCGAAATTGACCCTCTCAAGATTGCGGCTATCACTGATATGCCCGCACCTACTAATATATCTAAATTACGAAGTTTACAAGGTAAACTTCAAGCTATCCGTCGCTTCATTGATAGGCTGGCGGATAAAACTAGTCCCTTTCTTAAACTTCTTAAGAAGGATGTCCCTTTCAATTGGGACACATAATGTAGAGAAGCTTTTGAACTTCTCAAACAATACCTCCTTAATCCGTCGGTGCTTTCACCGCCTAAATCTGATCGCCCATTTCTCCTATATATTTCAGCTTCAGATTCTGCCTTAGGAGCTATGTTAGCTCAACTTGATGATGAAAAATGAGAACGTGCTAATTATTATATTAGCCGAACCTTCATCAGTTATGAAACCCGCTATACAACATTAGAGAAGCTATGTCTAGCAGTCATTTTTGCTACGCAAAAATTACGACATTATATGCTTAGCCAAAAAACTTATGTCATTGCCAAATATGATCCCTTAAGATATCTCATGAGTCGACCTTATTTATCGGGTCGCACAGCCAAGTGGGTTCTTGCTCTAAGCGAGTTTGATCTCACATTCATAGGACAGAAGTCTGTTAAGGGTCAAATCATAGCAGATCAATTAGCTGCTGCACCCTTAGAGTCTACTCATCCCCTCATCATCGAGTTTCCAGATGAATGCCTTCAATTAGAGGCAGACCATCCCGAACAATGGTCCTTATACTTTGATGGAGCCCGATGCATGAGTGGGGCTAGTGCGGGTATTATTTTAATATCTCCGCAAAAACATCTTATTCCTCTGTCCTTCAAACTGACCTTTGCTTGCACCAACAATACTGCTGAGTATGAGGCTCTAATCCTTGGATTACGAGCCGCTTTAGCACTAAAAATTAATCACCTTTTAGTTTTTGGTGATTCCCAATTGGTTATAAACCAAATTAATGAAGTTTATCAAACCCGAGATGATAAACTGCGCCCATATAAGGCCTATGTTTTACAACTAATGTCTTTATTTGATCAAGTCACCTTGGAAGCTATTCCTCGAACTAGCAACCGTGCAGCTGATGCTATGGCCGCAGCTGCATCTCTCCTACCCTTGGAGTTAGATGACGAATATGCCACTATCATTATTCGTCGACTCCAAGAACCCGCTTCAAATAAGTCATGCTTAGAGCCTTTGGATGTGTTTCTAATCAATGAAACTACTCCTGAACCTTGGTATACAGACATATTTGATTTTCTCCAAAATGGGACTTTCCCTGCTAATTCTAATAGAAACCAGCATCGGTTATTACGTCGACGAGCAAGTCGATTTGTAATAATTGGCAATACTTTATATAGGAGATCTTTTGAAGGTATCCTATTAAGATGTTTAAACTTAGAAGAGTCTAAATCAGCCTTGAGTGAAGCCCACGATGGATCTTGTGGAGGACACTTTAGTGGTAGTGCCATTGCTAAAAAGCTCCTTCGGATAGGATACTTTTGGCCTACCATGGAAACGGATGCACATGAGTATGTGCGCCATTGCGACAAGTGTCAAAAACATGCTGACCTTGTCCATGCGCCTGCACAAGAGCTGCAGGCTATTTCATCTCCTTGGCCCTTTTCTAAATGGGGCTTGGATATTATTGGCAAAATCAATCCCGTGTCATCTGATGGACACAAGTTCATCATAATCGCCACCGAGTATTTCACGAAGTGGGTCGAAGCTATGCCTTTAGCTTCTTGCACTGGCACACAAGTTTCTAAATTTATTTTTAATCAAATTATTTGCAGGTTCGGAATTCCTGCCAACCTCATCTCTGACAATGGAACTCCTTTCAAAAATAAAGATGTTAAAAAATTATGTCAAAAATACAAGATTCAACATCGCTGGTCCACTCCCTATTATCCTCAGGGTAATGGTCAAGCAGAAGCATCTAACAAAACTTTAATCAAAATTCTCAAAATATTAGTCAATAAAACTGGCCGTGACTGGCATATTCAATTATATCCAGCCTTGTGGGCTTATCGAACTAGTGTTCGAACCCCGACGGGCACTTCACCATTTGTTTTGGTATATGGTGCTCAAGCAGTTTTTCCATTTGAATTGGAAGTTCCTTCTTTGGCTCTGCTACTTCAAGATACCGAAGTAGGAGATGAATATCGTGCTGGCAGACTCAGCCAGCTGGAACTCCTAGATGAAAAATGCATCAATGCTTTGGAGCATCTCCGTGCTTACCAAAACAAGCTTAAAAGATCATATGCTAAGAAAGTTCGTCATCGATCCTTTGAGATCGGCGACCTTGTTTTAAAAGAAAATCAAAAAAATACAAATGCAACCAAAGAACTTAAAGGTAAATTTGAGCCCAACTGGCTTGGACCATACATTATTACTGCAAAATTTGAATCAGGAGCATATAAATTATCTACCTTAGATGGTAAAGAACTTAAAGAACCCATGAATATTTTGCATCTTAAACGTTACTATGCATAAACTTGGTCATTTCATCCATGTATATATTTGTTCAAAATTACTATCTTATATTTCTTTCAATTTATAAAAAATTCAAAAACACCAAAAACATTCATAAATCTCCAAAAATCTTCAAAAACTATCTATTGCATTTGTTTAAAGCAGCTTGTTAAATTTTTTGCTCAAAAATATAAAAACAACAATATTCTTGACTCTTTCGAAACCAAAACAATATACAGAAGAAAGAGAGAGTCAACATTCTCAAAAATTTCTCAAAAATCATTTATATATATTTTTCTTACAATTATTGCAGTTATATGTTTCAACTTATTTTGGATAAATTAGCATTTATTTTGAATCCCTCACTTGCACACTCACAACAATAAATATCTTGATTTTATCTGGCATGATTACTAATCTCTCTTATATCAAAGTTCACAAAATTCAATTAAATAAAGTTTGAGCATAGAGAATTGATCTTGTTATTTACTTAAACCAAGCACATCTTTCCACAATAAAATGATTATATTTGTAATTTCCATGTTTTGCTACATAGTAGAACTGATTTCTTGAGTGAAAAGTTTCCCCTGCTATCCTATCATGCACATGGTCTAGAATCTTTGAGAATTGGCAAAAGGACAAGCTCACCCCTACCCATAATAAAAATCCCTTGCTCTACAGCTAATCCGAGCAAGTATCCCTAGCAAAGAAAAAGAGAAAGAAAAATTCAAGAAAGAAGAGAAAAGAAAAATGTTATTTCAGCAATGTTCCAAGCATTATCAAGCAAAAGAAATACAAAAAGAAAAATAAGCAAAGTTCAAAAGAAAGCAAGAAAGCAATAAAATCCCTTTCCCTACCCTTTGAAAAGAAAAGAAGGGTTGATGAGCTTGAATCCCCGGAATTCTCAATTATTCGAAAATCGTGAGGTAAGCCCCATAACAGGTGGTTTGTGCCCAACCCGCTTGGCCTTGGGTAACTCCTAGCGTGGCGATATGTCCGTCACATTAGCGACCTTCTTTTGTACGGACCTATGTCTGCTTATGGATTAGCTAGCTCTTGATAATCCGATCTACATAGTAGCCTAATATGGTTATATGCATCTACATCATGGTTAATGAACACTTATTTGGTTTCTTCAAATCACTTGTATCATAGTATCTTGCTCACAACTGGTAAATGAACAATGCAATTGCACACACATTTGTATTTGAGAGATTTTGTCTATCATTATGATAAATCAAGATCGGAAATGAATGCACATATGCACATGGGATTCCTTATAAATCTAACTTTTGTCTTCAAAATACTTTGAAATATTATTTTTGCAACTTGTTTGGAATAAATCAAGTACAATTATTTTTCACAAAGACAACTATATAAATAGAAAAATCAAAAATTTCTTTCAAATTACACAAATCAAATCATATATATCTGGTTGACTTTCGCGACGATGGTATAGTTTCAAAACCAAAATTGGAATTTTATGCCTAGCGCAAGTCCTCATTTTCATCTTTTCTGTTCATCAAAAATCAACCATGCAATAAAACTATTTTTTTGGATTTTCGCGATGATGGTATAAGTCTATACCTACATATTCTATGCCTAGCGCAAACCATTGTAACAATTTTTATTCCCCCATTTATTCAAAATCATAAAAACCATATGACTTCATTTTACACAAATTATGCTTTTCAAAAGCAAACCCATTATCATTATTTTATGTCATTATGTCAACCTTCAACTTTGCAATGATGGTATAATTCCTAAGGAATTATTCACAAATTTTATCACACTTAGGAATTTATGCCTAGCAAAAATCATTTTAAAAATATTTCATGCATAATATTTTTCATGAAAATCTGAAAACAAACCATCATCATCATCATCATCATTTGCACTATTGCACCAAAGTCTTAAGACAGTCTCTTAAGCACTCTTTTACTTTTCACAATATTTCTATACTGGGATTAGCTTGACGACCGAGTGAGCGACGACTCCATGAAATGGTCTATAATAGCGACAATGTCCTTTGAAATTATTGTTAAAAGTCCCCTTTTATTTTTATCAAATTATTGCATCACAAACAAACACTTTGTTACATCAGATTATTTCATTTACAATGTTATAGCATGACATTCAAATTATAATATTTCCAACGACATAATTACATCCAATTATCAAATCAATCAATCAAAACATAAAAGCATCATAAGCATCACAAAATACATAACACAATATAAGTCATATGATCAAAAATATCTCATCTATATATATATCTCACAAATATATATGTACATCATATCAGCTAGATTGGTATGCCACAATCCATATCTTGGCATACTCAATCAAATACCCTCTGTGTAGTGTCTCGAGAGCCCCTCGAGCTCTCAGCCTCATCTCCTCCCCCCCTGAGGTGGAGGAGGTGGCCCCATCGTAGTCCGTGTGGTGCCGTGAGTCCGGGATGCCGATCGTGATGATGTCCTAGATGACCCCATCACGACAGGCTCTGCAATGTGTGCTGGTAATGGCACCCTCTGCTCCGCTGGCACCGCCTGGTAGTATAGAGCCTGATAGAAAGTGATCTGGGCGATAGCGCATGCTAAATCTCGAGTGCTCGCTCCTCCGCCCCGAGCTCTGAGCCGTGTAGCCTCATCCTGTAGTGTCTGCACCTGAGCCCGCAAGCGGGCAACCTCAGCTCGGAGAGTCGCTGTCTCGCTGCTCTCCCTAGTGTCCACACCCTTGCCCTTATCGGGCGATGGTGGCCTATCCCTCTGTGGAGATGGGGGTCTCTCCTCCCTCCTCTCCCACTGCCGTGGCATCTCTTGTGCTTGTGGCCTCTTCTGCTCCCTCCCACCGTGACCTTGGGCCGCCTCTATCGCCGCCTGGCACCGCCTCCCTATCCGACGCACAACCGCGTGGATCGGACCCTGTGCCCTCGTCATCCGAGGAGGGCGGATGCCTACGTACCAGGCATCGTAGCCATCGGCTACTCCTACGTCATCCCCATCCACTGGCTGGATGGGGGCATCATCTACGTCCCGGCTCCAGAAGCGCTGCATGTCCGGAGCCCCGCTAACCGTGGTGTTATCCCGGACAGTCCGAGAAAACTCGTAATCCCTGAGAGATGGGATCCCCTGCTGTAGACCGAACCGCCTCAAAACTCGGTCATAGCGGTGGAGCTCCACCTCTCCTCTCTCCATCCTCAGCCAGCAGACTCGCCTGATGCGAGCCAGCTCCTGTCCGTCCTCTGGCCACCCTGGGTGCCCTCTCCATGGTCTCCAGGTGATCTGGTCTGGGACCAAATCATCCAGTAGTCTTCGGGACATCGACAGGTCGATCCACCGCTGTGACCCTCTTCGGAGCCACCAGTAGAAGACTCGGGGCCTCTCCCCGTCAATCCCTATCAGTGGAAGCCCTACCGGCCTCCGCACTGCAATGTGCTCCCAGCACCAAACCTGTAGGAGCGATGTCATCACCAGACATCGCCCGCCCTTGTACACGACCCCATATAGGATCCTGTACAACCGGCATAGTACAAAACTACCCCAACAAAACCTGTACCCATGGTCTCGCATATCGTAGATCACATCTGCGAGCATCCATGGTACCCTGCATCCGCTCTGGTGGCACAGTAGAAGTCCACCAACCACTCCAGCTAGTACTCGTGTGAGTCTGGATGCCCCAGGCATCTGGCGTAGTGCCTCGATATTAACTCCGCCCTTCTCCAGGGTGAAGCTCGGGTCACCCACACAGCCGTCCCATAGCGTGGCCCTGATTGGCCATAGGAGTGATCATCCGTCCTTGTATGGGGATTCTCATAATCCTCCATACGTCCTCTAGTGTGGGAGCCATCTCCCCTGTCGATAACCAAAAATAGGAAGACCCCGGATACCATCTCTCTGCTAGGGCTATTAGAAGCCCCATGTCTGTGGATACTTGTGGCATCTCTGCCACATGCAGTAAGCCGGCCTGTGCCAGTCGATCTCGCTCTGCCTGTGTCAGAGCGGCCAAGTCATCTCTCAATCCTCCATATTTCCACTCCCCCGCTCTTTAGTAATCCTCTCTCGCAAACATAAACAACATAAACAACAAACAATCATTAATCAACAATTCCAAGTAATTAATAATGCAACTTAAAGATCAATTTCATGTAATTGATGATATCGCCCACTATTGGACGATATCGTCCCAAATTTGAGCATAATCGTCTCCGATTTCGTAGTTCGAAATCGTCTCTAATTTGACGAAATCGTCCCCCTTTCGACGATTTCGCCCTCGGGCGAAATTGCCGAAATTGAGACGATTTCATCGAAATCGGGACGATTTCGTCCCGACGACGTCGACGGCCCAAAAACGGCCGCGATGCTCCAAATTCATCTAAAATCTACCTAAAAAGCATGTAAAATCAAATTAAATCAGTTCTAGTTAAGTCTAGGCTCTTACCCGTAGACCGCGCCGGACCTCTGTCGATCTATGCGTTGTCTCCACCATTTCTGCTTCAGAGCTCTAAAAACCAGAAAATGAACAGTAAAAATGAATTAGGGTTTTACCCTATTTTTCTTAATTTTATTCAACAATAATTTTTTGCTTTTTCGCGTTTTTACCTCAAACGTTCGATTTGGGTAAAAACACGGAGGGGGCACCATAGTAAGTCGTCGTACGATTCGACCAAGAATCGTCGCCTAAAAATGGGTATAATTTTTTGCTTTCTCGTAGATCGAGAAGAACTCATCTTTAACGCATTTTCTTCAGAAAATTCGCTAAAGAGGGGGCAAAATGTAGCACCCTAAAATTGGCGCAGTAAAATTATAAAATTTACATTCACCTTAGTAAATAATTTTAAATTCAAATTTAACCTCCCAAACCGCCCGTTAACCGCCGAGAAATCCGTTTCCCCCTTTTCCGTGCCATTTTTAGAGGTTGTTTTGACCGTTTGACGATATCGCCCTAGATTTGACGATTTCGTCTGGACTAGGACGTCCAGACGATCTTGTCGCAAAACTGAATTTGCATAGTTGGAATCTGTTCCAACGGGTCTCCAATCTGGGCAGAAGCGTGTCTGCGCCGTTGGGACCCTCCCCGTTGGAGATCTCCCAAATTGGGATGATCTCCAACCTCCTAACTACTCCCCCTAAGCCTATTTAATCTCTAGGATTTTCCCTCCCCAACCCCTGGCTGAAATTTTCTGCAAAGTGATTCCCTCTGCGTCAAAACATCCTAATCTTGCTTTTGCACTAGTCCCATAGCAATTTTGTTGTAGGTACATCACTGATTTTTAGCCGGAGCCAGCATCCATCGTCGTCGATGAACCTGTTCAGATCGGAGGCGATCCCGTCAAATGCGAGACGATTTCGTACTGATGCGAGACGATCTCGACTGCAGTCCACATCGAGGCAATCAATGCCTGGAGTTTGCTTTTCTCAACCTTTTCTTTGTCATTTTATGCTGCAAATTAGATCATTTACTCAGTGTTTATATTATTTTGCATTTGGAGTTCACCCATTTAGCTTAGATTGCACATTAAGTTCATGATTTGTTGTTAAAATACAGAAATTTGCTAGGATTGCTGTTTTAAACTATTGCTCAATATTCATTTTATTATTTGGTGTAATTTGCCTCTGTTAGCACAGTAGAATTTCTTGTATTTTGCATCTGTTTTCTGTTTTGCAGGTCTCTGACGAATTCGTCTGACGAATTCGTCAGATCTCAGACGATTCTATCAGTTTCAGACGATTCTGTCAGATTGCAGGTGATTCTGTCAGATTACAGGCGATCCAGACTGCTTCAAACGTCGAATCTTCTTCAGACATCCGGATCAGGTATTCTTCATTGTCATTCTGTAAAATTCTCTATTTTCTGCTTTCAAATCTGTTTGCTGTATTCATGAAAGTTGCATTTTCATGTAGTTTAATTTAGATTCATTCGGCCAAACCTAGGACATGAATGCTTAAGATTAAAACGAACACATCAAAACACATTCCAAAACCTAGGCATGGAAACTGCCGCTAAATGTTTCCTGGTGAACCCACCATCCGTCGAAAAATCACCAAAATACACCTCCCTTGAGAGGCGGGACCTTCGCAAAGTCCTCTCAGTCCGAGGTACCGCACCATCCTTTTCCCATCCTCCTTCCGGGCGCGGATCCTATAGCCTGAAGGTAGGGATGCAAAAAATTTGGAGCGATACACAAATACCCAATATGTTCTTTACATTCACAAATCTTGCTTTCAAATAATATAATATCTACCACTTGTAAAATCCCTTTCAATCAAATCAAACTGATGTACAACTTTTACTTTACTAATATGATTTCCAACACTTACACATTCACTTTCAATATCACTCCAACCAATGCCAAAGAGCTTCACAAGTCCACTCAAACAATGAAGCACAAATTGTTCATAAACCCTAACACAAGTATTTCCAATTTCTTTCAACTAGGATGCATAATTTGTTTCACAAACCCTATCTCAAGTGTATCCAATATCATTCAACTAGGATAGCACAATTGTTTTCACAAACCCTAGCTTAAGTGTATCCAATCTCATTCGACAATGGAGTTCAATCAATGAATCACAAAGCCTATCTCAAATATTTCCAACAATGCACATGAACTTAATCCTTCTATATACTCCTTATAACATCAAAAGCTATGCCCTACTAAACACCTCAAATAGTGACTAATATCCTTATACCTCTTAATTTGCCTTGATGAAGAAATATCCTCAAGAACCTATCTCACAAACAACCAATCCTTCTTGTGCCACCTCAAGTGTTAGATAGCAAGGTACTTTCTCAAAAATTTCACATGAAATTTCCTCTCAAAACAATGTGCACAATTAAATCTGAAAATGATACTCCAAGTCCCTTCTTTTGATCTCAAAAAGAAAGCATTAATACTCAACAAAACCTTTCATATATTCCTTTCACCATGCAAGAGTTATAATAAAATGTCAAGCAACTTATCACACCTTATTAATCCTAATATTGCAAAATAACATTCAATTCAACAAAACCACAAATTACACACATAAATTTTGCATATACACCTTATACCTCCTACTTGAAATAAAACATTTCAATGCACTTCAAATATCCAACATGACCACTATACCATCACTTTATTTTATGCACCACACATAGCACTAGCAATCTGAATTACAAACTCCACACTTATTCCTTTTAATTCAAAAATTTAAACTCCATGTTGTCCTTTTAATCCAAAAATTAAAAATATAATAATCACCTTATGACTTCCTAAGAAAGCGCATACCTTAGACTTTGTAAATATTTATTTCACAAAAAATATTGTCCCCACTTGCTGTCACCGCTGTGATTAGAACTTGCACCACTTGCTGGCCCGTGCCCTAGCTTTAACTAGGCCATCGTGTGGGCTAGACACCCACACAAAACCTAAAGTGCACACGCTCTTCCTAATACATGATCTTTGACGTGAAATTTTTTTACAACAAAACTTTAACACCTTGCCTCTGCTATCTTGAACTCAAGACCTCCCCTTTGCCATGTCTTAGCACCAAGGCTTCTGTTGTCTAGGCTAGATTCCTATATGGAACCAATGTTTTCTGCCCTTGCCTCGAAACATGAATCCAACCTTCATCTTCTTCTCATTACTCTACCGTGAATGAACGAATTATAAAGCACACGATTCTCTTGATTGATTTTTCCACCTTAGCATTGCAATATAAATATGCAAATATTTACTTGGACCTTGACATCGATGCATGGAAATATTCGATTTTCAACTTTAACCTTTGGCACTCACATTTAATTTTTAATTATTATAATATTTTAAATCTAGATAGATTTATATATTATAATTTCTTTTTCTTCTTTGGGTCTTTTTATTAGGATAAAGTCTTTGCCACCATAAACATCTTCCTTTTTCCTTTGCAAGTACCACCATGGTAAATCCATTAAATCTTTTATTTTTTTTTTGCAAATACCACCATGGAGAATGCCTTGTGTTTTTCTTTCTTACGCAACCATGAATAACCTTATATTTTTCTTGCTTACACAACCATGAAGAACCTTACCTTTTTCTTGCTTCTATATTACCTCATGTACCTTTTGAAAATTATTCTCACTTATTTTTCTTTTGACATCAATACCAATGTCATCAACCTATGACATCAATACTTTGACATCAATGACAACACAATATACTCAAAATTTTCAGCAATATCCCCCTTTGTCATTGATGGCAACCCTTTCTAAAAATTCTTTTTCAACCACTGGATTCCAAATCTTCTCCTCCTGAGAAATTGCTCCCCCTGACTGAATGCTCTCCCCTTTACTCAAATATATCCCCATTTGAAATCAATGGCAAAGGGACTCGTTTGGGGCTAAATATAATAATCTTAGCTAAAGATATGACGTCTCTAAGGTTTTCCATGCCTCATGTGCATTCTTAAAACCAATATTATTCTATTTCTAAGAATAGAATCTCTTATTCTTCACTATCGGAGAGTCTTTCATCACTATCACTTGAAGAATTACTTACCTTATTAACATAGAAACTCTTCTTGTGCCTTTGAAAGAACTTATTTTCATGCTTGTCCTAACCATACCTATTTTTCTTTTCATGCTTGAATCTTCTTTATTCCTTCTTCTTATAATCTTATTTCTCATCACTGATACTACTTCCATATTGTGGATAATTTGATGCATAGTGACCAAAATCACCACAATTAAAGCATTTCATAATATTTATATCTTTGTGCTTTCTTAAACCCTTCTTATTTCTTCTCACATTGTTAGCTTCTTCATTACTTATTGACTCATCACTTGATTTCGGTTTATTATATTTTGTCTTATTTGAATCTCTAAAATCTATCTCTTTCTTAGGATTTACTATTTTCATATATTAATCTATAAGAATTTGATGTAACTCATCCATAGTCAACTTTTCAATATATCTCATCTCTTCTATATATGAAACCTTTCTATCATACCTCATAGGGAGTGATCTTAATACTTTCTGAGCAATTGTGGAGTCTTCAAATTTGAATCCAAGTTCACACATGGTATTAAAAATATCATCCACACAAAGTAAGTATTTAGAAATATCTTCCTCATATTCCTTATTCAAATATTCAAACCTTTTCTTGTGGTTTTGCAGTTTTTCCAAGTTGACCTTTTTATCTCCTTCATATGTTTGCTTCAATTTGTCCCATATCTCTTTTTCTGATTTACATTGCATAATTTTCATAAATTTTCATAATTATCCACTTAAGATTCCATTCAAAGCCTTGGCATTATTCACATGTAACTACTTACCATCCTTATCTTTGGGAGAAGTGGCTGTAGGTGTGAACCCATACTCAACGGATTGCCATGTCTCATATCCTTGTGCCATCAAGTAAGTCTTCATTCTTATACTCCAAAAGGTATAATTGTTCCCATAGAAAAATGGAGCATTATTTGATGAAGATCCACTTTGAGATGCCATCTATGTTCCTATAATATCATCCTTCAAGCTATTATACTTTTTGAAGGAACCTGCTCTGATATTTAAGAACACAAGCTTATACTGAGAGGGGGGTGAACAGTATAATACCAACTTTTACTTTTTTTCCAAATGATAACAACAATAATATCAATACAGTAGAATAAATAAAGCACAAATCATCACACACATGAGAGACACAATTTTAATGTGGTTCACCCAATGTGGGTTACATCCACGGAGAAAATATTTCTTCTAAATTTTCTCAACAAATATCTTGGGAACCAAATCCCTATTACAGTATTTATGGACTTCTATCCAAAGGAGATATCAATCCCTAATGCTCTGGTTTATGGATATATCTCCACAGGAGAACTTTGTCCCCTTTATTTTTGTTTGTGGATCTCTCTTCACAGGATAACTCTATCCCATTTGCTCTAGTTTGTGGATCTCTCTCCATAGGAGAACTCTATCCCCTTTGCTCTGGTTTGTGGATATCTCTACATATGAGAACTCTGTCCTCTCTACTCTACTTTATGGATATCTCTCCACAAGATAACTCTATACCATCTACTCTGGTTTATGGATATCTCTTCGTAGGATAAATCTATCCCCCCTAGTCTGGTTTGTGGATCTCTATTTCAAATCTACACCAAACCTTATCACAAGGCTAGCACAAATATACTCTGACTTTGCTCATAAATATCTATCTCAAAGCTGCACCAAATCTTATTACAAGGTTAGCATAAAATTTCTCTGAATCTGCTCATAAATATTTATCTCAAATTTACACCAAACCTCATTACAAGGTTAGCACAAATTTGCTCTGAATCTGCTAACAAATATCTATCTCAAATCTACATCAAACCTCATTACAAGGTTAGCACAAATTTTCTCAGACTTTGCTCACAAATCTGCTTCAATTCTTTCCTCAATTCTGTTCAACTCTATTCCAAGTCATCTCGTAATATTTTCTCAATTCTGCCTCAATGCTACTTCAAGTCTTCTCAAAATACTTTCTCAAATTTACCTTCAAGCCTTCTCAAAATATTTTCTCAAATTTACCTTCAAGCCTTCTCAAATACTTTCTCAAATATACCTTCAAGCCTTCTTAAAAGACTTGCTCAAATCTACCTTCAAGCCTTCTCAAAGACTTGCTCAAATTTACCTTCAAGCCTTCTCAAAAGACTTGCTCAAATTTGTTTGCAAGCCTTCTCAAAAGACTTGCTCAAATATACGTTGAAGCTGCTTACTGAACCTGCTCAAATATTTCCAAATATTACACACAAACAAATCTTATATCTCTTTCATAAATACTTTCTTCAAACAAATATATTCTACTCAGAATTCATTTAACCTTTGGAACATATAGAGAATGATATGTACTATCAAATACCCAATATGTTCTTTACATTCACAAATATTACTTTCAACTAATCTAATATCTACCTCTTACAAAATCCCTTTCAATCAAATCAAACTAGTGTACAACTTTTTATTTACTAATATGATTTCTAACACTTGCACATTCACTTTCAATATCACTCAAACCAATGCCAAAGAGATTCATAAGTACTCTCAAACAATGAAGCACAAATTATTCACAAAACCTAACACAAGTGTTTCCAATTTCTTTCAACTAGGATGTACAATTTGTTTCACAATCCCTAGCTCAAGTGTATCCAATCTCATTCAACTAGGATGTACAACTTGTTTCACAAACCCTAGCTCAAGTGTATCCAATCTTATTCGAAAATGGAGTTCAATCAATGAATCATAAAACCTATCTCAAATATTTCTAATAATACACATGAACTAAATCCTTATATCTCCTCCTTATAACATCAAAGGATATGCCCTACTAAACACCTCAAATAGTGACTAATATCCTCATACCTTTTAATTTTCCTTGATAAAGAAATGTCCTCAAGAACCTATCTCACAAACAACCAATCCTTCTTGTGCCACTTCAAGTGTTAGATAGCAAGGTACTTTCTCAAAAATTTCACATGAAATTTCCTCTCAAAATAATGTGCATAATAAAATCTGAAAATGATGCTCTAAGTATGTTCTTTTAATCTCAAAAATAAATCATTAATACTCAACAAAACCTTTAATATCTTCCTTTCACCATGCAAGAGTTATAATAAAATGCCAAGCAACTTATCACACCTTATTAATCCTAATATTGCAAAATAATATTCAATCCAACAACACCATAAATTAAACACATGAATTTTTCATATACACCTTATACCTCCTACTTAAAATAAAAAAAATCAATGCACTTCAAATATCCAACTTGATCACTAAACCATCACTTTATTTTATGCACCACACATAACACTATTAATCTGAATTATAAACTCCACACTTATTACTTTTAATTCAAAAATTAAAACTCCACGCTGTCCTTTTAATCCAAAAATTAAAAATATAATAATCACCTTATGACTCCCTAAGAAAGCGCATACCTTAGACTTTGTAAATATTTATTTCACAAAAGTATTATCCCCACTTTATGTTGCCACCGTGATTCGAACCTACACCGTTTGATGGCCCACATCCTAGCTTTGGCTAGGCCACCGTGTGGGCTAGCCACCCACATAGAACCTAAAGTGCACACGATCTTCCTAATACACAATCTTCGACGTGAAAAGTTTTTACAACAAAACTTTAACTCCTTGCCTCCGTTGTGTCTTGAACTCGAGACCTCCCCTCTACCACGCTTTAGCACCGAGGGTTCTACCGTTTGGGCTAGATTCCTAGATGGAACCAATGTCTGCTGCCCCTACTATTTGTCCATGTGCTTTGCCTCGAAATACAAATCCAATCTTCGTCTTATTCTCCTTAATCTACTGCGAATGCATGAATTATAAAGCATGTGATTCTATTGATTGATTTTTCCACCTTAAAATTGCAATATAATATGCAAATGTTTACTTGGACCTTGATTTTGGTGCATGGAAATATTTGATTTTCAACTTTAACCTTTGACACTCACATTTAATTTTTGATTATTATAATATTTTAAATCTAGATAGATTTAAATAATATAATTTATTTTTCTTCTTTGGGCATTTTTATTAGGATAATGTCTTTGCCACCATAAAACATATTTTTTTTCCTTTGCAAGTACCACCATGGTAAATCCATTAAACCTTCTATTTTTCTTTTACAAATACCACCATGGAGAATGCCTTGTCTTTTCTTGCTCACACAACCATGAAGAACCTTGTATTTTTGTTGCTTACACAACCATGAATAACCTTGTATTTTTCTTGCTTCTATATTACCTCATGCCCCCTTTGAAAATTATTATCACTTATTTTTATTTTGACATCAATTACAACTAATGTCATCAACCTATTACATCAATCCTTTGACATCAATGATAATACAATATATTCAAAATTTCTAACATTTTTTTCTTTCCATTGATGACTTTAAACTCTATTGTCATATTTTGATCCATAAGTTGAGAAACTAAAAGAATGTTGGTAGTCAATCTAGGAACATATAAAATATTAATTAGATTGACTAGAACATTTTTTATTCCTTTTACTTCATAAGTCTTACTATCTCCTATATAAATTAATTTCTCATATTTTCATTTTAAAGAGTTAAACCATTGTTTGACTCTAATCATATGTTTACTTGCTTTAGAATATATG
Organism: Wollemia nobilis; assembly: GCA_028583015.1. Classification (NCBI taxonomy): domain Eukaryota; kingdom Viridiplantae; phylum Streptophyta; class Pinopsida; order Araucariales; family Araucariaceae; genus Wollemia; species Wollemia nobilis. The sequence continues at coordinate 3,805,973 of JAQPPZ010003361.1, read as the reverse complement.
TACCAATAATCCATAATTTACTTTGAATGATATATCTTTCAAACTTTTAAACCTTTGAGTTGAATCCCTTTTGTCTCCCTAATTTTGAATAAAGAACTAAAGACAATTTTGATACAATATTTCAATTTTTAAAAACTTTATGTTGACAACCTTATGTCTCCAAAATGATCAAATTGGATAAGATTTTTCAACTCCTAAATTTTGAATTGAATTTGAGTATATAATCAAACAATGATTTTTGATAAAATTTCAATTCCCAAATTTTGTAGAATACCTTGTATTTCCTAATTTTTGGATAATAATCAAACAATAGTTTTGAAAAAGTTTTCAATTCTTCAAAACTCTAGGATGAATTCTTTTTTATCTCCCAGATTTCAAAAATATGATTTCTCAATCTAAATTTCACAAACCAATGTTGGTGTTGAATTCCTTATAACTCCCCAATTAGAAATTTAGAAATTCTATAAAATATATTTGCAAGTTTTGTATTCCTAATTTGATGTTGAAATCCTTATTTCTCCAAAATGATTAATCTACATATATTTCAATAAACCAATTACAAAACTTTAAATTAATTTCTCAAATATTCAAATCAACTTTTCAAATCTTCACAAAACTTCCCAAATAGAAATAATAAAATATCTATGGTTTAAAATTTCCAATAATAAACCTTATACCTCCAATTAATTAATCAATGTGGAAATATATTAATCAACTTCAAACTTTCATAAATCAATTATAAAATACTCCTTATTACTCCAACATTTGAATAAATCAAATAATAATTTGATATTTACCTCAATAATTTGGGTGCACACTATTTTTGGTGTACTCTCCTGATTTTCCAACCCATACTTCTTCCAAAATGAATCTTTGCTTTGCTAATTTTGGTCCATGCAATGAATGAAAATTTCAAAACACTTTGACTCCCTTCTAATATATTTGGTGCTCACTATTTCAAGTGCCAAGTGGAACATAAATATTTGTCTTCTTCTATAACATTTCTTTGGTGCTCCAAGTTACTATCCTTCTCATAACACTTGGCTGAAAATATTTTCAAACTTTGGTTGGTTACATTCAATGATTCTATAACATCTTGGGTGTTACATTTCTTGCAATACCAAGTGGTAAATGAAATCTACAACTCCTCAAATGAGCACTCTTCCTTTGATAATGCTCCAATTTTTCTTTGTAGTACATTTGCTCTTCTTTCCAATGTATTCCAATGTACAATATTGCTTGGCCTTCTACATTCTCCTTTGGCGTTTGGCTTTCTAATTTCTCCTTTGTGCAATGTGGTGGCTCTTCCAATGGTTTCTCCTCTCATGGTGGTGCAACCATAACTTGGGTGGATTTTCCTTTCTAAACTAGTGGCTCCTCTTTCAAAGTATGGTGGCTTCTTTGGCTACCACTTCTATTGCATTGCTTCTAAAAATTTTAACCTATTTTGATGTAGTTTGGCTTCTCCACAACTCAACTTCAGTGGGTGAGCTTGAAAGCTTTCCTTTTTCAATATTTTTACTCCTTTTCCACTTACTTTACTGAATTCTTTTTTTGAAACTTGTGTAGGTTCAAAAACTATTGTTCCTTCAATAACATGCACTTAAATTTCCTTTTCAAAAATGTATACTCTGCACACCTTTTATTGCTTCGTATTGCATTTACAACTACTTTTCTTGTTGTTTTGAACTAGGAGTAATACTTGCAAAAACTCTAATATTAATCAATTTATAATTCCATAGTAAAATATTAATTCTCCAAATTTGTTTTTTGCTTTCTTTCAAGATTGCTTTCTAGCTAGATTTTCTCACCTTTCAATATTCAAACTTGCTACCCAAATACCATCAAATTTGCAGCTCTTTTGCTTCTTGAAATGCTGCCCAAATATTTTGAAATTTGTAGCTCCTAAAGCTACCCAAAAATATTCTTTCTTAGTGTGAATACGAAAACCAAACACTAATGCAATATATAAAATTAACAAAAGTATAAGTAAATGACACAAAATTGCACAAAACAAATATTATTTTATTGAATGTGAGAAGATCTCCCAATTGTACAAATAATATGCCCCAATGTGAAGTTTTTACAATGCTCTTGATATAGTTGTTACAATGTTAGGTTTTTTGAAGCCCTAATCCAATGAACAATGGTTTCTTCTTGCTTGTCTTTGATCCCAATAGAGTGGTGGATGGGACTTGGTATCCTATGAAGGGCCACCCAAGCTTCAATAACCTTCAATAGATGCTATTATTATACCTGCATACAATAAATAATAACAAAAGTCAATAATATCTGTGAGGGCTCCACTGCGTGAGATGCTCAAAAATGAAATCACTAAACCCTGGTTGCAAAATAAAGGTTGTAAATAGATATGAGAATGTGAAATAAGAACAATGAGATTTTAACTTGTCAAATAACGTTATTTCTATCTTTGTCACTGATGTAGGGAGTGATTATGTAGATGCCCTAATAGTCGCTTGAGGGTTGTAGGGCTAAAAATCTAAATAGGAAACACCCATGGGTATTTGGTGCTGATCAAAAATACCCATAGGTGCTTTGTAGGCTTTGGTGGGTGCTCTGTAAACTTTGGTGGGTACTTAGGAAGCTCCATAGGGTGTTCAATAGTATGAGGTAGAAGCTGCTAAACATATCTAGTTCACAATGTGGACAACGATAGATGCAAAAGATGTGAACGACAATGAGAGGATGATGGCAAGAATTATTGAGGAATTAGGGCATAAGGGTTCAGGGAACTCAGTCCCTTATAAAATGTTAGGGAATTAGAAAAAATAGGGGTTATGTCTTCAAAATGACTCCTCTTTATAATCTTCCCTTAGGCACATTAGGGTTTCAATGACATGAAATATGTGGCTGAGATTAAAACATGAGGAATGGTAGAGGTTAAAGCGATACAAGTGACATGTATTTCGGTGGATGGATGGCTAATATTAAAACATGATGGATGGCTAGGATTAATTAATATAAATATATACATTTATTAAATATATATAAATATAATATATAAAATATTATCATTTAAATATATATTAAACAAATATATATATAATGGGTAATTATTGCAGGAAGCTATGGATGGAGGACAAGTGCTTAGATTTTGGTGTCTACAGATGCCCCATTTTTGTACCACATTGCATGAAATACAATGTGGTGCAAAAAATATGAGACGTTTGATTTGGCCGGATGAAGACACAACTTTATTTCATTGGGATGCGAAAATGATCTTGGAAAACAAAATAATTTAGAATGTGTATCTTACCCCCTCAATTGGTGAATGAGTGAAAGATGAGTCTCGTGAGAAAATTGATAGAAATATGGGGTGAATAATGTAATGGAATTGTGAAAGTGCAAATTTAGGGTGTAAATGTAGAATATATGAATGATGTAAAATATGATGTCATTTTTTCCCGGATGGTGGAAGGGGATTGTTGTGAAATGTAAATTACTGGGTCTGTTTTTGCCCTAACAGAAAAAAAGGGTTTTTGTCAAGTGTATATGTCATGATCATGTAAGATGTATCCCATTGTGGGAATTCAAAATCACTTTTTTGGTTGCCCCAATTTTGGAGGTGATTCCATGTTGTTGAATAAAATACACTTTTTGGAGTCATTGAAATACAAAGTGATGAAAATCAACCAAAGAAAATGAGTCAAATTTAGAGGGCCTACTAGTGATTGTCGGATAATTTCCACAATTGGAACCAATCACCCTAGCTAGATCTCGTCTCTATGATGAATTTCAATGTAAAAGGAATTATAAGTTATGATTTTGTCTATGTTTCAAGCCCCACAAACAAGGCCATCAATGACAATTGTTGAGCAAATTGATCACGACATAGTCTCACTCAAAAAATGAGGGACCAAGAATAATTTTACTTTTGAAAAATGAGATATTTTATTATGAATATGACCAAGTGTTCTTATGGTGATTTATTCATCTTACCAAATTGCATGGATGCAAATCGCTACAATCACCAAGGAGATAGAATAGACCACTAGAAACGAGGTTTACTTGAAATTGTGTATGAACTTGGAAAATGTGCAAATGCAATGATCGATGGATGAAAATGATGTTGGATGAATATGATATGATGAAAATGTATTGATGATTGGATTAAACGATTTTGTGAAATTTTGTATTGATTTGGAGCATTTTGAAGCAATTTTTGACAATTTTGTGTCTTGTGGGTGCAAATAAACATTAGCCATAAAAATCAATTCATATGGTCACAAAATTGAATAAAATGATAGAATGGATGATGAGAATGATGAAAATGGTTATTTTGTGAAAATTTGAACCATTTTGAAGTGTTTTGTAACTTGAAATGTGATTTTGCAACTTTTGGTCACAAGCAAAAATTATGAATCCAAATCGATTTTGGTTTTCAAAAAACATGATATTATGATGAAACTAATATATGGATGCAATTTGGAATGATTTTGTGGAGGTAAGCTACCTTTTTGAATTGTTTTTGGTCTATTTTCAATTTTAACAATAAACGTCAATGTGCACCTACTGCATGTGTAAATGTGTGTCAAAGTTTATTGTTCTCAAAAGGCAGGGATGCATTTTAATGCACATAGAAGCATACATGGGTGTTTTAATACACCTGAAATAGCTATAAATAGCCCACATAAGGAAAAACAAGTTCATTCTTGCATTTGCAAATTTTTGAAGTTGTGTCTGAAGGAGTGGAATGGAGTGAGTTAGTGAAGTGTTGCAGAAGTTATGGCAATGGGAGAAAATGTGTGCTTTGCTAAGGTAAATGCCTTTGAAGATTTTTATTTTATGCAAAAAAATTTGTTACTTTTTTTAATTATTTTTTTACATTAATATTTTCCCTTTATGTATTGTGCTGCAGTTGAGGATTTTGGAGCCTCGACATCAGTTCTTGCCTCTCGTTCCAAATATGAGGAAGGTGGTGTGTGAGGAACAATGAGAGTGGTTGGAGGCTATGGGGTTGGCTAGGGTAGCTTGAATATATGTGGTAAGGGTGGATGAGGGGTATCTCTCTACCTTGGCAGAGAGATGGGATATAGATAGGGGGAAATTTTAGCTCCCTACTGGAGAGATGACCATGATGCTTGAGGATTTATACCACATCCTCAAGTTGCCAGTGGAGGTCTTACATGTCAAGGTTGGAAATGATAAGGGGCATGAGTTGATATAGCTATTTGGAGATGATTTGTGGGATGTGGAGGTGATGGGTGGAGGGATAACATACTTGTCCATGTATACAGATAAGAAATTAGATGCCCTTATTGCTTTGGTGATGTTTATTTTGGCTAACATAGTGGTCTCGAATAGTATTGGTTGTTGGTTCCCATGGAACCTTATCGGGTTGGTGTGTGACATGATCGATACACCTCAGGTGTATTGTTAGGACCCTCCTAACATATTATAAAATATATTTATTAGGGGGTGCATCTTTCCAATCGCACCCCATCCTTCATATTTATGCACATCACCATATTCATTTTAGGACATCAATCAAATACATTATTTTATATATCTTATTGTGGGTTCTCCTCCAATACAACTGCGATTCCAAAATCAAACAACGATTCTTTGCATTACATTCTTATTTATTATTGCAAGTGCTTAACATCTGGTATCAAAGCAACAGGTCTACCATCAGACCTGTGAAGAAAATTGAAGCATCCAAAGCCAGTTGTCGTTAGAGCCCCCTAGTGGCACAAGCCCCTCCATTGTCGATGAAAAGAAGCACATGAAAGATCCATAATAATATGTATTAAGCACCGTTGATTGGAAGCGAAGGCATCAACAACTGTTACATTTTGAGGCCGGTATAGAAGCCCGATTTACCAGTAAATTTATAGGTTGCTATCTGTTTTTGGATGTGTATTTTTTTTTTCGTCACAGCATCTTTCGAAGGCAACTGCGTCCACTAACCATCACAGTGAATGAAGCCCACACATCAGAAGCGGTCATTCCATTAGAGTGCACACGTCGGAGTATTCGTCACTCAATAGCCAAAGGCCATATAAACACCAACAAGGTACCTTCAGGTAGAGCGTCATCAAAGTCTAGTATACCGTGGAAGGTGGTAACAAAGCAGCATCCTACAGAAGACGACACACATTTAACTTTAGAGAAGGTTTTGAAACTTGAAGGAGATTAGCTAGTATATTACAGGTCGCACAAGGCGAGCGCTACAATTACATCATTCACAACTATTGATTGACCTCTTTATGGTGATCATTGACCTCAACTCGACTATTGCGCGCCATCTAAAAGAGTTCGAGTGAACGTTGATAGCCACAAAGTTGCCCGACTAATAGGAGAACTAGACGAAGGAAGTTAAAAGCATAGCAACTCAGTTTTAAAATAAACATTAAAAATTAAATTTCCTAAGTTTGATCTTAGGATTTTGAAAGGACGCAGCCGCCATCAACTTGACGATGTATTAAGGCAACGACGGGATAAAACCCTAAACATCACAGAATTAGGGTTCACCAAACCGCTCATATTTCACTTATTCCATTTGCTAAAATCAAACCCACGTAAGCCTTTGCCTTGTACGCTGTCGCATTGCCCGTCGCTCCTCGATTTTTTTTCCAGCTAGTCAATTTGTCCAACTTACCCGCTTGCCCTTCCAACCTGTCGCATTGGCCGCCAGCCGTGCTCTGTCAGCTTGTCGTATTGCCTGTCACTCCTCGATTTGTCCGCCAGCCAGTCGATTTGTCCGACTTACCCGCGTGCCGCCTGTTGACCGCCGTGCTCTGTCAGTCGACTTACCCGCACCAAAGTAGCGCCAAATTTAAAAGTTGATAGGGCTTTGCCCATCAATTTTTTTTGAAAAAAAAAAAAAAAAAAAAAAATTATTAAATTATTTTTGCACACGTTACCTAGTCACATTTACCTACACCAACCGCAATGGCCGACGGATGATGATCACTGGACTCCATCCACGAAAAACATGAAAGGCTCGTTGAAGAGGTTAAATAGGAAATAGAGGAGAATTCTCGTAACACAAGATAACTCTTCGAGAAAATATTTGCAATAGATGTTAAAATTAATGCCATCAGTCAAAAACAGGCAACAACACAAACAAACTCAACCAACAATGGGTCTTCAAACCGAGCGATGTTAGGAGGTCCACAAAATTCCATTCTACCACGGACGACCAAATTAGACTTCCCAAAATTTGAATGCGGGACCCTACAAACTGGATCTACCGAGCAGAGCAATATTTTTCACTAAATCAAATTCCGGAAATACAAAAAGTGCATATCGCTTCTTTCCATTTGGAAAATGATGCCATCCAATGGTACCAATGGTTCAAGAAAACTAATGGCACTCCAACGTGGTCAACCTTTACACAGAACCTATTAGTACGATTTGGCCCTAGCAAATTTCAAAGCTTTACAGGGGCTCTCACTAAATTATGCCAAACCACTTCAGTAAGCGAGTACCAAGAAGAATTTGAAAGGTTAGCTAATCGAACATCCGGATTAGACGCTGCCTTCTTTCAAGAATGTTTCGTTAGCGGATTAAAAGAAGAAATTTGAATTGAGGTACAAATGTACAACCCTACAAACATGTTAGAGACCATCGGCTTAGCGAAATTAGCAGAAGACAAAATCAAGGCACGGAATCGGTTTACAAAACCAACTTGGGGGAAACAATCAAACACGTATACCAACCCCAAACCAATGCAAAATGGACGAACCCAAAACTCCTACACAACCCCCAAAATTAACCCCGCTCTACCAATTAAACGTTTGAGTTTTGAGTAAATGAAGGCAAGACAAGCTAAGGGTCTTTGCTACCATTGCGATGAGAAATTTGATAGAAATCATAAATGTGCCTCACGAAAATTATATATTCTAGATGCCATAGAGGAAGGAAATTATACTGAAGAGGAACCTGAACTCGAAGTAGAGGTATTATCCAACACACTTGAAAGCGATGAAGAAAATGCACCAAAGGTTTCCTTCAACGCCCTTGCCGGATTTTCTACCCCTCAAACAATGCGAGTAAAAGGGTATTTTAAGAAACAAAACCTTATCGTGCTCCTAGATTCTGGTAGCATGCACAATTTTATCGATCCAAAGGTGGCTAGACAAGCAAATTGTTTTATATACCCTTGCAATAACTTCGAAGTGATGATTGGAAATGGCAGAAAAATTGCATGCAAAGGAAAATGCAAAAATAGAAAACTATGGGGGTTTATACCATGCAAAGCGACATGTACGTTCTACCCCTAGGGGGGTGCGACATTGTACTAGGCGTACAATGGTTGAGAACCTTAGGCGTAGTCCAATGGGAATTTGATGAAATATGGATGAAATTCACAGCAAAGAACCAAACCTATATTATCCAAGGCCTGAAATCAGGACCTTCCCAAATCATCAGCTCGCATAGAATGGAGAAAATTATCCGAAAAGGAAACAAAGGAATGGTCGCCCAATTATTTTCAATTCAACCTAGTCACAAAGAAGATGAGACACCAGAGTTACAAAAGATTCTAGACCACCATAAGGCGGTATTCAATGAACCAAAAGGACTACCTCCACAACGAAGTCACGATCACACTATTCCACTATTTCCAGGGCATCAACCTCCTAATATTAGGCCTTATCATTATCCATACCTCCAAAAGACTGAGATAGAGAAATTAGTACAAGAGCTTCTTACGGTAGGAGTCATTAGACCTAGCAGAAGCCCTTACTCCTCTCCAATTATTTTAGTGAGAAAAAAGGATGGTTTGTGGCGTTTATGTGTCGATTTTCGAGCACTTAATAAAATGACTATCAAAGATAAATTTCCTATTCCGGTCATAGACGAGCTATTAGATGAACTCCATGGGGCAGCATATTTTTCCAAGTTGGACTTACGGTCAGGCTACCACCAAATACGAGTCAATGCAAAGGATATTCCTAAGATGGCCTTTCGCACTCACGAAGGGCACTATGAATTCTTGGTGATGCCATTTGGCCTTACCAACGCTCCTTCTACCTTTCAAAGTCTAATGAATAAGGTATTTCACCCTTTCCTTCGTAAATTTATATTAGTTTTCTTTGATGACATTTTGATTTATAGCAAAACATGGGAAGAACATTTGGACCATGTTAGACAAGCGTTACAAATCTTGAAGGAAAATCAACTTTATGCAAAAATATCAAAGTGTTCCTTTGGAAAACAAGAAATTGAATACTTAGGGCATGTTGTCTCAAAGAACGGCATGATGGTAGGTCCTTCCAAAATCGAGGAGGTGAAAAATTGGCCTATTCCAAAAACCTTAAAAGCTCTACGTGGGTTTCTTGGACTAACGGGATATTATAGAAAATTTGTCCAAAATTATTGTAAAATCGCTGCTCCTCTAACAACATTACTTAAGAAAAACGCTTTCAAATGGTCACCTAAAGCGGACGAGGCCTTTATCACCTTGAAAACTGCAATGTGTACCACCCCTGTTCTAGCCATGCCCAACTTTTCTAAACCGTTCGTCATTGAAAGTGATGCTTCAGGGAATAGGAATGGGAGCCGTACTCATGCAGGATGAAAGACCTATAGCTTTTATAAGCAAAGCATTTTCTCCTAAGAATTTAGCTCGCTCTACGTATGAAAAAGAGATGTTGGCAATCGTCCATGCTATTCAACATTGGAGACCTTACCTTATTGGCCAACATTTCATTATACGCACCGACCATCATAGCTTGAAGTATTTTTTGGAACAAAGGACTAATACCCCGGAACAACAAAAATGGGTTACTAAACTTCTTGGCTATGATCATGAAATTACATATAAAAAGGGCAAGGACAACATGGCAGCCGATGCACTTTCTAGAAAATTTGAAGATATGCCTCAAGTCCATGCTCTTTCCTCCCTTATTCCTAAATGGGTAGATGAGGTGCATGAAGAATGGATAAATGATCCTACTACCCATGCCTTAATTCAACAACTTCAACATAATCCTAGTAGCAAACCTCCATACACTTGGAAGGACAATATATTAAGATACAAAGGGAGGATGGTCCTCATTCCCAATTCAACTTATCAAAAAAAACTTCTTCACGAGTTACATACCTCACCCACCGCAGGCCACTCAGGGTTCTTAAAAACCTATAAAAGAGCCACTACCTCCTTCTATTGGGTAGGGATGAAAAATTACATCAAAAACTTTGTAAAAGAATGTGAAGTTTGCCAAAGACAAAAGGGGGAGACCCTCGCTACTCCAGGATTACTTCAACCTCTTCCTATACCCACCAAAACATGGGCAGATATTTCTATGGACTTTATTGAAGGATTACCAAAATCAGGCGGAAAAACAACCATTTTTGTAGTCGTTGATCGTTTATCTAAATATGCCCATTTTTGTCCAGTGGCTCATCCTTATACCACTAGCACTATAGCCCACCTCTTCCTCGATAACATATTTAAATTACATGGTATGCCCTCCACAATTATTAGTGATCGTGACCCAACTTTCACTAGCACCTTTTGGAAGGAATTGTTCAAGTTACAAGGTACTCAACTTCATATGAGCTCCGCTTACCATCCTCAAACCGATGGCCAAACAGAAGTTGTAAATAAATGCTTGGAAACATACCTTCAATGTTTTGTTTCTACTCAACCACTCCATTGGGTAAAGTGGCTTTCACTAGCGGAATGGTGGTATAACACTTCATACCATACGTCCATCAAAATGACTCCTTATGAAGCACTATATGGTCAAACACCACCATCCCTCACTTCCTATATTCCAAGGACTACAAAAGTCCAGGCGGTGGAAACTGAACTTGCTACTCGAGATGACATATTACGGATCCTAAAAGAGAACCTACACACCGCCCAGCATCGCATGAAGCAACAAGCCGATCAACATAGAAGCGAACATAATTTCTGCGAGGGGGATATGGTTTTCTTACGTCTCCAACCTTACCGGCAATCCTCCCTCTTCCAAAATTCACCCCGTATTTCATGTATCTTGCCTTAAGCTCACAGTTAGAACGCATATCACGACACAAACCACTCTTTCGGAATTCTTCGAGGATGGAGTACTTCTAGTCGAGCCAGAAGCTATCTTGTATCGCCGCTCTCGTCACCTTCGTACTCGCGATATCACGAAAGTTTTAATCCATTGGAAAGGTCTACCTTTAGAAGACGCGACATGGGAAACTCTTCAAGATATCCAGCAGAAATTTCCAAATTTCCAGCTTTGAGGACAAAGCTCTTTTAAGGAGGGTGGCATGTTAGGACCCTCCTAACATATTATAAAATATATTTATTAGGGGGGTGCATCTTTCCAATCGCACCCCATCCTTCATATTTATGCACATCACCATATTCATTTTAGGACATCAATCAAATACATTATTGTATATATCTTATTGTGGTTTCTCCTCCAATACAACTGCGATTCCAAAATCAAACAACGATTCTTTGCATTACATTCTTATTTATTATTGCAGGTGCTTAACATGTATGCATGGGCTCTTGCATTATTAGCATAGTTGTACCAGGATTTATATGAGGTGAGGAGGTAGGGGCAGAAGGGGCTAGGGTGTATTCTGCTATTATATTTTTGGGGTTCAGATTAATTTAGCATGGCTATAGCTATGGGATTACCTACTGTGATATGGGATAGGGATCAAACCTATGCTATGAGATGGCTGATGGTAGAGGATGTGTAGTTGAGTCATTCTATTTTAATGAGCCAATGGTATAGGGATATGTGGGCTAGATTAAAGTCAGCTCAGGTGATATGAATACCATGGCATAGTGCCATATGGACAAGTGATGGGGAGCAGCTATGAAGGGTTTGATAAGCTAGGTACATATTTGGAAGGCACAAGAGTGAGGTGGAACTGATCTAGTTCTCATGGGTGTTGAGGTAGTTTGGATTGAGGTAGGGAGTTCCAAAGGTACCAGTGCTATATCGACATCATCAGGATGATATGTGTCTACCTTGCATTAAGGCATGGAGGACCACCTATGAGGATGATGAGGAGATGGATCTCCCTGATGTGGATGATGCGAGGACTATTATGTAGTACGATGTATGGTTTGCTACACAACTGCCATGGGTACTAATTTTGGTAGTAGATGGGGAAATAGGGATGGGGATGAGGTATGCCGAGGAGGCTAATGAGGCTCCTAAGAATTGGAGGTACCTTCAAGCTAGTAGTCGAAGGAGGTGATATAGGGGTACAACTAAGCAGGCACCTAATATTGGAGGCGATGGAGGTGGTATGGAGGATAGGGAGGAGATTCCAAATGGACCTCTTGGTTAGAGTGAGGAGGATTGGGTGAGGCTGGAGCAACTAGTGGGAGAGTAGGATGTTATGGTAGTGGCTTGGAATATAGAGATAGCTTGGTTGCATTATGTGGATATGGTGGCTCGGGAGGTGGAGATAGCTCGGTTGTGGGATGTGGAAATGGTGGCTCAGGATGCATAGATATCTTGGTTGTGAGCAGAGCTAGAGGTATGATCGACTATAGGTAGAGGTGAGGATAGGATCACAAGGCTCCAAGTAGAGCTTCTAGAGAGGGATAATTGGTAGAGATATCATGTACACCACCTTCAGGATTGGGATAGATATATTTGATTGTTTGAGGATCAATTGATGGAGAACAACATTGGGCTTCCAGATCTGCCCTCCTCATCCATATCCAGGTCTATTAGGCCTAGTGATTCTAGGCATAAATATAGGTCTAGGGATCCATCAGGGTCATAGGGGTCCTCTTATAGGAATTAGCTAGTGCTTAGATGCACTTTTTGTATATGAGCCTTGGTGCTCCATTGTATATAACCTTTGGTCATTCCTTGTATATGTGATATTTATACATATATATATATATACATGGCTTTTACTTTTATGTTATGCTTTTGTGTGGATGCGTTTGGTGTGGATGCTTAATGCAATGATAAATAAAAATATTAGTGGATGATTAATGCAAGTTATAATGTGTATGAATGCAAATGTTCTAATGATCATTCATAGTTTATATTTTGCTTTGCCATGTTTAGCATTGTTTTTTAATCAGGGGCATAAAACTAGTGGTATGTGGTGTGGACGACTCATGAAATGACATGGAGGAATATATGGATGTTTATATGGAAGAAGATATGGATGTTGGTATGGAAAACTAATTATTTTGTAGAGACTCAGACATAGTAGTGGCATCAAATAAACTCACTAAATACTACTTAATTCCTCTAAGACCAAATGTGTGTGCAATGAATTCATTTACCGAATCATGAGCATGGTAATGACTCGAGGCAATCAACAACCAATTTATGTGCAAGTGAGTTCATTAACTCATATTGAGAAAATTGGGTGAAACCTGTTATGGAGAAGACGCAGAAGCTAGTTTGTCCTTATGTGTGGTTAGAGGTCTCTTTAAAAGATATGTGTCACCACATGTGAGTGTACTCCAATGCCATTCAAGCATCTATATCCCTGATGGAGATTAGCTCCATAGTCCAAGAATTTGATCTCCAAGTTTTGGGGATGAATACCTAACCATCTAACTAGAAATGTAGTACTATCCTTAAAACTTGAGAATCAGTGGTGTGTGATGTAAAATATTTAGAGTTTTTAGGGGTTTTTACCATACTCTTTCTATTATTTTGAATTTTGTGATAGTGGTAAGAACCACTATTTTTGTGGATTATGTTGCATGATGGGACAAGCAAGGATTACTCTTTTCACTTTGAGGTACACCTAAGGATGGTGTTATCCCTATTTGACATAATATGTTTTTAAGATGTGTGATTGTGTTTGGTTCAAGAATGTTTTGGATTTAATTTATAGAAATCAAGATTTTCTTAGTGAAAATTTGTCTTGGTCCTAAAGAAAACTCGACATGCATTTGGAGTTTGCTTAAAACAATAGGAGCGACTGAGTAGTTGAAAACACCTAGGAATTATGGACATGTGGCTTTTATAATGATAATTTGGCTTTATGGAATGATGCAATGAAATGGATGATGTGTTGAAGGTGCCCCTAATTAAGGCAACACAATTTTATTGGAACAATTAATATCTGAACTAATTAAATGATCCCTGATATGAAATGAGATGTGTGAAAATGATGGTGCAAATGCAATGAATGAAATATGAGTTGTGAAATGAAATGTGTAAAACGCCATGTTTGGAATGCAATATGTAAAATGAAATTTATGAAATGTAATTTTATGAAATGAAATGAAATGTGTGTAATGCAATCAGTGTAATGTAAGGTATGAAAATGCAATGTGTAAAATGCCATGTTTTTTTTGTGTAATAGCCATGTATATATACATATATAAATCACATTATGCATAGAATACTCTCAAGTGTATAATATTAAGTGGTTCAAACTCTTCAAATCCCTCTAAAATGGCAAGCCTATAAGTTTGTTTATCTAATTTTTAAGTAACCATGTATGGACCTAATCAATTAGCCACCAATTTATCATGAAGATGTGACAAAGCATTGGTATTTTGTTGATTCTCTTTAAGAACAAGATATCCTACTTGGAATTTATGTAGATAAACTTTGGCATTGTAAGCACGCTTTAGGTAATCTTGATATACTCGTAAATGCTCTAAAGTATTGACTCACCCCTCATCAAGGAGTGTGAGTTGGTCAAGATGTGTTTTTCTAGAAGTATCATCATCTATGAATTCCTACAATTAAATTTGCAATGAGGGTATCTCAAGTTCAAGAGGCATGATTTCTTCGGCTCCATAGACTAATGAAAATGGTGTTACCCTGGTAGGCATGTGAATGCTTGTTCAATAAGCCCATAATGCCAAGGCAATTTGTGTATGCCAATATCTATGATTTTCTCCAACAAGTTTCTTGAGAATAACAATTAAGGTCTTATTGGTAGCCTTAGCTTGTCCATTTGCTTATAGGTAATAAGGAGTCAAGAAATTGTATTGGATATTATATTTGTTGTAAAGTGCTCAAAAATTCTTGTTCTTGAAAGACTTGCCTTTATCAAAGATGATTTTTGAGGGAATACCAAAATGACAGATGATATGTTGAAGTATAAACTCCATAATTCTTGGCCCTGTCATATTGGTTAGAGGAATTGCCTCAACCCACTTTGTGAAATATTCAGTGGTTGTGATGATGAATGTATGTTATCCTGAGGAAGAAGGTGAGATTTTGCTAATTAAATCAAGACCCCATTGTGAAAAGGGCCAAAGGATTTGAATAGGTTGTAATGCTTGTGATGGTACATGAGTTAAATTAGCATGCTCTTGACATTGCTTACAATGTTTGTCATATGTGCAATAGTCACGTTCCATGTTGGTTTAGTAGTAACCCATGCATAAAATACGCTTTGCAATGGCCATTCCACTAAAATTACCACCACAAGTACCATCATGAGCTTCAACTATGGCTCTTTGTGCCTTAGTAGACTCGAGACAATGAAGGAGAATTCCATCATAACCATGTCTATATAACACATCCCCCAAGAGATTAAAACATGCTACCTTTCTATTGAAAGTGTGTTTAGCAATCTGTGACATGTCTAATGGGAGTGTTTCAAACTTGATAAAGACTATTATTTGGTTTGACCAAGGCTTGTATGGTTCCAAATAGATAAATCAAACATCATTTTCATCCTTAGATTCATCACGGACAATTGTAAATTTATAGATCATTGTGAAAATGAGTGGTTGTACCTCTTCTAAGGAGTTCTTTGGAATAAATTATCCAAGAGAGACCATTGCATCTACAAATCTATTAGTCACGTGGTAAACTATCGATTTCATACCAATCCAAATTAGAGAGAAATGACATTGCTACTTCATGGTAAAGCTTTATGGTAGGTTCTTTGCATTGGTATTCTTCGATGATTTATTTATTAAGTTTAGAATCACCAAATATCCTGATATGCTTTATGCCCATAGCTATGGTTGCTTGAAGACCTCAGATTAAGGCTTCATACTCTACATTATTTTTTGTGCATTGGAAGTCTAGTTTGAATATGGGGATAGGAACCCCCTGGGGTGTATGAAACATGAATCCAACACCTTGACCTTTTTCTCTCTTTGAACCATCAAATAAGAAAGTGATATCAATGTCTTCCTCTAGAATGACACCTTCTTCTTGTTTAGTGCTAGAAAATACCGAATCATTTGGGAGCTCAATAATCAAGGATTGATCACTAGGAAGTGGAGCTTTCGCAAGTTGATCGGCTATGACCTGACCTTTAATGGATTTTTGACTTATGAACTCAAGATCAAATTTAGTGAGAAGCATTATCCATTTAGCGATGCAGGTGTTATTGTAAGTGTGAGACATAAAATAATGCATAGGATTTTCTCTAGATATGATATATGTGGTGTGACTAAGCATGTAATGTCAAAGCTTCTTAGTGGCAAATACCACTACCAAGCATAATTTTCCACGTAAGTCTACCCAATTTTATAGCTTACCAATGTTTGACTATTGTAATAGACAGCTTGCTCTCGATTGTTCTCATTCTTTTGTGTAAGCATTGTCCCTAATACAAAGTCCATTGTTGAAACATAAATATGGAAGGGGACCCCTAGATGAGGAGGAGTTAAGACCGGTGGAGAAGACAAGTATTTCTTGATATCATCAAAAGCTTTTTTACATTCATTTGTATATGAATATGGTACCCCCTTTATAGCAGGTGATTGAACGACCTGCATTTGTCAAAAAGTTGTGCAATAAAATGACGAATTGATTGAATATTTCCTTGTAAACTATTCAATTCCCTTAATTTTGTTGGGGAAGGCATCTCCATGATGACGTTGAATTTGTTTAGGTCCACCTCAATGCCTCTTTTAGAGACAATGAAACCTAGTAGTTTGTATGAGGTAACACCAAAGACAAATTTCTTAGGCTTCAACCTTACATTATGTTCTAGAAGTTGATCAAAGACTTTTTCCAATACACCAATGTGTTCTTGTGGAGTTTTGAATTTTACAACCATATCATCCACATAAACTTCAATAATATCATGCATGTAATCATGGAAGATGTATGTAATTGCACGTTGATAAGTGGAACCTGTGTTTTTGAGGCCAAAGGACATCACATTGTAATAAAAACTCCCCCAATGTGTAGTGAATGTTGTTTTGTGTTGGTCATCAGGATTTATTTGAATTTGGTTGTTTCGAAAAAAATTGTCCATGAGAGAAAGCATTTTATGGCCAGTGCAGGTATCGACAAGAGTATCAATGTTTGGAAGAGAAAAATCATCCTTAGGAAATGCTTTGTTAAGATCTCAAAAGTTAGTGCAAATGCGTATCGCCCTGTTAGGCTTGCAAACGGGTACCATGTTTGAAAGCCACTTAGGATAGTCAATAGGGATTATGAAGTTCACATCTAAGAGCTTTTGAAGCTCTTATTTGACTATGAGGACCATGGTAGGATGAATCCTTATAAGCTTTTATTTGATCGGCTTAGCATCAAAGTGTAATATGAGATTGTGGAAAACCAAGCTAGGGTCTACGCTAGGCATGTATTTTTAGGACTATGCAAAAATACCCTTCTTCTTGATGAGAGCAATTAATTTCTCTTGTTCATCTATGGATAAAATTTTGCCAAGTTTGAAAATTTGGGGATTGTCTACTGAAGTAGGGAAAAATGGTGCACCAAATTATGTAAAACAATATGTGTATCTACCCCATCTCGCTCATGAGCATCAAAAAGGAAGCATGCATGTGAAAAGGAAAGAATACCAAACAAAAGGAAATGAATTAAAGCAAGTGTCTTCTTTATTAATTTGTTGGATCAGATCCAAGGTTACACAGAAGTCCCCTTGAGGGCTCAAAATGTGATACAATTGTTACAATATTGGGTGCCCAAAGACCAAGTCTTTCATGGAATCAAGGTGCACATCCAATGTTTCTCCGCGTACCCACAATCGAGGTGGGCGAGCCAATGCCACCGCTGCTTGTATCTTCAATATCTGATGTCTGATATTCCTTCCCAATGCCTTCTAAGAACCTACACCTGCACACAAGGAAGCAAAAAGGGGTCAAATAGCAAGGGTGTATGGTGGAAAACATGCAATCCCCACAGGGGCAAAATAGCGCATATATTAAAACTATATCAAAACATGTCCAAATGACTTGAAAATTTTTAGAGATGTTAAAGAGGATGTTTTGGGAGGATATCACCAAAAAAATATCAGAAATTGCATCTGTAGACCCCTCGATTTTGCGTCGCTTGCCTACAACCTACGAAAGAGAAGACAAGCAAATCCTGAACCTAAACATATCCAAAACTCATGAAATTTGGTAAGTATGCATAAATTGACATTTTAAGACAACCCATATGATTATATTTTCAAATTGGAGCCCGGATCCACCTGCATCAAACTGGGGTGCCCGGATGGGCCCTACGAGCCTACGAAAACTTAAAAATGCTATAACTCTTTCATTTTAACTCCAAATCACTTGAAATTTGAACTGTAGCATCATGGGAAAATATAGAAAATTACTAATTAAAAATAGTAATGAAATTGTTTAATAATTTACCCTCATCTCGAGGGGCGATGGTGACTGCAACTATTTGGGGGGCACCCTAGGAGGGGATACCCACCAAATACGACCACTTTTTGCTACCAAATCACTAGAAGATGTTCCTAAATAGTATAGGGTGTGTTTTCATCGAATTTGGTGAAGAAATTCACCCGGATGGAAAAGTTATGCTCGGATTACCTTCTTGAAGTCACCCGGTAACCTCCTTGGCAAAAGGGAGATTTCGAGGGCAAAAAGGTGCAATAAGGTGAGGGGAAATCTTGGAAGCACTCCATTGCATATCCTAGAACTCCTATCTATATTTTTGTGTGGATATTGAATCCATTTTATAGCCCAAAGGGGCTCATGTGCAAAAAGGCATGCAAGGGCATGCATGGCAGGAGGTGCCACTTGTCAAACGGGAGGCATGCACTGGATGGGGAAGAGAATATCCATTTTGGGCCTCCATTATGAAGCATGTCATAAGGATTCAGTGCCCTCTGACCTGCATGCTCCAAATGGCATGCTAGATGGCAGTTTTTGGGTGCCATTTGGCCCAGATTTGACTTTTTTTGGGTCAAACTTGCTCACCGTCCCACCCTGGGATGATGGCTCACCACCGTCCCAGGGTGGGATGATGGGAATCTACCACCATCCCAGGGTGGGACGGTGGTGAATTTTGGGCCAAAACCTCCCAAAATTGGGCCGGTAGCCTCCAAAAACCTTTTGGAGTGGCTAGAACCACTGTGAGCCTCCTGAGGGCTGCCCAAGGGGCCATATGATGTCAATTTGATCATTGTTTGTGGGTGCTTAATCAGATTTACCACATTTTAGTGTCTATAGATGCCCCTTTTTGAGATGCATTGTGTGCAGCATAGCACTGAGCAAAAATAGATGACCAAAATGTTGAATGATTAAGGTTACTCGATAACCTAACCAACTTTAGATGCCCCAATCATGAAAAGGGCGTGTGTTCTTGAATCCTTGCTTTTGACTCATTAAATGAGCATGCCTATGCTTGAAAATTGTCTATCATGAAAGGCTAAGGCCCATGACTTCATGATGCCAGTAATTTCAAGCGTTATGATGTGATATTGTGTGCTTGTTTGCTGCCCCAAGCAGGAGCATGATTGTCTTTATCGAAGATTCGTTGAACGAACGCAATTCACATAATTGAGTGTGTGCTTGCTGATTTGGACTGAGTATGACTACCCCCTCAAGTGATGAGTCGATGAGGGAATGACCAGTGAGAAAAGTGATGAGTCACTTGACCCAATTGACTTGTGTTATGCTTACCTTCAGCTTTGTCCCTTGAAAAATAGGGCAATTTGGAGAGGATTTTGGTGACTTTGTTGAGTTTTCCTGGAGGAAAGGAGCTGAAAACTGCATGCCCAGGGGGTGGTCCAGCCACAATGGCCTTATTAGGGCATGAATTAACAACTTTTCCATCCCTCCTAGGATCCTCATGGTTGCATTTTGATCTATGTGAAATTTGGACCCAATTTGAGCTATTTTGGTGCAATTTTGGACCTGTTTTGGGTCATTTTGGGTTGTTTTGGCCTATTTTTGCTACCACCATCCCAGGGTGGGATGAGGGCATGTTATACCACCATCCCAGGGTGGCACAGTCAGCCAAATGTGTGCTCATCCCACCCTGGGATGGTGGTGACCCCTGCATCTTTATATAAACCCAAAATATGAAGGTTAGGCTCATTTGTGCATGCTTTCTTTGGCAGTTTGAGAGGTGAGGAGTAGGAGAGTGATTCTGAGTAGTGGAGCACTATCAAATTCATCCCACAGTCACCATGAGTCAGCAGGTGGACTCAGCCAGTGGAGGAGCCGGTGCGAGACAGGTATGCCAAGTCTCTCTTATTGCATTTTCCTAGTGTTAGGAGTTGATTTTTTTGCTTTTATGGTATGTTTTTGGCTTGGAAGCATATCACACTAGATTGTAGGTAATTAAACCTAATTTATGAGATATGTACCAAATTTTGTGTTTTATCCATGTTTTTGTGCAATTAGATTGCATTTTATAGGTCCAATTTTGCATTGTTTTTGCTATTTTTTGATGGCCTAAAAGGCCTTTTTGAGCCCAATTTTTTGGAGTCATCCCTAGGTGGGATGGCTAGTGTGGGCTGGTCATAGGCCATACATTTATGGGATGGTTATAGGGTTTGGGGCCATTCCTAGGAGGAATGGCCACAAACTGACCTCAAAGAGGGGCCATTTTGAGTCTTTTCTTTTGAATGTTTTTGGGGCCATGCGAGGCCATTTTGGTGGTGTATTATTGAGTTGCTTATCCCTGTCAGGTGGTGAGGAGTCGGTATCGAGTACCTAATCTCTTTGATTCCATGAGGGATGCCTTGACCATAGAGGACTGGGAGTGGCTGGATGCCATCGACCTCAAGCAGGTGACCCAGTTAGAGGTTGTTATAGGAGATCATGCATATCTGACTGCCCTGATTGATCTATGGGATCCATGCACCAATACCTTCCACCTACCCACTGGGGAGATGATGGTGATGCTTGAGGATGTCTATCAGATTCTTTGGATTTTGATAGAAGGGTGGTCGATCCACATGACACCATGAGATCGGAGATATGATGATCTAGAGATGACAGAGCTGGACTGCTTGAAGGGGGTATGCTTGGTAGGATTCTGGCATGAGGTGAAGGTATTGGGGGTGAGGCATACACTACTCATGATGCTCATCTCCAATATGCTACTACCGAATTCTTCTGGAGTGAGGTTCCCATGGAACCTAGTGGAGATAGTGTTTGCGTTGGTGAGGTGTACTATGGCAGAGCCACTGGTGATGGCATGGGGTACTACACTATTGGCACAACTCTATGATGAGTTGTACGAGATCCATTACCATCGATGGAAGGGTGTTGGGTGTAGCTTTTTGTTGTAGTGTTGGGGATGGTAGCACATAGCTGTGGGGTGACCACATGGGCTACCATGGATGACTCGGGCATAGCTAGCAGATAGGGAGATAGGATATGGTATCCTATGGTAGAGGGCTCAGGAGAGGGGATAGAGTCAATGATTCATAGGTGATGTGGGTCACTATGCAGATCTATTTTCATGACTCGGGGTAGGCCAGGTGTTCTAGAGGCCATACAGAGATTTCCCAGAGTGGGCAGATGCTACTGTACAGCTCTATAGGGTGCGGTGAGGTAGATGGTTAGTTGGATGACATGGCATGGAGTGGGAGTACTTCCCTTTTTCTCGGGTGATGCGATAGTTTGGGCTATGCTAGGGGTGCCTAGTGAGTCGGTGCCTTATCGGCATCATGGGGATGAGAGGACATTGGCATGGCCGATGGTAGAGGTAGTGGCATGGGATACGGATCTTGTAGTAGACATTCCAGATGTGGATGATGTCGGGACTACAATGGAGTATGACGCTTGGTGGGTGATAGGCCAGGGGCATGGAGAGGGGCCACTAGGGAGGGGTGCAGCTAGGGAGGCACCTCAGGAGATTTTTGGTGAGGACCAGGGTGAGGCAGGTGATTGGCAGGGACACATGGTAGGGGAGCATGTGGATCTCCTAGACTTAGGAGATCGAGGTGACTTGGGGGATGATGATGTTGGGGATGAGGAGGTGCAGGCACCATCGATGGCATCGAGGGATATAGAGGTAGAGCTATGAGATGAGCTACTCAGGGTGAGGTAGGAGAGAGATCTCCTATGGACATAGGTGCATGATGTATAGGTAGAGCTAGCAACACAACGAGTCGAGGTACAGGTGGCTCAAGCTGAGATAGCATCTCTTCGGGCATAGTTATGATCTCGAAGCCCTACATGGGAGGATTCCAGTAGTGGGGAGGTGACTAGGCTATAGGTAGAGGTGACATGACTCCATTCTATGGTGGAGACTTACCAGGCATGGTGTCAACGGGGGTAGGCTTATGCGGATGAGCTGGAGACTGAGGTAGTACACCTTGGTGGGCATCTACGGGATGATGCAGGTGCCAGTGGGTCATACTAGAGTCACCATAGTAGGATAGGGTAGTCTTCCTCTAGGCTGGAGGCACTAGGGTCTAGGTAGAGAGCTGACAGGGTAGGTGGTAGCAGGTATGGGAGTTCATAGAGGACTCCGACTGCAGGTGGGAGTGCGAGTCATAGTACCGGTCCTGCATGACCATGGTAGTGGCTCGCATGACTCTTTTTGTGTTTTTTTGGATGTTTTAGCAGTGTGAAGTCTGAGGACTCACTTTATTGTAGCCTATGGGCAACATGATGTATCTTTTTGTCCCATACATATACACATATATATATATATGAGCTTTTTATGTGGTTTATCATCATGTGTTTATTGTTTTATGAAATGTATGCAAATGTATGCAATTTGATTTATGCAATGATGATGAATGCCTATGTATGCATATTTTGTGATTTGATTTGATTTTGTACATGCATGGATGTATAGTGAGATGGATGATTTATTGATTTAGAGGATGAAATGTGTAGACTATATGCCATATTATGCTAGCACCATAGATGATGTATTTTGCACCAACTCATATGTAATGTTGTCATGAGACTTATATAATGGATTTGTGAATAATGTAATTGAAATGAATGAGGTGAAGTGATATGAATGACATGCTGTTTAGGGAATGCCCATTAGGTTTTCATGAGACTCAAACACTCTAGTCAACTCATCAAAAGTTGTATACTAACCATGCAAGACTTTTTGACAAGGTATGAATCTGCTAGGATGACCAAGGTACTTCATATCCCTATGTGTGCAAGTGAGTTCATTCTTGTGAGATGCATAAGGATACCGCCAGTGCCAAGTAGGCTCTCAACCAAACCTGTACTGAGGATCACCAAATGAATGCCACCATCCTAGGTTTTGTACTAAGTATGACTAGACCACTAGGCAATCTAGGTTACCAAAGCTAGCTCATCCACATGCAAACATTGGTCTACACATACCTCAAAAGCTAATATGGCAGACATATCATCATGCGGGAGGCTACCACCATTGACGGATAGGCTATCCACCAAACCCGTAATGAGGATCACCTGATGGTTTTCCAAATGCTGAGAGTTCCAGGGATTCAAGTTCGACTCCCTACTTTCTTCAATTTTATTGGGATACTTGCTCTCATATGAAGTGATAAGAATCACTGTTTATTTTTCTCTTTTTAGTGATAATAATCACTATTTATTTTGAGTTTTTTTTTTTCTCTTGAGCAAGGGATTTGAATTTTGAGTGATGGGGATCATTGTTTCTTGTGCTTTTTGATGTGTGCACTTTTTGATTTTTGTATTTTTGTACTTTGAATTTTTGCTTTGTGGGGGTTTGCAAATTTAGATTATTGCAAACATGTGACAATGTGGGATTTTGATGGCAAAAATGGGGGAAAACCACTTATTGTTGTGGGGGGAATTGGGTAGGGGAGAACTTGTCCTTTTGCCAACTCTCAGCATTCTTGAACCATTCGCACATGGGGATGAGCAGGATGACCTTTTCGCTTAAGGTAACCTAGACCACTTCATGGATTTCATCTGTCTTTGTGCAAAACTTGGATTGTTAATGATTAATTGTGTTTGGGATATGATGTACACAAGGCATAATCAATGCAAGACTCTACCTCCTAAAAATCAAGCTAGCCTTCTACAAAATATGAGTAGAGACTAGATATGGCTGAGTGACTGAAAACCCTACTGACATTCTAAAACAAATGGCTAAGTGAAGGGAATAGACACGACTATGGAAATGTGAAAAATGTGGGTGAAAATGATAATTGTGGTATTGAACTATGAGTACTTTCACAACATTGATTTTGAGTGGTAAGTAATGTACCATCATGGTGCTAGACATGTATGAGCAACTCTAAAATGTAAAGTGCTAATGATGAATATGCCTAAATGCAAGCGATGATAAAATGCAATGGGATGCAATGTGGTGTGATGCAATGTTTTTGTATTTTTGATGTTTTGATGATGTTTTTTGAATTTTGATTGATATGTATACACATGTGACCAACGGGCTTATTTGGGGGCCATTGGGGCATTTGGGGGGACCAAAGGGCTTATGGATGCCTTTGGGGCTTTTAGGTTTGACCTAGATGATCGTAGATAGTCCAGGAGCATTTTTACTTGACCTAGATGGTGAGAACCCGCTAGGAGCCTTTTGGGGTGACCTAGATGTGCAATGACACTTAAAAAGTGTCTATGATTACCTAGGGGTATTTGGCTATGACCAAAGGGCTTATGGATGCCTTTGGGGCTTTTAGGTTTGACCTAGATGATCGTAGATAGTCTAGGAGCATTTTTATTTGACCTAGATGGTGAGAACCTGCTAGGAGCCTTTTGGGTGACCTAGATGTGCAATGACACTTAAAAAGTGTCTATGATTACCTAGGGGTATTTGGCTATGACCAAAGGGCTTATGGATGCCTTTGGGGATTTTAGGTTTGACCTAGATGATCGTAGATAGTCCAGGAGCATTTTTACTTGACCTAGATGGTGAGAACCTGCTAGGAGCCTTTTGGGTGACCTAGATGTGCGATGACACTTAAAAAGTGTCTATGACTGCCTAGGGGTATTTGGTTATGACCAAAGGGCTTATGGATGCCTTTGGGGATTTTAGGGTTGACCTAGATGATCGTAGATAGTCTAGGAGCATTTTTATTTGACCTAGATGGTGAGAACCCGCTAGGAGCCTTTTGGGTGACCTAGACATGTGGTGGCACTTAAAAAGTGTCTACGACTACCTAGGGGTATTTGGCTATGACCAAAGGGCTTATGGATGCCTTTGGGGCTTTTAGGGTTGACCTAGATGATCGTAGATAGTCTAGGAGAATTTTTACTTGACCTAGATGGTGAGAACCCGCTAGGAGCCTTTTGGGTGCTCTCTAAGCATGAAATGGCCATAAGTGAAGGATGTTCAAGGGTTCAGGATCCTCGACACCTTCAAGTGAAGCTAGGTGATAAGTTCTAGGCCCTATTTGACTAGTGATGACAAAGGGACCTAACCAGTTTACCATAAATTTGTCCCGTAGGTGGGGCGGCAAGCTAGAATTCTGTTGGTTCTCTTTTAGGATGAGATCACCAACCTGAAAGTCTCTGAGATGGACTTTCATATTGTAGGCTCTTTTGAGCCACTCTTGATACACACGTAGATGCTCAAGCGCATTAATGCGATGCTCATCCAACAACGTAAGTTGATCTAGGTGAGCTTGTCATGCAGTATCATCATCAATAAACTCCTGCATGGATATGCGTAGTGATGGGATTTCTAACTCTAGAGGCATGACTACCTCAGCACCATACACTAGTGAAAATGGAGTTGCCCCAGTGGGCATCCGAATGCTAGTGCGGTAAGCCCAAAGGGCAAGCGGCATTTGCGTGTGCCAATCGGTATGATTCTCTTTGACTATTTTCTTCAATATGGCAATTAATGTCTTGTTTGATGCTTCTGCTTGCCCATTTGCTTGTGGATAATAGGGTGTCAAAAAGTTGTGTTGGATATTATACTTTGTTATCAAAGCATGCACATATTTATTCTTGAATGATGTCCCATTATCTGAAATGATCTTGGATGGAATACCAAAATGACAAATGATATTATGCAATATGAACTCCGCTATGCGGGTCCTATCGTAGTGGTAAGGGGGATTGCTTCCACCCACTTTGTAAAATACTCGGTAGCCATGATGATAAATGTGTGATGGCCCGAGGATGCAGGGGAGATTTTCTCGATTAAATCCAACCCCCATTGCAAAAATGGCCAAGCCGATTGGATCGGTTGTAAGGCCTGAGAAGGTACATGTGTCAAGTTAGCATGGTGTTGACATTTCATGCACTTCCTCACATATGCACAACAATCTCGCTCTAAAGTTGGCCAATAATAGCCCATGCGAAGAATGCACTTTGTGATGGCCATGCCACTAAAATGGCCACCACAAGTACCATCGTGTGCTTGGGCCATTGCCCAAGTTGATTCTTGATACTCTAAGCAATGAAGGAGGATTCCTTCGTAGCTCCGATGGTATAGGATGTCTCCTAACAAGACAAACTTTGTTGCCTTCCATTTAAATGTCCTTTTGGTAGTGTGCGATAATCCAGGAGGGAGGTTACCAAGCTTTAGGTACTCTCTAATTGGTGTGGACCAGTCCTGCTATGTGGAAGCCTCGATTGCATGAATTGCCTATCCCTCATGAAGTTCATCCCGAGAAAATGCAGATTGGGATAGAACTTGTAAGAATAGCATTGTGCTGCTATCAAAAGGGGTTTGGGGGAACAGAGTCCCCCAAGCGACATGATTCAAGCACTCATGAATGTGTGAGAATCTCTCTTGATGAGGTTCTATTTGAATCAAGTGGACTTCTGGCATGGCTTGAGTGCTCTCATGCTCAACCACTGATTGCGATAGCATCTTGACTTGAATGGTTGTCATCTCCCCTATGGGGTCTTGTGGAATCAAGGATCCTAAAGAGGCCATTGTATCCACAAAATGATTAGATGATCGAGGGAGTGCCTCGATGTCATACCATTCAAATTTTTCTAGGGATTTGTCCACAAGGGCTTTGTAGGCTTGCAAAACTGGGCACTTGCATTGGAAGATTCCCTTGACCTGGTTGACAATGAGCAAGGAGTCACCAAAAATATTGAGCTTGGTGATTTTCATGGCGATAGCCATTTTAAGCCCTATGAGTAAGGCTTCATACTCGAAATTATTGTTGGTGCAGGGGAAATCAAGTTTAAATGATAGGGGTATGGGAGCCCCATGCGGTGTGAAAAACATGATCCCTGCGCCACCCCCTTGCTCGCATTTGGAGCCATCGAAGAAAAGAGTCATATCCGCCTGTGACTCAGGCTCATCAGAATCAGGCGATTATGATATTTGGAAGACTCCATCATCGGGAAGCTCCATGCTAAGAGGTTGATCCTCCTAGAGAGGAGCCTCTACAAGTTGATCAACAATGACCTGACCTTTGATTGACTTTTATCCTATGAATTCTAGGTCAAATTCTATCAACAACATGATCCATTTCTTCGTGCGACTACTATGATAAGTATGACTCATCATGTATCACAATGGATTCTCTTTAGATACAACATACGTAGTGTGGCTGAGCATATAGTGTCATAGCTTCTTGGTAGCAAAAACCATCGCTAGACATAACTTTTCAATGTATGCGTACTTGATCTCATAGCTCACCAGGGTGCGACTGAGATAGTATGTGGCCTGTTCCTTATGAAATTCATTGTTTTGGGCTAACATGGCACCCAATGCAATCTCAGTAGCTGAGATATATAATCGGAATGACACCCCTGGTCTAGGTGGAGCTAACACTGGTGGTGAAGCCAGGTATTGTTTAATTGTATCAAAGGCATCCTGACACTCATCGTCCTAGTGGAATGTGACCCCCTTGTGCAAAAGTTTGTTCATGGGTCTACACTTGTCCGACAATTGTGCTATGAAGCATTTGATGGATGCAATCCTCCCCTGCAAGCTACGAAGCTGCTTGATGGTAGTCGAGGGAGGCATTTCAAGGATTGCCTTGACTTTGTTAGGGTCCACTTCGATGCCTCATTTGGAAACTATAAATCCCAAGAGCTTTCCAGATGTGATGCCAAAGACGCACTTCTTGGGGTTCAGTCTCACATTATGTTCAATAAGGCGATCGAGGACTTTGCACAAGACATCTAGGTGCTCATGACGTAATAGAGATTTAGCCAATAAGTCATCCATGTAATCTTCCAAAATTTTGTGCATGTAGTCATGGAAGATATATGTCATGGCACGCTGGTAGGTGGCACCGACATTCTTAAGGCCAAATGGCATGACCTTGTAACAAAATGTTCCCCAAGGCATTGTGAACGCCATTTTGAGCTGGTCTTCAGGGTTGATACGAATCTGATTATACCCAGAGAAGCCATCCATAAGGGAGAGCATTTCATGTCCTATGGTGGCATCTACCAAGGCATCTATGCTTGGCAAAGGAAAATCATCCTTAGGACTCACTTTGTTTAGGTCTCAAAAATCGGTGCAAATGTGAATCCTCCCATCAGGCTTCTTGATGGGGACCATGTTGGACAACCATGGTGGATAGTCTATAGAAATGACAAACTTGGCATCCAACAGTTTTTGTAGCTCATATTTGACCATCAAGGCCACTTTTGGGTGCATCTTTCTCAACTTTTTCTTGACAGGTTTGACTTTGGGGTCAAGCGTTAGATTATGGGTGACCATATTTGGATCTAGTCCCGACATGTCTTTGTAAGACCATGCAAAAGTTGCCTTCTTCTTTGTGAGAAGGGCTATATAATCGGCTTGCTCTTTGGGGGATAGGCTTTCCCCTAGCTTGATACATTATGGGTTTTCAGGATCTGAGCTGATATCTTTGTCAACCGTAGGCTCGATTGACATATGAGACCCCTCCTCCAACTGATGGGGAGTAGGGATCAAATGGATGTCATCAGCTAGATTTAAATCCTTGATGGGGACTTTAGGTCCCTCCTCAGCATGGAAGACATCATGAGTTGGGCCAGTGGAAAAGTGAAACAACCCACCGCAAGCCCAATACTCAGAGGGTGATGGGGGTGAATCAACGTGATCCTAGTCAATAGCATCTAGATCTAGATGGCATGGCTTGGAAGGATCGGCTGGGTTGTGAAGTGGTGTGGTCAAATAAATGGAGATCATATTGATGAAATGTGTCTACTCTCTAGGACCACGTGCATGTGACTATGTATTGATATCATCTCTCACCCCCAGATGTGGTTCTAGGGGAATGGGGATCTTCGGATCCTATCTGGGAATAGACTGTAGGATGGGATCATTAGGCTCAAGGAGCTCCATGTGTGTGGGTGGGTCAGGGAAGACCTCATGGTGAATCTAGCCTAAATTGATAGGCCTTGCCCTCAAGCATGGGCCAACATGCAACTGATGATAGACTTCATCTATGTCGATGGGCTCATGATGATGATGCAAGTAATGAGGACCAAGGTATGCCCTCTCTGTTTCATCCTCATAGTCACTATCATATATGGGAACCTCATTGTTACCCCTTGGGATCGGGCGATCAGGTAGGTGTGGTCCCATATATGCTAATTCCTCATAATCATCATCATGGATGAGGATTCCTTCATTCTCATCTCGTAGTGCCTCAGGCTCACGAGGACCCAACTGCTCAAGTAAATTAACTGCTCCCCCCTAGGAGGTCTATCTTCCTATGGGTGAACCGGCTCTTCAGGAGGAAGGAGCTACCACCAAATAGGATCAGGGAAAGGGAACAGATGTATGAGGCCTTCCTATTGGTCATTAATGGGGACAATTTGTGAATGATCACTATCCGACTCAAAAGGGTCATATGGTGCTACCTCATAACCCGACTCATCCTCTGAGGTCCATTCATATGAGGTGCCTTGATCTGACTCATCATAGACATGGGGACAACTCCATGAACCTTCCCCTCTCTCAAAATGTGGGGGAATGTCACTAGGGATCATGGGGTTCCCATCTAGCCATGGAAAGTAATCCCCTAGGGAGTAGACTATGTTGGGATTGGCATAAGGGTCTTGGGCCAACCCGCCCTCATAGCCTATATTCAAGTGATTTAGGCTATCTAAGAGGACATCTAGAGGCAAGGGATTGTTGCATCCCACTCCCGACTTGTCATAGGGCATTTGATATTATGGTTGACAAGGGATTCTGGTGCCTTGCTCATACAGGCCTAACCCATAACCGTGCCAGTTGCATAGGTCAAGGTACTTCAGGGTGAAGTTAGGGTTAGACAAGTAGTTAATATCTTCTCCAAAAGGTTCCTCATCTTCCTCCTACTGTTGGTAAGGTTCGATGCCATAGTCAAGGCCCCCATAGATAAAATTCATTTGATTAGGGGGAATACCAAGAGGCACGATAGTGCCTATGGGAAGATGGGGTCTACCCATGTCTTGCATCGACTCTAAAGTAGGAGTAGTGGTAACATTCCTAACCATGTATTCTCCCAATCTGGTAGAAGCTAGATGTACTGTAACCTGGGGCTACGGATAGAAGAGGGATGAGAGTGAGACTTGATCCGGCTCATCGTTTGCCTCGTGTGGTGTCTCTTCATCATCCGGGCTAAGTATCTCCTCTGTAGAGATAGTGGATATGATCGGTTGGTCCTCCTCAATGGGCCACTTCTCTGGGTTCCTAGGCAAAGGATCCACTGGTGTATTAGGCATCTAGGGTGGAGCCGATGATGAGGAGGGCATGGTATGTGGTAGCGGTGGGGTCGAACCTCGGCTAGATTTATTCGATTGAAAATCTAGATGTATCGATGGCAAGGTCGACTCGGGTAACTGTTGCACCATGTTGCAGTACTTGAAGGGCTCTAGGTCCATGGGGATGACATGAACTTGCCCTTCGTGAGTGTACTTGAGGCACTGGTGAGCGATGGAAGGGACACACTTCATGTCCCTGATCCATGGTCTTCCTAACAAAATGTTGTATGCCATCTCACCCTCCAGGATGTGGCACATCATCGAGATGATATTTTCCCCTACTTGAATAGGTAGGATGATTGTACCAACCATTGAGCATATGGCATCATTGAATGCTCGAAGGGTGTAGGTAGATGTGACAATATGAGATGCTGGAAGCTTCAGGTGCTTTAGAGCTATTGTAGTTATGATGTTGCTCGAAGACCCAGTATCTATCAACACTCTCTTGTATGGTGTTCCATTCACACGTGCGACAATGTGTAAAGGGGGATCCACCATATCATGTGGAACCAGTTTAAGTTCATCTTCTCAAAAAGTAATCACCGGTTTCATGCATTGTCGCACATGCCCCACAAAGTTGTTGAAGGAGTTAGACTCCTGGGGCTGAAGCTCAATTGCCTTAAGGATCTCCATCAAGGCTTCTCTATGAGGTTGTGATTGTTGGATGAGCTCATAGATGGAGAGTCGGGTAGATGTTGTTCTTAAGCTCTAGCGAGCTTGCTCTTAATGGTGACTATAGGCCTAGGTGGGAGGCTCGGTCCAGGAGGTGGTATAGGCTACGATGTCGAAGGGACATCACTCTGAGCCATAGGTGGTGCGGCTGGACTTGGATACCACCTATTTCTTGTCACAATACTGACCATGCCAACATATCCTTGCTTAGGAGGGGCATGGTGAACCTCGTTCACCTGGGGCACTGGTTTGGCCTGCTCTGATGGGCAGGCAAGGGGTCCTTGAAGACCTCCATCTATTGGTTGTTTGGTGCGATAGGGTTATCTACCTGGAGGGCATTCCTATCAATTAGGTCTTGCACCAAGTGTTTGAATTTATAGCACATTTGCACATCATGCCCATTTTGCCTATGAAATTTGCAATATAGGTCTTCTCTGTATCCTTTGGGCTTAGGTGCATTAGGGTCGATAGGTCGACTATCAGGTAGATGGATCACATTGGCCACCAAGAGGTGATCAAACACTGAGTCCATAGACTCTGCAATGGGCATGAATTGTCGCTTGGGGTGACGCTATTGATTTTTCCCTTGACCATTCTGGTTATCCTTGGCATAGTTCCTAGGGGTGGCCTGATAATTAGGCTTTTGAGGTGGCACAGCTGGCGCTGGCCTCGGGACACTAATGGCAACCTGATTTACTACTACTGACTTAGGTTGCATTGGGGTGTTCTTAGCATTCTTGTTCCATTCCTTCTTGCGAGGCTTCACAATCTCACCCTCTTGAATCTTGATTTCTTCGATGATCCTAGCTTGTGCTAAGGCATCTTCAAGAGTGGGGTATTGTTGCAACTGTAGCAACAAGGAGATTGGCTTTAAGCAACTTTTGGAGAACATCTGAGTCAACTCCGACATGGGGAGAAGATAAGGCAGCTTGGCGAGCAAGGTTCACCATCTATTGCCATAATTTGTTATTGACTCATCATCATATTGTTTCAACCCAGCTACATCGGCCAACGTTGCCTTCCTCTTGGTATTGAAGGCAAAGCATTCTAGGAATGCATCCACAAGTTGGTCCAAATTATGGATGCTATGCTTAGGGAGTTGGTAAAACCACTCGGAGGTAGGGCCGATGAGGGTAGTCACAAATGTCCTCAAAAGCAAAGCATCATCATCATGAATGCCGAAGCATTGACCTAAGAACCTAGTGACATGTTCTTGCACATCCTCTTCTCCCTTAAAGGTAGCCAACTGAGGCAACTTAAATTGCTCTAGATAGGGAGGCATAGGTACTGATGGATGGATGGGTTGACTATGCAATTGATGCATAGTGGGCTTTTGAGATCTCGACCCAGAGGTCTTGTTCTCTACTGACTCTAAGCATTCTAACAATGCTTTATAAGGGCCTGAGGACTTGATCTCCTCATCTTTATTCACATCTTGTGGTGGAGGTCTAGGATCCTCCAACCTAGGGTGAGGTGGTGGTAAGTCACCCCCTACCTCGGTAAGGCATCTCAACATATTCTACTTCTGGCTCATGCTCAGTATAAGCCCCGTAAGGCATCTCTCGAGCCGATCTATAAATGGGGGTATCTACCCATGGTGGGCACCCTATGTTTGGCCTAGGAGGCATCTCTCGATCTGGCCTAGGAGGTCATGGAAGCAACATTTGATAAGGTCTCAGGGACCTCTCTCGAATGAGCATGGGTTGCCTCGGATGGACTTCCTACCTATGTGTCTTAGGGGTAGGGACCCTCTCTCTCAAAGTCTTCTGGAATAGCTCATTGGTCTGTCGTTCGATCCTTTCTTTCTCAAGTTGGTGCAAGTGGTCTAGTTGCTCTTTATCCCATCGAAGCTACTTGAACTGAGCTTGGCATTCTGTATATCTCACAACCACTTGCCTAATTTGATCCATAGTGTGAGGCCTAGGAGGCCTAGGAGTCTCACCCTAGGGTCGACCTTGTCCAAGGTACTCTGTGTTCTCCATAGGGTGCTTGCCTCTCTCGAGGTTCACCACATTGACTTGAGGCTCAGGCTGGAACATGTGTTCATTATACTCAGCTGGCATAGAGGCACATCGGGCATGCATGAAATATTGTTCTTAAGGAAATTCTGGGATCTCCTCATGTCTTCCCTCTTGAACGAGGAAAGGTAGGGCAGAATTGGCTCACCCCGATCGATGAGTGTCATTCCCATCGGGCTGCATGAGCTGTTGTATCCTATCAAGGTGGCATGGAGGTAGAGTCATGTCGACTTGCTTCGACTAGTGTGTGAAGTCATACTCCTACCTCTGCTTAGGCATGTCAGCCCTGATGGGTATGTGGATGCATGGCACCACTCTATCTATTAGCGCCTCAATGCATAGTTGCCTTTCACCAAGGAAGGCCTATGAAATATCTACATATCGGGAACACTCTCCCAAGTAATGCTCATCATCCCTCGGGGTGTCCTGGAGAGGATCCCTTCGGATATGAGGCTCATGCCCTACTGTCTTGGGGCTAGGTGGAGTGGAGGCTCACTAGGGAGGTATAACCAAGTCCCTAGGGCTATATCAGAGATGATTCATGTCTCCTAATCCACTCTCCATAGCTTCCACCCATGATTGGGCTTGGCTACGGGTGCGCACCATTGCGCTCCTCTATTAGTACCCCAAGTGATTATCTTCTTTACAAATTCTTAATGAAATAGTATACAAGAAAGAAACACTCAATAAGATAGATGATTATCTCTTTTAAGTTTTAAGTGTGAATCCCTAAACTATTTCATGTGTTTCAGATGTGTTGTTTTGTAAAGAATGACCTTGTGTCACGTGTTTGAAATATTGTTGGATTGTAATCTCATGTTCAATTGGATTTCACCTGTATACTCATAGCTCGACAACCTGGCTATGAACTCCAGGTTGTGTTATCCCACCTATAATGTGTGGTGATGAGGTCCACACATGGCCAGGGAGCACAGGTCCTACCAGTTCCTCACCCAGTTCACCCGTAGTCTACGATACACCTCCCCGAAGGGTGATGCGTGCTATAACCCATGGGCTATGATGGATCTTGGAACCGGCCTTGGCAAGATGGATCGGGTTCATGGGATTTGAGCCAAGTGGATGGAGATGAAACCCACCATCACTTGCACTCTACTAGTGGATGGTAATGAAGTCCACCTCACTAGCGTTTATATGAATCGTGGTGTGTGTGGTTCTTTATTATCCAAGAAAGTAAGCAAAGAAGCAATCAATGATCATTCACTAAATGCATGCAAATAAGTGCATTTTACTTTCATAAGAATAAGGTAAAGAACCTACAAATGTGACTTATGAATGCAAATCCTAAATGCTAACTTACCCAATGGGTAAGCCACAAGCAATCAAACCAAACAGATGCATTGCTACTACAAGTTCTTTTTTATTTTTCTCCTTCTTTTTGCTACTTTATGTGATAAGAAAAGTAAAAAGTGAAATTTAACCTTTCTATGCAAACAAAATAATGTGAGAAAAACCAAATTTTGTAGTCTCTGTAAATGTAGTAGAAAATCAGAGGGTTTAGGCACTTACTTTGTCCATTTTGAGCTCTCCAAATTCTGAATTTTTGGGCAGAAATCTCTCTGTTTCACCACCGCTCTAGGGTGGGGTGATTAGAAGCCTCACCACCATCCCAGGGTGGGATGGTGAAGCCACCATCCTAGGGTGTGCCAGATAAAGCCTCTGCCACCGTTCCAGGGTGGGGAGGGGAGCACCTGCAACACAAAAAGGGCAAAAATGCAAGAAAGAGGTCAAATTTTCACCCAAATCAAAAGGGACAAGGGTCCCACCATGATCACCACTGAATTAGGGAAAAATGGTGCACCAAATTATGTAAAAAAATATGTGTATCTACCCCATATCGCTCATGAGCATCAAAAAGGAAGCATGCATGTGAAAATGAAAGAATACCAAACAATAAGGAAATGAATTAAAGCAAGTCTCTTCTTATTAATTTGTTGGATCAGATCCAAGGTTACATAAAGTCCCCTTGAGGGCTCAAAATGTGATACAATTGTTACAATATTGGGTGCCCAAAGACCAAGTCTTTCACGGAATCAAGGTGCACATCCAATGTTTCTCCACGTACCCACAATCGAGGTGGGCGAGCCAATGCCACCGCTGCTTGTATCTTCAATATCTGATGTCTGATATTCCTTCCCAATGCCTTCTAAGAACCTGCACCTACACACAAGGAAGCCAAAGGGGTCAAATAGCAAGGGTGTATGGTGAAAACATGCAATCCCCATAGGGGCAAAATAGCGCATATATTAAAAATATATCAAAACATGTCCAAATGACTTGAAAATTTGTAGAGATGTTAAAGAGGATGTTTTGAGAGGATATCACCAAAAATATATCAGAAATTGCATCTGTAGACCCCTCGATTTTGCATCGCTCGCCTACAACCTATGAAAGAGAAGACAAGCAAATCCTGAACCTAAACATATCCAAAACTCATGAAATTTGGACAGTATGCATAAATTGACATTTTAAGACAACCCATATGATTATATTTTCAAATTGGGGCCCGGATCCACCTGCATCAAATTGGGGTGCCCGGATGGGCCCTACGAGCCTGCAAAAACTTAAAAATGCTATAACTCTTTCATTTTAACTCCAAATCACTTGAAATTTGAACTGTAGAATCATGGGACAATATAGAAAATTAATAATTAAAAAATTAATGAAATTTTTTAATAATTTACCCTCATCCCGGGGGCGATGGTGACTACAACTATTTGGGGGCACCCTAGGAGGGGATACCCACCAAATCCGGCCACTTTTTGCTACCAAATCACTATAAGATGTTCCTAAACAATATAAGGTGTGTTTTCATTGAATTTGGTGAAGAAATTCACCCGGATGGAAAAGTTATGCTCGGATTACCTTCTTGAAGTCACCCGGTAACCTCCTTGGCAAAAGAGAGATTTCGAGGGCAAAAAGGTGCAATAAGGTGAGGGGAAATATTGGAAGCACTCCATTGCATATCCTAGAACTCCTCTCTATGTTTTTGTGTGGATATTGAATCCATTTTATAGCCCAAAGGGGCTCATGTGCAAAAAGGCATGCAAGGGCATGCATGGCAGGAGGTGCCACTTGTCAAACGGGAGGCATGCACTGGATGGGGAAGAGAATATCCATTTTGGGCCTCCATTATGAAGTGTGTCATAAGGATTCAGTGCCCTCTGACCCGCATGCTCCAAATGGCGTGCTAGATGGCAGTTTTTGGGTGCCATTTGGCCCAGATTTGACTTTTTTGGGTCAAACTTGCTCACCGTCCCACCCTGGGATGATGGCTCACCACCATCCCAGGGTGGGATGGTGGGAATCTACCACCATCCCAGGGTGGGACGGTGGTGAATTTTGGGCCAAAACCTCCCAAAATTGGGCCGGTAGCCTCCAAAAACCTTTTCGGAGTGGCTAGAACCACTGTGAGCCTCCTGAGGGCTGCCCAAGGGGCCATATGATGTCAATTTGATCATTGTTTGTGGGTGCTTAATCGGATTTACCACATTTTAGTGTCTACATCTACATCTAAACTAAGGTTCACATCGATGGTATCTTCAATAGACATGTGAGACCTTCCTCAAGTTGATGGGATGTTTGGTGGTATGAGGCAGAAGCTATTGAATAGATCTGGCTCACGAGGTGGACGAAGGTGGATGCGATGGAGTGACAATGGATGAAAATGATGGTAATAATGATTGAGGACTTAGGGCACAAGGTTTCATGGAACTTGAGACCTTAGAAAATATTAGGGACTTATAAAACTTAGGGGTTGAGTCATCAAAATGACTCCTCTTTATAATATTCCCTTAGGCACGTTAGGGTTTCAACGACATGAAATGTGTGGCTAAGATTAAAACATGAGGAAGGGTGGATATTAAAGCGAGGTAAGTGGCATGGATTAAGGTAGATGGATGGCTAAGATTAAAACATGATGGATGGTTGGGATTAATTCATATATATATACATTTATTAAATATATAAATATAATATATAATATATTATTATTTAAATATATATTAAACAAATATATATAAATAATGGGTGATTATGGTGGGAAGCTAAGGATGGAGGAAAAGTGGCTAGATTTTGGTGTCTACACTTAGTTTTAATTTGCAACTTCAAAAATTCTCCTCTTTCCAAAAAGTTGCCAAGAAACTCTAAAATTTGTAGCTCAAATTTTTCTTCGTTGTCTAAAATACAACTCTAACTACTTCAACTCATTGTCCAAATTCTCTTAAATTCGTAACACCAAAAGCAGTCCAATATGCTACTTCTAACTCCTTTAATTTTTTACCTTTTTACTATCCACAAACTCTGTATTTTTGCAGCTCCAAATGCTACCAATATGCTGCCTTTTTTCTGTCCAAAAATTGTCTTTATCTCCTTCAATTATTTGCCTTAAATGGCCGTAAATTCCTACTTCAATTAGATATCCAAAAAGCTTCCAAATATGCCCAAATTTTCTCCAATTCGTAGCTCTTCTATCTTCTTCTAATTATGCCCAAATTTTGCAATCCACAACTCTTCAAATGCCACTCCAAAATTCTGATTTATTATCCTCTATCTTGCTGCCTTGAAACTCTTCAAATTCTGCCCCAAAAATCTGCAATATTCTTCTTCAAAAATCAGCCTTCAAAACTTTAATGGCTATCTCCAAAAATATCAATTTGTGGCCTAGTATTGTTGCCATTAACACTAGGAACTAGTGGAGTATCTTGATTGACCTCCGTTTCTCTATCAAAATGCTGCACCCCTTCACTAATAACCTCTGCATTATTCTAGTTATGATCAGTATACATATCATTCTCAAAAAACTTACAATCCCTAGAAACAATAGTTTTCTTACTAACAGGATTGAAAAACTTGTAAGCTTTACTACCATCACTATAACCTATAAAAATGTGAGGCTCACTCTTGGGGTCTAATTTTTTCCTTTTAGCATCATCAATATGAAAAAATACTAAACAAACAAATACTCTAATTTGAGCCACCATGGGCTTCATACCATACCATGCTTCATAGGGTGTCTTGTTTTTCATCGCCATTGTGGGACTTCTATTCAGGATGTAGGTTGATGTTTGGACTGCTTTAGCCCAAAAATTCCCCTCCAACTTCTTGTTATCCAACATGGTTCTTGATGAATCCATTATTTTTATATCATTTCTCTTTGTAACACCATTTTTTTGTGGTGTGTAGGGAGTAGTAAAATGTCCTTTTATTCCATGCGAAGAGCAAAAATCTAGAAATTCC
Source organism: Wollemia nobilis (assembly GCA_028583015.1). NCBI lineage: Eukaryota > Viridiplantae > Streptophyta > Pinopsida > Araucariales > Araucariaceae > Wollemia > Wollemia nobilis. Next base: position 3,767,309 of record JAQPPZ010003361.1, on the reverse strand, counting down.
TACGAACACAATTCCCCACCTCTATCAGTTCTTAACACCTTGATAGAACAACCTGATTCCTTTTCATCCAATGCCTTAAATATATTGAAGGTTGAGAATACCCCATATTTTATCTTCAAAAATAAAACCCACATTAGTCTGGTAGCATCATCAATAAAGGAAATAAAATATAAATTTTTGCCTATGCTAGGATAATACAGGCCCACATAAATTTGAATGTACCAATTCTAATTTCTTGGTAGCTCTCCATTTGTTGGTTGGAAAGCTTTCTCTATTATTTTTTCCAAGTATACATTCCTTGCATGCTTCCTTCAATTTGGAGTGAATCCTTGGAAGACCATCAACCATCTTGTTCTTAAAAAGAACATGCAAACTTCTAAAATTTAAATGACCATACCTAAAGTGCCACAACATGCTTGATTCCTCAATGACAGAAAATCAAGAATTATTATTTAACATATTTATTCTCAATGGAAACATTCTATTTTTTGACATAATATAATTTTCAATTAATTTGTTACCTTGCATTTTGTCATATATCAAACATTCTTCATTGTCAAAAAGTATCTTGAATCCTTTCTCTACTAGTTGTCCAACACTCATGATATTGTGCTTCATGTTTGGAGCTAAATAAATGTTGTTGATATCACCCTTCCCATGCTTTGTGGTGATAGGTATGCTCCCTTTCCCTTTGACATGAATCACCTTCCCATCTCCTAAGTGAACTTGGCTCTTGAATGAACCATCTAGCTTGTCAAAACAATCCTTAAAACATGACATATGGTTAGCACATCCTGAATCAAGAAACCACATATTCCTTTTATCATCCAAACATGAATTACATAAAATATAATAATTAATTTGATCATTATTCTCAGCTTGGTAAGCCTTTTTCTCACCCCTATATTGGTTTACTTGATTTTTGACTGCTAGATTCCTGCAATCTTTTATCATGTGACCTGGTTTATTACAATAATGACAAGTGATGACCTTCTTACCCTTCCACTTTGAATTTGATTGGTTCTTCCATTTCTAATCTAAAATTTGAGAAAAATTGCATTATGATTTATGGGTTTTTTATTTGGCTTCAAAACCCATACTTTGGACTCTAGTGCAAGATTTAATTCATTTGAATAAATTTTCATTTTATCCTCATGGATCAATAAATAACCCATTAACTCTTCAACCTTGATTTGGTCCATATATTTACACTCCTCAAGTGTAATTACAATATGCAACCACTTTGGAGTTAGTGATCTCAAAATATTTCTTAATACTACTTTATCTTCAATGATTGCACCATACACTCTCATTCTATGCACTATATCATTTACTCTAATACAATAGTGTCCAACATTCTCATCATCATGCATTTTCATATTTTCAAAATTGATTCTTAATGTTGAGATTTTTGATGCACTTACCTTTTCTAAGCCTTGATAGGATGTCTCCAAGGTTGTCCATGCCTCATGTGCATTCTTACAACCAACTTTCCTTGGGTAGATTCTTGGATCTATCACACTCTGCAAGTAGAAGAAAGCTTGAGCATCATTCTTTTCTTCTTCTTCTTATTCTAATGTATTATTTTGATATTTAAGAATATATTTCCAATCCTTAGGAGGATTATATGGCTGAACTATACTTTTCCAAACTCCCTTCCATACAAATATCCTCCTCATTTGATCTCTCCAGTACTCAAAGTTATCTCCTTTGAATGTAGGTATATTTAAGGATGTATTAGTTTTTTCCATGATAACAAATGAATAGCCACAAGTATTTCTAATCCAAACTCTTGTAAATGATGTTGGGAATAAAAAATATTCACCCTCTCTTGCTGTAGCTATACCTACAAATTCTGAAATCACATACACAACTTTGCTCTGATACCAAATGAAAGTTCTAGAGGTGGAGAGATAAAAAACAACAATAAAGTAATTCTGATCTAAGACAAAAATAACATTAATGGAGCATGGATATCACCCAAAAATGGTCCAGGAGTGTTTAGTAATTAATCTAAACCAATTTTGAATACCAAATGATAAAATATACTCAGCTAAAAACTCCAATTTCAGCAAACTATGTTGCTGGTCCAAACCAGAAATTTTGATCTATAATTAAAAAGGGCACACATATAAACTTTTAAAAAGCTCCACATAAAAGCTCCACAATTGTGCACACTGAAATATTCATGTTATTAACTACTTAAAAAATATTCCAATTACAAAATATATAATGATCAATCAGCCTTGATCATGCAATAAACCTAAAAAAGCTAAAAACTAGCTTTTTATAAAAAACAACTTTTATTATGCCACTTTGCATGTTATTTTTTATTTATTTTTAAATTAACTAAAATTATTAATTTGCATGAATAAAGAACTCAATTTAATATATCTTTCATGTGCTTTATTTTGCAACGCACATATTAATTTAATAATTATGGGTGACTTTTGACATCACCCTCAACACTATCTTCTTCTAATTTTGCCCAAATTTGTAGTCCAAAACTCTTCAAATGCCACTCCAAAATTCTGATTTCTTGTCCTCTATCTTGCTTCCCTAAAACTCTTCAAATTCTGCCCTAGAAATCTGTAATATTCTTCTTCAAAAATAAGCCTTCAAAACTTTAATGGCTATCTCCAAAAATATCAATTTGTGGCCTCTTTCAATCTTCTTTCTACTCCTTAGCTTTCGCTGAATTTTATCTTCAAATTTGGCTTTTTCTTCAAGAATATGAAAAGTCTTCAAAAATGCTTTCTCAATTTTGGCAAGCTTCTTGTCAAAATCCTTCTCCTTGAATCAATTTCATAAAACCCTTTGGGATTGTTGTTGGATGACAACAATTATCCCAATTTTTATATGATTACCTCTTTTCAAAAGCTTCTTCTTCTTGCAATCTTCTACCTCAAACTTTCTTCAAATATTTTTCAATGGACACTTCTTCAATTTCTCAATAGGGCTTCTCTATTATTCTTCTTTCTCCTTCCAAATTTTCATGAAATCTCTTCTGTTGGGTTTCCAAATTCTTCAATATTCTATCTCCTCTCTCAAATCTACAATAGGGACCTCTTCTCTCGGGTATTCTATTTATTCAATCTTCAATAGGGCTTCTTTGACATCTTTCTGAAATCTCCTATATTCTTTCTCAATTTTGCAATGGGGACCTCTTTCTTGGGTCTCCTCAATATCCTCTCTTCAATCTTCTATGGGGACCTCTTTCTTGGGTCTCTTCAATCTTCAATGTCTACTCTTTTATACAACTCAAAAACTAATCCCTACATGAGGAAAGCACATAGAATTTAAAGCAATAGAAGGTGAAATTCTTCTCTATTTATTGTAGGAAGCTTCTCAACTTTTGAGAACTAATTTTTTGCAACAAAATATTAGACAACAACAATCAAATACATTCAAATATCCAAAAATCTGAAATCAATAATCTTCACTAGTTGTTCTTCAATCTAGTGGAAAGAAATCTATGTTGAGTCCTAGTCTTCATGAGTTTTTTTCAAACCCGTGGAAAAACTCTAGCCAAACAACAATTTTCAAATTATATAAAAGAAATCTCCCTATCTCCTATCAATATCCCTTGTGTCTTTGATACCACTATTAGCTTTTAATGTTTAATACTTAAAACAAATAACCACATGATCTAAAATAAAGTTGTTATATAAAATATATGTCAATGGAAATATCTAAAACATATAAAACTCATAAATAACTTCTACAACTCATAAAATAACCATTAGTAAATGCTCACAAAAATAGTATATTGACATAGAAATAACTCAAATACACCATATTTCCACACACTCTCACTCTACATTATGTCACACACACACACATAGACATATATAATGGATTGTGACTCTTCATATGGAGTACTCTTGGCCTTTACTCTTCTTGAGACTCTTCACTTTCCTACTCTATGGACTCATGTGCACATGGACTATTATGCACATTTACATTATTGAATACTTTGCATATTCTAATAATACTTGTGCATTTATTACATTGCATAAAGTAAATACTCACACTCTAATATAAGACACACTCCTAATCTAAATATGTACCCAAGGTGGTACATTAGCATGTGCCAAATAATGTAATATATTCCAACAAGTGGTCCATGTGTTAATTTAGGAGAGTGTATATTATAGAATCATGTATATAACTTCTTTGTCATAGAATCTCTTTGTTGTTATAGAATTATGAATGTAACCACTTGGTATCATGAATGTAACTATCATAAATTAGGTAAGTCAGGAATATTATCATAGAATACTATCATAGTAGGATGTCATAGAATATTATCATAAAATATCAAGAAATATTCTTGCAAATGTTATAAAATGGGAAGGATGTAACCCTCATGGGTTAGAGAAGAATTTGCATATTTTGTAAGGAGGTTGCCCCCTCAAAGTGGCCCATGATAGTAATATTTTTTTCACAAATTCTTGTAATTACTATTATTTGTGTTTTCATGTTTCAATTAATAAATGCTTCTATTATTGGATATGCAATATTAGTGCTACTTTTATCAATACTCTATGTGATCATAGTTAGAATTATCTTTGGCACTAAATTTCTTATCTTAGTTAGCTCCGCACTAAGAACTTTGAGGTGAATATTCTCATGAGAAAAAGGGGTTCATTGCACATATTTGTACTAGATATTGATGTACTTTTTTAACTTGCTCGTTGTGTGAGTTTGCATGTTTACTTGTTTCACTCACATGAATACTAGATGTTGTATTACCTATTAGATGGGGTGAAGTAGTATGAAATTTTTTTCTATGGATGGGCCATGGTAGCTTCCCATAATTAATTTTATTTTTATTATATTTTTTATTAGGATAATTGACAATGATGGATGTCTTATCATAAATGAATGAAGAGAACATTCAATTTGTGTACCATATAACAAATGTTAGAAATATTGAGTTGTCATTGATGTCAAAGGCAAAAATATCTTCAAGGATGAAATGTTGAGTTGTTAAAGGTAGAAATATCTTCAAGGATGAAATGTTGAGTTGTCATTAATGTTAAAGGTAAAAATATCTTCAAGGATGAAATATTGAGTTGTCAAGGATGATATATGCTTTAATATTTAAATTGGAAATTTAAATATTAAAGTTATAAAAATATTATAGAGTTAAACCTTATAATATTTAAATATTAAATTTAAATATTATAAAGTAAAGTTTCAAAAATTAAAATGATCGTGCATGGGCCAACCTTTACAAAACAAAGAAATATTAAATGTATATATAAGGTTGAAACTTAGTCAAGAATGAATAATTATGAAACATTTCAATTCGAGCATTCGATTAAGTTGTGGTACAACCATGCAGTAGTAGATGATGCAACAATGTGGTAGTGAAGGCGCTGAGGTAGATTGGAGCTTGGTGAAGACCACATCGTAGGAGGGCGATGGTGCGGTAGAGAAAGTGTTTGAGGTAGATGCTCATTGGAGCTCAGTGAAGACCACATCATAGGAGGGAGACGATGTGGCAGAGAAGGTGTTTGAGGTAGATGCTCGTTGGAGCTTAGGTGAAGACCACATCGTAGAAGGGTGATGGTGCGGTAGAGAAGGCAGTTGAGGTAGATGCTCATTGGAGCTTAGGTGAAGGTCACATCGTAGAAGGGCAGTGACAGTGCATCCAGTTGGCATTATCTTGAGAAATGAAGACCACATTGTAGAAGGGCAGAGGAAGGCACTTCTATGATGAAGGAAGATTGATTGTTGAGAAGTTTAATTGAGACATAGGAATCATTTTTAGATTGCAGCAAAATACCTGAAGATTGTGTTGAAAGAAAGACAATGGATGCCTAGGGAAGAGCATGGATTTGACTATCATAAAGAGCATGCTAGACTATGTTTAAGTTGACGTGCATACAATCATCTCCAAATGACTTCAAGTGCACAGAAGGACAGCGAAGGAAGGTCTCATCCAAAGAAAATTATAGATAATAGTAGCAATACGAATCGTAGATTGAAAGTTTTTGAAAAGAAAAGCATGCCATTTGTAAGAGGTTAAGATACATTTGATACGTCTACGTGGAGCTCATTCGGAGAAGGCTTGTGAAATAGAACAATCAAATCTGAAGGGAAACAAACCTGCGTAGGCAGAACAAAAATAGATGGTGAAGGTTTTCGTGAGGTATATCAAAAGGAGCGTGATAGCATTACACAAAGGTCAAGCATTATCAGATTGCAATATCTCTAGCACAAGCCACTAGTATTTTTAGGCCGCACACATATCGAGTGTCTAAGGAGAAAGGTTAAAAGTGATAAGGGTTTAAAGTGGTTGATTTGATATTTAAATCAAGAAGGGAAAAAGAGAATTATTCACCAGATTTGAAAAGCACATGCAAGAAGAAGATCATCATTATTAAGGCAGATTTGGAGGGCACAAATCTAGAACAAGTCAAGGTGTCAAAGAATATTAAGTGCACATATTCACCCAAGCATTCAATTGCCAAGGAAGGACAATTCAGCCAATTCAAAGAAGAAGGAAAGGTGCACATGATAGTGGAAGAAGAGCAAGGTTTGAGCATCTCCAAGTCAACACACAAGTAAGTTATCCAATACTAGACTTGAGCTACCTTTAAAATGTAATAAATGTGAGATATGTGGAAGCGATAGACTTAATGAATGTGAAGAACATATTGGCCATTTGAAGCTTACTACATTAGTGCATATCATTCTCTATATGTTCATGAAGATAAAATAATTTTGGGTAGAATATGTTTGAATTGCTTTTAGTTGAGGAAAGCAAAGGTGAAGAACTTGATGCCATTATTGATCAAGTTTTGTAAGCAGATTTGTGCATTGATTATGATTGAATTTGGGAGTAAATGTGCAAGGGTTATAGATCAGATTTGGAGTAGATTTGAGCAGGTTTTGTAAGCAGGTTTTGGAGCAGATTTGAGCAGGTTTTGTAAGTAGGTTTTGGAGCAGATTTGAGCAGGTTTTGTGAGTAGGTTTTAAAGCATATTTGAGTAGGTTTTGTGAGAAGGTTTTGGAGTGAACTTGAGCAAGGGTATTGGTGTCTCCTATGGATTGGTGTCCATGAACTTGAGCAAGGGGATTGGTGTCTCCTGTGGATTGGTGTCCATGAAATTGAGCAAGGGGATTGGTGTCTCCTGTGGATTGGTGTCCATGAACTTGAGCAAGGGGATTGGTGTCTCCTATGGATTGGTGTCCATGAAATTGTATAGGGGATTGGTGTCTCCTATGGATTGGTGTCCATAAACTTGTATAGGGGATTGGTGTCTCCTGTGGGTTGGTGCCCATAAAATTTATTGAAGAAATTTATAAGCAATATTTTTTCATGGTTTTCTCCTAAGAGGGTGTTTCCATGTAAAATATTTATCTCTTATGTGTATGGTGATTTGTGCATTGTTTCATTATTGCATTGATATTATTTGAAGTTATTGCTTTGGAAAGAAAAGAGAAAAGTTTTATCTTATATTGTTCACCCCCCTCTTAGTATAAGCTTGTGTTCTTCAATTGGTATCAGAGCGGGTTCCTTCGTGAAAGCCTAACAACTTGAAGGAAGATCTTACAAGAACACACATGGCTAGCCATGAAGGTTTTTCATCAAATAGGGCACCATTGTTTGATGGGACTAACTATGCTTTCTGGAGCATAAGGATGCAGACTTATTTGATGGCACATGGCTATGATATATGGCAATCCATTGAGGATGGGTTCACACCACCTACAACTCCTCCCATGGATAGATATGGCAAGAAACTATTTGAAAATAATGCCAGGGCAATGAATGCAATATTAAGTGGGTTATGTGAATCAGAGTTTGTGAAAGTCATGCAATGCACCTCAGCAAAAGAAATATGGGACAAGTTACAAAGAACATATGAAGGAGATGACAAGGTTAAAATGGCAAAACTTCAAACCCATAGGAGGAAGTTTGAAGACTTAAAGATGAAATATGAGGAAGATATTGCCAAGTATCTACTCCGAGTTGATGAGGTTGTCAACACCATTCATGGACTTGGAGAAAATATTGAAGACTCTAAGATTGTTCAAAAAATCTTAAGGTCACTTCCCATGAGGTTTGATGCAAAGGTTTCAGCAATAGAAGAGATGAAGGATCTTAAAACCTTAAGCATGGATGAGCTACATGGAATTCTCACAGCCTATGAGATGAGGACTAAAAAATATCAAACATCCAAATGGGAAGCAACATTTAAAGCTTCAAAGAAGACAAAGAATAAGGAACCAGAATCAAGTGAAGAATCAAGCAATGGAGAAGAAGCTAACTTTGTGCGAAGGAATAAGAAGGGTCCAAGAAAACATAAAGGTATGCATTCTGTGAAATGTTTTAATTGTGGTAACCTTGGTCACTATGCATCTAATTGCCCACAAGCTAGAAGTAGTAGCAGTGAAGAAGAAAAGGAATATAAGAAAAATAAAGAAAGAAAATTTTATCATGAAAAGAAAAATAGGTATGGTCAAAACAAGCATGAGAAGAAGATATTTCAAAGACACAAGAAGAGTTTTTATGTTGAAGAAGCAAGCAGTTCTTCCAGTAGCAGTGATGAAAGTCTCTCAAATAGTGAAAGAGAAGAAATCCTATTTTTGGCCATAGAAGAGAAAGAAGATGCTCCTGTTGTCAAAGACCAAGAAGAAGAAAAAGATTCAAAAAATGAAGAAGAAGCCATGGTTGACATAGAAGAGGAACTTGTTGTTGCTCTTGAAGAGTTGAAGAGGGTTAGAAAGAAGAACTCAATATTGAAGGCTCAAGTACAAGAGGATGAGAAGACAAAGGTAAAGTTGTCACAAGAACTCATTGACCTGAAAGTTAAAGTTGAAGAGGCAAAGCAAATTGAAGAAGGTATGGTTGAGCAGTTAAAGACAAAAGAGTTGGAATGTGAAAAACTGGAACATGAGGTTGTCTCTCTAAGGAAGGAAGTGGAAGATTCTAATGATAAGCTACACAGGTTTGGGAAAAGCACAAAAATCATTGGTGATATTATCAAAACACAGAGATCTTCGACTATAAATATTGGACTTGGTTTTGAAGAAGGTCAAAGAAAATAAAAGGGGGAGTCAAGCTCAAAAGGAAAAGAGGCATCAAAGAAAATGATTAAAGAGGAACCTAAGACCTATGTTGATGTGTTGAGAAGTGGAAGCATCAAGAAGGAAGAAAACAAAGCATCATCATGGTCCAAGGACCATCATAGAAACAACAATGAGAGAACCATGCGGTAATATCCTCCAAGGCAATCAGACAGGTTTCAATATTTCTTCCATGGTTATTGTTTCTCATGTAACAAATTTGGTCATAAAGCTGTAAATTGTAGGGTCTATGCTAAGAATGATTTTGGCTTCACCAAGAGGAATTTCAATTCATTTGCACCTCTCATGGACTACAACATCATATGCTACAAATGTAATAATTTTGGGCATACAACTAGATGGTGTAGAATAGTGTTCCCAAAATTTCTGAAGTCAAGCAAAAAAGAGGATGGTCAAAATGTTCAAAAGGGTATGTCCTCCAAAGTTTGGAGAAAGAAAATAGAACAAGAAGAGGAGCATAGTAATTTGGGAGTTTCACTCCCATATCATAATTGAACATCTCAAGAAGAGCAGGGAGAAGGGGGCATTGTCAAGTGTCTTATCTTACAGCCTCGAGGAGCCTTTGCCATTGATGTCAAAGGGGAGAATTTTAGTAAGGGGAGCAGCTTGTCAGGGGGAGCAATTTGTGATCATGTTGCAATAAAGGACAGTTTCATTGTAGGGTTGCCATCAATGACAAAGGGGGAGATTGTTAGAAATATTGAGTTGTCATTGATGTCAAAGGTAGAAATATCTTCAAGGATGAAATGTTGAGTTGTTAAAGGTAAAAATATCTTCAAGGATGAAATGTTGAGTTGTCATTAATGTTAAAGGCAGAAATATCTTCAAGGATGAAATATTGAGTTGTCAAGGATGATATATGCTTTAATATTTAAATTGGAAATTTAAATATTAAAGTTATAAAAATATTATAGAGTTAAACCTTATAATATTTAAATATTATAAAGTAAAGTTTCAAAAATTAAAATGATCATGCATGGGCCGACCTTTACAAAACAAAGAAAGATTAAATGTATATATAAGGTTGAAACTTAGTCAAGAATGAATAATTATGAAACATTTCAATTCGAGCATTCGATTAAGTTGCGGTCCAACCATGCAATAGTAGATGACGCAATGGCGTGATAGTGAAGGCGTTGAGGCAGATTGGAGCTTGATGAAGACCACGTCATAGGAGGGTGATGATGCGGCAGAGAAAGTGTTTGAGGCAGATGCTCGTTGGAGCTCGATGAAGACCACATTGCAGGAGGGAGATGACGTGGTAGAGAAGGTGTTTGAGGTAGATGCTCGTTGGAGCTTAGGCGAAGACCACGTCGTAGAAGGGTGATGGTGCGGTAGAGAAGGCGGTTGAGGTAGATGCTCGTTGGAGCTTAGGTGAAGGTCACATCGTAGAAGGGCAGCGACAGTGCATCCAGTTGGCATTGTCTTGAGAAATGAAGACCACATTGCAGAAGGGCAGAGGAAGGCACTTCTATGATGAAGGAAGATTGATTGTTGAGAAGTTTAATTGAGACATAGGAATCATTTTCAGATTGCAGCAAAATACCTGAAGACTATGTTGAAAGAAAGACAATGGATGCCTAGGGAAGAGTGTGGATTTGACTATCATAAAGAGCATGCTAGACTACGTTTAAGTTGACACACATACAATCATATCTGAATGACTTCAAGTGCATAGAAGGACAGTGAAGGAAGGTCTCATCCAAAGAAAATTATAGATAACGACATCAATACAAATCATAGATTGAAAGTTTTTGAAAAGAAAAGTGTACCATTTGTAAGAGGTTAAGATACATTTGATACGTCTACATGGAGCTCATTCGGAGAAGGCTTGCGAAATAGAACAATCAAATCTAAAGGGAAACAAACCTGCGTAGGCAGAACGGAAATAGATGGTGAAGGTTTTCGTGAGGCATATCAAAAGGAGCGCGATAGCATTACACAAAGGTCAAGCATTGTCAGATTGCAATATCTCTAGCGCAAGCCACTAGTATTTTTAGGCCGCACACATATCGAGTGTCTAAGGAGTGATAAGGGTTTAAAGTGGTTGATTTGATATTTAAATCAAGAAGGGAAAAAGAGAATTATTCACCAGATTTGAAAAGCACATGCAAGAAGAAGATCATCATTATTAAGGTATATTTGGAGGGCACAAATATGGAACAAGTCAAGGTGTCAAAGAATATTAAGTGCACATATTCACCCAAGCATTCAATTGCCAAGGAAGGACAATTCAGCCAATTCAAAGAAGAAGGAAAGGTGCACATGATAGTGGAAGAAGAGCAAGGTTTGAGCATCTCCAAGTCAACACACAAGTAAGTTATCCAATACTAGACTTGAGCTACCTTTAAAATGTAATAAATGTGAGATATGTGGAAGCGACAAACTTAATGAATGTGAAGAACATATTGGCCATTTGAAGCTTACTACATTAGTGCATATCATTCTCTATATGTTCATGAAGATAAAATAATTCTGGGTAGAATATGTCTGAATTGCTTTTAGTTGAGGAAAGCAAAGGTGAAGAACTTGATGCCATTATTGATCAAGTTTTGTAAGCAGATTTGTGCATTGATTATGATTGAATTTGGGAGTAAATGTGCAAGGGTTATAGATCATATTTGGAGTAGATTTGAGCAGGTTTTGTAAGCAAGTTTTGGAGCAGATTTGAGCAGGTTTTGTAAGCAAGTTTTTGAGCATATTTGAGTAGGTTTTGTAAGCAGGTTTTAAAGCATATTTGAGTAGGTTTTGTGAGCAGGTTTTAGAGTAAACTTGAGCAAGGGGATTGGTGTCTCCTGTGGATTGGTGTCCATGAACTTGAGCAAGGGGATTGGTGTCTCCTATGGATTGGTGTCCACAAACTTGAGCAAGGGGATTGGTGTCTCCTGTGGATTGGTGTCCATGAACTTGAGCAAGGGGATTGGTGTCTCCTATGGATTGGTGTCCATGAACTTGAGCAAGGGGATTGGTGTCTCTTGTGGATTGGTGTCCATGAACTTGAGTAAGGGGATTGGTGTCTCCTGTGGATTGGTGTCCACGAACTTGTATAGGGGATTGGTGTCTCCTGTGGGTTGGTGCCCATGAAATTTATTGAAGAAATTTATAAGCAATATTTTGCCATGGTTTTCTCCCAAGAGGGTGTTTCCACGTAAAATATTTGTCTCTTATGTGTATGGTGATTTGTGCATTGTTTCATTATTGCATTGATATTATTTGAAGTTATTGCTTTGGAAAGAAAAGAGAAAGTTTTATCTTATACTGTTCACCCCCCTCTCAGTATAAGCTTGTGTTCTTCAACAAATGTATGTTTGTGAATATTTAATAATTGGATATACATATTTTTGTAGATATTTTATAATTATATTGGCATTGTACTATATTATTTGGGGTATTTTGACTCATATTGACTATATATATAGTCTTGCTATCATGTAGAGTTGTGCAAGATGGACATATGATGTAAAATAAGATTGCTTCCAAATATATATTTATGTTTCTTAAGATTAAGGATAATATGATAGCTTGTAGATAAGAATTTGGTTGATCCATGCTAATTTTTTTTAATCTATATATGAATTGGATTGAAATTGGTGGTAGTACTTTTGTGAAAGTAATTATATTGTATTATTTCTCTCGTTTCAATATATGTGGTCTTATGGATTTTTTGGCATATAAAAATATGTCTTATATTGTATGATTATTCTTGAGGTTAAATTTTCTCCACTAATAATGTGTCCATAGATTGAAAAAAATTCCCAATTTGCCAAGGTTAGTGAAGACAAGTTGTGAATCTTACTCCATATAATAAGGATTAAAAGATGTGTTTGCCACACTTCTAGGTCTATCCAAGTGTCTCATGATAGCCACTAGAAGAATTACAAGCACATTCTTTACTATGTTAAAGGTCTAATCACGTGGGCATTTGTTATGCAATAAGGAATCTTATTGTTTTATAGGGGTACTCAAACATAGATTGGCGCAATGAAGTGGATGAGTGAAAATAAAATTTAACATATTTATTGACTATTGGTTGTGGGCACCTATCTCTTGGGAGTTTCAAGAAGTAGGATACCATCTCTTTCTTCCATGAAAGGGAATATTGTAATGTTGTTCATACCAAGAAGCATCTTAATTGGATGATATTATTCTACCAAAAAATAATTTTAAGATATATTACATATTTGTGACCTCCTCCTTTATGTCTTGTGTTAATAATTCCTCTATTATTACAACCTTTCCCACAATGATGTTATCTAGAGGTGAATTTATTTTGTGAATGATATTGAATTCTCCCATTGAAAAACCTTTATTACTAGTACCTAGAGTAACGTTTTGTACAAATGGGTGACCATATTATTAATTAATTGATTTTATTAAGTTTCATTCCAATGAAGAAAGTAGAATAGAATAATTTGGCTTAAGTGTAAAAACCATATGTCTAGAACAAGTGCGATGTCTCATTATTTGCCCTATCAACCCCTCTCTTTTTTTGGAGTAAACAACTATTTGTCACTAATACTCTAACATTCAAGAAATATTAAATCCATTTTTCTATCCTTGTTTTGGTTGATCTCAAATATGGATGTTTCTTCGATAATTAGGTTTTCCTTAGAAATGCCCCAATATTGTTTTGTGAAAAATTATAGTACATTATTTGTGTGTTTTGAAACAATTACTAAGCTCATCTCTTACTAATCTATGTAGCTTCTTCAGACTAGATCTCAATATTTTCATTAATGCCATGTTAAAGGTTACCTTCTTTCTGTGATGGCAAGCCGGGATTCACACAAACACATTCACAGTAATTTCATGGTAATTTCATTAAAAAAAAAAATAGCATGATACGGGTTACAGTATTCTCTCCAGTATACCACTTCTCCCCCAATCCCGAACTTCACCATCCCCCATCCTTACAGCATTTCGGGTTTTTAACGAGGCCCCCGATCCTCTCGGCCATCAATGCCTCTGCCTAACAAATTCAAATTCTAATTTTTCCCTCCCTCGGTCGAACTCCCCAAATTTTCTCACAATAAATGGCCCCTGCCTCACCCACCATGAAACCCTCATTAAAGCTCTTCTCTGACCTGCAAACGCCGCCTTGGTCAGATCGTCCTTCCGCGCCTCTGTTTCGCCCATAACGTCCATGCTCTGTACTGTTGTGAAGACCATTCCCATCTTTAATACACGCGGTCGCCAATTTCAATTTCAATCTTCGTGGCAGCCCGCGCGTTTAATTAATTTCCTTTTCTGCTTTGTCTTCGGCTGACCGTGTCACTTTAATACACGTGGAGGACGCGTGTCTGCGTTTAATTAATTTCCTTTTCTGCTTTGTCTTCGGCTGACCGTGTCACTTTAATACACGTGGAGGACGCGTGTCACAAGCTTGTCTTCATACTTGTCGCGATATCGCGACATGTCGCGATATCGCGACCCACTGTCCCTTCGCCTTCACCTTGGCGAAAAAAGTCGCGATATCGCGACATGTCGCGATATCGCGACCTTCCCCCTTTGCCTTCACCTTGGCAGAAAACAGTCGCGATATCGCGACATGTCGCGATGTCGCGACATGTCGCGATATCGCGACCCACTGCCCCTTTGCCTTCACCATGGCAAAAGATGCCGCGATATCGCGACATGTCGCGATATCGCGACTCAAACTGGCCATTGCCCTTCCGAAGCCTTGGGGTCGCGATTTCGCGACCCC